>CM074733.1:86092856-87357679 GCA_037367245.1 Phrynocephalus guinanensis
ATCATCTGGAACAGATTAATCCACTTTCCCATTACTTTCTTTGGGAAAAGTTTGTTTGACTTAAGGCATGTTTGACTTATGTCTAGACCTCTGGAACGGATTAATGACGTAAGTCAAGGTTCCACTGTACTAATAATTAATCAACAAGTATATGCTCTAAATCAAAATCAGAGATTGGCATTAACATTTTGCAATCAATTATATTTGTTTGCTTACTCAGTTTCTGTGCCACCTTTCTTCCATAGAGGGGCTCAAAGTGGCTCACAATCAGGGGCGTATCTGGGGGGACAAAAGTGTACATCTGGGGGCACCTGGAGGGGGAGGGGGAGGAGGAAGCCGTGCACCCTCCCTCTAACAGTCCTCCTTTCCCTGGCTAAGACTTAGCAGGAGAGGTGCTATCCATGGGAGTATGCCCCTTAGCTGGGGCTACTCGGGGGCTGGCAGCAGTGCACACCATCGGACCGGACCCAGTGCCTGATTTCGTCAGAGAGAGTCATGGCAATCGCTGCCTGCTGGTGGCTTTGGCAGGCTGGCCCTTGGTCCCTGCCCCCCCCCCTGCATGTGGCAGCCGGGGCACTCTTCCTCCATCCATCAGTCTGTCCACCCGCCCATCTGCCTGGTGCTGTGGGCAGAGCAAAGGCAGCGCCTGTCCCGCCAGGGAGCCCAGCGCATGCCCTTGGTCCCTGGAGAGCAAGCAAGCAAGCAAGCAAGCAAGCAAGCAAGAGCACAGGGGCCATGCTGGCTGGGTGAGACATGGTTGGGGTGGGGGTGGGGAGAGGGCACAAAAACTGATTTTGTCCCAGGGCACTCCAAACTCTAGCTACGATTCTGCTCACAATAATTACAATACAAGTCAGGTTGAAAACGTGACACATTATTCATTTGAAAAACAATTTTAAACAGAGAATAGTATAAAAAATATCACTCTAAAAGATTGTAAAAAGATTTAATAACATACTTAAAAATTAAATAGCCAAAAAGGCAGGGCAAATCTGGCTTTAATGCCCAATGTAGATATTAAAAGCCTGTTTAAAAAGAAACTACTTTAGGCTGGAGATGACATAGTATCCTACCGGTAGGCCATTCTCACACCTGGGGGGAGCAACAGAGAAGTCCTTGTTTCGTGTCCCTAGGAAATGTGCCAGTAATCAATTAAAGTCGACATTTTCTAGCATATAGTAATTTAATTTGTGTCGAACTTCACTTGAGGTTTAGCATCAACCTTTCTTCTGTGGTATGTTATTTGGGTATGGGAGAGAGCAGAGAAAGAAAACAGCTGCCAGATGAAAATATAATAAATGAACTACTTAATAAAATCCTGATTCTACTCCCTCTCAAGATAGACATTGCTCAGCTTAACAATCATGCCATCTAACCTGAAGGCTACTCTGGGCAATTTACAATAGAGCAAAATACAAATTATATAAAACAATTGTCTATTTTTAGGCATTAGAATCGATGCTTTTGAGCTGTGGTGCTGGAGGAAAGTCTTGAGAGTCCCGGGACTGCACGGAGATCAAACCTATCCATCCTGAAAGAAATCAACCCCGAGTGTGAGGGTGTGAAGAGCACCTTTCCTGGGCAACTACTGTAATTTTTACTACGTGAAAGGCAACAGCTCTTGAGACGCCAGAGTGCTGTTTGGAAAGGGTTGCATCAGCTTGGGGCCACCTTCTGTGGGGCCACACTCTACGCTAAGGAAAGAGTAAGGGTAAGGAGGCGAAGTGATATGGGATGGAGAAAAGAGAAGTGGAAAAAGGGTTTATGGTCAAGCGGGATTGGGACTTCCGCAATTTCTTACCCCTGGTTCCTTCTCTCCAAGGCTCAAAGAGAGGTGCAAAAGAGCCATGAAAAGGAAAATCATGGAAATATATTTCACTTTCATTCAGGTAAGTATAGTAACAGCAAAGAAACTAAAACACCTTCTTCTCCATTTGACTACAATTAGGGGGTTTGTTTTAGCTTATTAATGATTACCTTAATGGATCATTCCCCACCAATGTTCCTGTGTCTGGCCCGCATTTTAATGAATCTACCATCTAATCTCTTGGTGACCTTAGACCCTCTGGGCCACAAGAAGGTGTAGGGCATTTGGTGCCACGATACAGGTGCTCTGTCCTTCTGGCTGTGATTCACCTGTCCCTGATGCAGTTTGATTGTAGGTATTTTGTCTAAACTTGGTTTGTTACGAAGGCCTTCGGCTCAAAATGCTATTGCGTTTTCCTTTCCCTCTATGTTCACTTTGGCTTGACAAGGTTTATGCCTGTTAACCACTTTAAATTTCTTTTGGGGGAGGCTAAAAAAATAGTGGGTGGGTTAACTGATTAGATGTAACAAAAAGCAAATATTTGACATGTATACTACCACTACATCCATCATTCTCCTTACATCACCAGCTCATCATTTTGGTCCCAATTAATCTTCTTGCAGTTTTTTTTTTCAAGGAACGGAGACAGAGAGGAAAACATTAAGCAAAAGAAGGACAAGGGAAAACTTGAACAGGCATTTTGCAATTCTAGAGCATGATTTATGGCATCTTCCAGGTTGACCAAAAAAGTCTTGAAGCAAATTAGACTGAATAATGATCATAGAGGAGGAGAGTCCAACCCTCTTGCTCACATTTTTTAAAAAGCAGCATAAGTAATTACAAGAAAAGATCAAGGAGAATTAGCAAGTCTGGAGAACAAAAGCCAACCCAGGGTGCCCGAAGGCCCAAGGTGAACCATTACATGATTATAATCCTCTGAAGATTTAAAATGGTCTCAGCTAAGCTTTCTGACAACTCACTCTTTTTGTCCAGGTGCAAAGGTTGTTGTGATTGATATCACAGAAGGTTCAAAAGTTTAACTTAGCTCAGTGCCTGCCCTTGGTAAGGAAGGTCATCCATCTACCTACTCATCCTTGGCCACTCTTATTTTTGCAATTCAAATCACAGTGAGAAAAAAGAATACTTTCTAAATGAAATGAAAACCTATATACAGTGTGTGTGTGTGTGTGTGTGTGTGTGTGTTGTATCATCGTGACCCCATGTCCATGGAATGTTCTTGACAGGACTACTGGAGTGGTTTGCCAGTTCCTACTCCTGGCGCCTACAGCACCTGGTATTCCCTGGTGGTCTCCCATCCAAGTACTGACCAGGGCTGACCCAGCTTAGCTTCTGAAATCAGGCGAGATCGGATGTGCTTAGGGCATCTAGGCAGCTCATATACATAGTACTGGATAATAATTACTAACTATCCCATATGTGTGTTGTTGTTTTTGTGAGGAGGGCAGAGGTGCAATAGATCTAAATTCCGGAAACACTGTGAGAACGGCGGGGATGGGAAACATGTAGACTTCAGTCAATGTTGAACTACAACTGCCATCATCCCTTAGTACTGGCCATACTGACTATGGCTGATGGGACTGCAATATCTGGACAGCCATGTGTTCCCTGTCCCTGACATAATGCAATGGAATAAATCAGTGCTCTGGAATTTTTAAGCTAGCATAGATTTTATAAAGTCTACTATTAAATCCTATTGCAGTATTTTTGTTACTATAGCAGATGGAAAGCAAGTTGTGAACAGCTGATACAATTCAGACATGATTGGCATACTTCCTAGGTAAATCACTGTGATTTGAATTGGCTTACATCTGGGTAGATATTCTTAGACTCATACTGTAAATACATTTAACAGCTGAGTCTTAGGAACATAAGAAGCCATTTTATTCTTGTGCAGTAAAACCTGTCTGTATTTATATAAGATTTGCATTACTTGCTGCAGCAAATTGCAGGTAATTATTGAGGTGGTGGGCCACATTCTGATCACTCAACTGGGCGTGTAATCTGGCATGCATCTGAGTTGTGTCCCACAATCTCAACAATTACTCACAATTAACTGTGGCAAGTTATGCAGACATTGTGAGAACACTGATAGGATTCAGGCCATTGAGTTAGACCCTTGCTCCATTTAGCCCAATTTTGTCAAATCTCACAGGGAACAAAGCAAAGCAAAGCAAAGTGTTCTGCTTATATACCGCCCCATAGCACTTCAAGTAATCTCTGGGCGGTTTACAGTTTAATTATGCAGGCTACACATTTGCCCCCCCCCGAAGCTGGGCACTCATTTTACCAACCTTGGAAGTAGAGATGGGCACGACTTAGCGGTATTCCCGTTTCCGTTTCCGTTACTCGGTTCCGTTACTCTACGGAAACGGTAACGGGAATTACTCCACCAGACTTCGAGCTCGAACCGACGAACGAACAATTTTGGTCTGATTTGTCATGCTCGTTCCTTGCATCGTGCGATCGTGCGATGCCACGCGGCACAGAAAAAAAGTTTTTAAAAGTTAAAAAAACCCGGTTCCCGGCCGAAAAGCAGGCAGAAAAATGCCTGCCGTGCCTCAGGGCACCTACCAGAGGGGTTGTTTCTGGAGGTCCCCGGCCTCCCCCCCATCCCCCGTCCTTGTGGGCTGCTCTGTGGGACTCGCCGCAGGCTCGCAGCCAGCCAGCAAAAAGCCCAGTCTCGCCGGCCGCCGGCCGCCGCAATTAAAGCGCAAGCAAGTGGCACGGACGGCACAGGAAAAAACTTTTAAACTCTCCCCCCACTTATTCTCGGGCCAAAAAAGCAGGCGGAAAAATGCCTGCTTGACTAAGGGCGCAGGGCACCTACCGGAGGGGTGGTTTCTGGAGGGGGGGGTCCCGCCTCCCCCCTGTCCTGGGCAGCCGGACTCGCGAGTCGCCATCGCCATGCCATGCGGTGCGGGCGGGGGATCCAAAATGGGGCTGCGAACGCAATATTGTTTTTGAAATCGTGGTCCAAAAACACACAAGCACAACAGAAACACGCAAAAATTTATAAACTGCCAGATTTTTCACAGTAGCAGTGGGTTTTTTCTTGCAACAAAATGTCTCTCCTCTCCTCCTCTGTCCTCCATTGATTTTATTTTATTTTATTTTATTTACACCTGCGCAATGATGGGCTGGCCGAGTGGCCAGCCATGTGGGAGTGGACGACCATGCAAATTTTTGGAGCCATCCCACCAATCGCATGGCCACTTGGCCATGGAGACTTCTGGGATGTGCCAAAAAGCCCCCTAAAACCTGCCCTAGCCCCCCTAACCCTAACCCTAACCCTTGAGTCCGTACCCATACGTCACAGACTGTCTTCTTGGTGGGTCAGAGAGGCACCCAGAGGTGCAACTCACTAGCCCACCGTAACCTTACCCGTCACTAGCCTAACCCTAGCCCTTGCACTAACCCACCTTAAAGCCAGATCTACTTGCTTGCATTGCACTACACGCAGCAAGTACAATTCCCTTCTGTGTGAGACATGGTGGTGCGAGAGCCTTAGTTAGGCATCTCACTATGGCTCTGGGTTCAGTGCCATCCACTAGTCTTCACAGTCACTGTCTGCACATTATGTTATGCAATATCCATATGGCTATTGCATAGCATTTTGCAGCAGCAGCAGGTGAGGAGGGGAGACCCCCATGTTGAGGGGTCTCTTGGAGCCTGCTTCCCCTTCCTAGTGGGTGAGGATAGGAGGCACCCACGGGTGCCTCCAGGAGCCCACTTTCCCTTATAGCGGGCCAGAGGAGGCACCCACCCCAGAGAGGTGCCTCCAGGAGCCCGCTCCCCCCCAAAAAAACCAGTACTAACGGAAACGAAAAAACAAAAAAACGAACCGACTAAGTTTTGCAAATTTTTGCAAAAAATGGAGACGACCCGAAACGGGACCGGCCCGACTAACGACAACTCGAAAAAAAATTTTTTTCAAGTCGTGCCCATCTCTACTTGGAAGGATGGAAGGCTGAGTCAACCATGAGCCGGCTACTGGGGATTGAACCCCAGGTTGTGAGCACAGTATTACCTGCAGTACAGCCATTTAACCACTGTGCCACAGGGCTCCAGGATTTCATGCAATGCCTGTAAATGGAGATGCCTATTTTCCCTGATGTTCTCCAATCGAAGTACTAACTAGGCCTAATTCCCACTTGGCTTCCAAAATCAGATGAAATTGGACATATTTGTGGTGAAGCTGATTTGTAGGTTGCATAACAGATTCCAAAGTCACTTCCCCTACTTTTTTCTGGATTCTGTCTGCCATCTTTTGATGATGCAGAATGTTTTCCAATTGAATTTGTTAAAAGAATGGTGAAAGTGAATCTATTAATCTTTTCGAAGGCAACTCAATTAATGCTGGGTTCATTAAAAGGAAAACAAATGCATTAAAATAATAAGATAGCATTGATAAAATTTTAATGTTTGTCATTAGGTGAACTCCTTCTCTGGCTGTATATGTGTAGAGATGGGCATGACTTAGCGGTATTCCCGTTTCCGTTTCCGTTACTCGTATCCGTTACTCTACGGAAACGGTAACGGGAATTACTCCACCAGACTTCGAGCTCGAACCGACGAACGAACAATTTGGTCTGATTTGTCGTGCTCGTTACTTGCATCGCGGCGACCGCGCAATGCCAAGCGGCACAGAAAAAAAGTTTTTAAAAGTTAAACAAAACCCCGATTCCCGGCCCTAAAAGTAGGCGAAAACTGTCTGAGGGCACCTACCAGGCCAGAAGGGTGTTTTATTTGGGGGGGGTTCCCCACCCCCCTCTCCTTGGCTATTGCTACTGCTGCGCTGCTGGTACCAGGCTGGGAGGGCGCATCCATTTGCAATGCAGTGCGGGGGATCCAAAATGGTGACCGCAATATTTTTTTTGAAATCGTTGCCCAAAACCCCACCAAATGTCCACAGAAACATGCGAAAATTAGCTATTTTAAATGCTTGAATTTTTACAGTAGCAGCAGTGGGTTTTTCTTGCAAAAAAAAGTCTCCATTTATTTTATTTTATTTTATTTTATTTTTTTACACCTGCGCATTCGCAATGATGGGCTCGCCCATGGGAGTGGACCATGCAAAGTTTTGGAGCCATTCCACCAATTGCATGGCCAGGTTTTGCTGATTGTACCAGGCTGGGAGGGCGCATCCATTTCCCATGCAGTGCGGGGGATCCAAAATGGCGACCACAATATTTTTTTTTTAAATCGTTGCCCAAAACCCCACCAAAGCACCACAGAAACATGCAAAAATTAGCTATTTTAAATGCTTGAATTTTTACAGTAGCAGCAGTGGGTTTTTCTTGCAAAAAAAAGTCTCCGTTGATTTTATTTTATTTTATTTTATTTTATTTTTAAACCTGCACATTCGCAATGATGGGCTCGCCCATGGGAGTGGACCATGCAAATTTTCCACCAATCGCATGGCCACTTGGCCAGGTTGACCACAGAGACTTCTGGGATGTGCCAATCGGGCATAAACAGCCCACTAATCGTAGCCCAAACCCGAACCCTAAGCCTAACCCATACGCCAGTACACTGTCCTTCTAAGTGGGTCAGAGAGGCACCCAGATGCACCCCAATACTCACCCTAACCTCACCTGTAACTAGCCTAACCCTAGCCCTTGCGCTAACCCGTCTTAACCCTAAGCCAGATCTACTTGCATTGCACTACATGCAAGTACGTGAGACACAGCGGGTGCAAAGAGTCTGCCAGTCCGTCACTTGTGGCTCTGGCTGACTCCTGCAGCTCCCTCCAGGAGCCCGCTACCCCCCCAAACCAGTACTAACGACAACAAAAAAACGAAAAAACAAACTGACTAATTTTTGCGAAATTTCGCGAAAAACGGAAACGAGCCGAAACGGATTGCCTCCGACACACGACAACTCGAAAATGTCATTTTCCCTAGTCGTGCCCATCTCTATATATGTGATCTGCACCTAACGATATCAAGAAGATTACTGACTGAGTCATGAACATTTGTGCAATATTCTTTGTTAGTAGAAACAAAGAGTGATTTATGAGAGCTCATTAAAACCTTACAGGGAAGCCCATATTTAATGCTACATATAACTATGATCATACATGACATACAAGTTCAGTGAAGCTGCCTTAATCCAGGAAGCTCAGAGAATGCACAAAGGGACATGGCATTTTCTGATTCCATGCATCTTTTCACATGGCAGCACACAATCGAGCATAAAAGCACCATGTAAAGACTTCTAGTGACAAGTAACTTATCCAGATGTGGAGGAAATTCCAATCTCTATAACTCTCTTTCAGAGTCCTTTGCACGCACAATCGGATTGACCTTCTAAATAACTTTTTTCTTCAGGACATCGATATTTATGAGGGTGGGGGTTACAGAACATTGAAACTTGTGCTCTCTCACCTGGATCCTGAAGGACACAGATGCATCTAATGGGTCTAGCAGGTGCTCCCTTTTTTTGAATTTGTAGAATGTAATCAAATAAGAATTGTTGTTGTTGTTCAGTCATTCAGTCGTGTCTGATTCTTCTTGATCCCATGGACCAGAGCTCGCCAGGCCTTCCTATCCTCCACTGCCTCCTGGAGTTTTGTCAAATCCATATTGGTTGCATCGATGACACCGTCCAACCATCTCATTCTCTGCTGTCCTCTTTTCCTTTTGCTTTCAATCTTTCCCAACATCAGGGACTTTTCCAAGGACTTTTCTTTCCTCATGAGGTGGCCAAAGTACTGGAGCCTCAGCTTCAAAATCTGTCCTTCCAGTGAACATTCGGGGTTGATTTCTTTCAGGATGGGTAGGTTTGATCTCCTTGTAGTCCAGGGGACTCTCAAGACTCTCCTCCAGCACCACAGCACACCAACTAATAAGAATTAGTTTTGGGCTATAAATGAATAATCAACTAGCTGACTTTCACACTGATTTTTGAAGGCTTATAGAACTTAACTAGAGTACGCATTTATTTGTTCACTTTGATTCATATTCACCTTGCTATTTGCTCACATTTCATCATTTCTTCTGATTAAGTTGAACCAGTGATCTGAACACCAAAGAATCACAGAGAAACAAGGTCTTCTTGTTTCATGCTTCATGTGTGATGAATAGCAGTTGATTTAATTTTTGGTTACTGCTGCATTAATTCTTATTTAAACTAAAATTTAAGAGCTCTGGGCTGAAACAGTGAATCCAGAAATTTGAACAATTTTACATGAGTTATATATTCCCACTGTGATTTAAAACTGCGTACATTGATGACACGGGGACAACACTGCCGCTTTGTCCAAGTATGTTTCAAGAATAAATTCATTAATGCATATACAGTGCTCAGAAACATAATGACAGTGATTAGCACCATAGAAAAGTTTCTGAATTAATGCACTGATTACTGACAAATATAATTTGGGTTTTCAGGGATGCAAATTTCATTCAATTGTTGTTCTTTTCATTCTGATCTTAGCATGCTGACTGTCATCTCCCCCTCCTACGTGAAGGATTTGGCTACATAATATTGAGAGCAGAATGAAGTTAATATTCAGTAAATCTTTAGATTAAATCCTTAGCAAATGTCTAATCATATACTTGCAAATTATATGCTGATTCTAATTTGGGGATATATTTGGGAAAGTTTATTTTCTATTCCTTCCTTCCTTCCTTCCTGTATATGGAATTGATTTTCAGGAATAGACCAAAGACTGACTTGAGAAGACTCTCATACTATGAAGAAGCTGTTGTGGATGTGGCTTATTATATCTGCAGTGGGATCTTTTTGTTTGGTTCCGTTCCAAATGCTATGTTTCAGTTTCATCATGTCATGATCTGGGATCCATAGAATTCTGTAGACTTCTCTCCCTTCTCTTCCCTTGAAGCAGTCCTCCCATTCTCCGTGTTCAAGTAGAATCCGAAATGTTAGATGCCTTTTTAAGTTGTGTGTGTCAGTGGAGGGACATGGCTTTTCATGGCTGAATCGAATGACACAAGTATCTTTGCTTCCCAGCACTGCTCAAATTTCACAAGCAGCAAGATGTTTGCAATCATGGTGGACTTGGGCTAGAGTCCCAGGACTTAGGTGGTTGTCTGTACATTCATGCACATGGTTATCCGTTCAGCTGTTCTTATGTTCGAATGTGTAGAGGACTCAAAAGGTGCTTGTTTAGAGATGTGAGCCTTGCACAGCAAAACTCACTTGAGCCTAGCTGGAATGGTTGGACAGCTTTTGCATAAAGTCTGTTGGTTACAGGATTTCTTCTGCAAAGACCCAGGGCAAAATTTACAGGCGGCCTTGTAAAAGGAGATGACAGCCCAAAGAAAAGGTGGCACAGGTGCCATGTCCAATTTTGAACGTGTTACCCTTTTGCACAGGTTTCATCTTGTTACCACAGAAGTTGACAAGAAATGGATTTTACTCTAGGCAAGACCTGGGACTGAGAAAGATGTATGTTCTTAAATTTCACAGTAGTGTCAGAACAGCAAAGGCTAGAAGATGCAGAAAATGCAGTATGTGTAGCTTTTATATAAGAAATGATGGTCATGACTGCCCTGCTAGGAATGATAGAAGTATTGTTTCTGATTTCTTTTTAACTGGTCATCATCTTTTTTCCAAACAGTTTCCTCCCTGATTCTTCTAAGCCCTAAGAAACTGAGTCAACACAGATGCAAATGGTGTCCTTCATATAGGCAACAGGGATTCAGCCATTTCACTTTTAGCTTTTGAGAAAAGCCACAATCCCAGATGTTTGGGGATAGTAACTTTTGCTAGAATGTTCACAATCTTGCATCCTGTCTGGAGAAAGTGTGGCTGGGAGGGTGTTGGGGATCTTTGTTGGATCGGTTGTTGCAGATAATTTTAGTTGCTTTAATGAGAGAGACACCTCTTGTGTTGCTATATGAAAAAACTATTTAACTAGAAGGGAAAGGTACGCTATATGAAAAAACTATTCATTTAACTACAAGGGAAGGGTACGTGGGAGGTTTTCTAACTATAACTATTCTAACAGCCATCTTGCTAAACCAGGAACTTGCTTCTCTTCTTTAAGAATACTTTATAATAACTTTATTTTTATGCTGAGTTTCTCCCCAAAGGGACCCAAGGCACACACACTCTAACTAGACTTGTACCAGAACATTCCAAGTGGTGTGATCTCAACAACCAATCGGCTTCGCTCTTCACATTAAATCCAGCCCATAATACTCCACATTCACATTAACCCTGTAATGGCTGAAATGCAAATCTTGCTAAATGTTCCAACAGAGGGACCTTTCTGGGCTGGGATGACTGACAATCAATTGTTCCATTATTCCACCTCTGAATTCAATGTTTCCTCTTTTCTTTCTCCCAATGTCCCAGCTATTTCCCCCCAAAGGATTCTCTGAATAGTTCCATTTTTACGAGCTTTCTGAATGTGCAGAGGGATGATGTCAGTAATACTTTCTGCAGGAGAGCATTCCATTGAGACGTCACCACCACTGCAGATAAGGCCCAGCTTTTGGTTATCTTTTTCTGGGCTTCTCTGGGTGTCTGATCTGTTCACAATTGTAAGTAAAAAAAAGTTTCTTTTCCCCTACTACTAGTGTGGCAGAATTAGTTACCAAAAATGTAAGTTCAATGTTAATGAGAAAAGGGCTGGACTACGCTGGTGAACGGAAAGCTATTCAGCTCTGGGAATCACTGCACTTCTGCTGTGCAGGTAGAAGAATTTAACAAAAAAAAAATCAAAACTCTGCAACAGCTCTTCCCAGCCCTACCCGATGTGGGCAATGTTCTGAAGTTGTGCCCTGTGTCATCTGAGGGGAACTTGGTTGGTTACCTCTGGAATACAGGCTCTCCTGTCTGACACATCAACACATTTTATGTAGTGGAATTCTTGAGGAAGCAGTGAACTGTCAACTCAACATACATGTTGGAAGCCACCACGGTTGTGTTTAAACAAATTTGCCCAGTGAAAGGACATATTTAGAGCAAGGCACCACCTCCTGAACAATTTTAATCTTTATTTCTTTGTTGGCGTCAAGAAAAGGAAAATGGTTATCCCTTCTCCCTTTCCATCATGACTTTTTTTATCCTATCTGTTATATTTTAAACGCTAACATTATTTTTAAAGTGTATGACATAAAATATATGGGGGTGAGTTACACACATACTACAATATATATTTTATTTATTTATTATACACTATCTATCTATCTATCTATCTATCTATCTATCTATCTATCTATCTATCTATCTATCTATCTATCTATCTATCTATCTATCTATTTATTTATATTTTGAATATTTTTACAACACCTTTCTCCTTGGAAAAGGACCCAAGGTGGCTTACAATAATGAGGGATAATATACAGCCCAGAACATTTAAGACATATTCAAGTTAAAACAGGTAATTAGAAGAGGCATCTTACAATATTAAAAGGTAACATTAAAGGTACAAAGAGCATGCAAAAAGAAGAAAAAATTCCGTCATGAGGGATGAAAACAAACATGGAAACACTGTGTTCTTAAAGAGTCACACGCTGATAAGATGTTACTTAAAAATAAAATATACAAATACACTTGCAAACACCAAATACTAAATAATCACCCCAAATGAAGCCCTCATCAAGAAACCAGGTAATCCACTACACCAGAAAGAAATATGATTTGACAAAGGGGCAAAAATGTCCTCATGTACAGTGGAAACTAACACATTAAAAGCAAAATGGTTATGGCAATATGATACTCTTAAGCTTTGCATAATTCTTGCCTTAAAAGAATGGTGTGTCCACTTTCAAAGCCAACCTGGGTGTGGGTTTTCCATAGGATCACTGGCTTTGCTCTATAAATGTAAAACAGACAGAGACTATTTAGTGCTGTGTTTTGTGGTCGGCTGATTTCTGAAATGGTACACTCCACTAGATTACCTTTGTTCCCCATTTTTGCCTGGAGGGTGAAAACTTACATAAACACCTGTGTCATCCCACTTGTTAGAACAGTGGGTAAACAGCAGGAGGCCAAAGATAAAGCCAGCTCTCCTGTTAGTTGTCTCATATGATGGATGAGTCAGGAGCCTTTGGTCAGCATGACCGTAGAAAGGCAAAACACTGGTGTGCAGGTTCGTTGAAATCAACCAATGGATCATTTTGTAGAGGAAAATTCAGAGGCTCATTTATATTGAAATTCAACAAACTTTTATTAAATAACTCACAAACTGGATTGCTCTCTTGTCTTCTTTCTTGTGTTACAACATTAGGTATTAACAAAGACAGATTTTTAGTGTTTAAAGTATTACAGGTTTCAACAAACTTTTCTTCAACAAAAGGGTTATTTCTTTTCTTCAAACTTTGGGATACCGACTCCTCCCCAAACCACCATGCGGCTTCTGAAGGGTGGGAGGAAGGGCTCATAAGGGATGATCCCACCCCCATCCAGGAATCCATCCTGGTGGGTTCGTTTGTGATGAATCCCTTTTTACCCCGGTAATCCACTTATAGTTTCCTCTGGGAGTCTCTTGAATTACTCTTGGATAAGGAAGGGGCAATCCTGTTACCCGTTTCTTCCATTGATCTCCCTCCAACTGCCTCCTTTCTTCCCTTCCGATCGTTAAACCCCCAACCGCTTCACTCCCGCGAGCTCTCCCCCTCGCGCTCACTTTCTCCTGACTCCCCTGTCTATCATCTTCTCCCTGCGTTCCTTTCTTGTCTCGCAACTCCCTTATTCTACTCTCCTCTGTTTGAACCTCTTGATCCTTTATCTCTTTCATCATCGATCCTCCCACCTGAATGCCTATAGAATTCTCTCTACCCTGTTTCTTTTCCAATTGACTGCTCAACTCTTTCTCTCTTTGTTTTCCTCCTATTTCTTCTGAAGTTTGTACCCCTACATTTCTTATATCTCTGGCTGCTTCCTCCCATTCTTGTTTAAACATATCCCAGACCTCTAGTTGTTTCACTACAGCCACATATCCTTCCATAATTGTAACCTCTTGTTCCTTTTTTATATCCTCGTCCTTCTTAGGATCCATCCCTTCCCAGAATATTTTCCCCGGCTGTTCTTCTGACTCTTGACCCTCCTTTCCCTCGCCCAATGATCCTTGATTCATGGTAATCTCCTTCGCGGACGAACCAACATTCTGTGAATCCATCCTCTTGTCGATCTCACAACTGGAATGGGTCAAAACATAGAGAAGATGGTGGTGAAATGACATTCACAAATGGCACTCAAGTGTGGAAAGGCAAGTGACAGCTTTGTCTGTGAGCAAAACAAATAGGTAAAAAGTTGAGTCGTTGGAGGCTTTCCCTTCCCAGAGGCTTTAGAGAAATCTAGGCTGCTTGACTTTTCATCTCTCACATCTTTCAACTCAGTAGAATGTGGGATGAATTGGTTTTGGCACCTGTTTGAGAAATAAACTTTCTCGATAAAGTGAAAAAAATGGATTGAAATACTACATGGATTATTAGAATGATAAAAATTAATGTAGGCTTTAGGGCAGAACTGTTTTTAGTAGGCATATTACCAGAAAATTTAAAAAATAAAATACCTATATAGTACTGCACATTCTGACAGTGGCGAGGATAATTTGGGTACAACATTGGAAAAATGAAGAAACAACAACAGATGAAACAATTGTTATGAAAATTTCGGAATGTGCAGAGATGGATAGACTGACAATGAGAATCAAGGAAAAAGAGGACTCACAACATTACCAAGTATGGAATCTGTTTTATCAATGGCTAGAAAAAAGAAACAAGGAATAAGAGTAAGTTGGTTGTAACATAACAATGACTGAAACCCATGTAACATTATGTGTAACAAATATCACATATACTTCTTTTTTTCGTAGAAAATGAATAAAATATAGTATTAAAAAAGAGAGCCCCCTACGCTCAAGGAGACACTCATTAGGCCCATTTGAAAATTGGCAGACCAAATTGGAAATTATAGGCCTGTCGTCCATATTCCTTTTATGAGTAAGGTCTTGGAGAGGGTGGTGCCTGACCATTTTCAGGGTTTCTGGATGACACCAATGCCCTCGATCCATTTCAGTCCGGCTTTAGGCTGTGCCATAGTATGGAAATGGCATTGATCGCCCTGCATGATGACCTCCTTGAGGGAGGCCAACAGTGGCAAAATGTCCCTGTTGGTCCTCCTCGATCTCCCAGCAGCCTTTGATATTATCGACCACGGTATCCTCCTGGGGAGGCTCTCCGGGTTGGGGATTGGAGGTCACCCTTTGGCGTGGTTCCGGTCCTTCTTGGAGGACTGTCCCCAGAGAGTGCAGCTGGGGAAGATGACTTTGGCCCCTTGGTCCCTCAATTGTGGGGTGCCACAGGGGTTGGTCATCTCTCCCATGATATTTAACATTTATATGAGGCCTCTGGGAAGAGTCATAAGGGGGTATGGAGCTTCGTATCACCAATATGCAGAGCTCTACATCTCCTTTCCATCTTCTGCAATGGATGCCATTCCGTCCCTTGAGGCCTGCCTGAGCGCTGTGCTGGACTGGGTGGGGGCAAATAGACTGAGGTGGAACCCGGGCAAGATGAAGATCCTGCAGCTGGGGACCCCCAATGTCTGTGGTTTGGAAAGCTTCCTCTCATTTGGGGGAGTAACTCTCTCAGTGAAGGATGGGGTCCACAATTTGGGTGTCCTGTTGGACCCGGCACTCACCATGGAGACTCAGGTGGCATCAGTGGTCTGTTCCACTCATTACCATAAGCGGAGGATTGCCCAGCTGCGGGCCTTCCTGGACATTGAGGCATTGACCATGCTGGTCCATGCACTTGTAATCTCAAGATTAGACTACTGTAGTGCTCTCTACGTGGGGCTGCCTATGAGGTTAATGTGGAGACTGCAGCTAGTGCAGAATACAGCAGCGAGATTGTTAATGGAGTTAAAAAGGTTCCAGCATATTACCCCTGTTCTGGCCACTCTGCAGTGGCTTCCTATTCACTACCAAATTGACTTCAAGGTTTTGGTTTACAAAAAGCCCTGATATACAAAGCCCTAAACAGTTTGGGACCTCAGTATCTGACAGAGTGGCTCCTCCCAAGAAGAATTGCCAGGATTACTCGTTTAAGCCAGGCTGGCTATCTGCAGGTACCGACCCCGAGGGACGCCCAGAAAGTAACAACAATGAACCGGCCCTTCTCCGTGGTCATACCCCACTTGTGGAACCAGGTTCCGCAAGAGATTTCCCTGGCACCCTCGCTACAAGCCTTTAAGAAATTACTCAAAACCTGGCTTTATAGGTTGGCCTTCCCCAATGATTCTGTTCCAACCTCCTTATATAAATAGGACACTACTCTTCCTCTCCGCCATGCTAATTTTCTACCAGCTCTTTATTTTGTATTTGTTTCTATTTTGAATTGCTAAATGGTTTTAATTTACAGTATTTGTGTTTATTTGTTCCTTTTATTGTTATTATGCTTATTTATGTCATGTTGGTTTTTATTGATTAGTCTATTTACTATTTTAAGTTGTTTAATATGATTTTTTTTGTATTTTGCTTATGTTTGTAAACCGCCCAGAGTAGCTTTTTGCTAGATGGTTGCGGTATATATTTAAATCAAATAAATAAATAAATAAATAAATAAATAAATAAATAAATAAATAAATAAATAAAATTTCTCACATTAAAACTGCCAAGCAGGTCAAACACAGATTTGTACTCTTTGGGTTTCTGTAGAGAAAGCTAATGTGAACCGTGAAATACATTGGTCCTATTTGCACACATTATATATAATGTGTGTGTGTGTGTGTGTGTGTGTGTGTGTGTGTGTGTGTATTTCAATGTCCTTGTTGTCAAAAGTTTGTATTTATGAAGGGTACCTTGATTGTCTTTTCCACAATTGTTAGAGTCCCCCAAAGGTACACATTCATTACATGTACAGTACACTATAATCTAGACAGCAAAATAAGATAAAATAAACTGCAGAAGTGATAATCAAATGCGAGACCCTTTTCAGAGATGAGAACTAGAATGTTAATTTCCAACACACAAGTCAGTGGGCATTACTGGAATGGATGAGGGAGTAACAAAGTCAGCTCAGAGTGTTTGGGGGGAAGATACCTACCAGAATATGAGTTCCATTGCTGCAGTTTGATCAGGAATCAGACAGTTTTAGTTTGGTCTGGATGGCAGGGAATGAGATGATATGATCAAGTAAGTCAAAGGGTATCTAGATCTGCGTCTAGAGGCAGAACCTTCTGCCTGGGAAATAAGTGATAATTCAAAACTCAGGTGGACTAAAAGCTACAGTTCTCTGTATCTTGCGTATCTCTAGTTAGGAGTAGAGATGGGCACGACTTAGCGGTATTCCCGTTTCCGTTTCCGTTACTCGGTTCCGTTACTCTACGGAAACGGTAACGGGAATTACTCCCCCAGACTTCGAGCTCGAACCGACGAACGAACAATTTTGGTCTGATTTGTCGTGCTCGTTACTTGCATCGCGAGATCGCGCGATGCCACACGCGGCACAGAAAAAAAGTTTTTAAAAGTTAAAAAAACCCGGTTCCCGGCCGAAAAGCAGGCGGGAAAATGCCTGCCGTGCCTCAGGGCACCTACCAGAGGGGTTGTTTCTGGAGGTCCCCGGCCTCCCCCCTCATCCCCCGTCCTCGGCTGCTCTGGTGGGACTCGCCGCAGGCTCGCAGCCAGCAAAAAGCCCAGTCTCGCCGGCCGCCGGCCGCCGCAATTAAAGCGCAAGCAAGCGGCACGGACGGCACAGGAAAAAACTTTTAAACTCTCCCCCCACCCATTCCCGGGCCAAAAAAGCAGGCGGAAAAATGCCTGCTTGACTAAGGGCGCAGGGCACCTACCGGAGGGGTGGTTTCTGGAGGGGGGGTCCCGCCTCCCCCCCGTCCTGGGCAGCCGGACTCGCGAGTCGCCATCGCCATGCCATGCGGTGCGGGCGGGGGATCCAAAATGGGGCGGCGAACGCAATATTGTTTTTTAAATCGTGGTCCAAAAAACACACAAGCACAACAGAAACACGCGAAAATTTATAAACTGCCAGATTTTTCACAGTAGCAGTGGGTTTTTTCTTGCAACAAAATGTCTCTCCTCTCCTCCTCTGTCCTCCATTGATTTTATTTTATTTTATTTTATTTACACCTGCGCAGTGCGCAATGATGGGCTGGCCAAGTGGCCAGCCATGTGGGAGTGGACAACCATGCAAATTTCTGGAGCCATCCCACCAGTCGCATGGCCACTTGGCCATGGAGACTTCTGGGATGTGCCAAAAAGCCCCCTAAAACCTGGCCTAGCCCTAACCCTAACCCTTGACTCCGTACCCATACGTCACAGACTGTCTTCTTAGTGGGTCAGAGAGGCACCCAGAGGTGCAACCCACTAGCCCACCGTAACCTTACCCGTCACTAGCCTAACCCTAGCTCTTGCACTAAGCCACCTTAAAGCCAGATCTACTTGCTTGCATTGCACTACACGCAGCAAGTACAATTCCCTTCTGTGTGAGACATGGTGGTGCCAGAGCCTTGTGAAGGGCGGGTATGACCCTATCACTCTCACACTGGTCTCACTGTCTGCACATTATGTTATGCAATATCCATATGGCTATTGCATAGCATTTTGCAGCAGCAGCAGGTGAGGAAGGGAGACCCCCATGTAGAGGGGTGTCTCTTGGAGCCTGCTTCCCCTTCCTAGTGGCAGGAGGCACCCACGGGTGCCTCCAGGAGCCCACTTTCCCTTTATAGCGGGCCAGAGGAGGCACCCACCCCACAGAGGTGCCTCCAGGAGCCCGCTACCCCCCCAAAAAAACCAGTACTAACGACAACGAAAAAAAAACGAAAAAAAACGAACCGACTAATTTTTGCGAATTTTTGCGAAAACCGGAAACGACCCGAAATGGGACTGGCCCGACTAACGACAACTCGAAAAAAAATTTTTTCAAGTCGTGCCCATCTCTAGTTAGGAGCAATGGCCCAGCAGGGTTATTTATCTATTAAACTATTTTTTAAAAAGGCAAGAAGAAAGATCAGTGATGCGGAGGTGGGGGAGAAAACTAGAGCATGGGAAATGGTTATAAGAAGTACCAACATGTCAATGATGCAATGCATGTATATCCAATATTCTGGACAACAAACCAGCCACAACCAGCAGGTGTGCATCAAAACGTTAGAAAGGAAAAAAAAAACAAGAAACTCAACTGTGGAACATTTCAATGTGTGAACTGTCATTTAAGAAGAAGTATAATTGCATAGTGCATCTATGCATACTAGAGATGGGCACAAATAAAAAAATGGTGTTTCGGTTTTTCGTTTGTCGTTGAGAGGTCTGTTTCGTTTCGTTTCTGTTTTTCGTGAATTTTTGGAAAAATTTCATTTTCGTTTTCCGATTTTTTCATTTTTCATTTCTACCCGCTTTTTGCGCGATTTTTAGAGCATTTCCGTGCGGGCGCATCCCCTAACGCCCGAGACCAGAGGGAAAACACTAAAAAAAATGGATGCTGGCAGAGACACAGTATAGACTAGGTACGCAGGGAGGCTGCAAAGGCAGCGGCGGGCGTTGCCCAGGGTGCAAGGCAGCCGCAGAGTGACTGCACTGCAGGGCGGGGGAGGGTACTCACCGAGAGGTGCACACACACACACACACAGGGAGGCTGCAGGACTGAAGCTAGAGTCGCAGAGACAGCAATCCCACCCTAACGCCCACCGGGGACTGCAAGGAGGACGGGGGCTGCCAGAGCTTTTTATGCCCTCTGTGGCTGCCAGACCTGCCCAGTCTGCAACCTGGGCATGCTGTTGGTTGAAGTTGTCCAAGAATTTACATTATCCCAAAACATGGCTTGCCTCCATGTTGTGGCTGGAGTGGCAACATCCATTTTGCCATGCTTAAAGGGAAAAGAAAAATACACTGTGATGGGAGAAGACAAAAACAAATGTTTTAAGGACCCCAACCCCCTGGTAGGTAATAAATTCAAATAATTATCGCATTATCACTGCATTTTTATGGATGTCCAGGGCGTTTTAATACCCAAGAAATCAATATTAGGCATCTGACAGCCATTTTGGGTCGATGTCCCCTAACTCCCTTAAAAGAAAAAAATACAGCGATCTGAGAAAAGACATAAATGCACGTTTTAAGGACCCCAATCCCCCCTGGTATGTATTATCAGACAGTATAAATAATTATCACTGTGTTTTTATGGATGTCCAGGGTGTTTTTTTAACATTTAAAACAGCTCATTTCATAGTGCGTCGTCATTAACAAAAACAAAACGTAACGAACACAATTTTCGTTTGTCGTTTCGTTACGTAACGAAATGAATAACGAATAACGGAAACGAAAAAATGTTCGTTTCGTGCCCATCTCTAATGCATACTTAAACAGTGGCAGGATGATGGTCTGGGCCTCAGTGCACCATTTTGCCCCTGCTGAGTTATGGATAGATTCATCATGTAACTATATTCCTCCCTTTTTTTAATAGTCACTTTCCACACTGTGAAAAAACAGCAAAGAATAGATGTAAAAGACTGAGATTAAAATATTGAGATTGGCCAAGTGCTGAATTGTAATGCTGTAGTCAAAGGACATTTCTCATTTTACTCATGAGCTTTTATATTAATATGCGTGTCAGAAACAATGTATGAGATATAATGCAGGAATGGTCATATAAGCTATCAATCTCACGGTCAATTGTGTTGGGAAAACAGGTGCCCTTGTTGCTAATCATCCATTGCATGTTACAAAATGTCCCCCACCCGATTCAGGTGTTAATAGGAAAGCTAGATAAATATAGCATGTGAAATGACCAATAGAAACATCAGCTTTATGGATATTGCGGATATTGTGGTAGTATAGCCATTAGAGCAGTGGTTCTAAACTTTGAGTAACTCAAGTGTTCTTGGACTTCAGTTCTCAGAAGCTTTAACCACCAGCAATGCTAGACAGGGTTTCTGGGCGTTGCATTCCAGAATACCTTGGTTACTCATTAGAGCATCACATTTCAGCATAGTGTTGCTGTTGCATTTTTTAGCCAACTCCAAGGTTGGCTAAAACTTTGCCAACTCTCCTGGAAAAGGTGAATCAGCCCATTCTGACTATTGTTCCTTTGGGCCAAATATTTACAGGCATGTTTGTCTTTTAGGATGTAGAACGACATGACACTGCACTTACCTTTTGAAGAAGGAAGGGTACGTCTGCTCACAGTCGGTCCTGGACACAGGTATTTTGCTGCCCAAGATAAAGGATGGTCTGTATATGGTCCTTATCAGAACCTGATTATTTAACTTTCACCAAGAAAGGGGAGTGCCTGACCATCTTATCTGCTTGTGGGACAAGCAGCCAATGTCAGAACTGGATATGGAACAACTGACTGGTTTAAAATTGGGAAAGGAGTACGACAAGGCTGTATACTGTCACCTTGCCTATTTAACTTATATGCAGAGTCCATCATGTGAAAGGCAGAACTGGATGAATCACAAGTCAGAATTAAGATTGCTCGAAGAAATATCAACAATCTCAGATACGCAGATGATACTACTCTGATAGCACAAAGTGAGGAGGAATTAAATAACCTCTTAATGAGGGTGAAAGAGGAGAGTGAAAAAAATGGGCTGAAGCTCAACATCAAAAAAACTAACACAATGGCCACCAGTCCCATCACCTCCAGGCAAATAGAACGGGAAGAAATGGAGGCAATGACAGAGTTTATTTTCTTGGTCTCCTTGATCACTGCAGATGGTTTCACTGAACCCAGATATGTCTGGAGGTTTCAAATGGCATTTGCATAGAAAGGAGACATACAAGCTTTTGCAGTACCGATTTTTTCAAGAAACTGGGCCTTGTTCTAAAGGACGTTGCCTCCTTGGATTTCAAAGAGCTGGAAAATCACTACAAGTGGTTTGCCTTCACATCCAGAAGCTTCTTCTACACAATTTGCATGACACCTGCACATAGCAAGGGAGCAAGGGACTTACCAAGCCAAAGAAGCCCACCATCTCATCACACACACACACACACACACACACACACACCTCCATCTTGGTGCTCTGTGTTTTGGCAAAAATGGATGCCTGGCCCCCTTCCTGCTGGCGCTGTCCCCTCTCTACCTGGTCCTGCCACCTCTTTCTCTTCATCCCTTCAAGGCCAGAAGGGAAGCCAAGGGTGATTTGTGGTTTGTGAGTGGCCACCCCCAATTCATCATTTTTCCAGTTCGTGCTGGACTCTTCAGGATTTAAACATAGAATTATATTGAAGACTGATTTCACAAGCAAGGAAAGACCTTAATCTACTCTTGGCAACATGAATATGCTTTCAGGTCTTGTTACAGACTATCTCTAATGTCTCTTTCTGGCCTGACAATATAGAGGATTTCTGTGTATATCTGATTCTTTTTTGTGTGTGTGCTGTCCAGTGTGGTTTGTGAACATATGGGGTGGTCGTTGCTGGTGCACCAAGGATATTTGCTCAAGAAGGAATCAAAAGAATTGATAAGTCTTCCTTCGCACAAAGATGAAATGCAGAGGAAAGTAGCTTGAATTAAGTGATACGTGAGAAAACCAAAATTCAGGATTTAGACAACTGGTGTGTACTTAATTTGTTGCAAGACCTTCCAGTTTCTGTACTTATGATTTAATGTCAAAATGATTAGGTATTTAAATATTCATGTATGACTAATAAGTCGGTATATACAGTACAGCTCGTGCTTCAGTATGTTTCCATAAGGTTTATGTAGGAAATATTTAATGTAGATTGTGTGCCACCATGAGCCAGATATGTCTGTCTCCCTTTCTGCTGTCCTTAATCATCCTCACAGAGGAAATGCATTGCCAAGCAAGGGGGACAAAGGAGGTTGGCAATTTGCATTAAATGTGCATGCACTTCTATACATGAATAGATACACATCTGGAAATAATTACAGTATTCTGATTTAAATGGGAAGCAGCCCACAAAATGTAGTAAAAGATCCAAAGCAGAAGCATGGAGAGTATTGACAAACACAAGTACTTTGGAACTGGATTCAATACAACATGGGGATCATAATGATGCAATATAAGAGTGCAATGACTTGAGATTTGGAAATTTGAAGGAGTGCCTCTCTATATATAAACCTGCCTGACCACTAAGGTTTGCGGGGGAGACCCTCCTCTGCATCCCACCATTTTATCCAGTTCATTATGGGGAGACTCAGAGGACAACCTATTCTGCCCTAGCACCCTGACGGCAGAATGCCCCTCCCTTGAACATGCAATTGGCAGCAACACTGGCATCCTTTTGGTACCACGTCAGTACATTATTGGCTGTCAGAACCTTGAGGGGGAGAGAGAGAGAGAGAGAGAGAGAGAGAGAGAGAGAGAGAGAGAGAGAGAGAGAGAAGGCTTTTGGGAATGTACTGCTTTGTGACATCAATAGTTATTGGTTGTACTGTAGAGCATAGAACTGTAGGCTTCAATACAAGTTACTATAAAAAAGAGGTGCTGTATTTGGAATATTTATTCATTTCAGGACACTTAGAGTACAGTATTTGGATCAAGAGAGTAACTTGGAAGACGTACTAAGACAAATGAAGAAATACCAATAAATCATAAACCATATATAACAATGAAAGCTTCAACATTCTGCTACATACGGAGAAACTAAATTACAGTTCCATGAAAGCTTACATTAAACTACAACAGTTAGACTTCAAGGTGCTACACTGCTTTTTGTCTTTTTTATGTTTTAATTGTTTTTCTTTTCCTTTTCCCTGTGTGTTTTAGATATTTTTTTAGATTTTTTAAATATTTATTGTTTTTATTGTGTTTTATATTGTAAATCGTCCAGAGTCCCCTCTAGGGAGATGGGTGGTGGAAAATTCAAACAAACAAACAAACATTACAAATTCTTGCTACTGATAATTCAATATAAAATAAACTCAAGGAGAAGTGCAGAAAGGAAAAAAACCTTACTGACTGAAAAAACCTTGAAGGCTGGTTTGGGTCTAGTAGAACATCTTTGTTTATAGCTGCCAAATCAAAGGTCAATATAGCTGTGATGAGGCCAACTACTGGAATAAGAAGAATGAGGTGACGACCACAACAAGAAATAGAAATGAAGTATTCCTCACCGAGTGTCCTGTATCCTTGCTCAGTCTGTTTGCCCAGCCCTCACTGCTGGGTCACTTGAGTGCCCTTGCTCTCCTTTCTAATGCTGCTTCTTGATCTAGAACCCAGGTGGAAGGTGTCCTTTGAAAAAAAGGACACCTTCCCAAAGAGGACTGTCTTCTTTACATTCCACATCATCTCCTGCCTTCAATATCTTGTACTTGGTACAGCTGTGCCTCTTATTCCAGCTTTTGAGAAAGGTGGCAGGATGTCAAGCAGGGCAAATGTACAGATGATAATTATAGGTTGTCTGATCTTGTCTACCTATGTCCCCATTAGTGGTTTCCTGGTGGTAAACCACAGAAGAGGGAGGCAGGGGCTAGCCAACTTGGGGGAAAGGGAATGAAACATTGCTTTTGCTGCCTAAAATAATGGCATCCTCGTTTGGAGGATATTGCTGACTGATTAAAACAAGTGGTCTATTTGTTTTTAATGTATTGGCTCTCTGGAATTGGGTTTCAGGGAAAGTGTAGCAAAGTCTGCTCTGTGGGGCTAAACGCCGATTGAGGCAAACCACTGTGGTATGTAAGTTAACACTGTGGCTTCTCAACGGAAGACGGACACACATGTTCAGGGGAATATAATAACGGCCCTGCTGAAAATTACGACTTGCTGTGATGCAGTAGTGAAAAATTATAGAAATCATGGAGGGAAGAGATTGATGACAAAATGGAAATGTTAAAGGAGTATTAGATAAAGCTTTAGCACAACCCCATTTGGAACATAGTGTACACTGACTTAGAGCCAGGTGACTTGAAAGACCTTACTTATTCATCCATATAATCTTGCTCGTATGTTATGATCTGCCTCACAAGATATGTTTCTGGTCAGGTTAATGTGCATAAGAGAGCCTGTTCAGTGCTGGGGCCTTCCAACTGACATGCCCCTTCAAGGAGATGCCCTGTGGGATTGCTACGGGGGCAATTTTAATATTTGTCCCTTGGTTTTCCTCTTGCTTTGAAAGGACCTAGTACTTTCAAGCGGCTTTAAAATGCCTCAGATAAGTATGTCACTAATTGATAGGTTAAACAACAGGTCAATCCACCCAGTTCTAAACAAATTCCTGGGCTCAGAGTTCTGTAATGCTGTTATTTCTTGTTCATTTTGAGACAGTGGCTTCAAGATACTAGTTAAAAACAAAACAAAAGCTTCTGGGACTTTCAGGTTTTCTCGGCCCTTCTGAATTGTTCTGCCTTCCTTATTTTCAAAAGGATATTAGAGGGAAGAAAAAGCTACCACCGTGAGAACTGAGATTTTTAAAAAAAAGCTAAAGGTGGGGAAATATAAAGGAGGATGCTTGTTAGTGGAATACTGGGTAAATGAGTGGTCATCCTTACTGACAAGCTGGAGAGTTTGTGACCCTCTAGATATTATGGGACTTCATCTCTCCACAGACTTCAACAACCTGGACCCAGGTAAGGCATAATGGAAATTGTCATTCAATATCTAGAGAGTTATAGATCCTCAGCTGTTCCATTATGCATTTAATCTCACAGGTGGCTTTGGCAGGCTGGGGATCACCTTCTAAAATTTGCAGACAGGCTTTACCTGCCCCATTATACAAACCAGGCTCACAGATCGGGTCTGTTTCATTCAGGGCAAACATGGGGTGCTTTTACACGACCTCTAAAATCCGGTGGCAACTTAAATTTGGATCAGAGATCGTGGGGGTTTGTCGCTCTTCCTGTGTTCCCACCCCTCTGCACTTCATTGTTCCTGTCTGCATGAGGGGAGGGGAGAAAAAAGGGAGAAAAAAATGCAGGCTCACCTCCGTCTGCCGGTCGAAGCAGCCCCAAGCAGCCCCGTAGTGATTCCTATCATTTAAAGGGGTGGCGGGAACAAAAAAAACAAACAGAAGGCGAGGAAGCCCGGCATTCACAGCTTTATAATGCGCATCGGAAGATTTTTTACCCCCTGGAGGCCAGGTACTTGAAAAGTGCACTGGGGCGCGCTTAGGTGGGTGTAGTCGTACTTAATTTTTTTTAAAGTCCAGAGCTGGTGGGAAAACATTTTAAAGCTCCGGATCTGGGAGCTCTTTGCCTCGGATTTTAGGGGTCATGTAAAAGCGCCCATGGAATCCCTCCCCTCCCCCCACGGGTGGGTGATGGAGGTGTTAGCGAGTTTCATTTTTCTATTGTGGAGCTGAGGGCGGAAAGGAACCCACTTCTGCCGGAATGCAATCTGCCCCTCAAGCAGACAATTACACAGTTTGGGGACAACTACATCAAGCCCAGGAAGGACTCAAAAAGGAAAAGCCAGGGCTGATTAAGAAGGGAGAAGGAGGAACTAGGGAGCAAGAAAGCACCGAAGGGATTGGTGGAGACTAGACATGGGCACGGAGCGGCGAAAATCTCGTTTCCGTTTTTGGTTCTCGTTATCGTTACGTAACGGGTAACGGTAATGAGAATTACTCCGCTCCAACTCGAACTCGAAGCGAAAAAGAAAAATTGGGTCTGATTTTTCGTCGTCGTTCATGGCATCGCGGCGATCGCGCGATGCCAAGCAGCACAGAAAAAAAGTTTTTAAAATAATAAAAACACCCCTGATTCCTGGCCAAAAAAGCAGGCAAAAATATGCCTGCCTCAGTGAGGGCACCTACCAGAGAGGGTGGTTTCTGGGGGGGGGTCCCCGGCCTTCCCCCCCTCTCCTGTCCTGGGCTGCTGGTACCAGGCTGGGGGGACCATCCTCATCGTCTCCATTTGCCATGTGGTGGTGGGGATCCAAAATGGCGACCGCAATATTTATTTTTAAATCGTGATCCAAAAACCCACCAAAGCACCATAGAAACATTTGAAAATTAGGTATTTTAAATGCCTGATTTTTTATAGTAGCAGCAGTGGGTTTTTCTTGCAATAAAACGTCTCCATTGATTTTATTTTATTTTATTTTTATTTTTTTACACCTGCGCAATGATGGGCTGGCCATGGGATGGGACCATACAAATTTTTGGACCCATTCCACCAATCGCATGGCCAGGTTTTGACTGAGACTTCTGGATGTGCCAGAGGGCATAAAAAGCCCACTAACCCGAACCCTAACCCTAACCCTAACCCATACGCCAGTACACTGTCCTTCTTAGTGGGTCAGAGGCACCCAGAGGTGCAGCCCACTAACCCACCCTAACCTTAACCGTAACCCTAAGCCTAGCCCTTACCCTAACCCCAACCCTAACCCAGATCCGTACGCAAGTACACTTTCCTTCTTAGTGGGTCACAGGCACCCAGAGAGGTGCCTCCCACAGCCCACTATCCCCTACCCCTATCCCATTCCCTAACCTGTACGTCAGTACGCTAGTACGCTCCCCTTCTTAGTGAGCCAGAGGCACCCAGAGAGAGAGGTGTCTCTGCCACTTACCCCCACCCTAACGTAATGTATGGTACGCGGCGGCTTCGCGTTACGCTTCCCTTCCCTTCCCTTCTTAGTGGGTCAGACATCAGAGGCACCCAGAGAGGTGCCTCCCAGAGCCCACTTACCCCAACCCTAACCCTAACCCAACCCAAACGACAAACAGAAACGACAAATTTTTGAAAATTATCGCGACAAACGGAAACGAGCCGAAACGGACCCATCCCGACAATCGAAAACTCGACACGTCATTTTTTCTGGTCGCGCCCATCCCTAGTGGAGACTGGAGAGAAAAAGGCGGGAAAGCAGGAAGATAAAAGAGTGACAGAAGTGGGGGTAAGAGGACATAAGACCTGAGGGAAGAATCCTGCCACTGGGCTGGGAATGGGTCTGGCTTGAAAACCCAGATACCATAAAATGGGAGAGGCTGATGATGCCTAAGGAGGAAGCTGAGAGGAGGAAAAGGAACGCCAGAAGAGAAAAATGTTCATATTGGTGTCAGCATGAAGCCTGGGAGTGGAAGAAGAGGTTAAGAAGTTAAGGGAGGAGAAGGATAAGGTGGAGCAAGAGTGGTGGATACAAGAACGGGTGGAAACAGAGAGGAGAAATAGATGGAGTTCATTCGTCCGGGGCACCAGCCGAGAACTGGGTCGGAAGATCGGGAGAGGTGTTGCAAGAAAATGTGGACCCCAAACCCCTTCCAAGATGCCTGGTTGACAGGAGGGGAGTGACTGGTGCCATAGAATTATAGAGTTGGAAGAGACCTGAAGGGCCATCTAGTCCAACCCCCTGCCATGCAGGAACGCCCATCAAAGTACAGTGGACCCTCATATAACAAACGGTTTGTATAACATAAAATCTGTACAAGATAAAAAATTCCAGAGATAAGTGAAAATCGCTTAACAGAATCACCTATGGGGCGAATCCACACAACATAAAAATGGTCGTGATTTCAATGCATTCCTATGGGAAATTTGTATAAAGGAACATTTGCTTAACAGAATTTCATTTGGAATGAATTAATTCCTTTCTACAAGGTGCCTCTGTACTCCTGACAGATGGCCATCCAGCCTCTGCTTAAAAACCTCCAAAGAAGGAGACTTCACCACCCTCCATGGCAGCATAGTCCACTGCTGAACAGCTCTAACCATCAGGAAGTTCTTCCTAATGGGTGTTACCATCGAGCATGGCCTGACCTGGAATGCTAACACCACTGCTTTGGTAAAGAAGGACCAGCAGTGAATATACTTCCTCAGACTCTTAAAGAAAAATAATATGAGTGAGAGATTGCTGGTGTCCTTCTACCAATGCTCAGTAGACAGCATTCTTACATACTGTATCTGTGCTTGGTTCTCCAGTTGCACAGTCACGGATAGAAAAGTGTTCCAGAGGGTCATAACCACAGCCTAGAAGGTCATCGGTCACCCACTCCCATCTCCGGAAGAACTACACAGTTCCAGTTGGCTTAAAAAGGCAAATAACATTCTACAGGATTCATCTCATCCCGGACATAGTCTGTTTGTCTCTGCCGTTGGGCAAGAGATACAGAGCAATAAAAACCAGAACAAATAGACTAAAAATATTTTTATATCCAAGAGCCACAACCATCTTAAATGCTGCGACCAAATAGTGTGACCTTGGGGAGTTGTGATGGATGTATATGAGTGCTTTTAAGTCTTTTTACCTTTGAAATGTATTTTTTCTTTCTTTCTAATTTTAATGTGTGTGTGTGTGTGTGTGTGTGTGTGTGTGTGTGTGTGTGTGTGTGTGTGTGTGTGTTTTGCTTTTCTCACACATGGGATAGCTTTCAATTTCGTTGTACTATGTACAATGACAATAAAGTATCTATTCTATTCTATTCTATTCTATTCTATTCTATTCTATTCTATTCTATTCTATTCTATTCTAGTCTAAATGGAATCTCTTTTCCTGTAATTTGAAACCACTGCCCCAAGTCCTAGTCTTTGAAGCCATGGAAAACAAACCACCCCCCTCTTAAATATCACATCCTTTCAGCCATGTTGGGAAGAAACTCTGCCAAGTCTGAAATGGACCTAAGTTTTGATTTCAGGCAGTTAAACATTAATTCCCCTGTTGAATAGGTCAAGAACCCTTTCCTTACTCCATTTTACTTGCTGCAAGATTTGGAGGCAACGGTGAACCCTTCAGTTTTTTGTGATGTTGAAACAATAAAAATGAAATGTTTGATAAAATTGCAGGAAATAGACTGTAGCATCAAGCAGCAAGAAGGACCTTAATTAGGAAAGGAATGTGATTGGAATAAAGGTAAAAACTGACCCCTTTTATAACTAGTAAAATCTCCTTACCTGTTTAGCAGGCACAGAGCTGGTTAATTATCACATTTAGAGATAATTAGGGAGCAAAGATAATGGTTGACACTGAAAGATTGTTAGCCAAGGGACTTGAAAGAACCATATTGTTCTGGAATTGCATTCTCTCTTCTGGTAACTGGAAACCACTGAAACACAGCAAACCTCAAGAAATGTGCAATTGCGTCTTACAAACACTCTCAGTAGGCAGGATGGCACAGTCTCAGCATTAGGTCTATTAATTCTGACCCTTTTTTCTTTTCCAGGACATCTGTTGCTTTGCTGGAGTTCGTCTTTTAAAAGTGTGAGAAAAGATTACTGTTGCTTTCAAGAGATCAGTTCTAAATATACTCCTCAGGAAGCAGGTCCTATTAAACTCACTTCTGAGTTGAAGATCAGGATGATGTTATTTCAGGTTATATTGCCACAGTGGCTTGTTGGGACGTATCATCTATGGTGAAGATGGGATCTGCTTTGCTCAAGGACAAGCTTGCTATGGAAGAGAAGCACACATAGCAATGGAATATTGGTGTCACTGGGTATTAGGCAATGAACTAGGCAAACGGCGTGAACCAATCAGCCTGAAGAGGGAAGAGATGATACGCTATATACTCTAATATACTCTATAGCGCTGGTGGCGAACCTTCAGCACTCCAGATGTTTTGGACCACACCTTCCACTGTCATTGGCAATGCAGGCTTGGAATTCTGGGAGTTGTGGTCCAAAACATCTGGACTGCCAAAGGTTCGCCACCACTGCTCTATGATCTCTATAAAAACTGACACAAAGGACGGCAGCAGAACAGAGATAATTATTCTAAAAAAATGAGATGTCAGTAATCAAAATGACAAAATTAATCTGAATCAAGGCTGTAAAAGGCTTGTGTGATCATCCACATCATCACTTGTTTTCTGAAGCCAAGGTGGGAAGGCGCCTACCTCTACTGGGAGAGAGTTCCGAAATGAAGCAGCCACTACAGAGAAGACCCAGTTTGTTGAGTTGTTGATTTCTGGGCTTCCATTGGATTGACTACCTATACTGTGGTATGTGGGTGAGACTGGAGTTTGTTTTGAGGGACTGGTGCTCAGATTGATAGCAAGGTCCTAACCTAAACTGTCTGGTTTTTTGAATGTCAACATAAGCACCTTGAATTTGGACCGGAAGCAACCAGGTAACAAACTGTTTTTATTATTATTTAAAAAACCTAGGATATATTATCTACAATTCACCCAGGACATTTTAGTAAAAGAGGTCTGAATCAATTGCATATGGTGATTGTGTGGCCAAAACCAGTGGCAAGTTGAACCTGAACTGAAAGCTGGTAGCTCGTCCTTTTTGTTTTGCCTTTCCAGTGTATTCTCTCTTTCTTTTTGTTCCCTTCCCCCTTCTCTTTTTTCTCTTTTTTCTGATACTCTCATTCTGTTTTTCTGCTTATGTGTGCCTCCCCCTCTTCCTCTTTGCTTAGTGTGTTGGCAAGGAAGGAATGTCTCTCTCTTGCCAGAGACCTAAACTGATTGCTTGCAGAGGTCCACAGGTTAATCACCCCTAGATTAAGTGAAGACCTGGAAGCCTGATCTTATGCCTGCTTTCTGAGAAATAGTTCTCCTGATTTCCTCCATGGATGGAGCAGAAAAATTATAGACACAGGTACAAAAAATGATGGTACATGTCTGAGAGAGACGTCAGGGATGAGGATGTGAACCATGGGACTCGCTGTAAGTCAGAGTTAAGTTGCACTTGGAACTCGACTCAGAGTTGACTCAATTCCCTCCCCCCTCATGACTTCATTCTCTGAGTTTCCATTCTCTTTAAGACATGCAGCCTCTCATTGAAATGCTGTTGCGTAGCTTGAGATGATTTGTAACCTTCAGTACAAAACCCACTGGCAAATAAAGAGCCCTTGCTGTGATTCACAGGTTCACACACACACACTGCGTCGAGACAAGGGAGCACCTCCCTAAGAATTGCAGCAGAGCCTTTGTTTGCCATTTAGAAATAATCTGAACACTGCAGAGATTCTCATGTTAAGCAATAGCATTTCAGCCTCTCAGGACCACTCAACAGTCAGTTTCTTGGCCAAGTATTCCTGGTAATAAGGACATCCAGTGTGCTGTAGTGGCTGCTAGAGTGATGGATTAGGATTCTGGATACCAGGGTTCAAATCTGCCTTCGCCCATGGAAACTAACTGGGGGAGTAGAACTGGTAAGACCACTCCTTAAAGATCTCACTTACCTTGAAAGCCCTCTTAGGGTGGCTATAAATCATTTCCGACTTGATAGCAAGTCATAATAAGCAACATTCCTTGTAATAGGCAGATGGCACACTTAAATACAGCATGACAGTGGATATATAATCCAAATGAATTCACTTGTAAAAGCAAGAATATCACTAGAATTTTTTTCACCTAAAATGAAATATAGACAAGACAAAGGAAGGAAGGAAGGAATGAAGGAAGGAAAGGATAAAAGCAGTGGCTAGGAAGAATAGTTATCTGCAATAGTTCCTATTTTAGTAGGAGCAAAGATTTATAATACAGAAATCAGTACAGCATTTCAAACCATAGCAGTAACTAAGTACTGTAAGTATTAATCGAGGACACCTAGTGGTGAACAGCCATACAGAACATTCCATAAGACTGAATGAATTAAATTGGAAACTTAATGATTAAATTGTCTCTGAGAAATTTTAATATAAATTGGGGCTCAGATGATTTAGAGAAAATATGTGAACAGAAGCATCAGAGAATTACAAGAACTTTTTTTTTAACCAAGAAAGAAAATCTTTATGCCTTCCATTATATGGACTGGATTCTGTTGCAACCTACAGTAGACAAGGGGATTAGCTGGGGATGGGATTTTGCACTCGGTGCCACAATACACTTGTCAGTTATTTCTAGAAACAACAGTGACAGGCTATAGAGAAAAGCTTCAAAGCACCACCAGAATGCTTATTAGGCACAACTTTTGGGCAGTGGAAGCTGAATACAGTACAAGGGGAAGACGTATGGATGCATTCCAATGATTTTGCACAGGCCGCCTTTAAATGTAGTCTAGGCAGAACCAACATATCCATCCACCATGCAAACAAATCTTTAAAACATTATTTTGAAAGCATGTATCCCATCTTTCTACCGAAGTTAAACACATCAGAGTCACATAACATATTTACAATTCATTCATTGAAAACAGTATTACACATGGTCTCATCATGCAAGCAATGAATGCATGTGAGCTGATAATTTTCTAATAAAATTATGGCTGCCATTCCATGTCATGGTTCTCATAGATGTGTTAATATTTTACACGTGCATGCAGCGTATGCATTTCTAAAATATAGGCCACACACACAAAATTGCCCACATTTTTTTTTGCATAGCTGGTACATAAGGGACTGCAGCCTGAACTTATCAGAAAGTATACCTTCATAGCGCACTCCTTATGCCTGAATTACCTACTGATCCAAGAAAGCTATTTCAAATCAATCAATATTTTTGTTCATTTATTTATAACAAAAATGTAGTTTCTTGTATTACTGTTCATGGTAATTTTGTGTATTGTACTGTATAAAACAAAACACTGAGGACGTGTAATGTAGATCAGGCATGCAGTCAGTTTGCATGTGATATATTAAGATGAAACTGAAAACGTTATTGACCGCATGCTTTGGAACAATCAGGAACGTGACATTTTCCACTTTGCCTGCCTGATCTGTTTCAATTCCATTAGCAGTAAAGTGAAATTTACAAGGAAGCAGCTTTCTTGTAAATGTTGGTATATTGCTTGTTTCTAAATGCAATAAAAACCGGGGTTGCAGAAGCTGCTTCTCCATGCTCGCCAGCGAGGAACCGAAACTTTGGGAGTGAAGTAACACACTTTCTGCACACGCATGTAAAGGTGCTCTAATTGATTTAATAATACAAATAGCTTTGAAAGGGTGCCTTTTGGGGAGATGAACAGGAAATGGTTATTTTCCCTGCATTATTATTTTCTCTTTCACTTCATCTCCCCAGCTTTCAGGCACATCTTTTGTTTTGCGTCTGAAACAAACCTGTTGAGTTGTTGTTATCTGCCATCAAGTCACTTCCCACTTATGGCGACCCTATATATGTGCGATCTTTAGGCTGTCCTGTCCTCAACAGACATGTGCAGCTCTAGTAGACTCAAGTCTGTGGCTTCTATCATTTAGACCAGTGGTTCTCAACCTGTGGGTCCCCAGATGTTCCTGGACTGCAACTCCCAGAAGCCTTCATACCTCACTGTGCTGGAAGGGGTTTCTGGGAGTTGCAGTCCAGGAACATCTGGGGACCCACAGGTTGCGAACCACTGATTTAGGCAGTCTATCTGTCTCATATTTGGTCTTCCCACGTTTCCTGTGGTCTTTCATCTTTTTCCACCATTATTGCTTTTTCCAGAGATTTTGGCCTTCTCACGATGTACCCAAAGTAGGGCAGCCTCAGCCATTTGAAACTTCTTGTAGGGAGTGTGAGGCTGCATCTCAGTCTGTCCTTCTGGGCTTCTCCAGACATCCATGCTCCTTTCCCTATTGCATTACCTCTCCTGAGGTTTTGGGCCTGTCTTGACTGGCATATCGATCAGTGCAGTGCAGTATATGGATCAGTGTTTGATACGGGTCAGTTCAAACCAAATGACAGCATCCATGTGTGTTTCTGCTTCGATTGATTCACCCTGCCCATTTAAGAGCTGTTGTGTACTTTTCTGGCACCGGGTGTGCATTGGTTTTGGTACAACCCAGCGGGATCCTAATCATCTTGTCATGTCACTTGTGCAGGTGGTTAGTTCATATCCAAGTTGAGCCGTGCGCAGCGCTATCAGAGGTGACATCCCTGTGACATAATAGGTGGGTTGCAACATTAAAAGGGAGAGGAAAGAAGGCAGTATAATTTATTTCCCTGATTGACACAATGCCGTTCTAATGCCATTCTAAGTGGGTGCATTACACTTACAACAACAAAAGCAACACTAGAATGGCAGAGGTGGAAAAGACTCTATGGATCACCAAATCCAGCTCCTATCTGGGAAGCACAGTGGGGAATCGCCAGATGTCCAAACCACTGAGCTACTCAGCAGTTCATATGCCACTTACAGTATTTTATTTAATAATGCACTGCAGCTGGCAAGAAGCATTGTGGGGCGGGGAGCTATGTTGACTCCACAGCCCTTGTCCACACGAGGCAGTGCAGCCCTAGATGAGCCCCAGCTGATGAGAAAAATGGGGAAGGGGGCTCAGGTTGCCTCCCTTCTGTCTCCCCAACATTCCCCCCAATGTTCTCCTCTCATGTCAGTACCATTGCTTCTTCCTCCTTATTTGTGAGTAAGCTGGTGATTGAACGACCTGTGTGGACCTTCTCAGGGGAGAATCAAGATCCCCAGCGTGAATGGAAAGATCACTCAAGAGAGAGAGATAAAATGCATCCCATCAAAGATAAGAGCTTGTTAAATGCTAACCACTCCAGACCACTCCAAATTCCTCTATTTGGATAGGCCGTTAGTTAGTGGCAATAAAAGCTTTAAGCAAAAAAAAAAAAAAAAACACACATGCTGGCATTTTTCATGCCACACTTTTCTTCTTCCGTAACTAGATTGCAGCCCCTGAACATGGATCTTTGGTAAAAGAAGATTCTTGCCTTTGTGTTGGAGGGAATTATATGCATTGTCTATAGCACTGTTTGAATTCTTGCAATTTTTTAAAAATTGGGAACAATTATTTCACTGAGTGGAAGGATTTCAGGTGGCTGTTCTGCTAGCATCCCTCTCCCATTCTTTTTGTCCAAAGAGGCTGAATAAAAGATGCTAAGTAAAAAATAATAATGAAAAAATGTCTTACGCCTTCACCACTTTACTAACTGCACTTTTGTCCATTTGAGAATGGAAGTTGAAGAGCTGGTACAAAAGGAGATACCTCAGCAGAATCAATTATATTTTCTTCTAGAGCATGTGCAATTGAGCCATAATTCCCTTCTGCTGAAGGGTACCCGCTGTTTAGTTTTTTTCCTCAATACTTTAAGAGAAAGAAAAGAAAAATGGTACTGTACCTCTTCTGGATATTGCATTTAGACTGTAATTGCTCTTTCAACCAATTCTTTCCTAAGCCATAATATAGTATTAAATTTTAAAGGAAATAACAGGGCCAAAGTACATCTGCAGCTTGCTGAACAACCCAAGTTTATTCTCTGGTCTGGAATGGCAACTGGAACTTTATATGTAGTTTTACACTTGCTAACATGAGTAGACCTCAATAAATTCAGTAGAATTGGCCTCTGAGTAAACCTGTATAAGGTGACACTATCAGAACTGATCTGTTGACTTCTTTCATTTCCAGGGGAACCACAAGGAGTTTTGTGGCACCTTGAAAATTCTAATAACAAATTTTATTTGACACGTGTGTTCATGGAATGTAGCTCACTTCTTCAGATGCAACAATGTCTATATCAGGTTCCAAGGTATTTAGGTGTTCCGAATGAGTTTCCATGGTTTATATGTCCCATTCATTCATTCATTCATTCATTCATTCATTCATTCATTCATTCATTCTTATTCTTCTTCTCCTCCTCCTCCTCCTCCTCCTTTTTTACAATTGTTCTACATTCCACTATCAGTAAGGAAACTTGGTCAAGTCATGTGACATATTTGAATATGAAATGATACAAATCAATGCATAATTATACCCAGATATTGGCTTATATATGCAAGAAATAATGTTGGGAACATTGTTAAAATAAAAAATGTGGCCTGTGGTGCAATGTTGATGCTTTGAATGGCTTTGGGTACATAGCAGTCAAGAGTGTCTGCAGAATTTTTTTCTGGGGGGGGGGGAGAGAGAGAGCTTCATTGTGGTATGTCAGAATTATTTGCACATGTGTTACCACTACAAGACACTGCATCTGTCTATGTATATTAAAATAATATACAGTATTTCAGATTCTAGTGAGGGGACAAAATATTTCTCCTTGCCTCTCCTATGGGTACCCAGGACAATAGTGTAGCAAAGTAATTTTAGATCTTGTTCTTAACCACTCATCTTTTCACAGCCTGCTGTGTCACCTCAGTCATGAAACATCTATTTTTTCCTTCTCACTCACCCCACCTGACATACTGTGATTCACAACTGGTTCAACATGGCTGATATGTTTTAGCAAAATAGAACCAAAGACATGTACTAACTATGATTTAAAGTGTTATTCTGACTTCCATCTTGCATGCCATTTCAATGTCCTAAACTCATTTAAACCATGGCACCACCATGGCTACATAAATAAAGTGAGGTTTGCTTTTGGTGTCTTAATGCTAAACACATTTATTCATAAACAATGCTTTGTTGTAGGAAGGGGCAATACATTTTAAAAAGGACAAATAATAAAATGAGCATCCATGTATGTGCCTGGACGGCTGACTGCAAATATTTTGGAAAATAAGAATTAAGAATGGATTTGTGTGGCAGAAACGGCTGACACTTGGCCTGTTTGGCACCACCTACTCATCACTTTCTACTCTCTGGCACGTTGTCGCTCCTGCCACCTTCCTTCCCTCAGCCCCAGCTGCAGTGCCCTAGACTTCAGCCCTTGTGGTACCATTGTAATGCATTTCTGGCAAAATGCAAGATATATATAAACAATGAGCTGTCATCACACATGGCCATGAACTGTTCTCTCCAGTGCTTGCCTCAGATGTTCCTATTAAAGTTTTTTGGTGATGGTTTTGTGCATCACTCCTGTTCACAGGACATCTGCTCCAACAGAGCTCCCTAAAACAAGGGTGACACATGTCTGCCCCTCCAGATGTTCTCATTCATCCTAATCAGAAGAGCCAATATTTTGTGACCATGGACCTGGAGTAGCAACTGGCAAAGCACTCCAGTATTCCTGCCGAGGAAACTCCATGGACATGGAGTCACGAAGACTTGGTCACGACTGTAACAACACAACGCACACACACACATATGGGCCCTGCAGCTCAGCAACTCCCTCTCTAAATCATGATGTACAATGTCTTGTTAAGTGGGATTTGTCCAAGGTTTTGAAGGCAAGCTGCCTTTCACACTCCATAGTCTATTTTCAGCCTTGCCCCAAAAGGCAGTCGTTACTTTTCCAAATAGCTAGTCTGCCTCAAGGAGTTCCAGAGGCAGGTCCTTTTCCTGGTTTTATATTTCCAGTCATTTCCACGATGCATCCTTCCTTTCTCTTCGATGCCCTATATATATATATACACACATCGGTGTCCGATTGCTGTTCATCAAGCGGAAGGGAAGCAGGAGTGGGTGGGAGGAGAGAGGAAAAAAAATCTCATGGCACCTTACGAGATTCATGTTTTTATCTGGCGTAGACTTTTGCGGAACCGGACTGTGAAATCGGGGAAGGCTTATCCCCAAACAAAAACTTTTGTGGCCATGGACTAAAAACCGCCAAATCGCAACTCAGACACCCGCTCAGTTCTTTGACTCCGGGGCTCTCGACTGGGTTCCTCTTCTTCGGGCTCAAGTTTCTTCAAGCGAGGACGCTCCGCATCAAGGAAGAACTTCGGGGCACCTTCGCGGATGCCCCTCCTCCCTCCTCCCTTCCCTTCCTTTTCCCAAAGGCTGCCCGGGAAAAGCAGAAGAGAAAGAAAGCGGGAATGACCGCGGCTCCCTTCAGGCTCTATAAGGCAGAGAGAGAGAGAGAGAGAGAGAACTACCAAGAGTGAGCGAGAGAGGGAGGGAGGGAGAGAAGGGTTCTGCCGCTTGGGCTGGCAGGGAGGAGGCGGCGGCGGCGGCGGGGCGTTCCTCTCCAAAAGTCACCGCCCAATGGCGTGCGAGGGATGACCACAGAGGGGGCGTGCCCCCGGGTGGAGGCGGCCAATCAGCAGCCGGGAAGGCGTGGCTGTGTGTCGGGGAGCGTCTCCGGCAGCTCTCTCTCTCTCTCTCTCTCTCTCCCCCCCCCCCCCGCCGCCTATCCGCTGCTGAGGAGGGACCGAGAGGCTCAGTTGGCCGGCCGGGCGCTGCCAAGTGCGGTCGCGGAGGGAAGCTGTGAAGAAAGTGGGAAGGCGGGCGGACGGGCGGGCGGGCGCTCACTTCTTCCCAGTCTCTGGGCGCTCCTTCCTTCCCGCTCGTCCCACTGCCTCCTCACGCCTTCCAGTCTTGGGCGGGCGGGCGGACGGGCGGCGGAGTGCCTTCTGCGAACCGCCGCCGGTCGGTGTGGAGGGCGACCGGGGGGGGGGTCTTCTCGGGAGGAAGGGGGCCAAATGGGTCGCTTGGCCGGCCAGCACCCGCAGCAGCAGCAGCAGCAGCAGCAGCAACAGCCACCGCCTGCTGGGCGTGAGGGAAGAAGGAGGTAAGCCACCGGCGGCGGCGGCGGCGGGGGGGGGGGGTTTGCCCGCCGCTTCTTCTCCCGAGAAGGCAGGCAGCGGGAACGGACGGGTGTGAGGCAAGGAGGCTTGGAGCCGCTGGCTTGGGGGGGGGGGTGTCCCTTCGGAAGAGGAGGAGGAGGGGGGGGAGGCGGCGGCGGCGGCGGCTCTGAGGCGGTTCCCTCCTCGGAAGGCGCCCTGGACGCCGCTTGTAGTTCGCGGAGGCACCGCAGTTTCGGTGTGGGGCGGGGCGGCGGCGGGGGGGGGGGCAGAGAAAGAGGAGGAGGGGGAGAAAAGGAGAAGGATTTCGCAAGAAAACCACACACGCGCAACCCCTTTGTGTGTGTGTGTGTGTGTGTGTGTGTGTGTGTGTGTGTGTGTGTGTGTGTGTGTGTGTGTGTGTGTGTGTGTGTGTGTGTAAGATTCGTGGCGAGCATCCTGGATGAGAGTTGGTGGTGGTGCTGGTAGTGGTGGCGGGAGGGAGAAGAGAATCTTTTTGATTTCGCCTTAACTTGAAGAGAGAGAGAAAAAAAAGGCGAGGAGGAAATTTCTACTCCTGGTCTGGCAGGAACGAGCTCTGCCCTTTGGACGGTGCCTTCGCGATGGACCTGAGGGAGCTTCCCCCTCCTTCCCTTCCCTTCCCTTCCCTTTTCCCTTCCCTTCTTCTTGATTCGAGATGAGGAAGACAAGGGGGAAAAAAAGGGGGGGGGGGAAATACTGTTTTAGGATGGAAAGTGGGGCGGAGGCACCGGAGGGAGGGATGGACGCTTGTATAGGTGCCCTTGGTAGTTGGAAAATAACAGCAAAGGTTGCGAAGGGGTTGTGTGTGCAGTGGGTAGGGAATTCGCACAGATTTCCTCGCTCTTGCTTGCAGTTGTATCCTTAGGTTGTTTCAGTCTCTCCCCCTCCCTTCTTCTTACACACACACACACACACACACACACACACACACACACACACACACACACACACACACACACACACACACACACACACACACACACACAAAGAGTATATTAAACATCTTAAACCAATTATTTTGTCACGGTTCTGTTTTGTTTTGGAGTCGTGGGGGTGAGTAGGGCATGGCGGTGGTATCTGTGAAACTGGTGATATACCATTTTATTACCTGCTTTTAAACCGGCATGCAACTTTTGAAAGAACACTGGCTTGCTGGCATCTCTGCTAGTTCTTTGACTGTTTACTTTTACATAATTTGTTTCAGTGAAAGGGGGAAATGATGAAATCTTTCCCCCACTGGATCTGAGAAGATACCGATGTCTATCCATTGCAAACATTTAAAAATGTTTTCTTGACCGTGTAACTTTTAATGTACAGAAGATGGCCCCAAAATTATATTCATTATGCTTTTGTAATTTCTCCCTCATGTCTGTCTTATAATTTCTTCCACAATTAATTTTTAAAAACTTTCTATTTGTTAATGTTTTGCCATGTGTTTAGATGGAACACAGTCAAATTATGCCTTTTTATTTTATAAACACACTTTATTGTTCCTTTATGAATTATTGTTCAGCTCTCATTTGGAGGATTTTCCACTTGTAACTAGGTAGCAGCTTGTCTTTGACAATAAAAATATGAAGTTGACAATTATCAGATGTTACCTTTATGCAGAAAGCATTAATAGGCTATATAGATGTTAGTAGATTACTTCCATATTGTTATCTTGTTTAGAGTGGTTACCTGCTTGTGAAATATTACTTGAAAATGTTTGAATTATAATGATAAAGTATTAATAATCAAGAATGGTCTATACATTCATTTACTAATACCTAGTTTCATTTCTAAATGTTAACACTAGATGGCTTTCTTGTATCATTCACTTGGACTATCTTTGGAATTTACCAGGTTGATTTCTACATGTCATTATTTTGTAATGCTTTTACAGTACCTTAATTTGTTTCATATTAAATGGAGCTAAGCTATTTCCTGCTTGGTAATTTTGTCTTAATATTCTGTTTACAAAAGTTTTATATTAGCTTTCCTGTTTGGTATTGCTGTAACTCTTTGGTAAGATATTTAGGAAAAAATGTCTGAACTTTTTAAAAAAGACAGCTACTTTTATGTCTGAACTTTTTTTTAAAAGACAGCTACTTTTAAATTGGATCCATATATTGAGAAGACTACATTGCACAGGGCGGATGCACTAGGGTAGTGTCACATGCTGTTTGATCTAATTTAACTTAATGTAAAAAAAAGCCAGTTGCTGTAATCTGTTTGTTGTTGTTTTGCTTCTACTTTGTGAAATGATGAATTTGCTTGTACAAAAAAGTGAGCATAGCTATTGTGAGGAGAGGAGAAGAAGACTCCCTCCCCCTTTTCCTTTGGTGGATGTGCCAGCGAGTTGAGATACCTAATCTCCATTTATGTGAGAGTACCATCTGAAATAGAGCTTTGACTCCAACAAGATATGGCGTGGTTGCAGTTTTATTTCTACCAAGTTTATGGTCTGGAAAATAAAAACCATTTCTCTCAGAACACTAGTACACCACAAGTGACATTAGAGTAAGCAGGTTTAAAATGCTTAGCTGTTACATTTGGACTTAGATCTGACCATAGCTTATTATGTTTTACAAGTGCTGCATGATCCTTTGGAATGCAGTGTAGTATCAGTACTCTTTTGTGAATTGTGAATTGTTGCTGTAGTGTCTGTGCAGATAAATAATGGATATTTAAATCTCATTTCAGCTTCAATGTAGCTGTTTCATGCCTAATTTATATACTGTACAGTAAGAGTAAAGTCTTAATTGATTGACTTCTTTTCACTTTGATTATGAAAAGGAAGGTGGAACAAGATAATGTATTATAGCTGTTTTGGTATCATTTTACTACAGGTGCTCTAATGCAGAGATGATCTTTTTTCTGAGAAAATACTGAACACTTCGGTCATTCCTTGTGATATTTTAACCCCAAAATATTCATTTCCATGGAAGTCTTGCTGATCTCAATATAGGATTTGCAGTAAGTTTCCTTTGAATGGGCTGTCGAGGTTAGAAACCAAGTTCCACTAACCAAAGTGAGTCCCTTCTGCATAAGATATCCCATAACTGGGTTTCATGACTTTCAATACAGTTGCTCAGGTTGATTTGAATATATATTTTAATGGCTTGTGTGGGCTTAGTGATAAATTTTATCTTCCCTAAGAAAAATTCTTTCCTTGTAGCTTGATTCTTCTTACATGTGGTTGAACAGTGTTTGGAAACAAGTTGTCTGCCTTGAAATGATTTTAAAAATTAATTGTATAAGATGTAAATGGCCACTGCTGCTTTTGCTTGTTGTTTTTCACATTAGTCCATTACTCCTTGTAGATAATATTATGATAATAACTTGAGTTGCTTATATTTGGTTCCTAAAACCTCTCATCCTGTAGTCCTAAATATACTCTTCTGAGATTAAGTACTGCTGAACCTGATGAAGCTTACTTTTGAGTAGACACATGATATTGTCTTGCATTTGTGGCAGTTACTTAGCAAGTGTTCTATCTGTAATGTGGCTTTTATAGGAAGCACTCAGAATGTTTGGGTTACCTTTTTATTATTATTATTATTATTATTATTATTATTATTATTATTATTATTATTATTATTATTATTATTATTATTATTATTATTATTATTATTATTATTATTATACTTAATTTCTGTCTGTTAATTTTACATGATTCTGGAATATATTTCTGGGACACAGTACTTGTATTATTGTTATACATCAGTAACATCTCATACTTGCTGAGTTCCTATTGGCTGGAATGTTTTATTGAGATTTATCTTCACAAAATATACTGTATAAACAGATTTGTGGAGTCAAAGCCTTGAAATGATTTTGATTTTTAATATTGTATGTTCTTACGGCTGAGGCCTTTTGTAACCTGCACAATTGATAGATGTCGCTAAATTAACAAAGACTTGCTTTTAAAAGTGGCAATAAATGTCATTCTTTGAATATTGAATATATACTAATCCCCCCATGCAGTCGGTTAGGTTAGAGACTAATGGTTCCCAACCTTGGGTAATCCAGATGTTCTCAGACTGTAATTCCAGAAGCCTTTACCTCCAACTGTGCTGGTTAGGATTTCTGGGAGTTGCAGTCCAAGAACACCTGGATGCCCTATGCTGGGAACCACTGAATTAGACTGCTAATTAAATTAATTAATTAATTTTAAAATCAGATAATGGATATCATGAAAGGGAACCAAGAGACATTTCAGTACAGTATTTCATTTTACTAGGCTTGAAAATTGGTATTTGCTCCCAGGCCCTGTGCAAATTGCCCTGGGCTCTGAAATGACAACTTTCAGTCCTTTTTAAAAAATGAAAACAAAAATTGTCTTGATAGATTATTCTGGGTGAGGTGAAGAGTCTCTTTTAGAAAAACTGCCACTTGTGGAAGAGTCAAGGAGAATAAATAAGGCTTTTTCATCCTTTAATTTTAAAATTTAAGGTGGAGCTTTGACATAGCCTTGGAGGCATCACAAAAATGTTCTTGGTATGCTACATATTGCAAACATTTGATTTATAGTAATTGCATCTCAAGGAGGATTCCCACATCTCTCATACAGAGCATATAATGCCTCTTCAAGTATGATATATTACCTCCCCCACAATAAAGGGTACTTCATGTTAGCCAAAATCCTGTTGCATATTTCCACTGGCAGAAGGAAGATTGTGTAACTTTAAGTTGCCACTAACAATAGACATTATTACTGGTCATCATTAAGAAACATGGGAGTAAGGAAAAGGAACGTTTATGTTATTTGTCAGATCATTTTATGTTTCAAGAATGTTTCTAGAAATAGTTGTAAAATGCTCAATTATTAGTTTCAGTTTCCTATTTGTAGATCTATTTTACTATCAGGTGGTTGGCATTTTGGTGTTAACTTTTCAGTAAGGTGGGAAAAAAATCTCTTCAAAGGTTCTACTGTAATGTTACAGTAGCATGACAAAAAGGAATCAGTTGTGGTTTACATACACAGTAAGTAAAGGGTTTAGTTTTATCACTGTAGTGAGTGACCGATCACTGATTATTGCAAAAAAGTGTTCTGAGTTTATTCATTGGGATCTAACAACAACTTTTTGAAGTACATATTTTGTGACATAGCTTGGCTTTTGAGATGTTTTGAGATGTTTGGATGGCATCCTAACCAATGCTGGGAAAGTGGTAACCAAGGCAAGACCCCTCCCAGGGTTTGAGAAGCCAACATAGTTTTTTTCAGCTATGGGACCCCATTATGATACTCCCTACATTGGGAGATTTCTTCAGTGGCTCAGTTATATATGTTGCTCGGGTCAAATTTATTCACCAAGACTTTGGGATCCTTATGATGCTGATGAAATCTTGGCTCTACATTGAACAGAGTGTTGTATGTATTATTTTACTGATGTGTTTATGTATTTTTTTTCTAAATCTGATTAATTTGGAATTTTAATGGGATTGCCAGTGTTAGTATTGCATTTTAACTTCTATCTTTAAGTATCTTTTAGGTTTGTTGCAAAAATCAACATATAACCCAACCATGTTCAAAGTGCGGCCCAGGGGCCAAATCTGGCCTGCCAGGCCATTTTGATTGGCCCGCGAAAGGCTGGCCCTCCCCTCCCCCTCCCCTCCCCCTCCTGTTGCTTCTGCTTGACGTACCACCAGCCCCAAACCAGCCATGAATCGCAAGGGCTCCCATGCCTGGCCATGATGGTGTGGTGGTGCAGCTCAGTCAGTGGGAGCATCGGGGTGGGTTGGTGGGCCAGCCGGAGAGACAGAGGCAGGTGCTGCTGAGCCTGGGGCCTGAGCGTGCGCTGGATTCAGTCACCTCGGCGGTGGCACAGCCACACCTCAGTCCGTATGGCCTGAGCAAGCACAGGGGGACCAGAGTGCGGTGGCGGGTTCCACCTCTGGTGTCGCCACTGCTGCACTGGAGCCTTGTGAACCTAGGCAAGTGCAGGGGGAGCAGAGCATGGGGCGTGGGTTCCACTCCCAGTGTTGCCGCCGCATCGGAGCCCCATGAGCCTCAGCATGAACAGGGGGAAGCTGAGCATGGGGCCCTGCAAAGACTGGTTCTGTGGCTGTTTGGCACACCCGCAATAAGGTAAATGTCCCCGGTAGTCTCTGGGGGGACGCAGGCGGGGTGGGTTTGTCCGGGTCAGGGTGAGGGGCCATTCCTTTATTCGGACACTGCAGGAGGCCTCTGAAAGAGGAGGACTCTGGCCTCCCCCCTCCTCCTCCCCTCCCAGGCCCACCGCTGGCTTCTTCCTCCTTCCTTCGACTGGCTGGAGAGGGGCTCGAGAAGCCCAGTGCAGAATCAGGAAAGTGGCCGGCCAAGCATGCCGAGCACCGCACAGACAGGCGGCCCTTTGCTGGGCAGCCTTGCAGGGAGAGCAACCCGGAAGCGAGTGGGCAGGTGGAGTGGTTGCTGTGACCTGGCCCAGGCCTGGCCACCGTCCCGGCTTTGCTTCCATCTCTGACCTGGGCCCCTATCTTGCCTGCCGCCTCCTCTTTGGTGGAAAAGGGGAGGTTGTCAGTGCTAGTGGTGCTGCAGTCAGGGCTGTCCGCAGTGGCAGTGGCAGAAGCATGCCTTGGTTCTTGTGCCCTTGGCAAGGGTGAGGGGGTGACAGGGCTGCCACTGAGGCTGTCTCCTTCCTTGCCGATGCCTGGTGCAGCGCCTGAAGCTGAAGAAGCAGGTGATGGCTTGCAAGGAGTCAGTGGGTGGGACTTAGGGGTCAGTGAGTGGGGCTTGCAGTTGGGGTCAGGGTCAGGGAGCAGTTGCCCACCCCACTTTCTCAGCCACCAAATCTGGCCCTCCTTACAAAAAGTTTGGACACCCCTGATATAACCCAAACAAGTAAATAAATACAGTAGGACTGCTGTATTCATGAGATCTATGCCCACGGTTTCACTTATCTGCTGCCTGAAAAGAATAAAAATAATTACCTGTAATAAATAAAACCCAGAAATACGTATTCCCAAGGTGTATTGCCAGGACTGACCTCTAGATGGAAACAGAGACTATGGTATATACAGGTAGTTATAGTAGGGAAACGTGATAGTGGCCTAATGTCTGGGAGGAAAGCAGCTTTCATTCAGCAATATTGGTAGGGAAAGAGGTACCTGCAAACTGGGCTGAGGGGAGAGTTGTTATAGTAATTAATTTGCATAGTTGTGTTTAACAGTCTCTCTAAACTACATGCAGAAGCACAGAACTCAATTGGGTTGAGCAGGAGTTGGCGCACATTTAATTTTCATTTTGGCTGGAGCCCTATTCCTGTGTGTATGTATGGGGTGAGGCTCCTGCACAGCAGGGCCAAAAATAAAGAAATATTGGTTTAAAGCTTTTTTAAACTACTGATTGTTATACAGTTTCATCTGTTGTGAGCAGCCTTGAGTCCCCTATGGGGAGAAAAGTGAGCTATAGTATAAATAAGTGGTTGCTTAAGTTTAGATAATGTGTATTCATTGAGTTTTTCAAAATCTAGCCACTGAAAATTGCAAAAGGATTCTACTATGCAAGGGATTATGTGAAAACCAGATAAGATGTAGAAATATATTGTCTTGAAAAAAAATTCTAAAGGAAGCTAAACTTTGAAGATAGGAGAGTATTCAAACATATGCATGAGTTGGGGAAGAGAATGACTGCTAATGTCTGAAAACTTTCCGTGTGAAAGCTAGAATTTGAATATTTGTATTTTTGCAGTGAACTGAAAGACACAGCATTTAAAGTTTTTAACATGATCAGGGAAATTTACTAGAAAAAAATTGGATTTGAAAAGATCAAGTTATTTAGAGTTTACCATTGTCTGGATAGATGAGTTGGTTGTTACACTCATTGCCAAACTCTAAATAGGTTCAGATACGTAAATAAACATTTTAATTAGAGACAGTGTTATGGGCATCATGGCATTCTGGCTTCTTTTCTATTCTCATTCAGTTTATAGCTGTACTGTCGCCATAACCTTGATGTATATCAAGTGTTTATTGAGCATGAGGGATATTATTGGTATGGCTAATTTGATTTCATTATTGCATAGAACAACTATTCATATTATGATGACTTATTGTGGATCTTGTGCTAGTTAGTATATCAGCAAGCAAGTTGATTTTTGAGATTGTTCAAAAAGTTACCATTACCTGTTCCCCAGCAGATTAGACTTCTGTGTCTATATATCATGTATGTGTGTGTGCGTGTTGTGTTGTTACAGTCGTGACCAACTCTTCGTGACCCCATGACCATTGAGTTTTCTTGGCAGGAATACTGGAGTGGTTTGCCAGTTCCTACTCAAGGCGCCTACAGCACCTGGTATTCCCTGGTGGTCTCCCATCCAAGTACTAACCAGGGCCAACCCTGCTTAGCTTCCGAAATCGGGCGAGATTGGATGTGCTTAGGGCATCTAGGCAGTAGGATATCATGTATGAGTGCAATGCAATCTGGCAATTTCAAGAAGCATCAAATTAAAAACCAAAGGGAAGTTTTTTAAAAAAAGAGATTGGATTTAATATCTAGATATTAGGACTTTGTGCCAGTTTTTAGGGGCAGTTTTTCATTATAAGTTTAGATGCATCATTATTCTTGGTGCTAGTGTCAAGAGGTACACTTTCTAGCAAGCATGTCTAGATATTTTCTAACTTCTTAAGTATTTTATATTTAAAAGTTGCCAATAATGTATGGACACATAATGATTGATTTTATATAGATAGCTTCCACTATCAGGCCTGAACCATAACAGGATTTGAAATAACATTTTATATGGTTTAGTGTCTCCTGTAAAAGAGAGCAGCTCTGGATATAGTTTTGTTAGGCTTGAATATGTTCTGTGGCTATGTATTTTTTCATATCCATAAATATGACGGCAAATTAACACTTGAGAGTACCTTATTTCAGTTCAACTCTGTTTTTATCCAAAACTAATATACCTTCCAATATCAAAAGTGTTCTATATTGTACTGTGTGAATTCTGTACAGATGGAGGCTCCCATTCTGTAAAAAGTAAATTGCTACTAAGATTGCTATCCTGAAAACATAAGCACTGAAGTACGTGTTCTTGAGCTTAGTGGAGTTTTTTATTGGCTAGACATATACATTGATTAAACACTGGGGCTCAGATATGTATGCAGTACTGGGAAGTAAGCTGTTTTGAATCCAGGAGGAATTATTTTTGAGCAAATATGTGCTGACATGTCATATATGTCAAATAGAAACTAATGGAATGCGTTTACTTCAGATGTCCGTTGCTGTAAATTGGATTTTAGCTAGACGGGAATCAGGGTAGATGTTTCCCTGAAGACTTAAATTAAAGCTGCAAAAACACTGAACTTACTGAAATTGTGTTCCTATAACCAAAGAAATGAACACTATTCATAATGAAAGGAGTGTTGCTGCTTATTTTAACACTTTTTTCATATTTCAAACACTTGGACTTTTTCAGGCTCTCATAAAGTAGGACCCTCATATCATGGGGTGATCAGTTCCACAGTCCACCTTCGATGGCTGAAATCGCAGATATGAGAGAACCATATATAAAACACAAGGGGTGGGACAAAGCTACAAGAAGATGCCCTAATGTATTGGACAAAGGGTTGTGGCAAACCATGGATAACTAAAATTGCAGATATCAATCCGGGAGATATGGAAGCTTTACTGTACAGGTGTACCTTGGTTTACGAATGTCTCCTTTAACAATTTTCAGTTCATGAAAGAAAATCCATTGAAAATAATGCCTTGGTTTATGACACACACACCCCGGGCAAGATCCTGGTTTACGGAATTTTTCCATAATGCGTTGTGAAAAAAGTACTCAGGATGAACTGCGTCCCTGTGCATTTACGGTTTACGAATTTTCTGCAGTGTGAAATGATTTGGAGAACACATTAATTTTTCAAACCAAGGTATCTTATATTTGTGTTGCCCTTTTTACTACATGTAATTTATTTATTTATTTATTTATTTATTTATTATTACATTTATATACCGCCCTATCTTCTGAAGCGGAACTCAGGGCGGTGTATACTAAAAAAAGCAATAACAAAACAAGCATGACATTTGCACCAAAATGTTTAAAAATGGGGTTTCTCAGTATTTAGCGATTTCTGTTAATGAAATTTTCACACAACGAAATGGCTCACATAATGGATTAATTTTGTTAATGGAGGTACCACTAGATACTGAAGATAACCAAAATATATGTCAACTTTAGAACCAAAATTGTTACATATTTATTATGTTCCTGTATCTTTCTCCTTTGTAAAACTAATTCTTCTTTGTAAAGATTATGGCAGGTGTAGTTTGAGTCAACAAACTGTATTTTGATATTTATTTACCGTATATACTCGAGTATAAGTCGACCAGCATATAAACCGAGACCCCTAATTTTACCCCCCCCCCAAAAAAAAACTGAAAAAATGTATTGACCCGAGTATAAGCCGAAGGTGGGAAATGCAGCTGCTACAGTAAATTTCAAAAATGAAAATAGATACCAAGAAAATTACATTAATTGAGGCATCAGTAGGTTAAACATTTTTGAATATTTATTTCAAAGAAAAACAGCAAACTAGCCACTAAGAAACCTGATTTGGGGTGGTGGTGGTAGAATTGGTTCGTTTGAAATGTACTGCTGGAGGGGAGCTTTGTGGGTACCATGGACTGACAGAAATATGAACAAGTGAGTCGTAGATCAAGTCTTTACTTAGACATAGTGGAACTAGAATAAGGTGCAAAAGAGAGGGACTAAAATGATTACTGGCCTGGGGGACCTCCCTTATGAAGCAAGGCTAAAACATTTGGGGCTCTTTAGTCTGGAAAAAAGGTGCCTGGGGGGGGGGATATGATTGAGACGTACAAAATAATGGAGGGCATGAGTAAAGTGGATAGAGGGACACTCTTCTCCCTCTCACAAAATACCAAAACTAGGGGACATCCACTCAAACTGAGGGTTGGGAGAGTGAAAACAAACAAAAGAAAATACAGGAAGCTTGTTTAAAAGAGATACAGAATCTCTACCTTGCCTTGAGTCCCGATGATTTTAGCTGTATCGGAAGAGGAGAGGGACGCTGCAGGAGGGTGTGTTGTGTTGTTTTGACCACAGCTCCCAGAATCCCAAGCCTGTATTGCCAGTGGCAAAGGACTGTGGGAGTCGAAGTCCAAAACATCATTCTTCCTACACGTGTCGACTGTGAGCTGGTTCAATAGGCTGCAAGAGCTACCATTCCTGCCTACATAATCTGCATATGAGAGACCTCCCATGATTCCATGAGCACTAGTATTTTGATTATATGCCGATTTTTAAAGCTAATTTAGGTAAATTTTATCAAGCAGTATCAGTCAGAAGACTTTTATACACTCAGATCAACAACTGCTTGAAAGGCAGAGGAAAATTGCTCATCCTAAACTCAATGTACACTAATCTAGAAGCCTTATCGGGAAATACCTGCTTTTAGCTGTATCTTGGTTATTTGCTTTTGCCCTTTTCACATGCAAAGCAAGTTGGCAACCCTAAGGCTGGCTTGCTGATGTAAATCAGTAAAGTCTCTTTATTGCTGTTCAGTACTAGTGCTGCCTCTTCCATCCCCCAATTTTTATTGACCCGTGTATAAGCCGAAGGCCCCCTTTTTAGCCCAAAACTGGGTCTAAAAAACTTGGCTTATATGTGAGTATATACGGTACTTAGTATTCATAGGCTGCCCGAAAGAGAACAGAGGGCCCATCTATCCTAACAAGCAGACAGGTCTCCTTTGGTTTATCTCTATGATCTGTTACAGTTCCAGCTGCTTATAAAAACATATGTGCAATTCTAAGAAATGGCTATGCAGCTTTTTGCTTGTTTTCTTACTCTTTCCTCAGCCTGTACATTTATGCATGTGATGTATATACAGTATTTTTCCATGTATAAACTATATATTTTCTAAAATGGTTAGACTAAAAATTGAGGGCCGTCTTATAGATGAAAGTAAGCCAAGGAAACAGCTGTGCACTTCCAAAACTGCCTATACCTTGTCTCTGCAAACAGTTGTCTTATACATGGGGTGTCTTATAGACAGAAAAGTATCGTATTTGAGTTTATAAATCAGTGGACATGGACCATTGGGTTAAGGAGCAGAGTAAAAATATCAAAATCTCTTAAATAAACGTAAAAACGAATGGTATAAACAGTTGAAAAAGTCCAATGAGAGTATAATTTTGAAAAAGAGTTTTCTTTAGTTTATTTACTTTATTTTTTTACATATACATGTACAATTGTTTGGTATATTTAGATTCACCTATACCATTTTCAGATAATAGTCTTACTATCTTACTATGTTCCTCTTTCAAATTGAGTACAACTGAGTTTTAAACCACTGGTCTAACATTCAGTTTTCCATTTCTGTTTTTCTGTGAACTACTTTTCTCTTCTGGTATGCTTAGTCTGAAACAGAGCATTAAACATTGCAGTACCTGCTGCATGTACATTTCAGTGTGATAGGAAATAAAGTGTCTGCAGTTGTGTTTCCTGTCTGTAAACAAAAACAGTTAGTTAAAAGAATAGAAAATTGTTTATTTACAGGATGCTTGCTGTATGAACGGAAGGAAAGGTTTTATATAGATCTACTCATTGTATTGAGGCTGTGTTGCTAACAACTCATTCTGGAAGTTTAGGGAAATTTTAGCTATAAAATAGGGGTAACTGAGGGGGGGTCCTAAAATCTTGTAATTTATACTAAGTCAAAATGTGTAGATGTTATAAAGCAGCCATCATGACTAAAGAAACGAATGTTCCACAGAATCTGTGGGAGGAGAAATAGAAAATATCCTCTTAAATATTTCCAGAAAAACATTTATTTTTGTGTTGTTATGCTTCCTGCAGTGGCCATTCTCTTCCCAACAGAAGTAGAATGAGTATTGATAGGCCCTTTTTTCATTTTTCTGATGATGGGGTTTTATTTTGTTTTGTTGTTGGTTTGTTTGTTTTTGGTAGGATGTTGAGGAGATTCCCCCTCATTTGACAAGCCCCTTCCTCTGTACCCACTCAGAACTCTTTTACTGGTTTTGTAACTCATCTCTGCACCAGCAAGTTACATTGGAAGTGCCATCTCAAGTTTTAAGCCACCTTCCCCTTGGAGAGGTTTTGATTTTCTTCTATGAATCTTCACAGCAATCTTTCAACCTGATGTGTCATTTCATTTTTCTGTTCATTGAATAATCCAGATAGTCCAGAGGACAGGAACATTCATGTATTCTTTATTTAACACTTCTTTATTATTTTTAGTTCTGCCAATTTCAGTTTATGAAATCTGGGCACCCTAGTTTGCACATTATGGACATTATACATATTTTAATAATTGTGTGCCATCAAGTCACTTCTGGTTTACGGCACCTCTCTTCAGGGGTTTCTAGGTAAAAGCTACTCAGAAGTGGTTTAACATTCCCCTTCTTCTGGCGACATTTTGGGATTGTGCAGCTTGATGAAGACCATGGAGGCTGGCTCTTCTGGAATACACAGCAGACATTTGCAGTCCCAACCTCTGGCTCTGCAGCCAAATACCTAATTCACTGTTTGAAAATCTGGAAAGTTCTGTTAAAAACTCCAATAAGCAACAAACACAAATTTAAATAGGATTTGCGATTCTGAAAATAGCAGAGGAAATGGGTCTATTTATAAAGAGAATGGCAAAGTCACTTTTTGGGACTACAATTCAGAGACTGAAATCCAATAATAATTCTCAACTAGGGTCTGCCCATTGAATCAACTGAACATATGGAGGACTTATCAAACACCCATGTTTTCAGTGGACCCATTCTAATTGTGGCTTACCAAAACATAACTTCAGACAAATTTCAGACAAAGAATTTACTACACTACATGATGAATGACTATTTTGGCTAAGGAATTTTTAATGGAATAATACAGAGAATAGAAAATTCACTTGGTGATAATGGTAAAGATACATAAACATCTCACATACCTTGGAAATATTAGCAGAGTTGCTATAAGTCCAACACAACTTGACAGGACATTATCATTTCTTTATTGTTGTTTGAAATTGCTATTACAGTTAATTTCTAGACTTCTCTTTCCAAAATAAATCAATTATTTTTTCTACAGCAACGTTCCCTCTAATTTTAGCCCTGCTGGGTGAGTTTCTGCCTTTGCATATGAGACTTGGCCCTGACACATACACAACTATTGTCCCAAACTTTGACGGGTTCTATCATGACTGGAACCAAAAAGGCTGAAAATGTTTGTTGTTGGTATCGGCGGGACAGGACCCCAGTGCAAAGGGAGGCAGATACGTGCATGCAGGCATGTGCATTAGAATGAACCTTGTCTGTCAGTTCTGTGCTGTACAGCTTTCACACTGATCCATGGTGATCAGAAATACAAGAGCATGCATTGTCTCCTGGTCATGGTCTCCAGTGACACTTCCTTACATTTGATGAGCTTTTCTAGTGCTTCATTGCTACCCTTCTGAGTCTCAGCCCACTAATATCTTGGCTACGCCGTATATTTGGCTTGATAAAAACCAAGGTATGCAAAATCTCTTTAACTACAGTGGTACCTTGTATAAAGGAATTAATTTGTTCCAAATGAAATTATGTTAAGCAAATTTTCCTTTATACAAATTTCCCATAGGAATACATTGAAAAACTAATCCCTAATTGCAACCATTTTATGTTGTACAGATTTGCCCCATAGGCGATTCTGTTAAGCAGATTTCCCCTATATCTGGAATTTTTTATGTTGTGCAGATTTTATGTTATACAACCCGTTTGTTATACAAGGGTCCACTGTATTTCAATTTCTTCATTGTCAGTGTCAAAGTGATGTAGTTCTGTAGCTAGGATTTTTGTCTTCTTAATATTAAGGCTATTTCAAGTCATTGCTGTTTTCTCCCAGTGAGATGGTGTCATCTGCATATCTTAAATCACTGATGCTTCTTTCTCCAATCTTCACTCCTCCTTCATCTGAATCTAGTCTAGCTTTCCATATCACATGTTCTCTCTATGGATTGAACAGATAAGGGGATAAAATGTATCTTTGTCTGACCCCATTTTGTCTCCTTATTCTGTCCTAATGGTAGCTTCCTGTTCATAATAAATGTTACACATCAAGACAATCAAGTTCTGAGGCATATCCATTTCTTTCAGTAGCATCTACTTTCTCATGTTCCACACAGTCCAAGGCTCTGCCATAGACTGATCTTCTTCTGAAATTATTTGGTGCACTCCACTATCCAAGATATATTTTCAATATGATCTCAAGTGCCTCTTGCTTTTTGGAACTCAGTGTGAACATCTGGCATTTCTTGCTCCATATGAGGCAAAAGCCTTTGTTGCATCACTTTGTCTGAATGAGAAAGTAAGGCATTTGTCCTATAGTTATTGCTTCTCCTTCTTGGGGATTGAAATGTACAGTACGACCGCCATATCCACAGGGGTTCAGTTCCAGGACCCCCCTTGGATAGTGAAATCCGCAGATAAAAGCAAATGCTCTTATCTGAGGATAATGGTGGCAACAGGGATGGTGGGGTGTTGGGGTGAAAGCTTTTGTCCCCGACCAGCCACCCCTTGTCCTGTGGGGGTGGTGGGGGTGGTGGGGAGAAAAAAGAAAGAACGAAAACTTACTGCTGCTGATGCTGGCTGGCTGCCCTCACTGCCACAGCCAGCCAGCCAGCCACCATCCTCATGGCTGCCACTGCTGGCCAACCACCTTCCAGATGGGTGGGGTGGTGATTTAAGAGGACCTGCTTGGCCAACCGTCCTTTGAACTTCCCACTTGGGTCCTGGGCAACTTCCCACCCTGGACCCAAGCAGGAAGTTCAAAGGCTGGCTGGCCAGGCAAGTTCTCTGAAGTCACCACCTCACCTGTCCAGAAAGTGGCTGGCTGGCAATGGTGGTGGTAAGTTTTTTTTCTTTCTTTTTTCTCCTCATGGCTGCCACTGCTGACCAGCCACCTTCCGGAGGGATGGGATAGGGACTTAAGAGGACCTGCCTGGCCAACTGGCCTTTGAACTCCCCACTCAGATCCCAGGTGGAGGATTGGAAGTTTGAGCTTGAGTGGGACCCGAGCGGGAAGTTTAGAGGTGGGTCTCTCTAAAGTCACCACCCCACCCCTCTGGGAGGTGGTTGGCCGCCATCGGTGGTGGTAGCAGCAATTAGGGTGGGTGGCCGACATAGCTCTTCAGTATACCATTTCTACCTCTTAGTTTCTCCTGGTCAGATAGTATGTTCCGTTAGTATGTTAGTCATTCAGGATTCCTAATCTAGGCTGCAATTTTCCTTTGTTTTTTTGATCTTCTGGAAGTGATTGCTTTTGTTTTTTCTCTCCTTAATTTCTTTGCATTTATGGTTGTAGAACTTCTACAACCATCAATTTTATAGAACATTTGGTTTAAGGGTTCTGACACTATTTATGTCATCTTTTTCTTTTGCTACTCATCTGTTATGTCTTGTCTGGGTTTAATTTCATTGTACAGTATATGTATATGCTAGTTATTAGATTGCACTTGTTTTTGGTACTTTTCTCTGTAGTGCTGAATTGTAGTTTATACAACAGCTGTATGCTTTTCAGCTAAATCTTATCTCCACTCAATTTATAGTGCTCTAAATTAAGCTAGATAATCTGAGATCTATATTATGTCCTGATAAAACTTGGCATGTACTAAACATATATTAATGCTGTGGAAAAACACTCACTTCGATCTGAATATTACACTTTTTCTGCAAGACTGTTTTATTCCAAAGAAACTGTATAGTAATCATGTTTAGCAAAAGGAAATCCTTTTGCTCTTAACAATAAAACAGTATAAATGGAAGGTAATTGAGGTGGAGAATATGAGTTCAGTTTACTCTCATCTGTAATCTTTGATGGAGTTGCAGGGGGTATATATGTGTGTGTGTGTGTGTTGTGTCGTTACAGTCGTGTAGTAGCATATTACTGGAAAACACTATCTTGAATGTAATTGTCTCTGCTTCCCCCACCCATTTTGGCTTTCATTTTTATAGATGTAAAGATAATCAAGAAAACAGTATCATACTTAGTTATCAATATTTATAATGTCCACGCAAACATTTCTTTTTATTGTGAAAAAAATATTTTTACTATTAAGTATGTTCAAGGGGCAAACCTATGATTCTAATTTTGTATTGGATTAGAGATAGCCACTGGATATGGTGGGAGTCAGAAGCTGCCTAGATGCCCTAAGCACATCTTGCCTGATTTCGGAAGCTAAGCAGGGTTGGGCCTGGTTAGTACTTGGATGGGAGACCACCAGGGAATACCAGGTGCTGTAGGCGCCTGGAGTAAGAACTGGCAAACCACTCCAGTATTCCTGCCAAGAAAACCCCATGGACGTGGGGTCACAAAGAGACGGTCACAACTGTAACGATGCAACACACACACACACACACACACACACACACACACACACACACACACACACACACACACACACACACACACACACACACACACAGAGTGGGAGTCAATTAGCATAAAATGCACATAATCACAATTGTGTCTTCCCCCCCCCCCCCCCCCCGGCAGATCTATTACTCTGTCTTCTCTGAACTCTTCTCACTGCAAAATCAGTTTGAAAACTAACACTTCTGTCTGGCCTGTGGAAATAATATTTAATGTTTTATTAGTTACCATGTCTCTTTTTCTTCCTTGTATGAATCCACTGGTTTGATGTTGTACAACTTATGTGAGGGTCACTGCTTTGGTGAGCAGAGTTTTTGTTTGGCTTGGCTTTATTCAAGACAGACAACATGCATGTGTTTGAAAAATAATATGTTAAAACCCCCATGGCAATACACTGTTTTAAATTATTTTATTTAAAATTATATATCTTGCCCTTAAAATCACTAATTTCTCTTTGCTGAGGTGAACAGCGATGTGCCAGCTATAGCTCATTGAAGGGACAGTGTGGTATAAATGTAGAAATATTCAGTGTGGTTTAAATGAGTAATTGACACACTAGGACTCAGGAAAGTTGGGTTTAATTACCTGCTTAGCCGTGGTAACCCATTGGGAGGGTGGCACTGGTAAAACCACTACAGACAAGTGTTTCTTACTATGAAAAACCTATTAGGATTGCTGTAGGTTGGCTGAAAATTGATGACACAGCACACACACATACACATACAAAATGAAGGATTAAAAACATACATAAGGTTTTCCTCAAGTTGTATGTATCATGTATGTCATACCATATTATTTGGAAGTTGAGTGTGATGCAGCTGCTTGGATGAGTAGTGTGTCGACTGCATGTGGATGGTTGCAATCGGATACCTTTGAAATGGCGGTTTATCATGATGTGTCGGTTCTGTTCCATGTCTTCTGACTCAGCTACAAGGAGGAGTTTGGAAGTTTTTGCTTCTGCTTTAACTAACCACAGTTCAACATAAAATCTAGCATATAAACTATGCCTAGCTGTAATTTTTTTGTTGAAACACAACATTGTTGATAAACTACTTTGTTAAACTCAAGGAAACTCATGGCACAGTTTTTAAACTGTTGTACTGCAGCCAAAAGTATTATCATGTCAATGATTCATGTTCAATTCATTATCATGAATTGAACCCAGGGTTCAATTCCAGGTAGCTGGCTTGAGGTTGGCTCTGTCTTCCATTCTTCTGAGGCTGGTAAAAAAAAGCACCCAGATTGCTGGTGGGAGGTGGGTGAATGTGTTGCCTGCATAATTACTTGTGAACTGCCCAGAGATTGCTTTAAGTGCTATGGGCGGTATATAAGCAGCACATTTTAAAAATAATGATATAGTATGAAATTTTCAGCAGTAAAAGTTAATTGATATATGATATATAGCACCCTAGCTGAATCAGCAGATATCACCATAGTAGCTGGATAGATAATTCAACATTTCATTCTAAACAGTCACAGTATGCAAAATCACTTCTGATGCCTAATTTAAATAATTGCAAGAAAGACACTTTAAAATCATTAAACTATTACTTATTTCCATAGTATTGCTCTTTATAGCTTTGGGATGACTTTATGCTTGACTTTTAACTAAAAGAAAAGGTAATTCTTCTTCTTCTTTTGCATTTACAGGTACAAGAAGTAAAAGTGAATTCATACCAACATTTTATTCCATCTGAAGTTATACAGAACCAGGAATGAATTTTATGGAAGTATTTTCTATAATGGCAACTTGAAAGATATGAACAGAAATAGTGACTCTTTTTCTTCATTCTATGAATAATGGAAATGTTAAGCCATCTGCATTGGTTGTGACGATACCAACTGGGGTCTTTTGTATTGTTTGGATATGAGTGATCAGAAATCTTCACAGGAAGAAAAGCACAAGCCCAGCAGAGCTTCCCCAAAGTTCAAGGAAACAAGAAGAATTATGCAGTCTGATGACTACTTTGCCAGAAAATGTAAGGCTCTGAATGGTAATATGGGCCCTCCTGCTTCTTTGAGTGCAAGCAACAAAGGTGAAAACAGTAACCCAGCTAGTGGTACTCCAGCTGTGCCTAAAATGGGGGTCCGAGCCAGAGTATCTGAATGGCCACCTAAGAAAGATGTCAAGGATCTAAGCAAAGCTCCCTGGGAAAATAGGGCTCAAATCAGTTATGAAAGTGTTGGATCAGTAAATGGTGACCAGAATGAAGGGCAACAAAAAGAACACTTTGATTTGGAATTTGTAGAATCCAAATATGCATTAGGTGACATTTTTATGCATTCTCCCCATAGAGGGCTTCACCCTATAAGGCAAAGAAGCAACAGTGATGTTACAATCAGTGATATTGACACAGAGGATGTCCTGGACCAGAATGCTGTTAACCCAAATACTGGAGCAGCTCTTCATAGGGAATATGGAAGCACTTCATCAATTGATAGACAGGGTTTATCTGGTGAGAACTTTTTTGCAATGCTTCGAGGTTATAGAGTAGAGGGCTTAGAGCATAAAACGCAGGTACCGTTTGGGTTTCCTCAGTTTTTCCACTGTGACCCCACAATTTCTCCAAGTCTCCATGCTGCAGCACAGATTTCCAGAGGGGAATTTGTCAGAATTTCTGGACTAGACTATATGGATAGTGCCCTACTTATTGGTAGAGATCAAGACAAATCTTTTAAGTGGAAACTGAAATCAGAATCTGTAGAAACATCTCTGTTCAGAAAACTCAGAACTGCTAAAAGTGAACATGAAACTCTTAAATTCTCATCAGAAATAGAGGACAGTAGGCTTGAGAAAAATATTCATCCTTGGAATTGTCAGACGTGTTTTGCGCATTATGATGTTCAGAGCATTCTTTTTAACATAAATGAAGCAATGGTTACCAAAATTAATGTGGGAAAAAGGAAAAACATAACCACTGGAGCTTCTGCTGCATCACAAACTTCAATGGTGACAGGACAAGTTGGAAGTTGTGAATCTCCTTTAGGAAGTAAAGAAGATCTCAATTCAAAAGAGAACCTAGATGCTGATGAAGGTGACGGGAAAAGCAATGAACTTGTACTGAGTTGTTCTTATTTCAGGAATGAAACTGGTGGGGAAGGTGATAGACAGATCGCACTATCTAGGGCAAACTCGGCATCTTTTTCCTCAGGAGATAGCTGTTCCTTTGAATCCTCACTAAGTTCACATTGCACAAATGCTGGTGTCTCTGTATTGGAAGTACCCAGGGAGAATCAACCAATTCACAGAGAGAAAGTGAAACGTTACATCATTGAACACATTGATCTTGGGGCATATTACTATCGGAAGTTCTTCTATGGAAAAGGTAAGGATTTCCCCCCCCCCCTAGAACCTGACGTTCTGAAGGGTTCAGAACAATTTCAGGATTTTTAGATAGCTTTGAAAAGTGACAAACAGTTTACAAGAATATTAAAGTATAGGCATGAAGATACAAACCTGTTTATTAATCTACTATAGCTATCCTGCTGATGGGTTCTGTTTAGGTTATGAGTTTACATGAACGCAAGATTGCTATTGTGCTCATGTCCTGCTTGTAGACTTCCCATTGCTTGAATAGTGTGTTGAGCAGAATACTGGAATATATAAGACATTGATGCAGCATGGTTCTCTGTAGGTTCTTGTTGGGAAAATATTGTTTAGAGGTTATGGTTACTGGTTGCCATGTTATTGCGGAAGTGTCTGGATGTGGTACCAATATTGCAGTAAGGAAATGCTCTTATTCAGTCTGTTGCACAAAAAAGCCAGGCAAATTTGTAAGAATCTAATATGCATTTGAGTGATGTCAGAAATTTCTGTTCTATTATTCAGTCTTAAGGATACTCAATAGCACAAAAAACACTAATAAAAGTAACTCTGGTTTTTTAAAGAAATACTTTAATGCAGTCTTTTCTTAATGCACACAGTGGTACCTCTATTATATGAGTGGCTCTACTTACGAGCAGTTGGACTTAAGAGTGGAAAACCATTGGTGTTTTAACTGCTGCCTTACAAATTTTAGATGCGGGCTGCTCTTCTTTTTATTTATTTTTTAAAAATTATTTTTTAATTTTTTTTTAGATATGGCTGCTCTGCTTAATGAGTTGTTCAACTTATGAGCATGCATTCGGAACAGATTAAACTCATAAGTAGAGGTACCACTGTAGTATTACAGGGCCGTAGAATGTCACCCATTGTATTTTGCTCCAGTGATTCTGAAGTTTTGTCTGTCATTCACATAGCATTGTGTGTGTGTGTGTGTGTGTGTGTGTGTGTGTGTGTGTGTGTGTGCTTGGTGTAGAATATGCTTCCAAATATGAGGGACGACTGCTTGAGTACCAGAATCACGGAGGCAAGCGCTTGGCTCTGTTGCTTATAGACATTTTAATCATCGCGTACCACTCCCCCTGCCCCAGGGGGGTCAGGAGAAACGGTGCCTGAGGTTTAAAATGTGTTTAAGCAATGGAGCCAAGCGCTTGGCTCCGTTACTTAAACACATTTTAAATATTGTGCACCACTCCCCCGTGCCCCGGGAGGGTCCAGAGGAGTGGCACACAAATTTTAAAATGTCTCTTAGTAATGGAGGCCGCTTGGCTCTGTTGCTTAAAGACATTTTAAACATTGTGGGCTCCCCCCCCCATCCCGATCAAACTTGCATCCACATATCGCAGATTTTCAATGATTGCGGGTTGGGTCGGTCCCTAACCCCCATGATAGATGGGGGGTTACTGTACTGCACATTCATAATGTAAATCACCTATATGGTACAGTGTTCCCCTGCCATTTCACGGTTCATATACTGCGGTCCCAGTATATTGTGGGACCACAGTATATGAAAGGCAAGGCCCCATGGGGTAAGCTGCATGAGCTATCTGGGGCCTCCTGCACTTACCTCAGGCCTGGTGCTGCCCCGAATGGGCCTCCGACGGGCTTCCCAAGGCTGTCGGAGACCCCATAAGTGGTTTACGGTGAACTGGAAGTGACTTCTGGTTTGCCGGAAAACATTTCTGGGGCCTCTGATAGGCCTGGGAATCCCGCCGAAGGCCTCAGGTAAGTGTAGGAGGCTCCAGATAGGCTTCCCAATCTGGACACAACCCACATCCGCATATCACAAATTTTACATTATTGTAGGTTGTGTCAGGTCCCTAATGCCTGCAATAGGTGAGGGATTACTGTAGTACAGATGCACAGAAAAAAACCCTTAAACAACTAAAATTCCCAGTTAAAATGTCTTACTGTATAAAAATGTACTTGTATCAGGAAAAAAGACTAGGGTTAGTCTCCTGGATTTCTGTGGTCAGAATTCTCCTGGATTGCTGCCAGTCAGAATTCCTGCTGTGTTAGCCAAGAAATGCAAGTTCTCACAGGAGCTTTCAGAGATACACAGGTGAAAGATGAAGGCTTTGCCAGACATTGTGTTCCTGTGAAGACTGAGGAAATGAGTGGGAGTGGCTAACCTCTGTAAGAGTTCCAGGAGATTAGAGGGCTAGTAGGTTTTTTTGAGAGGCACTCTGTACAGAATTTAAGGGTCAAAAGAAGTCCCTTGATCTCTTGCAGCTCCTGTGGACTTGAGATACTCCCACCATTCTTCATTGCTTACCATCTTGCCTGGGATCTCTTCTAAAGGATGTGATCTCGTGGTCATGAATGGCTGCAACCTGTATCTCATGCACACACATGTTAATGTGTGCACATGAATGCCAAGTCATCTGTTCTCAATATTTGAACATGTCTTAATTGTACTGGATTGAATATTATCCCCCATTAAAGGGAAAATTGAGGCCCTCATTACTGTAAGCCACCTTGGGTCCTTTTCTAAGGAGAAAGGTGGGGTAAAAATACTCTAAAATAAATAAATAAATATTATTTAGTCTGGCACTTCATACTCTGTAGTTGCTATCTTATGTATGTGTTGTAGAACAATTGTTTCCCAAATGTAGCTTTAAATAAAATAACAGTTGCTGTCTGGGATACTCTATGGCAGGCATGTCCAAACGTTGGCCCTCCTGATGTTTTGGACCACAAATCCCAGAATTCCAAGCCTGTATTACCAATGACAAAGGACTGTGGGAGTTGTGGTCCAAAACATCTGGAGGGGCGAAGTATGGACATGCCTGCTCTATGGGTTCTCTATGTAGTTTCAGGCCAGAACTAGGGATGGGAAGAGGAATGACATTAAGAGAAGAGGAATGGGGATGGGAAGAGGAATGACATTTATGGGAAGAGGAATGGCACTCACTAAGTCCCATTCCTACAGTATGCTGGGTATAAGTGTGTATGCCTGATAGTGGGTATGTAGGACAGAATAAGGATTCTCCTGGTATACTGCCACAACACTCAAGCATGATGCTGGAGCTGCCTTGGCTTGTTGGGCTAGTCCTTCAACATTTATGTTGAAGCCATTGTATCAGGGGTAGCTCGGTGACCATGGGGTGCTTCACGTTGTATTTCATCCCACTCGTGTTTCAGGGCATACTCGTATGTCTGGTTTACACATCAGGATAGTGATAATTTGGGTCTGGAGAAACTAGTTTTGTTGTTATGGACCTGGTGGAATTTAGATTTATTTGAACTCTAAGGCTCTACCAGTTATTATAGTCCACCATGGGATTTTATGGATTCTAACGATTTTGTGATGGCTGTTTCCTGCTATGTTGGCAGCCAACCTGACTGAAGTTGTTGTTGTCAGTTTTTCAGGCTGTTTGGCCGTGTTCTGGAAGTTTTTCTTCCTGATGTTTCACCACACTCTCTGACTGGCATCTTCAGAGGGCAAGGAGTTCAGGGAACAAGGAGTTTCTCTCTGTGCCCCAGAGCGGTGCTGTGAAAGCCTTCGTGAATACAATCCCACTGAAGCCTTACCTGGTCTCCAGAATGGGGAAGTAGCCGGGACAGTGGACATAATAATCCCTAAATGTCACTTGTCATGGAGCAGAGCTGAATTAATTACATACTTGGAAGCGGGTGTGATGAAACAATGGAGATGAGTGATAATGGTGAAAACCTTAAGGTAGTTCCAGTTGAACACAGTTGAGCTCATTTGAAAGCATATTCTGTGGCAGTGGTGACAGTAAAAGAATTATTATTCTATGCTGCATTTGTCTGCACAGAGCAGAGCTGTTTTGGGTGTACAGGGGCCTGCTACACAGATGTATGCAAGAAAGGGATACTGACCATTTGATAGCCTGCTATGAAAGTTTTGTACTGCACTTTGCAGATCAAGTCAATTGAATCTCCTATGATTCAAATGCTCTAGTTGTCAAAGGTCCCGTTCACATAACTTTGTACCTTGTTTGTCTTTTGAGGGTGAATGTGTTTTAATTTGTGTTGTGTGAGAATGTGGACAAGATCCTTGGAGAGGTGAAAGCCACGAAGATGGGCACAGTGAGTGAGGATAGTGGTGATGATGTCATTGTAGTAAGGCAGAATACCAACATACCTAAAGGAAGCAGTGGTAAGGTCATTGTTAAAATAATCCTACCTCCGTTGTACCATGTTGAATAATTTTTAGCAAGTCTCCAACATCCCATATTAGGGCAAGATACTGGAGAGTATGATGGCTTTTCAGATTCAGGGGTTTCCAGGCAAAGCAGATTCTCTTGATCCATTTCAGTCTGGATTCAGGCCTTGTTTTAGGATGGAGATAGCTGTGATTGCCTTGGTTGATAGCCTGTGCTGTGAACTGGACAGGGACGGTGGTTCTGTATTGGTTTTTCTAGATTTTTTCAGCAGCTGTCAATACCATGGTATCCTTCTGGTCTGCCTTTTTAGCACGGACCTTGGATTTACAGGTTTTGAGTGGCTCTAGTTCTTGGAGAACTGGGCTCACAAGATGGGAATCATGTTTGACCCTCCCCCTGGCTTTTGGTTTATGGGTTCCCCAGGGTTCACCTCTGCTTACCATGCTATTAAATGTTTATATGAAACCGCTGGGAGAGTTTTCTGGAGTTCCACTGGGAGAGTTTTTCTGGTGCCACCAGTATGCTGATGATACCCAACTATCTCACTTTAAAGTATAATTCCAGGAAGGCTGTTCTGGGCCTCTACCAGTTTATGTTGTCGGTAATGGACCAGATGAGGGTAAACAAATGTAATTTAGATAAGAGACAAGTGCTTCTGGTCAGTAAAAAGTCATATCAGGTGATATGGAATCATCTTGTACTAGATAGATTACACTGTTCCTGAAAAGTAAGGTCTGGAGTTTATGTGTGTTCTTGGATTCAGCCCTGAGCCTGGATGCACAGGTCTCATTGGTGACAAGTTAAAGCTGTGTCCAATCCTTGTACTGTTTGATATGTATATCATTTGGATGCCTGCATGTACTGTATGTGGGGTTGCTTTTGAATAATGTTTTAAAACTTCAAAATGCTGCAGCTAGACTACTGACTGGAACAGGTTACCAGGAGTATATAGATCCCCTATTACAACAGCTTCACTGGAATGCACTGCTCCATGAGGCCAAGTTGCTCACTTATAGTGAGTGTCCTCAGGATATTTGGTCTTTCTTTTGTAAGGCAAAGAGCTTCCTTTTAAGGCTGGATTTTAGAGAATAATTGGTTTTTCTAAGGAATTCTGCATCTATTGAATCCCGAGTTGTTTTAAATGTTACTATAATGTTATAAAAAGTGTTTTTAATTCTGGTTTTATAGTATAGTGATGTGTCTTTTAATGTTATACCTAATTGCACAGTCAGGGGATAAGAGGGCAGGTCCTCTTATGGATTGAGAACTAGTTGAGATCCAGGAAACAAAGAGTAGGTGTCAGTGGGAAATGTTCACAATGGAGAGAGGTGAAAAGCGGTGTGCCCCAGGGATCTGTCCTGGGACCGGTGCTTTTCAATCTGTTCATAAATGACCTGGAGAGAGGGATAACCAGTGAGGTGGCCAAGTTCGTGAATGACACGAAACTTTTCTGTGGTAAAAACCAGAAAAGATTGTGAAGAGCTCCAGAAGGATCTCTCTAAACTGTGGGAATGGGCTGCGAAATGCCAAATGTGCTTCAATGTAGCAAAATGTAAAGCAGGGGTCCTCAACCTAAGGCCCGGGGGCCAGATACGCCCCCCCCCAGGGACCTGAATCCGGCCCCCGGGACCAATTGCAGACACCCCCCACCTACCCCCTGCTTCGCATGCAAGCCAGCCTCTGCAGCTGCTTCTATTGCTGAAGCAGTTCAAAGTGGTGGGCTATGTCGCTTCCCCCACTCCCTCCACCCACCGCCCAGATGATCAGCATGCTAGCTAGTGGGACAGTTCAAAGTGGGAGAGTGACGACAAGGTCTCCCGCTCCTCCCACCCACCGCCCAGACGGTCGAGGCACCAGCTGCAGCCAAGCGGGGCAATTTAAAATGTCGGCCTTTTTTGGGGGGGACCGTGGTCTGCCCCCCAGTGGTGTCTGGGGAGTAGTGGACTGGCCCGCTGTTTGAAAATTTTGAGGACCCCTGATGTAAAGTAATGCATATTGGGGCAAAAAAATCAAAACTTTATCAACTCATGGGCTCTGAGCTATCCGTGACAGACCTTACTTTGAGAATTACTTGATTCCTCATTTCTGTCTTGAAGGAAATTTAAATAGTATGTGAAAGCGACCTAGGCCAGATCCTAGCTGCCTGGTATTCAGGTGTTTTTTGTGTCACTTCCCACCCATCCAAAAATGCAAGCTAGCACAGTAGGATTGGGTCTTCTTTCTGTTCTCCATGATAAACACCAGTAGATTCCTTCTACGCCTGTGCGGACATCTTCAGCTTCCAGATTCCAAAAGTCCATTAAACCACAGGCTCTCCACCTTGTAACAAAGTATAAATTCGCTTTCAGCTGTGACTGAAGTAAAACCTTTGAAGCCAAATGGAACTATTTCACTGGAAGCTTTTAGTGTTCAAGATTGTCTGTCCCTGATTCATCATTATTATTCATGTACACCTTTATTCATCTGTCTTTCTCTCTCTCTCTCTCTCTCTCTCTCTCTCTCTCTCTCTCTCTCTCTCTCTCTCTCTCTCTCTGTTACCATATTCAAGGCCTTTTCTGCCTTTAATTGGAACATAAATCCTCCATCACCATTGGAGGACAAATGTTCTGGGACATTTGTTCTTATTGACACTTTCCAAATGTAGACCTGGTCACAAACACACACAAGTTCAAAATGCAGAGGGGAGGGGATAAATACAAGAATGGGATGGGGAAGGAACTCACACAGAGATGCCTTTATGATTCACTGGTCAAGGAATTCCTTTATCTATTTACCATGATTCCCCTGCTGCACAGGATAGTAGTAAAACTCTGCTAGGAGACAGCCAGTACAATCTCATTGCTTCATAGTGGTCACACTAGACTTGGTTTACCACATCAAAACTGATGGCTGTAGACTTTTAAAAATTGTCAAACATCCCAGACCTTCTAACTCAGCAAGGGAGCTCAGTTCATTCCCCAGAATGAAACTAGCAGCATGGAGAATTTGCCTGCATTAAACAAAATTAAGATGGAAGCCATCAGCTAGGCAGGACTATGAGTACAAATAGAATACATGTGTTGTCTTCACTAATTCAGTAAACACTCTTATCAGCTGCCCACCTTGCATATTAGTTCTTGCTGCAACTTTTAAAAAGGGGCTTATCTCACTAATCTCTAAAAGTATGCCTATTAGCTAAAGTGACACATTGGACTCTGCTTCATCTTGATTTTTCAGGAGCCCTGTCCTCAAAAGGTTCTTGAGAGGCTTGAGAAATGTCTACCCTACTATGAGCCCATTGTTACAATGGTACCTTATAGAGATGGGTGTTTCATTTTGGAAGGGGTCTGGTTTTGAAACAAAAAAAAACGGTAGCACAGCTGCTTTTGGAACCTGGACCTAGCTTCTGGAGCAAAATAAACCACTGGCTTACCTTCCTTTGGGTCGCACAGGGCGAAACTCCAATCAGGAAGCAGGCTCTAATGTGTTATCATTCCTTCTCCCTGGCACTGGCCAATCAGACAGGGCGGCATGATGATGCATGTTTTTGCACAGCTCCTGATTGGCCAGCGCCAGGGAGAAGGAAAGATGACACGCTGGAGGCTGCTTCCTGATACAGCGGTCCCCCGCCATTTCGTGGTTTATATACTGTGGTCCCGGTATAAGAACATAAGAACAGCCTTGCTGGAACAAGCCACAGCTCATCCAGTTCAGCATTCTGTCTCACACAGTGGCTCACCATTTGCTTCAGGGTATTCCCAAGCAGATGATTGAAAAACTGGAGGTGACTTCTGAAAAACCAGAAACCACTTATTGGGCCTCCCAACAGGCCTGGGAAGCTTGTCAGAGGCCTATTCAGGGTAGTGCCAGGCCTCAGGTAAGTGTAGGAGGCCCCAGAGAGGCCACCCAATCCTGACCTGACCCAGCATCCGCATATCGCATATTTTCAATTATCGCAGGTCGGATCGGGTCCCTAACCCCCGCCTATCGGATTACTGTATCAGTAGAGATGCAACATAGTCCCAGCCTTTGACATCCACCAAGCATTACAGGTTGAATGTCAGGGTTAAATGGCATACTTTTTAAATTTTTTGCAGTGCAGTGATCTCTTTTATATTGGTGTGACATCCTTCCAGCTGATAAGTGAGCTTGTCAGTCACTTACTGGTGTGAATCACAGAGTCCACAAACAAGGAGCACAGGTTGCTTATCTGTAACTGGTTCTTGGAATAATCATTTGTGAATTCAAACAAGCTACCCATCCTAACTTCAGTCTGTCATGCCGGTTCATATTTCTATCAGCAGTGGACTGGCGGGGAACTGATAATTAGCTACAGAGCATGTGCTTTGGAGAGGGTATGGCTTAATGGATTTTTCGGCTCTGGAATGCTCAGCATATGTCCTGCAGAAACACAAGGAGCCCACTGAATTCATCTTCAAATTCAAAGCTGACCACTTGAAGGAACACAGTTATAATTAAGCAACCTGTGTGTTTTAAATCACTTTAAATTGTGCCTCCTGAAAATAAGGCTGCTGTCAATGATTTCTGAATTTTGAGTACCACTTTGGATCTGCAATATGTGTGGACTCTAAAAGAGGAAAGGAAGCCATCTGGAAGTGATATAACATTATGAATGCTCAAAAGAGAAGAAATAATTAATTAAAATAGCCAAGTTATGGGGAAATTAATATAATTTTGAACAATTTATTTCTTCTTGGATCTGACATATTCCTGTGGCACCTTATGGAGTTTCAGAGTAACATTTGTGGCATCAAATACGATCACAGGCTAAAGACAGAATTTTTGAATGGACAAGACAAAACAAAGCAGTGAATAGATTGATCCTCTCTTAATGAGTTAGGAAAATATATTCTTTGGTTGAACTCCTATCTTGTGCTGTGCCTAGAATGAGTGGTAGAATCCTTCCTTCTTTTTTCTCTCCTACTTATCTCCATAGGAGGATGCTTTGTTACACAAGACCTACTAAGGGCAGGCTTACCATTAGACTGATTCTGTGAGCTTGTTGGGAGAAAAGGAGGCTTTGGATATACAGTAATCCATTCATGCCCAGCTCATCAACCTCACCAAAATTACCACTGCCAGGGCATCTACAGTACATTGTACTATGGATGTACAGTACCTCCATTTATTTGTTATCCTGCTGTGAATCCCCCCTTTCTGGCATCTAAGTAGCACTAATGGTCTCTCCTGAGATCCTTTGGGTGGTTGCTCCATAAGCATAGCATGGTTCCCTAAAACAGTTAAAATCAAATATAAGGAAAATGCAGAATTGGAGAATTGGAATGCTTTTAAACTATGCATCTCATTGCACCCATTCAGTAAACATAGAGCCTGAAATACTGTGGAATCAGTTTTTCTTCTATCGTTTTTTAAATGAGAAAGGCCATTAAATACCTGCTTAATGAACAGATACTTTATTTAGTTACACATGGATGAACTAGAGATCTATAAAAATATTTAGTTGCACCATTTTCCTATAAGGTGTAAAGTTGTATTAAAAATTAAAGAAACAACAGAGAGAAATAATTATAGAACTATAATGGCATAAAATATGTTTTCTGCCAAAGATAGTGTAGTCAAGTATTCCCAGATGGCCCAGAGTGGAAATGTTAAGCATAATTAGTTGTATGTAGTGCCACATGTTTTTTGATCCTTGCAGCACAAATTTCTATTACTAGAACAGGAAAGAAGACAAATTTCACTAGTTCTGTCTCTCTCTCTCTCCATCTCCCCACTTCCTATGCTCTCTTGAAGAGTTGCCTCAGCTAGATTTCCTGTCTTCTCCCTCCACTGATGGAAACCTCCAAGAGATCAAAAAACCTTCAGTTAGTGGAGAGAGAGCAATAGTTATAATCAAAAATATTTATAAGTGCATACTATATGATAAATAAAATTTCTTAGTCATTCAGTTTCCTGTCAGCTTCCAACTAAAGACCTAGCTATGTTGAACAGATGTCCTGATGTGAGTAGACTCATCATGCTTTTGGATGCAATCGTCCTGCCTACTTATTAGGCATTATTAAAATATAATACAAAGGGGGAGGAGGGAATTTTTAATCTATGCCAAAGCAATATTTGCCCCAGAAATATGTAAGACTCCACTTGTCTAATGTTTCATTGTTATCTTCTATTTATGTACTACAGAGCATCAAAACTACTTTGGAATAGATGAAAATTTAGGACCAGTAGCAGTCAGCATCCGAAGGGAGAAGTTTGAAGATGCAAAAGAAAAAGAAGGTTCACAGTTCAACTATCGTATAGTGTTCAGAACAAGTGAGGTAGGGTTTTTTCACTGCTCCAGAATTAGGATGATAAAAGAACTATAATGTGTCAACAGACTTATTTTCATGCTGCATCTGATTTTTGTTTGTGCCTGTAGGTAGTCCTGATTGTCACATGCAGGCAATTTCGAGAAGAACAATGGATGCCAGCAACAGAGGCCTAGTAATCTGCCTTCTGTTGCCCATTTTATGTCTCAAAAACCTGGACACACAAAAGCACAGTGCCTAGTATACCTGAGCTTCTAAGAAGACTAGATAGGGGAAGTAAAGGCTATCTTCTGTTCAGAATGGTATGGTGCTGTCAAGCAGAAAAGTGATGAAGAATAATTACCTACATCTGCCTGCCATGTGTACAGAGCTAAGATAGAATATACAGTATGTGACTCAAAGCCAAGCCTCTAAGCAAAAAGAAAGAAAATAGTCACTTTTTATTTCATGGCTTTGTTTCAAGTATCTTGAGCCTTTAGATCTCTCGATAGTTGAACACTAATCAGCCACCTAGGGTCCTTTCCAGGATAAAGGCAGGAATTGAACTATTTTAAATAAATATTTTTTTTTTGCAAATTTCCAATTTCCAGATTAATCTGTGGGGCATGTATATTTCATATTTCCTGTGTGCACATAAGAAGCATCAATAGGTCATCAGGAACTCATGAGCAAAAACATTTTGTGGACTTTTTCCAACTGGCACAAAGTGGGAATTCTTGCCATACACCAATTCATACAATATATTTTATTACTGTGAGCAAACTAATGAGATTGATGTGGTATGTTGAGCCTAATTTACAGTCATTTAGACAATTCCTTTCCATTGTGGAGTCCTTGATTTTTTTTTTTAGTATTCATGCAAAAAAGTTTGATTCCAACTTCTTCTTTTTGGGGAGGGGGGAAAGACATTTTAGACAGGGGGGGTTGCTTCCCTAATTTGCCAGGTATTTCAACTATCCATCCCTCCTCGATCCCAGTCCTACTTATGAATATGCTTTGTGAATGTTATGTTGATACTTCACTTAGGTTTGATCTTCAAGGATGTTTGTGTCTTTCACTGCTCTCCTCTTACCATTCATATAAAATCAATCTGTTTTGTAGCAGCCTTTCATTTTATTTCATTTTGAGTGTCAGGTTCAAGTTGTCTGGCTTCTCCATGGTGTGTTGAGAGCTACAGTTACAGTTTAACCCTCTGCTTTCTTGGAAATAAGCCTAGTGAGTTCTTTGTGGCTCATCTCATATAGCTATGTATGTGACTGCAGTCTTCTTTTACATAGAAGTTATTTTACGTTTTGGTGTGTGGGAAAGCTCATAGATGTAATGATGCGGCTCTCAAAACTTTTTTAAAAAAACTCTAATGATAATTAGCAAGTGGGGTGGTTGACAAAAATCAAAATACACAGAAAAGTTATAGTTATTTTCATTTTAGTAATTCATTTTCACCTGGCTTAGTCTTAAAGGTGAAAATGCCAAAGAATCTAGGTGGAAAGGGTGTATTTTCTAAAGACAAACAGATGGTGAAGCCGTAGGTTTGGAAGTACCAAGCATGCAAATAATAAGTATGGCTGCAGATGCTTGACAGAAGAGGTTATAAGTATAAACCGGCTTAGGAACAGCATTTGGAGGAAGAATGCTTGAGGAAAAAAGGCAAAGAAGGAAGAGAGAGGATGGTTATGACTTTCAGTTCCTGCTGAACATTTATATTTGTGATGCTGGAAGTTCTAGCTGGTTTAAGTTTGTACTATATGTTCTGAGTGAGGCATGGGGCTACTTTGCACCTAAAAAGGAACTGATGTTGTGTTCATCGTTTTAAAGATTGCACCTAAAATATCAAGAGAGATGAGCATTAAGATTCATTAATTTTCTTAGATGAATTTGACAAAAAACATATTTTAAATCTGGTTCTCCAGCATAAGCTTCTCTTATGGGTTTTCATTTATTCTGCTTCCTCATCTGCTTTTATTAGTAGACAGACAAGATGGTAGACTTAGCATGTTTTTTTTTATAATGAATGTATTGCTCTCAAATCTTGCCAGGACAAAGACATATAGAATTAAAGTTGTATTCCTTTACAGAGGTTGCTGATAGAGTTGAGAAAGTTTGTATATGTACTACATACTCCAACATCCATCATCATTTGCTTTCAGTTACTACTTGATCAGCAATGAGGGCTGTCTAGAGAGCACCAGTAGTTACTGATTAGAGATGGGCACAGACTGCTGGTTCAGGGGTTTGTGTTGGTTTGGCTGATGGCCACACAGCTGATCCACAGTTCATTGCACTTCTCCTTCCAGCGGGTGACCAATTGCTGGAGGGGGGAGCATCCCTGCTTCCCTTCTATACTTCCTCTGAGTGGATTCAGGGTATAGCACTGAACCACAAATCAGTTGTGCAGCTGTCGGCTGAACTGGTCATTTGTGCCCATATCTATTATTGATTCAAATTCTGCAGTGGGAAGGAATCAATATGTGGAGGCATAATGGTAATTTCAGTAACAAGCACAAATGCTGAATATATAGACCATTTGAAGTCCTGGGTAGTAGAAAGATTAATACAAAATGTTAATTGGCAATACAGTAATTCAGTATAGACATAAGTGATGGCCCCATTTTAGTTGTTCTAGACTGTGTAAAAATATTCAGTTTTATTCTTACTTCAGCTTACAACATTGAGAGGAGCAATTTTAGAAGATGCCATTCCATCTACTGCTAGACATGGCACAGCACGAGGCTTACCTCTGAAAGAAGTATTAGAATATGTCATTCCAGAATTGAGTATTCAATGTTTGAGGCAAGCTTCCAACTCACCCAAAGTCTCTGAACAGCTACTTAAACTGGATGAACAAGGGGTAGGTATTGCATGTTTTTGTTTGCATTTTTTTGCCCATGTGTAGTCTTCTGAAAAACATGCCTGAATTCATGATCTGGTTTGTCTGAGAAACAGAAGATATTTAGCAGTTTCTTGTGATTATTAAATGAGACTGTTAAGGAACATTAGTAGACTTTTTGCAGATTTATGTTTATATAGGACCATGAAAATTGTGTGTTTTAGTAAGCAATTTTAAGTAAACATTCAGCATTGGAGAGCTACTGATTGGGCAAAAAAGAAAAAATCATTGGTCTACCCTCTTTTACCTCTCCAGATTCTCCTTTTCTAATTGTAATCAGTATACTCCATTCACAACAGTAATCTTCCTAGTGGTGTAGATATTTGATGACTGAGAAAGCTAACATTCTAATGAGGATGAGCTAACAAGCCAACAATGTATGACCAGTAAAATAATTGTATACTTTAAATTCAGAGTGAATAATGTTATGGTTTTGTACAACTGATCTGCTTTTCAACACAATTAAAAGGTAAACTTACTCATCTGAAATGAAAGTGTTATGTAAATGTGAGTGTAGCTGTACACATATAAAAAGCATACAGTAATACCTTGGATTGCAAGCATAATCTGTTCTGGAAACATGCTTGTTAACCAAAACAAACTTATTTCAAAGCAATTTTCCCGATAAGAAATAATAGAAACACACATTATTCGTTCTGGGCCCCCATAGACGACATACTCTCAAAAGAAGTTGGCTAGAAGTTCACATCCACACTATTGTTTAGGTACCTGGCTGTGAGATCTGTTCCAGTTGAATGACAACTGGATTTTACTCTTGTGTTTTTAAAGTGACAATAGCAAAGTGCAATTTATAGCCATACACACACTTGACTAGCTGTCCCATGACTATAAATTGTTTGTAAAATAAGAAAGGATGCTGAAAACAACCTAAAAATATATACATAAATAAAACTAAAACCCTAATCTGCACTCAACTTTGAAAAGCTTTGTGGGTGGTGCAAGGCAGACCTCCTTCCCTCTCTCCTCCCATTGGCTCACTTGCAATCATGCGACCTGCTCCAGTGCTTGTATTGCAAGACATTGCTCATTGTTCAAGGCAAAATTTAGAATAAATGTTTGCTTATCTTGCAAAACACCCTCCAGAACAAAAACAAGGTACTCTTAAACCAAGGTATTGCTGTACTTGTATCTTACTTGTATATAAGCTATCTTCTGAAAGGCTTAGGTGACTATATTATACCTCAGATTGTCCAATTTTATTTTCATAATTACTGTAGCAGTAGGTTAATTGGTCTTGGGCTGATCAGTAGTATGAATTGCATGGAAGACCTTGGATCTATATTCTGGTCTCCTTAGTAGCTGGAATACAGCAGTACCGTGGTTTAAAAATGCCTCAGTTAAAGTGAATTTTCACTGAACAAGAAAGAGTCCTTTTAAAATAATGCCTCTCTTTACACATTTCCCCCCGGAAAACCCCAGTTTATGCATTTTCCAAAGGACTTCATTTTCCAGAAATTACAGGGAAAAATCAAAGAAAAACAAAACAAATGACACAAAAGATGTGGCACTTTAAAGACTAACCTTCATATTTTAATGTAATGTTTCATGGACACGTCCATTTCTTCAGACATGTAACAGCAGAATGAGGTGTACAATATGTAACGAGATATATATTTCATACCAGATGTTCATTGGTGGATAGGGGAGGGGGAAGAGGAGGGAGAGATGATTAGTTGTACAAGTGGTGGAAGGATTTGGCCAGGGGTCGTAGATACGTAAAGCATTGTTAAGGTGGGAGATAAACTTCCATGAAAAAAGTGGCAATACAGTATAGTAATATTAAATTTGATAATGACTCAAGAAACCCAAACTTATGTTTAATCCATTCTTGTGTGTGTCCATCATGCATATGAATTATATCTCAGCTGTTTATCTTTGTATTCTGGATTTGTGATGATTCTGTTCCAAAACGGTGACCTTCAAATCTTTCAAGGAGTGTCCTGGTAGACTGAAATGGTTTGATACAGGTTTCTGTGTATCATGGTTTCTTATGTCAAACTTGTGTCCATTGAAGTGTTTTCTTAGAGATTGTCCTATTTGTCCAATGTAGAGTGCAGATGGGCATTGTTGGCAAAAGATGGCATAGATCACATTGGTTGAGGAGCAGGTGAAGTTGCCCTTGACATTATTTGTGACATTGTTAGGTCCTGTGATTGTGATTGTGTTGCCAGGGTAGATGTGTGGACCGAGTTGGCATTGGGGTTTGTGGCAAGGGTTAGTTCCATTGTCCATGTTGTTGTTTTCTAATCTTGTGTGCGTTAGTATTTGTTTGAGGTTGGGAGGTTGTCTGTAGGCAAGTATGAGCCTCCCACCAAGAGCTTTGGAGAGTGATATGTTCTTGTCAAGGATGGGCTGGAGATCATTTAAGATGTGTGTGAGTGGACTCACTTGTGGACTGTAAGTGACAATCAGTGGTGTTCTGCCATTTGGCCCTTTGAATCTGTCTTGTAGCAGGTTACAAAACGTTACAATAAAATATGAAAGTTAGTCTTTAAGGTGCCATATGTTTTGTGTCTTTTCTTTTCTTTTGTTTTTCTTTGATTTTTTTTGCCTGCAATTCTTGAAAAGACTAACACAGCTACCTTCTCTTAAATTTCCCAGGATGCATTGCATCCCTGTGCAGTTCCGGTTTGTGCAATTCCCGGTTTACGAAGTGTCTGGCTGAACAGATTAACGTCAGATACTGGGGTACCACTGTACGATGTTTTAGCATATATTATATGGGCCCTATACATAGATGAATGCCTTATGGCTAGACTCTTAACAGTCCTAAGAACTTTTTCTGTCACTTCATAAAGTTCAAATAGTGGGTGAAGCAGTAAAAGACTTGTTAATATTGCAGTCATCCTATTTTGACATTGTTTTGAATAAGTTTGAAGAGATTGACAGGCTCAGTCATTACACATGGCAAGATAATTATTACAATTCATCATTATTTGCTGGTACTGCAAACAACTTAGAGATGCTTTAAGTTAAGATCACTGTGAGGTATAAGCAGGATTCATTTACCAAATGTCTTTATTTAAGTGGTGCAAGGCACTTTTGTAAACCTAGAGCCCAGAATCTTATTAGATTTATATGGCCAAACTTTAGGGTATAGTAACAAACTACCACTAGTTTAGAAGTCAGTGCTTGTATACCACATTCATGTCTAGTTTGCAATGAGAAATATGTTTTTTTAAAATTAGCAGCAACTTGCCACTGTGGTTTACACCATGTAGACTTACATTGGTATATATAATAGAATTCTGACAAATTTCTAATATCCCCCATAAAATTAGTAAGGTAGAGGGCATGGTATGCATTACTGTATGAGGAGTCTCTCATAGTTTACTGTATAGCTTAGTTAGCTAGGTATCTGGTTGTAGAGATAGCAGTCAGGATTTCAATTCTCCTCTGTGCCTCCTGGAGAAGTGTCAACATTTGTAGCCTTCAGCAAGCTGCACAGTCCCACGCCTGAAGAAGAGAATGACAAATCACTTCTGTATATTCTACACTTAGAAAACCCTAGAAAGGATCCCCGTAAGTTAGAATTGACTTGACAGCATACAGTTATTATTGGGGAGTCATTCAGGTCTGAGTAGCTGAAATTTAAGTTGGAAGTACTGTATATTTGGGGGGGGGGGGACCTCCCAAAAGCAAGAATGACCAACTCATTTAGCCATTACTCAATAGTCTAGAACTTTCATTAGTGGTGGTATCTTCCATGTGTTCTGTACTTCATATCTTTACAATTTAGTTTGCATGGAGTGAACAAACTGAAAGTACATTAGCCCAGGTGGTAGCAATTGCTGAGACTGTTGTTTATGTTAGCCATATCTTAAATCAATCCAGATGAATTTGCATTGAGGTTTTTAAAAAGCTATCCCATTTTGCTTGATGGTGATGGGGCAATACTTCAGTGTTTAGTGATCTAAGCATCTTGCATCATATTTCACTTCAATGGTAATTTAGGTCACAAGTTTTTTTGAAAAATAAACATTACATCTAGAGAATAAGAATACTTTTTATAGGTTACGGTGTAAGTGGGAACTATTGGAAATACGAAGTCTTAAAGTCTTTTTTTTTTTAAAGCCAACATTCATTGACAATTATAGCAAAACAGAGTTTTAGGAGATGCCAAATTCCCAGTTTGGTGCATTAATTTTGTGTTAATTTGTCTTTCCTAATTGTAGTTGAGTTTTCAGCACAAGATTGGAATACTGTACTGCAAAGCAGGCCAAAGCACTGAAGAAGAGATGTATAATAATGAGACTGCAGGACCTGCTTTTGAAGAATTCCTTGATCTTTTAGGACAGAGAGTACGACTGAAAGGCTTCAGTAAATACCGAGCTCAACTAGATAATAAAAGTAAGCTTCAATAACACAATGGAATTAACCAAATTTTGTTCTGATAAAGTATCTTTTATAGATTCCTATTCATGTTTAGCCAACCTGCACAATTCCAAGATACCGCCAGAAGAAGGAAATGGTAAACCATTTCTGAATATGCGTACACATATGCATGTGAATATGGATGTATGATTTCAAGAATTATCTCAAGAGGTTTATTAAATAGGTCCTTTGAGAAATCACTATCTTTTAGCCATGGGATCCTCTCATTTTCTATATTTTCCTATAGCTGGTATTAGGGATGATCTGATGAAACAGTGCAGTATCCAGATCACAACACATTATGCCAAGAGAAAAGAAACTGAAAAAGGCTGCCCTAGGCTGGTTATGCTAAATTTCTTTTAGATAAGAAAACTATAGAACCAACATCCATATTGTACTTTCTGTTCTTATAATACTAAAATATCTTTAAAGGTCTCCATGAATCACACATATAGGTGTTGCTGCACCTGCACAGAACTCCTGGACATTCTGGAATTTAAAAAGAACCATTAGAATAATCTCACCTACTGTGCCTGTCCCTTGCCCAACCATCATCTCTCAGTTTCTTGTAGTCAGGAAACTCAGTGGAATGCTTGCTAGAGCTAATTTTGTCCGTCTTTTCACCTTCTGAAAAATCCTTACCTTTTTTCACCCAGTTCTTCACCTCTAACTAGACATGGGCGTTTCATTTCGAAAGGGGACTGGTTCCGAAACAAAACATGCCAGCACAGCTGGCATTCGGAATGCAGTCCCACCCTCCAGAACAAAATCAATCACTGTCTTACATTGCTTTACCTCGCACAGGGCGAAACTTCAACCAGGAAGTAGCCTCCAACACATCATCTTTCCGTCTCCCTGGTGCTGGCCAGTCAGGCAGGGAGGCGAGATGATGCATGTCTTTGCACAAGACCAATCAGGAGTGCTCATTCAGGAGTGTGCCTTCTCCCCTATGCTGTACTGGTATGGATGGCCAGCCCCCAGGTTGGGGGAACATTGCCATGGGCATCCTAAACTAGATCCTATGACCCTTCTTTTTATTTCATTCACCCTTGATGCCTTCACCAAAGGTTACTTCACTAAACACGATTGTCAATCTGCTTCTGATATTCCCAAAAGATATTGGTGTTGCAGTCTAATGTCAATGCAACAGAGCCTTATACCACCTTTATTGGAATCAACAAGGTTAGGGAAGATGATATTTAAGGTTGCCTATTTCTAAGAAGAAGTCTGCATATAGAGACCTCCCACTTCATTCTACTACCCAGGATGTTTTGGCTTCAGCTGCCTCCCTTACAGACTCTTATCAGAAGAAATACACATGGGTCCAAATCAAAAAAAGGCACATGAAAGAGGATCAGCTATATATATATATAAAATAAAAAATAAAATAAAAAAGAACATGCCGCAGATGATACAAGTAACTACATCTGCCCCCTGACCCTCCATCTTGACTAAATAAGGCCAGTTACTGACCAATATGAGTGAATTCACAAATGATCACTTGAAGAACTAAAGTTACAGGTAAGTAACTTGTCCTTCCGCTAGAGCTAGGGTAGAGATCATGTGGTCTGTGAGCTGCATCCTCCCCTCAGCAGAGTCAAGCTATTTATATACTAGTCTGCTGCTCTTCATGAAGATTCACCATTGGGAAATGATTTTTGCTGCTTTGGGCATGCAAATCAGGAGAGAATGGATGAGGATGGGCCAGAAGAGAGAGAGAGAGAGGTAATTAGGCAGCACTTCAAACTCTGGCCTCCTTGGACTCTGTCTGTGCCCTCCACCAATTATAGCTTACTAATGCCCTTTTATCAGATAAAAGCTTCTCAGCCCTACTCTGTAAAATTATCAGAATTGTAGCAGTAACCTGTTCCTTGGCTAGAAAAGTAAGGGATTTTGCTGTTGATGGTGTTGGTGTGTACTCTGTCACACTGATGAAACTGTACCTAACTAATAGTAAGTAATTATTATCTCTTGCAGGTGTTGTCAAATTAGGTGTCCAAGTTACAATTATAACAGGATGTCAAGATTGTGAAAGGCTTAGTAGGGATCTAATGTTATATTTGTTTCAATTTGGACAGAATTAGTATGCTTTGTTTGTCTATCCACTGACCAAAATTTGGCCTTTATTTTCAGCTGATTCAACTGGAACTCATTCCCTTTACACAACATACAAAGATTATGAAATAATGTTTCATGTTTCAACTATGCTTCCGTATATGCCCAGTAATAGGCAACAGGTAAGTTCTCCTAAATCAGGTTTTTGGAATCATGTACAGATTCTTAATGAAAATTTGAAACTCCTGTGTTTTTCCCCCCCTGTATCTCTTCTATCAACTTGTTACGAATAGCATTCAGAAATATTGGCCAGAATCCTGGGGCTTACGTACTCAGGCATGTGATTTGGTGTAACAGCAGGGTATACAAGTGGCAACTGCTTAACTAGTGGCAATTCACTACTGTGATTTATGTCATTGCATCTGTACTACTGTATGTAAGCAGTTGAATTCTGGTCCATGATTAATATTATTTTGCCTGATAATGTTGTATTAACTAAGGATTAAACTGCTTAGGTTTCTTGCTTTATTTGTGTTATGATTCAGGAAGTTTTATTTATCATAAATATTTGTATTTTATCTTTCTGTTAAAAATGTTCAATGGAAAATGACATAATTACTTTTTTAAAAGCAAAAATAGGCAGAGAAAATAATTTTGCAGTATTCCTTTATTTAGTGATACAGATACTTTTGGTGCATAATGAAGTGAAATGATCTGTTCTCCTGCTTCCTAGAAGCGTATCCTGAAGAATACAGCATGTGTGACTCCATTGTTTATATTGTTTGCTGAATTTTGTATATTAACTCATACTAATAGAAAATGCCATATTATGCACAAAATGTAATGTCTAAAATGTACAGCTATACAGTGGTACCTTGTATAACGGAATTAAGTCGTTCCAAATGAAATTACGTTATACAATTTTTCCGTTGTTCAAATTGCAATTTCCCATAGGAATGCATTGAAAATGGATTTAATCCGTTACAATGCATAGTGGAGTCGGGTGCTCTTTATGCCCCCACCCACAACCGGACCAGAAAGGAGGGGCACTAGTGCTAGCTTACAAAGCCCACCCCCAAGGAAATACCCCTACACAGATCACCGGTGGCTTGCAGAGTCCACCCCCCCCCAGCAACAACCCCCACAGATCAGTCAGAATGCTGTGCTACTCCCCTGCTGAGCGGGAGTGTCCCGCTCATCAGCTGGCCAGCGCTGGCTCTGCGCCAGCACTGTGAGCACTGGAAAGGGCTGGGGGGAAAGGCAGGGAGCTGTGCGCGCCCCGTCGTTGCTGTCTGCCGCCGCTGCTCCCTCACACTCTGCTGCTGAGAAAGCTGTTGCTGGCGGCTCCTTTTGGGTTCCGCCGCTGCCGCCGCCATGCGGCTTGAAGGGATTGGGGGGGCGCCGAGCTCCGGCCTCCCTTGCCTTCCTCAGCAGTGACAGTGCTGAAAAGGGAGGAGGAAGAGGAGGATGGGGCGGGGGAGGGGTGTCGATGATGATGATGCAGCAAGAGCAACTTCGGCAGCTTGGAGGAGAAACCTGGGAGTGGCAGTGGTGTGTGTGTGTGTGTGTGTGTGCGTGCGTGCGTGCGTGCGTGCGCGGGGGGGGTTGGATTGTAGATGCAAGAGGGAGAAAGAACGGCAGCAGGAGAGCAGCTCCGCGCCGGAGGTTAGCAATGGATGTGAGCTGGGGGCGGGCAGGTGGTGGTGGGGAGGTTGGAGGCGAGGGAGGAAGGAAGGGAGTGGACGCCTGGAATTCGCAGCCAGGGAGGCAAGCGAGCAAGCGAGCAGAGCAAAGCCCAGCCAAGCCAAGCCTGCAGCCAGACGGCCGGCCGGCCCCTTCCAATGCCTGCCAGCACAGCAACAGCCGCACTGATTGAGGGACGAGAGGCAAAAAAGAAGGCGGGAAGAGGACACTCGTGCACATATACACGCACGCACGCCACCGCTTGAAAGAGGCAGCGGCGGCGGAACCCAAACGACGGGGCGCGCACAGCTCCCTGCCTCCCCCCCCAGCCCTTTCCAGCAGTCACGGTGCTGGCACAGAACCAGCGCTGGCAAGCTGATGAGCGGGAGGCTCCGGATCAGCAGGGGAGTAGCAGAGCATTCTGGCTGATATGTGGGGGGGGGGGTTGCTGGGGGGGTGGACTCTGCAAGCCACTGGTGATCTGTGTGGGGGTGTTTCCTTGGGGGTGGGCTTTGTAAGCCGCCGCCGGCGACGTTCGGAGGCCGTGGACTCCTTTTAAAAGGGCGGGTGCTGGCGGATAAACATTTTACGTCGTACGAATTTTACGTTAAACAAACCCTACGTTAAACGAGGTACTACTGTATTTAATTCCCTTATATCTGATAGCATTAAGGATGGCTAAAAATAACACAGCATTTTAGGTTTTATAGATTATTTAGGGTTGCAATCCTGACTGATAGAAATTAATGGCATTTCCCATTAACTTCATTGGTACTAGGATTACTGGTTTTGGTAAGGTTAACCTTGTCTTTGCCTGTACTAGTTGCTACAAATAAAATATTAATGAAGAATTATGCCAAGTTGATGACATTCCAGTGATCAAGGTTTTGTATATGCAGGGATCCATTGGACTCAAGTTTAAAATGCTGATATATTCCCAAAGCCATGAATTTATTATGTTTAAATAAAAGAACCATTCACAAATGAGATTACTGCTTAAACATTCTGCATGTTAATATGTGGGTGTAGATAAAAGAAGGAATACTCTTTCTGTGCAAGGAATAAAAAAAATCTATAAACTTGTTTTCAAATTTACTGCAGGACTATACATTATAATCCCTTCTTTGTAATGATTATATTTGAAATAGCATTGGAAAAAGTAGCTACATCTCCTATTAAGATACAAGATTAAAGTCACCTTGTACTTCTAATACAGGGTGGGGAACCTTTGCCCTCCAGATGTTCTGGACCTCAACTCCCACAGTCCTTTATGATTGGCAGTGTGGGCTCTAGAGGGTTGCAGGTTCCCCACCCCCATTCTAATGGGCTGTATGAAAGCTTGGTAGAATTTGAAACACTACAGGTTGACAGGAGTGAGAACCACAACTTTATGAAGACTACTGTTTATGTATTGGCTGGAACCCAGTTTGCTGGGAAAAGATGAAGACAGCTGGAAAAGACTAAGATCAAATAAGACGTGGAGAAACTCTGTAAAAGAAGCAAAGGCTTGAGTTTGTAATAGCTGAGCAAAGCTGTTAATGATAGGACATCTTGGGAGACCACTCATTCATAGGGTTGCGATAAGTCAGAGGCAATTGGATCGCATGCAACAACAGAATCCAGTTGATGTTTATATAAGATTTGTTTAACTTGCCACAGGTAATTGACAAGGTGCTAGGCATTGGCATGTCTTGATCATCTATCTGATCACACACCTAATTATGCCACTGGGGAATGCAGTGGCATCTTGTCAATCAGCTACAGTTAGTTGAGGTGATAAATTACCTAAACCTCACAGAAATAGGATTCCAGTCAATCAGTTATCTAAAAGCAACAAGTCTGTTATTAGAGAGATGTTGAACAAATTTCAACACCTTTAGTTTTATTATTTGTACTGTAGTCAGTGCTCCTACACCCTGTTACGTACTATATTTGTTCAAATGCAGGTACCGTATATACTCGAGTATAAGTCGACCCGAGTATAACCCGGGGCCCCTAATTTAAACCCCCAAAACTGGGAAAATTTATTGACTCAAGTATAAGCCTAGGGTGGGAAATGCAGCAGGGCCTGGCAACTCCTCCTTTGTGAGCTGGGGGAGTGGTGTGTGATATTTAAAATGACTTTTAGCCACCGAGGCAAGTTCTTGAGTTGGTGGCTAAAAGTCATTTTAAACATTGTTTTAAAATTACCTTTTAAAACGTCATTTTAAACATGGGGGGGTCAGGAGAAGTGGCGCACAATGTTTAAAATGACTTTTAGCCACTGACCCAAACTTGCCTCAGTGGCTAAAATAATTGACCCACATATAAGCCGAGGATCCCTTTTTTCAGCCCAAAATTAGGGCTGAAAAACTAGGCTTATACTCGAGTATATACAGTATGTTATTTTTAAAGGAATTGATCCCAAGTCTATAAATCTGAAGTGTAATAAAGTAGGAAGTTGTCATAATGAGAACATATTATTGAGTGCGAATATATTGCTACTACTAAAGGCAGTGCTAGAAATTATATGCGAGCAGGCAGAAATATTTTCTATGCTTGCGGTTTTAGGAATCCTTCTGACTCATTGTCACACCATATCCATTTCATAATTCACATGAAAGCATTCAATTTCAGATCACACAAGTTAAAATAGAGATTTATGCCAGCATCCACTGCAAATGTCAAAGGTGATAAAAGTCAGTTGTCATTTTGAGAGTTGTTGTGGAAGTGCAATTAAGGATTTTGTTTATTTTGTTGTAACACAAATGCAGGATATGCTGGAATAATAGGACATTTCAGGAACAGTAATCTATCTGTGGATGGTTTGATCTACAGGTTTCATACTTGAATAAGGTTGATTGATCTCAAACATTTGCGTTTCACAGGCAATGGCAATAAATAATAGCCTTACTTGATGTTGAATGTTGTTTGTCTTGGCTTTGCCCAGTTCATAAGCATAGAAAACAGCCTTCTGCCCTGTTTCACTTTTTCCAAAACTGTAAAGTCTCTTTCATCTTCACTATTCTGTTTGGTTAGCCAGTCATACACCATGGCTTCATTTTCTTCCCTCCCCATCTGTCTCTTTCAAATATTCCCTGAAATGTCTTCCTTTCTGTAGAAAGTAAAGCCTGTTCTTGGTTTATCCTCAAAATAATCCAGCTCTAATTCCATTATTTTCCTAATAACAAATCACACCCTTCCACAATGTTTTAGTGAACACTCATCAGTCTTTGTACCTTGGACGGTCTTGGTAGATCTAGTAGTTATATCACAGTATGTTTCGTGGCTTTCTTTTGACAAAAATAATGTGGATTTTTTTTTCATATGTAAACAACACTATGAGCTAAAGGCCCACCACATTATTTTGTTATGGTATTGGACTGCAGCTGTATTTGCACAGCATGAACACTTCTTTGTAAGATGCGATAAACACACTTAAGTAACCTGCATTTAGCCAGCCTTAATGTGTAGAAGAAATAGGCAATGAATGTTTAATTTTTCTATCTCTTGCTATATGGTCGCTGTGATATGTTAATGTAGAATGTACCCACAGAAAGCTTTCTGACTAGATAGGAAGAATTCAGATCATAATGATCCTTTTCTTTTGAGGCACAGAAGTGGCTGAAAAACTACTCTGCAGTTGCATATATCCTCAAGGGAACCCCTACTCAGCCCTGTGGTATATAAATTATACTTTGTATACAGGGCATGTTTCATTTCATCAAGTCACTAAAATGTGGGAACTTCTCATTTTAGCCTAGAAACCCAGTCTTTAAGTTGTTGTGTGAATGAATAGGTTTGTACATTTGTTCTGTGTTTGTAAATTTACCAGCAAGTTTTATAGCCCATTACTGTGAACATTCTGTAAGCAAGGGCTGAGCATTTCTTGGCATCCACTTACCGGTACTTACCTGTGAGCCGGAAATAGGCCACACCAGAATTGTCTGTTGCTTTTTCCAGGAAATTACTACGCCCTGCTCGGTCACTGATCAGAACATCCCTCTAGTTTTAGAATCAGCAGGAGATCCAAACACTAAGGTAATTTTTCATTTTGGCTACAATATAGGGTGGGGAGCTTTTACTCTGTATTCTCATCAGAACAGAGGAAGCTACCCACTCTGCCGTGGCCAATACCACCTCCTTGTATTGGCTTTCCTTACAAATCATAATTAAAGGCTTTCCCTGTTGAACCCTTACCCCAACAAACACCCTTCCTAGATCATTTCCTCATAAGATTTTCCTTCACACTTCTGCCATTTGCTTTTGTTATCTTTGGTCAGATCTGATTAATCAAAATCAGTTCCCCAGATATATATTTAAAATATTTCATTAAATCACAAAAGAAAATAGTATTTTGGTTCAATACATAAAATTAATCAGAACTTTGTGGTTTGGAATGTATCCACTTTTAATCAGGTCTGGTCAAAATATATGACATCTTTATGTGTAAAAGTTATGCTTCAGACTTCTTATGGAACCACTTATTTTATACCAAGCTTAAAATAAGTAGAAGGTTTCATTGTGATGTCTATTCATTCCCCAGTTCATTAAATTGAATGAAGAAAGCTGCTTTGTACTATCTGACTAAATAGTCTTGTTACTTTAGCATGACCAAATGATTCGGTTTCCCTACCTTTCAAAAGCTACAGTGCCTTTTGCTATGTAGTAACAGTCAGTTTACATCTTGGGCAGCACAGAAATACTGGAAGTATGTTAATAAATTGTACATTTCTTTATATGCAAAAAGAACTGACTTGTTGAATATTCACAGCCGCACAGTTACAGTTGATGGTAGCATATCCCATTGCTGATGATCACGGGTAGAGAAGAAAAATTAATGCAACACTGGTGGTTGATCTGATTGTTAAGAAGAAAGATGAAGACCCATAACTGAGACTAGATGAAATCTAGAACAGGCCTTTTGAATTGTGGTAGTACTCCTTTTCTAACTTGATATTGAGTAGAGACTCTTCTGTGGCAGACTGAATTCTCCTGCTAAAATTAAGTTGATTAATGTTAGTGTTTTACTGGATTTATATTTAGTACATACAGCCAGTCAGGTCCATGACCGGGATATATGTATATGAAAGTGAGTTCTATGAGGATGACTGGAAATAGATTCTGAGTAAACCTAGGTTAGGATTTAGGAGAAATCCAGTATTATTAGGGTCTTGCTTCTTTATTCAAATGCTTTTTGTGTGCGTACTGACATGTGCTGTCCTGAAAACTCCAATTGTAGTTTTAGTTGCTCAGATTTGTAGAAATGTGGTTGATTAAAAATGAAGCATGCTGAAATGAGAGTGGAAAGGGAAATGATGAGCTTTGAAGGCTAGATGTAGCTAGATGGATAGGTGGGTGGAGCGTAGTCTGGATTGGAATACTCTGCTTTCTCAGTTTTCAGACCTTTTTTTTTACTATTTTAAAATACACGCTCCATTACTTTTTCTCCATTCAATTTGTATTCCATTTTTTCAATCCTCCTAAAATCAGTGTCTTCCATATTGCCATTCATGAACAATTTAACTCTCATTTTCTCTTCCTTGCATCTAAATTTCCTATTTTTGATCACTGATTTGCTTGCTCAATATTAGATGTTTACCTTTATGGCACTGTAGTACTTTTGAGTTGATTTTGATAAAATATTAGCAGTGTCTTGGACCTCATGCAGTCTGGTAAGGTTTTGAAGAATGAATGAATACAAATGTGTTGTGATCAACAGTGAAATTGACCTACAGAACTACACTTTGACCTGCCATTTGATTTAGGGTTGCACAAGGTACAAGGTTGCATAGCTTTATAAAATGATTTATTTTATATATCAGTTTTTGCTTATTTGAATATTCATTGAGAGATTAAAATGTATATCTGTGTTTGTTTAAAATATGTACCGTATATTCATCCTTTCAGAAAAGCTTCCTTTATGGGTTACAAAAATACAACCAAAATAAACAAATCAGGACAAATTACACACATATTCTCTCTCTCTCTCTCTCTCTCTCTCTCTCTCTCTCTCTCTCTCTCTCTCTCTCTCTCTCTCTCTCACACACACACACACACACACACACACACACACACACACACACACACACACACACACACACACACACACAGGATTAACCTTTGTATTTTTAATACGTTTGTCTTTTACCAAAGTGAGAAAAACATTTGGTCTGTTCTGGGCATTTTAGAGCCTGCAGTGTCTATCTTCTGCTTCTGTTTTTGTTTTTTACTTCTTTCAGTAGCTACAGGACTTGTTTGATTTAATGGAGATTTCTTTGCCTAATGATATCACGTTTCAGGTTTCTTGCTTTAGATGAGGAATACCTGCAGTGAACAAGGACCTGTTTGCAGCCTTAACTCATAGTAAGAGGGGCTAAAATTGAAGTCACCTCTTTGGATTCAAATATCACTAGACTATTGGGCTGCCGCATCTGGAGCACCTTGTTCTGTGCCACCCACTGAGACTGACAGAAACACTTCAGTGTTTAAAAAGGAACAACATAATTTCTCCTAAATTTGGAATAAAAACATCATAATTTCTTCTAAGCACAGACAGTTGGGTTTTAGTTGTTTTTGCTACCACATGATCAGTATCATCTGTATTCAGCAAATTGTTTTGATGGTAAACTAGGAGTGGACTCATTTACTTACTTCCCACTAAAATGAATATGTGTAGTTGTAAGAAGGATTGCAGTTACTGGTTATGATGTCCAGAATTGTATCCTATGGCTGTAGTAATCATTTGCACCAGATACACATGGTTGTTTGTCTCTCCTTCAGTTTATACACATCTGTTCTGACTGGTCTCAAAAGTTTGGGAAGAGTAATATTAAATAAAATTCACACAAAGCAGTTTCAAACACACCACAGGTTTTGTCAGAATCTGATAAGGGTAACTGACACCTCCAGGAGTCCTACAAAGATTTATAGACCTCCCAGGCAAAGAGAACGAGTTCTATAATTCATCATAACTGACATTATCCCAGTAAAAGGTTAATCCCAGAATGAAACCAGACAATCAGTAATTAGCTTTCCCCCAACTCATCTGGGTATCTGTCATTATAAGTGTCTGCATTGTTACAATAATTCCAGGCATCTTATTAATTCTGCACTAGTTCTATTCATCTGTTCTAGGTTCCATACTTAAAAATAACAAATCCCAAAAATATCAAAGACAAATATCAAAATATCAAAGACAAGTTGTAAGGTGGTGGAGAATGTAGACACACTGCTTAAATCAACAAGTCAAACAGTTATTCACAACTGTAGGTTTCATTCAGTACTGGTTTGCATAAAATGCATTCTTGCAGCTTGTAGAAAGCATTGAAACTTAGGTTATAGGCATAATTTAAGCCATATATGAATCAAAATACAAAAGCATTACCTGATATCAGGATCTGAAAATTGAACTTCAGAGACTCTGGCATAAACCGGTACAGGTGGTCCCAGTGGTAATCGGCACACTGGGTGCAGTGCAAAAAGACTAGAGATGGGCACGAAATGAATTTTTTATTTGTTTCGTTATTTCGTTCATTACCTAACGAAACAGATAACACACTGACCCATCAAAGAACCACGAAATGAAAAGAAACGGAAATTTCCGCTTTGTTCCTTTCCTATGGGAAAAGTTTCCCTTCCAATTGGTGTGGGGAAACCGCAGCTTTTTTCCCCTTCCAGAAGCCAGTGCCGCCGATCAGCTGTAGCGCTGGCTTTGGCTGGGAAAAGGTTTTAAAAGCCCGCCCTTTCCTCCACCATTTTCTGAGGGCTCCTGCCAGGCAGTCAGTTCCTGGACCCCTTTAAACCCAGCCCAGTCAGTATCAGGGAGCCCCCCTGGTACGGATTGGGCTACGTTTAAAGCGGTCCAGCAATTGACAGCCCAGCAGGAGCCTTCAGAAAATGGGTCGGGAGGAGGAAAGTTGCAGCGATCGCGCGCTGTCCTCCTGACCTGTGTTCTGAGGGCTCCTGCCGAGCAGTCAGTCACTGTGGGACGGCTCTCCTAGGAAGCTTACTGCAGCGTCCGGCCCCGGGAGGGCTCCCCGCGGCCGCAGGAATGCTCTCCTGGCCCGCATGCGGTGGCGCCCAGCCCCGGCAGAGCTCCCCGCGGCTGTGGGAATGCTTTCCCACCGGAGCCGAAAAATGAATACACGGTAACGAAGCGGGCCCCAGGGCCCCCCAAAAATGGAACTGAAATGAATTACGACCACGAAACGCATTTCGTGCCCATCTCTAATAAAGACCTAAGCAAGTACTTAGAAATTGGAGTTGACAAAGTCACCATCAGTTAGCTGCAGAAAGCCACCTTATTGGGATCTGTTCTCATAATTCGCTGATACATCACTAAGTCCTAAACACTTGGGAAGCGTTTGACTAGTGATTTGTAATACAAAATCCAGCGTAGTTATCTTGTCTGCTGCATCCTAATGATGATGATGATGATGATGATGATGATGATGATGATGATGATGATGATGATGATGATGACTTCCCCTGGTTGGTTTTTCTACAGCAGCCTCTTTTTTAGTTTTTCTGCTTTCAGAGTTATGGGAAGGTTTTAATGCTGAATTACAAATGCATCAGAAATATATCCATGGAAATCTTGGGTAATGACAATATTCCCAATATCTTTTGTTTTTGCTTTTTTGCTTTAGAAATGGTAAATATCTCCTTTTTATTTGCATAGTTCCTATTTTGTTCCTATGATTTGTATTATTGTTAATGTTAGGTTACCTAACAATTATAACCAGTAATGTTTGGCCACAAAGGTTCTTTACCAGCATTTGGGATGATTCCACATATGTATGTTCTGCGTATTTCAGAACACCATGTGGAAGACTCTGTGTGTACACTTGAGTATTTTACATGAGCTACAGAACCTTATAACAGATGCACCTCCAAGAGAAATTTTGTCCAAAATCGTTTTGTCATGTTGCTGTATAACACCGTGGAAAGCTGCCCTTGGGAATAAAATTGCCTAAGCCTTGGCAGACAAAGGAATCATTTCAGTATCGAGGCATAGATATTTGGATCCTGCCCCCCCATGCTACATATCCAAAATCACCTGAAATGAGCATTGCTCTGAGAAACTATGGCGTATGCTTAGCTTGGGTGCCTTGTCCACCACTACCAATTCATTTCTGTTTCCTACAGTTGTAATATCTAACATGAGTGTTATAAGAAAAGCATTGTATGGGATTTCTTTAATGACTTGTTTTTTAAACTGTTGCTGTTACTTCTAAAAATAAACGAAATAGATTTACAGTCACAATTAACATTTTAATCCCTTTCATTTTTTACTTTTTACATTTAGCTCCTAAGGAAAAGGCATATAGGAAATGACATTGTTACTATTGTCTTCCAAGAGCCTGGAGCACTTCCTTTTACTCCAAAAAATATCCGTTCTCATTTTCAACATGTGTTTGTCATTGTTAAAGTCCACAACCCTTGTACTGAAAATGTGTGCTATAGGTAAGTACAGTTGCTGATTGATTTTGCCTTTGGATCTCATTGTGATGGTTTTGTCTTTGCCTTTCTTTCATTGTTCCATGCAATTGTTGTCACCATTAGTAATATTGTTTTAGAGGCATGGATGAAAAGGCGCATAGTTTAATTGATTGAAATAGGGTCCACTGCTTCAGAAGGGCATTGGGGCGTTTTGCAGCTAGGTCAGCTATTTGGGACACACTTTTGTGTGATCAAGGTAGAGAGGGGCGTGGCCAAAAAGGTTATTTGGATAATTTCTTTTTCTATTTTAAAAATGGGATTAAGCAAAGTATTCCATCACTTTCCTGGAATCTAATAATGTGTGAACTTTCCTACAATATGTGAAATAACATGTGTATGTAATGGAGGGTATGCAGAACTATACATGTAATTTGTGCATTTAATATGTGTGTATAATGTATGAAGAAATGATTATTGAAACTTTATATTTCATTACACTTAATTTACAAATTTTGGTGACATTAAATTTGTTTGTTTGTTTGTTTATATACTGACCATCTTCCCGATGGAACTCCAGGTGGTTGACAACAATCACATAAAACAATTTTTAAAAACCCAAACACTTCAACCAATTAAAATAAAAAATAATGCTCAGCAAGATGGCGGAAAAGAGCAAAAAAAATCAACAACCCAAAAAAACTTATGGTCAACAAATGCCTGTCTGAAAACCAAAGTCTTAAGCACTTTTCTAAAGGTGGGCATGGACTGTTCAAGGCGAATCTCACTCAGCAGTTTGTTCCAAAGTGAGGGGCGGCCACAGAGAAGGCCCGATTTCGAGTGATTGATTTCCGGGCCTCCCTGGGAGTGGCCACTGAGAGTGAGAGCGCCTGCAACATTCCTGTGGGTCGGGCCTCAATTGGCCTGGAAGATCCGCTCTGTCAGGTACTCAGGTCCTAAGCTGTGGAGGGTTTTGTAAGTCAAAACCAGTACATTGAACCAGTGCAAATGAGCCAGAACTGGGGTGATGTGGTCATATCTGCCCATACCAACCACCAGTCGCTCTAGTCTCCGAATAAGGGTCAAGGGCAACCACATGTAGAGAGTGTTGCAATAATTTATCCTCAAGATCACAAGTGCCTGCACAAATGTTCTCAAGGAGGCCTTGTCCAGGTATGGGCAGATCTTGGCGATCTGCCGAAGATGGAAAAAGGCAGACTTGGAGACGGCCATCACCTGGGCTTCCAGGGATAAGGCTGGATCCGAGATCAATCTAGATTCCTCACTCGATCCACCAGCTGAAGGGTGACACCCTCCAGACTGGGGAAAGGGCCACTGTACCCAGCAGAGGATGCCCCAAAGAACAGAACCTTGGTCTTCTCTGGGTTGTCTGAGCCTGTTAGTCCTGGTCCATTCCATGATCGCATCCAGGCAGGAGTCGAGGGTCTGCACCAGCTCCACTGCAGAGGTGGTAAAGGAGAGAGAGAGCTGCGTGTCATCAGCATTTATTAATTGTATAATGTTCATAAATTTCCACACCCAAAGATAGGTACATGTAGTGTTTAATACATTATGAAGAAAAGTTGATTTCAATCTTATTTTTATCTTATAAAACAGTTTTTATTCTGTGAAAATCAAATCTTTTAGTCTAGGCTGATGTTAAGTTATAATGTATTAGTAGCTTTCACTCACTAGTTTTATCTTTATTGGCCAAAATCCAATTCCATATTTATTGTTTCATATGTGCAGTGGTATAACTTGGTGAGGTGAATAGCAACAAATTACAAAGTCCTCAAATATGTTTCTAGTCACACCCAGTTGCGTGATTTGTCACAGGACTAGGAATTCATTTGGAACTTATTAATAAGAAACAATTTGCTGCTCCATATGATTCCATTGCAGTTGTACTAGTGTAAAGACTCAATTTAATTCTAGCTTCCTTTAACATACTTTGATAGAGAAGCAGCACCAGAGAAGTGAAGTTATTTGTATCTCTGCTGTGTAATAGTCCCCTGGATTTTACTCTGTAGAATAATTATCACTTAACCTTTTGAATGACAGAAGGTTTAATCCCCCCTTTTAACTTCAGCGTATGCCCATGAAATTCTGCTACAGAGATATTAAGACATCCTAGTTTGCCATAATACAAATAAGAGAATTGTGGGCATACCATGAATCAAAATCATTTTGCTTGTAAATTCATATAATCAGGAAACTGTGGTGTGAAATAGTTAAACATTTCAGAAACATAGCATTTTATGTTAAATTATCACCCCTTAATTTGTTGATTTAGCATATGTCAGGATTTGCCAGCAATTAAGAGAACCTTTCTTTGCTGCTCTACTCATTCAGTATATCTCCACCGAGTATCCACTAATGAAAAACACTGAGGCATATTAGAAACTTTCAACGGCCAGCATCCAATTGCAGTGCTATATCTCTGCAGCAGCAGCAGTGATGTCACAATTAATGGCAGAATGCCACTAGTTTAAGAGTTTATTTTTATATCTCAATATTTGCAACACTTTCTGTTGCTGTGCAAAGTCATGCACACCTTGAATCTGAAAAAGGAAATCTGTTTAAAGCAAAGCAAAGCAAAGTGTTCTGCTTATATACCGCCCCATACCACTACAAATAGTCTCTGGGCGGTTTACAATTTTGATTACAGTGTGCAGGCTAGTGATTGCCTGCAGCTACTGGTGATATCACTCCTGTTGTATTGCGTCTTGGCTATGCAGCATTATAACGGCTAGTAACTTACAGAATAGTGATACTCCAAATATATTGCTTCATAAGAACATAAGAAGAGCCATGCTGGATCAGGCCAAAGGCCCATCTAGTCCAGCTTCCTGTATCTCACAGTGGCCCCACCAGATGCTTTTGGAAGCGCATGAGACTAGATATCTGTCTCCTGATACCACTCCCCTGCATTTGGCCCTTGAAGTACCCTGGTTTTAAGCCTGGAGATTACACATCTCCATCATGGTTTGTAACCTGTGATGGACTTTTCCTCCAGGAATCTGTCCAATCCCCTTTTGAAGGCATCCAAGCCAGATGCCATCACCACATTCTGTGGCAGGGAGTTCCATAGACTAACAACGTGCTGGGTGAAAAAATATTTTCTTTTGTCTGTTCTTACTCTCCCAGCCCTCAATTTGAGTGCATGTCCCCTAGTTCTGGTATTTTGTGAGAGGGAAAAGAGCTTCCCTCTATCCACTTTACTCATGCCCTGCATTATTTTGTACGTCTCAATCATATCCCCCCTCAGGCGCCTTTTTTCCAGACTAAAGAGCCCCAAATGTTTTAGCCTTTCTTCATAAGGGAGGTGCCCCAGCCCAGTAATCATTTTGGTCGCTCTCTTCTGCACCTTTTCCAGTTCCACTATGTCTTTCTGATATCTCTTTTTTAATTTCTAGTGTTGGAGTTTCAAGATCAAAAGATGTACCGCCATTTGGGCCACCAATCCCGAAAGGAGTAACTTTTCCTAAATCAGCAGTTTTCCGGGACTTCCTTTTGGCTAAAGTTATTAATGCAGAAAATGCAGCACACAAATCTGAAAAATTTCGAGCCATGGCAACCAGAACACGTCAAGAGTACTTGAAAGATCTAGCAGAAAATTTTGCTACTACAGCCACAGTGGACACTTCTGCCAAATTTAGTTTTATTACATTGGGAGCAAAGAAAAAGGAAAGAGTTAAACCAAGAAAGGATGCCCACTTATTCAGTCTTGGAGCAGTAATATGGAATGTGATAGCACGAGACTTTGGTCAATCCCTTGACATTGAATGTCTCCTAGGTATCTCAAATGAGTTTATCGTTCTGATTGAAAAGGAATCCAAAAATGTTGTGTTTAACTGCTCCTGCAGAGATGTAATTGGATGGACATCTGGATTAATGAGTGTAAAAGTCTTTTATGAAAGAGGAGAATGTGTTCTTCTGTCTGCATTTGATAACTGTGCCGATGACATCAGAGAAATAGTACAAAGACTAGAAGTAAGTATGGTTCATGTTTTCATTCTTTAGAATTTATAATTTTGCAAGATAGAAATGTATGCCACATAGGAGCCTCACATATAAGCTGCAACTGCAGACTAGTGACGGAATTTTTTAAGATTCCTTTTCCAACTCTCAGGACCAAACCAGGACTGCTGATTGAGCCTTGATGTCATTTCCAGACCACAACAGAGGTATATTGTGTGACTACTTCCCACTGTAGTCCTGAGCTCAAACCCTACCTTTGATGGTTTTTCACAATACCATGAAAAATGGATACATATATTTCCTGACTGCAGAATTTGATGACAGACTTTGAAAATTAAGGTTCTTCTTCGAGCTGTCTGTGAATCCCACTAAAGGGTTAACCTGCAGCCAGCCTGCAGCCACCGGATTGATATAAAAGCTGTTGACGGTTAGGACCTCCCCCTCCTCCTGCGCATGCTTCAGCCTTCCTGCTCTTTCTCCTCAGTTCCTTTCTTTCCGCCGCCGAGTTCAGCCACCTCTAGCTCTGCACGAGGAAAGAAAAGAGAAAAATTCGTTAGATTCTGCTTACTTGCTTCAAACCGACCTCCTCCTCCTCCAGTCGGTGAGCCCCCCCCCCCACGGCCAGCTTTCCTTTTGTTTATGGCCTCTTCAGGCCCCTTTAAGCGGTGTGCGTCTTGCTCAAATAAGATCCCGCTCAAGGACGACCACTCGCTTTGCCTCTACTGTTTGGGAGAGGCCCATCAACCTTCTCAGTGCCCTCACTGTAAAAAGTTGACTAAAGCGGCCATTAAACAACGTCTGGCCCGCCTTCGCCTGCATCTTTGGGAGCAGTCGCTTTCCCCTATGGAGCAACGTGCTTCCACTTCAAGCCGTGCCTCACCAGGCCCTTCCATTTCCAAGTCCGCTTCGAAGGCCAAGTCTCTTCCCCCGCCCTCACCATCGGCGTCGGTTTCGACTATGGCCACCGAGAAGCGGAAGAAAAAGCAGTCTTCTGATGCCAAGAAGCGCTCCAAGCCTCGGGAGCATGCCCCGAGCCCGGCGCATTCGGCCTCGACTGCGGCGTCTATGGCTCAGGAGCGTTCGGAGGATGACCAGTTTCCCTCCGGCCAGCTGTTGGCGCTCTCTCCGACGTCGATCCGCTCCTCGACATTGGGAGACGATTCTCAGGATCCCTCCACTGTCGTTGAGGTCCCTCTCAGCCCTCCAGCTCAACAGGGCTCAACCTCTGAGATGCCTACGCGCGACGCCACGGCTCACCGACCACCGACTTTGACACTCAACATCGCCTCCGCTCCCAACATCGTCCAAGAGCCTCTCCGTACTAAGGCTCAGGCTAAGCGCGTCCGCCTGCCTGACGACACCAGGGCTTCCGGATCTCCGCGCCAAAACGCCCGACCCCGGGAGCGAGAGAACCACTCTCAACGGTCTTGCTGCTCTTCGCCATCGACCTCCCCACCGCGTCGACGCCGATGGAAGCACCGCCGTTATTATGACTCCGACACCGACTCTTCCTCCAGCTACCGCCGTGACCGACGCTGATATCGCCGTCGACACCGATCCCCGGCTCATCGCCGTCGACGATATTCGACTTCACCCTCCGACCGCTCGACTTCTACACCGCCCCGTCAGCGTCGACAGAAATCGGGTGACGTCGCTGCCGTCCACGCCGCCGATGTTAGGCGTCCTGCTTCTGAGCTCCCCGTCTTACAAGGGCATGGCTCCACTGCAGACCGCTCTCTCGACGTCGACCGCGCTTCTGCCATCGACCGCCCCGTCGACACCGAACGCCCTCCCAATCTGGGGCACTCCGACGTCGAGACCACTCGGAAAGAGTCGAGATCTAACACTGCTTCTTGACGCCGAAAACGACGTCGACGTTCCTCTTCGTCCTCTGATTCTTCCGGAGCCGACTCCCCTCCGGGACGTCGTAAGCGCCGTGCTGCTTCTCGACGTCGTACTCAGGGCCCTCCCGACCTTTCCACGTCGATCAACTGCCCTGCTTTCGGTTCTTCTGCCACTTCTGAGGTTGCGAGGGGCCCTCGCCCTAACAGGCCGCCTCCCCTCTCCTTACAACCGTCTGCAACAGCACCTTCACATCAACATCTGGAGTCTCCGACCTCCATGGATGAGCTCCCTCCTGAACTGTCGGACGAGGGCGACTTTGAGGAGGATGCTGCTTCCTACTGCTCCGAGGCCTCTTCCTCCCACAACGTTCCTCTTCCAAAGACTGATATTTTGGGCAGTCAACCCCCTTCTCCGATGGAGGATATGAAGCTCTATTCCCAGACCATCCACAAAATTGCTTCCGTCATGGAGCTTCAGGTCCGACAGGACCAGACTGCTGACTCCTGTAGATTCTTTGGCCATCTCAATAAACGCCAGACACCACCTCTCCGTCTTGCCTTCATTCCCTCTCTCCTTGATCGCATCAAGGAAGCCTGGAACAAATCCTCTTCGGCCCCACTCATGTCACGCCGTGTGGATAACATGTACCGTACACACGGCGAAGGTACCTCCTTCCTGGACAAACATCCCTTGCCTAACTCTCTGGTAGTGGACGCCACTCAGACCAGGACCAGGGGCCGCTCCGCCCTAACCCCCAGCAATAAGGAAGGCCGGAAGCTGGATATCATTGGCCGCCGTCATTACTCTCTCGCTTCCTTCTCTCTTCGCTCAGCCAACTACTTGTGTGCCATGGAGGCTTATTCCCGTCATATCCTGCTTCAGGCTGCTCCTGTCCTGGACTCTCTCCCGGAAGAACAGAAAGCTAAGCTCTCCGCCCTCCACGAAGAGCTCATTTCTTTAATCGATTTTGAGACCCTCGTGGCACGCAACATGGCAGACGCTGCTGCTAAACAACTGTCCAATGCCGTTTATCTTCGACGGCATGCGTGGCTCCGGACAACTAATATTCCGGATGATGCACGGAATAGAATAGAAGATTCTCCGTTTGACAGGGAGGGCCTTTTTGCGACCACAATGGATGAGTCTATCGACACTCTCGTCAAAATGCGGAAGACCGCGAAGTCCATTGCCTATCCTTCTTCGCAGCCACAGGGCCAGTACCGGCGACAGCAACAACACTCTTGGCAAAGGCAGAACCCACCACCTCAGCGCCGAGACTCCGGGCGCTTCCGACAGGGCTATCAATCCTACTCTTACCGCCAAAATAACCAACGCTCACAGCGCCGATCTCAACCCACCAGGCGCTACGACTGGAAGTCTAAGCAGAACCTTTGACTCGATTCCACCTCTTCTCCCGCACGCATCCGACATACGACTGCATCCCTTTCTCCCTCGCTGGTCCAAAATAACATCGAACTCGTGGGTTCTCAAGATCATCTCCCAGGATTACGCTCTAGAATTCAGCTCTCTACCTCCCTTGGGACAGATCGTCTGGACCCCGACATCACAGGTCCTGCAGGAAGAAGTTCAATCCCTCCTGGCCAAACATGCCATTCAACCCGTGGCCCCAGAAGACACCGGGGGTTTCTACTCCCGGTATTTTACTGTCCAAAAAAGGGATCGAGGTCTGCGCCCCATTCTGGACCTAAGAGAGCTCAACTCCTTCATCGAACACACCAAATTCCGGATGACTACCCTGGAAGCCATCCTTCCCTTGTTACACGCCGCAGACTGGTTTGCAGTCGTAGACTTACAGGATGCGTACTTTCACATCTCAATCAGACCATGCCACCGCAAATACCTACGGTTTCAAATCGCAAACTCAACCTACCAGTTCAAAGCCTTGCCCTTCGGTCTCTCCATGGCCCCTCAGGTATTTACAAAGTGCCTAGCTCCGGTAGCAGACTTTCTTCACGTCCAGGGCGTGAATGTCTTCCCGTACCTGGACAATTGGCTAATCGTATCGCCTACACGCCAAAAATCAAAACAGGACATTCGTTACACGCTGCGCCTGCTCACATCTCTAGGCCTCCAGATAAACACCGGGAAATCTATTCTTCAACCCCATCAGGTGGTTCTCTACATCGGGGCCGTTCTGGACTCAACAAAGGGCAAAGCTTTTCTACCACAGGACCGCAAAGCGAAGATCCTGAAGGCTTTGGCTCCCTTCAGACCAAACCATTACTTACCTGCCTGGTCCGTCCTTCACCTTCTCAGCCTTATGGCCTCCACGACCTCCGTTCTCCCTCTCGCTCGACTCCGCCTGAGACCGCTGCAGTCCTGCCTGTTACGCCAGTACAATCCTCTGTGCGACAGCCTCAACAAACGAATCCACATTCCTCAGGACACTTACCTCAGCCTCCAATGGTGGACCTCTCCTCTGCATCTCGACATGGGCCGCCCATTTCGGAGGCCATCAATATCCAGTGTTGTCACCACCGATGCCAGCACTATTGGCTGGGGTGCCCACTGCGGCAGTGCTCATATTCACGGAACCTGGAACGACATGGAGAGACGATTCCATATCAACTATCTTGAGCTTCTGGCGATCTTCAAAGCTCTGAGAGCCTTCGAGCCTCTTATTACCAACCAGTCTGTTCAAGTCGTGACAGACAACACTACAGCCCTCCACTACCTAAACAAACAGGGTGGTACTCGGTCCAGGCGCCTCCTCAACCTCACTCTAGAACTTTGGGACTGGTGCTGTGCCCGGAACATTCACCCCCAGGCCATCCACATAGCGTCTGCCGACAACCACGTAGCGGATGTACTCAGCAGACGAACCTACAACAACCACGAATGGACCCTTCTCCAGTCCGTGTTTCACAGCCTCTGCAACACCTGGGGGACTCCGAGCATCGACTTGTTTGCCAACCAGTACAACACGAAATGCCCTCTCTATTGCTCCCAAGCGGGCCTGGGCCCGGGTTCCCTGGGGGATGCCTTCGCCCTTCAGTGGCCCCAGGGCCTCCTATACACCTTTCCACCAATTCCGTTGATACAGAAGACCATAGTCAAGCTTCAGGAGAGCCCCACATCCCTGCTCCTCATCGCTCCGTGGTGGCCTCGTCAACCATGGTTTGCAACACTGTTGTCCCTCGCCTCCGCCTATCGCCGACTCCCGTCGATACCCAACCTTCTGTCCCAGAACAATGGGACGACCCTGCACCCGGACCTGCGTTCTCTGCACCTCACTGCTTGGCTGGTCCACTCACACTGACCTATGTTATGGCCCACGCCCGCCGACAGTCCACAACCACTCTCTACAGTTATAAGTGGGCTGCTTTTCGACACTTCACAGCTAAGCATCACCTGTCGCCACACCCGGCTTATTACTTTCCAACAGAGGACTTTCTATCTCAACTCTCAGGGTTTATCTTGCCGCCATCGTGGCCTTTCAACCTCGTGATTCTCCTGCATCCGAATTGTTCCGTCACCCTGACGATAAACAATTTCTCAAGGGTCTCAGGAACGTTCGTCCTCCCATGAGGCCAATGGCCCCCCAGTGGTCCCTTCCTCTCGTTCTCAACAAGTTAATGAAGCCACCGTTTGAACCGTTGGCTTCTGTTTCGTTATACATGTTATCTGTTAAAACTGTGTTTCTCGTAGCCATTACCTCGGCAAAATGTGCCTCTGATCTGGCGGCACTCCGGGCTGATCCTCCGTTCCTGCAATTCCACCCACACAAAGTCACTCTGTACCCCGACGTCTCCTTCTTGCCTAAGGTAGCGTCTGACTTCCATCTACGTCAATCCATGGTTCTTCCTACCTTCTTCCCTAATCCATCATCCGACATCGAGCGTTCCCTCCATACTCTCGACGTCAGACGGGCATTGCTCTTTTATACCAGCCGTACTAAAGATCTCAGGAAATCGCCCCGGCTCTTTGTGCGCCCTCATGCGCCTTCTCAAGGAGAACCGGTGACTGCACAAACTCTCTCCAAGTGGAGAGAGGCTATCACTACTGCTTACCAACTAGCTGATACGCCGCTACCAGTTGCCCCTAGAGGCCATTCCACAAGAGCAGTCTCCTCTTCCACCGCTCTGCTGCGAGGCATCCCTGTAGACGACATCTGTAGAGCGGCAACATGGTCCAATCCGTCCACCTTTGTGACCCACTACTGTCTGGACGTTCGGGCCAAAACTGATGCCTCCTTTGGTCGGGCTGTTCTGGCCGCAGCGCTTCAGTGACGACCCACCTCCGGTAACGTAGCTTGCTAATCACCCTTTAGTGGGATTCACAGACGGCTCGAAGAAGAAATGGAAGTTACCTACCTGTAACTGTAGTTCTTCGAGACGAAGTCTGTGAATCCTCACGTCCCGCCCGCCTCCCCTCTATCCATCACTCTCTATTTGTTTTTCAGCGGCGGATTACAGGGGAACTGAGGAGAAAGAGCGGGAAGGCTGAAGCATGCGCAGGAGGAGGGGGAGGTCCTAACCGTCAACAGCTTTGGTATCAATCCGGTGGCTGCAGGCTGCCTGCAGGTTAACCCTTTAGTGGGATTCACAGACTTCGTCTCGAAGAACTACAGTTACAGGTAGGTAACTTCCATATTTTTATAGTTGGTCTAGTGGTATTGCTGAATTACAATTTTGTCTCTAGATAGTGACTCAATGCAATCATTATCGTCTCTAAGGAATATGACTTATTATATACAGACTTGTAAGGAAAATCATACTTGTCCCAGTCACTTTTTTGTGAGAGCAAATAATAGTTTCTTCTAGGTAGTATTGGCCAAACTCTTATAGCTAATTTACACTTGTGTAAGGGACATCACATAAATATTATTGGCAAACTGCTTCTCATGAAAGAAGTGCTGGTTGTATTCTTGCGGATGTGACTGATCAGGCACACACTCCAGCAGTTTACTCTTAAGGGGAAAAATTAGGGGAATCTGATGACCAGGATTAAGAATTTTCACTTTGTTGGGATTCTATAAATGCATTCAAAATGTACTGCCTGACCCATTCAAATGAGTCAAACTATAATAATTTAGGAGTATTGTACTGACAGAAAATTCTCTGCACCTGCAAAGACTTAAGTAAATGTATGCTTTTTGCTAGCCCATTGTTCTGATATACGGCAGCTACTAAATATTCATCAAACATAGCTGTCTTTGCGTGGTTATAATAATCATTCAGAGAAATATAGTGTGATAGAAATTGGCCACAAGACAGATGGTTGCTGCAGGGGCATCAAATGTTAGAGCTCTGAGAAATGCATCTTTATTCAGAAGCCTCTAGTAAACCATGAATGACAGAATGACTATTAGCAGTCTCGTAATATGAAGGGTAACAAGTGGTATCCCAGACATTGCAGAGCTTGAAAATGATTTCTCACATGCTGCTGAAGGTACAGTTCTAGTGCAGAGATGTAAAGGCCTGGGGCAGGGTGGAGAAATTGTGGTCCTCCAAATGTTATACTACAAGTCCTAGCATCCTTCAGCATTTGCTCTGCTGTCTAGGGCTGATAAAGCAAAGTGTTCTGCTTATATACCGCCCCATACCACTTCAAGTAGTCTCTGGGCGGTTTACAGTTTAATAATAGTATGCAGGCTGCACATTGCCTCTCCCCCCCCCCAAGCAAGCTGGGTACTGATTTTACCGACCTCGGAAGGATGGAAGGCTGAGTCACCCATGAGCCTGCTACCTAGGATTAAACCCCAGGTCGTGAGCACAGTTTTACCTGCAGTACAGGCATTTAACCACTGTGCCACGAGGTTCCTGATAAGAGTTGCAGCTCAACACAGTCAGCATATATTGCTTTCCCCTGGCCTAGAGAACAATGGAAAACTACTGAAGAGGGGGAGAATGCTGTGTGCATATATGTAAAAGTGGAAAATTCAAAAAACATTGACAAAATACTTCCTTCCAGAGTGTAGAATGCTAATTAAAGCACCAAGTAGGAGTTATAGTGCTATAGCCAATTAACACTGTTACAAATGTTTAGCTCCAACAATATTAAACATTACTGGTAATAAAACCTATGTTAGTCCCACCTAGCATACACATATTGAATTAAACAGGATTTACTTAAAAGATAACTAGCAAATCCTATTCATTTAAGCATGCCTCCTCTAAATGGAGCCAACATTGGGTGTGGCTGATAAAGTTAACACGAGAAAGGCTAATAAGGAGGTTTTAATGTGTAGCCTGCATAATTAAATTGTAAACTGCTCAGAGAGTGCTTGAAGCACTATGGGCGGTATACAGTAGGACCCTGGTATCCGCTGAGGATTGGTTCCAGGCCTTCCCGTGGATAATGAAAACCGTGGATAAGAGAGAACACCAAAAGCCCTAAAACTTCTGTTTTGTGATAGTAGCTTGCTTTACAGCTGCTGTTTGTGACAGTAACTTGCTTTATGGATGCTTTTTTATGATAGTAGCTTGCTGTACAGCTGCTGTTTGTGACAGTAGCTTGCTTTGCAGCTGCTGAATTATTTATTTAATTTCCCCCCTACCAACCGTAGATAACTGAATCTGTGGATAATGAATCAGTGGATACGGGAGTCCTACTGTATAAGCAGAATACTTTGCTTTTTGCTTTAATTCACGCAAGCCTTCCTTTAAAAACTTTTTAAAAAACAACAACAGTAAAGCTCATTACCCATGTTTTTCTCTTTAGAAGCTATGGATCTTCAGAGAATGAATCTGTTTGCAATAGTAAGAAGCCATGATTTAGAAATAGGTCATAAAGTTCTTTCTTCATACACTTTTTCATTTGCTTAATTGCCACCTCCTGGTTTGTGACAAGTCATAGTTCGCCACTATCATTAAAATGTTGTGCATTTATCTTTAGAGATGAGCATTATCCAAAAAAACTAGTCAGGAAGTACATTGTTAGTTCAGGGTGGTTCAGATTCATCCAAACTGGAAAACCTGAACTTTCTCAAACTGGTGAACTTTTTTGTAAAGCTTTTTTTGTAGCTTTTGTCCCTGACAAACAATTCTGTTTTCTAGTTCTTCATTGCATTTTCACCAATACTTTTACATATCGCGATGACATCCAGGCACTTAATAATCCAACTATGTGGTACTGAATCGAAGGCTTTTTATAATCAATCCAAGTAATATATAAATTAGTTTTCCAGGCTTTACAATTCTCTAGGATCATTTTATCAATGAGTAACTGATCTTTTGTGCTTCTGCTTCCATGTTTGTTCCCTTTCTGCTCTACTGGCATGATGTTATTTGCTTGCAAATAATCCTGTACTCTCATCATCTATGATGCCTGTCAGCAGTTGATACATAGTTGGCAAACACGTTATTGGCTTGTAGTTTTCAGGTATTGCTCCTTTTGTTGGATCCTTCTGAATCAAATAGGTTTTGCTGATTGTTAACAACTCATTAATATAACCTGTCCTCCATATTTCATTAAATTGTTTGGCCATTTTCCATGCCAACTGGTCAGGTGTTTAAACCAAAACCCATGTAGTTGATCATTGTCAAGTGATGTCCAGTTTTTGACTCTTTGCACTCTTTTGGTGATCATATCAGCTGTTATTTCTAGTTGGTCCATTGTGCACTTGGAGAATTTCTTCTCAAAATCTTGTAGCCATCCAGCATTTTTATTATAGTCTTTCTCAGCCCCCATATGCCTTTCCAAAACTGAATGGTTGCAATTTTTCAGGCTTTTCATCTTTTATACCTATCTTCTGATTCAAACTCTGATAGAACTTTCTTCAATCTGATCGAAACAACTGTTTGTCTTTATATTGAGTAAATCTAGCTTCACGTCTTTCAATTTTTCTAGCTGTTGCTGTTATTTGCTGCTTCCCAATTTCTTGATCTTACCATTCTTTAATTTGCCCTCCTGCAGGTTTTTTAAGTTAGTTGAATCTGCTTGGAGTCTTGATTTTAATCTCCAGACTGATCTTCCATCATGGTTTCTCAAGACATGGGGGAGGGGGCCTCGATTGTGGAATCCCTAGTTCTCCTGTTACTATTACTGCTGCACTATAAGCAAGCTGATTTATCTGTTCAATTGACATTACCTGGGCTGTTGCAAGTGCAGGGTTTATGTCGTTGATCAATGGTATCAATTTTTTTCCAGGCACAGTCTTCAAAAACAGGAGCCTTCCCCTCTCATTTAATGCAGCGAGTGTTAGTATTTTATTCTTCAGTTCTTGCTGCCTAATAGTGAGTTCTGCTGGTGTTCCAATCCTAATTAAACCTTCTTGTGGTTCAAATTTTTGCAAAACATATTTTCTTCAACTTCAGACTGTTCGATGTCCCCAGATGTTATTAATCTATTTTCTCCACCTATTTGGATAATTTGTTGACCCCTAATTTCACAACTCCTCTGTATTTCTTCTAGTTCAACTTCACTACACACCTTGTTTCTGATAATATATCTTCGCTGGTCAGCTAATCGTAATACAGTTATCTTGGATTTCAGATATTCTTGTTTCCATATTTGATGCATCCATTTTTGGTAGCCTCATTTTTCGGGTTCTGCTCTATAATAGCATTTCATGATTGCCCAATTCTCTCGTAAAGTATATTTCTGCTGCTTCTGAGATTGTTCATCTTGCAGTAATTCCACCGGCCCATGCCGTAGTTCAGTGATGGCAAACCTATGACATGGGTGCCAAAGGTGGCACTCGGAGCCCTTTCTGTGGGCACCCGACATCTCCCCTTCATAGCCACCTGTATACAGGTTAAATTACTGTATTGGCACTTTGCAAAAAAATTACTGGGGTTTGAATTGCAGTTTGGGCACTCAAACTCTAAAAGGTTCGCCATCACTGCCCTAGTTGCTCAGCAATGGGACCCGTGACCTGTAGCCCATTTATCAATGGATGTCCACGTTCATTAGCACACATCACGGTCCTTGTTAACCTAGATGACAACCAAACTGGTATAGGGTTCTTTTGATTATATTTCATCATGATTCATGGGTTGTTGGGTGCACTTAGTTCTCTTCCTCAGTTGAGACCTTTCTGGCATGGTTGGACCTGCTGGTAGTTTACACTACCACCAGTACAGCCCTCAATATCACTGGAACAGTTAAGCCCCCCGCCACGACAAGGCGGTACCCTTGGGTGGTTGTTGTTGTTGACAGTTTGGTGTTGATCTCTAAAAAACATGCTATGCTGCCTCAGCTTGGTTCTGCCTCAGATGAGGCTACTGGGCTTTCAAAATTACAGTAATACCTCTGATAATGAATGCCTCTGATAACGAATGTTTCGGATAGTGCATAAAAATTTCTGGGTACAGGGCTGCCTTGGATAACAAATGTTCCATCATGCCTTGAAAAAAAGTATACCTAGGATGCATTGCACCCCACATAGTTTGTTGAGGGGTGGGAGGAGTTAGAGCATTTTTAATGGTTTTTGGAGCCATTCTGGACATTTTTTGCTGACAGATTTGGACCTTTTGAACTTCCTTTTTTCTGTCCGTTTCCATTACTTTCCATTGCACAACAGAGGGGTGAGATGAGGAGGGTTTTGCAGAGAATTACCCTGTCTTTATTCTGTCTTTCCATTGTGAAATGGAAGGGTGAGCTGAGAAGGGTTTTGCAAAGAATTGTTCTGGCTTTTTTCTGTCTTTCCATTGCTTTCCATTGCAAAATGGAGGGGGGAGCTGAGGAGAGGTTTGCATTTTTGGCAAAAAAAGGCTGGGGTAGTCTTGCTGGATTCATTTGTCCATGTTTGCATTGCACTGAGGGTGTGTGTGTATTCTGGGGGTGTGTTCTAGCAATGAAAACCTTTAAAGTGCACTTTATAAAGAGGTCTGAACCCCCCCCCCAGCTTTTTTGCCCTTTTTCCCAGTCCTCCCATTCATTTCAATGGGAAACCACGTTTCGGATAACAAATTTGCTCGGAGAACAAATTAAATTTGTTATCAGAGGTTGTTGTTGTTCAGTCATTCAGTCGTGTCCGACTCTTCGTGACCCCATGGACCAGAGCTCGTGAGGCCTTCCTATCTTCCACTGCCTCACGGAGTTTCGTCAAATCCATATTGGTTGCATCTATGACACCATCCAACCATCTCATTCTCTGCCGTCCTCTTTTCCTTTTGCCTTCAATCTTTCCCAATATCAGGGACTTTTCCAAGGAGTCCTCTCTCCTCATGAGGTAGCCAAAGTACTGGAGACTCAGCTTCAAAATCTGTCCTTCCAGTGAACATTCGGGATTGATATCTTTCAGGATGGATAGGTTTGATCTTCTTGCAGTCCAGGGGACTCTCAAGACTCTCCTCCAGCACCACAGCTCAAAAGCATCACTTCTGCGGCGATCAGCCTTCTTTATAGTCCAGCTTTCACTTCCAAACATCACTACTGGAAAAACCATAGCTTTGACTATCCTGACCTTACTTGGCAAAGTGATGTCTCTGCTCTTTAGGATGCTATCTAGGTTTGCCATTGCTTTCCTCCCAAGAAGCAGTCTTTTTATTTCGCTGCTGCAGTCGCCATCTGCAGTGATCAAGGAGCCCAAGAAAATAAACTCTGTCATTGCCTCCATTTCTTCCCCTTCTGTTTGCCAGGAGGTGATGGGACCGGTGGCCATTATCTTAGTTTTTTATGTTGAGCTTCAGCCCATTTTTTCACTCTCCTCTTTCACCCTCATTAAGAGGTTCTTTAATTCCTCCTCACTTTCTGCTATCAGAGTAGTATCATCGGCATATCTGAGGTTGTTGATATTTCTTCCAGCAATCTTAATTCCAGCTTGTGATTCATCCAGACCTGCCTTTTGCATGATGTACTCTGCATATAAGTTAAATAGGCAAGGTGACAGTATACAGCCTTGTCGTACTCCTTTCCCAATTTTAAACCAGTCAGTTGTTCCATATCCAGTTCTGACAGTTGCTGCTTGTCCCACATATAGATTTCTTAGGAGACAGTTAAGGTGGTCAGGCACTCCCATTCCTTTAAGGACTTGCCACAGTTTGTTGTGATCCACACAGTCAAAGGCTTTGGCATAGTCGATGAAGCAGAAGTAGATGTTTTTCTGGAACTCTCTGGCTTTCTCCACAATCCAGTGCATGTTGGCGTTTTGATCTCTAGTTCCTCTGCCCCTTCGAAATCCAGCTTGCACTTCTGGAAGTTCTCTTTCCACATACTGCTGAAGCCTGCCTTGTAGAATTTTGAGCATAACCTTGCTAGCATGTGAAATGAGTGCAATTGTGCGATAGTTGGAGCATTCTTTGGCGTTGCCCTTCTTTGGGATTTGGGATCTTTTCCAGTCCTCTGGCCACTGCTGGGTTTTCCAAATTTGCTGGCATATAGTGTGCAGTACCTTTACATTATCCTCTTTTAAGATTTTAAAGAGTTCAATTGGAATGCCATCAACTCCACTGGCCTTGTTGTTTGCAATGCTTTCTAAGGCCCACTTGACTTCACTTTCCAGGATGTCTGGCTCCAGGTCAGCAACGACGCTATCTTGGTTATCAGGAACATCCAGATCTTTCTGATATAATTCCTCTGTATATTCTTGCCATCTCCTCTTGATCTCTTCTGCTTCAGTTAGGTCCCTACCATTTTTTGTCCTTTATCATATCCATCTTTGCATGAAATGCCCCTTTAATATCTCCAATTTTCTTGAATAGATCTCTGGTTTTTCCTTTTCTGTTGTTTTCCTCTATTTCTTTGCACTGTTCATTCAAGAAGGCCGACCTGCCTCTCCTTGCTCTTCTTTGGAAGTCTGCATTCGATTTTCTGTATCTTTCCCTTTCTCCCTTGCATTTTGCGTCCCTTCTCTCCTCCGCTATTTGTAGGGCCTTGTTGGACAACCACTTTCCTTTCTTGCATTTTCTTTTCTTTGGAATAGTTTTCATTGCAGCCTCCTGTACAATGTTACAAGCCTCCATCCATAGTTCTTCAGGTGTTCTGTTCACCAAATCTAGTTCCTTAAATCTATTCTTCACTTCCACTGTGTATTGATAAGGGATTTGACTTAGATTGTACCTTACTGGCCCAGTGGTCTTCCCTACTTTCTTCAGTTTAAGTTTGAATTTTGAAATAAGAAGCTGATGATCTGAGCCACAGTCACCACCAGGTCTTGTTTTTGCTGACTGTATAGAGCTCCTCCATCTTTGGCTGCAGAGAACATAATCAATCTGATTCCGGTATTGTCCATCTGGTGATGTCCATGTGTAGGGTAGCCTTTTGTGTTGTTGGAAAAGAGTGTTTGCAATGACCAGCTTGTTCTCTTGACAAAACTCAATTAGCCTTTGCCCTGCTTCATTGCCCTGCCAAACTTGCCAGTTATTCCTTTTATCATTTGACTCCCTACTTTAGCATTCCAATCCCCTATGATGAGAAGAACATCTTTCTTTGGTGTCAGTTCTAGAAGTTGTTGTAAGTCTTCATAAAATTGGTCAATCTCAGACTCTTCAGCACTGGTAGTGGGTGCATAAACTTCGATTACTGTGATGTTGAAAGGACTGTCTTGGAATCGTACCGAAATCATTCTATCATTTTTAGGTTGTATCCCAGCACTGCTTTTCTCACTCTATTGTTGACTATGAGGGCTACTCCATTTCTTCTATGGGATTCTTGCCCACAGTAGTAGATGTGATAGTCATCTGAACTGAATTCACCCATTCCTGTCCATTTAAGTTCGCTGATTCCCAAGATGTCAATGTTTATTCTTTCCATCTCACGTTTGACCACATCCAGCTTACCCTGGTTCATAGATCTCACATTCCAGGTTCCTATGCAGTATATTTATTTGCAGCATTCGACTTTCCTTTCTCTTCCAGGCACGTCTGCAGCTGAGTGTCCTTTCGGCTTTGGCCCAGCCACTTCATTAGCTCTGGAGCTGCCTGTATTTGTCCTCCGCTCTTCCTCAGTAGCATGTTGGATGCCTTCCGACCTGAGGGGCTCATCTTCCAGCATCATATCTTTTAGCCTTTTGTCTCTGTCCATGGGATGTTCTTGGCAGGGATACTGGGGTGGCTTGCCAGTTATCAGAGGTATCTCTGCATTATTATTATTAAATACAGTCAGGGTGGGTGGAAATTCATGGTTCATAAAACAAAAATAATTATTTACTCATTTTCTTCTTCAGCTGTTCCATGAACTATTCTTAACCAGTCCCTAAAAGACCCTAACCAGAACCTAGCCAGTCCCTATTCCGCCCTGATTCCCGAGGCATTCCAACTGACATTTGCTTGTATATTCTATAGCCCTGCTTACAGGCTATTTGATTGGGTAACAGATACCAATTAATAAATATTCATAGCCTAGTTTTTATAAATATTCATAGCCTAGCTTTGAGTTCCATTACACATATGAACTGAACTACTAAACCTGTTTAGAGTAATATATTTCAGTGCTGTTAGTATGTTCAAGGAAATACTGAATGGGACCCAGATCTGTTGCTTCCTTAATGGAATGGTCTCATCCATTTTTGAAAGTGGGTTAGAGATCACATTTTGTTTTGCTCTCTAAAATGATATTTCCATAGACTCAAGTGTATGCATGTGGGGGTAAGGCTAGAATAATCAATTTTCCCTCCAACTTGCAATGTCCTAAGGTGCTTTTTGCATTTTTGGAACTTCATGGAGCAGATTTTCTAATGAACTGGGGTCCGAAAAGAAGGGGAGAAATACATAAAAATCACTACTCCCTCTTCGGAGCAAGGTAGGCGCCAGAGATAGCAATGTGACAATAGCAATATTGTCACAAATATTAACAATAAGAATTTTGGGGTGTGTGTATGGTGCCATTTCTAACGTCAGATTTATGTTTCTTAATTCTCTTGGATGGAGATTGTGCTATTTCTCCTATGGAGAGTACATACAGGCATCACCGGCAGAGGATGGCATAGATCTTGATGGCATAGATCATGTTAGCAGATGAACAAGTAAATGTTCCTGTGATGTTGAAGCTGACATTGCTGGGGCCCATAATTGTGCTCCCAGAGTAATTGTGGGGACAGAATTGGTACAGTAATACCTTTGTTTAAGAGCATTTTGAAAGACAAGCAAACATTTCTTCTAAGTTTTGCCTTGATCAACATGCTATGTTTTGCAATACCAGCACTGGAGCAGGTCATATGACCACAAGTGAGCCAATGATGGTGCTCTCTCTCTCTCTCTCTCTCTCTCTCTCTCTCTCTCTCTCTCTCTCTCTCTCTCTCTCTGTTTTTCCCCCTCTCTCCTTCTCCCTGCTGGATTGTGGGTGATTGTCTGGAACATTCCATCTCAGGCAGCCTCCAAAGCAGAGGGAGGAGAGAGGAAGTTCCTTGCACCAAACAGGAATGTGCAGGTTAGGGTTTTATTTTTCTTTATATTTATATTTTATTTAATTTTTTTAACATCCTTTCTTATTTTTCAAACCATTTCTAGCCATGCGGCAGCTAGTCAAATGTGTATATGGCTACGGATTACACTTTACTATGGTCACATTAAAAACACAGAGTAAAATCGAATTGTTAGTCCCAAGCAGAGCAGATACAGCAGCCAGGTACCTAAACCATGGTGTGGATGTGAACTTCTATCCAACTTTTTTTTAGAGTTTTGGCATTTTGTGTGTGCATTATGTGGTCTATATGGGACCCCAGAAGGAATAATCTGAGTTTCCATTATTTCTTATGGGGAAATTTACATTGATATAAGAGTGTTTTGGTTTGTAAGCATGTCTCCGGAACAAATTATGCTTGCAAACAGGGTCTAGTTCAATTGTGCAGTCCATTACTTTGGAGAGTTGTCTGTTAGCAACTAGTGTGTTATTGTGGTCCAGATAGGTTGTAGATTGTTAATGATGTGTGGCAGCTGATGGTGTTCCATCATCTATTATTCTAGGTTAGTTTTGTAGTACAGTAGTTGTTTTTGTGTACCCACCTGATCCTGTTAATTTATTCTTTCACTTCATTTGCTGTCACTGTAATCTGAGAAACATCTTTTGCAGATCCATCAATGTAGAGTCTATCCTGTATATCTGATTATATTAAAGAACCTGGTTTTAGACAGTTGATTCTGTAGTGCAGGCATGTCGAAACTTCGGCCGTCCTGATGTTTTGGACCACAACTCCCAGAATTCCAAGCCTGTATTTCCAATGGCAAAGAACTGTGGGTGTTGTGGCCCAAAACATCTGGAGGGCCGAAGTTTGGACATGCCTGCTGTAGTGTGGTCAGAGTGGAAGCTGGAGTTTAAAATAATTAGCTTCCATTTAAAAATGGCTGTGATACAGTTTTATTATTACAGTATTTCTGTTTTCAACATACACACCACATTTTTCCAAATCTAAAACCAAAATATATATTTAGCAGCTTAGATTGCTTACCGTGTAACTCAGTGTCTTTTCAGAAAGAAGTGTCTCCCGTGCTCTTAGATTTGGTTCTAGATAAATGAATGTAGAACTGTAATATCACAGTTCAGTGGAATTGTAATGTCATGGTGTACTATACATTTATCTTGGAGTATGACGGGGTTGTAATGAGAGTAAATCAACTGGGGCTTTGCTCAAGGGTGCAAAAGTTTAGAGGGCATCAACACTTAGAAGTGAATCTACTGGTGTTTGTTTGGAAAATAAGCAGGAACATCTCCTGCCCGTATTTTCTTTCTGTTAGTTAGAAAGTTAAGACATTATTGTTCATTTGGAGTGATACCATATTCTCTTACTCCTTTTTTCATGTGGGGGAGTTCATGGTCACACCTAATGGCAGAGTCGGTGGGAAATACGGTAGCACCATTTGATTTGGGTGCCAAATTTGCTAGTTACAGCTCTGATCCCTGAGATTTACTTTTGCATTAATGAATATAACATTGCACTCTTAGATATGATGGTTTGTAACTCCACTAAACTCTTAATTATATGCATGTTTCTAAATTTAATAAGCATATAAAGCAGTTTTATTTGATAAATTATACATGGTACACTTCATGTTTTATTAAGAAACATATTGTTAAAGAACTGACATATTTCTATTTTCTTCCAAGTTTGCATAACAAACATTGGAAAACAGTTCCTTCTCTTCATGACTTAGAGCACTGTTGGTGAACCTTGGAGTCCTTTCTGTGGGCACCCGACATCGCCCCTTCACAGCCACCTGCATTAAGGTTAAATTGCTGTATTGGCACTTTGTGAAAAATTAATGGGTTTTGAATCACAGTTTGGGCACTCGGTCTCTAAAAGGTTTGCCATCACTGACTTACAGTTTCTGAAAATCTTATACATTATGTCTAGTTCATTACGCTGTACTGTTATTGATCTGGTACTTCTTTAGATACTAACCAGAGGATGTGAAACAACAGAAATGACATTGAGAAGAAATGGATTGGGACAACTTGGATTCCATGTTAACTTTGAAGGCATTGTGGCAGATGTGGAGCCATTTGGTTTTGCGTGGAAAGCAGGTTTACGTCAAGGCAGTCGCCTAGTGGAGATCTGCAAAGTAGCAGTAGCAACCCTGACTCATGAACAAATGATTGACCTGCTACGCACTTCTGTGACAGTTAAGGTGGTGATTATCCAGCCGCATGATGATGGATCACCAAGAAGGTAAGAAATAACTATAGTTAATATTTCTATTAGTTATTTTTTCCATTTGTTCTTATTTTGAATTCTTAAAGCATTTTGATTTTTTGTATTTGTGCTTATTTGTTTATTTGTTCCTTTTATTGTTATGGTTTGATTATTTGGTTTGATTTATTAGTTTTTATTTTTATTTTAAGCTGTTTAATCTGTTTTTATATCTTGTATATGTTTGTAAACAGCCCAGAGTAGCTTTTTTGCTAGATGGGTGCGGTATATAAATCAACTAAATAAATAAATAAATAAAATAATATATCATAAGTGCCTTTGCTATTAAATACTATTTTTGACCTTTAACAGATGGTTTTCTTCGTTAAACTTCTTTGAAAATTGATAAATTATTTCATGAGAGTGGGGACACTATTGTGTAATAATTAAAACTGACTCTTGTATAACTGCAGATGGGCTGTTTAATAACACTTGATGTAATTTTAACGTCATGTATCTGAACTGGAGAAACACAGTCTCTGCAATGCATCACAGTTGATGATGCCTCAATTTGTAACATGTTCAGAATGAGCTGGAAATGATGCAATTAAACTGTATTATTACTTACGACTTAATTTGCCATTAGTATCTAGCATTTTGTTATTTAAAGATGCAAGAACTGCGCTGCTGAATCAGACCAGACATCTGTCTAACCCAGTGTCCTATTTCTTACAGTCATTAACTAAATGACTCTGAAAAGCCCACAAGCTGGGCATGAAAACATAATACTTGCTAATTGTTATGCCCCACCACTTGGTATTCCGAGATCTGTTCCCTTTGAACCAAGATAGGGCAACTCTCCAGATCTTGTGAGGCCACAGTATGCACCAAGTGGAACTCTGTGCCTACGTAGTGTGTCATTCTGATTAGGGCATATATGATAGCTTCATCAGCAGTAGCAGTTTACCCCAAACTCCTTGAGTTACTGTGACTGTGCTGTGTGCTGGTTCCAGGCCTGACTTTGAGATTTTATGTAGTAGCTATTAGTGTTCCCAATCCCCATTTAGATCTACCCAAGCTAGTGACTATGACCACCTATAATGCTTACACATACTAACATGGCTACCACTTTTGCAGGTATTTTGGCAAAATTTTCCATAGATTTATCATGTGTATTGTGAAGAAATGCTTAGTCTTTATTCTGCATTCAGTTTCACTGGAAGTCATAACTTCTTAGCACTCTGCATATTATGTGTAATTGAATAAACTTCTGTAATATCCCCTCTTAATTGTCCTTTGTGTAAACTGATGATCCCAAACACCTCAGTCTTTTCTTCATAATATACACAGACCTATAGTCATTTTGCTGTCCTTTCCTCCTCATTTTACTGCTTAACAATATTCTTGAGATTGTGCAAATGACAAATATGTAGGGTTTCAAACATGTATCATAAACATGGATACATGATTATGAAACTCATTATTTTATTTTGGACCCTTGCTTTAGTCATTCCTACAATTGAAATTGAATGTTTTAAACCCACTCACTGGATCAGTCTAATTATAGTCTTGCTACCTTGCTTTCTACTTTGTTTAAGTTGGATGCAACATGATTGCACAAGATGACAACACTTTGCTTTCTGAAAAAGCTTGTTTTTAAGATGACACTTCCTTCAAATTACTTTTATCAGTTGAGAGTGTGTTGCGGTGGGAGACATAATGAATAGCTGATGAAGAAGCTCAAACAAGTGGATAGAAATGCCAGTTGCAGCTATAATAAGTGACTCATTGTGTCAGTGTAAGGGTGCCTTTGGCTTTCTTTAATTTGGAGAATGTCTGGCATGTCCTTATAGGCATGGCAGAAGGCCTTAGCATTTTATTCAAGCCATATAGCATTGTGGAATTAGAGGTATGTAAGCTGTATTTAGTTCACGGCACTCCTTCAGATACTTTATTTCTTTGAACAGAAATGTTGCAGGGTGTATTCTTTTCCTTCTTCCTTACTACCTTTGACTCCATACATTTGCTGCTTGTAAAAAGCATATACTGAACCATATTTTTCGCCCCATAAGACACACCTAACCATAGGACGCACCTAGTTTTTAGAGGTATGTATGTGTGAAAAATATATTCACACATACATACTGCAGTCCTGATACAGCTCCAGCCCCAGTTTACTCTCTAGCCATGCAGCAGTGTACCTCCATTTGAAAGGAAAAGGGCACTCATTCAAAGATAAGGATGTATACATATTGGACAGAGAAGATAGGTGGTTTGAGAGAAGGTTTCAGGGAAACCATCCATGTGTGTATTGAAAACCCATCTCTCAACAGAGGTGGGAGTGCTCAGGCACAATCGCAGGCACAAGGGGCCCTTTCATCAATCCCCAGACAAATCAGAAACACTTCACCCCTCCACCAGCAAGACCATAGTTAACGACCCAGACTTTAATGGGTGTTGGGAAAGGTTGCATACGTGGGACTTTCACGCACCCTAGGCCATTATTTAGATCATGGTCCACCTCTGAACCTATTCAGGCTATTGTTGACCTAACAAGCCTATTCAGGCCATTGTCCGACCTAAGAGCCTATTCAGACCAGGGTGATGTGAAATCAAGGTGAACTATAAATATAAAATGGAGGACTCACCACTAGCCTTCCTCAGAATGGCAAAGCTGCTTGGATAAACAGCGAAACGTTTCAGTCTCTCAAGAAAAGAAGTCCAGTTACCATGACTCAACTTCCAGATAAACTCACCTGGATGACTGAGAATCTTCACAGAATTCACATGGGGAAAGGACAACAAATGAGTAGGGGATATGAGAGACCTCCTTTAATAACTTACTGACCACTTGCCTGCCTGTTTACTCATGCATGTGTAGATGTGTGGATAGTGTGTGTGTTTCTGCCTGGGAGACTGTGTATAAAAGGAAGCTGAGGGAAGGAAAGAAAGAACAGAGAGAGAGAGAGAGAGAGAGAGAGAGAGAGAGAGAGAGAGAGAGAGAGAGAGAGAGAGATGAGTAGCTAAATGCCTGTATTAGTGATACACTTACATACTGAGAAAATATGTTGAGAGGGAACTTTGATTTGGCCTCCTGCTTTCTAAATTGGGTCTGAAATGCCTGGATTTGGGCTCATTTGGGCCCATTGAGTTCAACATATTGTTAACATTGAAGATTAAGTTGGCTGGATAGTTCTGTGGTTTTAGTTTTTAGGCATCACAAAATAGACCTTTATGCCGATGGTATTCTCCTATTTTTGCAAGATCCATTAGAAAGTATCAAATCTCTGAAACAAATCTTATAATATTATTGTCATTATACAGGGCTAAAAACTATTTTCAAAAATCTAAGTTATCATGTTTAAATATGCCTGTAGTAGAACAAAATGAAATTAAAAGAATGTCTCATTTAGAATTATACTGTTCAAGTTTTAAATACTTAGGGATATGGATTACAAAGAATTTAAATGAATTAACTTATAGAAATTATTAAAATATTTAAATATATAAAGGAAAAAATGATGAATTGGGCCAATTTGAATTTAGCAATGTTGGGGAGAATAGCCTTAGTTAAGGCTCACATTTTACCAAAATTTTTATTTTTATTCCAAAATATACCTCTACAACCAGAAATAAAAACAACAACACATCATGACAAAGACATTTAGAAAAGTTTATTGCAGGTGCCTAAGGTGGTTAAATATTTTAATAAGCAGGATTACAATGTATGTAACTATGTTATCTCAATGTTTCTCTTGCCTTTTGTCTTTTCCTTTAATAAAAATAAAACTGTTTTTAAAATAAAGAAAAAACATAAAAATACAAAAGAAAAAATAAATAAAAGAAAAAAAGGTATCTGGGTGCAGAGCCACTATGCCTCCTGGGAGAAGATCCTGCATGTGTTGGGATGCGCAAGCTGCACTGTTCAGGGCATCCCCAGAACAGGGGAATGGTAAACCACTTCTGAGTATTGTCTTTCTGGAACACCCTGGAAAGGGTCTTCATGAGTTGGAATCAAACTGATGGCATGCAGTTGTTGTTGATGATGATGATGTTGATATCTGAGTTTGCATGTCTATTATTTTTTATTTTTGTTAACACACAATTACGTGTTTTCAGCAATTTTCGGAAGTGTGTTCCTATTTTAGGAACTCTTGTAATTGGAGTTCAGGAGAAGGTTGTGTGCAGGTGGAGGCAGCAACCCTATCTTATTTGTAATGCCCATCCAGTTTTCTTTCATATTCAGCCTTGTATGCATAATCTTCTGCTGTTCTCATTTGGAAACATTGGGCTATTCAGATCAAAGACCAGACCAAACCAAGAATCCCCATGGCTTATTCAGACACCATAAAATTATTGGCTGCCATTGTGTTTGTTTTTTAAAAAAAATAGCATTTTTGAGATAAATAAATAAAAAAATACAGTATTTGGATAATTTCCTATTTTTCACTGTTTTCAACTTTCTGTTATTACTGAAGGTCTTTCAACCTGAAGTGTCAATATGGGACACTGGTAGTGTGTGTGTCCCATATTGTGATCTCCTTTAACCATTTTAAGTGTTTACAAGGGGGAAATAACTTCATGTCCAGTCGTGATCTGGAATCCTTTCATGATTTCATACCTCTAACAACAGTCAGCTAATCATATTAAAAAAAAATAAGGGAAGATCACTGTAATGGCAATTTAAATTTTATCTCGCTGAGGTTTTATCTGGAAAACAAAAGATTGCTGAAGAAGAAAGCATCTAGTATAGTGTCCTTGAAAGATCCCAAAGAATGTAACCATTAAAAGGAGAGCAGAGCTGATAGTAACCCCCTTTTGTACTGCACTTGTGGGCGTGGGAATTAACATGGCATTTTAGCTATTTTCAAAGGGCAGGAAAAACATGGGGTCAGAGCTCACAAGCACAAATTCTAATTGTCACTGTTACTGGATGCTGTGATTACATTCCCATAGTGCATACAGCATACTTCTACATTGTGACATCATTGGTGGGCATTATGCGAATTTAAGTGAGGATCCAGAAGGGATGCAAAATAGACAAGTTAAATTAATTCCACATTTTAATGCATGCAGTTTGGAGCTGAACGTTCACAATCTCTACAAGGCTTTGAAATGACTTTGCTTCATTTCTCTCCCCATCTATGGAGAAGTGAAGGAATCTCAGTTTCCCAATATCATTAAGTGGCTTATTCAAGAGTTTACCATATTTTTCACACCATAAGATGCCCCCCCCACAGTAAGGAGAAATGACTGTGCGTCTTATGGGGTTAATGCACCCCTCCGGGAGCCTCCAGAGCACCTGCTGCAGAGGCCTCCAGACCCCGTGCAGGTCTCAGCCCCTACTGCAGCCGCAGTGGAGGCTTCCTGACCCAGCTGTTTTAAAAATTTTACCTTGCATATTGATTCGTTCCATAGACTAGAAGCCAGAGAGTTCAGCCTGATTGGAGACTAGAGAGATAAGAAACAGGCTAGTAAGCAACCACCCACCATGGTGGCCATAGAGCAGCATCTCTATGGTCATCATGGTGGGTGGTTACTCTCTAGCTGCAGCTTTTTCTCCAGCCCATTTCTTATCTCTGTGGTCTCCAATCGGGCTGATTACTCTCCAGCTTTTATTCTATGGAACAATTCAATCATGCAAGGTAGTTTTTTTTTAAAAAGACAGCCAGGTTGGGAAGTCTCCGCTGTGGTTGCACCGGTTCCAGAGGCCTCTGCAAGGGCCAGAGGCTTCCCAGGATGGAGACCCGGGCAGGTGTGGTGGCTTGCCTTCGCATTTTACTCTCCAGCCATGCTGCTCCAGGAGACTGGCATAGCTGGAAAGTAAACTGGGGCGGAGATGTACCAGGACCACAGTCTATGTGTGTGAATATTTTTTCTCACACATACATACCTCTAAAAACTAGGCATGTCCAATGGTCTGGTACATCTTACAGTGCGAAAAATACGGTAAGCTATTTACTTCAGTTCAGTCCCAGCAATCACACATGTTGGAACTGAACCAAAATAAAGTAATCCTGCCTGCAAAACAAACAGATAAAAACAGTAGCTGCTGACGGAGAGCCAGAAAAGTGTGAATGGGCATGCATCAGAGATACTCTGATTCACAATGACAAGTAGTGTAATCACTGGGAAAAGGAGTGAAACAGCATGTCTGTAGAATGGATCAAAGAGCAGGACTAATCCTCCTCTAGTCTTAATCATTCTCTACTGCACAGAAATGTGTTATAATCAAAGTAAATAGCTAAAAATGGTACAAAATTCTATCATTTTGATTGTTGTATTGCATTATATTTATTTACTTTTGATCGATTAAATTGTGTGGTGTTTGTTGCTGGTCAAAAGAAACAAAGTCTCAAGATGCTGAGCAAAAAGATCCTTTATTGTAGCAAAAGCCCAACACATTTCGACTTAGGAAGCCTTCTTCAGGGGCTATGTTTAACTGCATTAAAACAAAGGGACAACTAATGAATACAGTGGTCCCCCGCCCTTTCGCGGTTCACATATTGCAGTCCTGCTATATCGCGGGACCCAGTAACCGGAAAGGGCTTGAGGGAGGAGGGGATCGTGCGTCACCCCCCCTGCGCCTCCCAGAAGGTCCGGGCAAGCAGCGCACGATGGCAAAGGGGCTTTTGAGCCCCAGCGCTGGGCTCCGTGGCCAAAGTCCCTTTGGCCGATCGCACGGCGCCCCACCCGGACCTCCCAGGAGGTCTGGGCAAGCAGCATGCAATTGCAAACGGGCTTTCGGCTTCGGAGCCCCAGGGCTGGGCTCCGTGGCCAAAATCCCTTTGGCCATCGCGGGCTGCTTGCCAGGACCTCCCAGGAGGTCCGCGTGCAATGGCAAAGGGGCTTCTCGGAGGGTGGTGGTGGCAGGGAGCAATCGCATCGCCCCCGCCCCCGCACGCCTCCCAGGCTTCTCGTAGGGGCCCATGGGGGTGGCAGGGAGCGATCGCATAGCCTCGGAGCCGCCGGGGGGGGTGCCAGGGAGCGATGCAATCACTCCCGGCCATCCCCACGCCCCTCCGAGAAGCCTCGGAGCCACACAGGGGGGCAGCGGGGGGCGATCTGATCACTCCACGCTGCCCCCCGGGCCACTCCGAGAAGTCTCGGGGCCGTGCGGGGGGGCGGCGGGGGGGGAATCCCCATTGAAATGCATTGTCAATGCATTTCAATGGAGAAATTTTACCCATTGGAAAGCATTGAGCCAATGTTTTCCAATGGGGGAAATTTTCTCCATTGAAATGCATTGGTAATGCATTTCAATGGAGATGTCCCTAGATAAGACTTCTCAGACAGGTGTGCGATAGCCCCCTGCCCCCCGGCCCCCCACCCGCTTCCGCATATCGCAGATTTTCATGGATCGTGGGTGGGATGGGTCCCTAACCCCCGCGATCGGCGGGGGGGGGGGTTACTGTATCTATTATTCTTATACAGTGAATACTGTAAATTAAATAGCATATGTTCTGGTAGACATTATAGACATTAAAATGTATATGGTAAATGGTAATGTTACTTTTTACAAACTCAGTAGGTCTATTGATAAGATATTCACAGTTTATGTTATAAGTAAGGTATTATAAGCACATACATAGGATATATTTTATCTTTATACAGGCCCAATAGGCCGGTTACTAAAATGTTTATAATTTGAATTTGCAATAAAATGTTATAGTCTAAATACAGACAATAAACAAGTATTTAAAAACATTGCATGCATACTCAATAAAAAGACGTGTAATCCATAAAAGTACATACCACAGAGAGTATCACTTATAATCTTGAAACAACATTCCTGCTTGTGATAACTAATGTTGCAGATGGAGCTGTATCCCAGAATAAAACAATAATTGATGCAAGAATGTATGTGGTGGTTTTAGGCATAATCCAAGAAATCAGATAATCTTTTCTTTAGAAATCAGTCTGTCACAGTCGCTAAGTGCTTATATCTGCAGCCCTCTGGTACAAAAAAAGAACAGGGGTTTATTTATTCATTCGTATTCTGCAGCGCTGAGGATGGCTGTCTGGGCCTGGAATACACTGGACCTCATTCTCATCTTCAAATTATATAGCTAAACACTAACAAAATTCAGAGGTTGTGAAGGATGTTCCCTTTCACCCATGTCTCGCCGTATTTAGAAAATTGTCAAAGCTCCCCTCCATTGTTCTTCCACAACATTCTCTCCACACTGCTAGCCTTCACTTGACCTGGCTAAATACCTCCCTTGAATTATCAAGGTCTGGAGATTCTGATTAATGAATCATTTCACAACTTGTCCCTTTTTGGGGGAAGGTTGAAGGTGGTGAAACCAATAAATTAAATAATTTAAAGTGCTTGTGTTATACTCTGTTTTATAGTGATGGACTGTAGACTAGTGAATCCCTGTTCAGGCATGAAAACTCACTGGGAAGGTGGAACTGGTAAAACCACTCCATAAATATCTCACTTACTTTGAAAGCCCTATTAGAGTCGCTGTAATTCAGATCATGATGACACTTAAGACAAAAGCACTTGGTGTAATATTTTAAAAAGCAAGTTGTTAAATACATCTTCCATTGTTTTTTTTCTTTTACAGGGACAAATATTAACACAGCAATGCCCTATAAGTGTCATGCTTGTGAGATATATTTGGATGTTTGCAATTCAAATGCAGTCTTAACATTTCTTACCCTTTGTAATGCATTATCATAGAGAACTTGGTCAGAATATGTTTGGCTTCTATAAAAGCTTTGAACTGATGGGTTATTTTTAATGAGACAAATAGTAAAGTATTTGAGGAACTCAGAATGTAATATTGAATCTTTGTCTTGCACTGTGCCCTCTTCCTTTCTTGGAAATGTTTTTGTGGCAAATTTTTCCATATTACCTAAAACTTTGTGATCATTTTAATTTTGCCTTTTCATTTCATTCTCCTTACCTCTAGCCCTCATGGATTAATGTTCGCTGTTTTACTGTAGCTCTGATTATTTTCTGAATCTGTGCAGCTGAAATATTTTCCCAGTTCTGAAAATGGACACATCAGTAGTTTTTAAGTTTCCTCTTGAATCTTCGCATGCTCCAGCTGCATTTATTTATTAAATAGTACTACTGAAGGTGAAGTTCCTGAGCATGCTTTTTCTGACTAAAGAACTTGTTCTTCTTCACTTCCACTACACATTCTTGAATCAAAACTCTTTCACTGGACTTTGATGTTTGAAGGCTTCTCCCTTCCCATTACTTGTTTATTTGTTGCCCCATCCTCCTGCCATGAGCTCACAAGGTGTCCTTGAGCAAGCCATTTTCCTTGTCTAGTACCAGCCCTCTCTGGTATCATGCAGTGGAATTTGCCTTTTCTCTCCTCCTTGTGCATCTCCATACCATCCCAAACTGCTTTGGAGAGTTCTCTAATTTCTGAAGCACATTTCGGAACCTGCAGGAGGGAAGGGAGTATTGGCTGTGACCTTGCGTTTGGCAGATGGACAGATCTAGAGATAGCCCATGTTTATTTTTACTGTATATGGGCCTTCTGATATTTCTATTGCTTATTTCCCTGTTTTATTGATTTACACCATTGGTGGTGGGTATCAGTGCTTGGAGCCAAATTTAGGTTGACTTGTAACCAAATCTTATGGGGTTCCCCAGAAGACGTTGTATCTTTCCACATGGTACCATCCTAGGTGTTTTGCAGCATTTGTAGCTTACCATTGTGACGGCTGGGAATGACCTTTCTAAGGCTTAGTTAACTGGGGGGAAGGGTTTAAACTAAAATATGCTTCTGTTTTTGATTTTACCTTTTATTGCATTTGGCCTTGCTCTCCATTGGAATGAAGCCCATAAAATATATATCTGAAATTGAATTTGGTCCTTAGTCTGAAAGACAGCTCCCACTTTAATTTGCACTGTGAATAAGTTGGTTGTGTTAGAAAGATATTCCACTAAAAATACAATTAAAAATAGTATATCATTGCTTATATTGCATAGACTTAAGTATTTGTTGATGCGTGTGCAGTTGAAATTCCATGTTTTTGGATTACTGAGGCTTCCAGCCAGGCTTTGGAATGTGACTTTTACATTATTCAAAAGTTACTCTTAAGAGTTGATATTTGTTTTTATGTGCACGCTTTTCACTCTTGTGAGGGGCATAATTTCAAACAGTATTAAAGGAGCCATCCAGCTAGTTATTTCAGCATACAGCTGGTGGTATCATATGTAAAATAGAATTGTTGCAATAAGAAGTATTGGCAATTCTCAAAGATGGATTGTTATGTCTATGTATATTACAGGGGTTGCTCAGAACTGTGTCGAATCCCTATGGTCGAATACAAACTTGACAGTGAAGGCACCCCATGTGAATATAAAACCCCTTTCAGGAGGAATACAACTTGGCATCGGGTGCCAACTCCTGCTGGGCAGCCTCTCTCTCGTGCCTCTCCAATCCTAGGAACTTCTGACAGATTGCAGTGCCAGCAACTACTCCAGCAGGCACAAACAGGCATCCCTCGCAGTACTTCATTTGACAGAAAGCTGCCAGATGGTGCAAGGTAAAAGGCTCTTTATTTTCTATTTTTTTCTCTCATTGGTTTGCTATTAAGCTTTTTAGGTCATTGATATGAAGTGATTTTCCAAAGCTTTTAAATCAAACAAACACGGAAGTAAAAAACATTCATACATTGTTCTGCAAGATTTTAACAAAACTAAGCTACAGATTATGGTTGTTGTTGCTATATGCCATCAAGTCACCGGTGACTCATTGTGCACCTATGAATAAGTGAACTCCATAATGTCTTATCATTGATGGCCCTGCTCAGCTCATGGCCATGGTTTCCTTTAAGAAGTCAGTCCATTTCAGTCCAAGTCAGTCTTCCTCTTTTCATACTACTTTCCACTTTTCCCATCATTTTTGTTTTCTCCAGCAAGTCTTTTCTTCTCATGGTGTGCTCTGAGTATGATAGTTTGAAGCTGCAAGTATATAGTGAAGAAAATATCATGTGATCCACTGTAATCCCAAATTTTATCAAATTGGGTCCCTGCTGTGAGTGATATTGTGTTTACATGAAGCTCCAATAGCAAAAGAAGATGCTGTCTTTGATCTGATGAGACCTTAATTGGCAACTCCTACTTCTTTTAAAAAAAAATTGTAAGTGATTGAGGGTGCTTTTACACGACCTCTAAAATCTGGTGGCAACTTAAATTCGGACCAGAGATCGTGGGGGCTTGTCACTCTTCCTGTGTTCCCACCCCTCCGCACTCCATTGTTCCTGTCTGCGTGAAGGGAGGGAGAAAAAAAGGTTGAAAAAATTGCAGGCTCACCTCCGTCTGCCGGTCAGAGCAGCCCCCAGCAGCCCCGTAGTGATTCCTGTCTCTTAAAGGGGCGGCATGGACAAAAAAAACAAACAGAAGGCGAGGAAGCCCGGCATTCACAGCTTTATAATGCGCATCGGAAGATTTTTTACCTCCTGGAGGCCAGGTACTTGAAAAGTGCACTGGGATGCGCTTAGGTGGGCATGGTCGTACTTAATTTTTTTAAAAGTCTGGAGCTGGTGGGAAAACATTTTTAAGCTCCGGATCTGAGAGCCCTTTGCCTCGGATTTTAGGGGTCGTGTAAAAGCACCCTTAGTTGATATTTTCTTGCAATGCAGACTTGAAAGCCTTTTTTAAAAAACAAGGAAAGACACATTGTACACAATAGGAGTGTGCCTTGGTTTTCAATCAGGCATTCACACAGAACAGAAAGCAAAACACAAAACAAAAAAAGCATATAGTCACCAGTTTTTAATTTAGTGTCATCTGTGCCTATATGTATGGAAATGTCAGAGTAGTCAGTCTCCCCCTCAATTTTGTTATTTTTGCTTCTAGAAAGAATTTAGTCTTAATTTGGTCAGGGTTCAACATGATTGTCTTTCTTGCCATGCATAGTATCCACATAGATCTCCTTCAGCATGATATTAAAAATGAATCGAGTGTTTTCTTCACTCCTTTCTTCATTTGCCAGCTTTCTCATCCATAACCAGTAATTAGGAATACAACAGTTTGGATGAACCTGTCCTTGGTCTCTAATGACACACTTACATTTGAAGGTCTTTCCTGGTTCCTTTATAACTACCCTTACAAGTATCAGTCTTTTGATTCCTTGACTTGAGTCTCCTTTTGTATTGCTTGTTGAGCCTAGATATACAGAATTTTTGATAATTTCAAATTCAGAATTGTCACCATTGTGGAATTCTTCTGTAGTCATGATTTTGTCTTCTTAATGTTCAGCTGTAGTCCTACTTTCTGTGTCGTCTTCTTGCACCTTTATCACTGCTGTTTTCTGCCAGTAAGATGGTGAACAGCACTGAGGACCTACTGATGCTTTCTGCCATTGACATCAGCTGTCTCTCTTAAATTGTTGATGTTTCCTACATCAATTTTCACTTCTTCATCTGATTCCAATCCAATACACTGTATGTTCTGCATACATATTTGAAGAGATAGGGTGATAAAATACAGCCTTTTCTGACAGGAGTTTATCAGTACCTCTGTTAATGTTTCTTGGAACAACAAATAGCCAGTGCTAGTAATGCTGATAACAGAGAGATAAACTCACATCTTGCCATCCAGTCATCGTGGAATACAAAATCTTGCTGCCATCACGAGGACTGACTAATAAAATATTACAAGAAACACTTCAGAAAAATAAAGGGCTGTTTTTTTAATGCATGGATTAAGAGCATTTCATGTCGTTGCATGAATTTGGAAGTAACAGGTTGAAAGAAAAGGGGAGCTAATTTTAATCTTAATGAACTCTTAAAGATGTTCCTTTTATAAAACAATGCAATATAATGTAGTGACTAGGAAATATGTCACTGTGGGACCAAAGAACAGTAATATTGTTCTTTATATTTGGAGGTGAGACTGGGAGAGTGTTTCGCCTCCATCTTATTTTTATTACATGGTCTATATTTTAAAGTTTTATGCAAGGTACTGCAGTGCTCAAAACAGTGCATGACCCTGTTCCTCTGTGCTTCTAATTCAGATAATAATGTAGAGTGACACTGTAACAGAAAGTGTCCCCTGCATTTGAACAATATAGAACCTTTCTTTAAGAAAAAATGATACATATGCCTCAAATTAGTAGCACAACAGCTTGTCTTTAAATGCCAGCATTCCAAGCTCTGCTTATTGTAGGTCCTCAGTGCTGACCACGTCTGTTGAAGTTAGTGGTGAAATGCAAATTGATTTCAGTAGCATGAAGCTGTTGCAAAAAAAATATTTCTGCAGTTTATTTCCCTGTTACTATTAAGCAATAAAACATTTACAAATTTGAATGATCAAATGTTATGTATTATACTGACTTTTAAGGGGCTATACATTTCAGAAATCAAAATTTCCCTTGAGAAACATATGCAACTTTGCCATCCTGATCCCATGTGCAGGTTTGGCATTTTAAGATTTTATTTCTGTACCTGCTCCCTGAACACATTTTCTTAAAGGGTAAATTTTGTAAACCACTACTATGCTTCCTGTTTCTTGGAGACTAATGAGCTATACAAGACCAAATTGTCTCACTTTTTAAAAGTGTTTTTTTTTTTCATTAACATGTCTGGATTACTCATTATACTGTGATCATTTCTTCTTCACAAATCAAAAATATATTCATTTTATGCTTCTAGTTCAGTCTTTCTGCAATAGCAATCAGTTTAATAGTGCTGAGATTTTGCCAACTGCTCGGCTTGCTTCTATACTTGAATTACATCTCATTTTATGTGCATATTTTTTTTCACCAATATTTTTATACTTTCATACAAAAAAAGCACTAAATTGACTCTTGAAAATTTTTTCAAGAGTAAAGACTCTTTTCAAGGCTCATACTAAAAAAAAACCTAATGGTATTATTATTTTTCATCCAAACCACTTATTAACTGCTCTAAAAGTAGGTAGCATTGCTTTCTTTAACAGTACTTCTGTGATATTTTACTGAGGTTTCTTCTTGGAAATCGACTGCTTTTATACAGCTGGAATTTGCTTTACTTTCAGATATATTAACTGGCATTTGTCTTGGGGGTTTGTGTGATATACTTTATTTGAGACTAAACTTCACTGCAGATTTGAACATTAGTAGATCTGTGGATAGGGGTGTTTTTTCTTTGTAAGCAAACATGATGCTTTGAGCCTCTCTGATCTCTCTTTACCTGTTCTTCAACATTTATGTCCCAAAGTAAGAAGCCACATAAACATTGCTGTGTAAAATGATTATTGTATATTTCCTTGGCTTGGAGAAATTATCTGCATTGTGTGATGACAGAAGGAAAAGTCATGCAGTAAAAACATAGATGTTCAGTGAGCCATATGTATACTTGAGTCAGTGAACTGTTGCAGTTATCTGCAACATGTGGACTATCTAATGATCTGTTTTGAAAATGAATGTTTCCAGTGTATTCATATTTTTTTATATTCCTCAATTCAGTGAAAAAATAATTAATAAAGGATTTCTATTAAAAGTGTAAGATAGTTGTTGAAACACCACCGATCTTTGTACATCTTAAATTACTCTAGTCAATATTTCAGAAGTTCACCAAGCAACCAGTCATCCTCCAGTGATCCAGGACCAAGTGGGACTAGTCAGTGGAGGCACCAAGTGGGCTATGACGGGTACTTATACTTTACATTCCTAACTGTTTTCAATGCTATTTTATTGTTATCTGAAGTTCTTAAAAAGTTCCTACATCCGTGTGGCACAGTGGCTAAACTGCTGTCCTGCAGCCAAAACTGTGCTCATGATCCAGGGTTCAATCCCAGGTAGCCGGCTCATGATTGACTCAACCTTCCAATATTGCTAAAATGAGTATCCAGTTTGCTTGTGGTGGGGGTAAGAGATAATATGTACCCTGCATAATTAAATTGTATATCCCCCACAGTGTGCTTTAGCACTACGGGGTTGTATATAAGCAGAACACTATGCTTTTGCTTTGCTTTCTATTGCTGGAGGTTAGAGCTTTGCAGAAAATCATACTTTATTTTCTGTATGAGTTTTAAACTTCAATTTGCCTTATCTTTCGTAGATTAGGGAGAAGTCCTACTTAGCTGAAGGAATTGAAAATTATGAGTTGAATATATAGAAAGACATCAACAACTGTATTTGAAAGACATTAAGGAATGCAACTTGTATTCGACTTGTTAATGCATGTTATTAGGAAAACAGTATTTTAAAATTAATGGATTAGAATTTTTTAAAAATGTACTAATCACTGTGAAATTTCTTTGTTCAGTTTATCATCTGAAAAACACCCTAAATATGTAATCTTGCCATTTAAAAATGGAGGAATAGTAGTAAATATGATAAGCAACATTCATAATGAGCAGGGGGAAAAAAATCACCATTCTCTCTTTATTAAAAGGTGCCAGTCCCCTTTACTTCATGACCACCAAAGTTCAGGTCCACTGGAGAGTGAAGGAAGCAGAGAACATGAAGAATCCTTGGAAGGGGGCAGACATCCCAGTGGTAATGAATATTATCTTAATCAAGTTGTCATATTTGCTGATTTAGTTTTCCTCCTATGTAGTATTCTCTGTCAGCACATGTCTGAAAGGTCCTAGTGATTTTTTTATATGAAGCATGCAGGATTGCACAATCTTAGCAAAAACAGAGAATATGAGCAAACTAACACATAGAGGAGAACTGAGGAAACAATGCAAAGCCCAGATCAGCCATGTTCTTAGCTTTTCTTTTAGATGGTGAAGCACCCTGAGGTGATGAGGAGAATGATGTTTGATCTCTGAAGCTTTGTTCTAACTTTAATTCCATTTTAACTTCTATTTTAATTATTATGAAGACATTTGTAGCCCACATTTCTTCTGTTAGATTGCCCAAGGTGGCAACCCCCTAATAGAATAATAAAAGCATTCACACATAAGAAGTAGATAAACAATCTAACACTGAGAAGCAACTCAATAAAATAGGAAGTGGACAAGATTAGAAAAACTGAAAGATTGCCTAAGGCAAAGCTTTATCAATTGCCTGTTAAAAACAAAAAATAAATGAGAGAACCAGATTACTTTCAAAGGGTAAGGGATTCCACATTTTAATTGCGGTAATAGAAACACTCCTCTAGTGGAACCCCATCAAGACAGTAGCTGGTGTGATGTGCAAGAGGACATGGCTGGATTGCTTCATGACAGTACATTTAGATACTGTACCTTGTCATAAATGTGTAGAACTTTCATAATCAGAATTGTGGCCAGAAACTGACTGGCTACCCAGTGTGCATGTACAACAGTGGAGTGGTGTGTTCCTTGTAAACTTGACCATTCAGAATTATTGCTGCTAAAGTTTGCTGAAGATTTTCAAGGTAGCCCATGTTAAGGGCACCACTGTAATCCCTTCTAAAGCAAGGAGTGACTATGGTCAGGGCTGCATAAGTTTAAAATAAAGGAGTGCTCCTACATACAGATGCCACCTGGGCATGTAGGAACAAAGCTGAGTCTAGGAGCATCTCCAGGCAGTGAACTTCATTCTGTTCTAAGCAGTGTTGGCTTAAATGCAACTCAGCAGTCTTCTTAGCAAATAATATTTTTGTTAGCTTGTGTCCAGTCTGTCTCTATTTGTACCCTTTAAGATGTTCTACAACGTTCTTGATTTAAGATGGAGATGAACGCTCCCCTATAAATGTAGTCACCTTTATTTCTGAAAATCACTAGGATGCTTCATGTCAAACAATACCATTCATCTTGGCCACTTTCAAGTACCTTCCTTTTATTCTCTATACACTCAAGAGGTGTTCAAAAGTAGGGTAAGGATGTGCATATTAGTTTTCCATCCGGCTTGTACGTTCATGTTTCATAGAGAAGATGTACTGTAGCCAATAAACATATAAACATATGTTCTTATCCAGAACCTGAATAGATTTTAACCAACTTATTGTCTAAATTTAATTACATTTCAAGAGTGAAGAGCCAAGCAACACTAAACTTTCTGTTCCTGAGAATTCCAAGAAACATCACTGTTTCTAACCTGATACATATAGCATTAAGCTGTGAGCCTTTTTTCCTTGTACATTATGTTTTGTGTGTATAGAAATTAAAACACATAATTGTTTATGGCAGAAACCAAGTGGCATGCACCATCAACCAAAGCCTTGAGTTCCTATAAAGACCGGGCCTTACAGAAAGAGAGCAGTGGCAAAGATTCACCCAACAAGTTTTCTCATGTAAGTCTTTTTACTTAGGGTTTCCCAAATTAACAATCTCTCTCACATGTATATGAAAATTTGGGTTAAAAGTCACCAGCTTGGTTGAAATTCTGTTTTGTTAAAGCCCCTTCTCTAATGAAAGGGCAGGAAGAAATTATAGGGGGGTAGATTCTCTTTCAAAATAAATGAGCTGCCATTATGCATTTATTTTGTGTATATTTCAATATTGTGCAGTTTAGCATTATTTTGCATATTATTCTCCATTGGAATAACTCCAAGATAGATTATATGAGAAACAGAAAAAGTCATCCAATTCTTATTTGCCAGCATTGAAATCCTAGGCGTGGAATGAATGATAGGATCTGACCATTTTAAAACTGTATGTGCAAGTAATAAGCATATCTGATGCATAAGTGGATTCAAAGTATTCCAAGTGGCGGTAACATCAGACAAGAGCATTATAGAGGGCATGTGTTGGTTTCTAGGGCATAGAGTGGATTAAAGGCTCACTAATATGATTTCTGATTAAAACTTGATTAGAACTTGAACTATTCACAGTCCTGAGTATATTTCCCATTGTATTCAAATGGCATTCATACTTTGTCATCTCTTTGTCATATTGTGAGGAATAAACATATATTGTAATTACCAACAATTACAGTTTTATTATGTTACCTTTAAATAATGAATGTAATTAGAATCTGTTGTGTTTATTCCTGTTAATTGGGGTGAGGGAGCAGTAGGGATAACCCAACATTGGGAAACACTTATTTCCAACTGAATTAAACATTGTGAGAATAGAAAAATACAGCATGCTGCATATTGTCGTTACTGTTGTGATAAATTAAAGGATGAAGAATTATGCCAATTATAGTTCTGATTTTTACCCTAGTTCATGTACATGGGCAGTCTCTCTTTCTCTTTTGCTGCATCTAGACAATGAGTGTAGACTTTTTTCAATGAATGTGTTCATTCAGTGTATTTGATTGCTGTAGCCCATTTGACCAAAAGCAAAGTTGCCTTAGCTCATCTTTATGACTTGATGGCCAGAAGTCTGTTATTTATTTATGTCTCTGTAAGTTCAGCAGCACACATTTCTATTGCAAGTTGCCCACTGTAGTCAAAGGTCATCTTTCTTATTGAAGGCCAAGTCACTCAACCAGTGCATATAAAGAAATACAAGTGCTGATTTCTTAAGTAGCAGCAATTTGCCACTGAGATTTACATTGCTGGACTTAACTCCAATGGGTGCAACAAATAAGATTGTGGACGTTGTCTATCACAGTAGGAATGTTATATCAAAACCACTTTGGCAGCAGGCATTGTTGCACCTTATACTCTTATTTCACCATAGGCATATATCTTTATAGATACATCCTGGATTTCTTGCATTTGAAATATGCTTTGAATGTGACAGAGAACCTTTATTTCCCACCCTGGACACTTTTCACATGACTTTATGCCTCCTTGGAAGAGGCATTTGTCTTGTTGATTTTATTGGCTTGAGTTTAAATCTCACCAGACCTGCACATTAAGGGAAATGTTGGAGAAAAAGTGAAACAGCCAGTTTGGTTTTCTGTTTTTTCTTTTGTTTGGTTACAAAATTATACCAGTATCTGTTCTGTATTCTGACATGACCAAATGTGATGTGTCTCTCTAACAACCAGTTAGAACTGGGTTGCTTTCCCTCTTGCCATAAGTGTCACCTCCAATTAAATTGCCTCTAGAACTTAAGTTATAACATGATAAATATGATGCTGCATGTTGATAACTTTTATTTTGGACCACACTGTTCCTCCACAGGTACTATACATTTTTCTTTGTGGAGTTGACAATCACCATATTACCATCTCCCAAGCTGCTTTTGAACTACAAGTAGATTGTATGGTTTGAAAAGTGCCCTTTAAGACATATTGTTGAAATTCCTTCCATACTCCCAAAATTGGCCCAAGAATCTCATACTTTTGGGGCCCATAGGCATATTTGAACTTTTGAGAAGGTGTTGTAGAACTTCCACAAAACTGCCTTGTAGAGATGGGGAATCACAAACATTGCTAGTGGAACACAGCTTGCATTTCATAGGATCGATCAGTCAGTAGCTCATTGTATGGCACTTTGGAAATGGTTTATTATCATATGTATCTTAGACTATGCTGCATACGGAGAGCATCTCAGACTACCTACATTGCTAGAATGGGTGATGGTGTAATCCAGGCTTAATCTTTAACCCATTCCTATAATTTGCAGTATATAAACAGATCTATTTTTTTGCTATCTTGAGAAATGAGTGATTATTTTAACCAGACTCAGACATAGAATCATAGAATAGTGAAGCTGGAAGGGGCCTACAAGGCCATCAAGTCCAGCCCTCTGCTGTATGCATGAATACAAATCAAAATATATGTGCCGAGTGGTTGATCATATTTCTCTTGAATGCCTCCAGTGTTGGAGCATTCACCACCTCTGGAGGTAATCCGTTCCATAATATCAGCTGTTAGATGAAAGCATTTGTTCTTCTAGTTAGTAAGATTTGTATCCAATATGAACTTCCCTTTGTGGAACTGCTGTAACGTAATGTTAAGTGCTAAGTAGATAATTTCAAACTTTAGACATAATTCACTGTATACTATTCTATGTAGTCTTAAATTATATTTGGTCAAAACAGAACAAAAATGAAAAAATAAAGAAGACAAAAATGTTTTGGCATTTTAAGGACTAACTGCTATATTTTAAAGTGAACCTTTGTGGACAACTCCGAGTTCAAATTGTTTCCCACAATTTTAATATCAGAAATGCTGATGACTAATGCTATCCATATGGCTAATGAATAATTCTAACAATTGAACCTTTTAGAAGCTTCATTTTTATTTAATGTTTCTAATGAGTAGCAATATTTGCTTTTTCTACTGATGGAGCTCTGAGTAAGTGGAAATAAAATCAGGCTCTATTTTTTTTTTCTTTTTAAGATTGGAGACAAAAACTGTTCCAGCCATTCTAGTAGTAACACCCTGTCCAGTAACACATCCAGCAACAGTGATGATAAGCACTTTGGCTCTGAAGACCTGATGGAAACTGACTCGCTTGGCTTAACATATGTTAAAGGGGCTTCTACAGACAGTGGCATTGATACTGCTCCTTGTATGCCTGCTCCGATTTTGGCTCCTTTGCATCTTGCTGGAGGCCGGTCTGGAATGCACAGTCGAACTGATCAGTGGGCAGAGTCATCTGACACCCCTGAACAAGATGATGAGACTAAAATGTATGCTGTTCACAGTTATGCTTCTGCCATATCTAGCAGCCATACAGGTGATGGCAGCATGGGAGACCTCAGTGAAATATCTTCTCATTCCAGGTGGGTGATTTTCTTTAATATGGGTGACGAGATTAATACAATGGTACCATCCTATGCATTTGTTTTAAGAAAATTTTACCTTATAAAACGTGGTTTCCCATAGGAACACATTGAAAATGGATTAATCAGCTCTGGAGGCTGTGCATCACTTTATTGTATGATAATTTTGTCTTACAAAATTCAGTTTCCCATACGAATGCATTGGGAATGGATTAATCCATTACAGAGGCTAGAATCTCTAAAATGCTTGGTTTCTCCTAACAAAAATACAATGAATTTTAAAATTATCTATCTATCTATCTATCTATCTATCTATCTATCTATCTATCTATCTATCTATCTATCTATCTATCTATCTATCATCTATCTATCTATCATCATCTATCTATCTATCATCTATCTATCTATCTACATTCTTGAACAGTTTTTTTCTGTGCTTCAAATCAAATTTATATTTATACTAATATGATGAAGCAGCTTTGCGTGTGTATTAGCATTCCTCATGTTCTGAATTAGTCAGGTTCCACTGCATCCTTAGCTTACTGTGTCTTGTGGCCATAATGAGGATGCATAAGGGAAACCTGTAATGCAAGACGTGTGCCTCCACAAGCCCCATTTGGTGGACCCTGTGTAAAATTTTGAAAGATAGAATAGCTTCTGTATGGCATGAGCAAAAAAGTTGGGCTGGGTTCTGTATAAGCTCTACTTTCATTCTCATCAGTGTTGAAATATATGCGTGCATAATTGAGTGATCATTACAGTGAAAAAATGAAGAACTTTGCATCTTTGTGTTCTTCTTGTACAGTATACTAACTGATTTAGGGTTTCCAGATTAATGTCTAACAATGTTTACTTAAAAAAAACCCACTGAGTTCAACAGAGCTATGCTTGTGATTCCATACTGTGAAGCTTTTTAGGTTTTAGTACTTGTCAGACTGTTGAGACATTAAAGATTTTTCGCTGTCTTCTCGCTTCTGAAATACAAGACTGTAGCAAGTAAATAAGTTGAGCACTCCAAATCCTTTATACTAAGTAGATTCATCTGTCGTCTAAACATCCAGTTTCATTTATCTAAGCCAGAGAAGATGGTTGACTTGTCAAAAAGTAAACATCTTTAATATAATAGGCCCTTCAGATATGTAGGAATCGTAATTGTATGCTGTTTTCATTTCCTTTGAAAATCATTTGTATTTACTTAGACTCTTGGAACATGCTGGGATAGATGTTTGAACTGTTTCTCTGATATAATGTACATGTGATGTAAGCACTGAATTTCACTGAAGCAACGTGGAATACATGTGATGAATAGATAGCTGTGGTGCTTTTCAGTCTGTAACAAGATGTGTGCTTCAGTTGGTTAGACAAATTCCAGCCAATGTAGAGCTTTGTAAAAAGGGTTTGTATGCACCTTGCAGCCATGATCTGAGTCCCTTCTCCGGTGACTAGGGAGGGGCATTATTGTTGTGATACACAGCTTATGAGATCACCCTCAAGAAGAGTCATCTGCTGCCAACTTTGCTATCCTTCCTTTTCTAGAAGAAGATAAGATAACAGTGGTACCTTGTATAAAGGAATTAATTCGTTCCAAATGAAATTATGTTAAGCAAAATTTTCTTTATACCAATTCCCATAGGAATGCATCGAAAACAGAGTAATCCCATTTATATGTTGTACGGATTTCCCCCATAGGCGATTATGTTAAGCAAATTTTCCCTATCTCCGGGATTTTTTATGTTGGAGAAATTTTATGTTATACAAGCTGTTTGTTATACAAGGGTCCACTGTACTTTATTTGAGAAGGCATTTTATTTTTAGGATGACTTTTTTCTCTTTGCAGGATCTTCTTGCATCTGTCATTATTATTTTTTCAGTGGTTTTATTTTCTTCTTAATTGAATTAAATTTAATCTTGAAAGTTGTTCTCAAGGAGAGTGCATGAATTTTCTGAAGATAAAATATTCTCATCAAAACCAGATTGGAAAGTTAAGACACCTTTCACTTAAAACATGACATGAATATTCAGCATTGTATTTTGTTCAATATTTCCTTTAATGCTGAGATAATAAATAGAATTAAATATTCCTGCTTGAAAAAAGACTTAAAGAAGACTGATGTTTCCTGAATCAGATTTCCTTATATATGCCATGGGATATGTTATGGTTTGGTTTTGTTTTCCTTTTCTAGTGGGTCATATCACTCAGGAAGTCCTTCAGCACATGCTCCTAAAAGCAGTGGATCATTGGACACCTCCAAAGTATATATAGTGTCACAAAATTGCAATCAACAGATCTCTGGATCCATAGCAAAATGCTACCCTGGACGAGCAATAAGCAAGTATGTCATTGGCTGGAAGAAATCAGAAGATAGTCCTACACCTGAAGAATCTGAAACTTCTGAATGCCATGAGTAAGGGACTGTTTGTTCATTTTCTGTATGACAGAGAAGGACGAGTTTGAGTCATAAAAGCAAGGGAAATACTGTACAAGCTGAGTTGTATTGAATCCGAGGCCTTTGTAAAGACCTTGTGTGGCCAAGCAAAATTAATTGCCTATTTGTGCTCTAGCATCCTGTTTATTGATGTTTCCAGACAAGGCTTTAATCATGCAGTTACCTTTCCTCATTCACAACATTCTGGGGAGTGAATAGATGAGGTTTCCTAGTTCTGTCTTCTATGTTTTTCCGATGTCTTCTTCCATTATTCCATTAAAAGGATTAAGCATCTATTTAAGGAGGAAATATGAGGGAAACTGCTTAGTTCTTTTTTTAAACATCCCCCCCCCCCAAAATTATTTTATTTCTTGATAAAACTACTTTAAAATACTCAGTTACCACTTGCCCTTATATAATTGGTCAGTTTCATCATTATTATTATTTTTCCATACACCAGTTTTTAAAGAATCGGGAAACATTTGTTGGGACATTTTTCCAAAATGAAACTATATGTATTTTAAACCAATATATTTCATGAAAAAGGGTATGGTGGCTCAGCAGGCTAGAATGCTGAAACTGTCATCTGCAAAGTTGGCAACTCAGCGGTTCAAATCTCGGGTGCCATGTAGCGGAGTGAGTTCCCGCTGTTAACCTCAGTTCCTGCCAACCTAGCAATTCGAAAGCATGTAAATGCAAGTAGATAAACAGATATTGCCATTAAAAAGAGGGAAGATAGCAGAAATGCATTTAGCCATGCTGGCCACATTGGCTCTTTGGCTTGGAAAAGGAGATGAGCGCCACCCTTAGAGTAGCACGCATATGCAGCTGAAACCATTTACCCACATTTCATGAAAACCTTCAAAATTTTTAAGGAAAATCCTAAGACCGTCCATTGGAACATTATATGCTCTTACATGTTCAACCTAAGACTGAGCATCAGTAGTATTAAAGTGACAAAAATATACCTATTAGTAAGCATCTGGACACCTACAGCTCAAGGAAATTTTTAAAGTAAAAGCAAGGAAAAAAAACTATGTTTTTAGTAAGTCTTTTAAGAGGGTGTCTCCTTGAGAAAACGAAAATTGAATTTGTTGTATGCCTTTTAAATGCTTACTTTTCTTAGGCAGTTGTTGTTCCACATAGAGTTCTGAAATGTCTTAATATTTCAACTTTATTTTAGAATATTATCAGTTGCACTTCAGCATGGGTTAACGCACCTTACCACAGTTGATCATCGTCATCATCTACATTTTGTATATATTAATGTGCTTCTTATTTTGAATTTGTTTTATGAAATTGTTAATAAGTATGCACTGTTTGCATTTTTAGCTTCAGCTCCTAGAATTCTAGAAAATTCCTCAGGCAGAATTCTGGGAGTTTCATCTCATAGACTTAAGACATATAGACATGTTGAGACACCTATACTGTATTTCACTCGGCTGCACGGTCTCTAAGACTACATAGCATTCTGTGATTTTTGTTTTGTTTTATTTTATTTGTCTCGGTGGTTCCTGGGAGTGATAATCTCATTGGGCTGTATATACTTCCCAAAGAACGACTCATCCTAGAAAGGGTTGGAGCAGCTTCTTCACAGAAAGCATTGCTGTAGGAGTTAAAGGGCTAGAATACCATGGGAGGACTAGGTCCTTTGCCATGTGAGTGAAATAGGTGAGTGAAGATGTTTGTAGTGCTGGAACCCTTGGATCTGCCTGGGGAATTCTTGGGCGTTGAAGTGAGAATTTTAAAAAATCTTAATGGCACATCCCTAAATTGGTAATCCAGGTGTCAGAATGTAGTTGAAACATATAACATTGAAAAAAGATGATAACCCCAAGTCATGTTTAAAAATAACTCATGTAACAGCTTTTGCAAGGCAGTCTATTCCCACCATTTGCTTTCAGAATCTGTTCTAGCAATTTGATGGGTTATCCAGGACTTACCGTACTGTATTTGGATTTGTAGGAGGAGGAGAATCCCATTCAGCAAGTAAAAACCTCCTGAAACGGCAGCGGACCTTCACTTATAATTATTTTATTGCCTTGAATTCCTAATAAGTTCTATATTGGATTAAAAAAAAACTTGTGGGTTTAGTATCTATTTTGATCACTGCTATTTTGTCGCTGAAAAGCAGCTTTTTAAAATACTTTATTTCTAGTAGTTGTCTCCTAAAAGCTGATGTATTAACATTTTTGATAAACATATTTTTAAATATCGCCTTGAAACTGTAATCAAACATTTAAAATATTGTGAGAGATAAAGACTAATATAACAAAGAGGAGTGGAAAAGAGTATTTGTGCAGGCATTCTTGGTAGAAGAAACTCTGCAAAGATGTTAGTGATCTGTAAGAAAGAAAACACAAATTGGTTTTTGCAGAATGTATCATGATACTGATGGCCTAACTTCAAGTCGACTTCAAGCCTCTGTAAGAAGTGCAGTTCCTGAAAGCCAGCGAGTCTTGTCAAAAGAAGAGTTTGTGAAGCTGATGATGCCAGACACCATCTCTGTGGAGGAAGGCAGAAGAAAGGTTAGTCCCTCTTTTGTCTCTATGAAATATCACAGACATTTATGGGGATGGGATGGTTGATCTAAATTGAGATTGATTTTATTCAGTTTGAAAATGACTTATCAGAAATAACTGGAGGAATATTTCAGATTATAAACATCCTTCCTTGCATGCTATGAAACTAATGCAGTTACAATTATTCGGTTCAGTATTTGAATATTCTGTGCCTTTAAAGCAGTTGCTACTTATATAAGCTAACTAAGAAAGTACATTAAGGGACCCAAACATATTTGCTCAGTGTTTTTGTACTCGAAGTGGGTTCAGTGAAGTACTAGTATCAGAGATCTGGAAATTGTGCCTCATAAGAACATCAAATTAACTTTGATTTTCCTAGAGAACATGTCTTAGGTTGTTGAAGTATAAATGTGTTATCCCTGTTTGCTAAAGAAAACCCTTCCGTCTTTCCCTGTATCCCCTGCAAATGTTTTCTGGTCAGTTGAAGGACCCCCTGGAATAGTATGGGGATGTTTCAAGGATTGCAAAGAAAGGAAGAATGATGAACAATCGCCTCTTTCCTTTATTCTACCACTGAGGCCCTTCTTTTTGTGAAAAGAAGTTCTTTTATTTGCCGAAGATATGCTTAAAATCCAATCCTGTGATATATTTGCAAAAATAGCTTTAGAAAATAGACTTGTATACTGAAGTGATCCATATTGTTTTAGACTGCACTTCCTGTAGAGCTGATGACTTGAACTGGATAACAAAGCATAGTCTTAACAGGATACTTCTTGCTTTGAATGAAGCAACAGGATACTTCTTGCCTGTGGTGGTGATTCAGAATACTTGCAGCTCTTGATATCAGTGAGCTATAGCTTTCATTTATACCTCTGAAGAGTTAATATAAATTTTGTTTCTATTGATTGAGTTTGAGGTATCATTATATGAGAGGGGAGGGTAGAATCTGATAATCCAGTAACTTTATTTTCAGTACAGTAGATCCAAAATCCATAGTTTACAGGTACTAGTCTACTACAGCATGGGAAAATTTATAACTCTTTCATGTTATTGCCATTATGATAAAAGTTGAGTATATTTATTTATGTACTTCTCTGTAATGTTTAGTTTTCGTTTTATGGCAACCTGTCTCCAAGGAGGACAATATATCGCACTCTTTCTGATGAGAGCATCTGCAGCAATAGGAGAGGATCGTCATATGCTAGTTCACGTAGTTCAATACTGGACCAAGCTCTGCCAAATGATATTTTGTTCAGCACTACACCACCATATCATAGCACCTTACCTCCCAGAACAAGCTTAACTAGTGGAAATCTACGACGTAAGTATCTTAAATACCTTCTGAGCTAATACTGAGTTTGCAATTGGAAAGACATCTTAATCATAAATGAAGCTGCTTTTTACCAAATTAAACCAGTGTTTGATCTAGCTCATATTTTTAATCACAACTAGTGGCATCTCTATATGATTTCAGAGAAGAATCTTTGTTAGCCCTGCTGATCAAAATTTCAGATAGAAACAGCTTGAAGAAGCTACTGTTTGACTTATGTATAAATAAGTATTCTATTATAAAGCATTTAAACAACTGGAATGCATAAAATTGATTTCAGGTAGTATCACATACTATTTAAATGCAAGTCTTTCATTTTTGTTACAAAATCATTTTACCTTTCAGCTTTCATTTGGATTTTTGATGGGTTTCCCCCAATATATGAGAGAACCCTGGTAAATAGCAAGCTATAGTCATTTATTTGTTGTAGAGCTCTCATAATTAGTTTCATAGCATAGATTGCATTGTTGTCTAAAGTAAATATTGTTTGGCTACCACTTTGTATTTTTTCAGCATAGGTTCTAAAACATTTCACTTAAATTTTAACAATACAGTGGAACCTTGACTTACGTCATTAATCCGTTCCGGAGGTCTAGACATAAGTCAAACATGCCTTAAGTCAAATGAACTTTTCCCATAGAAAGTAATGGGAAAGTGGATTAATCTGTTCCAAATGATGAAAAAGACACCCGAAAACAGCAATTTAACACAAATTTGACTGAGATAGGACATTCCTTCTGGGGATGTAAATGAAATGTCTCTTCAAAGAGAGGAGGAGGCAGTGGAATTATAGTCATAGAATCATAGAATCATAGAATCATAGAGTTGGAAGAGACCTCATGGGCCATCTAGTCCAACCCCCTGCCATGCAGGAACCCCTTCACAATATTTCCGACAGATGGCCATCCAGCCTCTGCTTAAAAACCACCAAAGAAGGAGACTCCACCACCCTCTGTGGCAGCATATTCCACTGCCGAACAGCTCTAACTCTCATGAAGTTCTTCCTGATGTTCAAATGGAATCTCTTTTCCTGTAATTTGAAACCATTGCCCCGAGTCCTAGTCTCTGAAGTCATGGAAAACAAACCTGTTCCCTCTTCAATATGACATCCTTTCAAATATTTAAACATAGCTATCATATCCCCTCTCAGTCTTCTTTTTGAAAGGCTAAACATTCTCAGTTCCCTAAGCCATTCCTCATAAGACATTTCCTCCAGATCCTCAACCATCCTGGTCGCCCTCCTCTGCACCCGCTCAATGTTGTCAACAACCTTTTTAAATTGAGGTGCACAGAACTGGACACAGGACTCCAGGTGGGGTCTGACCAGAGCAGAATAGAGTGTACTATCACTTCCCTTAATCTAGACACTATGCTTCTGTTGATGCAACCAAGAATCGCATTGGCTTTCCTGGCTGCCGCATCACACTGCTGGCTCATGTTCAATTTGTGGTCCACCAAGACCCCCAAATCGCTTTCACAGGTACTATTCTCTAGCCAAGTGTCCCCCATCCTATATCTGTGCAATTCATTCTTTTTACCTAGATGTAACACCCTACATTTCCCTCTGTTGAAATCCATTCCATTAGCTTTGGCCCAGCATTCTAATCTGTCAAGGTCCTTTTGAATTTTCATCCGATCCTCTTGGGAATTAGCAACCCCTCCCAATTTGGTATCACCTGCAAATTTAATTAGCATACTCTCTATTCCTTCCTCCAAGTTATTAATAAAGATATTGAACAGCACTGGACCCAGAACAAAACCCTGGGGCACCCCACTGGTCACGTCTCTCCAAGCTGATGAGAGGCCATTTATGATCACCCTTTGGGTGCGATCACTCAACCAATTACAAATCCACCCAACAGTAGCACTATCTATCCCACTTTCTACTAACGTCTTAGCAAAAAATACCATGGGGAACCTTATTGAACGCCTTACTAAAGTCCAGATAAGCAATATCCACAGCATTCCCCTCATCCACCAGGCCAGTAATTCTATCAAAGAAAGAGATCAAATTAGTCTGGCATGACTTGTTTTTAAGAAACCCGTGTTGACTTCTTGTAATGACAGCATTGTTTGTTAGATAATTGCAGACTGACTGCTTAATAATCTGCTCTAGGATCTTTCCGGGAATTGAAGTCAAGCTGACTGGGCAGTAATTATTTGGGTCTTCTTTTTTTTTCCCCTTTTTGAAGATGGGGACATTAGCCCTCCTCCTATCGATGGGGAGTTCTCCTGTCTTCCAGGACTTCTCAAAGATTATTGCCAATGGTTCTGAAATTACTTCTGCCAGTTCTTTTAATATCCTTGGGTGTAATTCATCTGGTCCAGGAGACTTAAATTCATTTAATGTTTCCAGATGTTCCTGTACTACCTCCCTACCTATTCTATGTTGCAATTCCCATCCTACCTCATCTACTCTTTGTCCCAGCGGATCTCTTTCTTCCTTTTTGGAGAAAACAGAGGCAAAAAAGATGTTGAGTAGTTCTGCCTTTGACTTGTCCCCTGTTAGTAACTGGTTATCATTGCCACGCAGAGAGCCTATCATTTCCTTATTTTTCCTTTTGCTGCGGACATAACTAAAGAAACCCTTTTTACTATCTTTAATCTTCCTGGCAAGTCTAAGTTCGTTTTGCGCTTTAGCTTTTTTTACCATACCCCTGCATATATTAGCTGTTTGTTTATATTCCTCTTTGGTGCACTTCCCATAGTCCACAAGTTATACATCTCCACTTTTTAATGTTCATAGCAACAATGTCTAACATTTAAGTTTTACTGATTTTTAACCTGATGTTCCAAGTTCTGAACAACTCTATGCTTACCATTAGAGTCCCACAACTCTACAGCTCCCCAACTAAAATGCTTCCATTGTGGACCAGACTTCTGCAGCCAGATTTTTTACAAGACTGAGCTGACTGTCTAACCAGCGAGGCCAGCCCCGAGCTCCCAGCCGGCAGTGGCGGTGGCTTCGGTGAGGCCGAGGACCAGTTCCAGGTGCTCGGAGCTGGCCTCACCGAAGCTGCCACTGCTGGAGGAGAGGAAGAAGGCAGGGGCAGTTTGGAGGCGGCAGCCGCGATGCTGGGGCCTTGCGCCCAGGCTCTGAGCTGCAAGTCAAAGCCTGTGATGCAAGTCAAACAGGCCCCTTCTTGCTGCAAGTCAAATATGCTGCAAGTCAAGCAGCATGTCAGTCAAGGTTCCACTGTAAGTGCAAATAAGTGCACGTTACATTTCCATAATCAATAGAAAAAAGCTGAGTGCTTGTTGCAGTGTCAATCAAGCAATACTGTTTTAACAGCATTTAAAACAAACATGTTGATCACCTGAAACAAATTGAAAGCTGGGTTGTACTTTTTTAAAAACATTTCATGATATACTGTTCGTTTGCATTCTTTACTAAAAGTTTATCAAAAAACCACAACATTTCGCAACACAACCATTTCACATACACAGACACTCAGCAACATTTTCATATGCCCTGGGTTTCCCCCCCTCTCTATAAATCCATCATGCTTTTTTAGGTAACTGTAATAACACTTTCCTTTATACAATCTCCCTTTCATATATTTTGCATGAAATATATTTTATCTCTTCCATTTTCCCGTTTTTCGTAGTGACCAGTATTTCTCCTTTACATACTTTCACAATCTAAATTCAAATCAACAAGATAGCATCATTGCTAAAATATCAAGATCTAAGCCATTACAGTACAATATTTATCAAGAGTTAAGTTGTCATGATTTAAATTTCAGCCAATTTTATTCATCCCACCCATAGCTAAAATAATTAAAAATAAGAAACAACACAAAGGACAAACAACACAAATGACAAATACTTGGACAACTCAGTACAAAGGAGAAATATCTAGACACAACATAAATGACAGCCTTAAACAACACACAACACAGATTGAGGGAAAAAAGTATATGTATGCAGTAGGACCCAAAGAGACAAGAGTTAAAATGAAAATGCAGGAATAGTTAGGTCTAAGGTGTTAGGAGAGAAAAATGCATAAATCAAACTCTGAAGTCAATGCTGGAGTAAAATAATCAGTGCTGACCTGAAAAAATCACACTAAATTGATTTGGTGCTGTCAAAAATCAGCCGCAAGCAGAAATGTCCAGTTTCCACAGAAGAATTATGAAACCCCTAACTGTCTAGACAGAAACTCAGGGATTAAAAATCCCATTCCCTAAATTTATATATGGCTCACACAGTGCAATATGTCACCATTTCCCCCCCAAAATTCTATTACATTCCCTAAACGTATGATTCACACAGAGCAATATATGTATGGCTCACGCAGAGCAATATCAATTTCCCTAAATGCAAAAATATCACACTCTCCCCATTGCAACATCTCAATTACAGTGGAACCTTGATTTACGTCATTAATCCGTTCCAGTGGTCTAGACTTAAGTCAAACATGACTTAAATCAAACGAACGTTTCCCATAGAAAGTAATGGGAAAGTGGATTAATCCGTTCCAGATGATGAAAAAGACCCCCGAAAACAGCAATTTAACACAAATTTGACTGGGATAGCAGATTCCTTCTGGGGATGTAAATGAAATGTCTCTTCAAAGAGAGGAGGCGGCAGTGGAATTATAGTCCACAAGTTATATGCCTCCACTTTTTAATGTTCATAGCAACAATGTCTAACATTTAAGTTTTACGGATTTTTAACCTGACCTTCCAAGTTCTGAACAAACTCTACGGTTACCATTAGAGTCCCACAACTGTACAGCTCCCCAACTAAAATGCTTCCATTGTGGACCAGACTTCTGCAGCCAGATTTTTTACAAGACTGAGCTGACTGTCTAACCAGCGAGGCCAGCCCCGAGCTCCCGGCCCTTCTTCTCCTCCGGCAGCAGCGGCGGCTTCGATGAGGCCGAGGACCAGCTCCAGGTGCTCTGAGCTGGCCTCGCCGAAGCCACCGCTGCTGGAGGAGGGGAAGAAGGCAGGAGCAGTTTGGAGGTGGCAGCCGCGATGCTGGGTTGTGGCTGCCGCCCGATTCCGGTGCCTTGCGCCGAGGCTCCGAGATGTAAGTCAAAGCCTGCGACTCAAGTCAAACAGGCCCCTTCTTGATGCAAGTCAAATATGATGTAAGTCAAGCAGTATGTAAGTCAAGGTTCCACTGTACTGTAATATTAGCTAGCTTTCAGAATTTTACTAAAATAGCTTCCAAGTAAGCTTATGTTATAAAGATGTTGCCATTATCAGTCTTGGCTGCTGTTTCTAATTTAATTCAACACTATAATATATAATTTAGATACAAGTGAAGGCAACCTGGATAGTGAAGGAGACTAAAGGGGGTAAAAAGGACATATACTGATGAAGGGATATTTTAATATTTACTGTGGATCACCAGAGAAACAAATACCAGTAAATGGTTTCGGATAAAATCAAGGGTAAACTCTCGTTCAAAACTAAAATGACTAAACTGATATGCTGCGGACAGATTATGAGAACTCAAGACAATAATGATAGAAAAGGTTGAAGGCAATAGGACAGCAGAAAGATCTAACATGAGATTGATTGATTCAGTTAAAACCCGCAGGTTGTAGTTTTCAAGAGTTCAGCAAACTAAATTACAGACTTCTTGGATGTTGCTCTGATATGTACGATTGTCATATGTCAAAAATGGTAGCAAAAAAGTTGATGGATTCTGAATTTGGTTTAAAATGATGTTGGGTCATGGTTCCTTATTTTTGACATAGTAAGATAATTACCTAAATATATTTTATTGATATTATTTTTTATTTAGATGAGCTATGGTTCTCAGATGGATCTTTGTCTGACAAATCAAGATTCAATGATCCAGGCCTCATGCCTCTTCCAGATACAGCAATAGGATTAGACTGGTCTCATCTAGTTGATGCTGCACAAGCATTTGAAGGTAATTTTAAGAATCTGTGTAATAACTACAATGTTAAATGACCAGTTTAAAGTCTAGTGCTTGCATCAACATTTGTAAGATAAGAATTACATGCATCTCATTCCAGAATTCTTTACAAATACACTTGATCTGTTTTCTCGCAACCCTATTGAGTCACTTTATGGTTGATAGACAAGCTATAGTCACCTTTGTTGGTGGGATATCAGATTGCAGATGGGTTCTGTGGCCTACCACAAAACAGATGGATGACAATTTAAATGCTAACTTTCATTAGTGAGCTTTCTTAGGGTAGTTTTTCCTAAACACAGCCAAATTCTTTTTTATAAATTCCTTAAGAATGCATAATTAAACATAAGTAGCTATCCAGTCAACCAATTCTCTTGCAGTGTATATTTAGTTCTTTAAAAGTATGCAGTTATGTATGAATAGAAAGATGATTGCACAATGGCTTTTTCACTTCTGTATTTCAACTGCAGTTTTCTATACCCACTCAAAAGCCTTTTCCTTGGAATTGGAGACACACACCCTCTCCCCCAGAGCCAGGAAGTATTAAAAACTTGTGGCATTGTACATAAGTAGAGCTATTCATTTTGTTCAATATGTTTGGAAATTCAGAGAAGTCAAGCCAAACTTTAAACTCAGGAAAAATACATCCTGCTCAAAGTCTTATTGGAGTATGTCACCTAATAGGAAGAAGCACTAATTTCAGTTAGAGTCTTTTTTCAGCCAAATAGGAGTATAGCTGAAAAACACCAACAAACGGTTGGTTCTCCATCATGGCCTTCGTGAAGCCACACAGATGGGTTTCCCAATGTACATGCACGGGGTTCCAGACCTTCCTAGCAACATAAAGGCTGTTAGTCTTCTCTCCCCTACTGCGCATGAGTAGGAGGCTTCCCGCCCAAATGCCTCAGTTCCCTCTAACCACAGCATTGGAAGGTTCATACTCATTAGTCTCCACGTTCTTCACAGTATTTCCAGCAATTTCAAAAAAGTCTTTTTCTTTTATGGCGTTTTTGCCACCTTTTAAGCTTTGTTCGATGTGTTCAGGGAAAATTCCCCACAAATGACAGCCACTCATACCGCCTTGACAAGGCCACCAACCCAAGACTTGTGAATTTTGCCAACGTTTTTAGCACTCAGGCTGTTAAAAACCATTGTAACAGGCTTAATACTTATCTTTTAGAAAAGGCTCTTACACCACAAATAGAAAAATCACAATCCTCAGTTTCTTCACCTTCTCTGCCTTCGAAGAAATCTTTGAAATCCACCTGTAAGGAGCCTAAGAAGCTACCACTTCTCCAACAAAAATTGGTATTGTAGGGTTTGAAATCAACTCAGCTCCAGTCTGAACAAAATATCAAGAAGTCATCTCCATCGACTTCTTTATCTGCTCCGGTCGAACTTGGCCAGCCTTCGCTCTTGACACCCACTAGATCAGAGCGTGCTATCTATGATTTTCGTCTTCCTTCAGAGTCTTCGGCATTGGAATGCCATTCTCGATCGTCTTCCGTTTCAGGACCTCCTCCTGTATTGGAGTGGCTTAACAACTTGTTTGTTCAGGCTCCTACGGTGATCCTATCGGACACTTAAGAGGCTCATATGCCAGTCTCGAAATTTCGTACAATGTTGGAAGGCATTCAGCAGCTGTCACTGCAAACAGATCCAAATCTGGAGTGAATTGCCCAGGAGGCAAAAAAAGTGGCATGGGGACCGCAAACAACTTCATAAGCACCCCCGTCTCAGATCTGAGCCTTTACAAGTTCCAAAGCTGAAGAAAGATAAGACCAAGCATCATGAACATAAATCCAAGGCCCAATCACAGTCGGGTTCGAAGACGTTCAGGCTTCGATTTCTTCATCTGATCTGTCGAACCCGACGAGTCTTCCTTCTTCAGATTCAAGGAAGGCAATTTCAGCTGCTCCTCATATGCAGTCTGCACTCGACCACTCTACTGGTCCCAACAGTACTTCAGTATCGTTGCCTCCTCTACCAACATTTTGTTTTTACATTTTGATGGAAAGCAGTGGCGCTATCAACCTCCACCCAGCTCAAAAAGTCGAGGCCTTCTTCCAACGACTTCAGTGCCTTCAGATACAGATACATTTTCCTAGTCTAGTATGGAAGATAAATCTGAGAGTCCACAGTTTGTTACCACACGAGACTCAGAGATCAAAGAAGCTGTGCCTCCTCCTTCATTGGAAGCTGTGAGAAATTACATTAGTTTCATACTGCATATGGCCAAAACTGTTGACTTACCAGTTCATCATCCCAAACCAAGATATACCAACCATCTCTACGGGAAGATCTCCTCTGCTGAGGCTGCCCCAGTTCACCTTGGTATTATTCCATTGTTCCTTCAAATGACTGGCAAAGCTTTTAAAAAGCTCGACCAAAAATGAGTGCCTTGCAGAATCAAATCCATGTTAAGTCTTTGATGGAAAACCTTCCTTTCTACTTAAACATGGTGGTGGTGGCAGCTTCTCAAGTGCAGTCTCAAAATCGACAAATTCCAAAACCACCCTCCAAAGAGGTACAGAAACTTGACACAGCAGCTAAAAATTTATATTCTTTCGCATCCCTTAGTTATATGATTTCTAACTACCAGGCTGCTGTGGGAGTATACCAGTGAGAATTGTTGTCTCATCTTTAGCCTTTGCTCAAACATCTCCTGCAGGATAAAAAGACTGATGCAGTGGCCATCTTCGAGGAATCCATGGCTGTGGCAGCTCAGCAGGTACGGTCTGCCAGACATGCACTGGACTGCACTACTAACATATTGGGATCCACCATTGCCCTTTGACGCCATGCTTCGGTCTACAGGACTATCCAATGATAATAAGCTCTGTAATGAGCAGTTACCATTTGAAGGAGAGGGTCTCTTTCATCCTTCCACTCATGGCCTAATGCAGTATCACCAGAAAAAAACAAACCACGGCAAAACACCTCAAATTGATCCAACAACCTCAGCAGAGGGTTTTTGATACCCTTGGAGAAAACAACACTTCCAGCAGTCTTTCATGCCTGCTTACTCCAAAGGACAATTCAAAGACAGATAATCAAGATCATCCTCGTTTAATACCTATACTTCAGCTAAATCCAAGAAGCCCAGATCTTATTCCTCCCACTCATCCCTCAGCAGGGACAAATGCCTACAGGACTTCTGACTCTCTGACAGATACTAATCTAGCTCCCTTCCTACCAGTTTGGCAAGCCATCACTACAGACCGATGGGTTATTTCCATCATCACTCATGGTTACTAACTAGAGTTTCGCTCAATTCCCCCCTGGAAACTATGCTTCAGTGGATCCTTCCTTTTTGCCTCCTGCAAGAAATGTCATTTCTCTTAGAAAAAAGGGCCATACAACCTATTTCCCCCACTACTCAACATCTGGGGCTCTACTCAAGGTACTTCAGAATTCCCAAAAAAGACAACTGCCTGCATCCCATCTTGGATCTGCACCTACTGAACAAGTATATGTTCCAAACAAAATTTTGAATGGTCACACTGGAGAAAATAGTACCTCTTCTCCAAAAGGGAAATTGGTTCAGAGTTACAGACCTAAAGGACCCGTACTTCCATATTACCATTCACCCGTTCTTCAGGAAATTTCTTCACTTTGGAAATCGTCTACCAGTTCTTGGCCCTTCTGTTTGGATTATCAACGGCACCTCGAGTTTTTACAAAGTGTATGGCGCCAATGACAACTTACCTCAGAACTACCTTGACGACTAGCTCATAGTGGCAGATTCAAAGCAAATAGTGCAAAAGGACATTCATTTTGTTCTGTACACCCTCAATACCCTAGCGTTAAACATCAATGTAAAAAAGTCTCACCTGGTTCCTGTACAAAACCTTCAGGATATCGGAGCAATACTAGGTCGCCAGGGCATTTCCACCCAACAGTCATATAGATGTTGTTCAAACAAGGTGGCACCTTACCAGCCCACATCCCTTAAAGACTAGTCAGCCTTATGGCCTCTACCATCTCGGTTGTACCCCACGTCCATCTGACGCACTGATCCCTTCAAGTCTAGTTCCTTTCTCTGTTTGATCCACTACTGGACCACCCCTCCAAACCTCTTCTAGTAACACTGGAGTTGGCAGACCAGTTACAGTGGTGGACCCACAGGCAACATCTTCTCATGGGACGTCCTTTTCACCCACTACATCCTACCATACAAGTGGCAACAGGCGTAAGTCTACAAGGTTAGGGAGCATCATGTCAGACTCTTACCCTCAACGACACGTGGTCTGGTCAGGAGAGGTCCTTTCATATTACCTAGCTCAAACTCCTCACTGTCTTCAAAGCGTTCAAGGCATTTCTCCGGCTCCTCTCCGGCAATGTAGTGCAGGTGGTCACCGACAACATGACCACCATGTACTAGTTCAACAAACAGGGTGGCACTCACTTATGGCGTCTCCTGCTGTTAGCTGTAGACTTTGGGGAATGATGCATGCTGGATCACATTTCCCTATTGCAGTCCATCTCCCAGGGTCGGAAAAACATCCTTCCCAACCGTCTCAGCAGGATGGGAACAACCTCGCATGAGTGGGAGCTTGATCGCTCGTTCGTCATTGGGAAGCCCCACAAATAGACCTTTTTGCCATGCAAATGAACACTAAATGCCGCAAGTTCTGTTCACAGGCAGGGAAAGGTCACCAATCCTTAAAGGACGCCTTCATGTTTTTGGTTAGGGTGTCGCCTCCTCTATGTTTTCCCCCCAATTCCACTCCTCCTGAGGACAACAACAAAGATTCGCCATGACAGGGCAAATGTGATTTTGATAGCTCTTTGGTGGCTGAGACAACCATGGTTTGCTCCACTGTTGAGCATGGCTTCAGAGTATATTGAACTACCACTCTTGACCAACCATCTTCACAGTGCGGAAGGAATTTGAAATTCATATAACTTCTGTTAACAGTCTCTTACCACTGTGTCATCCTTCCTAACAATGAGTAAATATTGTTTCTCTCTAAGAAATACCAGGCCAACTATCACTGTATCTAGCCATTTGATAGAAACTGCCTTATTTTTGTTTTACTTGGACAAGTAAATAAGCCCTACAGTGTGTTTCCTCCCCAGTTTTTAGCTGTTTATTTTATTGTAACTATGCCATGTAATATGGATCCTTTCCTGAATAATCTGAACTTGAGAGCTCTGAAAATTCAAAAGCCTCATTTAAATAATGATGGGTATATACTATTTTAAGTGCTCTTTAACTAGAAAACCCTGCAAAGAGTCACCATAAGTTAGAATCAACTAGATGGCATGTAATTATTATAGTGGTAACAATCAAAGCCTCAGTCTGATTTTAAGAGCTGGTGTGTGTGAAACATAAATGCTATTTGTTTTAATTTTAATTTTAACCCTTCAAGGAGTTAAAATTCAAGGTAGCCTGTTCTTACTCCTCATTTTATATACATAATCACTTTATCCAGGAGATTAGGCTGAATAGCTGTCACTTGCCCAATGCTAACCAGAACTAGAACTCAATCATCCTGTGTTCACTCTAATTAGTGCACTGTATTGGCCTCGTTCGTGATTGTGTCACAAAACCTCTTTCTGTGAGATGGCACTATCATTGTGCCACTCCAGATGTTAAATGGTCAAAGAATACTCATCATATTAATGTTGAAAATCAGTGTGAGATTAAAACTACCAAACTGGTTCACATGTTTGCTTGTTGACGTGTGTCTGTTTTAAGTGGAAGTGTTTTACGAAGTCAGTGTATCAGACATACATGTAACCAGTTTTCTTCCTTGAAGCTGATCTGTCAATATGATTTAATGGGAGATTACTGAGCTGGCTGCTTCTGTGTTATAGATCAAAAGATGTTATGCATGTAACTCAAACATATGTATGTATCAGGAGGGATGTGCCTAGCGAGCATTGTCATTTTTGTTTCCTTTTGAGGGGGGTGCTTCTTTTGTTTTCATGTCTTTTGTGCACAAATCCTTTTAAAAAAATACAAAAGGGAATTCCTCTTTCAAAATATTTATTTTCATCTTCTCAGTTTATGTTCTTCCTGGAATTCGAACCCCTTAAAGAAACCATAAAGAAACCATTAAAATTATCCCCCAAAAGAGAAGATAGGCAACAGAGAATCAATCTACTCTCAATGCAGACAACAATACAACCAGCTACCACCACCAAATAAACCTGCCGAACCTCTCCTTTAATATACATCTTTAATGGAATAAAAATGCACAATAAATTAATCAAATAACAATTTAAGCACATTAATCAGAAAGAGAAAGAATCTTCTGTACACTGGGGGGGGGCAAGATAGCACAACTACATCTTCCAAAAATGAAGAAAAACAAGCAGGCAGATGAAGGCCAAAATGCAATCAAAGCCTCCCCAAAGCAAACCAAAGCAAAGCAAGCAAACAAAAACATGCTGTTTATATACTGCCCTATAGTGCTTATAGCACTCTCTGTGTGGTTTACAATTTAATTATGCAAGCTACACATTGTGCCCGTCCACCCTCATTAGCTGGGTACTCAGGGTACTGATTTGGAAGAAAGGAAGACTGAGTGAACCTTGAGCTGGCTACCAGGTCATGAGTAGTTCTGGCTGCAGTACTGCAGTTTAACCCCTGTGCCATGATGCACCTACTTGAATAGGTAGGTTTTCTCTTCCAACCACTTGATGTTTTATCTTTGCTTCTCTGGAAGGCCAGACAGCAACTAAACTCTTCAGAGAAATTGGAATGAGAGGAATTTCCCCACACATACCCCCCCCCCCAAATGGGGAGTGAGGTATAAAGGATTAGGAAAATGCCTAATTTGTTATACTTCAAACATAAATCGATTGGTGTAATGCAAGCCCATATTTTTATGTTGCAGAACAGGGTGACGAGACTTTTTGCTTGCACAAACAGGAACCACATGCTGACATACATGGTCCATGTATTAAGGGGAGGGAAACCACCCCTGTGGGGAAAGACTGAAAGAAATGTGTGTGTTTAGCCTTGAGAAACGAAAACTGGGGGGAGATAAGATCACACTTATCATTCATTCGTTCATTCATTCTTTATTATGCGGCCATAGACCCGATTTAATAGCACAGAAGGAAATTTGGTAATCTTCTAAGTCTGGCATACAGAGGAGGGACAGGATCTGTTCTCAATCAACTCAGAATGCAGGACACGTAACAATGGGTTCAAGTTACATGAAGCCAGATTTTGGTTGACTATCAGGAAAAACTTCCCATCTGTTAGAACTGTACGTTAGTGGGTACCAGTTAACTCAAGTGGTGGCGAGTGCTTCAACACTGGAGGCATTCAAGAGAAATGTAGACAACCACTTGACAAATATCCTTTGATTTGTATTTCTTCCTTGAGCAGGGAGTTGGACTTGATGGCCTTATGGTCCCTTCCAACTTCATTATTCTATAATTCTATGTAATGAATTGGAAAGTTCACTAATAATGTCTAATTGTAGCTCATAGAACTCAGTTCTGCATTTCAGATTTTAGATACATTATTCAAAGTCATTCACTTCTAAAATAAGAAAATATCTTGGGCATTGAAACTGTAATTTCTTCTTTTTCTGGATTATTTATTACATGAGAAACCATAACTCTGTCACACCATCAATCATTGCATTCTGTTTGCAACACCAAACAATGCTCACTTGTTCACAGAAATGTGCAAGACTGAAAGCAAAGATTATTCTGTTCCTAGTTAATCAATGTATTTGACATATCTAGGAACTAAGATGCTGTATACTAAAATAATCTGTGTTCCCACCATTTTAAGAATGGCCTTGTAGGACAAGAACAATACCTGTCTTAATTCAGCATATGATTTTTCAAAGTGCCAAATAGATCCCTACTGTTAGCTCTCAAAGGTAACTTGAAAATGATGCATTTTTATAAGTTAAAAACAATCTTCAATCAACATTCTGAGTCTCTTTATAGTAAAGTTGCTTGAGATAGTCATGCTAGGCAGGAAGCAGATGGTTACCATTCTTCTTTATTTTTCTTTTCTGGTGATCTGAGGCTTTTATTCAGAACTGATAACCAGTTGTTATCAACTGGCTGTAGGTAAGATAGAAAGGTATACTTTTCAGCACATGAACTTTCCAAAAATGTATCAAAGACCATATCTTCTAAATTTGCAGCCTCTTTTTTGTTCATCTTTCCTAGTGTTTTCTCAAGGATTAATTTTTCTGCCTCAAACAATACTGCTGAATTTTGTACATTTGTTCAGTTTGATTATTTTATAGATTGTAAGAAATAATAAAATGCTTGGCAGTTGAGAATTTTAAAATATAGCTCTTTATGCTGGGTACGATGGCCATCAGGTTCAGAGAGTCATGCTATATTTATCCCAGAGCAAGTGAGTCGAATGTGAAGACTAGGGAACGTGCCTGCCCCCCTACCTCCGAATCCCGCAGTCTAGCCATACTGATCAGTGCTTCCAACAAGTCCAAAAAGACACAAGGATAGGCAGTCAAAACCACCGTGCCCCCCTTGCAAGGTAGAACTGCCACTAAATCCACAAAAATACTAAAACACTTGAAAGACGGTCAAGGGAAGACCTGGTTTAGTTCCACAAACCCTCTGAGCCCAAAACTGAGACCTTTGGTTGGAAAAATGTATGTACAGTATTGTACTGAGACTTTTTTTGAGATTAAAGATTTTCCTTCCATAGCCCTCAACAGCTTTCCCATGATGAAATGACCTTGAGAGGTCCTTAGAACCTTCAGGGGGTATAAGAAAAAAAATTCTAAAAATTGGTTCAGCCTTACACTTTGTAACTCATAGCAATAGGATGTTAGCCATAGTCTGGTATGTTAGAGTACAAGAACAAACAAGGATGTGTGCTGGATTATACAGAAGGTCTATTTTGTGTATCATTCTAGTCACACAGTTAAAACCTCTATTTAGATTATATTCTGCCATGTTTTAGCATATTTTAACATTTGCTTGCATTGTGCTACCTAGCACAGTAGGAGTCTACCAGTGCAGGTGCAGAAACACATTTTTTCCAGGACTATCTACAGCCCTACATCAAAGATTAAATTAAGAGGGGGGGTTGGCATATGAACACTTTTAAATGGACTACTATGTTTTCTATATCATTTCCCATTCTAAATTAATGAAAACTGGTTAGCAAAAGGGTATAATATTTATTTTAATTTCATTGTTATGCATAATTTTAAAATAAGGTTTTAAGGAGAAAACGATAAATAACTATCGTTCTGCAATTTTATATCTCCCCACGTAGGTTTGAGTGCATTTTCTGTACTATAGATACTTCTGTCTTTCAATGTGCTGAACTCACTTCTGACTTTCAGATTATGTCCTGTATTATGTAACCATTATGGGTTCTGGCTCTAAACTGCCAATGAAGTATAAAATCATTTTCTTGTCTTCATAATTCGTATGGATATGCTGTTCAAAACCGAACTCCAAACTGCATATAGAGGTATACTTAGCAATTGCTTGCATATCTTTCTCTAATGGTTTGGAAATTTAAAAGAAAAAAAACTAAAGCAGTTATACCTGAAGATTATGTATAAATATTTTCATGGCCACTTCTTAGTTTGTCAAATTCATAACCATTTAAAGTGATGGTAAATCTTACCATTTCATTAAAAATACATGAAATTCATAGGTTTTGATGTGATGGTAGTAATCTAATGAAGAAAATGCTGTGTGTAGATTTAAGAAGATGCCATAGTGAGATCTAACATCATTGATATTAAAAATAGCCCACAGATGTTGCCTTTCAGATGGATTGCAAAAACGTTATTCAGAATTTAGTTCAGTGAATTCTATTGTTTATAGGAACATTCTAAATCTTATTTCAGATTTTGACTCTGATGAAGAACTTGGGCCAGTCTGTCATCACACTGCGTTTCTAGGTGATGATTTGGGGTTGACTATTGGATCTTTTTTTTAAAAATGTATCTTTATATTGCTATGTTTGCACGGTTGCATGATCATATGCAAGCTTTGGGGCTTTGCAAGATGATAGGGGAAGGCATGTTATGGCCAGGATCAATTAAAGTTAGTAGACTTTAGGAAAATCTGACTTCGTTCACATAAATGAATGAGCCCTGTAGTTACAGAATGAATCTTTTGCATGGAAAAAAGAAGCAAAGTGTGGTTTTCTCATTTTCTAAACAAAGAGTGTGTCCGGCATCTGAGTAAATTTTTATCTGCCACACTGCATGTTCTTTAGTGAGAAAGCCATCTTCCAAATAAGTCAGGAATGTATTTTAAGAGTCAGGGTAAATGTTTCCAAACTTTTCTTTTGTCCCTCAAATTGGTAAACCTATGATGAAGGTCATAAACAGGAACTCTAGCATATTGGACTTCAAGTGTACAGATAACCAGTCATCAAATTCAAGTATAGTGGTACAATAAATGCGCTCTGCTATACTGGATTCCATAGTTGTTATGGAATTAAGTCTTTTTTTTCCCTCTGAGTTGCCTGCATTTATTATTAATTTGTTTGAAGCTGTTCATGGTCTCAGTTTTCCCCCCTGAAAATTGGGCAGAACTAAATTGATAGACAATGAAAACGAATGTCAGTTTCATGCCAAACTGAGACTATAATGAACTTGCTTTAGAGTTACATTGGAAGGAATGGAAGGTTGTTTGATACAGAGATTTTGTTCTTTGACTATGCAACCAAATAAAAAGGATATCTGAATTCTTCATTGGCGTTATGTATTGAAAATATTTTTATTCGCCTTACCTTCATTTTTAAACGTATTTGTCTTTTCAGATCAAAGAGTGGCATCTTTTTGTACATTGAATGATATGCAGCATGTTCAAAGTTTGGACAGTAATCAAGCCTTAGGCACAAATCCAACAAATGGAAAAGATTTTATTGATGCTACTGGGTATGTAAATCAAATAGTACTGTTTCCCAAGAAATGAAATGAAATCTTCCTTTTCAGCAGATATGAAAAAGAACTCCAGTCAGCTCCAGATTAGTATGGTCAGAAATGATAGGAGTTCAGTTATGTAATCAATTTAAACAGCTTTCTGTATTTGAAATAACTGTCTTCAATGATTTATAGTAAAGCCAGGAAACTAAAGCACAGATTAAAATAAGATGTGTTTGCAATTTAGAAACACCTGGAGGGCCAGAAGGAGGGCCACAATTTGCAATCTTCCTCTTAGCTACTATTCAGTAACTGCCAAGCGGGGGGGTTATGGGGTGGGAATTAAGTGGCATCTACTCTCATCACCATAGCTCTCAAAGCCATCTTGTGTGTTGCTGGTTACATAAGTAGCTAAGGGTGACATTTCTAGTCATCCTGCTGTCTCTCTGTGTTTGAATTTGGATTGCTTATAATATAGCCTTCAACAATAACAAAGAGAAAGCAATAAATTACTGTAATATCTGAGGTACATTTTAAAATACTGTACTGTAATTCAAATAGTAAAGCAGCATAATCATTTCATATTTCAGTGAGATTAATACCATGTTTAACTAGAAAGATTTTCAAAGTATTTTCAAGCTAAGCAAGTGCCAGATAAAACTTTGTTCATCTAGTCTATCTCTGAAGACTAGGGTATCAAGAGGGTTACAGCAAAGGATGAGTTTAATATTCACGCACTGCATGCAGGCATAGGTAGGCCATCATAAACAGGTCCTAAGCCGTATAGGCCTTTGAATGTTAAGATCAGCAGTTCAAATTGTGCTTTTAAAAGAATCAGTTGCTTTTTTAAAAAAACTGCTGAGATCTATATGGATATTCTGTAAAGTTTAGCTGTGGGTCTGAATCTATCCTGATAAACTGTGTCATGAAATAGGGTCCAGATTAGGGCTTTTCATTGGGATTTGGAAATATTTGGAATTTGAGTAGTTCTCAATCATTCCAAATCTTAACTTGATGATTATGAAAATATGTAATTTCTAATATTTGGAGTCCCATTTAGTCCTATAGATTAGAAAGCAAAAGGCCTAGGTTTCTGCTTGCTGGGGAAGAACTGAGAGTTCTTCCTATATCTCAGGCATCCTGGAGTGATCTCTTAAGAAATGAAATGTGTAGCCCGTATAATTAAACTGTAAACTGCCCAGAGAGTATTTGTAGAGCTGTGGGGAGGTATATATAAGCAGAACACTTTGCAAACGCATTCTGCCACCACGGCTCATAAGGGCCTCCTGATTGAGTTTGTCATGGGTTTCCCAAAGGAAGGAGGCTGGGGTGAGAGCAGAGTGATGTCTGTATGCACTAATGAAATGCAGAAGCAGAAAAAGACACCAGAAGATTTTTTTTTTCACATTTCTTTTTTTTCCAACTGAAAGGCACGCATAGGTACTTATACATCTCCTGTGCATTTGCTGTTAGGATATACTCTGGCCAAAGCCTTCACCACAGTTTTCCCTGTGCACTTTTGTGAACCATCCACTTAGATTCTCTACATCTTATTGTAGAGGTTAGGAATAAGATTTATGATTAGTAGATGCATGGCTTATAAATCAACAGCGAAAATATTATATTAGTTTTAGGCCCCTTTGGGGTATTTCAGGCAGGGGAATAACATTTTGTTATATATAAATACAACTGTATAAATACTTGTTGGATTGGGAAATGAAGGATGAAGAAATTAAAGTTACGACGGTACAGTGGGCAAAAAACTGTGGATATATGCTAGAACAATGTGGAAAACTGTAGACATTCAATTGCAAATTAACAGTTGCAGTCGCATATAAAGAAAACCTACTTAAAATGTTTTATAGATGATATAGAGCTCCATCTATGCTTGCTAAAATGTATCCCAACTTTTGGGGTAAATGTTGAAAATGTAAAAGTGAGGAGGGTACATTTTATCACTTATGGTGGACTTGTGCAAAAGGTAGGAGTTATTGGGTTAAGATATTCACATGGTTAAGGCAGGTGACAAAACCAAACCTAAATTTTAAACTGGAACTGTGCCTATTAGGAATTTCCCCCCAAAAAAACAATGGAATTAAAGAAAATAACTATTTGGTGTTGCAAGTGCTCACAGCGGCAAGGCTGGCCTGGGCACAGTTATGGAAAACAGACAAGACACCAACGGACAAAATGGTGATAGATAAAATTTTGGACTGTGCAACCATGGATATATTAACATACAAACTTAAAGAGGAGGAGGAGTGTAAATTTGCTCAATCTTGGAGCTCCTTCTATACGTGGTTAGAGGATGGTTGTGTATATGTATGTGGATGGATATGGATATGGATGCATATAGGTTAAGGGTTACCTCTTCAATATGTGTCACGACTAAAAAGAGCTATTAGATGTTTATTTTATAAATTTCATAAAGGTTATTAAAATTAAAATAAACATTTTTTTTATATATAGATAGCCATTTTAATTTAATAGACTTGGTATTTATTTGTTTACCCCCAGCTCCCATTCCTAGTAAATGTCTCCTATACAAAGCAGCATTGTGGAGGGTGGGAGCTCCCCTTCAAGGACATACACATCCGACATGGGGGAGAATGAGACTGAGAGGAATCAGGTGGGCACTACTTCTAAAGTATGTGACCCTGAAATCACCCCTTCCCACTTCAGCTGCACTTGCCCCACCAGTGACTAGAAGTAATACTGACAGCAAGTTAGCAATTCTTGATAGTGGTGTGCAGGCCACATTATTTATTTATTTATTTATTTATTTATTTATTTATTTATTTATTTATTTATTTATTTATTTTCTGCACGACTTTCCCAAAGGGTGCTTTGCAGAGTATGGAGTACAGATGCATATCTAATATAACTGAGTGAGCCAGGAGCGAGGCAGGGCATTTTTACCACCATGTCAGGGGTAAGGAGTTGTTTCAGCAGAGGCCAGAGAAAATGGAATTGCCAGTGCATCACCTAATCCAGAATGTGGCAACTCATTGGAACTTGAAGGAGTGCTGTAGCAGCAAAGGGCACTCCACGATTTGACACTGGAGACTTTCTTTGGTATGGGGCATTATGGATCATGTGTTCTATGTCCACTGATGCTATTCCAGTCTGGCTGCCAGCGCTGCCCAGGGTATTTGCCCACTCCTAAGTACAACATCTCCTTTCTGTCCCTATATTTCATTTTGACAAAAAATCTCACAGTCCCCTTCTTCAGTACTTTTCTTAATTCAACCATTCCTTGTTATGCACATTCTGTGCTCATGTTCATTAGAATAAATCACTCTTAGTGGAGATATGTCTGGGCTTGTCTTAACTTTATATCTGTTGCCAAATACTTATTATGTTTCTAAAATGTAAGCTTTAATATTATCCTAATCTAATTGCTTCAAAGCCAGTTATGTTATGTATTTGAATTCAGATATTTTTTTTTCCAAAAAAAGGGTTTTATCCAGCTTAAACCAACATGGGGCAAACATTTGTGTCTGCACTCTGTGAAATTGGTTTCAAATTATGACATTCCTTTCCAGTGTTTTCTAGGGAGAGAATACTCAGAAATAGTTTACCATTACTTTCTTCTGGGATACCCTGTGTGCAGCTTGGCCAAGGCCACACAGACTGGCTGTTATCCCTAGAGACACAGTAGGGAATCCGACTCCCAAGCTCTGGTTCTGCAGCCAGTTGCCTATCCTACTGACGTAACTGCTGTACAGTGTTTGCATACACAGGAAATCTATGCCTCTTGTTTTGTTATACAGTGTGACCCCTCAAGCCATGTGAGAAGTCAAAGGCTCTCGGGCAAGCTGAATCTATTTAAAATAAAAGGATTGCTTGCCATCAAAGCCCTATTTAGGGAAGAGGGATCTTTTTAGTGTAAGAATTCACCCGCTTGAGCTGTGACATCTCCTTTTAATTTTTAGTTTAAAAAACGGGGAAAGAATGAATTAATTCCAAGTCTTTATCATAGCACCTCTCATTTTTCTCACTGTTCCCCATTTGGCTTCCTAGCCCAGCAGTTGTACCATTTGACATGCTTGAACGGTAATTCTGTGTGAATGAGACGTGTTTCAGTCTCATTTTCTCTCTTAAAGAAATGCATTAAAAGCAAGGGGAATGTGGATAATGTCTGTGAACTATTTCAAATATGTATCGACCATTTGTGCTTTGCCTGTTTCAAAGCAGTTTGTTCATACTACAAACTGTTTATATTGTATTTTATTTACACATGTATGCTCACCTCCTTGCTTTTCATTGTACTATTCATTTTCTGTTTCTTACAAGTAGTTTGCTAAATGGTGCTTCCAGATGACCAGCTACTAACACTACAAGTGAAAAGACACTGTGCAGCTGTTTTATCTTCCTTTATAAATTTAATATGTTGAAAGAAAAAGTAGAAGAAGGGAGAGGGAAGATGGGGAAAAATAGGAAGGTTACAAACAGAGGATGATGAAAGAATGCTGAGATTCTGAAAATACAGACCATTTTGGTATTCCAGCAATATGAGGGTTGCAGTAAACTTGGAGCTGCTGTAGCCTTCTTAGAATTCAGTACTACCTCTTGCAGCTTTCTTTGTATTGGTATTACTAACTTTTGTGATGAACACCTAGTAGTCATCATACTGCTTAACATAAACCCCTAGTCCTTGAGAAGGGTATTTTAGCCACATTTGTTGGCATTTGATCTTTAAGGTTGTGTCATGCTCCTTCCATCACAAGACTGGACTTGAATATGGCTTGAATGGCTTATTTTTGCCATTGCATCTATTGCACCAAGAGACCTCTGCATTTTATATGTACCTAATCTGCTAGGGAATAGGCATGATGTCTTTCAAAAATTTCAGAATACAATTTAATCTTTTAGGGAAGACAGCCCTACTACCCTGACCGGAAAAGTAAATCAGCTTGAAGTGATTCTTCGACAGTTGCAAACCGATCTTCGTAAGGTAAATATATTTACTTGTTGCAATATCAGTGCTTACATGGTTTCCTTCTAAGATAACTCGGGAATGTGAATATTACTTGAAAGCTATACTTGCATGAGACTGTTGTGTTCATCCCACTGAACAGATTGGCAAGGTAGGGGGAGACTTGCTTTGGATAGCAAAAAGTTCAGGAGGAAAGCCCTGCAATCTTACATCCACCAGCACTCATGCCACATCACACTCTGAGCAGCTGCCTTTAGCCTTTTAAAATATTTATATGAGAGTGGGTCTCTTAGCAAATCTAGTGTCCAGTCTACTTGCTTTATCAGTGTATAGTATCTCTGATATCTCCGATGGAAGTTGAAGGCAAGGTAATGGAAATTTAGAGTCAGAAAGTTTGCCCTGGCTTTGGCAACTAATGTATGGCCTACTAGAAGACAACTTCACATGTTTAAAAACCAGTCATTGGACAACAACACAAAACATTTAACTTGAGTTGCTGAAGTCAAACAGTGAATTAGTCCACTAAAGCTATCCTAGATTTTTAGCCAAAATATTACTGGAATCTTATATTCATGCAAGAGGAGTAATGGAATCTGTTGTGGCTAATTGATGAGGTGTCAGTAACTTATTGGTCATGGGCCTGATTGTGTATCTGATTATTCTTTTGCCCCTCTCTAGTTAGTTGCCATTAGCTCCCGCAACTTCCCTAACTTTTCTTATAAATTAAAATTCCAATAGCATAACATATATATTATATCAATCTTATACAGTGGTACCTTGTATGAAGGAATTAATTCATTCCAAATGAAATTCTGTTAAGCAAATTTTCCTTTATACATATTTCCCATAGGAATGCATTGAAAATGGAGTAACCCCATTTTTATGTTGTATGGATTTGGCCCATAGGCAATTCTGTTAAGCAGATTTCCCCTATCTCCAGAATATTTTATGTTGTACAAATTTTATGTTATACAAGGTGTTTGTTATACAAGGGTCCACTGTATTTGAATATTACCTAGGAGAACGAACTGCATGTTCTTTTTTTTTACTTGAATAATTTGTGAATGTTTCTGTTATGGTAACTAAATTAAGGAGAAAAATAAACTTCCAACTTGTTCTGAAAGATATGAATACTGTAGTAAGGTCTGAAAGTATCAGTTATCTTGCTTATAACACATTTGAGGAATTGCTGTATTTTTCTATGTGTAAGATGTCCTCCCCACTTTTTGAACCCCCAATTAAGAAATCAGTATTTTAAACAAAAAGTGGAACACATTCTGCATCTGTGTGTAGCCTACAAGCTCTCCACCTCCAAAGGAATGTGTTCCAGTTAGTTTGTTCAGCATCAGCTGAAGTCTGTTACATAAGGGTTGTGGTTGGAGGAAGCCTGCTCTGCAGAGACAAGGAATGGGCAATTTCACAACCGCTCAGTTTACTTCTATGTATAAGATTATCATCAATTTTTAAGTTAACAATTTTAGTAAAAATATCTTATACATGGAAAAATACAATAGATTGTATCTAAGTCTATCAGTCAAATTACTTTCTCAGTGTTTCACATTTCGCCATCTTATGTAAGACTTGCTTATATAAATATTTCCTGCATCCAACTACAAGGATTTGTTACATAGCCTCTGAAGGAGTGGGGCATGGCTACTTTTACAAAAGTATACTCTGAGATTTAGATTGCATTCTGCCTCCTAGAATATTTCATCCCTCACAGTGAACAGCATGTTCTTAAGTTTAGAACGCAAACTGCTTTTTGAAACTGCTGTCTCATTAAACTATGATTGTGTTGTTGAAGTCTTTATGAGTCTGTTAAATTTAGTATAAAGGAATTAATTTGTTCCAAATGAAATTATGTTAAACAAATTTTCCTTTATACAAATTTCCCATAGGAATGCATTGAAAACAGAGTAATCCCTAATCGCAACCATTTTTATGTTGTACGGATTTGCCCATAGGCGATTCTGTTAAGCAAATTTCCCCTATCTCCTGAATTTTTTATGTTGTACAGATTTTGTTATACACACGATTTGTTATATGAGGGTCCACTGTATTAGTATCCCTCTGGGGTTGAAGCGGCAAGGTTCTGATTTTTAAAAAGCCTGTGTGCACAACCTGCCTTTTGCAGGGTACGTACACCTATGCCACCCAGTTGGTTTTGACAGCTCAGGCTGTGGCAAAGGGGTGTGTGGCTTCACTCCAGCTGCTGGATCTCACTTCAGGCGATGGGAACCTTCAGAACTGATTAATAAAATAAATAATCTGTTTTCAATGCATTCCTATGGGAAACTGCATTTTGAACGAAGAAAAATTTGAATTACGAAAGATCCATTGGAACAGATTAATTTCATAATTCAAGGCATCACTGTTCTGTTTAATACATGTCTAACTGCCTTGTTGCTACCAGTTGTCTTGCTCTTTTTGTATTGTTTACAAGCCCTTTAAGGCAGTGTTTCTCTTTTATCTTGTCTGTGCTCCTATACAAAAGTATGCCACATTACCCTAGGCTTATGTGTAGCAAAAATATGGATGTAAAAATGTGTTATATAATCTCACTTAATTTTATTTAGCCATCAAATTTCTGTACTTTAGAAAAAAAGACTACGCAAATTTAAGGATTCAGATCAGAGTTGCAGTGCTATCATTTTGAATGGGAAGTTAAAAGAAACAAAGGCCTGTTAGATTACTCAGAAACATTAACAGCACAAATAGTGGCTGCAAACATCGTTGATTCTCTTTTTCTATGATTTAGGAAAAACAAGATAAAGCTGTTCTCCAAGCTGAAGTCCAGCATCTGAGGCAGGATAACATGAGACTTCAGGAAGAATCTCAAACAGCAGCTGCTCAGCTAAGAAAATTTACTGAATGGTTTTTTAATACAATAGACAAGAAGTCGTAATATTTGAAAAAGCATTATGGAAGCCACATAACACCAGTAATTTTGAAGTAGCCTAATATAATTTCACTGTGTTCACAACCCATTTTATATACTCTGCTATTATTTCTGTGCAGCCCTGTTTGTTTGAACAAGGCGATTGACTGTTAGGGATTAGATTCATATCCATCTGAAGAAAACAGAGAGAATGGCAGGCATTTGTTTTTGTGAAAATGAATGTACAATTCCTGGTGTCATTTTAGACATTTTAGAGTATATTTCTTGCTTGAGCTTACCTGGAGAGGAATAAGGTGGCTTTTATCTTCTCTACTTCAGGTGTTCCAGTGAAGATGTTAAAGCAATTTATGGTAGCTTTGATTTCAATAATGTAAGATAAAAATAAATAACTAGACGTATACTTTCATGTTTAAAGGTGCTCTATTTTTTGTATGTACAGTAGATATTTCCACAGTCACATTGTCATAGCAATAAGAATGGAAGTAGAAATGAATAGTCACAAAGCTGTCTTTATAAAAAAAATTTAGTGCTGATGAATTTAACACTAGTTTGGATGCAGATATATTAGGATTATTTATTTGCAGAAAAAATGGTGCCTGAATTTAAACAGTGTTCTGTTTTTTCTATAAAAAAAGACACATGCCTTGTACATGGCTCACTTATCAGTTCACTCCAATGTCAGTGACTTTGTATAGTTTGTCTTCAGCTAAGTTGGTTATAGAGAACATAACTATTAAAATCATATGTGGTGTGAGCCAGCCAGTCATTTGTATAATGCCAGATTTGTTTATCTTTGTACAGAAGCTTTGAGCGAGTGACATGTATTTAACACCTTTATTTAAGCTATTTAACCTGTTAATTTTATAAAGTTTTTTGTTTTATCTGCACTATGATGAAGTCAGCGGGTTGCAAGCTACAGCGTGTTTTAGCTTGCCAGAATGACACTGCGGAGTTTTAGAAAAATCTAACTGTTGGATGCTGCTAGTACACAATTTGTGTTTGTATGCTTTAACATTTTTAACTGATTCATTTGAAATGAACATACATTTTTCTTTTTTAAATAAATGTTAAAAATATAAATCACAAATAAAGGGCCTCTGTTTTGTCTATGACTACATATGACTTTCATTCCAAAAGAAAAGTCACACTTACACATATTGCTTGTATTCTGGTTTCAGATTCAATAGCCAATGCAATTCACCATATGCAACCATGCTTTTATTTGCGGTATTTAATTCAATAGCAAATTTGGGCAATTATCTGCTAACAAGAACTTAATCGTGGCTGTAGTCCCATACACACTTAACTTAATGAACACAATGGCATCTGCTTCTGAGTAAACGTGCATAGGATTGTGCTGAATTCAAGATTACCTAACCGTGTACTGATATAGAGATATAGGTATCCATTGTTACGGACAAAAAGTCATTGAAAAGGGGAGGCTTCAACATCTTGAGTTACATGAGGGATTTCCACTCACACAAAGGGGGTTGTCTCTCCTTCCCCTCCTCCCTACAGTACCAGAAGAACTGCAGGCCTTCAGCATAAATGAATAGATGGATCATTTCATTTATCAAGATGTCCTGCCCACTAGCAGAAGGATGCTGCTATATGGAATTTGTTACTTATTTTTAATATATGCAATGAAAAGACATCTATTTTATAATATGAATGAGGTTGTTGAAAGCGAACGAACAGAAACTTGAAATCTTTCGGGGAAATATTCTTTTGAAAATTGAAGGGCTAATTGTCAGATTAAACCAAAGCTCACTGCTTATGAGCAGATTCGTTTGAATCCTGTTAAGATTTATGCCAGTTTAAATATAATTACTTTAAAATTAAGGTGGCTAATTGTTGCTAATTAACTTGTATTTGTGGCTGCATGCCATTTGTATAATTTGGCAAGCACGCAGGAATGTGAGCAGCAACAAGTTAATTAGCAGCACAATTTCACTTACATTTGTTTAAATTGCCAATAGGATTCTCGCCATTATTTCTTTTTAAATTATGTGCATAGGCACCATTGCATGTTAATTTATTTGGATAGTGAAGGACTTTAACACACACACACAGAGGGGGTGGCAATTAAAGTGGTAACTAGAGATGGGCACGACTTTAAAAAATTTTTTTTCGAGTTGTCGTTAGTCGGGCCGGTCCCGTTTCGGCTCGTTTCTGGTTTTCGCGAAAAAAGCGGGCTCCTGGAGGCACCTCTCTGGGGTGGGTGCCTCCTCTGGCCCGCTATAAAGGGAAAGTGGGCTCCTGGAGGCACCCGTGGGTGCCTCCTGCCACTAGGAAGGGGAAGCAGGCTCCAAGAGAGACCCCTCTACATGGGGGTCTCCCCTCCTCACCTGCTGCTGCTGCAAAATGCTATGCAATAGCCATATGGATATTGCATAACAGAATGTGCAGACAGTGAGACCAGTGAGAGTGATAGCGTCATGCCCGCCCTTCACAAGGCTCTCGCACCACCATGTCTCACACAGAAGGGAATTGTACTTGCTGCGTGTACTGCAATGCAAGCAAGTAGATCTGGCTTTAAGGTGGCTTAGTGCAATGGCTAGGGTTAGGCTAGTGACGGGTAAGGTTACGGTGGGCTTGCCTCTCTGACCCACTAAGAAGACAGTCTGTCGTATGGGTATGGAGTCAAGGGTTAGGGTTAGGGCTAGGGCAGTTTTAGGGGGCTTTTTGGCACATCCCAGAAGTCTCCATGGCCAAGTGGCCATGCGACTGGTGGGATGGCTCCAAAAATTTGCATGGTTGTCCACTCCCACATGGCTGGCCACTCGGCCAGCCCATCATTGCGCAGGTGTAAATAAAATAAAATAAAATAAAATCAATGGAGGACAGAGGAGGAGAGGAGAGACATTTTGTTGCAAGAAAAAACCCACTGCTACTGTGAAAAATCTGGCAGTTTATAAATGTGTGTTTTTTGGACGATTTCAAAAACAATATTGCGTTTGCCGCCCCATTTTGGATCCCCCGCCCGCACCGCATGGCATGGCGAAATGGCAACTCGAGTCCGGCTGCCCAGGACAGGGGGGAGGCGGGACCCCCCCTCCAGAAACCACCCCTCCGGTAGGTGCCCTGCGCCCTTAGTCAAGCAGGCTTTTTTCCGCCTGCTTTTTTGGCCCGGGAATGGGTGGGGGGGGAGAGTTTTAAAAGTTTTTTCCTGTGCCGTTCGTGCCGCTTGCTTGCGCTTTAATTGCGGGCGGGCGGGCGGCGGCGAGACTGGGCTTTTTGCTGGCTGCGAGCCTGCGGCGAGTCCCACCAGAGCAGCCCAGGACGGGGGATGAGGGGGGAGGCCGGGGACCTCCAGAAACAACCCCTCTGGTAGGTGCCCTGAGGCACGGCAGGCATTTTTCCGCCTGCTTTTTGGCCGGGAACCGGGTTTTTTTAACTTTTAAAAACTTTTTTTCTGTGCCGCGTGGCATCGCGCAATCGCGCGATGCAAGGAACGAGCACGACAAATCAGACCAAAATTGTTCGTTCGTCGGTTCGAGCTCGAAGTCTGGCGGAGTAATTCCCGTTACCGTTTCCGTAGAGTACCGGAACCGAGTAACGGAAACGGAAACGGGAATACCGCTAAGTCGTGCCCATCTCTAGTGGTAACCTATGTTTCTTTTCCTTAAATCTCATTTAACACAGCAGTAGTTGCTTCTGAGTGGGCAAGTACTGAATTCTGCTGCAATGCAATTTACTCCAGTTAAATTTGACCACTAATATTTATTTTAATAATTTGGAGTTAAATTTGGATAAAATAATTTTCACTCAAGAAATGTTACAGTACAGATTAACTCTTCTGTTATGGATCATGTTTGTAAATCATGGAAAATCCGACAACTGAGACTGAAATTCAGTGCTTGAAAGTATTGTTGGGAAGAAGAAGAGCAGGTAAAATCTCAATGATTCTCAGAATAAGGTTTTATTGTTCAGAGCATTTGGGGGTACTCATTTTCCTATGAGTACAAAGAATTGCCACAATGAATATATAATTTAATACATTTAAAAGTATTATCCAAAGTACTTGCTGAAACTCAGGCCCGGTCCCACGTCCCTTTAAAAGCAGTTTAAATTACTAGATGAACTGTGTCTAAAAATGCCGTCCCCATGTCCACCGGGCTTTTTTGGGGGGGAGGGGACGGTATTGCTCCCTTAAGCGAAGTTTCTAAGACTTACTCAAGAGGTAGGGAATTTTTTGCCTCACTTTGAAAATCCAGCTTTTAAGGAGGCAGACACCACACAGATGATCCGGGTTTCTTTTTCTTTCTTATTTCATAGCACTGACCGGATGTTCCTGGGGCCGATTGGCTATGTTTTTTTAATTTCTCTGCACATGGGAGCAACAGGAAGTTCAATCAGGTCCTCTCTAAGCATTAATTTCCCCCAGCCAAGTGGTGTGGTTTTTAATGCTAGCGCTACCTGCTGGCCAAGGGGGCTGAACTGCACTTTAAAAAAAAAAAAAAACAGCTTTGGACGTGGGAACTCCTGTCCCATATATCAAATCACGTGATGGGACAAAGAGGAAAAGCTGGACCTTCAGAAGATCAGGATCGAAACCCAGGTGTGACCACGGCCTAAATTGCATTTTTAATCCAAGTCAAAGACAAATGGTGTAACATTCACCTTTCAGCAGGCAATGAAAGAAAGTGTGCAGGGCTTACATTTATAAAATCTCACAGAAGTTATTTCTCCTTTCTTTTTTACTATATTGCATAACCTAGCTGTACAGATATTTGAGCAAAGGTCCCTGCATAGTTTGGATCTCTTAACACCTAAAGAAGTTCCTGTAAGGTTGGGTCATTGCAACCAGCTGTTTAAATGTATTTTATATATTCCTGTTTGGGGATTCTTACAGATTCAATAACAAGCTACAGTAGAACTGCAGTTGTCAGATGAATACATGGTGATACAAATACAGCCAATGTAAAATTGTATCAGATGATGTAGCAAAAAAATAATAATAATCCTTGGAGGTTATCATATATTGGAATGACCATGTGTAAAAGAAATATTAATCTTTAGCCAATAACCTATTATCACAGTTTGCTGTCCAGAAGGGGAAAGGGTTGCAAAAACATTGCACTATTACAATGACTTTGATTTCTAGCATTCTGAGCAATGCCTTGCCAAAAATAAAAAAAACCAGTCCCATTAATTGAAAGTAATTAAACATGGCAGATGCATGTTCCACTATATCCTGATTTCAAATACCTTGCAAAAATCATTAGCTTAAACCCATCTGTCTGTAGGGCTTGCCAAATGCCAAGCTCTGCAGCGTGAACAAACTGAACATATAAATGTGCATTCAAGAGGTGATGCTAATATTTCTCAGTATTATCAGTAAATATGTCCCTGCGTTATATGGAGGGTTTGGTAGATTGCAAAACCTGAATGGGGTGGGGGTCATATATTGTCTTAGACCTAGGCCATAATTTGCCCACCCCTCCACTACAGTGATGAGGGAGTGTATAGATTAGATGTAAGGGGGCACGGTGAGGCTTGGGATGGTGGAAAGAGAAAGTTCAACTGTCAAGAATAAATTTACTCAAACTGGCTCAGATTTAATTCACTTTCTGTGCTTTCCTCACTATTTGATTACAAACTGTTGTAATTTGTGTATGGATTGATTCAGTGAAAGAACAGTTATTTTTAAGTGTGCAAGATCTGAGCAGGTCTATTAATGATAGGACCTGCTGGAGGTTATGCATTCACAGGATAGCCGCAAGTCAGAAAGCAGCCTGAGAGTGCAACAGACCTTTTAATAGAATGGCAAGAAACTGTTGCTTACGTATTCCTACATCAGTGCAACAGAGTAATTGTTGCTTGTCTTCTTTGTGAATCATGTCAAGGACAGTGACAAGGCACCCAAGCACAGCTCCCTAAGTAGGAGCAATTCACTGCTGTGAATTATGTTGTATTTATGCCAGTGTACCTAACCACTAAGGATCTGGCCATTATCGTACAATACCTTCTGACTTCAGTGATAGCCTTCAGGTCCAGTAATATCAATGACCAAATGAATACAAGTGACAGCAGAAAAGAGAATCAATTTCATACCAAGTGGTGAATTAATTGTATCTGAATGTTTTCTTAGAAGTGAGGTCAAAAAGACCAGACAGACAAACAGTGAGAATGAAAATAAAAGTAGAATTGAAATAAACTGTTAACTATGATCTTGATAATCCAGTTTGTTGGCTGATTGATGTTTGAAGGGACGGTGGTTTAAACCATTTATTTGGCTCCAGGACGACTCTTTCAACAGAAACAGGTTTATTTTGTCAAACATGCAGCAAGCTGAATATTTTTATTGGAACACAATGCAAGGACAAAATGATGTGTTGCCTATGTTCTCTTTTCACAGTGGTGCTGGTGTAGCAAGAATGATATAACTGGCAGCAGTAGAATGCCTCTAATTAAAGGAAGCCTCTTTTAGTTTTTGGCTGCAATAGACCTGAACACAATGGCTGAAATCCTGTTGCTTAGCGTAGCAAGTCACACTAGAGTATGCTCATTGAACCAGCGAGAATTATCTGAGTCAACTCCTCTGTAAATTATATTGATTCAGATGGTTCTAATTCTAATTGTGTTTTACTATGCTAAAGGAAGTCGCAACAGAGCAGGCACAGTTGAATCAATGGAACTGGCCTTTCCCCCCTTTCCTTTTGAAAGCACAAACTTTTTTTGTGAGGTACCCCACATTCTCTGCCTCTCTTTTCATTTGAGTGAGCCTGGCACCCGTGCATGAGTGAATAGTCTGGGGGAGACAGAATGCCAATGGTTGTCCTGGTGCCAACATTGCTAGCTCTGTTTCTACCTGGATGCCTTTGAGTAGAATATTCCCAAAGCCAAGAAGATGTTTTTTATGCAGATGTAAAATAAGACCTGCATCACTTGAGAGCTCAGTTTGTTTTATCTGTAAGTTAGGATTTACATTCCATTTTATGTACAAACATTTTGAATGGCTCCAAGTAGAAAAATCAAACATCAACAGTAAATAATGTAAGACAATAAAATAGTAACTGTATATGTGACCTTCAGGTGCTGCTACAGAAACTGAGTCATGGCGACTGGATGTCTTGTTGGGTAAAAGCATTTAATTATTCATCCAAGTAGCTTCTTAAGACAGGGAGTGAACCTGTTCAACCTAACAACAAGTAGTCCTGTTGCTAGGGCTCAACCTCTGGATAACCTCACCTGGATGCCTGAGAGTCTTCACAGACATCTGGCTGCAGCTGTTTATCACCTATAAGACACTGGCAACAGTTGACCTGCCAGTTGGTTAGTGAATATTGTGGGGGGAAATGTCTGTGCTGCCCAGGCAGGTAGACTGGAAATATCTCCTATACTCTGCATCTCTGGTAACAGGCATGTTTTCCCTCTGGTTCCTGCATGCTTTGAAACATACTTTTGAATGCTTTCCAATAAGATTCAGAAACATAGTCATGATACCAAAGTTTTTGCACAAAACCTGTGGCCAGTATATGTAAGTATTTAATTGTGTAGAATGTACCAATCATCCCAAATTTTCTGCACATGTAGGAAGCTGTATAGGTTTCAGCCTAGCCCTACAGCATTTTGCAAATTCCTTTATTCACCCCTGAAAGCTAGGCCGTATATTTTGTTGAAGCAATGTGCTGGAAGACAAAACTAGCTTTTTTGCATTGTATCCCTTAAAAGAGTAACAAGTGAACAGCGCTTCAAGGTGACTGAGCTAACCAATTTTCTTCCTTTTGATAAGAAGGCAGGATTGAAAGACAGCTCAGGCTGCTCACCTTATGAGAAGACATTGTTGGCAGTCAGCTGAAAAAAGCTTAATGATCAAATATGAATAACTGAATGAATGAATATGAATGGAAAGGAAGACAGCCTTTCTCAAATCTATGTAGGAAACAGAAATGTTTGTGCTTCAGTTTTGAAACTAATAGGTAGTTTTGCATACATATTATATCCTGCTCAGTTTTGTAATCAGTAGATGAAAGCAAGTTTGGGGAGGGGAAAAACTTTCAGGCAATAAACACTGTTCAACAGTGAAATGCAAGGTAATTGGGAGTCCCTGACAAAGAGTTTTAAACAGAGGTTACATGGCCACCTTCCAGGTGCCTTAGAGATTGTTTCCTGTACTGGCAGAGGATTAAACAGGAAGACCTAGGCTAGGGTGCCCCTTCCAACTCTGTCCCATGATTGAAATGCACTATTGGGAGGAGAGCAAGTAAAGTATGGTTGGTGGTGCAGCTCTGTTCAGCATCTTGTAAAATTCAGACATATTAACTTAGTGCATCTCTTCCTTGCAGGGCCAACAATTTGTGTTCTGTTCCTTTACCCTACCCTTCTGAAGTCGAGGGATCTATTTGGCTGGCAGTGACAGTGGCCAATAAATGTAACTATTACAGTGATCCCCTTCCAACAGGGAGCAATATTGCAATGGGTTCTTTTCTTCCTTGTTTTTATTTGAGAAAGTGGGGGTCACATATCACAAAATGCTTCCTTAATGGACAGGGGAATAGGATGAGCTGTCTTTGACACATTATAAAATGAACTCTTTTCTTAAAGGCCACTCTCTCATCTGTTACACCCTCATAATTATGATGCACTGGTAACAGCTTTTTTTTCTTCAGAAAAAGCTTAAAGCAGACCTTGTAGTGGCAGTGGTCCAGGACACTATTTTTATATGCCATTTGCCTTCCAATTGCTTTACAGCAAGGTTGGGGAAACGACAAGCCTCCACATGGTGTTCAGTTCAGATTTCCATTGATCATAGTCACCCAGGACAAAGATAGCAATAGAAATGAGTAGTAGTTCACCAGCAACTGGGAGGCTAAATTTCCCTACCCAGTGTAATACTGTACTTTGCACACTGCTTTGCAGAGTGGAAATTATTAGGCACATCAGCCCATTCATAGTTACTTAAACCATTGTGAAAGTGCTGCATTACTATAGCAATCCTGGCAGCCTCTTAGCAATATCACACAATTCTTACGACAGAGGTTTCTTTTCCCTATTTGATGTCTCTGTTAAATCTCTCATGAAGCACACTTTTGAATGACTTACCCATGAGGGATGGAGATCAAGTTTCATCTTGGCTGCCCAAATTCCATTGTCGTAACACACTGATTTTAAAGAGATTCTTGCCTTCAGGAATTCAAACCAGTTGAGTCACATGACTAGGTACAGTGGATCTGTATTTCAAGACAAAGCTAAGGTGGTCAGGAGGAGAGAAGCCCACGTACAGCTGGTGAAAGAGCAGGATCACCAACACAACCATATTGAAGGCACCTAACTTTACTAGTAGCTGGAGAATGGAGACAGATAAATCTATAAGCTTCCATGGTGTTGGTAATCTGGTACTAGTCCAAATCAAAGGCAAGGCAATCCAGTTTGAAGAGAGACATCTCCGAAATTTAGGCCATAATTTTTAGACATAGCGGGGGTTTGGGGGTTGGAGTGAAACAAAAGCAAACACACGTCCATCAACTCACAGATATAGCATATAACATGTCACACCAGCCATTGCTTAAGGAGAACTAATAAACAGCACCAGAGAAGAGAAAATACTGGTATGGTGGGAATTTTAAGATGAGCAGCACTGGAGGGTCAAGTGCGTGAGGTGGTGACCATATGATCCAGAGCTTGGTAAAGTTACTTTTTGGAACTATAATTCCCAGAACCTCTTTTGGATTGCAATTCCCATGCTAGTTGTTGTGCTGAAACAACTAACTTTCGCAAGCTTTGCTTTCTTCAACTTTCCCTTTTATCATGTTTGAGCACCAGAGGCCATCTTCGGACAAGAACTCTGCTACATGCCTTCTTCAGACTAGTTTGCTTTTGTTTTGTGATCAGACTAGGATAGTGTTGGCGAAGCTATGGCACGGGTCCCAAAGGTGGCACTCGGAACCCTTTCTTTGGGCACCCGAGATCGCCCCTTCACAGCCACCTGTATTCAGGTTAAATTGCTGTATTGGCACTTTGCAAAAAATTAGTGGGTTTTGAATCGCAGTTTGGGCACTCGGTCTCTAAAAGGTTCGCCATCACTTGTCTAGGAGAAGTAAACATGGTCTTCATCTGCATGTTTCATTGTGATTTCATGGAACTGTATTCTCAAGGGAGAAAGAACAGGAACTACACATTTCATTTAACATGTTCTTTAAAGTTTTCCTCTGAGAAAACGAGTTGCTATCATGACTTGAGTGGCTATCCCAGGAACAAAAAGTTGGCACTCTTTTTTGTCTTGTGCCAAAACAGATATAACTAATCAATGTCATTTTTGTAGGTCATTCGTAACAATAATTGATAGCACCTTACAGTGAAGGAAGATGGTAAGAACAGTGGGCTTTGTCAAGACTCACAGAAAATGGAGTCTACCAGTAATTATTTACTAGTTTGAACAGAAAAGAGACATAATAAAATGTACTATAGATTGCACAGGTGTGTGGAATCATTGAAAGTGCCATCTCATTGTCATGTGTCATGAGATGAGGCAATGCATTAGGTAATGGGCATTACATCATATTAAATGTGATTGGTCACTCAGTGTATAAAAGAACTGTACTATACATGGATTATGTGCTCAGCTATGCTGCATGCTGGTATTTGATGATATCCAGTGCTGATGTGTGCTCAAGTTTGTTCCCGAGGATCTTCATATCTACAAGTTTGTATTTAGTACTGCGGTACTATTTACTGGATTGATTTCTTCCAATAATGGACTTCTGTAAGTTGTGCAACTTAACTGTACTTATATGTAAATGGACTGCACAAAAAATCCTAAGTCTCTGTTTAAAGTTATTCCTCACTGAAGATACTGTCACTGCAGGTTAAGCTTCTGAACAAAATCCAGGCAGGCACTACATCTACTGATGGAAGATGCTCTCCTTCATTCACAAATCTAGAAGGAAGCTTTTCCTTTTCTACACCCAGTCGCTTTGTGCTCTTAATATTTGCCCCAGAAAACTGGAAAACACTTTGCAGCAGAATTTCAGGTGGTGTAAGGGGCTGTGATGATTGAAAAAAAACCCAATGTCCTGTTATAATTACTGCACAGGGGCAATGTGGGAAGGAAAATACTGTAGATCTTGACCAGGCTTCTCAAACCAGAGAGCAGTTGATCTTAAAGAGGTGGCTGAATACACCTGCATTCATGCCTTCCAGCTGTGAGGCTTACCCTGGTCAGAACCTTTTCTCTAGGTTACCACTGGACAATAGTACACAGGTTACCAAGCAACCAGCAAGTCTTCCTCTGAAGATCTTTGTCAGATTTGTATTGGGGAAGGTGATCAGAAATGTTACTGTTTAGAGACAACAGCATATCTTATTTATTTCCTCACTTCCTCCTATCATATGCTGTAAAATGTTCATTTTTGTTGTTGCTCTGGACACTGAGTCTCTCCTCTTCATGGAAATTCCTAGGTAAAACTCTTCAAAATTGAAGAGCCTATCAATAACTTTGTAATATTTGCATTGTTAAGCAATTCTTCCAACTGCATCAACTATTGTGCAAAGAACTCCATCTGTTCAGCTATTAGATTGCAGTAATAGACTTCCCAAGCGTACAGTGAACACATTTTTCTGAATTACAACATATCTGGTTATCATAATAGCACATAATACAAAGATGTTTCTGTTATAAGTATGCATCAGTTGAAACTAATGCATGTTTACAAGAAGTGGAGATCTGGTTCTATGTACTCTGTGGAAGCCAAAATCAATCAAACTATATAAATGTTGACCTCCTCACTTCCTTTGGAATGTCTGCCTGCATAAGGTTGCTGCGATCTCCAGCTAAAAGGATTTGAAACAACTCAGAGCCCTGCCTGAGATTTTCAAAAGTTTTTGAAAGTCACAACACAGAATATCAGGTAAGGAAGATCAAGGTTTTGGTTTTGAATGATTCTGCTTCAGTTGCTCAGAACTGATGGATTAATAATAAGGAAGAAATATACTGCAGCCTGAAGAAAATCACTGTAATCTCAGTTCATGCTCATGTTCCACACATCCAGGTGACTGGGAAACAAAATATTTTTCTCATTTGTTTAGAGATCTGGCTGTGGAGCCAGAGGTTGGGAGTTCAGTGGGTCTCCAGGACCCAGTGAGGGGCTGGACTCAATGATGCATAGGGTCCCTTCCAGCTTTTCAATTCTGAATGATGATGATGATGATGATGATGATGATGATGATGATGATGATGATGATGATGATGATGATTAAATACTTCAATCTGAATGTCCATAATTTATGGATGTTGAGACTGTCCCATCTGAACTCCAGAATCTCAAAACGTGACTGTCGTATCATGATTCTGTGATCACTGTTCGCTTGTGTTTATAACTTAAACATGACTGCCATGCCACTGTTACCTGATGGAAGGAAGGAGGAAAGGAAGGAAGGAAGGATAGAAAGAAAAAGAAGCAGACAATGTATATCAGTTTTGAGGAATTTGGGAATATGTGATTGCAGGTGCTCTCCAATATATGCAAATTAGAGATGGGAACAAAATGCAAAAATGGTGTTTTGTTTCATTTTTCGTTTTGTTGGGCTTCATAAGAACAGCCTTGCTGGGATAGGCCACAGCACATCCAGTCCAGCATTCTGTCTCAGACAGCAGCTCCCCATTTGCTTCAGCGTATTCCCAAACTGTTGTCTTCACCTGCTGCTTATGATTCCCTGCAAATGGCATTTAGAGATATCCTGCCTATCTCTCCAACCTGGAGGTTGTCCTTGGGCATCCATAATGATAGCCACTGATACCCTTGTTCTCCATGAACTTATCTAATCCTTTCTTAAAGCTGTCAAGGCCGACAGCTTTCATCACTTATTCTGGCAGGGAGTTCCACAGACCAGTGATCCTCTGGGTGAAAAAGTACTTTCTCTTATTTGTTTGAGATCTAGCACCTAAAAGTTTCATGGACTAGTGTTGTGCAATAGGGAAAACAATTTTTCCTTATCGACATTGTGCATACCATGTATGATTTTATAAACTTCAATCAGGTCACCTCTTAGGTGTTGTCATCCAAGAGTCAAGAGGCCCAGCCATTGCAGCCTCAGATGGTAAGGAAGGTGTTCCAGTCCCCTAATCCAGGCATGTCCAAACTTCGGCCCTCCAGATGTTTTGGACTGCAACTCCCACAGTCCTTTGCCATTGGCAGTCTAAACTTAGAGTTCTGGGAGCTGTGGTCCAAAACATCAGGAGGGCCGAAGTTTGGACATACCTGCCCTAATCATTCTGGTTGCCTTCCTCTGCACTTTTTCCATTTCCATAATATCCTTCTGGATCTATGGTGACCAGAACTGTACACCATACTCCACATGGGGCCTCACCATAGATTTATAAAGAGGCAAAATGGCACGTGCTTTCCTAATGATCTCTAGCAGTGAGCTTGCTTTTTTCACTGCTGCGGCACTCTGGATTGACACCTTCCTTGAGCTGTCCACCAGGACACCAAGGTCCCTTTCCTGGTTTGTTGCAGAGATTCCAGACCCCATCAGTTTATAAATGTAATTGGGATTTTTTGCCCCAATGTGCATCACTCTTCACTTACTAATGTTTGTTTTGTTTTGTTTTGTTTTGTTTTGTTTCGTTTGAAATGATTTTTTAAAAAAAATTGTTTTGCTTTTTGTTTTGTTTCATTTTTTCATATTTAACACTGTGTCTGCATATTTTCCCACAATGCGCCCAAATGGGAGAAAAGGTGTGGGTCATTTAAAATGTCTTGGAGCCACCGAGGCTGCCTCAGTGGCTCCAAGACATTTTAAAAAAACCCACACCTTTCCCCCCAATCAGGCGGTTGCTTCGGTGGCTAAAAAAAAGTTTAAATCCCCCACGCCATTCCCCCTCAATGCACATGAACATCTGTTTGTCAAGTGTCATCACATAGCCTCATTCATCAGGAATGAATTCTCACCCAAGTTTTTTTTTCTTAGCATTACAACTTAGAAAAGGAGCCATTGGGGAGAGCTCAGTCTGTGTGTGAGTCATCTCCCATCAAATGTGACAGAGAGTAAGTTATGCTCAAATGACTGGAGTTTGCTGTAATGAAATGCTTTGAGGATCATCCTGGCTGTCTTCTAAATTGTAGGAAAACATGACTTAGGATAAGTCACAAAATTCAACTGATTACAATCTTCCAGTCACTTACAAAGCACCAACCAATGTTTTCAAAGCGCCTAGATTCTCTATTTTCTTGATTAATACACCTTTCTGTCATTTCCAAGATAACATCTATACAACAGCATTGTGACATCCTGGCATAAAAGATAATAGGATTTCCATGTCTTTTAAGGAATGTCAGTGGTTATTACTTTTTAAATATCACTGTTTTCTGAATTGCTGGTGCCTTTTCTTTCATTTTCCTTCATTGGATATTAATAAATGCTGATCAAAATCCACCCACGTAAAAAAGTATACCTATGCTTAAAATGATTTTTTCTTTAGGAGAGGGGTCTGTAGAGACAAGGATAAAGGGAGAGAATTTAAAATCGCTGTGAGGTTCTGCCTTAGTGTTCAAATCTTTGAGAGACACAACGGAAGAGGAAACCAGAATGAGACAACTATACAATTCACTTGCTCAATAGTGTAGTTCTCACTCAGGGGCATGAGGTTGGCTTAACTGTTTTAATCTCTTGCCAGCTGTTTATACCCTAAGACAGGCATGTTCAAACTTCGGCCCTCCAGATGTTTTGGACCACAACTCCCAGAATTCTAAGCTTAGAATGCCAATGGCAAAGGACAGTGGGAGTTGTGGCCCAAAACATCTGGAGGGCCAAAGTTTGGACATGCCTGCCCTAAGAGCTGATAATGATTGATATACTGGTATACTGACATACCGATTCCCTTGATATATTTATATATGGTTTTATTCATATTTGGTTTTATTATAATAAAATGTTGTATCTTTTTACTGAAGGCATTACTATAAGGTCTTATTGTATCAAACTCAATATTTTAATATCATGTAAGAGATGGTTAACAACCGTAAGTAAAGGATTCATTCATACATACAAGTCATTTGAAGGGTGCAGCCTTACAGATGGAACTACACATTATTGGAATTTCTTGCTCCTCTTTGTAACACATCTTTCAACTGAAATCTTGGCTGATCCTCCTCCCAGAGCCAGGTGGTGATGAAGAGTAAAAGTGGAATAATTGTTAGTGTCATGATGTCAGTACACACAATACACTAAAATGTGCTTATCCCTCCCTCTTCCAGTGTTGTCTCATCATATCTGCAAATTATACTAGCCTTTCGCTTGTAACTATTATCAAATATGCTCCTGTGCTTGGCCGTCCTCCTGTTTCTCCAGTGTAGAGCTCTGAACACTCCTCAATCAATTGGGCTGCATATACTATTACGATATTGCTCCTTTTGTGTTTTGGTGCCTGTTCTTTGAGTGGATGAGTGTCTTTGTGAGTTTGAAGTGAACAGGTATATGGTGTTTACCAAAAATCTTTTAGAGCTTTTCAGACATGCCAGCCATGTAAGGAATGACCAGGTTCTTCTACCAGCTCTGGGTCTCAAACTGCCTTGTTAAAGATCCACTTTGAACCTTAAGAGCTATCTTCAGAGGCGTGACCTCCCCCCCCTTTTTTTTTTTGGAAAAAAAAAGAAGCACCCTTGCTTTGCCCCATTTTGACATTTCCCACCAAAGCCGCTGCATATATGATTGCTAGGATTTCGAAAAAAGGTGACATATAAAAACAGTAATAAATAAATAACAATAGATGTGTCATACAGTGCATCCTAAGACTGGGTGGTTGAGTACATGCAAAATTTACATCATCTCACTGTACACTTAAATATACTTGCAGACACGATACAGTTTTTAAAAATTTGTTTTGTTTTATTGATTAGAATCCCTTTGGGATCTCACACTGTCACATGTGAAATGGTATAAATTGGTGGTTCCTAACCTTTTCCCGCCCACACCTGCCCTGAGAGGCAGTGGCAGCGAAGCAGGAAGAATGGCAAGGGGCACCAGGCAGAACACAAACAGCACAAAGGAAGAGGGCCAAGCATTAGCACCACCGTCACTGAGTCAGTAAAAAACAAAGAAAAGCTTGCACAGCATTGCTCCTGGCTGGTTTGGCAGTGCACCAGGGGGGTCGCAGGGGACTGTGAGGAGCAAAAGGGGCACAATAGCACACACTTAGGGAAACTGGCACAAATTATTGACATGAACTGCAGCTAATAAACAAGGTGCTGGTCATATACTTGATTGTGTGATTGGCATGTGACCAGACATGCAACCAGGCACATGACTGACATCTTCTTATTTAGGTCCAGTTTGCCACCACAAATTAGGATATTTGAAGAAGAATCCCAATAGGATTCCGGCCATCATATGTTAGCTTATGTGCAAGTCAACTTGTGAACTAATGAAACCTTCAAGCTGGCCTTCATTATTTCCAGGAACGAAAACAAAGCTGGAGTTCTTTCTCATCCACGTGCTCCTACCTACCCATCTGTGTTACTGCTGTTACACAGCAACCATCCCTCCCCCCACCTCTGATCTGAGGAGGACAGGGGTCTCTCCAACATTATGCATACTATACTGTCTCCTGCAACATTTCCCCATTGGTGAAATTCCCACGTGTGGCCTCTGTTCAGAGCTCAGTTGCAGTGAGCTGGTTTTCCATTCTAGACCTCCTCACTACCTCCCCCGTGAGCTGAGCACATCAACTTGGCACCAAGTCACATCTGTTTATATCATGAGGGTGCACAGTCATGAAGCTGAGGTGAAAAAGTAACCAAGCTGCACCAGACTGCAACAATTTCAATACAAGGTATTTATGCTGTGGAATGGGGTGTGTTTTCTGTTAAAATATATTGCTTGGGTAATAGGTTCCATCAGGAGTGGCAGCACTTTTATCTCATGCCTTGGATAGACTCTTCAGTGAATGTATGGTTTTGGTGAGAGAAGACCCCGAGGTCTCCTAGCAACCCTGTCTGCTGAAAACAGCTGGCAGCCATTAAAAAAGGCCTAATTTGGATCACACAAGTATCTGAATTAATGCAAATTGACTTCTAGGCCCTTGCAATTTAGAAAGTGTCTTCCTCTCTTGGTCCTGTAGGGTCACTAAAGTCAACCTGAAGTTGATGCCAGCAGTGGTGCTACCCCCAGGAATATTTTCTCTGGGAAAATTCTCATGTTTAAATAAGTGCATCAGATTTATTTCAGCAGGTCCCAGGCCTGAAATTTAAGGGGCCAAAGTCTGAAATAGAAGGGAGATCAGGCCTGTGTGATGTCACAAGAATAGGACAAGCCAGGATTGGGTGAAGAGCCACTACTGCTTCTGAACCAGTTGACTGCAAAAATGGGCTTGAAGAGAATTTGATTAATAGGCAGCCCAGAGCCTGGGAGGGAAAACAAACTATCTTCCTGAAAATCCCAGAATCCCCCACCCACTGTGGCTCCCTTCTCCTCTATTTTGAGGGCTTCTTCCACACTCAGAATATTATAGCTAGTGTTTCATGTTCTGTTGGTCAGTCTTAATGCCCCCACCTTCACAGAAGCTAAATCTCTGAATAGAAAAGAGGGGTGACTACATGTAAGGTTTTTATTATTGTTTTAATTCTTTGTTGATGTATGTGTGTGTTGTGTATTCTATGTTTTAAAAGTTTTAATTCTTTTGATTGTAAGCCGCCCAGAGACCTTTGGGTAGTGGGTGGCATATAAATAAATAAATAAATAAATAAATAAATAAATAAATAAATCTTCCACACTTTGGGAGGTGGGGACTGGGAGAGGTGGGCTGCTGGGTCCTAGAGGTGGGTCCTAGATTTTTGCAGCTCACATGGTTAGCCACTGGTGTCCATGCTGGCTTGAGATTCCGACATATGGAGTATATTAATACTCAAGTTCCACACTGTGGAAAAAGTCTCTTATTCCACACTGCATTTGATAAGGCAGATATCTGAATGGCTGACAGTTTCTCATAAACACCTTTAGAACAGGAGATGGTCTCTCTAACCCCAGAGGTGAACAATGTTGGCACCCCTGTGGTCAATTTTTCCTCTCTCAGCAACTGCTACATCTCATGCCAAACTCCCAAATGACTTAACTCCAGAGTGAAAATTGTCAAGAGTAGAAGTATGTTAGCTTGGGTTTGAGCAGAATCCTTTTCTCAGAAAAGAAACCAAGTTCAGCACAAAGAGTATTGAGAGAAGTCAATAGAGGTATGGAGCAGTTAACCAGTCCTAGGTTTTGTTTTGTGTTGTTTTGTTTATGCTAACCCTCTTCAGCCAAAAGTCTCAAATTCTTTACAGATACACTTTGTTTTGTTTTACAAATCCACCTTTGGTGCAGGAAAAAAAATGAAGCAGATCCTTTGCGATTCTTGGTTCACTCTTCCATTGGAAGTGCTGATATTGCTGTCTTCCAGCAACATGTGGTAAATATATTTTTTTTAAAATAATGCTTGTTAGGAGTTTATTCAGGCCTCTTCTATAGGACTGAAAGAATAAATAGGGATATTTCCTTCTAAGGTAAGTGCAGCAAGAATGCAATTAAAGAAACCAGTGTGGGGCTGGGCATTTTGGCATCTCATGTAAGTGTCAACTTGTAGATTGGTTTGGCATTCTTCAGGCATTCCCTCCTGCATCACTCCTTCATTCTTCATGGAAATAGCTTTGTTCCTTGTTCCCATCCTCCTGCAATGGAAGGCCAGCCATGAGTGTGCATTCATGTGAGAGTATGTTCCTGTTAGTTTGGAAGTTGAGTCATGGCTACTGGCCTTTTTTATGAGACATACGTTTCACTGTTCATCCAAACAGCTTCATCGGTCTGAATACAGCTAGTGCAAGTCCTCCATCTTATAGTCAGCTTTGACCTCTTGTCACTCTGGTCTGAATTAGGCTCAAAAGATGAACAATGGCCTGAATAGGCTCGTTAGAGAGACTATTATTCATCTTAATTCAGACCAGGGTGACAAGAGGTCAAAGCTGACTATAAGATGGAGGACTTGCACTAGCTGTATTCAGACTGCTGAAGCTGTTTGGATGAGCAGCGAAACGTTTCAATCTCTGAAAAAGAAGTCTAGTAGCCATGACTAAACTTCCAGATAAACTCACCTGGATGACTGAGAATCTTCACAGACATGTTCCTGTTAGTTACATTTCTATCTCATATTTTCCCCCAAGCAGCAAAAAACTCTTCTCACCCCCTACTTTATGCTCAGAACAGCCCTGTGAGGTAGATCAAGCCGAGAGAGAAAGTATCCAGGCTGTCCAATGAGTTTCAAGACTGAATGAAATTATTGCAAATATGGCCCTAACTGTAAAATTTCTCCCACTTATGTTGTAGCATCTGCAGAATGTTTTCTAATTTGTTAATACCCAAAGATTTTCTGGTTTCTTCCAACATCATTTCAGGTAAGTAGTATAAATATATTATTGAACAAAGAGTTCACTTTGCACAGTGTAGCCTTTTGCCCATGTCTATACATCCCTGATATTATAGTTTCAAGAGTAACCAAAAATAGAAACTCAGAAAGCTATTCTTATATAGGTCGCTCAATAAATGCCAGTTACACCTGGAGTAAAAGTAATACTTTTTTAGAAACTAGGGATGGGCAGGAAACAGAAATTCTGTTTCATTGTTTCATTACAAAACAAAACAAAACAAAACAAGGAAGCAGCATTTTGTTATAGATGAAATGAAACTGTCATTTTCCCATTTAAACAAACAGTTTCATTCCATTGTTTTCGGGCTCCTGCTGAGCTGTCAATGGTTGGAGCCCTTTAAACCTGGCCCAGTTGGTACCAGGAGGCCCCTAGTACCAACTGGGCCAGGTTTAAAGGGCTCAAGCCATTGATAGGTCGGCAGGAGCCCTCAGAAAATAATGGGGAGGGCAGCGAGATTGCTGCCTGGAACTGTCCTCCGCACCATTTTCTGAGGGCTCCTGCTGAGATGTCAATGGCTGGAGCCCTTTAAACCCCCTGGTGATGACTGGGCCAGGTTTAAAGGGCTCTAGCCATTGACAGCTCAGCAGGAGCCCTCTGAAAATATTTGGGAGGGCACTGCGATCGCCGGAACTGACCTCCTGACCATTTTCTGAGGGTTCCTGCTGAGATGTCAGTGTCTGGACCCCAACTGGCCAGGTTTAAAGGGCTTTAAAAATGGCTCCCGGAGCCCCGGGCACCAAATCTGGTGCCTCTAGGATCCAGGGCAGCCATTTTGTTTCATTTCATTTCATTTCATATGAAATTTTTAAAATGTTTTCATAAGAAATGAAACAAAACAAAACGGGGGTGAGCACGAAACGAAGCGAAACGAAACATTGTTTTTTCCGTTTCGTGCCCATCCCTATTAGAAACCAATGATCCCTAGTGCATCAGTCTTTCCCCCTGAGACAGAAATTATACCCTGGGATAACTCCATAGATTTAAAGGATTCTGATCAGATAATTGACTGCAACATCTCCATAGAAGATAAGATTATAATGGAATTAATGTTGTGTGTGCCTTGTATGTCTCTAACAGCTCTAATATTGAATGCATATGAAATAACATTATTGTGAAAGGAGTAGTATTTTTACTTTGCTGTCAGAAAATTCTCAGCACTATGGAAGGAAAAAGCTCTGTGTTGAGGAAGGTCAGTCTGTGCCAGGGCACAGAGGGTAGATTTCTCACCGAACAATATTTTTAGTGCCGTGTGAATCACACCTTCACAGAAAGTCTTAAAGCAAAGGAACTTGGCAAGTGGCAAAAAGGGCAGCATAAAAGACAGAAAAAATAAATCTACTGGGAACAACAGAAGGTCTAACCACTAAAGAAGCAAGCAAGCAAGAAAGAGAAACCTTGAAATCTGAACCACTCTGAACAAGCTGTTGGATCCACCATATGCAATGTGATAAGGTGGACAAAGAAAGGTTGTTTAACTATCTGTCTTGGCTCAGTCTTGGTTAATGTATTCCACAGAGTCAGAGTTTGTAAAAGTTACTTTTTAAGACTTTGGCACCCAGGTATTATGGTAGCCATGCTGGCCGAGGAATTCTTGGCGTTGATGTTCAACAGTAAATTCCCCAAACTCTGCTCAAGAGTTATAGGGTACAGTCATTTTATCCTTTCGCTCTGGAAGCACCACTGAGTTGCTTCCTACATGACCAGAAGAAGAAGAAGAAGAAGAAGAAGAAGAAGAAGAAGAAGAAGAAGAAGAAGAAGATTTAAAGAACAAAGCATGCATCCTAACTTCCAGCACACCTTCAAGAAATTTCACAACTCAAGGATTGGTGTCGCTGTTTCCAAAGCTTTTTGGTATCACAGCTTTTTTGATTTCCGAGAACCTTCCCCACCTCTCATCATCATCCAACCCTCTTTTGACATAATAAACAAACAAACAAACAAACAAACAAACAAACAAACAAACAATTAAATAAATAAAATGTTAAAATAAAAATTAAATTTTTTTTTGTTAAAAATAAGAATAGCTTTTTAAAAATATATCCTAAATTCTAGCAACGATGTCTATCATCATGTTTAAGCTGATAAAACCTTTCTTTCCTTAAAGGACATCTCAGTCTTGTATTTCCTATGGCATTTCTTCATGCCCACCTATTCACACACAACCACTTCCAAGTTAGAAACATATATGTTCACATAGATATATCCTGTTTTTCTAGTATTTAGACTAAATGAAAAGATCCCCTAATTAAAAACTCGAATATAAGATAGGCTTCCAAAAGGAAGGAAGGAAGGAAGGAAGGAAGGAAGGAAGGAACACAGGAAGGAAGGAACCACACACTTAACATCTCACAATTAAATTTACAGGCATGACTGCAATTTTATGCCTAGTTACTTGGGAGAAAATACACTTTCTTCTGATGGCATAGAAACTTGTAAAATGCATAGAGCTTGAACAATAGGCCTTCAGAGAGCTAAGATGAAACCTTTACCCTTTCATTACAAATGCAAAGCCAAAAATCTGTCCAGGGAAAGATAGTACCTAATTGCTGCTTGATTTATTTCTATAGCTGTGCACAAATCACTGTTGAAAATTCTCCCCCTTCTTTGCTGGAACAGAAACTCGTACTTATAAAGTGTTGATTAATGGCTCCTTCTCTAAGTGGGAGGAGGTAACTAGTGGGGTACCCCAAGGATCAGTCCTGGGTCCAGTGTTCTTCAACATTTTTATTAATGACTTGGACAAAGGACTGCAGGGAATGCTTGCTAAATACACGGATGACATAAAACTGGGTAGAATAGCCAATACCTTGGAAGACAGAAACAAATTTCAGAATGATCTTGGTAGGCTGGAGCACTGGGCTGGAACCAACAGAAGGAAATTTAACAGGGGTAAATGCAAACTGCTGCACCTAGGAAGAATAAACTAAATGCACAGTTATAATCTTGTTGAGTCTTACATTTTGAACACCTAGTACAAATTCAAAAATAAATAAATAAATAAATAAATAAGGTGAGGAACACCTATCAATTCTACATGTGAGAAGCATCTTGGAATTCTTGTAGATCATAAGCTGAATATGAGCCAGCAGTGTGATGTGATCACAAAAAAGGCAAATGTTATTTTAGGCTGCATTAACAGAAGCATGATTTCCAGATCCCTTGAGGTGCTCACCCCCCTTTATTCAGCACTGGTTAGGCTTCAATTTGATAACATACTTCAAGAAATATGCTGAGTGCTGAAAAATTGGAACAAGTTCAGAGGAGGGTGGCCAGGATGATCAGGGGGCTGGAAGTCAAGCCATATGGAAGAACTGGGTATGCTTAACCTAGAGAAAAGAAGACTGGGGGGCAATATGATTGCACTTTTCAAATATTTGAAGGGCTGTCATAAAGAGGAGGGGCGGGATCTGTTGTCAATCATCCCAGAGCGCAGGACGTGCAACAATGGGCTCAAGTTAAGAGAACCTAGCTTTTGCCTGAATATCAGGGAAAACTTCCTAACTGTTAGAGCAGTAAAGCAATGGAACCAATTACCTCAAGAGATGGTGAATGCTCCAACACTGCAAGCATTCAGAGAAATTTGGACCACTACCTGGCAGATACCCTTTGATCTGTATTACAGCATGGAGCAGGCAGTTGGATATCATGGCCTTATATGCTCCATTCAACTTCACTATTCTATGATGGGCACGAAGCTGGAAAATAGCAGTTCATAGCGATCAGCTATGAACCAAGAATTTTTCCAAACTTAAAAAAAAAGAACCACAAACTGGTTCATTTTTAAAAAAACAGGTAGGGGGTAGGAATCAAATGCCCACCCCACCCCCTCTGCCACCTACCTGCCCCTTTCAGCTGTTGCCATCACCCACCTACCTCGTGCTGTCTTCTCCTCCACCTCCACCACCACCTCCACCACAGCCACTTTCATAGACAGGAGCCTCGTTTCTGTCAACTGGGCTTGCTATCTCTGCAAATGCAGGAAAAGAAATTCCATTTGAACCCTAGGAAGAACCTGATGACGGTTAGAGCTGTTCGGCAGTGGAATAAGCTGCCACGGAGGCTGGATGGCCATCTGTCAGGACTCCTGCATGGGGGCTCCTGCATGGCAGGGGGTTGGACTAGAAGGCCCTTGAGGTCTCTTCCAACTGTATGATTCTATGATTCTATGATTCACAAACACATGCTCTGTGCATGCGCCAGGGTCCCAGTTGATCAGGGAGATCAGCTGAGACCCTCATGCATGTGCAGAAGACAATGCCTGGAAGGCTGTACTGCCACTACAAATGTGACAAATGGATGAGGAGGCAGTTGCTGCAGTGGGAAGTGTCGCAGGACCAGGTAGCGAGGTGATGTGGGTAGTGAGAAGGGTGTGGGGGAGGCAGGCCATGGCAGCAAGGGGGCAGAGAATGGGCAAAACTAAATCAAATGAACCAAAAACTGCTTTAAAAGTTCATTGGTTTGGTTCATTTTGGTTCACCGGCTTTGATGCACCTGGACCAACTTGAACCAATGAAGCAATTCTTTGTGAACTTCCTGGTTTGTTGTTGGTTTGTTCTGCTCTCTAATGGAAATAATTTTCTTTTTGGCACATTGATTAAGGATTGTTGAAGTTATCATGGGAAACATTTTGAGCAGAGCACTAATTTATATTTCTCTCAATCTCTGTTTTCTCTGTTAATTTGTCATAAACAACTGTTGTATTTGAAAGCCTCATTATTGCATGATTACTCCTGTGAGAGCAGAGGGTCCATCAATTATCTGGGCACTCCAGAGCTTTTATCTAGTCATTTGAACATAATGTTTATTTCTCTGAGGTCCAGGATAGAAACCCAGCCCCCACCCCAAGTCCCATTTCTTGTGTTGGTGCTTTTCTACGCCTGAGTCAAGAAGTCTGCTTCTGTTGCCCATGGGAGCTCTCTATGTGAGTTAAGGCCCTGGAATATCAGTATCCCACTTTCCATTGGGAACCCCTAGATAATGGAAACATTCCTTTCTAGATTTGGTACTGAGTGAGTGTGGGAGAACACCACCACCACCACCACCACCAAAATCAGACAAGTGTGGGGTGGTGGTAACCTTTACTTGTGGTAAGTAAACACAATTTCTGAATTCCCGAAGAACGGTCAGCTGTGGATGTTGTGTTTCCTGTTATCAGAAGAAGGCTGAGAGTGGGAGCCTTACTCTGTTATATCATTTCTCTAGAGCAGATTGAAATGAAGGGACAAAAACCTGAGTATCATCGGCTAGAAGAGGGGTGGGCAACTGTCGGCCCTCCAGATGTTTTGGACCACAACTCCCAGAATTCTGAGCCTAGATTGCCAATGACAAAGGATGATGGGAGTTGTGGTCCAAAACATCTGGACGGCTGACAGTTGCCCACCGCTGGGCTAGAACATTCTAGGCCTATATAGGTGCTCCGGATTTTTAATCCTGCAGAAGCTCAAGCAGAACGGCAGACAAGGGGGACTGAGGCAGGAAGCAAAGACAATGAGCGGTGATTCAAGCAAGTCTTTGTCTTTCAGTCTCCTCTTCTCTCTGGCTTTTCCCTCCCTCCCCTGTTCCCCTCCCCCTCTCCTTTTCCTTCCCCCCTCTGCTTTCATTCTTCAAACCTCCACAAACAGTTGGTCCTGGCATAAGGCCTGCCTCAGTTGTTTTAGTTGAATGCATCTCAGCTATTCATTTTTAAGATGTAATCTACAAAAGCATTTAGGTCTCTTATGGACTTCTGCTTGTTTTCCCAAGCTTTACACCTTTTTGACCAGATGATGTTTCTTATATGCTTTGGGGAAGGGTATTTTAGATATTGAAGCAGCAAAATTATCTGGATATTGGCAGAACTATACTACTTGCTTAGTTGTAGATTTTTTTTTCAAATATTTTCTTTCTTTCATTAACATTCTCTATCATCTTCACCTGCATATAGCATTATCTTTTATTTCACTGCAGTCTTGTCCCTTTCACTGTTGTCTGCTTTTGATACCATGTCCTTGTTTCCTGTCTCTGAATCATATTATATATGAAATGTTCAGTTTCTTGTTTAATCATTCTGTCTTCTCAGTTCCAGCTCTATCACATTATAATCTCTCTGCATCTTTGACATTTCTATATGTAGCTATTCCTTACCTTCTGTTTCTATTTCACCCTTTGCTGTATTTCATAATTCCTTCTCATGTTATTGCATCATAAATCTTCATTAACTGTTTGCATGTGTGGTTTATGGTACACCAATATAATATTGACTCGGATCATTCCCCACCACCACCACCCCAAAGCTTTATTTCATCTTTTCTGTCTTAACCATCTCATAGTTCTGCTTTTGACATAAAATGCAATCTATAAATCTCAGAAGGAACATTTTAATACTGACCACTGTGGGGGGTTTTCTTGTTGCTGTTCAGAATCCAAGACTGCAACATCTGTCTTCACAATCCTTTTAAACAGCAGTTGCAGAAATCTGTAGCAGTCCTATATGCAGTTTAATGTAAAGGCACAAAGCACTCATAATATAACACAAGACCTGAACAAGTATAGATGCATGTTAGGGGCACGGGACTTCCCGTGTAGCTGGTTGTTTTGGCCCGTTTCGACCGTCTTCGTCGTTCACTGGTGTTCCGCTACTTTCTTACTTGAAGAAGCGTGATCTCAGTTGAAGTAACTGCTGGGGGGTGGGTTTACTTCCTGTTGCTGATTGTAGACTTCTTTTGTGATTTGCTGTGTCGAGGCGATCGTTAAACTGAAGATGGCTGTTTAGGTCCTGTGTGGGTTGTCGATGTGTGTCTATTAGCCTTTTGTTTCATCGACCTTGGTGATGCCACGCATCCTGGGCACAGGAGTGGGGTCTTGTTCTTAAAATTCATTTTGGTCTGGCTGCGTGTCTGTGGTCTCCCAAAAAGCAGTGCATGTGGTGGCTGGAGTGGGGAGTAGCGGTAGATGGTGCAGTCGTGGCCTCATTGGATGGTGGTTTCGTTACCTGTGGGAAGGGTTGTTTTTGTGTTTGGTGTGGATGGAAGGTGGTCCCCCCCTTTTGGACCTGGTGTCCGTCTTTGTGACAGGGCTCGTCTGTTGACCAGGGCTAGTTTCCAGATGCAGGCTCGGAGGTGTCATCACGTTTATTCATGTTGTTTGGGTGTTTCTCTATTTCAATGGCTTCCCCATTCGACTGTTGAAGTGTTCAGTTTTGGAGATGAGTTTGGTTCTTTTAAAATCAATTTCATGACCTGTTGTTTTTATGTGCTGGAAGAGAGAGGAAGATTTTTCTTCTTTTTTGACTGCGTTCTTGTGTTCTGCGATGCGTGCGCTTATTCTCCTGTTTGTCTGTCCGATGTATGTGGCTGGGCAGACTTTGCATGGTATTTCGTAGACTCCTTGGTTTTCTAGCTCAATCTTGTCTTTGGGGTTTCTTAAAATGTTGGCTATTTTTTGTTCGGTGCAAAAGGCTGTCTTGATATTGTGTTTGTGGAGAATTTTGCTTATTTTGTCTGTGGTGCCTTTGATGTAAGGGAGGAGGGCAGTGCCGTTGTTCTCTTCTGTTTCTTGGTTCTTGGGGGGTGTTTCTTTTTGGATTAGTTTGGTGATGGTGTTTTTTTGGAATCCGTTCGCAATTAAAGCATTCGAGAGAGTGTGTAATTCAGTTTTTAGGTGGTCTTTGTCAGCGAGGCGTTTGGTTCTGGAGATGAGGGTTTTTGCTACGGAGTTGATCTGTGCAGGGGGTGGTGTGATTGAGCATTTAAGTAGCGGTTTGTATGTGTTTTTTTTCCGGCCATCGCCATGTCCTAAGGAGCCGTCGGGTTTTTTGTAGATTAGGACGTCCAGGAAGGGAAGTTGGTTGTTGGCTTCTATTTCCATAGTGAATTGTATTTTGGGGTGTAGGCTGTTGAGATGTGTGAGAAAGTTGTTCAGTTTGTCTTTCCCGTGTCCAAAACAGGTGTCGTCAACATATCTGAGCCACAGTTTGGGTTTATGTTCGGACTTCTGTAACGCGTTGGTTTCAAAGTGTTCCATATATAGGTTTGCGATGACCGGTGAGAGGGGTGATCCCATGGGTGCTTTCACTGTTTGTATCTTTGTCCATTGTGGATGGTATGTGTTTTAGGCAGTGGTTGGCATCAAATTTGTTGTGGATAGCTGTCAAGGCTTCTGAATGGGCACTTGTGTGAAGAGCGAAACAACATCGAAGCTCACAGTAGGTGATTGGGTTGTAGGTCTTTTTCTTTATAATTTTATGAAGTGGAACGAGTTTTGTGTATGAAGAGATGGGCATAGGGCTGGAGTTGTTTGGCAAGAAATTTGGCGAGGTTTTGTAGGGGTGAGCCTATGGAGCTGACTATGGGTCTGAGAGGTGTTCCTTCTTTGTGAATCTTGGGGACCGTAGAGCTTGGGGCATCTGGAAATTTCTCTTGGGGGAGCTTGGCTTGATTTCTTCACTTAAGGGTGAGGCTTTTATGGCTTTGAACATACCTTTGAACACAGACCCCCACTACCTGGCCTTAAGTGAAGAAATCAAGCCAAGCATCATCCCCTGAGGATGATGCCAAAAAGATTCACAAAGAAGGAACACCTCTCAAATAGTCAGCTCCATAGCTCCCCCTACAAAACCAAATTTCTTGCCAAACAACTCCAGCCCTATGCAGAATCCATCTCTTCATACGAACAAAACTCGTTCCACTTCATAGAAATTATAAAGAAACAAGACCTACAAGATGACCTACTTCTTAGTTGTTTCGCTCTTCACACAAGTGCCCACCAAGAAGCCTTGACAGCTATCCCAACAAATACAACCCCCCCAAGCACATCCCACCACTGCCTAACCAACACATACTTCATCCCAATGGACAAAGATACAAACAGATAGAAGGAGCACCCATGGGATCACCCCTCTAGTCATCGCCTATATATGAACACTTTGAAACCAACGCGTTACAGAAGTCCGAACATAAACCCAAAGCCAGATATGTTGACGACACCTTTGTTATCTGGCGGGAAAGACAAACTGAACAACTTTCTCACACATCTCAACAGCCTACACCCAAAAGCAATTCACTATGGAAATAGAAGCCAACAACCAACTTCCCTTCCTGGACGTCCTAATCTACAAAAAACCGACGGGTGGTACCGGAAAAAAAAACACATACAAACCGTTAAATGCTCAATCACACCACCACCCTGCACAGATCAACTCCGTAGCAAAAACCCTCCATCTCCAGAACCAAACGCCTCGCTGACAAAGACCACCTAAAAACTGAATTACACACTCTCTCGAATGCTTTAATTGCGAACGGATTCCAAAAAAACACCATCACCAAACTATCCAAAAAGAAACACCCCCCAAGAACCAAGAAACAGAAGAGAACAACGGCACTGCCCTCCTCCCTTACATCAAAGGCACCACAGACAAAATAAGCAAAATTCTCCACAAACACAATATCAAGACAGCCTTTTGCACCGAACAAAAAATAGCCAACATTTTAAGAAACCCCAAAGACAAGATTGAGCTAGAAAACCAAGGAGTCTACGAAATACCATGCAAAGTCTGCCAGCCACATACATCGGGACAAACAGGAGAATAAGCGCACGCATCGCAGAACACAAGAACGCAGTCAAAAAAGAAGAAAAATCTTCCTCTCTCTTCCAGCACATAAAAACAACAGGTCATGAAATTGATTTTAAAAGAACCAAACTCATCTCCAAAACTGAACACTTCAACGGGTCGAATAATCATCCATTGAAATAGGAAACAGCCAAACAACATGAATAAACGTGATGACACCTCCCGCTTGCCTGACATCTGGAAACTAGCCCTGGTCAACAGACGAGCCTCTGTCACAAAGACTGACACCAGGTCCAAAAGGACACAAGATGCCACCCCTTCCATCCCCCAAAAAACCAGACCCTTCCCACAGATGAAACGAAACCACCATCCAAAAAAAAACCACGACTGCACCATCTTTTCCAGCGAATTACACACGCAAAAAAACTTTGGGAACCACGACACCCAGACCAAAATGAATGGACCCCAACCAAAGCCCAGGATGCTACCAGAACACCCATCACCAACGTTAAGAAACAAAAGGCTAATCGACACAAAAAAAAGGATGTCTTAAACAGCCATCTAACCCACCAGCAGTTAAGCCCCATCGCCTCAGCCACACAGCAGATCACAAAAGAACAAACGAACCTGCAACAGAGCAAGCAAACCACACCCCCCTGCAGTATATTATAGAAGGACTTCAATGAGATCAACACCAGCCTGAAGATGACGAGTGGACCTGTCGAAACGTCGCCAAAACAACCAGATTTTGGAAATGCATATATATATATATATATATATATATATATATATATATATATAGTATATATATATATATATATTTGGAACTACAGCCTGTATATATATAGATATATATATATGGACTGCAATATCCCCAGAATGTTCCTGGACTGCAACTCTCACAAGTCTTCATCACTACCTGAGCTGGCCAGGATTTCTGGGAGTTGAAGTCCAGAAATATCTGGAAACCCACAGGTTGAGAACCACTGTTCTAGAATATCCCAACCGGCACATCCTGTTTCAGCCACTATAAACATCAACCATGCATATTGATATATTCATATCTTAGCCTGAAGGAAACTGTGTGGAATAGATCTGAAGATACTAATTGGCCCAAAAATACCAAATAAGGTTTCTGACTGAGTGGGGATTTGAATATTGACTACCCTGTTCAAAGTCCAGCATTCTAACCATTAAGTCCTACCGTTTCTCTCAGATGAGTGGCTACTATATAAATGATGTCAGGACTGTTAGCATCTTGGCAGATGAACAATGCAACTAATAATATACTTAAAATGCTCCATATGTAAAGCAGTCATATTAGTTTCATAATATTCGAATCAATATTCGAATCAGTCCACACAGATTTGGAGACATGGAATTAGGGGATCCTTAAACTCATCAGTTTCATTCTTGCTCTATTTATCTTCCGAAATAGAGTGAACAGACACATGACAGAGTTTTTACACTGATGTGAGTTTCCACTAAGAAAAACAGATTTATTGTGAAGGTAGCCTTTGGCTCTGTTTTTCTTTGGTCCTCTAGATCTGATGGTCGGCAGAACTGCTCACCTGCTGAAAGCTGCTTTTGTAAACAAGCTCGAAATTCAATATAGAGAAGCCGTGGCCTCTCTTTTGTGGCCAGGAGGAGACTGTACAGTGGACTGTGTTAGTTAGTGGAGGCACACAAGGACAAACCTGGCATTATGTTGCCGCCATGGGGCTTTGCTGTTTGAAATGTAAATAGTGGCCTTATGCTAAATGCCAAGCTCCTGCCTGCATTTCCACTAAGGGAGCAGTAATGAAAAACCTGCCACAGTGGCAAAATTGAGTGGATCTAATGTTTTAATTAGCAAATGCTTATCTCCTTCAAAGATACCCTTTCACAGACTAAAGGGCACCCGGTTCAAGCCGCTGCTGTGGGACAGCAGTGACATTTGGGCTGGGCTCCTCCTGGCGTCCCCACTTGGGCTGGAGCTTTCAGCAGATGGTGCTGTGCCGAATGTTTGCTTAAGGTGTCATTTACTATTAATTAATAAGAGCTTTGTTGATGTTTGCCCCCTATTCTCTTAGACCTGTGCCGGGATTAAAGTCTTACTCAAGGATGCCTTAAAGAAACAGAAACCCATCTAAACTGATCCCCCCTCTCCCTCCTCCCTCTCTTTCTTTCTCCCTCATATTTCCCTTGGGTATGTGGATGCTCTTCTAATGCCTGAAGCAGCCACAATGGTTGGATTCTCTTTAAATGTAATATTTATGCCTTTCCCCCTCCATGCCTTGTCTAGAAACATGGCCTAAGAGGCCCCTAATATCTGTGTCCCACCCCTCCCCACTGGGCCAGATTTAGATGAAGGGAGGCCCTCTAGGCTACACCACCTGTGAGTCCCCTCTCAATCTCCCACCCTCATGGCTAGAAGAAAACGGAGAAGTGCTATAAATGAAACTGAGTGAAGCCAATGGTATTAATGAGCATTTAAAATCCTGCAATTCACTATTTATCCTCTAAAGGACATAATCTATTATTGTTAAATATACTCATGACTGGAAAAAATGCAAAAATGTTAAAATTAATACTGAAAAGCTTTTGCAATGAACCTTTTGTGGAATAAGCATAGATTTATAGGAAAATGAAGTTATCATGTTATTCTTTAAAATAAAACACCTTGAGTTTATACATTATATTGCCTGAGAAGTGTGACATGGACTTCTGTCACCCTTCAGTAGCTGCCACCACTCATTGACTTCCCTGTGCCTTTCTTGAGAGGGCCAGGGAGACCCCGCTGGCTGACTCCTGGGTTTTGGAGAGGAAACCCCCTAACTTTTGGGTTGATCCTGGAGGGTTGACACTTGCACATTTTTGGACTTTTTCAGAATGAGTTTCAGTTACCAACATGCAGCCCAGCCACCTGCCTTCTACAGGTAGTTCGAGGATCCCTCCCCATTGCTGCCTTCCCTGTTCCCCAAGGCTTGTCTCTGCCTGTAGGCAATCTGCAGCAAGAGCCTCTTGGGCTGATACTTCATGTCCATCTCATTGCTGCTTGCGGGCCCGCTGGGGACCAGTACGAAGAAATCTAACCGCACGCCCATTGCGGGAAAAGGGGAGTTCGTCCCGACCACGCGCCCTGAACTGCAATCTAAGCGGGATGAGAGATTCCCCTCCCTGGCCTCGGGAATCTCCTCATCTCACTTCTCATTCTGATACGAGTGCCCGTGAGGTAAGGCTCATCACGCAACGTGCCATTTTCCATCTAGTGGCAGGAGTGTGAAGCGCCATTCGCCAGTACATTCCCTATGGACTCAGCAACACAGTGCAGAGAGATTAAAAGATAAATGCCTCAAACTTAGCTCTGTAACACATTGAAGGCAAGGCTTCGGAGAATCGAAACATCAAAAAATGGAAGGCCGGGCCGAAAAAAAATGGAGAACAAAGGCATGGAATTTCATATCTCATCATGGAATGAGGACATGCGGAAACAGTCATGCCGGTATCATCAATCACACTCGTGCGTACACAGGAACAGGGCAGAACTGCAAGAAAACCATGTGACCGCGACCGACATCAACACACGGTGAACTTCCTCCCAGGACGAGAGTGAACATGAAGTAACCGTCTTGGTCTCTCTGAGAGTTGCAGGACAACTCTCCTGTCCCAGGCTGGTGGGACCATTTAGATCTTCTCACTCCACCTCTGACTTTCCTGCACTTTTGGGCCATATTGGCATCTGGGAATTGTAGGTCTACCCTGGAGTTTTGCCCTACTTCCCAGTGTGGATGGCCATTTTAACTAAACTACACAACCTAAACTAAAGCAAACACAAGATGGAAGTCTATTCCGTCACATCCAACAAGCCAAACTTACAGCACAGATTCATTTCCCAATCTAAACATTTCCAAAAAATTATAAACTCTCCAAATGGCCAAAAGGATTCAAAATAATTTTCTCCAAGACACGTGCAATTAGCAAGATGGAAAATGATGCAAAAGCATAGGTTAATAATTAACTACAGTAATGCCTCAGTTTGTGAGTACCTTGGTGAACAAGCAGTTTGCAAGACAAGCAATTTTTTTCACAACATTTTTCATAACATTTTGGTCTGCTCACCTCTGCCGCTGTTGTGGCCATTGTGCCAGCAAGGAGATGACAGCAGCACAGGCCAGAGTTGTCCCCCCACCCTCTCTCACAGCCTGGCTTGCCTCCTCATCACCCTCATCCCTCATTTAAGCCCTTGCCACAACACCAGTAGAGGCCCTGGTTGCGGAGGCCTCTGGCTCTTGCCGCAGCACCATGGGCCACAGAGCTGAAGGAGGAACAGCGGGGGCGAGAGTCCCCAGAACGGATTGAGTAAGTTTTCATTCATTCCTATGGGAAAATGTGTTTTGATATAAGAGTATTTTGGTTTACGAGCTTTTTTCCAGAATAAATTATGCTTGTAAAACAAGGTACTACTGTATAAATTCTCATCTAATAATTCCAGCAGCAGCAAAACTCAGGCTGCCATCCAACAATCCGTATTAGCCATTGAAAGAGCCAACTGCCAAAAAAAGCCAACTGCCCTGAATTGCTGGGCCCACATTGCCCTGCCCTCGCATGAAGTCTTGGGTTTGCAGTTATGGGAGAGGAGAGACTAACCACTTTGCGGGACAGGGCTGTGTCCGCACCCCCTCTAGATTTCGAGGCCCTAGGCTTCAGCCTACTTAACTTACACATACCTGTAAATCCGGCCGTGCCCCCCTTTAGTACGAGACCTAAAAAGAAGACCTCTTAATATTTACTATACTAACACACATTGTTCCTCTTCTGTCCCCTTTAATCTTGTTATTGTTCACAGCATCACCCAAAAAACCTTTCCTCCCCTGCCTCCCCCCCAGCCTTTATTGTTTTCTGTCTCTTTTTATTTACAAAACTAGACTTCATAATAACTGAGCACCAAACTTAGGTCAGAAATTATTATGCGAGATGCAAACCCACATCACTGACTCTTAAAGGCAGGTTACTTTGTTCAGGTCCTTCAATTGTGTTCCACAGTTTACTAGTTTTTTGTACGTTTGCCCAAAAGGCCTTCTTGGTCGCAATCACGTGGGTTTTGCTTCTCAGTCTCAGTTTCGTTCCCTTCAGTGTTCCCATGGTCGTCGTAACTGGTCTTGTGACAAGTGTTACCTCACGGTCTTGTACCTTGACAAACACTGAATTTTTCTAGCTTCCTTTTTCCTTTTTTTTTTGGGGGGGGGGGTAAAAGTTCTTTTTCAATATTTCATTTCTGAAAAGTCAAAATCTTTGCTGGCAGGGAAGGAGTCTGCAGCTTGTCTGGCTAGCTTTCACTTTCTCCATGTGTCCGCATTGGAATGCTCTGGGTGATAGCCTTCGGGCTTTTTTGTTCTTTATTTCTTTTGCTTGCTAATTTATTGTCTGTCTGGTGTCCCTCTTGCCTGGCTTTGAAATTTGGTTTGTTTTATTGGTATTTAATGGAGGAGGGCAAGGGGATGGTGATCATCTGGGGTGGGCGGGCACTTTGAACGTAACATCCACCCCAGTACCTGGGTCACAGTTTTCTGAGAGAAATGAATGTTTTGTTGTGTGACAGTTGTTACCTCACGGTGTCTTGTCTCAGAACAGAAACTGGGAACAAACCATGACAAGCAAATACCCTACCCCAGCACCAGGTACAGATTTGTCTCGCTTAGCACCCGTTCCGGGGACATGGTTGAGACAAATTTCAGCTGTTGCTCAATGGACGTGAAGTAAAACATTTTTGTAATGCTCCGAAGCGTAACACTTAGAGAGACAAAACGGGTGTGAAATAACCGCCAAAGTGTGCATGAATACTTTACTTGTGAACTTGGTGTTTTACTCCATATGTCTGAAAAAGTGGACTTGGACCAAAGGCTTATTTTAAAATATAACAAGATTTCAGGTGCCACGAGGTTTTTGTCTTTGGGTGTTTTTTTAAAAAATTTTTTATCCTTCTTTGGGTTTTGCCTGATCTGCTTTACACAAACTAATATGGCTACCTCTTCTAAAACAACAAAAGGAAGTGATGCACACAGACCCCAAAACAATGTCTGTGTATCACAGTGGTTCTCAACCTTCCTAATGCTGTGACCCTTTAATACAGTTCCTCATGTTGTGGTGACCCCTTTCCCTGGTTGGAAGAGGCCACAAGCCCCCTTTGGTAGGCCACTGCTGCAGGTGCCATAGAGAACATCCCTCTACAGGCACCCTCAGCCAATCACAGCCTCCAGTGCCATTGACTGACATCCCCTCCAACCTATCAAGGTGTAACTCATTCTTTCCCCCCTTCCTCCCCCTCTTCCTCCAGACCCAAGCCATTTGTGCCTTTTTCTTCACTAACCCATGGCGACCCCTGTGAAATGGACATTCGACCCCCAAAGGGGTCCTGACCCCCAGGTTGGGAACCACTGGTGTATCACATCCCATCAAGAAAAGCAGCTGGAAGCTATTCTATTCCCTCCAGCGCTAAAGATATCACCGAATTATGGAATCAGGCAGGGGAGGTCTCTCTTTCTTTTCCCATGTTGTCCAGTACATTCTGGCAGTCCAAAAAAGTAACATTTTTTTAAAGCTCTGGAATTAACACACCACCTCACCTAAACACTGCAAATGTACTCAGCCGAGCTGGGTGCCTTTTGTTGCTCCATTAGTCATAAGCTTCTCTGTCATCTCTTCTTTAAAGGGTTTTACCAAGCTGTCCTTCTGAGGATGAGCTATACGCTCTTAGTAACGGAAACCAATATTCCTCTTAGGAGATGTTGCATAAGCAGATTGTGGATTAATTTCCAATTTTGCCATAGGATACTTTGTAGACTGAATAGTTCCTTCGCAGGAGGAATTTTAATAGCATCTGGTTTTTCCATGCTGGCTTGTTCTAGATACCTTAGAAGAGCACATATGCTTCTTCCAGAAAAGCAAGGAACCTCATCATCCCCAAGATTTATTTATTATTTTATTTATTTTAGATCATTTTACCCCACCTTTCTCCTTGGAAAAAAGGACTTAATCTCTCTCAACATCTTGTTTTTTATCGATAGTTTTGCCAAAGCTGTGACAGTGAGCTTCTAAAGAAGCATTTGTCTGTCCACTCTAAGAAACAGAACTTGGCCTTTGACTCATCAACAGTAGCTGGGTTCTTCTTACGTTGATGACACCCTTGCTTCTCTCTCTCTCTCTCTCTCTCTCTCTCTCTCTCTCTCTCTCTCTCTCTCTCTCTCTCTCTCTCTCTCGTACCGCTGTGGATAGAAACTGTTCTGCCTACTTACAGCTTGATCACTTCTTAATATGCGATGTGTGCCTTGAAGCTTTCATCACCAACATTACTTCCTTTCATGAATGGGTGGCTACCACAAGAAACAGTGATAGTCAAAGCTTTATGTGTTCGCAGTGGAAAAGACTAGTACACTCACAGCATTTGTGTTTGCTCTTCTACTCCAGACATATGCCTTGTCTTTGTGTCAAGTTACACACAGTAGAGGAAGCTACAGCACACAAATACAGAAGTATCTGATTCTTTGCCACAAACATTCTGAAAGACCCTCGTCTTTCAGCACAAACTAGTCACCCTTGAAATATCTGACTTTCCTTTGTTGTTCTTCCCCAAGCTTAGACTCTGTCTTCCCGTGGATCCATAAATATGAAAATATTTTACACACATGTGCGGAATGTGAGAATGGAAAACACAATCCTGTAAACAGAATCCGTATTTATTTATTTATTTTGAAATCCACTCCTGGCTCAAAGAATGTTGTTTGAGCATGCTATGTGAATGCTGGGTGTCATTTCAAAATTAACTGAATAATGGGGGATTCTCGGCTCAGTATACCTGAAGGGAATTCCTACAAGAAAGACAATGAAGGGCAAATCTGGTTCCTTTGCAAATTATTTTTTCAGCAAACAATGCTTTAATGACACAGGCATGTATATGTATACAAACACCAGAAAAAGCTCTTAAATTCTGTAGAGTATAAAGATTTATCAAATTGTACTCTAATATAGAATTGGAACGTGTGGTTTCTACTTTGCTGCTTTCTTTATCACTGACCTACCTGTCTCTTGCATTTGTTTGGTTTTTAAATATACAGCAGAACAAAGCATATGGGGGAGCTCACATTTTGTTTAAATTGAATGCAATGATTTTTCCCATCACCCCTATGTTGGCTTGTGCATGCTAGTGTGGCCCCTGATAGCTGGAAGTTGTACACTCCTCCAGTAAACAGATCAACAGTTGTACCTAAAATGGTGTGGAATACTTTCTAAAATCTTTTTCATTTTAATGCCTCAAAGTTTTCTCCTTCTGACCATTGCTTTATACCTGATAAGGACAACAGGTTGAAACGAGAAGGCTCTCAGGCATGTCTCCAAGAAGGCAGATCTATATATCATCTAGCCAAGGAGCTGTCAAGTTGCCTTTTCCAAAACTGTAGGCCCCATCCTTCCATTCCCCCCCCCCCCTGGAAAGGTAGCTTCAATAGACACCCATGGGATGTGTCTTCAGGCTGATTTTCATCATTAGTTTGGCCCACACATTTGGAATCAGATTTGACCATCAGTGCAGTTAGTGTCTTTCCCCCTTATTGGTATGCAATAGACATGGGTGTTTCATTTCGGAAGGGGTCCAGTTCTGAAATGAAACACAGCAGCACAGCTGCCATTTGGAACTGGAACCTACCCTCTGGAACAAAATCAACCACTGACTTACCTTCCTTTGGGTCTCACAGGGAGAAATTCCAATCAGGAAGAAGCCTCAGACATGTCATCTTTCCTTCTCCCTGGTGCTGGCCATTCAGACAAGGAGGCGGGATGTTGCATGTCCTTGGACAGCTCCTGATTGGCAAGCACCAAGGAGAAGGAAGGACGATGCATCGGAGGCTGCTTCCTCATTGTAGTTCCATCCCACGCTATTCAAAGGAAGGTAAGTCAGTGGTTGACTTCGTTCTGGAGGGTGGGTCCTGGTTCCGAATGGCAGCCGCATTTCATTTCAGAACTGGACGCCTTCCAAAATGAAATGCCCATGTCTAGTATCTAATCAATTTCTGCAACACATTTGATATCTGAAAACCTCCAAATCTATCCATGCAGATAGCAAGATGTTGTACTATGCAGCGCCAGAACTTTGCCTAGTTAATAAATCTTGCTTTTTCTTCTTGTCTCTCCCTAACCCCAGAGAGTATGGCTAATAAAAGACAAGATCCTTGATTTGCATTTAGAAGTGAAACTCTCTTAGAGGCTGCCTACACACACATTTGGCCCATTGTTTGGTCCACTGTAGGAAAAGGCTGTATCACTCTTAAAGACAATGATCAGATGACATATTTGTTGGAATAAACCACCTCACCCCTAGAGTTACTCTATCTACATTTTTCTGAGCTGGATAAATTCCAGCAAGTGTGTTCATTGGAACTGATCCAAAGCAAGCTGGTATGGATCTGCCAATACTGTGAAATGGCTTAATAAGTGAGGCACTTCAGGCCATTTGAAAATTATTCACTTCCTCTGCTCCTCAGCAGAGGGGCAAGAGAAATATTTTTTTAAAAACACTGCTTAATAGAAATTGATGAAGCACTGCATCAGTTATTTTTTAAAATAACTGTCTTAAAGAGCTGGTTGAGAAATTGCCCATAGTCTGACCCTCAGCCATGGATTCAGCTACTGATGGTCTCTCAACCAGTCCTTTAAAGTCAAGGCAAAGAAAAGACGACAGTGGTACCTTGTATAAAGGAATTAATTCATTTCAAATGAAATTCTGTTAAGCAAATTTTCCTTTGTACAAATTTCCCATAGGAATGCATTGAAAACAGAATAATCCCTCATCATGACCATTTTTATGTTGTACGGATTCACCCCATCAGTGATTCTGTTAAGCAAATTTCCCCTATCGCCGGAATTTTTTGTGTTGTACAGATTTTATGTTGTACAAACCCTTTATTATATGAGGGTCCACTGTATTTAAATAATTGATTCAGTGCATCAGTGATGTCTATTACACAATTTTAATTCTCCCATCCCTTCCCATGCTCCTCCACTGAGAAGCTGAGAAAGTATTCAATTTGTTGATACCCTGAAGTGACTTGTTTATTAAGCCACTTCATGATTATTGGAAATTGAAGAAGTCAGACCAAATAGGGTCAATGTATTGTTGAAGGCTTTCACAGCTGGGATCTGATAGTTATAGTCATTTTTGGGGTGGTTTGGACATGTTCTGGAAGTTTCTTTTCCTCATGTTTCACCAGACTCTGTGGCTGGCATCTCACTCACACACTTTAAACCCAGAGCGCAGAGAGAATTCCTAGTTCCCTGAGGTCCTTGCCCTCTGAAAATGCTGGCCACAGAGTCTGGTGAAACGTCAGGAAGAGAAACTTCCAGAACACAGCGAAACAGCCTGAAAAATTCACAGCAACTATCAAATAGGATCACTTGAGCTCTAACATGATGTTTGGATGTCAGAATTGCACCAGGTGACACATCACACATTCTCTCTCTCTCTCTCTCTCTCTCTCTCTCTCTCTCTCTCTCTCTCTCTCTCTCTAGTTTATATGCCACCCACTAGCCAAAGGTACATCAGACATCAAGTGACTCTGTTTAGCCTGCACCAGCCTGCTTCAAAAGATTCCCTGTATTTACACTCTTAGTGGTTCAAACTTCCCTAACCACTCTAACTTGACTCAGGTGGTGATTGGCTGTCAGAAAACAAACAGGATACAGTATTCACATAACTTCTCTGCCTGTATATGATGCCATGGAAATGGCAATTAGCTCCAAATCCCTGCTTTCAGTAGAGTTCCCCGTTAAAACTGTAAACAGAGTGTCCTCCGCCAACCCCCAGGATTACCCCAATCACCCTGGTAAACCACCGCTGTTCCCTTTTACATTCTGCAACAGTATTACTAAAACTAACAATTGAATTTATACATCCCTTTTAAAAGTTAGCATATGTTTGGTGAAACCAAGTTTTGTTTACTTTGGTGACACTTTGTACCGTACAGTATATCACATGTCTTAGCATTGACTAGTGATACACACAAACACAGTACCTAGTGAATGACATTTATTTATTTATTTATTTATTTATTTATTTATTTATTTACAAAACATTTTAGCTGCCCTACTACCAAGAGGTCTCTGGGCGGCATACAACAATGTATTAAAAACTATAAAACAATAAAAGTATTAAAACTATAAAATATAGTACAGTTTAAAACAACATAGAATACAAATTATAAAACCCAGTTACTCATGAGTCCAGCCAAAAAATCTAATTAAAGTATATACCAAGATTATTTTAACCCCCCCAACAAAGATAGCATCCAAAACTAAATACTGTAAAAGCAAAATACAATAATGTTTTAAAAGCAAATGAAAAAGAAAAAGAAAAAAGTGTTTTGCTTATATAACGCCCCATAATGCTTCAAGCACTCCCTGGCTGGTTTACAGTTTAATGATGCAGGCTACAAATTGCCATCCCTCCCAGCAAACTGGGTACTCATTTTACCGACCTTGGAAGGATGGAACGCTGAGTCAGCCATGAGCCAGCTACCTAGGACTGAACCCCAGGTCATGACTACAGTTATAGCTGCAGCACAGCTGTTTAACCAATGCCTCACAAGGCTGTTAAGCTATCAACCTTTCCTTGTTACCTTTAGAACTTAATTAATATATGTTCCTTTTATACAGATGGACACTTGCTTTGCCAGATACCAATGCAGTACGCAGCTTCACAATGAAACAAGCTAAGCTCATTCTCACTCCCCATTTGAATGCCTAAATACTAACAGCACTAATTCTAACTGTCTCCCACATACACATAGAGGTATACACAAAAACAAAACCTCACAAGGACCAATTAGACCACAGCTCTATTTACAAACAATATTTTCCATTTCTCACCTGCCATCATTGTCACTTCAGGCACATAGCCCTCATACAACTGTCAACTGTCAGTCAAACCCAGTCACTTACCATGTAAACAAATGCAAACCAACACAAAACATATACGGCACAATATTGCTACATACATTAATGTGCTCAGGTACAGCTCTGTAAAAATTGCATAAGTGGAGGTCAAATACTTTAGTGTTCTCTGTCCTTCAGAATGAAACTGAGCTGATGCAAACATGATCTGAGTCTTCCTATTGCTCAGGGGTAAGGGATGGTGGAAAATAAAAATATTATAAAAATTATTCACAAGTCTTCAGCACATTTGAAGTCTAGCTTTCAAGCAGTGGAGAAACATGGGGATTTGGGTTCAAACATGTTGAGAGCACTTCCTGTTCTATCTGTAAATCTTCCTGCAAACGTTTTCTGTCCTAGAGTTTTCTGACATGGTTAGCAGAAGAATCAAGGCCAAAATAAATGACTAGGGAGCTGTGCAATTGGAGGTCATAGCAGATTAGGGGACACAAGTACTGGGTGGTGTTTGGGTATAAGTGTATTTGTAGGGAAGACACATTTGCTCTCTTGGTCTTCACACCCTTAGTTTCTCAGTTTCTAAATATCTATCCTGATGAATCCAATTTCTGTGTGTCTACTGCAGTTGTCTTGAGACCAAGTTGTAGAGTTTTCCTCCCTCTCTTATTAAAATTGATCTCATTTGTGATCAAACTCAGCTTCCTTTCTTGAAACATGATTAAATGATGTAAGATCTACTTTGTATGATAATTAATTGCCTCTGTCCTGAGCTTCTGCTTTACAGCAAAATGGTTTGTAGCACTGACAAGTATAACGTTACATTATGCTTGAGAGTTATGATATGCCGACTTCTACCTAGAGTGCTCTACCCCAGCCATGAACTCAAGTCATGGCTTCTGGGCCGTATTGACTGAATGATTTAGGGGGTTGTGGTTAAAGCACAATCAGAGCACCTAGCCGTGCTACCAGAAGTATGGGCTTCAAATCCCCACAATGCCTCGAAGCAGAAGAGCTAGCCTGTATGTTCTTGGGCAAGCTGCCCAGTCTCACAGCACCCCCAGAAAAAAAGGAGTGTTATATGCTTAGAAAATCCTGAACAGGATTGCTGTAAGTTTGGGTGGTCAGAACATCAGTTAATGCCTATTAATTTGTAGTAAATTTGGACACTCTGTGTTTCTCCTGTTCTTCCTCCGTCTTTCCCTGTCTACCCCATGGCATAGTGGTTAAATGCCTGTACTACAGGTAAAACTGTGCTCACGACCTGGGGTTCAATCCCAGGAAGCAGGCTCAAGGTTCATTCAGCCTTCCATCCTTCCAAGGTCAGTAAAATGAGTACCCAGCTTGGTGGTGGTGGGGGGGCAATGTACTGTAATGAAACTGTAAACCGCCCAGAGACTACTTGAAGTGGCATGGGGCAGTATATAAGCAGAACACTTTACTTTGCTTTGCTTTACCAACATTGTTTTAATCGAATTCTTATTTATATTGCTTTGTTTTACTCCCAGTCATGAAAGATCTGTCTACCCCTTGCAATTCTGGATGGAGGCTTCCCCAGTCTGTGAAGTAGGCTCTGCTTCCACCAACACTATGGTAATTTTAATGTCCTTTATATTACTGTACATAAGAATGCCTGTAAACACATAAATATTCTTCTTTGGGGGAAAGCAGCCTTTTGTTCTGTCATGATATGATTGCAGTTCTTTGATAGAATGACTGGTGGGTCATAAAATATAACAGAAGCTTTTTTGGAAGGGACCTCAAAGGCATACCATACTCCTTTCCATGTTCCAGTTCAGTGGTGTATACCAGGGCACCAATGCTGAGTACCAGCGACATTGTAAGAATGCCCCACACAAGCATTTTACCAACTGCTTAAATGTATTGCCAGGTGAATTGACTTCAATGCCTAATGCACCTGGGTTATTGAGTTCCTTGGGGGGCGGTGTCTGTCGACCACAATGGAATGCTTGTTGCTAGACAGCTTGAGAGGGGCGGGTGTTTCAATATGTGCATACCGCAAGAAAGTGAAATTGGTAGGAGTACAAGGTTTAAATTGTATTTAAAGATAACATAACAAACAGCAGTCTGAGAAGTCCCTTCCATAAAAACACACACCTGCACACTTATTCGACAACCTATTATTAGGCTGAGAGACACAGCGAGAGAGACGTTCTTCTGTATTCTGTATTCACAGACAGATATTTCCTAAAGGAATAAGGGGCCGATATGACTCATCTAATCTTCTTCAAGTACCAGTTCTCTTGAATGACAAAGATTACTCAAATGTTGATGATAAAACAATAAAGGTTTGGCACTATCTATATCCCTCTCAGGAGATTGCATAGATCATACTGTTACACAGAGTAAGAACACAGCCAAAGAATAGATTGTTTGGGTTCCAGCCCTTCCACTCCAGTTATGCATTTTCTAGTCTCCCCATGGTTTCAGGGCATGAGTCTTGTTTGAATGCCTGATTGTTCTCCAACATGATCCAGTCAAGTACTCTGAAATGCCATTGATTTTGGGGGGGTATAGTGTAAGCATCCAGATGCTTGGCCATAGGAGTCTTTGTTTTCCTTGGCCTTCACGGGCAATTTTAGATCCTGTTCTTTGTTTTCAACACAAATACATCAACAGCCAGCCATAGACTGCAGCCTCCTTTGGTTCACAGGAGAGGGACTTTTGTTGTTTTGCTATTACAGTACTTGCTGCTGCCTGGGAAAGCAGTTTCAATAGCTATTCAGGAGAGGCCGTGAATGTCAGAAAGAGCTTGGGGAATTTGCTTGCTTGGAACAGTGTGGAGAATTATTACCAAATCCTCTCTGAATGACTGAGAATTGTGAGCAATGTCGTTCAAGCAAGTGAATTTTCCAAACTACAGTATGTTCTAGTCTTGCCTAGATGCCCTAAGCACATCCGATCTCGCCTGATTTTGGAAGCTAAGCAGGGTCGGCCCTGGTTAGTACTTGGATGGGCGACCACCAGGGAATACCAGGTGCTGTAGGCGCCTGGAGTAGGAACTGGCAAGCCACTCCAGTACTCCTGCCAAGAAAACTCCATGGACATGGAGTCACGAAGAGTCGGTCACGACTGTAACGACACAACACACACACACACACACAGTATATTCTAAGGCTCGTAATAGAACACTCAGATGAAAACTACCCTTCTTTTAACTGCATTGATCTGAGCAGCAAGGTTTTGGTTGAACATTCCCCCCACAATAAATAAATAAATAAATAAATAAATAAATAAATACATACATACATACATACATACATACATACATACATACATACATACATACATACATACATACATACATATGTAGGGCCCCCTTTTTGGCATTGTGAAAGCCCTAGTTGGATGGCAGTGGCCTGAATGCTTTCCTCTCCTGGCATGGAGGCACATCCTGTGCTAGCTCATATTGTTGCCATTACTTGCATAGTAGGCCCTACATCAAGTTCTCTACATTTTTTCCCTGTTGCAGTGCTTCAGAGGATGAGGAGCAAAGAGACTTGTGGTGCATTAAGGACCACAGCTATCTTTATTTGACAGACATGGTTGTAGACTCCAATCCAACTGCCTGCTAAACCCACAAGTCCCCAAACACTTGTGCCAGATAAATCTTGCTAACCTCTTCTGTTTTTTCTGCATAGGCCTAATACAGCTAACCCTCTGGAAATTGTTCCATAGGATAATTCACACCCAGGTAGTTGTTTGGAGAAAGCAACATGCAGGCCCAGGATGATTGGTGGGGGTTGACTGGGTGGAGAGATTTGGTGCAGTTTATGTACATGTTTATTAGTTCCATTTATATTCCACTTAGGCTGCTATTCCACAACCAGAAAATCTGGATCAAAGTAAAATGCGGATTTTCCCCTTGAACAGTCACATGCATGAAAATGCGGTTCCTGTATCCCCATGGGCGCAGTTTAAAGAAACGCATCTTTTGTGTCCCCATGAGCGGAAACTGCAACACACCAGAATGAAAATGTTTTGATGAAGATTTTCCAAGTCCCCACAGACTCAAGTACTGGCTTGAAATCTGCATTGGAACTGATACAAGCTTTATACCACCTCGAGACCAGGTACTTGTAAAACTCGCTGGGTTGCGCTTAAGTGGGCATGATCACATTTATTTCCCTTTAAAGTCGACTGGTCATTGGGACACAATTTTATTAACTGCATCTTCAGAATCAGAATCAGAATCCTTTTATTGGCCAAGTGTGGTTGGACACACCTGGAATTTGTTTTGGTAAAAAATGCTCTCCATATATAAGAAGGAAATATAAGAATCATATATTCAACAATAAAAACAGTACAACAACACAATATAACCTATTATTAAAAAAGGAAGAAAAGAAGAAAAAACTAATTATTCAGCAGTTTGGTAGCACTTGGAAAGAAACAATCTTTATATCTAGTTGTCCTAGTATGCAATGCCCTAAAACGTCACCCTGAGGGTAACAATTGAAACAAATTATGTCCAGGATGTGTGCAATCTGTATATATTTTCATCGCCCTCTTTTTAGCTCGTGTGGTATACAATTCCACAATAGATGGCAAATTAGTAGCAATAATTTTTTCCGCAGTTGAAATTATCCATTGAAGTCTATATCTGTCCTGCTTAGTCATGGAACTGAACCAGATAGTTATAGAGGAACAGATGATAGATTCAATAACACCTCTATAAAATTGAATCAACAGTTCTTTTGGCAGTCTGAACTTCCTAAGTTGACCCAGAAAAAACATTCTTTGTTGTGCTTTCTTAATAATACTTTTAATATTAGATGACCATTTTAAATCTTAAGATGTAATAGTACCCAAAAACTTAAAGGACTCCACTATTGACACTAAGTTATTTGATATTATAAGAGGTGGTTGTATAGAGTGAGTCCTCCTAAAATTCACCACCATTTCAACAGTTTTGCATGTGTTTAATTCAATATTATTTTGAGTATACCATAAAGCTAGTTGTTCAATCTCTTGCCTATAGGCAGATTCATCATTACCTTGAACACAATTTTATTAACCACATCTTCAAGCAGTTTGAAGTGGTTTTTAGTGGCTGTGGGATAGCAGCCTTATTCTCCAGTCAGAAAAAGGCAGCTGTTTTTCCTTCTGTCTTCTTCTGCACTTTTCCCACCCGCAGCAACCTCATGATGTAGACCAATCTCAGAATCTGGGTCAAGTTCGACTGGGTTTTATGGAGAGCTGAGATTCAAACCCAGGGGTCCCAAATCCCAATCTAACACGGTCACTATAAGACCACATAAGCTCTTAACAGGGAGAATTATTCTGCTGGGATGTTTGTCGGAGTTCCTACTCAGCGGCATAGCTTATACATTTTTCATTTTAAAAGGGATGCACTACTGTTGAAAGGGGGGCCTACATCTGCTAACAACGAGCCTTTCTTCCACTGGATAAGATCAACACTACACATAGTGCACTGTCACCCTGAGCCCCTCTCCCGCCCAAGTGGCTAACTGGATGCCTCTCGAGAAACCTTCAAGAAGGAAACATGATTTACTGCTGATCTGAACCTGTAAACATGAACCTCAATGCACGAGCTTAGCTCTGAAACTTTGGCCGTTTCCGAGGCACTGAATATTTTATTCCCAATTGAAGCAATTTTCACACATCTATAATTTAGGGACCCCCACTGTAGCAGGAAAGGGAGAAGGGAATGAAGTATCCAGGTGGTCATCATGGTGTCTGACTGCATCCTGAAGTGTGGTCTCTGGAACCGATGCCAATCTCAGCGTGCAACAAGAGAGGAAGCATCTCGCAATGTGCTGCTCTGCAGGCATCAGCACTGGAGCCGAACCTTTCAATTAAAACAGGCTTTCCTTTCTAATTTCCCCCTGAAACTTCTTGAATCAAAACATGCACGTTTCCTTATCTTAAAAAATGCAGCAAGGTTAGCTGAGCTGAATTTTGATTAGTGTCACATTGTCAGGGAAATCCAAAAAGATTTGCTGAACCTTCCTTAATACTTCTTAGAACCTTGGAGTATGATCCACAAAGAAAAGCTCATTAAAAGGAATCGGAATTGTGCAGGAGTGCTCTAATGTCTCATGCAACTCCTATTAATTCCAGTAGGAGTTGCATAAAAATATTTCTGGGTGAATCACACTTGAAAAAACAAGTTGCTCCCTAACAAGGATCTTGCTCTGCACCAGTTTGTAACCCCAGCTGAGGGCTCACCCACAGGAGATGTAGGCATCCCAGTGAGAAGGTGATCAAGTATTTTCTGTCCAAAAACACAGTCCTTCAGAGCTGCCATTTTGAACAACCCCCTTCCAAACTCCCACAAGAAGTTCTTCAGAGCTTCTGGGAGGATTTTTCCACCTAGCTCTGAAGATCTTCCATATTCTCTCACAGTCTTCCATTCAAGCAGTGAATGGCCTCTGCCCTGCTTAGCTTCCGAAACCAGACAAGATGTATGTCTTTAGGGTAGTGTGGTGTGGCTAATTACCTCCCTAGAGCCTATGGCAGTGATGGCGAACCTATGGCACGGGTGCCAAAGGTGGCACTCGGAGCCCTTTCTGTGGGCACCCGACATCGCCCCTTAACAGCCACCTGTATACAGGTAAAATTACTGTATTGGCACTTTGCAAAAAAAAAAAATAGTGGGTTTTGAATTGAAGTTTGGGCACTCAGTCCCTAAAAGGTTCACCATCAGTGGCCTATGGGGAAGGTGAGTAAAAACAACATATTTGTGCAATTCAAAATCTTAGTGACATCCAAATATATAATATAAATGTCTAGTCCTTGCTCCTGTGGTGGATGTGAAAACATTGATACATCTCTTCATTAAAATCTGTCCCATGGAAGCGTGCAACAATCTGTTTGTAAAGCCAGAATAAAGCTCTTCAGTCTTTCTGTTCTTGATTTTTTGCTGGCTTCCTTGTACAAGGTTGTTAGTGTAGGTATCATAGACTCAGGAATCCTTTCTTTCTTTATTCTTGTCTGAAACATTGCAATAGAATTAACTGATATAAAATCAGTTGCCTGTCTCTCTATACAGATGCATATAAACTGCAAATTGGTTTGCAAAAACAGAATTGTAAAGTTCAGGTGAGTACTGTATATCAGATTCATGATTCACAAGATCCAAGAGCATTTGAGGCAACTATAGCACCAAATATTCCATAGTGCATGTTGAGAGGCATTCTTTTGACTGCTGTAGGATAGGGGGACATGGAAAGAGCCCCTCTGGTGAATGTAAATATACTTGGCCATCCATGGGCGATGAGTGCGCTCCACTGGCTGATCCTTCCACTCCAGATGCAACAAAGTGACTAAACAAAAAACAATGCATTATAAATTGGGCTTCTGTCGATTATGGGGCATTAGCTCTGTGTAAATTATTGACTGCAATGTAAAATTAAATGCACTGCAGTTTGTTCTGTAAAAAGGATGAATCTGTCATAATTTGTATGGGCAGTTAAAACACTCTGGTTTAAATCTGAGGTCAGAGGTTGTACTTTTAAAAGCATCCCTTAACTTACCCACAGATGTGTTGGAAAAACACATTTTGCAGTTTCTGATTAGAGAAATAACTTATTATTTGGCTGGATGAGCTTTTCCCACAATCTCCAAGTAAAAGTGCAGAAAGCAATCGACAGAATCTTAAATCCAGCAATTTAAATATACTGATTTCTACAAAACATAGTGTCAACTTGTCTGAATTTCCTTCTAAGTAATGAGGTGACGACTACAGTGAAATATGCATCAGACTGGACACAGATGAATTCAAATTAAAACCTGGCAATCACACAGTGCAAAGCTCAATACGTGTTAGTCCATTCTCTCCAAACAGATTCTTTTAAAAAAATTCAACTCAGCACAGAAACAAACAATCACTAGAGGATTTAGGGACGTGATGGTGAACCTTTTAGAGACTGCGGGCCCAAACTGCGATTCCAAACCCACTTATTTTTCGCAAAGTGCCAATACAGCAATTTAACCTGAATACAGTGGTACCCCAGGTTACAAATGCTGCGGTGCTACAATTTTGGAAAGCGAAGATCGAAGAGCAGGCTTTTGAATTTCTATCAGCCACAGCACCCTTGCTATGGCCACAGGACATTCAAAAACCTGCTCTTCGATCCTTGCTTTCCCAAAGGGTAGCACCCCATCTGTCTCTTTGCCCTGGGCAGAGAGGCGAATGGGGTGCTACACTGTCAGGAAAGCCATCGGGGTGTGGCAGCAGCTTGTGGGCTCGTTCTTAATCCCAGTTTATTCTCTATCCACTGCCTCCCCTTTACCCTGACCTGTTCATGGAGCCGTTTTGGCAGGCTCGAAACGACTCCATGCAGAGAAATGGTTGAAGGGGGGTAGCAGTTTGTGGGCTCCTTCATAGTCTCAGTTTACTCTCCAGCCATGCCACTTTTGGGATCCCCAAAGAAGCGTGGCTGGAGAGTAAACCTGGGCTATGAACAAGTCCATAAGCTGCTGCCACTCCCCCATGGCTTTTCTGATGGTGTAGAACCCCATTCGCCTCTGTGCCCACAATGCAGCAAGAAAATTCCATATTTTTCTGTCAATCTCTGACAAGATTAACTGGGATGTGGTGGCTCAGCAGGCTAGAGCACTGAAAACTGTCAGCTACAAAGCTCAGCAGTTCGAATCTCCTGCCAACCTAGCAGTTCGAAAGCGTGTAAATGCAAATAGATAAATAGGCACCGCCGTAAAAATTGAGAAGGTAAAGCAGTTTTTCCTTGCAGCCATGCTGGCCACATAGGCACAGAATTGCACAACACTGGCTTTTCGGCTTGAATACAGAGATGAGCACCGCCCCTAGAGTCGGACACGACAAGCACCCATGTGCAAGGGAACCTTTACCTTTTTACTTGACAAGATTTAAGGCAGTCAGTACTATTACTTTCAGTGGAATTTTTCTCTGACTGAGGCCATGTTCACTCTACACCCCCCCACACACCATCTTCTTGCATCTTCTATGCCCTTTGTAGTCATGCATTGTGGCCAAGACACATATATCCTGTGATAGTGCTTCACACTTTATTAACCATACCACCTTTTGAAGGGTAAATTAGATGTGGTATGTTCATCTACACCACTTGAGCAGGATATAACCCTCCCTTTTTGTTTTGTTTTTGTTTTTCTCTGCCCTCAGTTTATCTTGCATAGGCATGTTGCTCAGTTGGCCAAATGCCCTTGATGGCCACATACTGATCTCAGCCGTCTTTTCCCATTTTCGTGCTGTGTTGCCCTCTATGGAGGGGAACGCCCCAGCACACTGCAGTGTTGCTCAAAAGACAGTAGGGCAGGGCTTCCCAAAGTGTTCACTCTAGCAACCCTTGTGGTGTCCCACAGCTCCCTGGGGCACTGCCAAAACATCCAGGAGAAACACAGAAGCCTGTCATTGATGTTGTGTTCCACCTCCCCCAATGCCACCATTGTTCCACCACCACTGCCATCACCACTGTAAGGAGCTGTAAGTGAGGTACCACTGCGGTAAGAAGACTGATGCAGCACATGCTTGCTTTTTGACATTTCTGGGGGGATTTTGGGGTGTGTGTGTGTCCTACTCTTATACCTGTCCCCTCTCCTTATTGGAGAGTTTCCAACTTCCCTCATCAACTCCCGTCTCCCTTCCCCTTTATAGTCATGAAGTACATCAAACCCTTTGACAGAAGCATACCAATGTGCTGATATTTCTGTTTCAAAATTATTATTGTTATTTAATGAAGGCAGTCAAACAACAGCAGGCAGGAGAACTGGGACCATACGTCAGATGTAAAGGAAATGAGACAGTATTACAGTACCCACTCAATGGCATGTTGGTGGACTGCATGATGAGACACAGAACAAATGTAGCAGGTAGCAGGCTGGATCTGATGCAGAGATAGCAATGGGGTGGGGGTGGAGACAATATACTGTAATCACTAATGGTCATGGATTGCTTGAATTCCCCCAGTGGAAATTCATGAGGAGTAACTCAGAAATATTTTTCTGGTGTGACCACAGCCTGACTCAACAGTACATGGGTGCCTAAGGCTACGATTCTTTACCAATTTACCTGGAGTAAGCCACATTAAATTCAAAGAGATTTATTTCTGCCTGGCTAGATATAAAATATTGCTATAATTTGGGGTGGACTGCAATCTGCAGTAAGGACATGCCACCCCTGTGAACTTAGAACATATAAATCATCTTTGATTTCAATGGTATGCTCTAAAATTAAGGTATACAAAATACCCATACACAATATGTAAGTTTCATTCTTTTGACTGAATAAGCTGTAATATATTTAATTTTACATGGGCAGATTCCTGAACGAAATGCGGGAGCCCATCTGACATTCGGAACCGGAGAAATGAAATCAACCAATCCCTTACCTTGTGTTGGGGTGGCGTGGGGTGCAACTCCAATGAGGAAGAAGCCTCCAATGCATCATCTTTCCCTCTCGCTGTGCAGAGAAATGCATTATCCCGCCTCCCTGTCTGATTGGCCAGCACCGGGGAGAAGGAAAGATGACATGTCAGAGGCTTCTTCCTCATTGGAGTTACGCCCCGTGTCACCCCAGTGCAAGGTAAGGGATTGGTTGATTTCATTCCTCCAGTTATGAACCTCAGCTGGGCTCCCGTGTTTCGTTTCGGAAGCTGCCCACTTCCTGAAATGAAAAGCCCATCTCTTAACTATAAGCAATAATTTGCACTGAGCAACTTTCCCATAAATGTGCACTTTACACCAGGCACTTCTGAAAGGATGTGAAGAGGGGACGGATCTCTTGCAACAAGAGAAAACAATCCAGTTTATGTATTTATTTATTTATTTATTCATTCAGCCATTTACAGTCCACTCTGTGTCATGGGATCTTAGGATGAATTACAAAGCGGTATAAACAGTCTGAAAACACAAGATATTTAAAAATATTTCTAATCAGTCAAACAAAAATTAAAACACCCAAACATTAATATATTTAAAATTAATTCTAATCGGCCAACAAGAAATTAAAACACTCAAACATTAAAAATGTAGCATGAAACCTATGCAGGCCATGGTCCCCCCCCAAGCTCTAATAAATAGGCACACCTTGACTGGCTACTGAAATGACTCCGATGCCGATGTCAACTGAGCCTCCAAGGACAGAAAGAGCCATTACATGTGTCTTTGCATAATAATTGCTTCTCATTCGTGGGACACAGAGGAAGACCTCCGCTGCAGACCTTAGTGACTGGACAGGTTTTGCTTTATTCTTGACCTTTAAACAGGGTTTAAAGGCAAAAAAGTAATCAGAAGGGAAAGCAGATGCCTCAACACAAATCAACTGGCACCTGGATAGCAGTCTGAGCATGTACATAGCTCACCTAGTCACAGATTCCCCAGTTATGGTGTGATATATTGGCTGAAATCCCATTGTGCAGCTCTGTGTGCGCAACAGAAATGGAATCAGCAGCAGCTTATTAGAAGCTTCTATCAGTTATGTCAGGATACACACCAGGTTGTTGCACTGTGTCGCATTATCTTTCTTATAAGCATAAACTTTCTCTTTCTCTAGGTGAGTACCACATTCTCTTCCTTATTTTTCATTTCTCATATCTGTACCATGCAACTGAAAAGAATAGAATAGAATAGAATAGAATAGAATAGAATAGAATAGAATAACACTTTATTGTCATTGTGCAAGTACAAAGAAATTCAAAAGTGCCATCCAGCTATCCAGTCTGCACATCACTCCCCCCAATATAAAATTCAAAAACATAAGTCTTAGTCTACCATTAAAAACAAACATCCATATACATACTCCTACATACTCTTACCCAGCATCACTTGTACCCATGATAAAACTCTAACACATAAAACCAAACATACACAGACACAACTGGAGTGGACGGGAGACCAAATAGCCACTCATGGGCCTGACTGTCACTCTTTGGGTCTCCCATCCAGATAGTGGAAGCTAGGTAGATCACGAAGTGTCCACAAGGTTTAGAATTACCATTAGCATCCCATAGGATAGGGACTGGTTGCTAGGTGCAATAATCACGATTCCTCCTAATTTACCTAAGGTTATGGTATGGGTAACAATAAGGTGCCTCAGTTCATTGGCAATTCTTGTTGGTTGGTTGGTTTGGAAACAAAGATTAAAAACCAAACTTTTCCAACCCACATTAGCAAGCAGCCTGCTTAAATCAACTGTACAAGATTTTTCCAATGAGGCAGCCACGTTAAACCGTTTCAGCATGTGTAGCAAAAATAAATCAAACACAAAAACAAAAGCATTGCAACACTTTTAAGGACTTTCACCTTGATTTCAGCGTGAACTTTCACAGGAAGCAGATAGTAATCCATGCACGCCTCTCAGGTGCTGTTATGCGAGATACACTGAATTAGTGACGGCCAGCCTTCCGGGCAGCAATGCCATAAACTGTGCCCAAAGAGTGAGAGAAAGGCACTCCAATCCATGCTTCACTCACATGGCTTTGCTTCTGATTTATGTAGCTGGAAATTGAGCATGAATGCAATGGGATCTCTGCCACAAACTGCTGAGCACATTGAAGTTTCTGGCACGTCCACATCATTGGTACTTGTGTTGCCAACGCTGCCTGTTGGCCAGCTAGATAATAAATATTCTACCATACGAATTCAGTTCATTTAACCACTCTGCCTGGCACCTTTTCTCAACATAGACGATGCCTCTTGGACTGGCACCGAGATACCCATTTTCAAGCCTTCTGTATCTGGCACCTTTTCTCAACATAGACGATGCCTCTTGGACTGGCACCGAGATACCCATTTTCAAGCCTTCTGTATCCTACATTTCTTCAGTGTTTGGAACCTGGACTGTATCACTCACTGGAAGGAAAGAATTACCTAGGAAGTTCTGCTTTAAAACATCCTTCAGTGAAAACCAGGGGAATAAGAGAATTATTCCTTATGAACACACCGTTAAAATGCAAGTAGGAGTTCGATGGGCAAAAGAAGATGGTGTGAGAAACTGCTCTTTGAAACACTGTTATTTTAAAATAAAAAATCCTTAAAAGGCACAGTAGGCACAGGGAGGCAATTTTCACAGGTATCAAATGCATGGGGAAGTAGGGTCATCCTTTCTATGGGAATCAATTACAGTGAAAATTGTCCCATATCACGGTAATTATAAAACCTTAATAGCAGTTTTCCATAAGTGTCTAAAGGTCAAATTACACAAGCTACTCAGCTTGCATTTAGTAGTTGATGACATGATCATTCCCCAGTGATGTGATTCCATCCGAGCTAAATGACTGAGTAATTCAAAGAAAGCTCATTTACTTCACAATGATCAATCACACAGCAAAGGAGGTTGTTTTGTAAGATGTACATGGTAGAAAAAATGCATCTTGTGTATTTTAACTCTAAGAGCAAAATCAAATGTTACATAGTGTTGCTTGTGCTGCACCCTCTTGGTCTCCCTGTTTTGCTGAGTTTCGGCCTTTTACTCCAGCTGAAGCCTCCAGGATGCTAGATCACTGCCGGCTGGTGGATTCCCTATTTGACCCTTGCCCATCTTGGCTTATTAAGACCGCCAGAGGGAGCAGGCCGGAGTGGGCAGCTGCGATCGCATCTGCCTCCTTCAGGGATGGAATTTTTCCCATTCGCTTAAGGAGACAGTGATCCAGCCCATTCTTAGAAGACCCAGCTTGGCTGCAGACAATTTGCTCAATTATTGTCCTGTAGCAAACGTTCCCTTCATGGACAAGGTGATCAAGGGGGTTGCCCCAGTTAAGCTCCAGTCGTTCCTGGAGAAAGATCATGTCCTGGATCCTTTCCAGTCTGGGTTCAGGCTGCAGCATGGGACCGAGACAGCCCTGGTCACGTTGCAGGATGACCTTTTGAGGGGGCCCGACAGGGGTTGCTCTACCCTGTTGGTCCTTCTCAGTATCTCAGTGACCTTTGATACTGTCGACCAAGATATCCTCCTGGGCTGTCTGTCTGAGATTGGTATCGGGGGTCAGACTTTGTGCTGGCTCCAGTCCTTCCTTAGCGTCCTTGCCCAGAGAGTAGAGATGAGGGGGGCTTTGTTGCCCCCTTGGACACTTTCCTGTGGGGTGCCCCAGGGGTCAGCAATCTCCCCTATGCTCTTCAACATCTACATGAGGCCACTGGCTGAGGTCATTCGGAGTTATGGAGTATGCTGTCATCAGTATGCTGATGACACACAGCTCTATCTCTCCTTTTCCACCTCTGCAACGGAGGCTATGCGGATCCTTGACTGCTGTCTGGCCGCAGTCGTGGAATGGACCAGGACTAACAGGCTCAGGCTCAACCCCGGGAAGACTGAGGTTCTGTTCCTTGGGGGGTCCCCAGGTTGGTACAGTGGCCCTTTTCCCCAGTTTGGGGGGATTGTCCCTCCAGCTGCCGGATCGAGTGAGGAGTTTATGCATTCTCCTGGATCCAGCTTTTCCCCTGGAAGCCCAGATGGCAGCTGTGTCCAGGGCAACCTTTTATCAACTTAGGCTTATCGCCCAGATTCACCTGTACCTGGAAGTGGATTCTCTTAGGACAGTTGTGCAGGTGCTGGTGATCTCCAGAGTAGACTACTGTAACACTCTCTACATGGGGTTACCCTTGATCCTTGTTTGGCATTTGATGCGGGTGCAGATTGCTGTGGCCAGGCTGGTGGTTGGTGCTCGCAGGTATGACCGCATCACCTCCATCCTGGCTCACCTGCATTGGCTACCTGTTGCCTCCTGGATAAGGTTCAAAGCATTGGTTTTGGTTTACAAAACTCTCCATGGCTTGGGACCTGACCATCAGGAGGTACGGATCTCCCAGAGATCAGCTTCATCCTGACCGACCAGAGCTTCGCTCGCCTTTTCGCTTTGGGTGGCCACTCCAAGGGAGGCCTGTAGGGTGTCTACTCAAAATCTGGTCTTCTCAGTGGCCACCCCAACACTCTCGAATACGTTGCTGCTGGAGATTAGGCTGGCGGAGTCTCTGCCGGCCTTAAGGAAAGCCTTAAAGACCTGGCTTTTTGTGGAAGTCTTTGGTGATCACTGAGAGTACATCTGTGAGTTGTTGTTGGGTATTTCATTTTGTCCCTGCCCTTTTTCTTGTCGGACTCTTTGTTGTATGACTTGTGCTGTTTATTGTTTTTCTGTTTTTAGTCTGATACTTGTTTGTTTATCATGTGAGTTTAGGTTGGGTTCTTGTATTTGTTATTTGCTGTACACCGCCCAGAGTTTCTCAGGGGGAAATTGGGTGGTTAACAAGTACAAATAGAAAGAAAGAAAGAAAGAAAGAAAGAAAGAAAGAAAGAAAGAAAGAAAGAAAGAAAGAAAGAAAGAAAGAAAGAAAGAAAGAAAGAAAGAAAGAAAGAAAGAAAGAAAGAAAGAAAGAAAGCCCATAATTGGGCAAACCCGAGACAAATCCTTAACTAATCATAGCATCTGGGTCCCAAAGGAGGAAGTGTGCAATGTTGCTCTGTGTGAGTGATGGTAACAATGTCATCAGCTGCGATAAATCATCACTAAGTAAAGGCTTCATTAGGTGATTTCAGTGTGCACACAACTTTATCACAATGTGTATGTATCACATGTGCCACAGAATTGCCTTTCGGGATTAGAAATTTCCCTTTAATCATGATGATTTGCTGCTGACAATATCATTGTCATAGATGGGTAGCTGTTTAACAGGAGTTTAGCCATCATTCAGTGTCTGGTCTTCAGGGTGAGTCCCTTAAAATTTGATTCCCTAAACCTTATAGTCACTTCTCTGTCACTTCCCTTCAAAATTAGTGTTCCTTCTGCTCTAGTTACAGTTGATGGGTGCCTTCTGTTTCTGCTCTAAAGGAGTTTGCCTTCTAAGGCTAACACTAAGTGTATGTGCTAAATTTTCATCAGAAAAATAACAGGGCAGCAATATTAATTGGTAGGACTGCAATTTCCAGAACCCTTCAGCCGGAATGACCTCTGGCCATGACTGCTGAGCATTCGGTGAGTTGGAACACCAAAAAGAACTTTCCCCAGCTACTTGTCCCTCCCTGTATGCTGCAATATTTACACCAAAGTGGAAATATTGCTCCTTTGTGTTCGTACTTTGCCCTCCCTGTGTGCTGCATCATCAGTGCAAATGTTGTCCCTGTGTGTACGCAGGGCCGGCACGTCCATTAAGGCAAACTAGGCAGTAGCCTAGGGTGCCAAAATTGAGAGGGGGTGTCAAAATGGAGAGGGGGTGCCGCTGCCCCCACCGCCCCCACTGGCCAGCCTGCTGCCCCCCCTGCCGCTGCCCCCCATCTGTCCCCCGCCATCCATCACTGCCCGCCCATCGCCCCGCCCGCCCACGCCTCCCTGCCCCCCGTTCCCACCCACCCACCCCCCGCCACCTGTCTGCCGCAGCTGCCGCCTGCCCGTATCCCCCACCCCGCCTGCCGCCGCCGCCGCCCCCGCCCTCCGGCCCGCCGCCCCGACCCCCCCCCCGCCGCCTAGGGCGCAAAAAAACCTAGCACCGGCCCTGTGTGTACGTACTGTAGGTATTACTCACTGGAAAAGCAAAAATCAGAGTCATTGAAATGATGCATTTCTGATGAATGCTAGCTTGACCCAGAAATATGACAATTTTAAACCATGGCCTGTGCTATGGCCTAGAAATGGCTTACTAAAGGCCCACATGCTGTACTTCGCACTGAAAGAAATAAGGCAGTCACTATCCAGTGTATTTCTTTCTCCCGTTCATGGCTTTTGATGTCCAGGTATCCGTGTCTACCTTCTAAGGCAATAAGAGTTTTCCCTTTGTGAGCACAAGCATTTGCATGGGATCTTTCATGTAAATCCACCCGTGTCCAGAGGCATAACCTTGGATGTAGACATGGGCACGACTTGGCGAAATTCTCATTTCCATTTCCGTTCCTCGTTTCCGTTACGCAACGGAAACGGTAACGACAATTAAGCCGTCAGAACTCGAAATCGAACCGATAAAAGAAAAATTGGGTCTGATTTGTCGTTGTCGTTCATGGCATTGCGGTGATCGCGCGATGCCAAGCGGCACAGAAAAAAAGTTTAAAAAACCCAAACCCGATTCCCGGCCAAAAAAGCAGGCGAAAATATGCCTGCCTGAGTGAGGGCACCTACCAGAGTGGTGGTTTCTGGGGGGGGGGTCCCCGGCCTCCCCCCCTCTCCTGTCCTGGGACTGCTCTGGTGGGCCTCGTCATCTTGCCATGCCATGCGGTGCGGGGGGATCCAAAATGGCGACCTCAATATTTTTTTTGAAATCGTGGTCCAAAAACCCACCAAAGCACCACACAGAAACATGCAAAAATTAGGTATTTTAACTGCCTGAATTTTTACAGGAGCAGCAGTGGGTTTTTCTTGCAATAAACGTCTGTCTCCAATCCCATTGATTTTATTTTATTTTTATTTTTATTTTTTTACACCTGCGCAATGATGGGCTGGCCATGGGATGGGACCATGCAAATTTTTGGAACCATTCCACCAATCGCATGGCCACTTGGCCAGGTTTTGACTGAGACTTCTGGGATGTGGCTTACAAAACCCTCCATGGCTTGGCCCCTGTTTATTTGGCAGAGCGGCTTCACCGACAATTAGATCGGCGCCGACCCACCCGTTCATCTCTGGCCCTCTCGCTGCAGACAGTCCCCCCCCCGAGGGAGGCCCGCAAAACAAGCACTCGTGCGCGGGCCTTCTCGGTGGCGGTGCCGCCTATGTGGAACAAGCTACCCAGCGAGCTGAGGCAGGCTCCAACGCTGGCATCTTTCAGGAAAGGCTTGAAGACTCTCCTTTTCAGGGACGCCTTTAAAAATGACTAGAGTTTTTGTTTTTGTTTTGTTTTTGTTTTTGTTCTTTCGCCCATATGCTGTAAGTCTGCCCCTGGCGCTGTTACTGTCTTTGCTTTTTGTGTTTTCTTTTGTGTGAACCGCCCTGAGTTCTCGTTTGGGAAGTAGGTAGCGGTATATAAGTGTAAGAAAAATAAATAAATAAATAAATAAATAAATAAATGTGCCAGTCGGGCATAAAAAGCCCACTATAACCCTAGCCCTAACCCTAACCTTAACCCTAACCCTAACCCATACGCCAGTACACTGTCCTTCTTAGTGGGTCAGAGGCACCCAGAGGTGCAGCCCACTAACTCACCATAACCTTACCCATAATAACCCTAAGCCTAGCCCTTGCCCTAACCCCAACCCTAAGCCAGATCTGTACTCGCATTGCACTACACGCAAGTACATTTCCCTTCTTAGTGAGCCAGAGGGCCCCCACCAGAGGCATTCTTCTTTCACCTCGCTCACCAGTCCAAAGTTCCAAAAAACTCTGTACGCCAGTATGCTGTCCTTCTTAGTGAGCTAGAGGCACCCCAAAGAGAGGTGCCTCTGCCAGTGCCACTTGGTACACAATGGCTACACGGTCATGTACCCTTCCTTTTCCCTTTGTAGGGGGCCAGAGGAGGCATCCACCCCAGAGAGGTGCCTCCAGGAGCCTGCTAAATGCCTTCCCTTCGTAGCGGGCCAGCCAGAGGAGGCACCCACCCCAGAGAGGTGCATCCAGGAGCCCGCTACCCTACCCCTCCTAAACCAGTACTAACGACAGACGACAAACGAAACAACAAATTTTTGAACAATTTTGCGACAAATGGAAACGAGCCGAAACGGGCCGGATCCGACACACGACAACTCGACACGTCATTTTTCCTGGTCGTGCCCATCTCTACTTGGATGTTATGAGAAAACGGAGTCTTCCAGCCTAAAGTCAGGATAGCATCTGGTATGAAGTGAGAAGAGATCTGTTCACTTGAGTTCATAAAGTGGTTTCTCTTTCAATTATTAGTCCATTACAGGTCCGGAATTAACTCTGGTGCTTTGCTGATGCAAAGCACTTTAAACTAATCCTGGAATCACGGTGCCGAAGATAAGGCAGGATATTTCACATGGAATCCAATAACAAGACTGGAATTTTAATGTATTAATTATTCATACTCAGCTGGTGTTCTTAGAATGTCTTCCTGTTCTGCACATGTATTATGAATGGCTCCTACTATACATAGAAAGGCCTGGGAGGCCACTGCTTCAATTACCTATCATAAATTAGTTGCCTGCTGCCTTTGAAAGGGATTACCCAGCCTGGCGCAGATGAAGGAAACATATGGGAAATGTGAAGCAACAGCTTTCTAGCCCAGACACATCTTTAAACACAGGGCTCCGATAGGAAACTGAAGAAAAGCTGTGCATCACATATACAGTATTTTAGGATGAAAATCCTACAAGAGTTGCCTCTGTTAATCAAGTCATAGTAGATGCATTAAGTATGGTTTTATGACCTAGAAAGGCTCATTGAACAAATGTCTTCTCTCATAATCTGAAACCTCTGAGCTACAGGCAGGCAGGCAAGGGAACGAATATGGGTGGACATGACTGATCGGCCCACAAACCAATCAGAAGAGTACAGGTTTGCCTTGCAATTTATTTAGTTCACACTTAACCCAGTTTCATGTTGCTCCATTTTTCTTCCATTCAGACCTCTAATGGCATGCATATGGTAGGAGTGGGAAGTCTCTGTGGTTCTAGGGGCCACATTCTTGGCCTCAGACCAGACCAATCCACAGATTAGACATGGGCACGAATAAAAAAATGGCGTTTTTGTTTTTTGTTTTTTGTTGGGGGGTCTGTTTCGGTTCATTTTCGTTTTTTGTGAATTTTTGGAAAAAAATTCATTTTCATTTTTCGTTTTTCATTTTTACCCGCTTGTGCAAGTTTTAAAGAACCTCCGTGCGTGGGCGTCCCCCAACGCCCTAGACCAGAGGGAAAACACTAAAAAAATTGATGCTGGCAGAGACACAGTATAGACTAGGTACGCAGGGAGGCTGCAAAGGCAGCGGTGGGCATTGCCCAGGGTGCAAGGCAGCCGCAGAGTGACTGTACTGCGGGGCAGGGGAGGGTATTCACTGAGAGGAATGCACGCATGCACACAGGGAGGCTGCAGGACTGAAGCTAGAGAGAAATCTCTTCTTTCTCTCCCCTAAGAGCCAGGCTGCAGCCGGCAGGAACACAGAGACACAAACCTGCCTGCCTGGCCTAAAGTAACGAGTCGCAGAGACAGCAATCCCACCCTAACTCCCACCGGAGACTGCAAGGAGGACGGGGGCTGACAGAGCTTTTTATGGCCTCTGTGGCTGCCAGACCTGCCCAGTCTGCAACCTGAGCATGCTATTAGTTGAAGTTGTCCAAGAATTTACATGATCCCATCACATGGCTTGCCTCCATTTTGTCGCTGGAGTGGCGACATCCATTTTGTCATCCTTAAAGGGAAAAGAAAAATACATCGCGATGGGAGAAGTCAAAAACAAACGTTTTAAGGACCCCAACCCCTCTGGGAAGTATTATCAGACAGTATAAATAATTATCACTGCATTTTTATGGATGTCCAGGGCGTTTTTTAACATTTAAAACAGCTCATTTCATTGCGCGTCGTCATTAACGAAAAACGAAACCAACAAACCTAATTTTCATGGTTCTGTTTGGTTCGTTCCAGTTTCATCACAATGTTTGTTATTCGTTTCATTACATAACAAAACAAATAACAAATAATGGAAACAAAAAAAGTTCATTTCATGCCCATCTCTACCACAGACTACATCAGGCTCCCAAATGGGGGGGGGGGATCATGTCATCTTTACAGGCACAAGGTGCCAGAAATTGAATAGTTGAGGCCAACCTGGCTTCTTCACACACATAACGGTCCGAGAATCACACAAGAAGAATCAAGAATCCAAAACTGAGCAGTTACCCCATAAATCTCAGCTCCAACAGGCAGGGAGCAAAAAGCATGGTGGAAAGAGAACCCAAGTCAGGTAAAGAGAATTTGGGCAGACACAGATCAAGAATGCAGATGCTAAATGAGGCATGAGCAAATATCTCTGTGGCCTTTCATGGCTTGGTATTTATTTATTTATTTATTTATTTATTTATTTATTTATTTATTTATTTCCATTTATATACCACCTGACTTTCTCAAAGGAACTCTGGGCGGTGAACAACCAAAAAGAATAATACAAACAAAGTTACAATAACAAATGAAAGGAGTAGGACCAGCAAAACAAGATGGCAAGGGCAAACAATGGACTAATGAATGGATGAAACAATAGTATCATCTATGGCCTTTCTGTGTGCCCTGTCTAGTTCCAGGTTCCACATTATCACCCGTCAGTGAGTGGCCTTGTAGACCCTACCTTCTCCTGTTTCTAGGTTTGTTTTGCTCAAACACTCTGAATCTTTTGCACTCACAACCTGGTTTCCTCTTGCTAGGATGCATCATCCTCAGTTGCTCAGTCGTTTAGATCTCTGGCTGCAAAGTCATAGGTTGGGAGGTCAATCCCCTATTGAACTTTTTTGATAGGAGCTAGACTTGACAATCCATAACATCCCTTCTAGCTCTGCAGTTCTGAGGCTAATCTTAATTTTCATCCACCAAAGAGGAGTCAGGCTAGTAAGGCATGATAAACAGTCATTTAAAACAAAACGAAGAGAAAGTCCTTGGATGGACACCTACCTCTTCTTTTGGGGATTTCTTTTTTGTTTTTTTGAGAAGAGTCTGAAAACCACCATTAAGGGATTTTTTTTTTGTTGCTTCCCAGAAACCTACGCCAACAGGCACGCTAACTATGCTGGCTTGGAAATTCTGGAAGTTATAGCCTTCACAATCTATTTCTGGCAAGTATTGCTACTTTGCTCTATGGTTATATGCATAATTTTAGTAAGACACATGGGACATTTTTACCTTGTAAGATGAAACAATGCATTCTTTCATCAGTGACCTCCGTGAGAGTCAGGTATGAGCCTTTTCACACGAGCCCTAAGATCCGCTGGCCACTTAAATTTGGACCAGAGATCTTGGGGGTTTGTCGCTGTTCCTGTGTTCCCACCCACTCCACACTCCTAGCTGCTGTCTGCGTGAGGGGAGGGAGAAAGAAAAGAAAGAAAAGAATGCTGGCTCACCTCCGTTCTGCCGTGTCGCTCTGCTTCCGGCAGCATTCCAGTCTCTTAGTATCTCCTAAAGGGGTGGGGCGGGGCAAAACAACAACAAACAGAAGTGAGGAGAGCCCGGCACTCACTACGTTACATCTGCATCAGGAATTTTTCACCCCCGGAGAGTAGGTACTTGAAAAGTGCACTGGGATGCGCTTAGGTGGGCGTGGTCGCACTTTTTTTTTTTTTTGTAAACTCCGGAGCTGGTGGGGAAACAATTTTAAGCTCTGGATCTGGGAGCCATTTGCCGTGGATTTTAGGGGTCGTGTGAAAAGGCCCTATGTTATTTAGAAATAGGCACAAACTGAAAATACAGAGTTTTGTATCATTTTGTTTTATTTCTTTAGTAGTTTTGCTTTCTTTCGTTACTGATGAATTTTAAAGAAGTTTCAGAACAAAATAAAATGAAACAATTTGTTAATGGATCCCCAGGGTCCTAAAGGCACCATAATCACAGGGTAGTTTCTTTGGACTTTTCTTAGTAAGCCCCCCATATTTGGAGAGGTTTGGGGTTCAGGGGGCTGAGTTATTAAACTGAGGAGATAATTTCCAGGACTGTCTTTTTCCATCTTTGACGGATTGCCCAGATCCTCCCGTATCTGGTTGGGGAGTCCCTGAGAACTGTTCTGCAGGCGCTTGTGATCTCGAGGATAGAGTGGTTATATTTAACTTGTAGCAATAGCAGCAGGAGTAGCTAGTGCAAAGTTTGCTTTAATTTATTCTTAGGCCCAATGTTGTGAATCATGGCAAGACCTTGGAGGTCAGTTGAGCAAATAGTGCAGCCTTTGTGTGTGTGTGTGTGGGGGGGGAGAGAGAGATATGGGAGATGGGACCTTCCATCTTTATCGGTCTTTATCCGATGTGGGTTTAGATAGGGTTTAACATAGACAGCCAATACTTTTTCCTTCATCTTTTCATCTAAAGACTAGAATAAGAAGCCAATTCTTTCCTGTATTACATACTTAAGGGTCTCTGAGTTTGATATGTGTTTCTTGCAAGGGTTAAATCTAATTTCATTTCTTAAAGTTTTTGAAAGATTTTCTTTCTTTCTTTCTTTCTTTCTTTCTTTCTTTCTTTCTTTCTTTCTTTCTTTCTTTCTTTCTTTCTTTCTTTCTTTCTTTCTTTCTTTCTTTCTTTCTTTCTTTCTTTGGAGAATTCAATCCATTTACATAGCAGGGGAAATTGTGATTCTATTATATTTTATAATTTTTATTTTTATTTTTGTTGGCCTTAAGTTGGCCTTATTGCTCCCTGTGTTTCTTCCTCTGATGTTGTTCTATCCTGCCTCTCCTTTTGTTGTTGGGTTACTTTTTTCTTTCATTCAGTATTACTGTTTGTTCCATGTCTTGTACTTCTCTCTCTTTCTTCTATAATGTCCCTTTGATTTGATTTTTGATAGTCTAATTTCATGTCATTTATCTCCAGAAAATTACTGGCCTTATTCTATGGGTCAAGCCTGTAGTGTTTTCCTTCCTAGATAAAAGCCAATCCTTCTGGATTAGAGATGGGCACGACTTAGCGGTATTCCCGTTTCCGTTTCTGTTACTCGTATCTGCTACTCTACGGAAACGGTAACGGGAATTACTCCGCCAGAATTCGAGCTCGAACCGACGAACGAACAATTTGGTCTGATTTGTCGTGCTCGTTACTTGCATCGCGGCGATCGCGCAATGCCAAGCGGCACAGAAAAAAAGTTTTTAAAAGTTAAAAAAACCCCGATTCCGGGCCCTAAAAGTAGGCAAAAACTGTCTGAGGGCACCCACCAGGCCAGAAGGGTGTTTTATTTGGGGGGGGGTTCCCCACCCCCCTCTCCTTGGCTATTGCTACTGCTGCGCTGCTGGTACCAGGCTGGGAGGGCGCATCCATTTGCCATGCAGTGCGGGGGATCCAAAATGGCGACCGCAATATTTTTTTTGAAATCGTTGCCCAAAACCCCACCAAAGCACCACAGAAACATGCGAAAATTAGCTATTTTAAATGCTTGAATTTTTACAGTAGCAGCAGTGGGTTTTTCTTGCAAAAAAAAGTCTCCGTTGATTTTATTTTATTTTATTTTATTTTATTTTTTACACCTGCGCATTCGCAATGATGGGCTCACCCATGGGAGTGGACCATGCAAAGTTTTGGAGCCATTCCACCAATCGCATGGCCAGGTTTTGCTGACTGTACCAGGCTGGGAGGGCGCATCCATTTGCCATGCAGTGCGGGGGATCCAAAATGGCGACCGCAATATTTTTTTTGAAATCGTTGCCCAAAACCCCACCAAAGCACCACAGAAACATGCGAAAATGAGCTATTTTAAATGCTTGAATTTTTACAGTAGCAGCAGTGGGTTTTTCTTGCAAAAAAAGTCTCCGTTGATTTTATTTTATTTTATTTTATTTTATTTTATTTTATTTTATTTTTTTACACCTGCACATTCGCAATGATGGGCTCGCCCATGGGAGTGGACCATGCAAATTTTCCATCAATTGCATGGCCACTTGGCCAGGTTGACCACAGAGACTTCTGGGATGTGCCAATCGGGCATAAACAGCCCACTAATCGTAGCCCAAACCCGAACCCTAAGCCTAAGCCTAACCCATACGCCAGTACACTGTCCTTCTAAGTGGGTCAGAGAGGCACCCAGAGGTGCACCCCAATACTCACCCTAACCTCACCCGTAACTAGCCTAACCCTAGCCCTTGCGCTAACCCATCTTAACCCTAAGCCAGATCTACTTGCATTGCACTACATGCAAGTACGTGAGACACAGCGGGTGCAAAGAGTCTGCCAGTCCGTCACTTGTGGCTCTGGCTGACTCCTGCAGCTCCCTCCAGGAGCCCGCTACCCCCCCCCCCAAACCAGTACTAACGACAACGAAAAAATGAAAAAACAAACCGACTAATTTTTGCGAAATTTCACGAAAAACGGAAACGAGCCGAAACGGACTGCCTCCGACACACGACAACTCGAAAACGTCATTTTCCCTAGTCGTGCCCATCTCTATTCTGGATACATCCATCTATATTGTATCTGTTTTGCAATTACTACCTTCACAATGAAGTTATATTCCTTTCTAATTTGCTGAAGTTTCCAGAGTATGTCAATAGCAATTCTTATTTTTGGATATTTAATTTCTATCTGTGTTTCTCTTTTACTACTCTCATGTCAAAAAGTATAACTGAAAGAGATGAATAGTTGTTTCTCATTTTATTTATAGCTGCATTATTTCTATGAAAAGAGGGTGCAGTGAGCTACACACTGTTGCAGTAGCCACTGGACAGCCTATTTTAAACCAAAATAGTATTTCTTTTCCCCATATGAAGGTAAAGTACTCTGGATGTCATGTAACCAAGATGAAGGGCATTTTTAAAAAGCACCTGAAAACATTTTCTTCCCTAGGTATTGGAAAACTAATCACATCTTGCAACATTTTTCAAAGAAAGGAACCTTATGCTTTGCGCCTGTCTCTTGGGGAACTTCTGCATCTTGTACTAGGTTGGTAAGATGAAAAACAGCGTGACAAACCCTAATATCCCTTGTGTCTCAAGAATGTTGGCAGGGAAAATACAACCTTGCATCCTGTCCTTTCCTTTCTGCTCTTCTTCTCTTACCTGGCTTTCCTCTTTCCTCTCTTTTCTGTTTTATAAAGAGGCAGATGCGTGCATGGCAACTGGATGTAGAAGAGCCAGGCCCCAGTGCCTGATATCTATCCCTTGCTCCAGCTGTCCTGTCATCAGTTACTGCAAGGAAACTTGGACCCTTATGCTGTATAATTCCAGGTCAGCACAAAATAGGACCCAGCTAATCCATGATTAAATCTTTTGCTGTATACCACTCAGAGGAGCAATTGAATGAATGAATGAATGAATGAATGAAATGTGTGAAGAAATAGCTCTACATTATGTAACAGGAAAGAATAGAAGCACTCAACTGTAAGTAAAAGCCTTTGTTTCCTTTCACCAGGAAGCATCCATCATTCCCCCCCTTTTTTTTTAAGAAGAAGGGATGAGACTGGCCACAGCTTTCCATATTTTTCTTTGCCCCAAGAAGGGAATAAATGCATTCCAGTCCTTTCAACTGGGAACATGCGTCCCCCTACACAATCTGTCAAGAAAATGTATTTAGATCTGGAGGGATATAGGTCTCTTTTCTTTTACAACTACAGTGGCCCCTTGGATAAAGGAATTAATTAGTTCCAAATGAAATTATGTTAAGCAAATTTTCCTTTATACAAATTTCCCATAGGAATGCATTGAAAACTGAGTAGTGTAATCCCTAATCGCGTCCATTTTTATGTTGTATGGATTCACCCCATAGGCGATTCTGGTAAGCAAATTTCCCCTATCTCCGGAATTTTTTTTGTTGTACAAATTTTATTTTATACAAACCATTTGTTATACGAGGGTCCATTGTAATGACTTACCAGGCCAGGAGAACTTGTGAGGGGTGTTGGAGGGATTTGGAGTTTGCTTGTTTGCCTTTTAGTGCATGGAGAATTCTGCCTGGACTCCTCTCCACCCTAGGTCAAGAAAAGAAAAGAAAAGGAAAAGATAGTTTTGCATGCTTCCTTAAAAAAATGAAAAAGCTTTTTCTCACTTCATTTCTTTATTTGTTTATATACATGTAGTGTGCAGCTACATCTCCATACATTTATTTTCCATGAAGAGAAAATGGAGGATAGAAGAAAGATGCCTGACAAAGGAAACAACAGAAAGGAATGGGCGGTCTCAGAGATTCTGAGACATGGCATGGGGTATGTGTGTGTGTGTGGGGGGGGAGCTGTTTAAGTTTATAGATCTGGAGCATGATCCCTATAAAAACCTAGTGTCAAAGGAGGAGTAGGCAGTATTATGTGTTTCCAACAAGCCCATTTCTTGAGATGCACCACATACTTGTTTCAGAGCACCTACAAATAGTTTAGACAATTTGCCTGGGAAGAAGGAGACTAGTAAAACCTTTGTTTTGTGTTACAGGTGTGTGCACACCCCATCTACAGAATTGTCTGATGGGCTGACCTACTCTAACAAATTGCAGAGAGGAGGGAGAGGAAGGAAGGTTGGCAGGAATTCACTCTAAAAGGGCGGGGGGAGTAATTATAAACTAAGCAGAATCTCGTCCCCCATCATTACCTCCATGTCGATCTCATTTGCAGGATGCTCTCTGTGGTTCCTGCCAGTGGTGCTAAGAATTTAATTCATCAGCTTTCGTGCAGATGGTGTCATCCACAGGGACTTCAGTTGGTTCCATAATTAGCACCAACATCTTCACTCAACAGAGTGCAGAAAGGAGGGGGAAGTGGAAAGGAGGCCGTTGACATTCCCCATTATTTTGCCTTGGAACAGAACAGTCTTCCCTCCTCTGCCTTTCTGTTCTTACCAACAACACACAAGGCTGCCAAACTTTCCAGCAAACCTAGCTTTGGAGGAGGCCAAGGACCGCTATGTATGTCTTGTTAAACAAAAGAAGGAAGAGAAAATCTAGAGTTACAGCTGGGTGGGGAGTGGGGGGGGAGAGAGAAACCGGTAGGTTAGCAAGTGAAGGCAGCTGCTTCTGCCTTGCTAATGCCTTCCCCATTCCTCAGTAGTCATGGCAGCCGCTTATTGTGGAGTGCACAGCACCATCTTAATTAAACAGAAAACTGCAGGAGGGAAGCTCTCAGGACATGCCTTTGGTTTGTGAGAAGGGATGTAGTGAAATCTTTTCTTCCCTCTCCTAAGCAACTTAACTCCTTAGGGAAGAACCGGGAGAGTTTTCGCTCTAGCCATGCCCCTAACAGAACTCACTAATGCAGCTGCATCCTCCCTGAACATGCAAAATTTGTGGCAAGGATGCAAAATCCCAGTGGGAGCTTGGACTAAAGTCATTGTGAGACAAGTGGGAGCAGTGGGACGACACTGGGAGTTCGATTTGTAATTTATGTGCTGGGAAAAGCACAGGGAATTGCCATATCTAAACTCAAAACCTATCTATTTTTCTAGGTAAAGGTAAAGGTAAAGGATCCCCCCGCACATGTCTACTAGTTGTGTCCAACTCTAGGGGCGGTGCTCATCTCCGCATTCAAACTGAAGAGCCAGTGTTGTGCAAGTCCATGGCCACGTGGCTGGCATGGCTGCAAGGAAACACTGTTTCACCTTCCCGCTTTTTACGGCGGTACCTATTTATCTACTTGCATTTACATGCTTTTGAACTGCTAGGTTGGCAGGAACTGGGGTTATCAGCGGGAGCTCGCTCCACTGCGTGGCACCCGGGATTCGAACTGCCGAGCCGTCGACTTTGCAGCCAACAGTTTTCAGAGCCTTAGAGCCACCACTACAGGGATAGATAAATGGAGAGTAGAGATGGGCACGACTTGAAAAATTTTTTTTTCGAGTTGTCGTTAGTCGGGCCGGTCCCGTTTCGGGTTGTTTCCGGTTTTCGCGAAAATTCGCAAAAATTAGTCGGTTCATTTTTTCGTTTTTTCGTTGTCGTTAGTACTGGTTTTGGGGGGGGAGCGGGCTCCTGGAGGCACCTCTGTGGGGTGGGTGCCTCCTCTGGCCCGCTATAAAGGGAAAGTGGGCTCCTGGAGGCACCCGTGGGTGCCTCCTGCCACTAGGAAGGGGAAGCAGGCTCCAAGAGAGACCCCTCTACATGGGGGTCTCCCCTCCTCACCTGCTGCTGCTGCAAAATGCTATGCAATAGCCATATGGATATTGCATAACATAATGTGCAGACAGTGAGACCAGTGTGAGAGTGATAGCGTCATGCCTTCCCTGCACAAGGCTCCCGCACCACCATGTCTCACACAGAAGGGAATTGTACTTGCTGCGTGTAGTGCAATGCAAGCAAGTAGATCTGGCTTTAAGGTGGCTTAGTGCAATGGCTAGGGTTAGGCTAGTGACGGGTAAGGTTACGGTGGGCTAGTGGGTTGCACCTCTGGGTGCCTCTCTGACCCACTAAGAAGACAGTCTGTGACGTATGGGTACGGAGTCAAGGGTTAGGGTTAGGGCTAGGGCAGGTTTTAGGGGGCTTTTTGGCACATCCCAGAAGTCTCCATGGCCAAGTGGCCATGCGACTGGTGGGATGGCTCCAAAAATTTGCATGGTTGTCCACTCCCACATGGCTGGCCACTCGGCCAGCCCATCATTGCGCACTGCGCAGGTGTAAAAAAAATAAAATAAAATAAAATAAATGGAGGACAGAGGAGGAGAGGAGAGACATTTTGTTGCAAGAAAAAACCCACTGCTACTGTGAAAAATCTGGCAGTTTATAAATTTTCGCGTGTTTCTGTTGTGCTTGTGTGTTTTTGGACCACGATTTCAAAAACAATATTGCGTTTGCCGCCCCATTTTGGATCCCCCGCCCGCACCGCATGGCATGGCGAAATGGCAACTCGAGTCCGGCTGCCCAGGACGGGGGGGAGGCGGGACCCCCCCTCCAGAAACCACCCCTCCGGTAGGTGCCCTGCGCCCTTAGTCAAGCAGGCATTTTTCCGCCTGCTTTTTTGGCCCGGGAATGGGTGGGGGGAGAGTTTAAAAGTTTTTTCCTGTGCCGTCCGTGCCGCTTGCTTGCGCTTTAATTGCGGGCGGCCTGCGGCGAGACTGGGCTTTTTGCTGGCTGCGAGCCTGCGGCGAGTCCCACCAGAGCAGCCCAGGACGGGGGATGAGGGGGGAGGCCGGGGACCTCCAGAAACAACCCCTCTGGTAGGTGCCCTGAGGCACGGCAGGCATTTTTCCGCCTGCTTTTTGGCCGGGAACCGGGTTTTTTTAACTTTTAAAAACTTTTTTTCTGTGCCGCGTGGCATCGCGCAATCGCGCGATGCAAGGAACGAGCACGACAAATCAGACCAAAATTGTTTGTTCGTTGGTTCGAGCTCGAAGTCTGGGGGAGTAATTCCGTTTCCGTAGAGTAACGGAAACGGAAACGGGAATACCGCTAAGTCGTGCCCATCTCTAATGGAGAGTGTTGCTAACTTTATTTGGGATTTAATATAAAAGAGTGTGTCAAACAGAGTATTCAAAGGTGTACCTACCACATGTTCTACATGCAATCGTGCTAATAGTTTCCTACTGTACTATGCCTGTTTGTTGAAAAATGATCACCTGTTCTTCCTACTTAATTTTAGCTGTGTCTATTTTCTCGTGCTCAGTACCAAAGGATATTGAGATTCTACAGAAACAGGAAAGGGAGGGAGGAGAAGGGGAAAGCAGGTGGAGGAATCAAGTATGGGGAATAAAAGATTAAAATTTTTAACAAACTGCTAAAAATGGCTGGTTTTCTCCCCACTTTCTGCTGACTTCTGTATGGTTGACTGAGGTGAAGTAATCTGGGGAACCTGACTTCCTCTCATCCTAAGATTCCTAGATTCATTTCAAGAGTACGACTACCAAAATTCCAGGAGTTACTCATCCTATAGTTATGCACCTGATTTTTCCTCCGTAATGTAGAGCTTCACATATTCTTCCTTTGAAACTCACTTTGGGTTTTTGTGCTTAATTCTGCCATTAGAATCTGGATTCTGTTTCCTAAAAAGTATTAGCTGCAGCTGCCAATTGGATGCCCTCTGCAATTTTGATGAGCATCCTTGGTATTCCTTCACCAAAGTCCTTTATAAAGATGTTGAACAACATCAGATTCAGAGCACAAACCTGTGGCACTCCAGGATAACAAAGAACTGTTGGTGCCACTAATGGCTTTCCCCGCCTCATTTTTCCAGATTCCTCCTGGTGACTTTGCACATATATGTGTGTATCTTCAATCTTCATGTATTCCTTGGAGAAAAGCTTTTATTATCGTCATTGTTCAAGACTTGAAGTGTGTTCCCTCTGACAAGAAAATCTTGTCTTTCATGACATAAAGAGCAGGATGAAAGGATGGGAGATTCAGAGGGACCCAATATACAGCTGCTTGTTTAACATATAGCAGCTGAGAGAGAAAGAGGAAGAGAGAGAAAGAGATTACATAAGGCTGTACCAATGTCAGTATCAAGAGAAATAAATTAAGTTGAATCACTGCATATATCTTGGTTGATCAAAGAAATATAAAGATGCAAAATGAGATTGCAAAAAAAGTTATATTTTTTTGTTATTTGAAATTTAAAGTGCATTTTTCTACATGCCAGCTTTTTTATACAGAACACAAAAAGCTTTAAAACATATAATATTTTCCATCTTTGTTGATCAGGGTTGCTTCCAGATGAGCTTTTTATTGTATAACCTCACTTCTTCATTTAAAGAATTTTATGAGAGGTCCAGATGTTGTCATTTTCATTTTGTACCCTTCCCTGTTTTCCTAACAATTCTTTGGGTTTTCTTTTTAACGAGGAAAAAGGAAAGGCTATTAAGGGGTAGGGGAGTTGTATTAACTGCAAAATGCCCTTTGAGCACACACCACTGGCTCCAGGAGCACAGTCGACAACTAGAGCCAACTAAAATTTCACGGAAGAGACATTAGCAGCTCTGCCAACTGCATAATGTTCTCTTTCACAGTACTGTTTCGAATTGTTCCCATCGAGCAATATACATTGAAGATATACATGAAAAAGTTAATGTTTAATTAATTGTTCTGTGAATGTTGCTTGCTTGACTCAATGGATTAGAGCTCACACAGCTTTCTCACAAAAAGAGGTTGTACTAGATGGCAAGTTCCAAGAGGATAAGAACTTCAGAACCTCCTCATCAAGGTTAACTCTTCAATGCACATCCTATCAAATTCATACAATGTCCCAGTTGGGATGTCACCATAGGATCAGGAAGCGCTTGTCTTTATGCCTTTACATGCATTTCAGCCTCTACTGAACCTGGGCTGTTAGTCATTACCAAAGCTTGGAAAAATTCTTTTTGAATCATTGTCTCGTCCTGTTACTCAGTACAGGATACCGTTCTGAATACAATTTGCTGATGTTACAGTGTTTATAATCAGTTGCTGTGTTGCTTATTGTGTTGCTTGTGGCTTATCATTTCTTTAAAGAGGCTTATTGAGAATCATCAATGGATGGCATACACCCCCCAAATCTTGTTCATAATGTCTCTAAAATGCCTTTTAGAAGTAATGTTTTAGAAGTAGCTAGAAAACCTTGCTTACTTCAACAAGAAACGAATTTCATTCCCATTCATTACGTTGTGTTCTTCCAAAAAAACAAAAACAAATAATCAAGCAAATAAATCAAAACAAATCAAAACATACAAACAAAATAAAAAACACATCCCTCATTAAAGGTAAATAATCAAGTAAACTAACTTGTACCTGATTAAAGGCAACTTTTTACAGTAACTTGTTACTAGAGATGGGTACGAAACAAGCAATTTTTCGTTTTCGTTTTCGTTTTTTCATTTCGTTACGTAACGAAACGAAAAATGAATTTTATCTCCAAAATGAAACGAAACGAAATGAAACAACAGAAATTTTGTTGTGCGTTTCGTCTTCGTTGCGGCAAATACATTGAACTGTAATGAATGCTAACGAAACAGCAATTTTTCATTTTCGTTTTCATTTTTTGTTTCATTACATAACAAAACGAAAACAATTTTTTTTGCAAAAAATTCACGAAAAATGAAAATGAACCGAAACGGACCCCCTAAACGACAAACGACAAACGAAACACCATTTTTTGAGTCGTGCCCATCTCTACTTGTTACTTTCATACTCTGGCCTCCCCAGAGGTTGAAAGCATGCCATTTTGATAATGTGTTTCCAAATGAAGTGGCTCAGGTTGTTTCACTACTGCACATAGGGAGAAACTCACAATCTATCTTCATCTGTCTGTTCATTTCCATTCTGATCTTCCACAAACTGTGCCCAAAGCAGCCCATAATATTTGGGGGGGGAGGAGGAATGCAAATAATAGGAGAATTACAAATAGCTTTTAGAGATGGGCACGGACCACCAAACTGGCAGTTCATGCTGTTGCATTTTTTTTTTTTGGCCAAACAGGTGTGGTTCCCAGTCCCATCTCCTCCAATGGGCACCCAACTCAGGGCCTTTTCACACGACCCCTAAGATCCGCTGGCCACTTAAATTTGGACCAGAGATCTTAGGGGTTTGTCGCTGTTCCTGCATTCCCACCCCCTCCGCACTCCTGGCTGCTGGCTGCGTGAGGGGAGGGAGAAAATACAGGAAGAAAAGAGACGTGGCTCACCTCCGTTCTGCCTCTCGCTCTTGCCGCGGCAACATTCCAGTCTCTTAAGTAGCTCTTAAAGGGGCAGGAGCCAAAAAACAACAAACAGAAGCGAGGAGAGCCCTGCACTCACTATTGTTACACCGCATCAAAGAATTTTCACCTCCAGAGAGCAGGTACTTGAAAGGTGTGCTGGGACGCGCTAAAGTGGGCATGGTCGCACTTAATTTCCTGTAAACTCCAGAGCTGGTGGGGAAACATTTTTAAGCTCTGGAGCTGGGAGCCATTTGCCCCAGAGTTTAGGGGTCGTGTATAAACGCCCTCAGAAGTAGTTCCCAGAGCAGCCAGGACTGGGAATGGCCAAGCATCTGTTCAACTGAAAAATGAACCAGCATAAATTGCTGATTCAGCACTTCGTGCCCATCTCTACAGCACAATACTGAATAAAAATGTAAACAAACTAGCTGAATGTCTGAAACTAAAACAGAAACATAGTAAAGACACATGCTAAGGTAAAGAGAGAAAGCTGAACTTCAGTTTTCACCGAGGTAAACATATGGGGACAGATCATTTATTTTCTATCTTTCTTATTTTTACATTAATTGTGGAGGAAAAAATGTAATCTATTTTGAACTGTTTATGGTGGCTTGTTTTGAATAGTTGCTTCAGGCAACATTTTATGTACACCCAGATTTAATGCATACATTATTTCGGACTACTGGTAGGCACATTGAACAGATTATGTGAGCAGATGGCTCAAATAAGCAGAACAGAAGAGATCATAGATTCAGCTTTTAGAAAAGGGGGCCTCCAAATTTATTTTTATTTATTTATTTATTTATTTTTACAACTTATATGCCGCCCACTACCCAAAGGTCTCTGGGCGGCTTACAATCAAGGAATTAAAACAGTTAAAAACATCAAACAGCAATAAATAATTAAAACAATAAAAACCTTATACTAAAACATCACACTAAAATTGCCATCAGAAGACCCACAATCTAAATTGTATCAATTAAAAAACTTATTGTGAGCCCAAACCCTTTTTTTCTCTGGTGGTCCACTCTGTCCCAGCCACAGTTTGCCAAACACACACAGTCATGTCCTCCAACACCTTGTCACTCCTTTCTCCAGCATCTCCTCCCTCCAACAAGGTGCCCATGTCACACTGCCACCAGCCTAAGGATAGGGCTGGTCTTGCATTAAATTTTCCTCACACGTATCAATGTGAGGGATCCTTTTCCAGTCATTCAGCTCTTATCTTCAGCTTTCCCTGTTTCTACCTTCAAGATAAAGAAAACAGCTGAAGGAGGAAACGTTTGAAATGGTCTAAACTCCTCAGAGGTATGGGTGAGGCCCACAGATGATAAAACTTCCCTGAGCTTCTCCAGTGGCTGCCCATGCAAATTTATGTCTGGACATCCGATCATTACATAGTCTGCGATCTTTGGCCTTTTTGTTCCTCCTTGGCTACAGATGTTTGAAATATGCAAATGGAGAGATTAAAACCAACCTCTGGAACTTTGTTTGTAATTGATATAAATGAAATGTTATTTTCCTAAACATGTTTTGCTCCCTGGCCAAGTCGACAAGAGATGTGTTTATAAGAGATATGAAAACCATTGGATTGCAGGGGCAACCGGCTATGTTATATCTATACCCTCATACTTGTCCCCTAGCTTTCTGCTGCCCTCCATTTTTCCTGTCCTGTGGAACTGTAGGTATATAGAAAAAGAAGGAATGGAAAAAGATTTTATCTTATTAAGAAATCACTGTAAAAATAATAATGTTGTGACTCTAGATGGAGGGTTCTGAGACCCAGTGTGTGTGTGTGTTGTGTCGTTACAGTCGTGACCAACTCTTCATGACTCCATGTCTATGGAGTTTTCTTGGCAGGAATACTGAAGTGGTTTGCTACTCCAGGCACCTACAGCACCTAGTATTCCCTGGTGGTCTCCCATCCAAGTACTAACCAGGGCTGACCCTGCTTCGCTTCCGAAATCAGGTGAGATTGGAGGTGGTTAGGGCATCTAGGCAGGACTGAGTCACAGAGCAACACCAAATATGCAACAACACATTCTCGCTTGCAGTAATGTGGGTATTGTGTTGCAACTTCCTTCACTTTTTCATAAGGATGCATGTTATGGTAATTTTGGAGAAAAACTGCTGCTGTCTACATGCAATTCCTAGAATCCCCCAAATTTGTGAGATAAAAGTGATAAGGGAAATGGTTTTAAAAGTGTTAGTTTAGTGTTAGAAAGGTTGGCTTTCCATTTAGGCGCATGTGTGTGTGTGCGTGCACACGCGCGCATGCACGCACACGTGCACATTTATTGCAGAATGGGCAGTGTGTGGCCCACATACCATATAGTGACCATGCACCCTATCCCCAAAATTGCTTCACCTTGTCTTAATAGTTAATACCTCCTTCCCACTCTAAATATACTCTGATTACTATCATAAACACTACCCTGCAGGGGCTTCCACACATGATCTGAGACTTTCACCTGAGACATATCATTTGGCCAGGGGGCTGGTGGTCAGCATGCAGAAGCTTCCTAATATGCTCTGTACCTGAGTAAAGGATGTAGTATTGAGGCAAAAACCCCTTCCCTTTGGGAGATATTCTGACACCATCACATTTGACTCACTGCGGTCCTCTTTTTAACCCTATGAATGCTGAGCAGGATTGCAGGGGCCATGGAGTGCACTGTTATTACATCTCTGGTGCCATCGGAGATGGCAAATAATACCCGCCCGCCATCTGAGTGTTGACCCTGACCCTAACCCTAACCCCTGAAAAGCACAACAATGCAGATGTTGGCTTCCTGCTCATGATGAGCTGGTGCCCGCAGCCATGTTAGAAAATGGGATTGAGGTTTGGTTATTAGCATACAGTGTCAAGAAATGGCACCTCAGTTCTGCAGTTACAGGCCAGGAGTCAGTACAAAACAGATAGGTTTGTCAACTGGCTAGGACATGATTGATGATCATGTGAGTCAGCCTTAAATCAAACTGGGAAGGAAAACGCCTGCATTTCACAAGGAAAGTGGGTGGATGGAAGGCAGAGATTACATATTCTGCTCATGTTTCCTTCTCTTCGCTTTCACTCTGTTACTATGTTTGAAATACATTGACTACCTAAATGACAAAGACTAGAAAGGTAATGCTCTGCCTTGGAGCTCTTCTCTCATTCAAAAAATGAACCTATTGCTCCTCTTACTGTAGTATCCTGTAGTGTCCTGCTGACATCTGCTAAGTAAAAAGGGAACTGTGGGTTGCATTTACGTACACTAACAACTGTTTCACCATTCATCTCTTGAGCTAGCAGATCATTTCCATTCAGAACAAGTACCAAGGAACAGACAGAAATAAAACTAGTATCTTCCTTTGTGTGTCTTGTGTGTGTGTGTGCACGCACACATGCACACACACACACATTTCCTTTTACTCTTTTTGAAAAATCACCTACTCAGAGGGAAATAGTGTGATTTTGCTCCAGAAGATCTTTTGTGCTGAGCTGACACTGTGCATTTAAATGTCTATTGCTCCCTCTATCATTTGCATTTTAATGTTCCAAAAGCAATAATCATGCAGCCTTCTGTGAAGATGTGAAATAATAATAAGAACAGGAAGAACTGTGGATCTGATTGGTAGCCTCCCTTAAAATTATGCCTCAGAGGTGGCAGCTACTTAATAGGCAGTTTAAAAGACTGCTTAAATTAATAGGACACTTGTGGGTACTATCTGGACAACAGTATGGGAGTCTAATGCACTCTTCTTGCTTCTCTGTGCAGGTGCATTGCCTCCCAAATGATGCTATTTCTTCTTCTTCTGCCAAATCTTTGTTTCATGACAAGTTAAGAGCACCTACATACACATCAGCAAAAAGGAGATTATGATGATAATGATGACGATGAATGAATACTACTACTACTACTACTACTACTACTACTACTACTACTACTACTACTAACTAGAGATGGGCACGACTTGAAAAAAAAATTTCGAGTTGTCGTTAGTCGGGCCGGTCCCGTTTCGGGTCGTTTCCGTTTTTCGTGAAAATTCGCAAAAATTAGTCGGTTCATTTTTTCGTTTTTTCGTTGTCATTAGTACTGGTTTTTTTGGGGGGGGAGCGGGCTCCTGGAGGCACCTCTCTGGGGTGGGTGCCTCCTCTGGCCCGCTATAAGGGAAAGTGGGCTCCTGGAGGCACCCGTGGGTGCCTCCTATCCTCACCCACTGGGAAGGGGAAGCAGGCTCCAAGAGACCCCTCAACATGGGGGTCTCCCCTCCTCACCTGCTGCTGCTGCAAAATGCTATGCAATAGCCATATCGATATTGCATAACAGAATGTGCAGACAGTGACTGTGAAGACTAGTGGATGGCACTGAACCCAGAGCCATAGTGAGATGCCTAACTAAGGCTCTCGCACCACCATGTCTCACACAGAAGGGAATTGTACTTGCTGCGTGTAGTGCAATGCAAGCAAGTAGATCTGGCTTTAAGGTGGCTTAGTGCAAGGGCTAGGGTTAGGCTAGTGACGGGTAAGGTTACGGTGGGCTAGTGGGTTGCACCTCTGGGTGCCTCTCTGACCCACTAAGAAGACAGTCTGTGACGTATGGGTACGGAGTCAAGGGTTAGGGTTAGGGTTAGGGGGGCTAGGGCAGGTTTTAGGGGGCTTTTTGGCACATCCCAGAAGTCTCCATGGCCAAGTGGCCATGCGATTGGTGGGATGGCTCCAAAAATTTGCATGGTCGTCCACTCCCACATGGCTGGCCACTCGGCCAGCCCATCATTGCGCAGGTGTAAATAAAATAAAATAAAATAAATGGAGGACAGAGGAGGAGAGGAGAGACATTTTGTTGCAAGAAAAAACCCACTGCTACTGTGAAAAATCTGGCAGTTTATAAATTTTCACGTGTTTCTGTTGTGCTTGTGTGTTTTTGGACCACGATTTCAAAAACAATATTGCGTTCGCCGCCCCATTTTGGATCCCCCGCCCGCACCGCATGGCATGGCGATGGCGACTCGCGAGTCTGGCTGCCCAGGACGGGGGGAGGCGGGACCCCCCCTCCAGAAACCACCCCTCCGGTAGGTGCCCTGCACCCTTAGTCAAGCAGGCATTTTTCCGCCTCCTTTTTTGGCCCGGGAATGGGTGGGGGGAGAGTTTAAAAGTTTTTTCCTGTGCCGTCCGTGCCGCTTGCTTGTGCTTTAATTGCGGCGGCCGGCGGCCGGCGAGACTGGGCTTTTTGCTGGCTGGCTGCGAGCCTGCGGCGAGTGGCGCGAGTCCCACCAGAGCAGCCCAGGACGGGGGATGGGGGGGAGGCCGGGGACCTCCAGAAACAACCCCTCTGGTAGGTGCCCTGAGGCACGGCAGGCATTTTTCCGCCTGCTTTTCGGCTGGGAACCGGTTTTTTTTAACTTTTTAAAACTTTTTTTCTGTGCCGCGTGGATGCAAGGAACGAGCACGACAAATCAGACCAAAATTGTTCGTTCATCGGTTCGAGCTCGAAGTCTGGCGAAGTAATTCCCGTTACCGTTTCCGTAGAGTAACGGAACCGAGTAACGGAAACGGAAACGGGAATACTGCTAAGTCGTGCCCATCTCTACTACTACTACTAACAACAACAACAACAACAACAACAACAACAATAATAAATCAGCACAAAATGAATAAAATTCATTTCATTATTCATTATTCATTTCGTTACATAACAAAATGAATAAAAATCAGCCCCCTCAAAGAAAAATGAAACAAAACAACGTGAAAATTTCTGTTTCATTTGGTTCATTTTTCATGTGTGTGTCCCCCGGCATCTCTTACCTCCTGATGTCCGGGTCTGGGAGGCCCCCTGGCCACCCAGTGCCGCTCCTGCAGCCGACTAGCCCCCATGGAGGGGGCTACAGAGGCCTCACGCCAGCTGCCCGGATTCCAGAGTGGATGGCGATGAGAAGCCTCCGCAGAGAGGGCTTTAGAGGCCCCCCGCCACCTGGTGCGGCGTCCGAAAGTGGCGGTGAGGCCTACCACTGCCCAGCGAGGCCTCCTGCCACCCAGCATGGCTGCTGCTGGGGCTCCGGACACAGCAACGGCAAGCTCTACCACTGCCTAGAGCGGCGGCTGCCAGGGCCTTCCAGGCAGCCACCACTGCCACCGCTGATCTGCCAGGGAGTGGCCTGGCGAGGCCGTGAGCAACTGCAACATCTATGATGTCATCTTCAGCAATTTATTTTTTCAAAAAAAGTTTTCTTTCCCCCTCCCTGTTGAATGATTTACCCTTTACTGGAGCTTTTCAAATTGCAGAAAATAACATTAGGTTATTTGATTTACTGGAAAAAGCATTTTTGTCTGACCCCCTTTTCATAGTTTTCCTTTTATTAAAAATGTTACTTGTTATTTCTGCAGCTGTTATTTTTTGGAAAGAAATATCTGGCCAGTAAATGCTGTTCGATAGTTGTACATAAATTTTATAACAAATGAAACAGGGAACACATTGGGATCCATTTGTTATGGAACAGATAGCCATCTGTCTGTCTGTCTGTCTATTTCTCTCTCTAGCAGCAGCCAAAATTTGAGCCATTTTCAAGGTTAGCTTGGGGAACCTCTGAACACAAATTTCTATCTGTTCAGAAACAAAGCAAGAAAAAAAACAGCATAAGATTTTTCCTTAACAGATCTCAGGCCTAGTATGTAAGCACAGTAATGCTTCTTAACTCTGCAGCCTCAGAAAGAGCTTCTTAATACAGATTAAGGCAAAATTTCCTTCCTTGCTTCTTTGGTTTATGGAGATATAGAGAAACAAAAAAGCTCTTTTTTGGATGCAAATGGTAAAACTGCCCTTGAGATCTGTAGTCTTACAATTCTGCAGTTTACCTATCTCTACCTCTATCTCTACCATCTCTTTACCGATATGGATCTCTCTCTCTCTCTCTCTCTCTCTCTCTCTCTCTCTCTCTCTCTCTCTCTCTCTCTCTCTCTCTCTAGGTGCAGCAATGGAAGAGTCCTGGATGCTCTTTTTACTAGCAATTCATAAGTAATTTGTTACTTGAGTATTATAATAAGTCCCATGTTAGTTGTGTGTTTTTTTTATTCACTTTTCTTTTTATACAAATACAAAATGGCCCCAAGAAAATCCACCAAAACCACATCCCAAAGGCAACATTTTAGGCAAACTGAATAAACATCACTGTAACTGGTCACTGTGTAACTTCACTCAAAATACTGCCCTTATGCACATGGTTGTTACTAGTAAGGATTACTTCCCCATTCTGTGTTGTAGTAATTTCGCACAGGAATCACAATCATGTTAGGCAGTGGCTGATTGCAGGATTCTGAAGCCTACTGATCTGAACTGACATGGAAAGCAAACATTTTCTTTGACATTACATTAATGATGGTGTTTTCCCCCAGTTCCTCAGATCATGCCAATTTCTGCTAGTGCTTCAGATAACTAAGTAACACAATGCCCAGGGCCACAACCGGGTATTGGGGGTGGGGGAGCAGGGTGTGTACTACAGGTGGGCACCAAAATGACAAAATAACTTATGTACTTTGTACTATTCCATGCCTCCTCTAGGAGGGGGACAAAATCCATGATTGCCCTGGGTGACACAGATCCTAGTTGTGGGCCTGACAATGCCCATTTGGAAACAATCCCAAAGGTGACCAAATCACAACCACAGCCAATGCAGGAAACCTACAGCTAAAGCATTCAATTTTGGTTTTTAAAAGTCCAACAAAGGAGAGTCTACCATCAGTCAAAGCAGTCTGTTCCATTCTCAAAGAGCACTTCCCACCAAGTTCTTCCTAATGTTTAGTCAAAATCTCTTCTAATTGCCTTCTGTTGATTCAAGTCCTACTTCTAGAGCTACTTTCTTAAGGCTATTTCACCAAGCTTGCTTTTTTCAGGTTATGTGCCCTCAGGTTTGTGGCCCTGACAGGGCTTTCAAGGTACATGAAGTATTTAATGAGTGATTTACACTTCCACATTCTCAGTGAGCTTTCTTGGAAGAGCAGGGATTTGGGCTTCCTGAATCCAAGTCCATCACTCTACCCACAAAACCACAATAGGTATCTAAAAATATCTGCTGAATACTAGAGTACACCAAAGAACTTCAGAAGATTAATTTGCTTTATCAATTATAGCAAAACGTTTGACTGTGTGAATTAGAGATGGGGAAAAAATGAAAAACAAATAATGTTTTCTGATGAATTTGACCAGTTTGTCAAAATTCATCAATTGAGTCCCCTAACAAATACGGACTGATACATTTTTAGTAACTTTTGATTTGTCAATTTGTAGACCTATCAAATGGCTCACAAGGGACCTAGAGACACCAAAATGGGAGGGAAGTACCCTCTCACTCTCCTTTACAATCCCTCCAAGTTAGGTGATGATTGCATTTTCCCAACACAGTTTCTAGGGGGCACTTTGTGGATATAATGCTCAGATGTATGAACCCCAATGTTAGTCAAATTTCAGGGCTTGTAGAGGAGAGACAGAGGAAGTATCTCTGCAAATCAAGGGCCTCTAGATGCCAGGGGGCTTTTTATAGCATTTTTAAAGAGGAGATGAATCAATTCATCAATCTGTTGATTCATCACTAGAAATTTGTCAGTTCAGCAATTCAGCAATTTGTCAACCTTGACAAATCATGATGAATCTGCTGTTGAAAAAAATCATCCCCATCTCTAATTTGGATCATGAGAAACTAGAGGTTGTGGTGAAAGAAATGAATGTGCCTCCATACTTGATTGTCCTGAACTCCTGATGTGTAACTTTTATTGTGGACAAGAAGCTATCATTAGGACAGAATATAGAGAGGCGGACTGGTTTTTATATGCAAAGGAGTCAGTCAAGGGTACCTTTTATCTCCTTATCTGTTCAATCTGTATGTAGAATATATCATATGGAAAACTGGATTAGATTCAGATGAAGCAGGAGTGAAATTTGGGTGGAAATACTTTAAATATGCAGATGGCACCATCTTGCTGGCAGAAAGCAGCAATGACTTGAAAAAAGAAAATGCTAAAACACAATTGTCACTGAATGTTAAGAAGACAAGAAGCATGACTACAGAACTACACAAAATTGATGTAATCAATGGGGGAAAATGAAATAGTAAAAGATTTTGTTCAATCATCAATCCAAAGCCAAGAAATCAGAAGAAGATTGGGACTGGAAAGGACATCAATGAAGAAACTTGACAAGATTGCCAAATCTCGCTAGAAACCAAGACCCAGATCAACCATGCTATCATATTCCTGATCACTATGTATGGTTGTGAAAGCTGGACAGTTATGAAAAATGACAGGGGGGAAAATTGATTTGTTTCAGATGTGGTGCTGGAGGAAAGCTTTGCAAATACAGTAGTCTACCAGAAAGACAAATAAGTGGGTCCTAGAGCCAATCAAACCTTGAACTATCTCTGGAGGCAAAAATGTTGACGCAGAGGCTGTCTTTTGTTGGGCACATCATTCAAAGGTAGGATTCTCTGGAAACAATGATAATGCTGGGAATGTCCGAAGGCAGCAAGAAAAGAGGAGGAAAAATTTGAGACAGGTTGAACCCCCCCTAAAGGAACCACAGGGCTGAGTTTATAAGAACTGGCAGGGCAGGACATTTTGGAGAGCACTTATTCACGAGGTTGCTGTAACTGAAAGGCAACTTGATGACACATAACAACAGCAACAACCAGCAGCTCACAACAAGAAACACTGTCCTCCTCCCACAGCACCACAACAATCTTCAATTCGTAGCCCAATTCTATGTTCCATTCTGCGCCCCAATGACACTCTTCTTTTCAATGCAACATGGATGGCATGATGCCAAATTAACATTTGAGCAGCGTAATGACATTTTCAGGAGGGGGAGAGAGAAAAATCTGCTGTAAAGTTTCTGTTATTGTGACAGATGGCGATTTTAGCAAATTGGGTACATTATACTGAAACAAAAAATATCCTAAAAATATGTAAACTGCAAGCAGAAGTTTGAAATGCTTACAATTCTAGAACGTCTTTTTAAAAATAATCCAATTATTCGTGAAAGGCTTTAAGCAAATAAATATACATGATATTAGTAAATCAAAAGTCCTCAGCTGAAGCTATAAACAGAGCACATTACATGCATATAGGAGCTGGTCACTTAAAGGGACTTTAGCTTTCAGATAATTTAAAGCTTGGTTTGCTTTTTTAGTTGAACACACTGCTTCAGATATTGGAGCAGAAACACATGATCAACAGACTGATATGGTAAATTCTTAGATACACAGGATTGTGGTCTAAATCTCACCTGACCCAATGCTCTTCAAAAACTGGAAATCTGCACAGAGAACACTGAACCAGAAGCAGCTGCATTTTGTTAATTCCACCATGGCCACATTTTTGATATCTACATGGTAACAATGTGACAGTCTTCCTCAAGATATTGTCCACCATATTGTATGTATATGCTGAACTTTTATGTTCATGAACCCAACCCAGCAGAGACATTGCCTCAGACTGCCATATCAGAGAATACATTTAGTAGGTCTGATTTAAATGTCAGAAAACAGGGAACACTTAACTTGGTCTAATAAATGCATTAGTCATTGCATTTTTATAATTATTTGTTGTAACAGACTAGGAGTGTGCATGGAGGTCAATTCAGAGCTTTCAGTTTGGTCCAAATTGACCTCCCCCCCCCCAATTCAATTTGAGCTCCAGATCTCAGTTAATTTGTGCGTTTCATAATAATTTGTATAGGAAAAACAAGATGGTTATCTATCTATCTATCTATCTATCTATCTATCTATCTATCTATCTATCTATCTATCTATCTATCTATCTATCGTGTAGCATTTGGATTTATTTATTTATTTATTTATTTATTTATTGAAGGAAGGAAGGAAGGAAGGAAGGAAGGAAGGAAGGAAGGAAGGCTTTAGTGCCCTCTCTGATTTGACTTGCACTCAGGACACTAGCTGACTTATAAACTTCAATTCAGTATAGAATTGAATTGACTGTTTCACATTGATCCAGACCTTAAATAAATTGGCCAAACTTTAATTTGGAGTTTGTTTGTCGTTTAGGGCGTCCGTTTTGGTTTGTTTCTGTGTTTTGCGATTTTTTGCAAAAAAAATGTTTTTGTTTTTGTTCATTTTGTTACCGTTTTGTTACCATTTATTTCAATTTTTGTGATTTTTTTTTAGCTTTTAAAGCAGTTCAATGTATTGCCGTAACGAAAACGAAATGGACGACAAAATTTCTGGTGTTTCTGTTCGCTTCATTTCATTTTAGAGATAAAATTCATTTGTCGTTTTGTTGCGTAACGAAATGAAAAACAAAAACGGAAATGAAAAATTGTTTGTTTCGTACCCATCTCTATTGACAAACTAACTCAAAAAAGAATGAAATATACAGACTGTCCTTCTGTCTTATTGTGCTGCTCTTCTCTTTTTCCCTTACAGATCGGCATACATCTGCATTTCATTTCTAGACACTGATTACCTCAGAGTGAGAGACAGTTTTCATGCTAGAGAAGTGAACAGATGTGCTCAGCTGTTGATCACTGAGAGAGCGCACTGCTCATTCCTTGTGCTCAAAACCTGTTCCAAATGTCTGGAACAAAGCATTGGTGGCAAAGGTAAAATCTGCTGCACAGGAATGCCCTTGAATGCCCAGAAGAATACGTCTGAAGAGTCCTTCTAGTTGCCCTATATCAGGACATTCTGTTAGCATTATTCCTAATTATTTCAGCACACAGCTATATGGAAGAAAATGTAACTGGTGACTATTTACTGTGCCTAACTGAAAACTGAATCTGATGTTGCTTTGACTGCCATCTATATTGTGTTATAATGATAACTTCTTTGAGGCCTCAACATGATTGTCTCCTTTAAAGTATGGTGTATATTCATCTTTTTCATCTCTGTCTGCATTCCATACCATCACATTATAACTCTTCTGCAACACTTGTGTTCTATTGCTATTTTTATTTTAAAAGCAGAAAATCCCAGCTCGTCAGTCCTACCTGGTAATGGTGGACTAGAACACCTTCCTTACCATTTGAGGCTGCAACGGCTGGGCCTCTTCGCTCTTGAATGACAGCGCCTAAGGTGACCTGATTGAAGTTTATAAAATCATACACGGCGTGGACAAAGTAAATAAGGAAAAACTGTTTTCCCTATCGCACAACACTAGAACTAGGGGGCACTCCATGAAACTTTTGGGTGCGAGATCTCAAACAAAAGCGGTTACTACATGTCCTACCTTCTTCTGTGATTACGTTTGTACCGTGACAGCGGTACAAACATTGTTTCCCTGGAGTTACGTCCCTGGACAATCAGACTAGCAAAGGAAGGTGTGGTATTAATAATCCTTTGCATTAGAAAACACACACTAAATGAACACCCTAAAATAAAAGGCAAAGAGGTGATAAGAAGCACCTCCTATGAAAAGCAGACATCTTATATCATTTGAGGGAACCACTGCTTCGAAATATATCTTCAGTCTAGCTCCACGGTACAGTTGACTTTAGACACGTGGTTGGAATCCCTGTTGTTTCTAAAACAAACATCAGCAATGGAATGGATTATGATCTGGATCAGAACTGTAAACTGTGATCTTGATGGCCTGGCCCTGAAGTCATTCAAGTCATCCAAAGGCTGCCTCTTAACACCTTTCTAGCCCAAATGACCAGAAGTGGGATTTGAGAATAGATGTCAGGAAAAGCTTGTCTAATGTCTCTCCTTTTGACTATCTGACCTCCATTTACTCCTTCACCTATTGTTAGATAGATATCCTCAGGGTCCACCTGTCAGTCTCCCTCACTTCAGCTTCATTTCATGTGTCTGTAAGGAGCAGACATGCTGTCTCTCCTCTGCCACATGGTTTCTGGGGTTGGGATAAGGGGTTGGCTTTTCTATTTTAAATATAACTTTCCCAATTAAAAAATAGCTGACTGCCCACGTATCTATTATGAACATACTCTGTTACACAGAGAGAAGTCTAAATATTGTTCCCTGTCTTTCATGTTGTAAACAGTCTCAAGAAAAGCTATTTATAACTTATCCTTCCTTTGCAGTGTTCATTCTGAAAAATCTCTCCTCCTGCTCCTCAAAAGCTTGCAATAAAGACCAGTAGCTTAGGGGACAAGTAGAGCATATGGAAACCTCTGTCATATATACTATGATTTGGATTCCTGCACAGAACGTTGGATTCAATGGCCTCATAGGTACCTTCTGACCCATTATTCTATGATTCTATGATTTTTTAGCATGGAGAGAGGAAGATCGAGGGTGTGGAACCATCTTTGGAAGTCTTAGAACCATAGAATAGTGAAGTTGGAAGGGGGCTACAAGGCCATCAAGTCCCATCCCGTGCTCCATGGAGGAATCCAAATTGGGATCAAACTGACATACACAACCTATAGTACATGTTTAGAAGAAGTAATCCTAAAGTGCACAGGATGCTTGTTACTCATGACATGTAATTCTCCTCTGATATGTTTAGCATGTCTCGATTTGTGCTGGTCATTGGAAGTTCAAAATAGGCGTAGTTTGCAAATCTGATTGTTGTAGTATATATCTCCGAGGAGCAAAAAAGAAGAAGAAGACGAGGAAGAAATACGCATCCAGTTTTAACTGTTGGTTTACAGGAAGAGGAGACCAAAGAGATAAGACAATAAGAAAACATTAGTTAGCCCTAACTATCTGCTTCTGTCAGTATGTACCTGTAGGTGTCTGTAGGTGCCCAGTAGGTGCCCAGTTCATCATCTAACAGTTGTATCTTTTTCCATGTCCAGCACTTCTGTCAACAGGAATAAACTGCACCAGCACTTCTGTCAACAGGAATAAAATTATGTCAACAGGAATAAACTCATGATGACCCCAGATTTCCTAACCTATGGAAAACTAAGGCCAAAAGCAACATGACCACATTTGGCTAGTGAACTCTAACAGCAGTGACGGCAGTCAAGTCCAGTTATTCCACTGCTAAGGTATATTCTCTCTCAACTGGCTCACAGGGTAGAAGTGCTGATAGGCAGAAAACACTGCCAATACACAAAGCTGTTTAAAGATGCTAGTGCTGGGATCAAATCCAGACAGTCACAAAAAACAGTGCAGACAATACTTGTCCACACACCTGTTTTAGAAAGGGATTGAGAGGACAGGACAACTAGGAGATGTTGTATCTTGTATGCCATTTGGCGCAATCCTCACATCTAAATGGCCTATACAGACCTCAAACAACCCTATTTGACCAATCGTCAATATGCCAATGTATTGTGAACATGTTTAAGAAGACAGACACTACAGGATTTGGCCAATTAAATATTTCCTAGATTCTGTGGAGGAGCCAAAGAAATGGGGAATTTCTTTTTAATTGTTATAAAGGAGCAGAGATGTGTTGCAGCTCTTAAAAAAATAAAAAATAAATACCAAATGGAAAAATTGCCAAAAACAAAAGGAGACAAAAGAGGGTAACAAAGAAGATGTTTTGTTCACTTTTCTTGACCAGCTCTCATCTAGAATAGATGAGAGTAAACAATCCCTATTAGAGATGGGCACAAATAAAAAAAATGGCATTTCGTTTGTCGTTTGTTGTTTGGAGGGTCCGTTTCGGTTCGTTTCCATTTTTTGTGAATTTTTGCAAAAATTCATTTTTGTTTTTGTTCGTTTTGTTACCATTTCGTTACCATTTATTTCATCTTTTTGTGATTTTTTTAGGATTTTAAGCAATTCACTCATATTACAGTAACGGAAACGAAACGCACGACAAAATTTCCGGTGTTTCTGTTCGTTTCGTTTCATTTTAGAGACAAAATTTGTTTGTCGTTTCGTTACGTAACGAAATGAAAAAACAAAAACGAAAATGAAAAATTGTTCGTTTTGTGCCCATCTCTAATCCCTATCATTGTCTTCTCCTGTCTAGAGATGGGCACGACTTGAAAAAATTTTTTTTCGAGTTGTCGTTAGTTGGGCCAGTCCCATTTCGGGTCGTTTCCAGTTTTTGCAAAAATTCGCAAAACTTAGTCGGTTCGTTTTTTCGTTTTTCGTTGTCGTTAGTACTGGTTTTTTGGGGGGGGGTAGCGGGCTCCTGGAGGCACCTCTGTGGGGTGGGTGCCTCCTCTGGCCCGCTATAAAGGGAAAGTGGGCTCCTGGAGGCACCCGTGGGTGCCTCCTGCCACTAGGAAGGGGAAGCAGGCTCCAAGAGACACCCCTCTACATGGGGGTCTCCCTTCCTCACCTGCTGCTGCTGCAAAATGCTATGCAATAGCCATATGGATATTGCATAACATAATGTGCAGACGTGAGACCAGTGTGAGAGTGATAGGGTCATACCTTCCCTGCACAAGGCTCCCGCACCACCATGTCTCACACAGAAGGGAATTGTACTTGCTGCGTGTAGTGCAATGCAAGCAAGTAGATCTGGCTTTAAGGTGGCTTAGTGCAAGAGCTAGGGTTAGGCTAGTGACGGGTAAGGTTACGGTGGGCTAGTGGGTTGCACCTCTGGGTGCCTCTCTGACCCACTAAGAAGACAGTCTGTGACGTATGGGTACGGAGTCAAGGGTTAGGGTTAGGGCTAGGGCAGGTTTTAGGGGGCTTTTTGGCACATCCCAGAAGTCTCCATGGCCAAGTGGCCATGCGACTGGTGGGATGGCTCCAAAAATTTGCATGGTTGTCCACTCCCACATGGCTGGCCACTCGGCCAGCCCATCATTGCGCAAAACAAAAAAAAAATAAAAAAAAAAATAAAATCAATGGAGGACAGAGGAGGAGAGGAGAGACATTTTGTTGCAAGAAAAAACCCACTGCTACTGTGAAAAATCTGGCAGTTTATAAATTTTCGTGTGTTTCTGTTGTGCTTGTGTGTTTTTGGACCACGATTTCAAAAACAATATTGCGTTCGCCGCCCCATTTTGGATCCCCCGCCCGCACCGCATGGCATGGCGATGGCGACTCGCGAGTCCGGCTGCCCAGGACGGGGGGGAGGCGGGACCCCCCCTCCAGAAACCACCCCTCCGGTAGGTGCCCTGCGCCCTTAGTCAAACAGGCATTTTTCCGCCTGCTTTTTTGGCCCGGGAATGGGTGGGGGGAGAGTTTAAAAGTTTTTTCCTGTGCCGTCCGTGCCGCTTGCTTGCGCTTTAATTGCGGCGGCCGGCGGCCGGCGAGACTGGGCTTTTTGCTGGCTGCGAGCCTGCGGCGAGTCCCACCAGAGCAGCCGAGGACGGGGGATGAGGGGGGAGGCCGGGGACCTCCAGAAAAACAACCCCTCTGGTAGGTGCCCTGAGGCACGGCAGGCATTTTCCCGCCTGCTTTTCGGCCGGGAACCGGGTTTTTTTAACTTTTAAAAACTTTTTTTCTGTGCCGCGTGTGGCATCGCGCGATCTCGCGATGCAAGTAACGAGCACGACAAATCAGACCAAAATTGTTCGTTCGTCGGTTCGAGCTCGAAGTCTGGGGGAGTAATTCCCGTTACCGTTTCCGTAGAGTAACGGAACCGAGTAACGGAAACGGAAACGGGAATACCGCTAAGTCGTGCCCATCTCTACTCCTGTCTCCACTTTCTTCTCCGAGGAAGTTTTCAATTTGGTTTTCTTCTTTTAGTGATGGAGTGCACATGCACTTCCCTAATACACTTTTAAAAGAGTTTTATTTCCTCAGCCCCCATCCCAAGACAGAGGAAGTGTTTAATTTGCCCATACAGTATCCTGAATCTCTTCTTATGCCACTTCACAATATTGGTAATTGACAGAAGCCACACCCTTGGCTTGTCTCTAACATTTGCACGCACTTGGAAACAGAGCAATCCTACCTGCTCTGAAAAAGTAGAAGCCCCTGATAGGATCCAGAAATATATGAATATGACCACTCTGAGGGTGGGCTGGTTTGCTTCAGCAAAAAATGCCATCTTTCAGAGTGAAGCACCTCACCCATGCAGTGAACCAAAGAGGGCTGAAGGCTTGTACAGCCAGCCTCCCAAAAATAATCATTTCTTCTCTTTAAAGCAAAGCAGGTGTTTAAAATAAACAAAGCATAAAATGAAAGGCGGCCAGAATATATAACCAGGCAGCTAGTAGATATCTAGATATCCAGATCAAAAAGCAGGCAGGGAAGCACCAAATAGGCTAAACAGTAGGAGCTATGACTGACTGAGTTACAGTAATTCAGATTTTTTTTCATGTATCACACACTTGGTATTGTTAACAGCAGCAGGGAAGCTGTTTCTAAGGAACTGTGCTGTGTGGGAAGGAGGCCTCCCCCCTCTTGTAGCCTGCAAAGGTCACAGCCAGAGAGTTCTGCTCCTGCTAATAAGTTTCCGAAATGGAGTGTACTTCCCTATCTACTTTCTGTGCACAGACATCTGTAAAAGTCAGTACGATTAGCTTGTCGGCAGATGGGATTTGGAAAAAAATGGTGGTGATGTCAGAAGCAGGCAGAAGCTCTGATATTCAGCTGATTGATCGAGGTACCGCAGATTCAAGGGCAAGCTGACATATCCTCTGATTCTTGACAGGTTTTTAAATGGGAAGAAATGTGTGCAGAGGTTAAAAGGGAAGCATGGATACATCCTCTGGACATAACAGGGTGGCTGTTCGGTGCTTCGGCAGACTGTCATTCATTATTCGCTACAGGCAATAGCACGAGGAGGTCAGCGCTCCAAATGCCGCTTTATTAAAAATGCACCACCATCAATGACAGGATATGAATAAATGCTTTCCACCTGGAAAATGTGTCATGGAATGATAAGCTGAATATTTGTGCATCTGGATTCTTCCTTGAGTAATCATTGGGGTCCACACCTATAAATGTTGGGCCAATGCCAAGATCTAAGCAAGGCTGACTGGTTGTAGCACCCTCTTCCATCCTGTCTTGAGCAGTACCTGACCATGGGTGGGGTCAGGCCACCAATTTAATCCCACACAATGCTCAAGAGGAAGGGCCCCTTGAAGGTATTTTGGAGATTAAGAGCCCCAACATGCCTGCCTGACAGTCCTCAGAACACTGTCTATTTACTCGACCCCCTCAAAGATGGTGCCATTCCCAAGCTAGGTGTGTCTGCCTTGTGAAATGGACATGATCTTGAAGGTGGCCATAAAAATGCCAGACAGTATAAAAGCAATTGGATGGAATTTATATGGCTGCCTCCCATGGGGCAAATAGCAACATGAGGGAATGGGAGGAAGGATATAGAGAAAATGCTTCTCCTTCAGGTATTGTTTGCTTCTCAACAAAAAAGCAAGCAAGCAAACAAAAACCCAGTAACTATTTTCTGAACAATTTAAATTAGAATAATCAGACTGGATTAATTAATGCAGTACTTGTACCTGGAACATGAAAATCAAGTGCAAGGTTTCTTAAGATGACTTCCAGCACCATGCACAAAACGCTCCATCACTGAAGATTAAGGGCTGGAATACAGTTGTTAACACCAAACTGGAGTAAACCTATAGAATCAATGGAGCTCGGGTAGGTATTGAATTACCATGTACCATCCATTCAGCTGGGGCTAGAAATTGAAGTCCTAGGGCCAGTAAGGTACCGATGTGCTAAGCTAAGCTCAAGGAGGCAGTAAACAGGATGGCAAGGCCAACGGATATCAGGACACATCAGGGCCATCTGCTCTGTGACCCTTGGCGCCATAGCTTCCTTCCCTGGGTCTTGATCAATAACAAGCAATAAGGTCCCCCAGAAAGGCATGCATTTCCCTCCCACCGATGGAATGTCTTCCTGTGTCTATTGTTCTTCTCTTATCAATAAATACCTGTCTCTCTCTCTCAGGCAGTATTATCACCACACACACTCTCACACACTCACACAATTGCACACACAGCATACAGCATACAGCACACACGCACGCAGCCGATGCAGCCCAGAGAGACACAGAGAGAAAATGCTGCCTGAGGACCAGAGATTGTACCCCAAAACTCTATGTGTGCTTAATCCATAACGCTACAATGAGCATACCATGCAGGAGCACCGCCTGAGAGCTTGACTATGGTACTGCCTAAATATGTTTTACACCATATGTTCGCCATAAAGTTCCCAGATTCTTTTCACAATGTTTTTTTTGGGGGGGGGGTGGTTTTTCTGTTGGATGATGTACTGAAATAGACTGCATGTAGGGCACTTCAGAATTTCTAAAAAGAAAATGGGCCATCATGCTGTTCATTCCCAAAGACCACCTAAGGAGGATTTGGTTTTTGAATACCTTGAGAGTTGGAAGTTCAGCTAATAAGTGGCACGAAATAAAAGGACTTCTTCATCTACTTTACAAAAAGCAGGCCAACTGTCTCCTAGGGTTCAATCACTTTGTAAAAATGTTCCTTTTGTAGAAGAACATTTGCTGGACCAAGAACAGCCGGTGGATGACCTGAAAGCCAATACATCAATGCTAGTGTTCTTTAAATATCTTTAGTGTTATTGTGAGTTCATCAGATTATATTGTATGATTTTTACTGGTTGCCTTTAACGTTTAAAATGTAAACTATTTTGACTGCTTCAGAGGTAAAACAGAAAACAAATTTGAGAAGAAGACTCTACCTATATGCAAGGCCTGTGCTTTAATAAACTCTACTCACTGCTTAGAATTTCATTATATAGGCTTAATCATTATCCACTGCTTATTATTTTGTAGAAGTAACTAGGTAGTTAATGAGTCATTACCTTAATCTTAAACTCAAAATCTTAAAATTATAGCAAGAACCTGGCTATCTAGTGGCATTCTACATGGTTTCCAGCTTGTTGTTGTATAAGTAGGAGATCCACATATTGGAATAAACTGAATTCATGGTCACACAACAAACTATGGCAAGTCCTTAAAGGAATGGGAGTGCCTGACCACCTTATCTGCCTCCTCAGAAATCTATATGTGGGACAAGCAGCAACAGTCAGAACTGGATATGGAACAACTGACTGGTTTAAAATTGGAAAAGGAGTACGACAAGGCTGTATACTGTCACCTTGCCTATTTAACTTATATGCAGAGTACATGATGTGAAAGGCAGGTCTGGATGAATCACAAGCCAGGATTAAGATTGCTGGAAGAAATATCAACAACCTCAGATATGGAGATCATACTACTCTGATAGCAGAAAGTGAGGAGGAATTAAAGAACCTGTTAATGAGGGTGAAAGAGGAGAGTGAAAAAAATGGGCTGAAGCTCAACATCAAAAAACTAAGATCATGGCCACCGGTCCTATCACCTCCTGGCAAATAGAAGCAAATGGAGGCAATGAGAGAGTTTATCTTCTTGGGCTCCTTGATCACTGCAGATGGCGACTGCAGCAACGAAATAAAAAGACGCCTGCTTCTTGGGAGGAAAGCAATGGCAAACCTAGAAAGCATCCTAAAGAGCAGAGACATCACTTTGCCAACTAAGGTCAGGATAGTTAAAGCTATGGTTTTTCCAGTAGTGATGTATGGAAGTGAGAGCTGGACTATAAAGAAGGCTGATCGCCACAGAATCGATGCTTTTGAGCTGTGGTGCTGGAGGAGAGTCTTGAGAGTCCCCTGGACTGCAAGGAGATCAAACCTATCCATCCTGAAAGAAATCAACCCCGAATGTTCACTGGAAGGACAGTTTTTGAAGCTGAGGTTCCAGTACTTTGGCCACCTCATGAGGAGAGAGGACTCCTTGGAAAAGTCCCTGATGCTGGGAAAAATCGAAGGCAAAAGGAAAAGAGGATGACAGAGAATGAGATAGTTGGACGGTGTGATCAATGCAACCAAAATGGATTTGACTAAACTCTGGAAGGCAGTGGAAGATAGGAAGGCCTGGCGAGCTCTGGTCCATGGGGTCACGAAGAGTCGGACACGACTGAACGACTAAACAACAACAAATGGTCACACAGTCAGTGAGATACTGAATATTTCTGTGTAAGCTCAAAAACTACCTTGGGGCTGCTTGTTAAATGAAGTGTGATGCAAGCAGAAGGAATGAACAGGATTCTGCCTGAAATCATCATTTCCACATTGCCCCCAAAACTAATATGAGCCATAGAGAATCATTATTTATAATACATCACTTCCAGCTTCAGGCTATGCCTCCACCCTTTCTGGATGACGTAAAAATGTAATGGAAAGTAACAGAAGGGATTTGTCTTCAAAGAACATACAGTAAACTAAGAAATGCATATACTCTACATCTTTAATGGAAGCAGTGGGGCATTAAATCTTACCCTGATAAATTTTAAATTAACAGTAAAGATTCTGTATACATCTCACTAAAGCTAAAGCTGAGGACATTGCTTCACTGCTTAACTGGGATGATCTAATGACTCTATAGCTCAGGGGTCCTCAAACATTTTAAACAGGGGCCCACCTCACTGTCCCTGAGAACTGTTGTGGGCAGGGCAGTGGCGGGGGTGGAAGCAGTGGTGTGTGTGTGTGAGGGAATGGGGAGGGTTGGGGCAAGCTGTGGTGGTGGAGGAGGAAGAGGAACCAGGGTGGGTGGGTGGGTGGGGCAAGCAGTGGTGAGGGTGGGGGGGTGAGGGAATGGAGCAAAGTTGGGGCAAACAGTGATAGGGGTAGCAGCAGGGGTGAAGGAACCGAGGGGGAGGTTTGGGGCAAATGATTGCAGAGGCGGAGGTGGGGTGAGGGCACTTCAGGCAGTGGTGGTAATGAAACGGCTCTCCTTCCTTCCTTCCTTCCTTCCTTCCTTCCTTCCTTCCTTCCTTCCTTCCTTTGGGAAGGAGGCAGCAGCCAAGGCAAACTCGGTCCCCTCTTGCCTCCTGGGTGGCCACTCAGGATGAGGAGCAGCAGCTGCGGCAGGAGCAGCGAGACAGGTGCCACTGCAGGTGGATCCGGCCATGTGCCCTGGCCATCATGCCTTTTCTGTGACCCAGAAGGAAAGCCGCCTCCTCTCCTGGCCCAGCCCAGCCTGGGTGCACTACAAGAGAGGGCTGGAGGGCTGGAATGGAGGGAGGGGAGGGAGGAAGGCCTGCTCAAAGCTGCCCACTGCCCGCTCACTGGCCAAGCCAGGCTGCAGCGCTCAGTTGGCTTGCCCATCACCAACCTAACCCTAAACCTAACCCTCCACCAAAGCGCACCGGAGCAGGAGGGGCAACGAAAAGCCCTCTCTGCCACTGACTCAACACGTGGAGATGGATGCTGGGCTTGGAGGAGTTTCTTTGGGGGGACCGCACTGCCCAGAATCCATGAGCCCTCCCGTGTGCCTCTGCCCACCCCCAAACCACATCAGCCACCCCCCCAATGTCCACACTCAATTGACTGAAGTCACGCCAGAGGAAATGGAAGGAAAGCACAAACCAGGGAGACCCAACACCCCCTTCTGGGGGGAGGGGTTCTGCAATTGCTTTGCTGGCCGAATTCAGGACCTTAGTGGGTTGGATCCAGCCCTCAGGCCATATATTGAGGACCCTTGCTATAGCTGCTGATTTAGTCTGGTGAATTCATAACATGAAATAAAATCTAAGCAATTACCTACACTCATTCTGGTGCAGTAGATACTGCAGCAGACTAGGGTTCAGGAGACCTGGGTTTGAATCCCTGCTTGACCATGGAAATTATCTGAAATCAGGACAGGATGGACACAGGCAAAAGCACTCCTTAAATAGCCCACTTACCTTGAAAACCCTTTTAGGATCTCTGTCAGGTGTAACTTGACATACATAACACATAGGTCCCTTTAAAAAAATCATAGCTCTGCGCTAAAGGCACAACTGAGAAGAACAGTGAAGCTGGAAGAAAATGCAGTGTGTGTGTGTGTGTGTGTGTGTGTGTGTGTGTGTGTGTGTGTGTGTGTGTGTGTCTACAATCAACCTCTTAACATCCCCCTCACACCAATCAAACAAAAGCAACATCCTCAGTTGTAATGGAAGTGGAAGTTTATCAATTTTTAAGAGTGAAGAATAGAAGTGTTATAAGTCAGATAATAGAGATGTTTTGATTATAAAATGCTAGGGATGTGTATTGGTGGACACCTATTTCATTATGCCGTTCTCTGAATTTCTGAGAACTTGCTAGTAAGAGCCTTGTGGCACAGTGATTAAACTCTAGGTAGCCAGCTTGAGGTTGACTCAGCTTCCTGTCCTTCCAAAGTTGTTAAATGGAGTACCCTGCTCATTGCATGGGGTGAGAGTGGGAGATGGGTAGCCTGCCAATTAAATTGTAAACTGCACAGAGAGTGCTTTTAGTGCTATGGGGTTGTATATAGGCAGCACACTTTGCTTTTGGCTTTATCTGGTTTCCACAGTCAGAAGCAAAGGGTAGGCATATGTTCAGGGCCGGTGCTAGGTTTTTTTGCGCCCTAGGCGAGGGGTGGGGCAGCGGGGCGGCAGGGCTGCAGGGGGCGGCAGATGGCAGGGGACGGCGACGGGCAGCGAATGGGCAGACGGCAACAGGTGGCTGGCAGGCGGTGGGGGGACGGACGGCAGTGGCCAGAGGCAGGGGGTGGGGGGGCAGGCTGGCCAGCACCCTCTCTCCATTTTGGTGCCCTAGGCAACTGCCTAGATCGCGTTAATGGAAGCACCGGCCCTGCATATGTTTAGCACAAAGCTACATGACACACATCTATTGTGGATTATAGGTGAAGAGATGTGTCACATGACCGAGAACAGCAGACTTCATGTTCGTATGCTGAAATTTAGCCTGAGCAAGGATGCTACCTGTCAAACATCCAGATTCCCACAATGTGCCCTACACAACTCTTTCTGCAGAGTCACTTGGATTTCCAACCATTGCTGCAAGCTACACATCTTTATTTATTCCATTCCTGTTTTTGCGATCGTTGGGAAAGGCAAAGTCAGTGTGGCACATGGGTAGCTTATAGCAAACCTGATCAGCTGTAGAAAAGGTCTCACAGATGTGTAAGCTGTGTTGTTTGCTCGTTCCGTCCGTGGATCAGTGATAATACTGATCGACAGGCTTGCTTGAGCTTTGTGCCAGATTGCTGCAGTTTTAGAGCTTGGGGGCTGACTGCCATATGCGGGGGGGGGGGGAGAGACACAGCCCCATGTATGTGTGGTGTTTTGACACAGAGCTTTGCCTTGCCTGCCCATACTAGAATCTTTCAGGTCACCAAGCAGAATCTGCCCTCTTGTCAAACGATGGCTGTTTTGTTGAGCAGCAGTTGGAAAACAGGGATAGTTGTGCGGCAAGGAAAGTCAGAATTCTTCCTTCAGATTCTCCTGGGGTCTGTCTGGCCATGCCTGGACCTCTTTAGGCAAGTTGGCTTCAGACATCTTCCCTTCAGCTGAAGAGCAGGGCCCACTCCAGTCCCCTCCTCTTCTAGGCTTAGCAACCTCTTTGCCCTCCTTTCTTGGCTGTGTTCTATTTCCATAACCAAGTGCCACCACTGCCCATTGACAATAAGAGGCAGGAATGCATTTCCTGAGAGCTATTGAACTAGATGTTGTTTGAGGATGCAAAGACGATAGCGGATGACTACAAATTATTCCATTATGCATGTATTGTTTCCTTGAAACCCTGGAATCGCAACACATGACTCTACTGTATCACATCCACTATGCGAATGCTTGTAGGAGATGCAAAATTATTTTCATCTGAGGACCGCCTGTGAGCTGTGGCCTGGTTTTACGGAGTACAGCTATATTTGCTGATAGTGAGAGATCTTCAACTGCACTGATGTGTTTTTGCTTTCATTTTTTGTGAAAGAGTGGTTCATGCCCAAGCCAACACAACTACCTCTACACAAAATGCCCCATGGCTCATCTGCACACCATACGGGGCAATACCAGAGGTAGCGGGGAAAAACAAACATTTCCTTGGAATCATTCAGCTTGATTGTAGTTTTGGAAGAGGTTTGTCACAGCTTTATTGTTTCTTTAGTCTGTTCTCCATTTTACTTTTTCGTCTCTTGTCAATTCCAATGAAACAATTATACTTGAAGCTTTGGAAAGCAGCAGGTGGGTGGGGAAAGAGGACTCAAAAAACATACAAGAAATCGGGTGGTTGTAAAACATTCGGGTACCATTAGTCAGTCATGTTCATGCAGTAATAATCTTGCCAAGATAAACTGCTGTCAGCATCCTTGTGCCGTTTCACAAATTGTTCTTACTGCTTTCTCATGAAGCCCGGCTATAAATAGCCCACGACAGTGATAAATGATGCCAACTATAGAAACGCTGTTACCAGCAAGGCTCCCCTCCATGCAAGAGGAATTGCTACCAGGAATTTAAAACAAAAGGCAGTAACACAAAAAAAAAATTCATAAAAAGCCATCATGAAGGGGGGGGATTAGGATCATATAGCACTTGCTTCTGAGAGACAGAGGTGTGGCTTTCTCCTTCTCTCCCCTGAGGTGATTCCATCACATTTTTGCTGTAGAAAGACAGGGATGCCTTGAAGCTGTCCAGGTGTCCTCCCCTCGGCTATGTTTCAGACCAATGTTGATTATTTCTCAGCATTACCAATATTCCTAGCTCATTTTCGCATTGTCTGAGGTCATTCAGACTTTTGGGGTCTGTTGTCATCAGTATGCTGATGACGCACAGCTCTGTTTCTCCTTTTCCACCTCTGCAACAGAGGCGGTGTGGACCCTTGATCGCTGCCCGGATGCGGTTTTGGAATGGACCAGGACTAACAGGCTCAAACTCAATCCTGAGAAGACCGAGGTACTGTTCCTTAGGGGGAGTGGACTGAACAGATATTGTGGCCCTCTTCCCAGTTTGGATGGGATTTCTCTCCAATTGGTTGATAGGGTGAAGAGTCTGGGGTGTGATCCTGGATCCAGCACTGCCCCTGGAGTCCCAGGTGGCAGCTATCTCCAGGGCAACCTTTTACCGATTTAGGCTTCTCTCCCAGATTCGCCCACATCTCGGCAGTGACCTCCTAAGGACAGTTGTGCAAGCACTGGTTATCTTGAGAATAGATTACTTTAATATGCTATGCATGGGGCTCCCCTTGACTCTTATTCAGTGAGTGCAGCGGGTACAGAATGCAGCTGCCAGACTGGTGGTTGGTGCAGGAAGATGTGACCACATCACCCCCGTTCTGGCTCATCTGCACTGGTTACCCGTTGCCTCCCAAATAAGTTTCAAGGTATTGATTTTGATCTACAAAACCCTCCTTGGCTTGGGTACAGAATATCTGATGGAGCATATCATCCCAAGATCAATTTTGGCCTGGCCCACCAGAACATCCCCAGTCCTATTGCTTAAAACTGCTACTCCCAGGCAGGCTCGTAAGACCTCCACCCGGAACCATGCATTTTCAGTTGCTGGTCCAATCTGGTGGAATTACCTCCCTAACAAAATTAGGACTGTGGAGCCCCTCTCAGCTTTCAGGAAACAGTTAAAAACCTGGCTTTTTATGGCTGTTTTTGGCGACTAAGGAGGTTGAATGTTTGCTGGGTTTTGTTTTGTTTGCCCATTTGATTTATTCACCACCATCTTATATTCTTATATTTTAATATTTTATTGTTCTATTCATTATGGTTTCAGTTTTATATGTTCTTTATATGTTTTGTAATTTAGTTCTCTTATTGTGAACTGGCCATAGTTCCTTTGGAAAGTTGGGTGGTCTATCTATCTATCTATCTATCTATCTATCTATCTATCTATCTATCTATCTATCTATCTACACCTCTATTAAAAAAACTATTACAGAGAAATGTGTTGTCATCATTGCTCTCTCTCTCTCTCTCTCTCTCTCTCTCTCTCTCTCTCTCTCTCTCTCTCTCTCTCTCGTGTGTGTGTGTGTGTGTGTGTGTGTGTGTGTGTGTGTGTGTGTGTGTGTGTGTGTGTGTGTGTGTGTGTGTGACATGCCATAAGGTCAGAACTAACAAGGCTCCTAATAGGACTTTCAAGTTAACTGCGATGCTGAAGAAATGCTTTTACTTGTTTTCCCCTATACCTGTGAATTTCCTTGGCAAAGAGGGAATCCTAGTCCACCAATCTATCCATAATACTATACTGGAAATGCAGGAGCAGTATAGACCACTTAAAAGACAAACAATGAGTAAGCTTTCATGTATCAAGTCCACTTACTCAGGCCATGCACCTGTGTCTTGTAAATACAACTGAAAATTTATAGAAACGAGTCCCCCAAATCATGTAGCACACTTGCTTCTTGGAGGTATCTGTTCCATAACGCTGCCACGATGGTGCTGCTACTCAGTTGGGTTTGAATTTTGTCATGTAAGGAAGAGGAGCTTATCTTTGCCTGTCATTCACTTCATCCTGGGAAAGTGTTCCATGCAATACTCTCATTGTTTGACTTTTATGCCTCTTAGTAAGGACACAGCTAATTAGCAACAGGCCAAATGACCCTAGCCGTGAAATCAGTTTAAAAAATGCTGCACAGATACAGCAGAGAATTGTGCCTTGAAGGCCTGTCCATTATGGATTTCCCAACCTCAGTCACAATCTCCCTATCTAAGCCCCCCAAATTCTAGAGTACTCTCTGATGAAACATACTTACTCTTCCTGTTTTATTGCTACCTGACAGCTTCTCTAAAAGCAAATATAAGCAGTTTCTTGTATATCAATGAAATCAGTTCTTCCCACCCTCCTTTTTTGTACAAGTCCATTTTTTCCAACAGAAATAGATGTTACAGAGAACCTATGATTAGAAGTAGAAAATCTTTAATGGTTTCGTTACCAAGGGAGCAGCAGAAGCTTCTCTCACCTCTGGCAGTATGTGAAGTGGATTGTCTTGTTTGGTGTTGGCTTTGTTTGGTTTTCTGGATTTAAGTTTGCTTTGTTCTGTCTTCAGAAGTGTTATCAGTTTTTACAGATTATTCTTGAGTCCATGCTTGGCTCAGAACCAATGTCCAATAATTAATTTGAAATAAAATAAGGAAGCACAAACACTGAACTGTTTAAATCTAATTTATTGAAGCCAAGACAAAAGTAACAGTCAGTGGCCTCACCCTGGATGGTGTGAATGAGCCCTGATCATTTGTTCAACATCAGTTTTTATACACAAGAAACCAGTTCAAGTTTTCCCTCGATCTGCATTGGTGAGTGATTGTTCACAATTGTCCTCATGATCCAATTTCCTGTGCCACTGAGCTCTTGATGGTTTACTCCTTGAGTCAATGTTCCATAGGTTGGTGTCCTATTGTTCAACTGGGCCCAGTCTGGCTGAGACAGGGAATGTGGAATTCCAGACTAGACATGGGCACGACTTGGCAAAATTCTCGTTTCCGTTTCCGTTCCTCGTTTCCGTTACGCAACGGAAACGGTAACGACAATTAAGCCGTCAGAACTCAAACTCGAACCGATAAAAGAAAAATTGGGTCTGATTTGTCATTGTTGTTCATGGCATCGCGGTGATCGCGCGATGCCAAGCGACACAGAAAAAAAGTTTTAAAAAAACAAACCCGATTCCCGGCCAAAAAAGCAGGTGAAAAAATGCCTGCCTGAGTGAGGACACCTACCAGAGGGGTGGTTTCTGGGGGGGGGGGTCCCCGGCCTCCCCCCCTCTCCTGTCCTGGGCTGCTCTGGTGGGGGGCATCCTCGTCGTCTCACCATGCCATGCGGTGCAGGGGGATCCAAAATGGCGACCACAATTTGTTTTTGAAATCGTGGTCCAAAAACCCACCAAAGCACCACACAGAAACATGCGAAAATTAGGTATTTTAACTGCCTGAATTTTTACAGTAGCAGCAGTGGGTTTTTCTTGCAATAAACGTCTGTCTCCAATCCCATTGATTTTATTTTATTTTATTTTTATTTTTATTTTTTTACACCTGCGCAATGATGGGCTGGCCATGGGATGGGACCATGCAAATTTTTGGAGCCATTCCACCAATCGCATGGCCACTTGGCCAGGTTTTTTTTTAATATAATTTTATTATTATTATAAATAAAAAGGAAACCTTACATAGAAATACATCTCATTACCAATCTTGATCTCAAATCTAAATATAAATTCAGTCTACTATGGGTCAGAGTCTATTAGCGCCTTTTTTTCTCATAGAAAACATATAGAGGTCTCCAGCGTTCTCTTGCCTTCTGTAGGTCTTTCTCCTTGAGTATTTCTGACAAAATGTCCATTTCTGCTGTTTCCAAGTATCTGTCCAGAAGCTCATGTTGTTCCGGTAAGTCCTTTGTTTTCCAGTATTTTGCCAACAGAATCCTGGCTATAGTTAACATATACATAAATAAATGTTTCTTATTATAATCTTTAATTTCCGGCATAATATTTAACAAAAATATTTCTGGCTTGAATGGTATCATACAACACAATATTTTCTGTAACACCTCATGTACTCTTTTCCAATAGTTTTTAATCACTGTGCATGTCCACCACATGTGATAGAAAGTTCCTTCTTTCTCCTTACACTTCCAACATTTATCAGATCCGTTTCCAAACATTTTCACTAATTTTTGTGGTGTTATATACCACCTATAAAACATTTTATATACGTTTTCTTTCAAACTAGTCGCTCTGATATACCTAATATTAACTTCCCATAGTTGTTTCCAGTTATCTATCTCAATATTATGTCCTATATTCTGAGCCCACTTAATCATACAATCTTTAACTATTTCATCCTCGGTTTTACGCTCCAATAGGTGTTTATACATTTTCCTAATAAATTTCTCTTCGCTCCCCAAAAACAATATATCAAATTCAGTTTTCTGCATATAAAAACCTTCTTTTTTATCTTTACTGAACCTTGATTGCAACTGCGATTTTGCCCACCAGTCTAATATAATATTTTGTTTTTTTAATTCTTCCTCTGTTTTTAATTCAGTCTTACTATTTAATATATCTTGATATCTACCAAATCTCGTCTCAGTCATCAAATTTGGGTGTGTGAAGGCTTCTATTGGGGACACCCAACCTGGGATCTTTCTATACATTTGTTTTTTAATATTCTCCCATATTCTCCATAAAGCCTTCCTAATCATATGATTGCTAAAGTTTTTCTGTTCTTTTGCCTTCTCATACCATGCAAACACATGCCATCCCAGATTCAAATCATGGCCTTCCAATTTCCAAACTCTTGGGTTTTCTAAGAGAATCCATTCTCTTACCCATCCCAATGCACAAGATTTATAATACAAATCCCAATCAGGAGCTCCCAATCCTCCTCTGTTTACACCATCTTGTAAAGCCTTCTTCCCAATCCTCGCTTTCTTTCCCTGCCAAATAAACTTCAGAACCAATTTATCCATTTCAATAAAAAATGCTCTTTTCATTATTACTGGTATCATTTGGAATAGAAACAGCACTTTAGGTAACACATTCATTTTAATGACTGCAATTCTCCCCATTATTGATAAATGCATCCTACTCCATTTTTCTAAGTCTGATCGAATACCTTTCATAGTTTCCAAATAATTATCTTGATATACTGTACTTGCTTTTTTTGTTATTTTGATTCCTAAGTATGTTATGGACTTCTCTTCTTTAAAATTAGATCTTTCCAACAATATTCTTCTTTCTTCTATTCCCATATTCTTAGTTAGTATTTTTGTCTTTTCTTCATTTATTTTAAGACCAGCCATCTCTCCAAATTCCAGTACCATTTTTTCCCATAACTCTACTGAATTGATTGGGTCTTCCAATATAAAAACTACATCATCTGCGTAAGCCTGTAATTTATATTCCTCTTGCTTTATTTTCAAACCTTGTATCTCCTTTTGGTCTCTTATTTTTTGATTTAATACTTCTAATGTCAATATAAATAACAAAGGTGACAGGGGGCAGCCTTGTCTAGTTCCTTTTTCAATTCTAATCTCTTCTGTAAACTCAGTATTAATTTTTATTTTGGCTCTTTGCTGTGTATATATAGCTGTTATATAATCTCTAAATCTTTGGCCAATTCCTATATATTCTAGATGCTTTAACATAAAGTTCCAATTAACATTATCAAACGCTTTCTCCGCATCTAAGAATATCGAAGCTACTTGTTTTTCTGAATGGGCCTCATAGTATTCTAATACATCCAATATTGTCCTCATATTATTACGTATCTGACGTTTTGGTAAAAAACCTGTTTGATCTTGATGTATTATTTGTACTAGCACCTTTTTTAATCTGGCTGCCAATATAGAAGCAAAGATTTTATAATCTGAGTTAAGCAATGATACTGGTCTGTAATTTTTTATTTCTTTGGGGTCAGTTTTCTCTTTATGAATTATGGCTATTGTTGCCTGCGTCCATGTTACTGGGATTTCCTTCTTTTCCAATATCTCTTCTAGTAATTTTTTGTATGGTAGAGTTATTGTATCTTCTAATTCCTTATAAAATTCAATTGACAAACCATCCGGACCCGGTGCCTTGCCACTCTTCTGCCGTCTTATTGCATCCACAATCTCATTATAAGCTATAGGTTCCTCCAAGGCTGCTCTTTGATTATCTGTTATTTTTAGTTTACTATTTCCTCTCATATATTCTTCCTGTTTTTCTTTTGAAATCTCTTTTCTTAGATATAAGTTTTGATAATACTGTTTAACAATGTTTTTCATCTCTCTCTCATCATATCTTTCATTCCCCTCTTTATCCCTTAATACTTGTATACATGTCCTTTCTTTTTCTTTTCTCAATCTATAAGCTAACCACCTCCCTGGCTTGTTTGCATTTTCGAAAAAATTTACCCTAGCAAACTTCATATTTTTGCCATTTCTTCTGTCCAGAGGGTATTTAAATGATGTTGTTTCATTTTAAGCCTTGCTCTTATCTCCTCTTTGGGTTTTTTTTGTTTAAGTTCTTTCTCAAGTTCTTGTATTGCCTTTTCTAATTCTTTTTCTTCTTTTTGCTTTTCTCTCTTCTTTTTTGCTGCCATCTTTAATAAGATTCCCCGTGCTACTGCCTTGGCAGCATCCCATACAGTACACATTGGCATGTCAGGAGATATGTTTTCCTTGAAATAAAAACTCATTTCTTCTTTAAGTTGTACAACTAATTTTTTATCTTTAAGTAGAGAGCTATTGAGTTTCCATTGGGGGTTTTTCCTCCGAAGTCCTATCTTGGTTAAAATGGGATTGTGATCAGCAAATGTGTTCGGTAAAATTTCTATTTCTTTAAGTTCCTTCATAATACTAGTTGATATCCAACACATATCTATCCTTGACCATGATCTGTGTCTATGTGAATAAAAAGTGAAGTCTCTGCCGGTGGGGTTTCTAGTTCTCCATGCATCTACTAAACCTAATTCTTCTGCTATTTGTAGAAAACTTTGAGGAATTAACTGTCTCCTACCTTCTCTTCCCTTCTTTTCTGATTTTGTATCTATTTTTTTCCACCACTGCATTGAAATCTCCAACTATAATATGTTCATCCTGATTGGCTTTGACCAGCTCTTGTTCTAGAAGCTTGTAAAAAGGATCTTGTTTTTCATTAGGTGCATATATATTTACAATTAAAGATTTTTTGCCTTCTCTCTGTATCTCTATCATTAAAATTCTAGCATTATCGGAGGCAAAAACTAATTTTGGGTTCCATTCTTTTTTAACATAAATTGCCAACCCCCCTTTTTTTCCTTTGGCCACTTGGCCAGGTTTTGACTGAGACTTCTGGGATGTGCCAGTCGGGCATAAAAAGCCCACTATAACCCTAGCCCTAACCCTAACCCTAACCCTAACCCTAACCCTAACCCTAACCCTAACCCTAACCCTAACCCTAACCCTAACCCTAACCCTAACCCTAACCCATACACCAGTACACTGTCCTTCTTAGTGGGTCAGAGGCATCCAGAGGTGCAGCCCACTAACTCACCCTAATCTTACCCGTAATAACCCTAAGCCTAGCCCTTGCCCTAACCCCAACCCTAAGCCAGATCTGTACTCGCATTGCACTATACGCAAATACATTTCCCTTCTTAGTGAGCCAGAGGACACCCAGCAGAGGCATTCTTCTCTCACCTCGCTCACCAGTCCAAAGTTCCAAAAAACTCGGTATGCCAGTATGCTGTCCTTCTTAGTGAGCTAGAGGCACCCAAAAGAGAAGTGCCTCTGCCAGTGCCACTTGGTACGCAATGGCTACACGGTCACGTACCCTTCCTTTTCCCTTTGTAGGGGGCCAGAGGAGGCATCCACCCCAGAGAGGTGCCTCCAGGAGCCTGCTAAATGCCTTCCCTTCGTAGCAGGCCAGAGGAGGCACCCACCCCAGAGAGGTGCCTCCAGGAGCCCGCTACCCTACCCCCCCAAACCAGTACTAACGACAAACGACAAACAAAACGACAAATTTTTGAAAAATTTCGCGACAAACGGAAACGAGACGAAACGGGCTGGCTCCGACACAAGACAACTCGAAACGTCATTTTTCCTGGTCGTGCCCATCTCTACTCCAGACAGTGAGACAATCTCCTGTCCCTCAGGTACAGTTTCCCCTGGGGATAATCCTCTCATTCAGCTGTTCTGCCATTTCCTGGAGTCATATTCTTCCAGTTAATTTACATTCTTAATGTATTCAAGTTCCTATAATTTATCTATGTTTTGGAGCCTGATTTCTCATGGTATCAGGAGGACTCAAGCCCTGAGTTCCTCTGATGTGTGATTTCACAAACCCAAGTAAATGGCCTCTGTCATATCTCTGATAAGATATTTTCAGCTCTGTTTGTTGGTGACCTTTAACATCTGTTTCAGTCCTGAATCTGTTTGATTTCTGGCAATAAATATTTTTTTTAAAAAATTAAAAATATCAAGATAACTCCATTCAATAAATATTTATGTTTTATAATTCATGGTGTGGCCACAGAGGTGTGTATCTAGCATTTTGGGTCACGTGGTAGGGCTAGAGATGTAAAATTTCCAGAAATTTTGAAGCCACAGGGGTGGGGGTGAGAACTATGGACAAATTGGAGGGAGGGTAGAGTTGCAGTTGTTTTCATCTCCCCCCGAAGTTTCCAGAAATGTTATATTTCTAGGTAGTGCCTGGTGCAAGCTATTTCGTGGCAACCACACAATGTACAGATAATAGAGATCTAGCTTGACCCCGATCCATGCGACACCTGGACCTTTTCGGTCCAGGTGTCAGGGTTCTACTTTAAGGGTGGAGTGGAGCGATTCCCTGACAGATGGAAGGATCACTTTATGGGAAATCACCTTTGGGAAAGCAACCATTTAAATTGCAATCTAACACACCACTTTCTCACCATCTGATCAAAGCCTAATTAGCTCATATCCCCCCCCCAGGTAGCACCAACACTAACTTTATTATTATTATTATTATTTATTTCTACTTTGCTGCACCGTATCAGCTCCTTTTGAGTTTAATGGCTTCTGGGATAGTGTTATGTAGTTTTATACTCTGGTCTTTGATCCCTAGAGGTGCCTCCTACTTTGATCATACTTATAGGTGGTGTAGCAGTAAATTATGAAATGCAGGACCTCATCTATGGCCACAGTCCTATGGAAGGAAGTGCATAATGCGTGAGAAATTTCCCACTCTTAGTGGTTTTCTCCATCTCACCATGAAGGGACTTTTCACCAAGGCTTGCCTTTCCATCACTGGGATTTCTCAGCCTCCATTTTCCTTCCCCTTTCCTGCGCAGAGGCCTGACCACAAATTAGTCCCTGCACCACAGGGCTCCACGACGCTCCCAGTGGGAATTGAACCAATTGGGAAATGCTGTGGGGACTCTTGCAATAAGATAATTCATTATATTGCTGGAGGTTTTCAAGAAAAGATTGGACAGCCATCTGTCTGGGATGGTATAAGATCGCCTGCCTTGTGCAGGGTTAGGGTTAGGGTTAAGGTTAGGAGAAGACCTCCAAGGTCCTTTCCAATCCTATGATGATTCTATGATTCTATGTTATGTGTGGATAACTTCCAGTGACTGCAGTGGCAGTGGTTTGGAAAACCCTTTAAAACAAATCAGTTTAATTCCTTCCTGTGTGGTTGTACCCTGTTATAGTATCTGGATAACTCCTCTGAGTAAGCCCCACAGCAGCCCTCTCCTTCCTTCCTTCCTCCTTCCACTACTCACACAGTGGGGTTGGGGAATCTGATGTGCTGTGTAACAAAAAAAGTTCTCCAACCTTGCTTACTCCACTTTCTTCCTACTGTGGTGGGCCCACAAAGCTGCCTTCTGGGCTCTGCAGGATGAGGACAGCAAAGTTCAGTTTAAAGGTACTAATTGCCATGCCATAATATCAGGGCATCTGTCAGCCCATGGAAGTGTATATAACACAACACAAAGGATGTATATTTTTACAATACATATCTATGAGTTCTTTGTGGGACAGGTGTACGCCCCTAGAATTGGCATCAACCCCTGCTCCTGCTGCTTTTAGGAAGAGTGAAAGCATAACTCTTTCAACCAGCCTCTTAAACTGATTTTTTTCTGATGGTTTTCAAATACAGTGGTACCTCAACTTACAAATTTAATCCATTTTGAATGCATGCTCTTAAATCTTACTACTCTTAAGTTGGGGTACCTATCTAAAAAATTGGAAAAAATAAGTTTTAAAAAACAGGGGGGGGAAGAAAAAATTGTAAGTTGAGCAGACCGTATCTAAAATTTGTAAAACGCCAACAGTTTTCTGCTCTTAAGTCAAGCTGCAGTTAAGTCGAGCTATTCTTAAGTCGGGGGGGGGCACTGGAATTTGATCATTTTGTCTGCCTCTTGTCTGTTATCACTTTGTCATTGGCTTTTAGTTGTGTTTGCCAGCTGGCTAGAGAGCTCAATGAATTAGGAATCTGGCTGTGGAGCCAGAGCTTGGGAGGTCAATTCCCCCTGTGCCTCCTGGGTAGACATGGGCACGACTCGGCGAAATTGTCATTTCCGTTTTCGGTTATCGTTTCCGTTACGTAACGGAAACGGTAACGATAATTAAGCCGTCAGAACTCGAACTCGAACCGAAAAAAGAAAAATTTGGTCGGGTTTTTCATTTCCATTTGTGGCATCGCGGCAATCGCGCAATGCGAAGCACAGAAAAAGTTTTTAAAAGTTTTTTTTTTTTAAAAAACCCGACTCCCGGCCAAAAAAGCAGGCGAAAATATGCCTGCCTGAGGCTTTGCCACCTACCAGAGGGGTGGTTTCTGGGGGGTCCTGGCCTTTCCCCCCTCTTCTCCTGTCCTGGGCTGCTTGCACCAGGCTGGGGGGGGTCATCCTCGTCGTCTCGCCATGCCATGCGGTGTGGGGGGATCCAAAATAGCGACCGCAATTTTTCTTTTGAAACCGTGGTCAAAAAAACACACCAAATCACCACAGAAACATGTGAAATTTATTTATTTAAAATGCCTGAATTTTAATAGAAGCAGCAGTGGGGTTTTTAATAGCAATAAAACGTTGTATTTATTTTATTTTATTTTATTTTATTTTATTTTAGACCTGCCCATTTGGGCTGGGCATGGGATGGGACCATGCAAATTGTTTGAACCATTCCACCAATGGTATCGCCAGGTTTTTGACTGACACTTCTGGATGTCTCGGAGGGCATAAAAAGCCAAGGCACCTTCCAGAAATCGCAGTCGGGTGTATGGATGTGGTTGAGGGAGGAGGGCTGGCTGCTGGTGCTGGTGTGATCCGATCGAGATTGAGGAGGGAGGCTGGAGGCTTTAGGATTTAAGTTAGGCAGGCAGGGAGGGAATTGAATTTAGAAAATAATTTCTTTGATTCCTTGCAGCTTTGTCTGCTGAAGGGAATAGCAATTTATTCTTTATTTATTCTCTGGCAGTTTGTGAGGATTTTTTTCTGATGTTGGATAAAGGGGGAGGTTTGACTGGGAGTGGGAGGTGTGGATTTATTTTAAATATATATTATATACTACCATTTATTTTCTATTTTCCCAACTTCAATTTGCTTGCACACACACACACATTTGGGGTGCAAGCCAAGAACAGAACCTCTATCCTAAGTGATATCCTAACTGCCCTCTTGCCCGCCCCCCCACCCCACCCGCCGCCTAGGGCGCAAAAACACCTAGCGCCGGCCCTGATTGCGGGACGCCCCTATGCTCTGGGAAGTCAAATCACGCTAAATCGCGGTGGAAACGACAAACGACAAACGGAAACGACAATTTTTTGAAAAATTTCACGACAAACAGAAACAACCCGAAACGGAACCGTTCCGACAAACGAAAACTTGAAATGACATTTTTTTCTGGTCGTGCCCATGTCTAGTCCTGGGAGCAGAGCCGGACTCTGTGGGCCTTGGGATACGCTGCATCGTCCCAAGGCAATCAGGAGGTAATAGGGATGAACCACGTTGAACACCTTGAAAGGCGTCACCTTTAATCAGAATTGACTTGATGGCACACACAATAGTGTTTGTCAGCCTTCTTAAACATTATGCTGTAGTGGGAAAATGAGGTGTCAGTTTAATAAATAAGTACATAGGTTAGTACCTAAATAAACAAACAAGAATCTATCTAAATCCTATGCATTCCTACGTCTACTCTGGTTGGACTAACAATTTAATTTAGGCCCTTTGTTTCTCTCTCTTGGTCTCATAGGCTAAATAGGACTTTTATGGGAAACTGATCTTAGACTAACAGCTCAGCAGCTTGCACATCATTCCTGCTGTTTTATCAGCTTCAGGTACAAAGTGTTAAGGTGGGGAAGCTGAGCGAAAGAACATCCAAAATACTATAATCCCCATTTGACATTTAAGACACTCAGACCTGTGTGTAAAAAGGTTTTCTTTCTTTTTCTTTCTTTCTTTCTTTCTTTCTTTCTTTCTTTCTTTCTTTCTTTCTTTCTTTCTTTCTTTCTTTCTTTCTTTCTTTCTTTCTTTCTTTCTTATGTTTAAGATATTTTCCTCTATCAGCTTTCTTTACTGTTCAGTTTTCGCATTTGTTGCTAGTGATGAAGAATACTATAGGGTGGGTGAATTTGGTCTTGCTCTTCAATGACACATCCTTACACTTGATGATCTTCTCTAATTCCTTCATTGCTCCCCTTCTGAGCCACACTCTTTTTCTGATTTCTTGTATGTAGTCTTCATTTGGATTGATGATAGAAATATGGTATACAAAATCTTTCATTATTTCACTTTCGTCATTGTGGATATTGTCTAGTTCTTCTGCCATTAAAAGCATAAGCAGGATTTGTCTAAGTATTTTGCTGTCTGATATGGACCAGGGATTGTCTTTTGTACTAGCACCCAGTTTAGTGCTTAATAGCCAAAGCCAGACTCATTATTTCACCACAGGAGAAAGAAAATTGCCTAAGCACCTCAGGCCTGGACAACAAAAATACAACAATAACAATCAGTGAAAAATAAGATTTTCATCTGTCTTCCCGGATAATGTATTTTCCCGGAAATGTCCCGTATTCCCACACACCCACCCCCTCCGCTCTGAGAGTGAGTGAGCGAGTGAGTGGTGTGCCAGCTGGGTGCTGTTTCCTCCTTCGCCCAAGTGGGGCCGTTCAGAGTGGGAGGGATGCAGCACAGTTCCCCACCCCCCACTGCCCAGATGGTGGGTGTGCCAGTTGTGCCCCTTGCCCGTCTGCTGGCCCAGGCAAAAGACCGCTGAAAACTGAAGGGGAGGACCAAGGCTGGGGAAGAGGGGGCAAGCTGGTGTGGCAGCAGCAAACAGGAGGGCTGCGGTGAACCCTGTCCCAACAAACCAACCAATGCTCAGAGGTCCCGGTGCCGGACAAGCTGACTGTGAAATGGGCCAGCTTCTTGCCGTCTTTACCCCCTTCCTGTCTGCACACTGCTTCTAAGGCTGGAGACCTGGGGCTTCCCCTCATGCCAGAGGGACGTTGTCTGGCTGGCTGGCTGGTTGAATGCCCCCCTCCTCTGCCTCCTCCGCCTCCTCCTCCCCCTCGCGGCGGGTGTCGAAAAATTTCCCTCATTTTCAAATCCAAAACTTGACAGGTATGCACCTAGGTATCTCCTGGAATAGAATGACAGCGCAGCGCGCGCGCACACACACACACACACACACACACACACACACACACACACACACACACACACACACACACACACACACCTAATTGCCAATGCTATGCTAATTTTTCTGTCCAGGGACTGGAGGTGGAAGGAACAGATGCTAGCACCACTTTCTTCCCTGTTATCACCACTTCCAGTGTTGCTCCCTGTAATCACTTCATTGTAAGGTTGCATTTTTCTGTAAAGCCAAACAATGAATAATGGATGCAAACCTAAGTGGCGTTTCAAGTTCATTAGTATGCATATTGTTTGGAATTTGTTTCAGTGGGTGCTGCACAACCCTTCTCCTTTCTTTTGTGTTTCCAAGGTGTCTTTGCTTCAGGCTCTGCTAAGGTACATTTTCTATTCATGCATTCGTGTCTCAAATTATACCTGCATTGTAGATTATTGTTAGTGTTTGCGGAGATCTGCTTTAATTTCTTACTGGGAACATTTTCGTTTGCCTCTTGGGGGTTTCCTCCTTTTTATTATCCTCTTGGAGAGCATGAAAGCCATCCTGCCGCCGCTGTATAATTTGTTCTCTCCACATTCCAAAATTGGAGGTGCCTCCCTAACCCTGGAAAATAGCTCACCACACAGAAATGGTCTTTTTTGTTTTGTTTTGGCCTTAAAGAAAACAACAACAACAAGATCTTTCCTGCTCATTCTGCTGGCATCTAGACCGTCACACAACCTTTCCATTTACACTTACACACTGGGCTGGGCATCTGCCTAGCCTGTAACCCTGTGATATAAATGCTAGAAGCGAAGCCACGCAGGACATAGAGGCATATACTCTTGAGGTATCACTAAATTCAACCCATATCACCCAAGCACAGGATTATCTTTCCTGGGGAATCGGAGGCTGTGGTTGGTATTGGTTATCTCCTGCGGCCAGCCGTTTGTGCTTATTCGCCAAGGGACATATTTCTTTTGCCCATATTACAGCGCTCAACGGGAGCCATTATTTGTGGGCAGATTCATAGCAGATAAAACATTTATGTGTGAGCGAGAGCTCACTAGCATAGAGTGTATCATTAGACCTTGCCTCTGGCCATCATTACCAGGGAACAGATGAAATGCAATGGATGGTACAGAAAGTATAGGCAATTGCAAGGTGGTTCCCCCCTTGTTTCTCAGCATATCTAACCCCCCCCCCCCACTTCCCCGCCTCTTTACTATCCCATACCCTTAACTGTCATTGAGCCTCTATTGTGGAGGAGTGAAATTAATTATTTTTTCAAGTCTAGCATTAAACTTGTTCAGCATTCACCCGAGTGATAACAGTGGTAAAGAAAAATCATGACACGTCTGCTTCTCACTTGTGTTGGGGGTTGTGTCCTTGCACCGACGGAGAAGGGAAAGGGTGAACGCTACACATGATGATCATTGCTGATGAACTAAACATTGAATTATTTATTTATTTATTTTAGAGTATTTTTACCCTGCCTTTCTAATTTATGTTTACATAAAAATGTGGCATTTCAAATATTTATGTTAAGTTGGGGTTTTAAATTATGCTATAATACCATGCTAGCAGCCTAATCAGAATGAAAAGTTTAAAAAACCCTATATATAATTTTAGTCCTTCCACAACCCAGCTTCTGGGCCAAGATAATCCAATGAATTTCATGACGCTTTGGGGACCTCAACTTGAAGCTTCCAAGCCCCAGCTCAAGACTGTGCCTTAACACCGCATGTTTACTTTGTTGAACGGGTCCAGAGGAGGGCGACCAGGATGGTTGAGGGTCTGGAGGAAATGTCTTACGAGGATTGGCTTAGGGAGCTGGGAATGTTTAGCCTTACAAAAAGAAGACTGAGAGGGGAATATGATAGCTATGTTTAAATATTTGAAAGATTGTCGCATTGAAGTTGGGACTGGTTTGTTTTCCATGGCTTCAGAGACTAGGACACGGGGAAATGGTTTCAAACTACAGGAAGAGATTCAATTTAACCATTAGGAAAAATTTCATGACAGTTAGAGCTGTTCGGCAATGGAATATGCTGCCACGGAGGGTGGTTGACTCTCCTTCTTTGGAGGTTTTTAAGCATAGGCTGGATGGCCATCTGTCGGGAGTCCTGTGATGGGGGCTCCTGCATGGCAGGGGGTTGGACTAGATGGCCATTGAGGTCTCTTCCAACTCTTTGATTCTATGATTCTATGATAACTTTGATTGGAAAAAAACAATAATGCTATATAAACATGAAGACAAGAAGGAATGGAGGAAGACCAAACAAGAGATAGATCAACTCATTTCAGGAAGTGACAACTTTGAATTTCCAAGAGCTGGGCAGGGCTGATGATAATAGGACTTTTTGGATTTCCATAGGTTTGCCATAAGTTGGAAGCAACTTGGTGGCACATATAATGCTGGCATTATTTTTACTTAACTTGTCTAGAAGCTCTACCGAATGATGATAAATATTTCAGATTTTGTACTTTAAGAAACAAATAAATCTTTTTTCTTTTTGTGATGATGATGATGTTATTTAATTGTATCTTAATGTAATTTGAGCTATCTTGTTGTATCTATTGTTATTTTTTGTTATGTTTTGTCCGTTCTGCACACATGTTGTAAACTGGCCTGAGTGGCCTCATTGCAAGATGGGCAGTACAGAAATTAAATAAATAAATAAATAAATGTCTTTGATTTTGTCATAGGACACAATATCGTTTCCAGAATTATTTGATCTTTGTGTGAAACTTGTGCTCAGAGTTCGAAATATGCATTTGAAAAGATATGTTCTAAAGCTTCTAAGACAGGCACGTCCAAACTTCGGCCCTCCAGATGTTTTAGACTACAACTCCCACAGTCCTTTGCCAATGGAAATACAGGCTTGGAATTCTGGGAGTCCAAAACATCAGGAGAGCCAAAGTTTGTTCTAAGAAAACACATTCAGATTACTATAATGGAAAATTAACCAAATACAGAGAAAGCAAATGTGACAGGTTTGTCCATCTGCATCTGTTACCTGAGAGGGTTACTTCCTTTTCCCTAATGACATGGCTGGCCCTTGCCCTTAGACTCAGAATAATGCTTTTAAATGATCAATCTGATTTTTTTAAAAAAAAAGAAAGAAAGAAAGAAAGAAAGAAAGAAAGAAAGAAAAAGACTTAACAGAAGAGTGAGAATTCTTTAACATTGCCATAAGGGAATTGCTTAACATGGTTGTTGGCTGGAACATTTGTGACTTGAAGTGTACATTTAAAATAATAATAATGGGAAAATCTCAGTCAAGAGGTGATTTAGAGGTTATGTTATGCCTGCCCCAAGACCAAGTGACCTTGTCGTAACCTTTATGGTTTTGTGATTCTCTAAACTGCTGCAGTGTGTATAAAATGACACCTTAGCTTAATAACATTTTTCTATGGATGACAGCATCCCCTTTAACCCCGTCTCATCACATAATGTCTTGACACACTGGCTACTGGAAAAGCAGAACATTTACATGGCACCGTCTCTGGTTGCTTAATCTAGGATATTTCATTCAGAACGAGTGACTGAGTGAATAGACACCCTGTTTGGGGGGGGGGGGGAGAGAAGTTACCCATTCTGTGCAATAAGATAAGATCTTGCAATCCAAAATATTACCACATAATGGGGCAACAATGAGAAAATGTGTGGGAGAGCCTTGTGTTAAAGATAATTTCAAAAGTTTTGCACATATATAAATCTGTGAGGGAGGAAGAATATGTATATATATTCTTCCTCCCTCACAGATTTTTCCAGTCAGGTGTATAAACTAAACCTAAAAGATGTAGGCCGGTGATTCTCAACAGGGGTCACACAGCCCCCTCCCCCAGGGAATGACCTTCAAATCCCAAAAAGCATTTTGGGGAGAAGGGCATGATAGAAAGACTGTGTTTTAAATAAATAACTAGTCTAGAGAAGAGGGCAGTGAGAAGGAAGTGAAACTTTGAGGATCTGGGGGATTTTAAGCAGACCAAAGTGTTCTGCTTAGATACCGTCCCATAGTGCTCAAAGCACTTTCTGGGTGGTTTACAATTTATTTATGCAGGCTGCACATGGATACTTATTTTCTTGACTTCGTAAGGATAGAAGGCTGAGTCAACCATGCGCTGACTACCTGGGTGTCAACCCCAGGTCATGATCACAGTTATAGTTGCAGTACAGCAGTTTAAGCACTGCACTACGCGGCTCTACCTTGCCATGAGAAGCAGTCTCTTCTTCAACTTTGTGAAGACTTTTATTGACTTTGTTTATGCACAATGAACATTCCACCTCAGTTCCTAGATTTGTCTCCCGTGCCCATTGTAAAAAATGGCACACATTACAAAGGAGGAGGATTGTCTTCCTACTTGGACCATATATCAATGGGGGAAACGATGTTATTTCCTTGCTTTACAGTGAAACTAATTGTGTGTGATGACCTCTCCAGAAGAAATCAAAAGGTGGCCTCTACATAATCAACATGACTTGATTCCCTTACTCTGTCTAACGGTAGGGGTGACCCTGGCCAGAAGGTAGGATGAAATATGACAGGAGGATAGAATATGTAATAGTCATGCAAAAAAAGATGGATACATTCTCATTAATGTGCAAATCAGATCCAAACTAATCTAAAATTAAACAGCAGTCTGATGGCCATTGGGCACGAGCATCTCATTGTATGCAAGCCTAATACTTGTTTGTTGCATCTGTATCTCATAAATGTATCACAGAAAAAAGAAGCACAACTCGCTTCAGATGCTGCCACATCTTTGGTAAAATCATCTCTTCCATTGGAAGGTGAGTCATCATAACTGGTTTTGCCATAATCTTTTTTTTATTTTTAATTTAAATAAATTTTCAGTCACAGTATGCACCTGAATCATGGGAACAGTGTGATCCTTACTCATCGTAAATTCAGTATTTGTATCAGAGTCAAAGCTTCAAAAAGTTGCTTTTTATTTTAGACAAATATCCCCAAATAGTACAGTCATTGCTGGCTGTGGGATTAGGCAGATGTAGTCCCAGAAAATAATATTTCCAGACTTGGGTCATATTTGTACAGGATCACAATTTGTAGATGTTCCTGGAACTATTTGCAGAGTTCGGATTTCCATGAATTTCTAGCCTCTAGTGTGGGAAAGAAGCCATTTAAACCAAACTAGTACTTTGGTTAAACTCAGCACTGAATTTTTTTACTAAAATTCAACACTGAAATTTGATTTTAATAATCAATACTTGTTTTCAATGTTCAACAAAAATATTGAAGAGGCACAGCCTTAATTCCAGAAGGCATTCAGATAAGTATGTTTTCATTCAAAAGGACTTACTGGATGCTGCTCAAGGACAGACTGAAAAATTAAGTCACATTTCCATTATTTGAGATGCACCATGCTGTGAAAATTGACGCAGAAAGGAGAGATTATATATTGAATGCTGGGAGAAAGATTATCTTACTACAACATTGTCACTCATATGGTAATTGAGTGTCCATGCATAAGCGAATAAAAGATTTCTGGATTAAAATACCCTATTGAATCTTTATGCCCATTGAAAAGGGCTTAAATTTGTTACTGAAAATGAAATAGTGTTCAGAAAAGCCACAGCTAGAAATGAGTGATACATGAGAGGAGGCTTCACATTTTTGAAGCTGGTTGCTTTTCATTGTCATGCAGGATTTATCTACTTGGATGGATCTTCAAGCAGGAAAACAAGAAGTACAGTACATGAGTGGCTCTCCTATTATGACTGACAGTTATTGAACTTGAATCTCTTCAAACTTTATATTTGGGAGTTTGTCTCCAGAAAGCTACTGAGAGTTTTCTAGGGATAGATGGGTACTTCACAAAAGCAGTCTCAGGTTAGAGCAGAAAAGAAAGAAGTGGAGAAAAAGATGAGCATTGAAACACAGCATTATCAGCCTCTGAGGATAGAGGTAGGAGGTCCCAATGAAAGAGGGGAAATACGGATGATTATTTTCTTAGTTATTTCTGCTATCCCTGTTAAGCATTATGGACTATGGAGATTATTTTTGCAAAATCATATTGAATGACTTCCATAATGAGGAAAGATAAAAGGAGAAAAAGTACATGTTAGTCTCTTGCAGAAAAAAGAACAAGGAGATTTACCATACCGTACTTTGAAGAGTATGAGGTTCATTAAGTTTCGGTGGGCATGAACATCATCAAGAAAGAGGAATCTCTGTGTCACATTTCCCATCACCACCCTCATAATTGGTCCTCTTAAATTTTCATGAACTGCTTCGTCTGATATACTGCTCTCCATTCATTGGTATACCATGGGCTTGGTACAGCAACTGAAGGCAAAATACCAAAGCGGCACAGAAACCAGCACAGACGATACACTGTGTAATGACACACAAAATGGAACCACTGAATGGTCTAAGATGGTGGTGGTGAACCTTCGGCACTCCAGATGTTTTTGAACACAACTCCCAGAGGTCCAAGCCTGAATAGCCAATGACAAAGGACTGTGGGAGTTGTGGTCCAAAAAGCATCTGGAGTGCCGAAGGTTCACCACCACTGGTCTAAGAGATTCTGCCTTCAACTGTATGTTGCTTTTTATCTATGTGGCAGGTATGCTGACATTTGTTCCCATGAATTCTAAAGAATTCTAAATGCTGAGTTGGTGACAGAGGGCAAAACCAAGACAGCTTCAGTTAGTCATGCCCCGAGACAAGCAAAACACATAGGTAAAGGGTGAAACACATTTTGCAGAAGGAGCATGTTTGCACCTGCATCCCTGATTCATCATCCCCATTGCTGTCATTTTCCACCTCAGGTTGCACAATACGCACAGGAGAGGTTTCTAATGTCTTTTACTATCATTTGGGCAAGGCTGTTACTGGGGGATGCTGTTATGCCCATATAGGCTCACCACATGAGTCAGTGACTTTGCTCTATCATTTTCTAGCTCATGTTGGGATCTCATATGGATAGGGCAGCCTCCCTTGTTCAAACTGCTTTCTCATCACTATATTGGTGATTGGGGGACAGGGTGGGAGGGGACAAAAGAGGATATCTATCTGCATAGGAGCTGCATAGACCTATTTGAGAGGAGCTGCTATGACCAGGTTTTTGGTTGGGATCAGCTTGTTTGAAGGAGTTTCTTTTTACACATATACACATATATGGACATATGCGCTGTCTTAGGCAAATATTCAACATCACCTGGCATGATGAAGTTCCAAATAGCATAGTCCTGAAATGAGCTGGGATCTCTAGCATGTATTTATTGAAACAGGGATGCCTACACTGGCTTGGACACGTTGTGAGAATGGACAATGGCTGTTCTCTGTATAGAGAACTAGTGTAGCGAAAGCGCCCCAGAGGGAGACCACAGCTGCGGTATAAGGATATCTGTAAGAGGGACCGGAAGGCCTTGGGAATGGACCTCAACAGATGGGAAACCCTGACCTCTGATCGCACTGTCTGGAGGCAAGAGATGCAGCATGGTCTACATAAATTTGAAGAGGCATTTGTCCAACAGGCAGAGGAAAAGAGGCAGGCACGGAAACAACGAAACTCGAAGACTGGCCATGAAACAGAATACATCTGCCCCCAGTGTGGTAGAGACTGCCATTGCTGAATTGGCCTGTTTAGTCACACTAGGGGCGTTTATACACGACCCCTAAACTCCGGGGCAAATGGCTCCCAGCTCCAGAGCTTAAAAATGTTTCCCCACCAGCTCCGGAGTTTACAGGAAATTAAGTGCGGCCACGCCCACTTTAGCGCGTCCCAGCATACCTTTCAAGTACCTGCTCTTCCGGGGTGATAATTGCTTGATGCGGTGTAACGATAGTGAGTGCGGGGCTCTCCTCGCTTCTGTTTGTTGTTGTTTTTTGGCTCCTGCCCCTTTAAGAGCTACTTTACAGAGACAGGAATGTTGCCGCGGCAAGAATGGAGGCAGAACGGAGGTGAGCCACGATCTTTTCTTCCTTTTTTTTCTCCCTCCCCTCATGCAGCCAGCAGCCAGCAGGCAGGGTAGGGACACAGGAAGAGCAATAAGCCCCTATGATCTCTGGTCCGAATTTAAGTGGCCAGCGGATCTTAGGGGTCGTGTAAAAGCGCCCTAGGTGTTGTTTTTAGGACCTCTCCTTCAGGCATGATACCATAGTCTTTCGCGACTGAAGGATGCCAATGAAACGGAAGGGGGGGGAGGTAAACGGATGCTTCCCTGCTTCTAATACAGCCTTGCACTATAGTGGTGCTTCACTTCAACAATGGAACTCATGCTTGTCAGCCACTGTAATAGGAATAAAGTGAAGGTTTGGCAACTTAATGTCAATATGGTCAAGTTTCAAGAAATTTCAGCACAATTTCGTCTCCCTTCTCCACCCCATGATAGAATATAGGAGATTTGTTCATTACATCCCTGACATTTTGAGCATATTTCACACAGCCTGAGTTCTGCGTTCCATGGGTAACTTATCCACATGACAGTCAGCTTGCCGTAACATGTGTGTGGGTGTGGTGTCGTTACAATCGTGACCAACTCTTCGTGACCCCATGACCATGGAGTTTTCTTGGCAGGAATACTGGATACCAAGGCTTAATATAAAGAGGCTGGTGGACAGAAATTGCATCGAATATCAAACTTTGATGGCTGTAAGGAAGACATAATAGTCTCTAGATGGTAGAAACAATTACATGGCCCTGTGTGAAAACTTGGAATGTTCAGTTCAACAAACTCACTTATTTTCCCTGTACAAATTCTTCAGTGCTCTTTGAATGTTTTCACAGAGTCCTTATTCGGTGCTAACACACACCTAAAACAATGATAAGGATGCTTTGTGCTGGGCTGCTAGCTACCCATGATCACATGGGTCCCCCACTCACCAACTCAATAGGAGCAGAGCTCAGTGTTGGCTTGGTTTCCATGTTGCCGCTTCCTGGGGGAACTTTTGTGGGGAGGACCCATGAAAAAAAGTGGCTAGCTGTTGTTCCATGCTAGCTGCCTCCCAAATGAAATGTATGACCTGATGTCAACAAATTATAATTTCAGATGGGGGTTAGCTTAGTTGTCATAATGGACAGTGAGTAGCTCCAATTTTTCAAAATAAAAATATATAAAGATAACACAACCTGCCAAGTAAATTTGATCATGACACAAAATCAAGAGGGTGAGAAAGCTCGGGGGCCCTTTTGAGCCCATAGGTCCTTAGCACGGTAGCCCATGGCAGCTATCAGTCAGCCTTGACAGATAGAAAATAGGAAGATTGGAGGTATTAGCTGTCAGCCCTATGTTTTGATGTAATGCATCTGCTGGTGACAGTGAATCAACAAGGAGGTCAAAGGGAGTTGTTGATATGTGTAGAAATGTGGGTCATCCTACATCTGGTATTCACTGTGTCACATCCATTCTCTGAACCATATTCTGAGAGGCTAGCAATTTCTCATTCCTCCCGTCCATTTGCTGTTCTTGCATTGCTGCATTACATGCCAAGTGTGCTGATGCAGGCAAGCTTCACACCAGGGGCAATGATCTTTGGAGCGCCCAGTGCCCTTCAACCTTTCCCCGTTTTTTTAAAAGCATGCTTTTGCCTTTGAATCTTTGAGACCATTCTTATAAAAGTGCAATAAAGAAAAATGATTCGAGTACAGGGTCTTTATCCTTCTGGCAAGGACCTGTCTGATGAGGATTAAAATTGACAGAGACAGTAATTGACGCTAAATATGAGGATGGTTTATTGAGGGGGAAAAAATAGGGGGAAAGGAAAGATGAAAACAAAAGAAAAATAAGCCTCACAAGACTGGAGGTGAAACTAACACAGGGTAAGGCTGCTTCAACTTGCGCGTTCACATGAACGTATATTTATAAGGTTGCAAGACGCGTCTTAAAGCAATAACAGATGGGCTTTGTTTGCCCCAAAGTGCTAACTCAAGTTAGCTATTGTTCTTTTGTGGTTACATGTATGTACACGGTTTTTGTTAAAAGTTATTACATGGCTCCCTTGTGCTGCTCAGACCAAGTCCCTTGGACCAGAATGGGCACCTCTTGGCCTGGGTGCAGTTCAACAAGGGATGCTGAAGAACAACCATTTCTGTAGTGTTGGAGAAATAGAGAACTAGCTGGGGGTTTCTTATCTTCTGATGTATTATTGCTTCCTGGCAGCAGCATAGCTTTTTGGGGGGTGGGGGATGGGGGGTGGGGGGTTGAGCTATCCCTTGTTCTTGCTTGTCAAGGCTTCTCTTGCTTTCAGATTTAGCCTTCATGATCACAGCTGCAGATTACTGCAGGTTAAGCAAAGTTAGTGCTTGCAACCATGTTTCTACTGAGAGCTCTTTGAAAGATGGCCACTCTCTGGTTAAGCTTTAGCACTGAAGATGTGTGTGGAGAGGTGAAGGAGTCGTGTGGATACATTTTGGGTGTGTGAGGAAATGAATTTTATTTCACCATGGATGTGCATCCATGCACCATATGTATGGATTATTTTGTATGTGAGACTTTGATACTCCAAAATGCATGTGCACTCATGCACACGCACACACACACACACATGCACACGCACACACACACACACACACACAGAGAGAGAGAGAGAGAGAGAGAGAGAGAGAGAGAGAGAGAGAGAGAGAGAGAGAGAGAGAGAGAGAGAGAGAGAACAGAGGCATGTGTCTTATGCAAGGACGCTTTTCTCTATTTTAAAATTGTTGTGTGAGGATTGTACAATCCCTGCTCAGTCATGATATAAATTATTGCTTTTGCCGGCTGAAATGCTTGGTAGGATACTGATTCATATATACTGTGTACAGCATGCTGAAACTGTACTCATGTGTTCAGGCCATCAAACACATGCAGAGAGTTGTTCAGAACAAAACAGAACAATAATATGCCACAGCAGATACCACTCACATTAAATATATAGTGTATAGTACAGTAAATCCCAGTAGTAGGTGCAAACCTTCCGAAGGCAAGGGAAATATCTGGCTCAGAATGTTTCCATTTGCAGCACTTATTCCACCCTCTGTTTCAAGTTCCAGACTCATCTTATATTATTTTCTCTGATACCCAGATGCAAGAAGGTGAGTCATGACAACTGGACTTCTTTTCCTGAGAGATTGAAACGTTTCACTACTCATCCAAGTAGCTTCGTCAGTCTAAGAAAAGCTAGTGGCAAGCCATCCAACTTATTGTTCACTTTGATTTCACATCATCCTGGTCTGAAATGCTCATTAGGTGGACAATGGCTGGGATAGGCTCATTGGGTGGACAATGGCTTGAATAGGCTTGGTAGATGTAAAATGGCCTGGAGTGTGTGAAAGGCCCACCTATTCAACCCTTCCCAATACCCATTAAGCATGGGTCGATAGCAGTGGCCTTTCAGATGGAGCTGGGAAATAATTCTGATTTTTCTGGGGATCAATGGAAGGGCAGCATGATAAATGGGAGACAGAATGTGCCTAAGTCCCCTGCCCCTGCTAAGTGAGGGATTTTCAGTACATACATGGATGGCTTCCCTGACCCCTCTCTTGAACCACCTATCTTTGCTGTCTAATGTGTGTATATCCTCATCTTTGAATGAGCAGCCACCAATTCTATTGCCTGTGAGGAAATCAGGGTGGGCTGGTGAATGTGGAGGAAGACAGCTAAGTCCTGCAATTGAAGTGCAGAGGTATGGAGAGCCACCAGCATCAGGAGTCTGTAAAAGGGGCTGCCAGAGGATAACCCTATTGTTGAAAGTGTTTGAACAGCTGATTGGTGTGTGTGTGTGTGGGTGTGGGTGTGTGGGTGTTTTCGTGACTCCCTATCCATCGAATTTTCTTGGCAGGAATATTGGAGTCGATCGCAGTGTGGGAGAGAACACTCTCAGGATGCTGATAGAAAATTTATTAAAAGTTTATTAAAATAGCCCAACGCGTTTCGGCCCAAATGGCCTTCTTCAGGGACTTTTTCACTATAAAAAGGTGACATTTAAAAGACATAGAGTCAGAGAATTTTACATATGAACAACAAACAGAAGCACTAATAATCAAATGCATGATAAACACTTAAAATGCTGAAACAGTAAGTTTTGTGGGGATACTTTGTAAGCCAACTGACTTGCTGTCTCAGACCACTAACTATCTGCACCCATATCATTCTAGGCTTTTATTCAAATAGCTTTAAAAGGAAGGGTGATATTGACAGGTACATGAACCTTTTTGATAGCATGCATATGCTTGTATGTGTGTGGGTGTTATTCATAACTACTTCTAAACATACAGAAACACTTCATATCAAATACAGAAGAAACTTAGGATGCTGAAACAATATATATGATGGTCAATATGCAAATCACTAAGTGTTACAGGTATACTTTAAAAGCAGTCTGGCCTGCTGTCTCAAACTCCTAACTAACTTACATAACATTCTGGAGAACAACCATATAAGGCGTGGTGTGCATGTGTATACAGTCTCAAAAATATATAGCTTCAAAAGAGAAGTGATGATAGCAGATACATGGGTATTTTACTGTTTACCCCACTATTTCCATATATAGGGTATCATACATCTGCTTGCATGTATGTGGGTGTTGTCCACAACTATTTCCAAACATCTTATCTGAAGCAGAATTTGCGGGCATTTATCTCTGTGTTCCACTTATTGCCAAACATACTCTTATCTTTCTTAGTATTATCACTTCATTGTTTAGTCGGGTAAAAGAACTGTTTTTATTCAACATAACTGCAATATTATACTACAATACACACCACTTACCTGTGCTCAAAGAAACTCTGGAGACGGTTTAATGTCTTGCTTCTCAGTCTGTTGCTAGTTACAGCTGAGGACTTTTATAATTGCTGGTAAGGTTACCCAGCTGGTGTAGCATTCAAGTGAAATCCATTTGTAGCTGTAGCCTTGACCAAAACTTATAATAATGGCAAAAAGTCTATTTCTTCATTCAAACCCATAGGGGATAAGGTGTTTAGCCTAATGATCCAGTCTATTTTTTTTTTTTAGAAGGATTTTTTCATTGTTTTTCACAATTTCTATTGCCCAAAATTTAAGATCTTTTTCTGAATGCTTGTATTCTATGAAGTGGTTTACTAAAGGAGTACCTATCCTTTTATTTCTGATGTTGCTAATATGTTCCCCTATCCGTTTTTTAAGGGTCTGGAAGTCTTCCCTACATACAGTTTAGGGCAAGGACAGCTGATGACATATACGACACCCTGAGTATTGCAGTTTTTGAATTGCATTAAAGTATATTTCCTATTTTGTATGTCTGTGAAATCAGTCATTTTAGTGGTATGTTTACAGTAAATACAATGCCCACATGGGTGATGGCCAGTAGGTGGCTTTTTGGTCTTGAGAATGTTATCTTTTATCTGATTTTTTTCTTCTTTGAATTCACTCCTGATTAAAAAGTCAGCTAGGTTTTTTGTTCTTTAAAAAGTAATTAAAGGTTTTTCTGAGCACCCAGGTATGTTATTGAGGATGTGCCAATGTGTTCTAATGCTATTTTGTAGTTTGTTGGTGATATGATTATATGTCAACACACAACTAATGCGGTTATGGGTATCTCTCTGTTGACTTAAAAGTAGATCTTTTCTTCTAGAGTTAATTGCTTTATAGAAATTTCTTTCAATGATGTGATTTGGATAGCCTCTATTAGACAATTTTTTTTAGGAGATGAGATTCAGATAGAAAATCATCTGTGTTGGTACAGTTTCTTCTGATTCTTAGGAATTGTCCATATGGTAAATTTTCTCTGAGGGATTTTGGATGTGAACTGTCAAATCTGAGGAGAGAGTTGCAGTCTGTAGGTTTTCTATATAGGCTGGTGTTCAAGTAAGATCTAAAAAGTGGATTTCGGAATGGTTGTATTCTAAATCAAATTTCAGATTAGTATCTAGAGAATTTATCCATTCAGAAAAGGACTTTATGAGCTTGTCTCCTCCTCTCCAAATAATAAAAATGTCATCATCACACACATACAAGCATATGCATGCTATCAAAAAGGTTCATGTACCTGTCAATATCACCCTTCCTTTTAAAGCTATTTGAATAAAAGCCTAGAATGATATGGGTGCAAATAGTTAGTGGTCTGAGACAGCAAGTCAGTTGGCTTACAAAGTATCCCCACAAAACTTACTGTTTCAGCATTTTAAGTGTTTATCATGCATTTGATTATTAGTGCTTCTGTTTGTTGTTCATATGTAAAATTCTCTGACTCTATGTCTTTTAAATGTCACCTTTTTATAGTGAAAAAGTCCCTGAAGAAGGCCATTTGGGCCGAAACGCGTTGGGCTATTTTAATAAACTTTTAATAAATTTCCTATCAGCATCCTGAGAGTGTTCTCTCCCACACTGCGATTGTCTGTGGATGCTCCAGTCCTTTCACCTAGGAATATTGGAGTGGCTTGCCAGTTCCTACTCCAAGCGCCTACAGCACCCGGTATTCCCTCCCTGGTGGTCGCCCATCCAAGTACTAGCCAGACCTAACCATGCTTAGCTTCCAAAATCAGGCAAGATTTGATGTGCTAAGGGCATCTAGGCAATGCTGATCAGTGCAGTTCTGAGATAATTACAACGAACTGTAAAGAGGGAAATCAGGGACCTTAAAGTTGCTCAGTTACCATGTGCAGCACTTGGACAGCAGAGTTAGCAGGCACACAAGTCCCCTGTTCATGGACTGCTCCACCTGTCTGAGAAGAACTGTAATTCTGTTCAAATCATATAGTCTAAATTTTGCATTTGTACATAGTAATCAGCATGGGTGGTATAATACTAAGCAACATCTTCTTTTCTGGGTGACGTAGGACTGGCTTCCCTTGTGCCACCAAGAGGGAGTTCAGTTGGTGCTGGGAACAGGCAGGGGCCAATCTTGCTAGAATGCCTCTTGGCTCTGACAAATGCCTCAGTGTGAATAGCACTATTTCTGTGCCGGCCATGGTGCTCTTCCTGGGCTGGATCATGGGCACAGGGTGCCAACAGCTCTTGTTTCTCCTGTCAGTAGCAGGGGCCAACTTCGTTTCCCCCCTTACAGTTCAAGGTTAAATCGTTGTTCAGCCGTTCTTCAGAGGCATTTGAAGTGAAAGGCACAGTGTAACTGTTTTAATGAATTTACATATATGGTGTAACTGTTTCAATGAACAAACTTGAAATTAAGCATAAAAAGGCCGGGAAGTGTTTGAAAAACATTTGCTGTCTGATAATTAACTAAGCAGCAGTTTCTCTCGGGCTCCTGTTATTATGGCCAGTGTTTCCATCAAGCATGTAGCTAATAAGAGCTAAAAGTTTAGTGCCTGGAATGATTTATGCTTGTCCAAAGAAAGGGATTGTGTTGGTTTTGGTTCTTAGAAGGTGTTTTCCCCATTGTGCCTCCTTGACTCAATGATTTGTAGGGTCCTTCCTGTTCTTCAGTTCTAAAACGATAATGATTTTCAACGGAGTTTCTACATCTCAAAAAGCTTTGACATACCAAAGAGTATGAAGCATGGCACATGGTGGCCATACTGGATCTCAACAGCATACTATGACCAGTTAAGGTTTGGTGAATCACCAGACTTGGGGGCATTCTGAATATGTGGGTGACATCCCTGATTTATAAAAAGATCAAAGATACCCCAAAAGTCCAACACTTTGGCAGAAGTCCTGGTGGGTACCTGACTTTTGTTTTATTAGATGAATCCAAGATTTGAGAGTGCCAATCCCCAATCAAGGCATAACATCTTGTACCCCATTTTCACTTCAAGGAATGTCATAAGAACATAAGAACATAAGAAGAGCCATGCTGGATCAGGCCAAAGGCTCATCTAGTCCATCTTCCTGTATCTCACAGTGGCCCCGCCAAATGTCAGGCAGATGGGAAGAAATCTGAAGATTTGATTGCTAGCAATTGACAGTAGCAGCAGCTAAGGAAGTCTCAAGCGTTCAGTTACATGCAGGTAGCAATATGAGGGAACCCAAACGCATACAGTGTTTATGGAAGCTCCATTTGCTGTGGAATTGAAACAGTGAAATTGGATATTCTCATGCTTTTGATATCAGTAATAAATGCATCCAATTTTTTTCATAATACAGTCTAAGCAATTACACACTCCAGTATCACCACACATATTTAAGTGTATCTTTTTTTAAGGCACAAACGAAGAGAAGTGATTTTCAGCATGGGAAAGGCGTTAAATGATATGTCAGAGAAACCAGCTTTCATATTTTGCTATCAAAAATAGGATGAAGAGAAAATTTGCTATACTGCAGCAGGCGGCTTGAAAGGAAATGGAAATATTAAAAAATTTTTATCTAAGGGCTGGTGTTGCAATTTGGTTCAGTATAATTGGGACTAATTGCTGACCATTTCGAGCAACAGAAATTCATTTATCGTAACTGATGTTCTATTGTTAGAATGAAACAGGAAAAAAGAATTACCCAAAGAGGAGAAAAGAAATAAAATTAACTGTGCTGAGACTTAGTTGCAGTTTCTTGGCTTTCTTAAGCTGTATGAGAGGTACTGATACAAAGTTTTGTTATAAATAACTATCTATTGAAGGCTTATTATTAGAGATGGGTACAGATCAGAAAAAATGGTGATTTGTTTTCATTCATGATTAGTCAACCTTTACAATAGCAATTTTACAGCGAGGCTTTCTGAGGAATCAACATATCAATTTGTAAATAGAGATGGGCACGAAACGAAAAAAAATTCATTCCGTTATTTGTTATTCATTTCGTTATGTAACAAAATGAATAATGAAAAATGTTATGAAATTGGAACGAACCAAACAGAACCACAAAAATTAGATTCGTTACATTTCATTTTCGTTAATGGCAATGTGCAATGAAATGAGCTGTTTTTAAATGTAAAAAAACATCCTGAATATCCGTAAAAACCCAGCAATAATTATTTATTCTGCCTGATAATACCTATCAGGGGGGGTGTGGTCCTTAAAACATGCATTTATGTCTTTTCTCAGATCACTGTATTTTTTTTTCCTTTAAGGGGAGTTAAGGGACATTGACCCAAAATGGCTCCCAGATGCCTAATATTGATTTCTTGGGTATTAAAACGCCCTGGACATCCATAAAAACGCAGTGATAATTATTTGAAATTCTTACCTACCAGGGGGTTGCAGTCCTTAAAACGTTTGTTTTTGTCTTTCCCCCATCGCGATGTATTTTTTCTTTTACCTTTAAGGATGACACAAAATGGATTCCAGCCACAAGATGGATATAAGCCATGTGATGGGATCATGTAAATTCTTGTACAATTTCAACCAATAGCATGCCCAGGCTGCAGACTGGGTGGGTGTGGCAGCCACAGAGGGCATAAAAAGCTTTGGCAGCCCTCGTCCTCCTTGCAGTCTGCAGTGGAAGTTAGGGTGGGATTGCTGTCTCTGCAACTCGTTACTTTAGGCCAGCCAGGCAGGTGTGTGTCTCTGTGTTCCTGCTGGCTGCAGCCTGGCTCTTAGGGGAGAGAAAGAAGAGATTTCTCTTGTAGCCTCCCTCTGTGCATGCGTACCTCTCGGTGAGTACCCTCCCCTGCCCCGCAGTGCAGTCACTCTGTGGCTGCCTTACACCCTTGCAGCCTCCCTGCGTACCTCGTCAATACTGTGTCTCTGCCCAGCATCATTTTTTTTAGTGTTTTCCCTCTTGTCTGGGGCGTTGGGGGACGTCCGCGCACGAAAATGCTTTAAGTCGCGCAAAAAGCGGGTAAAAACGAAAAATGAAAAAACAAAAAGAATTTTTTTCAAAAAATTCACGAAAAATGAAAACAAACCGAAACGGGCCCGCAACGAAAAATGAAAAAAACGAAATGTCATTTTTTTCGATTCATGCCCATCTCTATTTGTAAATCCTTTTTCTTTACTTTAATAACCGATAAAATGGCACCCAGAGCACCTAGAAATACCAAATTTTTTGAGATGCTTCTCCACACTCTTCTCTAGAATCCCTCCATATTTGGTGAAATTTGGTTTCAGGCACCTGAGTTATGCAGCCACAAAGTCCCCTCCACCCCAGGAAAGTGCCCTTGAGCAACTGGCTTGTATATCCGATTGGTTGCCATAGCTTTGTTTATGCTAGAAAGGAGGGTTTTTGAAAAGCAGTCTCCTAAAAGTAACATGAAAAATTGATTCATGGGTGAATGGAACTGGAAAAGGTTCAGAGAGAGCAACCAAAATGATTACTGGGCTGGGGGAACTCCCTTATGAGGAAAAGCTAAAACATTTGGGGCTCTTTAGTCTGGAAAAAGGCACCTGAGCGGGGATATGATTGAGGCGTACAAAATAATGCAGGGCATCAGTAAAGTGGATAGAGGGACGCTCTTCTCCCTCCCACAAAATACCAGAAATAGGGGACATACACTCAAATTGAGGGCTGGGAGGGTGAGAACAGACAAAAGAAAATATTTTTTTTAACCAGTGTATTGTTAGTCTGTAGAACTCCAAGCCACAGGATGTGGTGATGGCATCTAGCCTGGATACCTTCAAAAGGGGATTGGACAGATTCCTGGAGGGAAAGTTCATCATAGGTTACAAACTATGATGGAGATGTGTAATCTCCAGGCTTAAAACCAGAGTACTTCAAGGACCAGATGCAGGGGAGTAGTATCAGGAGATAGGGATCTAGTCTCGTGAGCTCCCAGAGGCATTTGTTGGGTCCACTGTGAGATACAGGAAGCTGGACTAGATGGGCCTTTGGCCTGATCCAGCATGGCTCTTCTTATGTTCTTAATGTACTGCAAGTGCAATATGGACCCAGAAGGGTCCTGTGTCTGTCACTCTCCTAAACAGATTCTGAGGCTAAAACTAAATGAACATATAGTACATATAATTTTATAGTACATATAGTTTTCATACCGGCTCACAGTTGACTCAGCCTTCTATCCTTCCGAGGTCGGTAAAATGAGTACCGAGCCTACTGGGGGTGTAATGTGTAGCCTACATAATTAAATTGTAAACCACCCAGAGTGCTTTAAGTGCTATGGGTATATAAGCAGCACACTTTGCTTTTTCATCAGCTCTGTGCACCATATGAATTGTGGGCTATTTCTCTGCACTTTGAGCTGACAGAAGCTTACTATACAATTACACTGATCCCAGGCTAATAGTATTTTGCTGCATGCTACTAACCACTCCTGAAAAGATGCCTTTTTATTGGTATCAGATATAGCCGCTGAGTGCTTAAGCAAGGAACAAATTATTTCTGGACTGTCCATCTGCATCTAAAAGCCTTATTGCATCTGTTCTGGATAATTGATTGGTCAAGACATACCCAAGCTTTCTAATACAGTATTTACTTGTGCATTTGATTTGATTATTTTAGCTTGAAAGTTTTCCTAGGAGTGCCTTTGCAGACTGGTATTTACAACATGACCACTTATGTTACCCAGTTAAGCGGAGCCCCAGCATATGAGACTTGCTCTTTTCTGAATATAACTGGTGACTGGAAAAGTTTTCCATTTTTGGACTCTCTCTGCAATGCATTCATATCCAGTATTCATGCTGTTGGGTGCATTCTGGAAGACGTAGCCCAAGAAATAACTTCTAGCTATTGCTTAGTGCCACTATCTATGCCATGGTTCTTGAACCAAAGTGACTCCACCCGTTTGGTATCAGGCATTCAGTGCCATATGCCGTTCCATCATGAGCTTCCTTAGTATGAAACCCAGACGGTGCATATTTCCAAACCCCTCCCTCCCTGATCCTCTGTAATATATTATTTCTGACTCACACGACATCCGGACAGCTTAGCTTAGTTTAAGGCATTTCTGTTGTATTAACCTTACGAATTCAATTTCTTCGTCTTCTTATTATGAAAAGCAGTGGCAAGGCAGAGATAACGCAAATATCTCTACCATTGTGAAAAATGGGTTCAGATGGAAATATACACTTCTCAGTAATAGGGTCATGATGTTGAGTCTTTTGACTGCTACAGTGAAGGTTGTAGCCACCTGGGTATCTGCATTTTTCTTGTACTTATCTTGTGTATCTTATGTGTACTTATCTGTGCACGTCTCTGGTAAAAGGGGAGGGATGGACCACTTAGGAGAAAAAAACCAACACATATTACTTAACATAGGAACATAAGAAGAGCTACTTATGCATAGGTCAGTAAACAGGTAGAGCAGTGGTTCTCAACCTGTGGGTCCCCAGAGGTTCGTGGACTGCAACTCCTAGAAATCCTGACCAGCTCAGCTAGTGATGAAGAGAAGACTACTGGAAGTTGCAGTCCAGGAACATCTGGGGACCCACAGGTTGAGAACCACTGAGGTAGAGGGAGGGGGAGACACCATACCTGCAGGTGCTGCCCCAACCTCCATGTATTCATCTGATCCTTTGGGAAGAAATGGGCAAGCACAAGCTGTCTATGGGAATCTTCAATGCAGCAGGCTAGATAAATCCACAAAATAACATTTCTAGGCTCTTTCTTCCATGCATCCATTTTATATAGACTATGGGTATGACCCCAGTTAGTAAGAACTGATACCAGGGAATATGTCTATAGATTTCCTGGCATGTGGCAGAGATGGTAGTACCCACCCTTCCCATTATTATTTTTTATTTTTTATTTTGAATATTTTTACCCCACCTTTCTCCTTGGAAAAGGATCCAAGGTAGCTTACAATAAAGAGGAACAATATACAGCCCACAATATTTAAGACATATTAAGAACAGGGAATTAGAAGAGGCATCTTACAACATTAAAAGGTAACACTAAAGCTACAAAGAGTATGCAAAAAGAAAAAAATCATTATGAGGAATGGAAACTAATATAGAAAATACTGATATTCTTATGAAATCAGTCAATGTAATCATGTATGGTAATCCTTATAAAAATAACATAGTCTCTCAGTCGGGGAAAGCTTGCCTGAAGAGGAAAGTCTTTGCCTGCTTTCGGAAAGACAGTAGAGGCGGGGCAGTCCTGGCCTCCAGTGGGAGGGAGTTCCAAAGTCTGGGAGGAGCAACAGCGAAGGCCCTTTCATGTGTTCTTCTGAGATGCAGCTAAGGTGGCAGGATTGAGATCTTAGCACCTGAGCCGGTTCATAATGTGAGATTCAATTTTTGAGGTAGCTTGGACCCAGGCCATTTTGTGCTTTGTAGGTTAAAAGTCACCACCTTGAATTGTGCCCGATAGCTGATTGGCAGCCAGTGGAGCTGCTTTAGTAGGGGTGTAATGTGATCTCTGGCCACTACATTCAGGACCCGTTAAAATTTCCTGAGACCTTTGGTTGGTGGCCCCATATAGAGTGCATTACACTAGTCTAGACAGTAGTCTAGCCGGTATCACTAGGGTGTGTTTCACAGTGGCCAGAGCAGATTTCTCAAGAAACGGGCGTAGCTGGCACACTAATTTTAATTGTGCAAATGCACTCCTGGCCACAGCTATGACCTGGGCATCTAGGCTCGACAATGAGTCCAGGATCATCCCCAAGCTACACACCTCTTTTTTCAATTTGGGGGGGGGGGGGTACAACCATCCAGTACAGGTTGCATCCCTATCCCTTGATCTGCTTTTTGACTGACCAGAAGCACCTCTGTCTTGTCTGGGTTTAGTTTCAGTTTGTTCTCGCCTGTTTTTACAGACTGCATTCTGAAGTTGCTTAATGTAAATGGGAAAAAAGACATCTTTTCCCATTGCATAACACATATATTTTCTTGTCTCGAAAATTGCCTCTGGGGAAAGCTCTAAATTAAGTCATGTAATTAATAGATTTGCTTAGGAGCTGCTAGTCCTCCTGATGACATTTGTATCATGAAGTATTCTTTTTCACAACACTCTGACTAACCAAGGGCCAAAACTAGAGATGGGCACGAAACAAAAAAAAAAGTGCCAACTCAGCCTGCGGGCCAGCTGGTCTGCGCGATAAGAAAAACAAATGATAAAAAAGTGCCAACCCAGCCCTCACGCCAGCTGGTCAGTGTGATAATAAAAAATAATAAATAAAAACCCCAAAAATGAAACAAACAAAAAAATTAAATGAATTTTTAAAAAACAATTCATTTTTTTACGACCCACAAAAATAAAACAAAAAACAAAAAACAGCTTTCGTGCCCATCTCTAGCCAGAACGCTATTGGCATTCTCTGCTTGTGTGTAAGGGAAACTGTGTCCATCATGGAGGTCAATTGTCACTCATGAATGAGGTGCTGCTTGCCTTTCTGCAGTCATCTCTAAGTGTGTGGAGTGGACACGTGTGTGACCAAAAAGCACCTTGTTAATGAGCAGTAATTTGCCACCCAGACTTGCATGATTTCCTTTGCATAGGTGTAAGTCACCAATAGAATTTTAACTAACATTGTCTGAAGAAGTGGAGTTGTCCATGAAAGCTCACGTTAAAAGAGAACAATTAGTCTTTAAGGTGCCACAACATTTGTGTTTTCTTTATGTTTTTAATGTATTTTCAATTTTGTTTTGACCTGATTTGCTAGTACAGATTAACATGGCTATCTCTTCTAAAATGATATTGATACATGCATTGAGTTGTACTTCTAGGATGGTGAATCTTCAGCTTAGTTTCATTCTTTGATCATGTTTCTGAATTTAAAAAAATGTCCTCCCAGTATAGTATCAAGCTAGCCGCTTGGTTCCCTGCTAACTCTACCATCTATCAATGGATGCTGTTCACTTAGGCTGAAGTGGCTCCCTCATGGGTTATATTGTGTTCTCTCCCTTACCTCCAAAATGGAAAACAAATCTCAGTCATAACACTGAGAAGATCTGTAGCGATGCCCTGGGAGACTCACAGAAAATGAATTTGTCTCAGGGGTGCCTTGATGCTTTTATGCTGTGCTATTTTCCTCCAGACCCAGGGTTGTTTTTCATCTATTAATAATTTTGCACATAAGGCCTGCTAGCAAACAGAGGAAGCACAATGACTGAGCCTCCAGAGAAACAAAATCAGAGAGTGATAAAAGGGGGGGGGGAAGTCTCTAAGCAGCAAAATAAATGGGTTCCCACAGGAAGTTCTGTTGTTTTGCTCTGCTCTCCTGCTTTCAGGAGGTTATATCTAATGCTGCTCTGCCAAGTTTCATTTCATGCTGTTCTGTGTTTATGGTCAGAACTTCAAACATCTCTTGTCAAGAAGGTACGGCAGCAATCCCAACAAAAACAGCTGTGCTCTTTATTTCCGCACAATGAAGAAATTGGCTCAGTATTTACTCAAGGACAGATTCTCTCACACATTTGTAGGGTAAGGAGGGAGAAAAAAATATAATTAGTGTTGGCCAAACCGTTAGGCAGAGTGAGGTGGGTGCCTCCGGTGACAAACCCTGGGAGAAGTTTTTTCCCAGTGTTTGTCACCTGAGGAGAGTGTTAGGAGCCACATAATCTTTGAAGTGAGATTCAGAAGGCAGTTTCATCTCCAATATGGAGGATTCAGCAGTCGGCACAGTCAGGTTTTCTACATTGGGTGAGAGAAGCACAATTTGGGACTGGCTCCTTAAGAGAAGGGGTGCTGCCCTGCTGCTGGAAATGATCATCAAGGCCCATACTGCCCCCCCTATAGAAAAACAGGCACAGTAGCAGGGGAGCCAACTGAGCCAAAATTAAAGACTATTGTTCAGTTCAGTTATATGTACACAATTTGGAGTGTCGTGCACTGCAAGTGAGAAGGAAGGGAAGAAAACCAGCAACCAGCTACATCTACCACTGACCTTAGTTTCCCTTCGGTTGGCCAACCAGTCCTACCACTGCTGATGGGCACCAGCCACCGACTGGAGGCAGCACCATCTTGTTATTTACCTCAGGTAGCAAAATGTCTTGCTCCACCTCCAATTATCCTGTAGTACATGGAACTGCTGCTGGTGATAGCTTCCCCACATATATTTTTTCTGGTTGTAAATCTGGAAATCACAGAGAATTGACAGTGCCTGAGCATAGGGAGAAGAGGTAGATCTGACATACGGTGCTAAAACCGTAGCAGGGGCCTCCACTTAACCACTGGCATCCTTTTATAAATAAATAAATAAATAAATAAATAAATAAATAAATAAATAAATAAATAAATAAATAAAATCTCATGCAGCATTTGAGCTCTGCCAGGTGTTTGGAGTTAGCTGCCACTAAAATTTCCCCACACTGTTGTGGGAACATCACATTGTCTTTAAAATGGCCAACAGGCTGAGCTACCCAGCGTTGCTCAGAGCACTGCTGCTCATTGTTGTTTACCCTGCCAAGAAAACTCCATGGACATGGGGTCACGAAGAGTCAGTCATGACTGTAACGACACAACAGACACAAGACAAGCCCTTTAGGCAGACCATAATCAGGGAAGGGCAAGTCAAGGTTGGCCTTGGGTACCAAAATTTGGAAGGTGCCAAAACCTATAGGTGAATAAGCTGATCAGTATTAGGAATATAAACAGCAGTAATTGTAACAAGTCCATGTCCTCTTTTGTTGTTGTTGAAAGCATAAGCTTTCTCTTTCTTTTGTGATATACCACACTTTCTTCCTCTTTTTTGGGGGGGGGGGAGGAGGAGGTGCCTATGCTGCCACATAGAGTGCAAAGGAGGCAGTGCCTCTTGCCCCGGGTGCCAAAATTGTTACTTACAGCTCTGCCTCCAGGACCCAAAGGGCTGTGAGTAGTGTCAACAAAGAGCATTGTGCCCAGTGCCCCTTGGAACTTGTCCTAGGTCAGGAAGGAGGACCTTGCACCCTGAACCCAAAGGTTGGTCCAAATATAGCCCTATAGGTTTCCTCAGGTTTTTCACTGATGATAAAATAATGAAATCTTTCCATATCACTTGTACGGTTTCTTCTCAAATAGTAGAAATGCCTCTCCCCTGGGTCAATTCCTAGCATTAACAGCTTTATCCTAAAATCTGCAGGCATTTTTGGCCACACTGCTTTGCCTTCGGGCCCCATGTTGACTCTGATAATGCCTTGGAAATTGCATTTGAGATTGAAAGATATTCTACTCCCTCGGATCTAGGTAGCCCTTTGTTGGACGTGTAGTTTAGTTGTATTAGAATGACTGCTGTTTATTTTTCCTAATGGAAAAAAATAGACTTGTGGGTAGCTGGGCCTTGTAAGGGTTGATAGTCAGGTAGTGGAAGCAGCAGGCAATATTCTCAAAGTGTGACTTGAACATCACCTCTCACTGGGCATTGAACTAGGACCACTGGTCCAAGAAAATGCTGTGGATGTAAAGAGCACTATTTCACCACCAGGGAATTCTCTGATTCATAATCTCAACAAGAGGAGGAACTCAACTCAACTCCAACACTTACTGCCTCTGCTCCCATGCCTCTCATAGCCAAGCTCCATGTGGCAGTAAATGCATTATGAACTTTCTTGTGATGAGACTAGCCAGTGGTCAGTGCCGAAGGAGGACGCTGAATCATGGTCATGGTGGCTTAGAAAGGGAGAACCTAACTCTTCCTTCTGCAGTCCTAGTGAACTCTACTCACTCAGTATTGCTATTTGCATTTGAAAGTCATGTACTCTTGATACCAGTGAGGTTTTCCCCACTACTGCTCAATGCAAATATAACAATCATGATCACAATAAAAAAAACCAGAGTAAACTAATAGTAGCCAAAATATTATTTTGAAGGTATAGTAGTAGAAAGGAAATGGCAGAACTCATGGTGGCAAATTGTCACTTATTAATATGCCCCCACTTGAATTCTTGACTAGGCACCAGTTGGGTGGCTTGGCATTTGACCAGCAGCCCAAGCCGGCACTCATTAATTAATTAATGGCAACTTGCCACTGTGGATTATGTCATCATCTTTGTATCAGCATAACTACACAACCAGGTGTTGGTCATTTTTATTTAATATCTGCCGAAATCAAACGGACAGGTGCTCCATAATAAATAAAGTCTTCCATTCTTTCTTAGGTGAGCCTAGTGAGATTCACCTAACTGAAGAATGGTGTACAATATGAAAACATCTCATGCTTCAGTGTGTTATTGTCAAACACACATTGAGTGAGCATGGCGTCTGTTATTTTCTAGAACACAAATATATGCCTTGCCAATATATTGCTTGACTAGAATCGCAGCAGAGAAAATGGTTATCCATTCCTACAAATGCTACGGTTCCTCACTCAACCAAACCCTCTTGCTAAGCTCCTTGTACAAGTCTAGTTTGGCCCCTTGCTGCACTGCATGGAGAATGCATGACATCCCTCAGAGTGCTACCATGTGTGAGCTGTTGTCATGCAGCAGCTTCACAAGCCAGTAATTACCATCCACAGCAAAGAGTTTTTACCGCTTGTGTGACAGTCAGTTGATGCCTGTCATGAAGGGCTTTCCATCAAGATCTGCCACGTGTCAACAGTCACTGTTTAATGCCATCTCCCCATGCTGATGGCCATAACACGTCAGCCATACCAGCTACGATGCCAAGCTGTATGTCAAAATAGTGCTGCTTTAAATGCTGTTCTTCTGCTAGCATGCATGTAATATGGTGGCAGGACGGCAAATAAAAGATAATGTTTTTTAAAATACAGTTTATGTTTAGGCTATTTGCATGCATTCTGCCTCTGTACTAATAACTGGCAATATGTGTGAAGTACAGATAGTCTTCTCCAAGAGTACATTTATGCTGAGATTTCAGTTTTTCTATGATCTCAGCCTAGGAATCAACACATCTATTAAATCTGAGTATACTTAGTTTCTTATTCTTCTTGCATTAAGTTTGTTCAGGCTCATTTCTGCACTATGTCATGTTGTTGTTGTTGTTTAAAGACTGCATGAGAAGTCTTTTCCCCCACTCTTCTCAAAGAGGAGAACGACATATATAAAACTAGACAAAAAAGTCAATTCCTATGGTAACATTTTTTTCCAGAGTGGCTCATTGTGGTATTCCCAAGAGCGAGGGCAACAAAATAGGTATGTGATCCATTCTTTGAAATAAAGTTCTTATTAGGCAATGCCTTTATTGCTTTTCTAAGTTGCCAATAGAGATGGGCACGACTTGAAAAAAAATTTTTCGAGTTGTCGTTAGTCGGGCCGGTTCCGTTTCGGCTCGTTTCCGTTTTTCGCGAAAATTTGCAAAAATTAGTCGGTTCGTTTTTTCGTTTTTTCGTTGTCGTGAGTACTGGTTTGGGGAGGGGGTAGCGGGCTCCTGGAGGGAGCTGCAGGAGTCAGCCAGAGCCACAAGTGACGGACTGGCAGACTCTTTGCACCCGCTGTGTCTCACGTACTTGCATGTAGTGCAATGCAAGTAGATCTGGCTTAGGGTTAAGACGGGTTAGCGGAACGGCTAGGGTTAGGCTAGTTACGGGTGAGGTTAGGGTGAGTATTGGGGTGCACCTCTGGGTGCCTCTCTGACCCACTTAGAAGGACAGTGTACTGGCGTATGGGTTAGGCTTAGGGTTCGGGTTTGGGCTACGATTAGTGGGCTGTTTACGCCCGATTGGCACATCCCAGAAGTCTCTGTGGTCAACCTGGCCAAGTGGCCATGCGATTGGTGGAAAATTTGCATGGTCTACTCCCATGTACAGGTGTAAAAAAATAAAATAAAATAAAATCAACGGAGACTTTTTTTTGCAAGAAAAACCCACTGCTGCTACTGTAAAAATTCAAGCATTTAAAATAGCCAATTTTCGCATCTTTCTGTGGTGCTTTGGTGGGGTTTTGGGCAACGATTTCAAAAAAAATATTGCGGTCGCCATTTTGGATCCCCCCCCACCGCATGGCAAATGGATGCGCCCTCCCAGCCTGGTACAGTCAGCAAAACCTGGCCATGCGATTGGTGGAATGGCTCCAAAACTTTGCATGGTCCACTCCCATGGGCGAGGCCATCATTGCGAATGCGCAGGTGTAAAAAAAAATAAAATAAAATAAAATAAAATAAAATCAACGGAGACTTTTTTTGCAAGAAAAACCCACTGCTGCTACTGTAAAAAATTCAAGCATTTAAAATAGCTAATTTTCGCATGTTTCTGTGGTGCTTTGGTGGGGTTTTGGGCAACGATTTCAAAAAAAATATTGCGGTCGCCATTTTGGATCCCCCGCACTGCATGGCAAATGGATGCACCCTCCCAGCCTGGTACCAGCAGCGCAGCAGTAGCAATAGCCAAGGAGAGGGGGGCGGGGGAAACCCCCCCCCAAATAAAACACCCTTCTGGCCTGGTAGGTGCCCTCAGACAGTTTTCGCCTACTTTTAGGGCCGGGAATCGGGTTTTTTTTTAACTTTTAAAAACTTTTTTTCTGTGCCGCTTGGCATTGCGCGATGCAAGTAACGAGCACGACAAATCAGACCAAATTGTTCGTTCGTCGGTTCGAGCTCGAATTCTGGTGGAGTAATTCCCGTTTCTGTTTCCGTAGAGTAACGGATACGAGTAACGGAAACGGAAACGGGAATACCGCTAAGTCGTGCCCATCTCTAGTTGCCAATAAGGTGAGCTTTAATTCCACATAACTATAGTGGAAGGTAGTATAAAATTTGGCCATAACTCTCTAACTGATTGTTCTGTATTGGACTTTTGGGTCTACTGTGATATTTAAATTCTTTCACCAGTTTTGTTGATGGAAAGATTTACACTAGCTCTGCATTTTTCTGCTGTAAGCCTACTACAGAGGCCTGGGGTCTCAGCCAGGAAAACTGGCAGATTGAGGAGGGGCAGGTATATCAGGCCTTTGTTTTGAGTGAAGCTTTACCTGCATGAGCCATAGCCACCACAGCTTGCCCAGTTTTCAGATTTTTTGTTAGAACCACAGGTTTTATACCCTGCTTGACTAATGAAGAGTTCTGCAGAACTCAACAACTTTTCTTATTTGTCACCCAATAAGGGTAGCACCTAACCCAGAGCTTTGAATCTGTCACCGCAGCCTTTCATTGGTTGGAGTGTGTAGGAAGGACCAGTGGATATGTCTGTGAAGATTCTTAGTCACCCAGGTGAGTTTATCTGGAGGTTGAGTCATGGCAAGTGGACTTCTTTCTGATGACTGATGGAGCTATTTGGATGAGCAGCGAAATGTTTCTAACTCTCAAGAAAAAGTAGTCCAGTTGCCATGACTCAACTTCCAGGGGCCAGTGGATATGGTCATGAAGACACTCTACTTGGTTAATCAACAAAGAAGATAGTTTTATTGAGGCAATCTGTCAGTTACACCATCCTTCACACAGGCCGGCCACATATCTGCCCAGGAATGATTTCAGCCCTCCTCTTGGTTAATACAGTCATCTGTTACCCCTCAATGCTCCAGAGTGGCTCCATTCACCCTCTTCACAACTTCCAACTGCTCCTACCTCTCACATGTATCAGTGTAGCTATGCTATTTCTCTGAGCTATCTCAGAGCAAGATAATGCTCCCTGCTGTGCCTTCAGAGATTGCTCCAGCTGACACAGCTGTTGCAGTTGCTATCTGTGCCACCAGCGCAGGCATTGGGGGGCTGTCCCATATTTGGATGCAGGTCTGATGCAAGGTTCCTCCTCCTTGAAGAACAGGAGTGTCCTTTGACTATGGGTGCTCCCAATTCAGCCTGTGTTCAGCGTGGGGCTCAGGAATGAGAGGGCCAGCCAGGGTATCCAAGGATTTGGGCCTCGGTTGGGATGTTAATGGAGCAAAACTTGCTTCTGAGCCCAGTGTGTTGACTTTCCAGGGGTATGGCCTTCTGGGTAAGGAGGTCAACATTCCCATCACACTGCTGCCTTCCTCAGAACTGTTGCATTCAGCAGATAGGGAAGTCACAGGAGTTCGTCCAAATTCAGTCGTGCCCAGTGTCTGCTCATAGCCCCTAAGAAAGATTTGTTTATATATGGGATGATCTTCTGCAACTAAAAATGGTTCAGCTTTCTCTTAATCACTGAGTTGTCATATCAAGTATGAAGGAGAAATCAGTCTACTGAGACAAGAGATGAGGAGGCAGGAGAAACAGTGAGTGCTTTTTCCTTGTTGGTTGTTTTCTTCTCTTTGTAAAATAATGCTCATTCAGTCTGGAAGCCCCACATCTCACCGTGTCTTCTTGAAATAATTAAAAGCAGTGAGGCACTGTGCTCGTTTTCTCTTTTCCACATTTCTAGAACTTAGTAGTTAAGAAAGTCAGTGCTATATTGGTAGGGACAAAATAACCTTCCTCTACATTTATATTCAACATTATCTCCATGATTATTATTATTTTTGGATTTAACTAGAGACCGGGTATGTTTCTTCTGAGCGTGCCATAGTCATGACCTCTTTGATCTGGTTCTTACTTACCAAAAATCATGCCCCCCCCATGGTCAGTGGACTTTTTATGAAAAAAAAACTCCATTAATGCCCACTTAACGGGGTTCTAGTGAGGTTTCCAAGACCCAAGTGTGATGGTGGGTATTTTTTGATCCGGTTAGAAATGCAAGTTTTTACCTGCGGCTGAAGTCTGTGAGAGCACATATAACCTGGGTTTTCTCCCCTCTTTAGTCACTGTGCTACTGACTGTGGAACTCTCGACTTTCCAGAAGCCTTCCTAATCAAACAAAGGGAGCCCCAGCCTTTCCCACCGCCAGGGCTGTCTCTTTAAATGCTGGGGTCTGCGCACTAGAGAAGAGAAGGGGATGTCCCTTCCTCAGCTGTTTGCAAAACAGCACAGGGAGAGGACAAGGAGGTGTGTGAGGCGGAGGAGCCGCAGCCTTTCCCATGGCCAGGGCTGTCTGTTTCAATGCTGGGGTCTGCATGCCAGAGAAGGGGAGGGCTCGGCCCTGGAGTGTGTGGAAGGTCTGCTGTACGTATTTCGCCTCGCCCACCACTCACATGCGTGCCACACCTTCCTCTGTGCCCACTCACCTCTCTCTCACAGCTACTCCTCCTCTTGGAGGAGGTTTGAAGCAGGGCATGGCCGTGGGAACATTTCAGATGTAGAAAATAATAGAATGTAGGTGGGATCTCTGAAACCGCATCTTGCAATCACGTGACCAATGCAGAACCAAATCCGGAGTTTCTTGATCACCGCATCTGTCGGTCATGACATAGCTCCCTGAGTTAGGGTTAGAATCTAAGGACTCATTCACGTATGAGATAGGCTTCATTCAGTCATGTCCAGTTCAATTCACTCAACAGCAGCAGAGATGAGTAGCTAATTCTTTTCTCATATTATCAGTTTCTCCATGAGAGCTGGAACAACTCTGAAGAGGGTTCTGCAAGCAAGCAAGAATCCTAGGAAAGCTAGGTTCTTGGTTGCACGTAAAGTTCACATGTGAATAGGAACCTTTCCTCCTCTGTAGATTTGTCTCCGCTTTCAAGCAGGAAGCAAAACAATAATAATCATCCCTTTATTGTCAATGTACCACATGTGCACAATGAAATTGGCTGAGTCTCCCTTGCCCACCCCCACCCCCTTCCCACCCCCATCCCACTAGCAACCACTCAGTCTTATTGCATCCTGTGTACTTGACACAGAATGCGCCAGCCCACAGGTCAGTTCTTCTATACTTGTCCTGGAATTATTTCCCATTCAGCAGTCTGACAGCCCATGGATAAAAACTGTTCTTTAGCCTGTTGGTGTGGCAGGCTATACTACGATATTTTCTGCCTGGTGGTAACAAGGTAAAGAGGTGCTGCCCAGGGTGTGAATCATCCTTAAGAATTTTTCAACCCTCCTGAGGCAACGATCCCTAGTGATGTTGTCCAGTGCACTTAGGGGACAGTCCGTGATATATCGAGCTGTGCTTACCACCCTCTGTAGTGTCTTCCTGTCAGCAGCTGTCAATCCAGCATACCAAACGGTAATGCAATATGTGAGGATGCTTTCAATTGTGGACCGGTAAAAGGAGATCATCAGTTGTTGCTTCACTTTGTTCTTACGCAAGACCCTGAGGAAATGCAGTCTCTGCTGGGCCTTCCTGACTACTTTGGTTGTATTGATTCCCCAGGAGAGGTCTTCACTGAGGTAAACTCCCAGAAATTTAAAGGAAGAAACTCTCTCCACACAGCCCCCCTGGGTGTACAATGGGGCTGGTTCCTCTGTCTTCCTCCAGAAGTCCAGCACCATCTCCTTTGTCTTGGTAAGATTTAGATGCAAGTTGTTTTCTAGGCACCATGTGGATAATTTTTGGACCTCATTCCTGTACGCTGATTCATCTCCCCCTGTAATGAGACCCATTATGGTGGTATCGTCTGCAAACTTAATAATCACAGTAGATGGATCAGTTGATACACAATCATATGTGTACAGTGAATACAGGAAGGGACTAAGCACAAAGCCCTGTGGGCAGCCGGTGCTAAGCTTCAGGGAAGTAGATGTAAAAGGCCCAACCCTCACTGTTTGTGAGCGGTCCCTTAGAAAGTCCTTGATCCAATCACAGATGGTAGAAGAAAGGTCCAAATCAGCCAGCTTTTTAATAAGAATACTTGGTAGGATGGTGTTAAAAGCTGAACTGAAATCAATGAAAACAAGGAGGAAGCAGTGCCAGCCACTCTCTCCAAACAGCAATGATAACTAGAGATGGGCACGACTTAGCGGTATTCCCGTTTCCGTTTCCGTTACTCGGTTCCGTTACTCTACGGAAACGGTAACGGGAATTACTCCGCCAGACTTCGAGCTCGAACCGACGAACGAACAATTTTGGTCTGATTTGTCGTGCTCGTTACTTGCATCGCGGCGATCACGCAATGCCAAGCGGCACAGAAAAAAAGTTTTTAAAAGTTAAAAAAACCCGGTTCCCGGCCAAAAAGCAGGCGGAAAAATGCCTGCCGTGCCTCAGGGCACCTACCAGAGGGGTTGTTTCTGGAGGTCCCCGGCCTCCCCGCTCATCCCCCGTCCTGGGCTGCTCTGGTGGGACTTGCCGCAGGCTCGCAGCCAGCAAAAAGCCCAGTCTCGCCGCCGCCCGCCCGCAATTAAAGCGCAAGCAAGCGGCACGGACGGCACAGGAAAAAACTTTTAAACTCTCCCCCCACCCATTCCCGGGCCAAAAAAGCAGGTGGAAAAATGCCTGCTTGACTAAGGGCGCAGGGCACCTACCGGAGGGGTGGTTTCTGGAGGGGGGGTCCCACCTCCCCCCCGTCCTGGGCAGCCGGACTCGAGTTGCCATTTTGCCATGCCATGCGGTGCGGGCGGGGGATCCAAAATGGGGCAGCAAACGCAATATTGTTTTTGAAATCGTGGTCCAAAAACACACAAGCACAACAGAAACACGCGAAAATTTATAAACTGCCAGATTTTTCACAGTAGCAGTGGGTTTTTTCTTGCAACAAAATGTCTCTCCTCTCCTCCTCTGTCCTCCATTGATTTTATTTTATTTTATTTTATTTACACCTGCGCAGTGCGCAATGATGGGCTGGCCGAGTGGCCAGCCATGTGGGAGTGGACAACCATGCAAATTTTTGGAGCCATCCCACCAGTCGCATGGCCACTTGGCCATGGAGACTTCTGGGATGTGCCAAAAAGCCCCCTAAAACCTGCCCTAGCCCTAACCCTAACCCTTGACTCCGTACCCATACGTCACAGACTGTCTTCTGAGTGGGTCAGAGAGGCACCCAGAGGTGCAACCCACTAGCCCACCGTAACCTTACCCGTCACTAGCCTAACCTAGCCATTGCACTAAGCCACCTTAAAGCCAGATCTACTTGCTTGCATTGCACTACACGCAGCAAGTACAATTCCCTTCTGTGTGAGACATGGTGGTGCGGGAGCCTTGTGCAGGGAAGGCATGACGCTATCACTCTCACACTGGTCTCACTGTCTGCACATTATGTTATGCAATATCCATATGGCTATTGCATAGCATTTTGCAGCAGCAGCAGGTGAGGAGGGGAGACCCCCATGTAGAGGGGTCTCTCTTGGAGCCTGCTTCCCCTTCCTAGTGGCAGGAGGCACCCATGGGTGCCTCCAGGAGCCCACTTTCCCTTTATAGCAGGCCAGAGGAGGCACCCACCCCACAGAGGTGCCTCCAGGAGCCCGCTCCCCCCCAAAACCAGTACTAATGACAACGAAAAAACGAAAAAACGAACCGACTAATTTTTGCGAATTTTCGCGAAAACCGGAAACGACCCGAAACGGGACCGGCCCGACTAACGACAACTCGAAAAAAATTTTTTTCAAGTCGTGCCCATCTCTAATGATAACACTTGATTAGGTAACTACCGAATAGGGCTATATTTATTCATACAGAACAAGATGAACCCATTATTGTGAGCTTATTTTTCTTTTGAGTTCCAATAAAATGTTTTATCTGGGTGTTCCTTGAACTCTGAAGCAGTAAAAAGAAGGAAATATTCCAAGCTAACAAGAGGAGTAGATTTAGTATGATCCTCTACCTTCCCTGTGCATTTCATGACATTAAATGGTGAACATCACATTCTTACAGTTCAAGCAGACACAATTTGAAAAACAACTCCATGACAGATAGTAAGGCTTTTAATCACTGTCTCCAGCTAAGTGCTCTGTGAAATCCCAAAGCAGCTGGGAAGCTGCTTCATGTCTTTAGATAAGGAAATAGCCTGGAGTATCCTAACCCTCTGTTATATAATTGCACTCTTGTATCAAGTGGTATGACAGGCAAGGCAAGGGATAACCAGTCATCTATGCATTAAAAAAACAACCACCCCAAAACAGACCAAAGGAAGTTTACATACAATATGTTAGTCACTCAAACTCAGGGATTGTAACCCAAACTGGTCATCTGCCTGAATTAAGCATCCCTTCAGGGATCAAATTCCAGAGACATCATATGAATTCAGCCCCAGCTGAACAGAAGAACACTCAGTAGATAGGTGCTAAGATGAGCTCAATGATGTAAGTGTTGTCCATTCATCCATGGGTCTTCTCCTGTTATGATCTATAGAGAAATGTTTATTTAACTATAATGAGGATCAATGTCTATTCCAGGGAAATGAGACCTTTTTTTTAGAGATTCCCAACAAGTTGCTATCAATTCAAAGAGCCCTACTGGGTGGGTTGGGGGATGCCTGCTACTCATGCCACCAGGATGTTCTAATGATGTCATGTTTACAAAAGGCAATGTCTATAATATTATAGGTGCCATGTGTGGATTACCCCAGCACACAACCTGACATTGTTGTTGGTTAGCTGGGTTGTTTACATATCTGGTTTGGTTCCCCACTGCTCCTCCTTGACAGGGGCTGGGCATGATTCATAGAGTCCCTATCTGGCTCTGCAATTCTAAGATTATTATTATATTGAATCTGGATGTCATATTGGAACTGTTTGCATATATTCATCCAAGAGTTCAGAAAATGTTTGCCGTGGGAATTTGCAGAGAAGGAAAATGCATTTATCCTCAGTCGTCGTCGTCCCCCCCCACTCCATCCACTTTGGGTTGTATTTTGAATGAACTTGGCATTTGTGAATCAATTGCATGCTTGACATTTGAATCTTCTTTTATACGATGGCGTTTGGATTATTTATTGCTTTTTATGCTGTTAGGAATTTGTTTCACTATTCACTGGGGCAAGGATATTTGCCTGAACTCAAGGGGAATGTTCCTTAGAAAGAATCGTTTCTACTGAAATATTTAATTTGTGGATTAACTAGGACTCATACTTTTTCATATTCATAAATATAATTTCTCCACGGAAGAATGGTGGAGAGATACCTTAATAACTGCAATCACTCTCTCTTTGTTTGGTTTCCTACTTTAACTCCACATCCATTAATCCCTTTGCCTCTTTTTTTTTTGCAAGTTTCAAACAGTTACAGCCTCACAAAATACTGAATGTGGTAGAGAGAACTGGGGAACAGTTGTAGAATAACCAAGAGGAAAGGGGAAACTATGATGACCCCATAAAACTTAGCAGCAACGTACTCCTGAAAAATGCCCTTATAGGTCATCATGCTTCCTCAGGCGTCTAGATCAAGCACTAGAGGATGTGCTAACGGACATAAACCCAGGTTACATACCGGGCCCAGTCATGAATGGTGATGCTGTGCTTTCACACAGATTCAGTTTTGCAGTCATCATATATACCCTAAGTTGGCACCAGTGGGGGAGTTGAGGAAGGAAAAAAAATGAATCCCCCCCCAAGGATTTTAGCAGAAAATTAAACTCAAAATGGTATTTATCAATTAGCCAAGAACTGCATTTTTCTGTTCCTCTATTTTAAAAAAATTACAGCAAAGATGCTAAAGCTTATTTGAAACATACAGACTCCTGTAAATAAGAGAAGCAAGTTCCCAATTGTTCCATTATTGAAAACACTTGTGCACTGAAGTTCTGGATATCAATTTGTATAAATGAAAGCATACAATAAGACATAGAGATGGGTGTTTCATTTTGGATGAGACTGGTTTCAAAACGAAACATGCCAGCACAGCTGGCATTCAGAATCAGAACCATTCTCCAGAACAAAATGAACCACTGACTTATCTTCCTTTGGGTTGCGCGGGGTAAAACTCCAACCAGGAAGCAACCTCCAACATGTCATCTTTCTTTCTCCCAGGTGCTGGCCAATCAGAAAGGAAGACAGGATGATGCATGACCTTGTACAACTCCTGATTGGCCAATGCCAGGGAGAAGGAAAGATGATGCGTTGGAGGCTGCTTCCTGGTTGGAGATTCACCCATTTCTAATAATAAGTCAGAGGTGTTCTAATGGCATGTAGATGCAATAGCATTACAATGATAATGGTTCAGGGGTTTAGGTATCTGGCTGCAGAGGTAGAAGTTGGGAATTTGATTTTCCACTGTGCCCTGGGAGAACAGCCAGCCTGTGTAATCAGGGGTAAACTGCATAGCGCCAGAGCAGCCCAAAGGCCAAGCTAGGCATGACTTCAGTGGCATGGCTAGTTCCTGCACAGAGGAGGCAGAGACTCCAGTGGGCGACAGGTATAGGAGGTTTGCTTTTAGTTAAGTTGCAGCTGGAATTGGAAGCATCATCCCTGCCCTCTCTGCTGCCTATTGTCCAAATGAAATTTGATCTTCCTGCTCATTATAGGATTGCTTTTTCACACGTCGAGTCTGCTGACCACTCAATATATTATTTGGTGCTGTTTCCAAATTGATCGAGGAGGCCTGCATTTGTTCTGTTGCCTGTACAATTGATCTCTTTTTTTTCTACTTAAGATATTAGGGCAGTTTGTTTTGCTTTGCCTGGCCTGGTTTTGACAGAATATCTTTGCTATCCAAGGCAGATAGATCTGTTTTGTTTTTTTCATCCCATAATGTTTTGATGGGCAGCACGTGTCTCCTTTTGTCTTTAAACTCCACCAGATCATTTATAGAGGGTGGAGATAGCAACCACGGAGGAAGAGGAATATATAAACACAGGTTTTGGATACTTCACTGCCTCGTGGCGCAGTGGTGAAATGCCTGTACTGCAGCTAAAACTGTGCTCACGACCTGGGGTTCAATCCCAGGCAGCAGGCTCATGGTTGACTCAGCCTTCCATCCTTCCAAGGTTGGTAAAATGAGTACACAGCTTGCTGGGGGAGGGGGCAATGTGTACCCTTCATAATTAAACCTTAAACCGCCCAGAGACTACTTGAAGTGCTATGGGGCGGTATATAAGCAGACCACTTTGCTTTGCCTTGCCTCATGTGACGGCCAAGCTTCCCTCTCTCACACTGCTCTTTTTGCTACTACATATTCCAGCTGTGGTCATATATGCACTTCCACTGGATGGTGGGCTATGTTTCTCCTCAGTCAGAATTATTTGGGATTAAAAAAAAATATTTCCCACAGAATGGAAATTTAAAACTTCTCTTGGAGATTTGATTGGTATAAAAGGATTTGAGCTACTGCATGGACATTTTTATTTGAAAATCTACTTTTATATAGCATGTTCTGATGTTTCACGTGAGTGATTAATGCAAATATACCCAGTCTGGTGGATATCTGGTGTTTACTTTTGGATCACATGCATATACAGTATTAGACTCCATATTTCATACATTGCTAAGCCGCGACTGGTGCATAAATGTCTTCTAGGTATGGATGGAGACCGGCCTATGTGCAGAGTGAGCATAAATACATAATGAATGTTATTTTTACCCATTGCCAACAATTGCACTCTGAGTTCAACCATTTTCGACAGACATTTGGAGGAGGCCAAGTAATTTGCTCAGGAGAGCTATACAGATGAGTAATCTGAAGTGCTGCTCCGGGAATACTGAAACAGACAGGATGAGCATTTTAACATTAAAAACATGCATCCAGAACTGCTGGTATACTGGATCAGCTTAGAAGGCTGTCACTATTTTCAGACAGAGGTTCTGTACATTTAGGAACAGCAGAAGCGGAATCTATCTATCTATCTATCTATCTATCTATCTATCTATCTATCTATCTATCTATCTATCTATCTATATCTATCTATCTACTGTCTCCATAGTGCAAACTACACTTGCCGGGGTGGTTTACACAATTATCCACTGTAGTAGTAGTAGTAGTAGTAGTAGTAGTAGTAGTAGTAGTAGTAGTAGTAGTAATTATTATTATTATTATTATTATTATTATTATTATTATTATTATTATTATTATTATTAATTTGCTATCTCTGTTTTTTTGTTTGTTTTTTTGTTTGGGCAAGTTGTCTATTTGCAACATGTTTTACACTGCCCAGAGTTCCTGTGGGAAAATTGGGCAGTTAACAAATATAAAACTAACTAAATAAATAGTTTCCCAGCATGCGACTGTTCTTCCATTTCACCAGTTGATCTCTCTTTGCCATGTAACTATTAATGTTGACTGTTCTTGGAGGGTAAGGAACTGGGGGTAAAAAGTACCATGTGTCAATAAAGTATCTGGGATAGGAACGCCTGGCACTTGCAGAGACTCCTGCTTTTCAAGTCCCAGCTAGGGATGGACACGAAACGGAAAAATAATTTGCTTCATTTTGTTTCGTGCTCACCCCTGTTTTGTTTTGTTTTGTTTTGTTTTGTGTTTTACAATTTTTTAAAAAAAGAATCATACAAAAAGAAATGAAACAAAATGAAACAGATTTGGTGCCCGGGACTCTGGGAGCTATTTTTAAAGGACTCCTGCTGAACTGTTATTGGCTGGACTCTTTTAAAACTTGCCTAGTCGGCACCAGGGGGATCCGCTGGTACCGACAAAGCCTGGTTTAAAGCAGCCCAGCCATTTACAGCTCGGCAGGAGACCTCTGGAAATGGTCGGGAGGTCAGTTCCGGCAATCTCCACTACCCTCCTGAGCATTTTCAGAGGGCTTCTGCTGAGCTGTCAGTGGCTGGAACCCTTTAAACGAGGGACCCCCTGGTACCGACTGGACCAGGTTTAAAGGGCTCCAGCCATTGACAGATCAGCAGGAGCCCTCTGAAAATGGCTGGGTAGGCAGCACAAACAGTCTCTCTCTCTCTCTCTCTCTCTCTCTCTCTCTCACACACACACACACACAGAGAGAGAGAGAGAGAGAGAGAGAGAGAGAGAGAGAGAGAGAGAGAGAGAGAATGTTTCCCATTTCCTTTTGCCCTTTACCTTTCCAAAACACCTCTCTGCTTTGTTTTTGTAGAAATCCAAGCCATCTTTTTGCAGAAATCAGAGCAGGAAAAGGCACTTTTTAATGGGCTTCTCCTCCCATCCCAGGCTTTCCCCATGCAAAAGACAAAGAAGGAACAATTACTGCAATCCGGTAGTAAGTAGCAATGAGCAATTTCAGCCAGCAAGTGCTGCAAAATCAAATTTTGGAACAGACATTAGAGATGCCCTCACTGAAATAACTACACAGTTTGATCTAAAAATTACTTTTCACAAAGCCCTATTTGGTTGTCTTAAAAATGTCCAAAATGCTAAAAGCTAGAAACAGAGAAGTTTGAATAGTTTTTTAAACATCTAAATTGTTGTTATGCCTCAAAATAGGTTTCCCCAAAACCCAAATGGCACCATGAATAATCAGGTTTTGGCGAGAGCTGATTACAGACATTTTGGGGAGTTTGGTATTAAGTTGTTATAGCCTGAATGAATAAATAGAGGGAGGAGATGTGCAAAAGATGAGGGGTGGGCAGAGATACATAGATGTTTGCTATGAATAAATAATCATCAAGTCATTTGGCTGGAAGGTACTTAAAGAACCACCTGCTGACCTGGGATTCTGTACATGAAATTATGCAAAACCCAACTACAGTTTCAAGAGGTCTAGGGAAGAGAATTTTGATTCTGACTGAAGAGAAAATATTATTTTTTGCATGGCTGATTGTGCTTCATGTGCTTTGTGATAATCAAAACATTAATATAAATCTAGTACCCAGGCTCCACACTTGCACTAAACCATTTTAGTGACCATTGGAGAGCTACATTTGTGATAAACATTTTCAGCTCTTTGGGAGAGGAGAGCATGCCTTCCCTTTTTTTCATTATGTTGCTTGGCCACTTTTTGCAAAGGGTTGTGAAATCTCTTCTGAGAGAGAGGGTGGTACTTGATTCTACCACAACTCATTAGTAGCCCTCACCGAACAAGCCTTGCCATTCTTCCTGCAATCCTGTCTACATGAATTGAAGAGCTTGGCTGTTTGAACCCCGGGAGTGCGGGTGAGTGGGTGGGTGGGTGGGTGGCCAAGGCAGGGGAGCTGCAGCACTATCCATGGAGCTTGGAAGGGTAACTTTTTTGAACCACCAACCCCAGTGTCCATGAACCTATCAAGATGGAGCAACTGTTGCACATCATGGGCACTGGTGAGATGAGCATTTTTCCTGCCATTCAGATAAACACAAGGATTAAATCAGTACCAACTGTGTCGAGGTACAACAAAAATAAATGAGCTTTCCTCTCTAAAAGATGGAAAGAGAAATTTTATATTTCTTTTCATGTCAGTGGTAGTATATATGTGTGACAAGAGTTTCATTCCACTCAAATAATTATTTTTAAAAAACCTACATACACAAGCCAGAAGAAAAATCCAAAAAGAGAATAGAATCATGAATCATGGAAGTGGCTTATAAGGCCATTGAGTCTAACCGCCTGCTCAGTACAGGAATATAAATCAAAAGCTATCTGCCTGGTGGTTGTCTAGGTTTCTTTTGAACACCCTCCAGTGTTGAAGCACTCATCACCTTTTGATGCAATTGGTTTCATTGTCATACTGCTCTAACAGTATGACAAGTTTTAAGTATTTCTCCAGATTTTGAAAACATTTTGATTTCTGAAGTAGAATAAGAGTAGATGTTTGCTATTTGAGAAGCCTTCAGTTTGGTGCTTCTTCAATTAAAACACACACACACACACACACACACACACACACACACACACACACAGAACAGTCTGTACCAGACTGAAGGAATACCTCTGAGTCTCCAAAGGTTCTAAGACAGGCATGTCCAAACTTCAGCCCTCCAGATGTTTTGGACCACAACCCCTACAGTCCTTTGCAATTGGAAATACAGGCTTGGAATTCTGGGAGTTGTGGTCTAAAACATCAGGAGGGCCAAAGTTTGGCCATGCCTGTTCTAAGATCTTTGGGAGCGGCCTCCCCCTCCCCTCCCCCATAACAATATATGACAAGGATATAAGAGGGGGCCTTCTCAGTGGTTGCTCCCAGACTGCGGGACTCCTTCCCAAGAGAGGGTAGGCTCTTTATGTTGTCCTTCTGTTAGGAGGAAAATACCTTTCCATTCTATCAGACTTTGGGTGACTGAAAGGAGGAAATTAAAGAAGGAATTGAGTCCTTTAAAACAGTTACCTTTTTGAAAGTGTTTTTGAAAGATTTTCATTCACTGGCTATGTTAATGCCAAATGTATGTTTTAATGTTATGATTGCAAATCGTGTTTATATGTGTGTCTGTTTATTCAATAAGTTTGTAAGCCTCTTTGAGTCCCTCCCTATATTGGGAGAGAAAAAACATTTTTAGAAAGAAAAAAAAAACACTGAGCAAAGTAAGATAGTGATAGTGAACAAGTCAGTTTCTCCCGAATTAAGCAAGGCAGTACGGATATGGTGGGAGATCTTTTGTCTAACCAGTCAAAAGCATAGATTTGGGGACTGCTTTTACTGGGGGATGGAACCTTAACGATTTCAAGGACACATTGAAAGATCATCTAAAGGCATCTGCTAGCCAAGAAGACCTGCATTTGCAAGTCTTTTTCGATTGGCATTGAAGATCAAAGTTCAAAGGAACAGTCCATTTGACTATATAGTGTGACAGTCTAAAAGCTTCCAGCAAGGCAGTAATGACTCACAGTTGTTACAGACAAAGTCCTACAATAGCAGCCACATGCTGATTTTTATGGTGCTTGAACTTCAGTGTGGGGATGGATCAAGAGTGGACTGCAGAGGGTGGCCTAGGAAAGTATGGTCTACAAAATGCAGAGGGGAACAATGTGATCTTTCTTTATACAATGAAGTACTCAGAGCGTAACACGGTCCTGTCATTTGGTCCATTCCAATCTCCTCTCCTCCCACCTGCATCCCAGCTGATCTTCCATTTAAGAATATCTGCCTTAAGGGTAATTTTAGTACCATCCCTTTCAATGAGGCACCATCAGCTTAAACTCAAATATGCAGATTTGTTGTTGGGATTGTGAGTCACGCTGGTTGGAGAACACATCTTTGTAAGTATACGCAAGATTGCCATGTGCCCTAAAACAAGGGATGTGGTCTATCTGCATGCCTCTCTTAGCAGAAGGATATGTATGTAGGAATGAGCAGATGAATTTTTCATCCCATGAAGATAAATATAACTGCCTGCAAATCTTTACAGATCAAGCATATGCTCAAAGCACAATGAATAATGTCAATCTAAAAATCTTGGCAGCTCTAAAGGCACAGAAGAGAAGGCATGTAAGTCAAAATCAATGCAGGTCAAACAATAAAGAGAATATTTTGATATCTCATCTTCTGGAATTGTACGACAGCAATTCAGAGTAGAGCTATGACAAGCACTGCATCTCGGATCTTGTCAATGTAAATGCAAGAAATACTCTTAAATATTATTAAAAGCCTGATCTTTGGGGCTGCCCCTACCATTAGATAAAGTGATGTGGCTACAATTTTAGATGTCCTGAAATGCAGTAAGTTCTTAAATTCTTTACTGTAATACTTTCATTTATCAGAGAGAGATACTATGGAGATTTCATGTTTCCAGTTCCAAAACAACTTTCTCAATGATGGGAGGGCAAACATCTTCTCAAGTCCTCATCCCACAAGAGGTTGTCTGCTAGTGTGACTCATATTTTGTCTCTCCATATCTCCACTACTGAGTACTGACTCACACACCACTAGGAATGGGCACAAAATGAAAAACAAAATGCTGTTTCATCGTGTCATCATGTAACAAAATGAAATGAAACAAAATGAAATGAGGAAGCAGCATTTTGTTACAGATGAAACGAAATGGTGATTTTTTTTTCATTGAAACATACCATTTCATTCCATCTGTAAACCGGTCCCTTACCTGCTGGTGTACCACCACCACCACTGCTGAGACCGCCAGGCCAGAGAGGGCGAGAGTGGGCCCGGCAGCCCAGCCTGGGCCTCCGTCTCCTCCACCACCACCACCACAGGGCCCAGCCAGGCCAAGCAGTATGGCCAGGGCCGCCTCCTCCTCCTCCTCCTCCTCCTCCTCCTCCTCCTCCTCCACCACCACCACCACCACCACCACCACCACTGCTGTGGGCACTGCCACAGGGGTGCAGCTAGGCTGAGCATGCTGGCCTGGGCCTCCTCCCCTCCTCCTCCTCCTCTGCCACTGCTGCTGAACACCCCAGCCAGCCTCAAAGGCTGAGTAGACCAGCGGTAGACTGCCCCACTGCTGCTGAAGGCCCTAGCAGGCTGGGAAGGCCCAGCGGCCCAGCGGTAGACCGCCCTGCCACTGCTGAATGCCCTGGTCTGCTTGAGAGAGTGAGTGGCTTGGTGGTACATCACGCCTCTGCTGCTGCCACCACCACCAAAGGCCCCTGCCAGCCAAGAGCCCAGGGGGAGGGGTAAGTGGGGCTTTCCAGGACCCCTCTTCTTTTGTTTCATTAAAAATTCATTTCATATGATTTTTTTGAAAAAAAATCGTATGAAACAAAATGAAAGGAAATGCAGGGAGGGGTTGGAAACCGAACGAAACGAAATGCAATTATTCCATTTCATGCCCATCCCTACACACCACTGCTGCTTTGAAAATGACACAAAAGCTCCAGTGTTGCTGACCTGAGCAATGGACTATTGACAACACCAATTTTTCCATCCATTCCACAACATCTGATTCAGGAACATCTGGTCCCATTGAAGTTGGGGAAAGCTGCTGTTGCTTCATGAAAATGTACAACATGCTAAACACTTGCAGTTCCATTAATAATACTAGCTTTTTTGTGTGTGGGGGGGGATAATCAATCATTTAATGACTATCCTGTGGAATAAAAGCCCAAAGATATCTATAAAACCATATTGAGATTTGTTCTGTCCTTGATATAAGCAGATGTCTGACATTGGAAATATATATAAGCAGCAGCAAGGTATTACACAGCTGAGGCAATATGCTGGCAACTAACTTTCAGTGCTGTTGTGTCAATCATGATGTTTCTCTGAAATAATCACAGAAACATCTGTACTCATAACAAGTCTAGCTTTATGACTATGGAAACATTATCCTGCGAAATACCCTGCAGTTGTGTGCTGTGTAGACAATGACCTTGATATCTTGTTCCAAATCCTGTGCTACCCAGAATCCCAATTCTATGTTAAAAGCCCAAGACATTAACATTTCTGCACTCAACGTAAATTAAACAAAAAGGAGGTGGGGGTGGAAACATGCTAGGATTATTCCACAGTTCAGGCCAGTGTTTACGGCTTTCCTTAGGTTAAAAAAGCAGAAAATGGCACCTATTCAGCCAAGCATTGAACCATCACAAACAGACGAATCAGTGGTTTGTGCCCATCTCTAGAGTCCGTCGTCGTCGTCGTCGTCGTCGTCGTCATCATCATCATCATCATCAATTTGATTTATATACCGCTCATCTGGCAGAAAGCCACTCTGGGTGGTTAACAACATAAAATAAACTGATTACAAAATACAGATACAAAAAATTTCCCAAATCACAGTGTTTAGAATTGTGCATCCAAAAAGACTACCTAGCACCTGATTGTTACAAGAATCTCTTTTGCTTTAGCCATGTAATGGTCAGTTCTGAAGTTCGTTTGTGAAGGAAAATAAAGGAAAATATACAAACCAAGAAGAGAAGTGAACTTTATGTCAGGAAGACTAAATCGCTTTTTATCCAACCCAACCTGTCATCAGCTTAGTTTATGATCCTGAAACATGGATGGCGGCTTATCTCATTGGAGTGTTGTGAAGATAATGAGAGTAACTTTTAAGCACTCTGCACATTATAACCTCCACACTTCTGAAAATGATCCCCAAACTAGCCATTTTCTGCACATTTTTCCAGCCCTATAATATTGTCACTGAAAGCCAAATAACACATGACAGCTAATCCTTCATTAAAGCTGAAATCACCAGTGGATGTTTAAGGCTGAGAAAATCAGATTTGCCAATGATTCTGGTACCTATTTTCCCAAGATCAATGAGACAGTAAAGGTCAGGGGCAGGGCAGATCTGCAAACAGCAGGGGAATTAAGAAAAGTTCCTGTTGTGCCAATCAACTGTTTTTGTCAGTGAAGAAATTTTCTGTACTAAGGACGAATGCAATGTAGAGTACAGACAACCCTGAAATGGTCTGACTAGGGTTCTTCATAAGTCCAGCAACACTTAATAAGGCTATTGACACCTGTCAAATAGTAGGAATGTGAACGTCTGGATGTGTGCAAGCAAAGCATATCCGTTCAAAGCCAAACGTCATTGAGCAAAAATGCAGACATCTCATGACTGGAACTTGTGGTGGCAGGGAATCCCACTTGAGTCCCTCCCAGCGTAGATCAGGAACCACTCATGATCAGGAGATAAATAATTGAAACATTGCTTCTGGCTACAGCGGTCACTGCCTTTCAGAGTTAATCTGTCATGGTGTTTTGTTTTGTTGTTGTTTTTCCCAAGGAACACTTCAGCTCATTTTCTGCCACCAGCTGTGGCTAACAAGATCCCTGCTGCTAACGCTTGGCCACAATCAGTGGTGAAAGAAAGCTTAACGAGCAATATCTTGTAGATTACAGTATTTTCATTTTCATTTAGGGTGCTTTTTTTGTTTTTGTTTTTTTGTTTTTTTTACAGCCGCTACAGATCGAGAGGCACTACATAGCTGCACAGCAGGCTAAAATGCTATAGCTCTGCAACGGCATAGCAAGGTTTTGGGGTGCCTGGGGACAAAGTTATTTTTGAGCCCCTCCGGCCCTTCCCAACCCCATCACATCCACTCAGCAAGGGGGGGGGGCAACCCTGCAAGCATGGGGCGTGTGTTTGTGTGGATGGGCATGTGTGTGTGTGCATGTGTGCTAACGTACGTGCCCCTTACCGCAGCCACCACGCTCGCACGCCTGGATTGCCCCTTTGCTTTGCCGCTTGCCTGGCACGCAGTGGCAGGAGGGCGCAGTGCTTCCTCTCCCTCCTCCCCCACTAGGCACCCCCAGATTTCTGGGCCCGAGGCAGATGTACCCTTCTGCCCCCTCCCCTCCAGATATGCCCCTGTAGCTTTGTCCAGCACCGTACCGATGAAGCTGTTTGGATGAACAGCGAAACATTTCTATCTCTCAAAAAGAAGTCCAGTAGCCATGACTCAACTTCCAGACGTACCTCATGAGCAACATTCTCTTGCTTCAAGACATAGGCCTCTTTTTGCAGTCCTTGCCTTGGCAGTACAAAAAAATCATAAGGAAACAAAGATTCATTTCCCCAACCTGTTACCTTCCAGATGTATTCATATACATTAAATCTGTCATAATCCCCATGGGATGGGGCTATAACACATCTGAGGAGAAAGTACCAGATACCAATGCTGTTGCAAGTTTCTTCTCTCTCTCTCTCTCTGCAAAAGTTGTTTTTTTGTGCAGCCACTGCTATGCCATCAGCACAAACAAACAATGGTGTATTGTCATGGACTATTTGAGTGGAGTGTTGATGAGGGAACCTTTTGGAGTTCCGTTATCCATGATAATAATAATGTGCCCTCAAACTGATTCTGATTTATGAAGAAAAGATTGTATAGATATGGAGTATTCAGGATTCAATCCAATCGTGTGCACATTGGGTAGTTGCTTGGGGAATAGGCTATTATCTGTGCAGTGCTTCAGATTTCTCTCTATGCCTAATAATAGAGAAAGTGTGACTTTTCTCATTACCAACAGCTGGTACACATGCTTGATGCCTTTGTGAGAACATAGCTGTGTACAGTCAGTCATTCCCATTCATTCCCATTCATCAGTCAACTAGCATCAGTCCCAAGAGAATAAGAGTGGACTCTTTATACAAGGACCAGCAATACTTGTTTGTTTGTTTTAAACAAAGAGGCTGTATATCTTTTGACTAGGAAGATAGAATGAGACTGATATTATTTGGATAAAATAGCAGAGGGGGAAATAGTCCTTGATGAGGTCTATAATAAACCTTTCAAAATCACTGTAGAATATCTAAGTGTCTTTTCTGAAAATAGATTCATGTCTCTTGGATTTATGTGGGAATATCCTTGACTCTTGGTTGCCTTCAGAGCGACTCTTGGTTGCCTTCAGAGCAACAAAATCCATTTGAGAGACCCAATAATTTAATGGTGGTGTTCTTTTTTCAAACTTTAAATATACTAAAACTTGGCCAGCCCTTTAATAATAATAATAATAATAATAATAATAATAATAATAATAATAATAATAATAATAATAAGAAGAAGAAGAAGAAGAAGAAGAAGAAGAAGAAGAAGAAGAAGAAGAAGAAGAAGAAGAAGAAGAAAGAAGCTTCTAAGGTTTCTGTCAGCAATGCCCCCTCCAAAGGGGGTCCCCTCAGGAGAAAATAATTTCTAATTGGGTTGGGAAGCAGTTAATCCAGGCATGTCCAAACTTTGGCCCTCCTGATGTTTTGGACCACAACTCCCAGAATTCCAAGCCTGTGTTTCTAATAGCAAAGGACTGTGTGAGTTGTAGTCCTGAACATCTGGAGGGCTGAAGTTTGGACATGCCTGGGTTAATCGCTCCCTCATGGGGGGTGACTACTAAGCACTTCCCAACTCAATTAGAAATGATTTTCTCTTGGGAGACCCAATTTGGAGTTTAGTAACTCAGCCCCCTGAACCCCAAACCTCTCCAAATTTGGGAGGCTTACAAGGAAGAGTCCGAAGAAGCTACCATGCAATTTTGATGCCTCTAGGATGAATCATTTTATTCCTAGAGGGAAAAAAGTGGATTAATTTCATAACAAAACACATCCTACTTTTTCATTTCGTAACAAAACAATTAGTTACGTAACAAAATGACAAAACAGCATTTTGTTTTTCATTTCATGCCCATCTCTAGTGAGAAATATTAATTCAGATTGAACTATGGTTTTGTTTGATGCTTTTGCTTATTTTTTAGCCCTTATGTTATTGATATGAAACTCTGGCCCATTGCTTGTCTCTTGATACTCCCATGTGAAAACGCGTGTCCTTTTGTGATTCATGTACAGTGGTCCCCCGCCCTTTTGCAGTTCATATACTGTGGTCCCACTATATCGTGGGACTGCAGTATATGAAAAAGGCCCCCTGGGGTAAGAGATAAAAGGCCTGTTTCAGGCCTCCCGTACGTACACCAGGTCTGGCGCTGCCCCGAACGGGGCTGAAGGAGCCTTCCCGGGCCTTCTGGAGGCCCCCAAAGGGCTTCCCTGCGAATCAGAATTGACTTTCTAGGCCTGTTGGAGGCTTCACAGATGATTTTCAGTGACCCGGAAGTCACTTCCAGTTCACAGGGAGGCCCTTTTGGGGCCTCTAGAAGGCCCAGGAAGGTTCTTACAGGCCCGTTCGGGGCAGCACCAGGCTGGGGGTATGTACAAGAGCTCCCAGCTAGGGCCCCCAGGCGTGACCCAACCTTCATCCGCATATCACAGATTTTATATATATATATAAAGCACAAAGGTGGCTTTGACTCAAACATTCGGAAGGTTACTTTTAGGACAACAGATTCCCCTAGCTAGCCATGCTGACTGGAAGATCTGGGGAGCTGTAGTCCAACAACGTCTTTAAGCAATCATTGTGTCTACAAATCCTTCTGCTGCATAGATTTTATTTCAAGGGCTGTAAGGCTGTTTTATCATCTATCCTACTAAATCTCTTTCACCAGCAACAGAAGAGTGAATCCACAGTACAGAATGTTAAAAGAAGATTTGGAGTCCTTTCAGTGACTTGTTTTTTTAATCTGTTGGGATGGAAAGGAGAAGAGACTCCAACTTCCTTTGGGTCAGTACATTATATGAAACAGGATGCCATTATTTACCCATCAGTTCAAAATGCCAAGGACAATATACAAAGGCCCTCCACATAAAACATGCAAAGCAACTGGTGAAAATCAGATTCTATTTCTATTTGTTTTGATGTTCTGAATGAGTAATCTTGATTCAGCCGGAGACAAAGCCAGTGGAGCCCAACTGATACAGCAAAAGTTCTTCTTTTTCCTTTGTTCGGGAATCCAGATCATAAAATGTACTGGACCTCTATTGCCTAAATTACTGAGAAAAAAATCCAGATGATGTCACACCATGTTATGAAACTCCTTCATGAGAACTGCATTTTCATAACAATCAAGATGTTATTTTTCCATTGCAGGGAACACGCAGCCCCTAGCTTTTTCCCTCAAGCAAAAGAACTCTAGGCCTCATTTCAACATCCACAACCATTCCATTGAAGAGTACTGTACAGAGACCTGGATTAGACCCAGACCCTCCGCCTCTTTCTCCTCTGGCTGGAGGTTCGATCTCGCCAGTTTATGTGTTAGCAAATCCTGGCATGTCAAAAAGTTGACATCTGTGCTTGCTGCAGAAATACCTATTAGACATCCAGAAGAAGAACTTTCTGGCTCCTCTTCCTCCTTATTCCACCAATTTGTAAGCACATCTGTAATTTGGTTTTCTCTTGACTTGCATTTATATACCCATGTATCCCTGAAAGAAGTGCACAGCCATGCTGGAGCATTCAAGGGCCATTACTTTAGGACAGGCCTGCCCAACAGGTAGACTGTGGGCTACTGGTAGCCCACAAAGGGTTCAAAAGTAGCCCGCCGGCCATCAATAAAAAAGTGAGGGGATAAATTCTCCACCACTCCCTCCCCCATCCCAAGGTCCACCACTGCCCCAGCAAAGTTCTGGGTCTGCCAGCCCACTGTCTCAGATGAGCGGGGCAGTTCAAGGGCCATGGTGCATTGAAATCTGTTCCCCCCCAGAACAGATTAAATGGTTTTCACTGCATTCGTATGGGAAACTGCTGCTCTACTTACAAAAGTTTTTTTCTTTTGAGCATGTGCTCAGAACGGATAAAATTCGTAAGTATAGATTTTAGTGTAGTAGCCCTCAGGCACTTTGGGCTGGATAAAGTAGACCTTGGCCTGTTCAAAGTTAAACAGCCCTGCTTTAGGAAAAGTCATCACGCTGTGTGGTATTTACGTCATGGCATATATCCGGACCTTTGTGGATTCTTCTGCTTTGCTGCATCATGGTCCACTACAATTTGGCATAGAACACTTCTGGATTCAATATATGCCATTGACTGGGACAAAAAAAAAGTGCCCAGTCGTAAAACTATATTCCACTTTTTTTTATCCTAGACTTCTTATAGAAAAATAGGACCTTGAATCTGGCAGGCGGCTGAAATTTTGGGACATGGTTGACAACTGTGCCAAGTGATGATGGTATAAAGAATCTTGCAGGTCACGTTCTCCACAAACACAGTTTTAGCAAGAAAGGCTTAAGGAACCTTTTAAACCAGACACGGGGTATAAAGGACTTCAGGAAGGAATCATTAAAAAAATAACAGCAAAATAGCCATTCCCCTGCACTTGGAAGTATTCCCCCCACCCCCACTGTGAGACTATTTCCCCATTTTCGAGGTGGGAGTGATTACTGAGCTCCAGGTGCTGAAAATAGCACTTCACACCAAAACTGAGGGGGGGGGGGTTCCCACAGCCATAGGCCTTTAAATATAAAATTCAAAATGGAAATGCATTCTGTCTTTTTTAAAGGGTGCCTATTAAACCCTGAACACTCTGCAGAGAACAGGGAGGAAAGGAAACAAGTACGGGAAATATATTGTGTGAGTCTCTGTGTTTAGCACTGATGGCACAAATGTAATGGTATTGTACCACAAGAGATTCAGACATAATTATATATAAGAGGTATCCAATCTACTTCCCACTGTTCCAGTGTTATTTCTGGGTCCTCTGGGGGTTTCTTTTTGCTAATTTCACACTTTTGCTTAGCAACCTCAAGTGAAAGCTCTCTGCTGCATTTGCCTGCCTTGGCACAACTTAGCTCTCATTGAACCCTCTGTCTTTAACTTTCCTTCGTTTTCCCATGTTTTCTATGAATCTGAATACATTGTTTTCCCAACTGTTTCTTCCTTTTCCACATTGTCCCATATTTTCTATTCTTCACCCTATTGTGATCACTCATTCACCTTTAGAGACAGCCATCATGAGAAAGGGAAGTAGAATCAGCAGTTTATTTGCTTTTTTTTTGTCGTGACTCCATAACGTTGTTGTTTTGATTTTTATACCACCCCATAGATCTGGAGCACTATCTAGACAGTTTACAATGTAATTATGCAAGGAACACTTTGGCCCTACATTGAGCTGGGTACTTTTTTTACAAACTTCAGAAGGACAGAATACTAAGTTAGCCTCGAATGAACTACCTGAAACTGTTGGAACCAAACTCAGTTCATGAGCAGAGGTTTGACTGCAGTACTGCAATTTAAGCACTACTCCCATCATATCTTTGCCTAGTCTATAGTTTTCCTTCCCTTTATTTATGACTCATAAGAGTTTCCATTCCATATCCAATCCTGTGACAACATGTGACACTTATGGAGAATAGGTGATTCATTCTTTCAGTGCCTCTTCAGCTTGCAAGTCAATAATGTCACAGCTAACCAAGGCTTCCGGATGTTTTATAAATTGAGGCGTAAACTTGCAAGGAGCTTGATTACATCCAGAACACTGCATCCATAAATCGCTTTTGAGCTCTTATGAGACAAGGATAAAGTGCATCACAGAAATTGTTTCTTTTGAGAAAAATCTTTGGTCCTAGTGGTATTTCTTAGATGAAATACTATTGCTTCACAAAGTAACTCACAACCGGAGGAAGGCCAATAAATCAGCAGGATTTGGTGAGGCAACTCTGTGCTGCACGCACCTGGCTTGTTCCATTGATTCAATGAGTATACTCTAGCTGCATCTTACTACGTGAAGGAATGGAATTTCAGCTCTAACACCCTCCCGCTCCTTACTGTTAATTATCCTGGTTGGGGTTTCTGGGAGTTAAAGTTGGGAATATTTGGAGAGCTGTGTTCCATCACTTAATGTTGATAACAGGTGTATATTATCAAAAATATGGACAGACTGTCTTGGAACACAAGAAGGCTGTTTACTAACTGGTAAGCAGAAATTTTTAATTTTAAAAATTATTTTTTAAAAAAATTGTTTAAAACATTAAATTTAATTTTTTTTAAAAAATATGAAAATATGCCACTTTTCTCCTACAAAAGATCCAAGGCAGCTTAGAGTACAGTATTATAAAGAACCAAGAAATTACTGTTGCTGCTGTTGTTACAATACTATAAAAACTTAACTAATATAATATTAAATTGAGTAGATAAAAGCAGTAGTGAAAGCAAGATTGTGGTGATGGTGACTTATATCCTTTCTTCTCTTTAAACTGCAAGCAAACTCTAAAATAAGAATTCCAGGCTCACCCATTCACCTCATTCACATGGTGGCTTCCTCTACCATTTCCAAACAGATTTTCTCACTTCTCAAGGCGTGACAACGCAGCCAGATTATTTTAACCTCTAGACCAGGGTTGGGGAAACCTTTAGCCCTCCAGATGTTTTGGATGGCAATTCCCAGAATTCCAAGCCTAAAGGACTCTGGGAATTGTGGTCCAAAACATCTGGAGGGCTAAAGATTTCTCCATTCCTTCTCTGGACCTAGTTGTGTTGCCCTTTGCCCTTTAGGTGGTAAACATTTGTTGTTTCCCGAAGAGGAAAATATATACGCTAGTTCTGCTGAGTGTTGGAGTCCTTCTCATTCTGTTGATCCAAGCCCTGGGTGTCTGCCTCAAAGTCCATCCTTGATGGAACCACTGATCATCATCAGGAGAAGAAAAATTAGAATACATTGGATCACTGGGCAAAAGTAATCCAAAACAAATGCTAACTGTAAAGAGAAGAATAAGAGAAGACATCTCCCTCACCTCCAGAAGCAGCCTCAACCCAGACCAGATATGCTGGCTACTGGACCTGTGTTTGAACGCCACATATTTCATGTACAGAGGGGACTTCTCCAGACAGAAGTGTGCCTTGCCATGGGTCCCCCAGTGTCACCACTTGTTGACAACCTATACATGGCAGAAGTGGAGAAGGTGGCACTAAACACCTTCCCTGGGACAACACCATCCCACTGGTTCAGGTATGTAATGATTCCTGGGTGAAAATCAAGACTCAGAAAGTATAGGCCTTTATAGACCACATCAATGCGGTAGAAACCAGGGTGACAAGAGGTCAAAGCTGACTATAAGATGGAGTACTTGCACTAGCTGTATTCAGACCGATGAAGCTGTTTGGATGAACAGCGAAACGTTTCTATCTCTCAAAAAAGAAGTCCAGTAGCCATGACTCAACTTCCAGATAAACTCACCTGGATGACTGAGAATCTTCACAGAGGTAGAAACTAATATTAAGTTCACTAGGGAAGACATGCAAGACAACAGGCAGGCTTTCCTAGATTGTGCAGTCATCATCAGACCTGACCGTGGTCTGAGAGTAGAAGTTTACCTGAAACCCACCCACACAGATCAGTACTTATTGTTTGACTCCCACCATCCATTACAACACAAACTACAGTGCAGAGAGCATCCCCAACTCCACAGAAGCCAAGAAGAAGGAAGACAGTCACCTGAAGACAGCTCTTAAGGCCTGTGGATATCCAAAGTGAGCCTTCATCAAAGCAGTGTGCCGACCCAGAAGAACAATGAATCAGCCTGAGGACCAGACCCAATGGAAGAACCTGGTCATTCCATACATGGCCGGAGTGTCTGAGAAGCTTTAAAGGATTTTTGGCAAACACCACAAACCTGTTAATTTCAAACCCACAAACACACTAAGGCAGAGACTCATCCACCCAAAGGACCTGATACCAAAACACAAGAAGAGTAATATAGTATATGTGGTCCAATGCAGTAAGGAGTGTGCAGACCTCTACAATGGAGAAACTAAACAGCCATTAAACAGAAGGATGGCCCAACATAGGAGGAGCAACAGCTCAGGACCAGAATCAGCATTACAATTCCACTTGAAGGACAAAGGGCACTCATTCAAAGATGAGGATGTACACATATTAGACAAAGAAGAGAGGTGGTTTGAGAGAGGGGTCAGAGAGACCATTCATTGAGCATTTAAAAACCCCTCTCTCAACAGAGGTGGGGGCCTCAGGCACAGTCTATCTGCCACTTATCAGGCTGCAGTTTCAACAATACCCAGACAAATAAAAATACTTCACTCCTTTACCACCAAGGCCATAGCTAACGACGCATACTTTATGGGTTTCAGCACCTTAGGCCATTGTTCACCTTAAGGGTATTGAGATTCTTGTCTACCTAACAAGCCTATTCAGGCCATTGTTCATCTTATGAGCCTGTTTCAGACCTGGGTGACAAGAGGTCAAAGTGAACTATAAAATGGGGGACCCGCAACTAGCTTTCTTCAGGCTGATGAAGCTGTTTGGATAGCAGCCTTTTTCTCAAGAAAAAGAAATCCAGTTGCCATGACTCAACTTCCAGATGAGAATGAGATGGCTGTTTCAGGCTCAGGCAGGTGACCTTTGGTATCATCAAACAACAGTAAATGGTTATTCATTTATTACTATCCCAATTTTAAGGCCTTGGGTACCTGGCATCTTGATTTTAAGGGAAGTAGGCACAATTTCCTGCTGAGCATCAAGCAGCAAAGTGTAAGCGTGATTAATTATTGTCCATTATGAATGTTTTTTCTTTTTTCTTTTTCTTTTTTTGAGCTTTCTGAAAATGTGCCATGATATTCTTCAAAATGAAACTTCAGACCTTAGTGAACTTGAAGAACTGGTTTTGTAATATACCGTGTGATCCACTTTCAACATCTGTGTCAAGTTGGTGTCAATTGTCATCAAGTTGAGCCTGACACACTCTGGGAAAGTGAAAGGCACTTTCAGATACCAGTAAAATGTGAACCAAAATGCATCTTCAGTTATCAAATGATGGCTTGGTGGCATGTGACAGACATTACAAGTCCATTCACAGAAAGAGCTAGGTCTGCTCTTATGTATTAAGACAGAGCAGTCAATGTCATGCCTACACCCCAACCACTGAAATATATTGTAGGTGGGGATGGGAAATCCTTTTGATACCTGAGACTGCATGGTCTCCTCCAAAGCAGTAAAATATTGTATGACAACAGTAAATAACAGAATTGGTAAACTTTATTTATTTATTTATTTATTTATTTATTTATTTATTTATTTATTTGCTGAATTTTTAAGCCACCCCATTACCAAGTGGTCTCTGGTCAGCTTACAACAATATATTAAAAAATAAAACATGTTAAAACCATCAAAATAACAAATAGTTAAAAACAATCAATATACAAATAATAAAATCCTGCAACTCATGTGTCCAGCTAAAAGAACATTAACTAATTAAAATACTGGCTAAATAGGAAGGTCTTTGCTTGATGCCGAAAGGCCAAAAGCATCAGCATCAGGCAGATCTCTGTTGGGAGGACATTCCAAAGTAGGAGGGCAGGCCCTGTTTTATGGACCACATTTCCCTTTGTCATGTTGGATGGTAGAATTTTAGGATCTGTAATCCAAAGAAGGAGGAGTGGTGTTTCAAGCTTTTATACAATAATTAACAATTTCCTGCCCTTGCAATGACACTCACAATCAACGGTCTAGGAAGCCTCATCAACCTGCCTAATTACAGAGCTGGTCTCAGAAGGAGATCTCTTAGAAGACAACTCTCCACAGCTTCTACCTCAGGTGAAGATAATTCTCTCTCAAAAGATTGTATGAATTGGTCCTCAGCCATAGAAACAAGATGGCAGATCAGAAGTTTTTGTTTCCTGAGGCTGGCTACCACTATGATAGGAATTCATCTCATGTGTCTCTCCAAATTAACCCTAGTGCTTGTCTACCTGATTCCCTTCGTATGTTTTTGTCTCTTGGTTTTCTATTTTGAATTGCTGTTTCCCAAGGCAAGCCGTGTCGCAGCCCTGTCAAGAAGTTGGGTTGCAACTCCTGTACATCAATTTCAGCTGAAAGCCACAGGTAATCAATTTACAGTTTGGTCTAGAAGGAATGAAGATGGTGCCCTCCAGAAAGCTCATTGCCCCCCACAGGACAGAGTGACGACACGAGACTCATGAATTGGGTGAACAGGGCCAAGGTTTATTAAGCGAATAACTGAGTGATTAACCAATTAAAGCCAATTAATGTCGATTAAAGCCAATTAATACCAATTAATACCAATTAATACCAATTAATACCAATTAATACCACATAGGAGGGGGCTACCACTGTGCGGAAAACGTAAAGTGGGGGCCGGAAGGTCAAACCATGACCTATTCCCCCGGGTGTAAATATTTGGGCGAGTGCAGAGCCCCGCAGGGTGCGTCGGCGTGAAGCTGGCGCCCCTGTGGCCGGCGGGCGCTATGCATCCCACCCCGGCGGACGAGTGCCCTCAGGTGGCCTCTCACTTCCCCCGAGGCGGGATGAGAAAATTGCTCCACCCCCCCGCCCGTGTGCTGTAATCTCCAGATTCTCGGCACCCGCAGGGTTAGGAGGCCATAGCTTTCTGCCATAAATACTCACCATATTAAGAGTTTTTCCGCACCACCCGCCTCTGGTGACAGGCCCTTGGCCATTATCCCCTGCCCATCCCAGCTGTGAGTGGGGGATAGGCGAAAAACCCGGCCTGGGAAGGCCAATACCCCAAGCCGGGGGGAAATTCCTATCTGGCCCGCTAGGCGACCAGTAGCCTCCCGCTCGCTGCTCATAAAGGGTGGGTGGGTGGGGAAGGCCGCGCCGGAAAAGAGGCCGAGCTGGCGCCGGCGCAGCCTTAAATAGGCCCGAAATCTCGGGCGGTCTCGCGAGGCTGCCTGAGAATCCCGCCCGGTCCCGCGAGGCCGCCCGAGAGTCTCGCCCGGCCTCGCGGAACCTCGGCAAGCCCCGCGAGGCCCCCCGCCCCGCGAGGCCTCCCATCCCCGCAAGGCCCTCCCGCCCCGTGGGCCGCCCGGCCGCCCCGCCCAGACCGCCAGGTCCCGATGGACCGGCTGAGGGCCCCGCACAGCCGGCTGGCCCCGCGTGGCCGCCGGAGGTCTCGTGCCGGCCCGTCCGGTGCGGCAAAGGGGCTCCACACGCGCAGCCACACGGCGGAGCCAGCCATAAAGAAGTTTGTACAGAGAATCCTAAGAGGGTTTTGTGCCAGGGCAACTAATTGGCAATCTTCCTAATTGGAACTGTGCTTTTCTTATCACAATGACTGCCCACTTGCAAGGAACGAATGTTGTGAAGGAGACATGATGTTCTTTTTGTTATAGTTACATTTATATCATGGCATTTAATTTCTCAAGACACAGCCGGAGCAAAAAATATGTGAGAAATTACTATGATGGTGTTTCCCTCTCAGTTCCATACAGATGGCCTCTGTGGCAACAGAGCGTAAGTAGCTCAGAGTGATAACTGCTTTCCCAATGATCCTGAAGAACCAGCACTGTTGATTCACAGTTGTACATTCACAGGGACATTATTTTAACAAACGTGTGTTGCTTAAGTGTTCTATCCAGAGCCTGGAAAATTTGTTTAAAAAAATAATTACAGTTACAGTTCAGAAGCCTGAAATTAGGTAGTTGCCACTATAACTACATTTTTTTTAAAAAAATGAATCCCTTTCCATTTCCTAGCGTACTTATAAAAACAATTTTCTCTATGCCGGCCTGTGGTCTTCTGCTCTGTTCTGTGGTACTTCTATGGTTGCCTCCTATGAGTTTTGCTGTCATCTCACCACTCACAACACAAAATGAGATAACAACACATCAAAGCAAAAAGCAAAGCCAAGTGTGTTGCTTATATACCACCCCACAACACTTGGACCATTCTGAGTGACTTACACTTTAATTATGTACACACTGCCCCCCGGCAAGCTGAGTACTCAGTTTAGAGACCTTGGGAGTGAATCTCAAGATGGCTACGTGGGATTGAACCTAGACTGTGAGCAGAGTTTTGCCTGCTGTACTGTAGTTTAACTACTGTGCCACAAGGCTCTGTGAGGGTCACATCAACATGCTATGTTCTTCCAGCATTGCTTAGCAGAGAACTTTAAAGTTATTATATCACGAAAAGTATTGACCATACCCCCTTGTTAAGTTACAGTCCTAATGGGACCTAGTCATGCCCTTATTATTGAACGGAATTAATTGCTAGGAAGTTGTTTGGTTTAAACTGTTACTTCCTAGCTATCTGGATTCATTTGAGATGTTTGAAAGTAGACGTGCCTTCATGGGCATTCAGGAATCACTTGGCAACCACTTGACAGCTATTAAGTTTGATTCTGAAGAAGAGAAGCTGCTGGTGGTGACCGGGTGGCAGTACTTCCTCTGGTTTCTAGCTTCCTCTTTTGGAAAAAAAGACACATTTCATGAAGCAAGTGACTTAGGTTTGCTAACTGACCTTGAGAAAAGCCTATACTGCTTTTGGACCTTTGGCAATAGCCTGATGTGCACACACAGCGAGCAAAGATTTTCCATACATAAAGAGAAAAAGACATTATTAGCTAATAACCGTGTTTTAGATTCCTCGTTGTGATTCTAACACAGGAACTAATTGAAAAGCTGGCACACCACAGCATTCTACCCACAACTGCCTGGAATGCCTACATCTTTAACAAGGGCGTAGAAAATCTGAGAATACCGAATGTGTTCCAAAAACACAAAATGAGTTCTTCTCGCATTCAATCCATATAGTTCTATCCTACACATAGTTTTATCCTATCCTATCCTATCCTGCTGAAAGTCATTCAACTAACAACAAGCCTTCCAAAATGTGCAAAAATAAAGTGCCAACAACGAGTTTGAGCACTTGACTGCAGAGCCAGGGGTCCATTGTGATTTGTGGAAGATGAGCCAGTCTGTGTAGGGTTGAGCAAGTTACATAGTTCCAGGGGACCGCCAGAAAACTGGAAATGTTTCCCAAATCAGTATCAGATGGCATATAATTATTAACTAGTATCAAAACAAACAAAATATTCAATATATGTGCCACTTACATTTGGCCCCTATATATTAGAATTTCTACATTCATAAATTAGGGAAATTTCATCTTCATGATTTCCTTCATATGCCAGGCTGATGAATAAGGCCAATACAAGGTCAAGTAACCCTCCATAGAATGTCATAGGCAATAACAATAGCAATAATGTTTTCCAAGTGTTCAAAGTGCTTCATACAAAGTGGCTGAAATCCTGTTCCTTAGGAAGGTAAATTGCACTACAGTACGTGCATTAAATCAGTGGGTATTTGATGAGTGAACTCATTGTTTCATTGTTCCACTGATTAAAATGTGCCTGCTCTAATTGCAGCTCACTAAATTCTCACTGATTCAATAGGCCTACTCTAATGTGACTTACTATGTCAAACAACAGGTTTTCAGCCATCCTGTGTAAGACGAACTACAGTCGACACGATCACAGTGGTGGCCTCCTTTAAGAGTGAATTGTGAACTTTTCTTTGGAAGAAACAATGATATCCAAGGAGGAAAATCTTCTCAGTTGTAGCATCTCTGGGAGGGTGGGAATCTGGAACTACTGAAGTAATTTTCTGGTGTAGACTTCAACAGCTTTAGAATCATGTTGGGAGGGTGAGAAATATTGGTAAGCCTCTTTCAAAAAGACAGTTTTATACTTCTTTGAACACAAGGATGATTCATAGACCATGGCCATTCCACTGTCCATAAAGAATACTGGTGAAAACATGACTACATGTTTACAACAAGCATGAAAGGAATTGAGAATTTTAATTATTCAGAGATAATTTCACAAGGGAAGACAGATTTTTTTTGTCTTTGTTTTTACTTGTTTGCTGTTTTTGCTAGCAATGTCTGAATATTGACGTAGTACAAGTAAAACTTTTAGTATTATTACTAAATACGCCCATGGACATGCTGTGATAAATCCAGACAATGTATCTGGATTTATCACAGCATGTCCTTGGGCGTATTTAGTAATATTTTTTCACCATGTGTGACAAACCACTGTTTTCCTTTCAGAGCTGTAAACTGATCCTGACTGAGTCAGATTGAAAGTTACATCTGTGACGGCAGGAATTTTAAAATGGTCTGTGAAAGGGAGAAGAGGAAAGGAATGAACCCCCCAAAACACAAACAAGTTATTTCCACCAACATCACTTCACATGTCAACTTCATTTTTGGAATGCTTCTGTAAGAAACAGGTGTATGTGGTGTGGATATTTTTGAGTTTAAATTAATACTGACCATAGCTGGAATAACTTGCCCTCCTGGATGCTTGAGGACTGAGTCAATGGAAAGCAGTCTGGATGTTACTTATGACGGTACACATCAATCATCTAAACAATACTGAGTGCAAGAAGGAGCATGCAGGGTCGGTGACACTCCCCTGGAGGCTTAAACATCCCTAAACCAATGAGTAGATTTAAAAATGGAACTGAAGGAACAGTAATCTGTGATAGATTCAATCCTGCAGCTACAACATTTTGCAGTTTAGGAGGGGAAACATATCCATGGGTTTTCTTTTCACTCCACCACTCGGATTTTTAAAAGATAATAAAGGCTTTTCCCCATAAAGGATCTAGGATCTAGGAGCTACTATTGAGCATGATCAGGTGTTTTAAAGCTAAGAAAGATGTCATAACATGTATTTTATGTTTTATAACTAGGGGAATGTGTGTGTGTGTGCGCGTGCACACACACACACACACACAGAGTATATCACAGAAGTGAGTACACTCCCTCACATTTCGTAAATATTTTAGTATATGTTTTCCTGTGACAACACTGAAGAAATGACACATGGCTACAATATAAAGCAGTGAGTATGCAGCTTGTATAACAGAGTAAATGTGCTGTCTCCTCAAAATAACGCAACACACAGCCATTAATGTCTAAACTGCTGGCAACAAAGGTGAGTACACCCCTAAGTGACAATATCCAAGTTGGGCACAAAAGTGTCAATATTTTGTGTGTCAATATTATTTTACAGCACTGCCTTAACCCTCTAGGGCATAGAGTTCACCAGAGCTTCACAGGTTGCCACTGGAGTCTTCTTCCACTCCTCCATGATGAGATTACAGAGCTGGTGGATGTTAGAGACCTTGCACACCTCCACCTTCCATTTCAGGATGCCCCGGAGATGTTCAATAGGGTTTAGGTCTGGAGACATGCTTGGCCAGTCCATTATCTTTACCCTCAGCTTCATTAGCAAGGCAGTGGTCATTTTTGAGATGTGTTTGGGGTCATTATCATGTTGGAATACTGCCCTGTGGTCCAGTCTCCAAAGGGAGGGGATCAGACTATGATTCAGTATGACACAGTACATGTTGGCATTCATGGTTCCCTCAGTAAACTGTAGCTCCCCAGTACAGGCAGAACATGTAGCCCCAGCCCCAGACCAGCACACTTCCCCCACCATGTTTGACTGTAGGCATGACACACTTGTCTTTGTACTCCTCACCTGTTTGCTGCCACACACGCTTGACACCCTCTGAACCAAATAAGTTAACCTTGGTCTCATCCGACCACAGGACATGTTTCTGCAGCAAACCATATGCAGGCTTTCTTGCGCATCACCTTAGAAAAGGCTTCCTTCTGGAATAACAGCACTGCAGACCAATTTGATGCAGTGTGCAGTGTACAATCTGAGCACTGACAGGTTGATCCCCAAACCCTTCAGCCTCTGCAGCAATGCTGGCAGCACTCATATGTGTATTTCCCAAAGCCAACCTTTGGATATTACACTGAGCACGGGCACTCAACTTCTTTGGTTGACCATGATGAGACCTGTTCTGAGTGGAACCTGTCCTGTTAAACCATTGTATGGCCTTGGCCACTGTTCTGCTGCTCAGTTTTAGGGTCTTGGCAATCTGCTCATAGCCTAGGCCATCTTTATCTAGAGTAACAATTCATTTTTTTTCAGACCTGCAAATACTTCATTACCATGAGGTGCCATGTGGAACTTCAAGTGACTAGTATGAGAGAATGAGAGTGATAACCACAAATGTGAGTGTGACAGTGATAGCACCTGCTCCCCCTTCACATCTGAGACCTTGTGACACAAACTAGTTTCATGACACCAGGGAGGGAGGGAAAACAGCTACTTGAGCCCAATTTGTACAATGTCATTTAGGGGTGTACTCGGTTTTGTTGCCAGCAGTTTAGACATTAATGGCTGTGTGTTGCGTTATTTTGAGGAGACAGCACATTTACACTGTTATACAAGCTGCATACTCACTGCTTTACATTGTCATTTCTTCAGTGTTGTCACATTAAAATACTGTACATACATTACTAAAATATTTACGAAATGTGAGGGGGTGTACTCACTTCTGTGATATACTGTGTTTGCATCAACCCAAGCAAACCAAGCTAGCCCAAAAAGAGATTTGCCTGTATACTTCTACCCCCTCCCCCAATTGTTACCAAACAGAAAGCTTTGTCACAGATATTTTTGTTTTCATTTTCATCTTCATTTTTCAAAACATCCTGTATGGGCTAGCGCAGGTAGGAAAAAAACCCTAAACCTGCATCCTTTTTAAAGCATTGTTGTGAATCTAGATTATAGAGATATTTTGGATGTCAGGCTTCATTTCCTCAGATCTAGGATGTACTAGCACAGGGGGGAAATGGGGGGGGGGAGACACCTCCCTTCTTCATCAGAGTGGGGAAACATTACTTTTTGACCTACAACTCCCAGAAATGTCTGCCATCGTAGAAATGGTTGCTGAGTTATTTGGAGATTTGTTGATGAACAAAACAATTTCCTCAAGGTCTGCTCTCCCTCTTCAGTCTCACACTGAACAATCTTTCTCACAGCAAGTGACCTGGAGTCCCGACATAGTTTCCCTCTGCTTCTCTCTCTTTCAAACATGATAAAACGACCGTGAGCTAGCTAACCAAAAATGCATACAATGCAGACAGGTTAAGCACTTCCGCTTTAGCAAGTATCGGGTTGCCATCCTCACATTTCCCCCCCAGTATTTTCAAATACACCATAGGGTGGGGGGATCAGGTGGCATTTCAGAAATCATTGGCTTGCAATGTCCATTAAGGTTTATCTTCAGCGATGTTGGATTAAGTTTATTTATTTATTTATTTATTTATTTATTTATTTATTTATTTATTTATTTTTTATTTATATACCACCAGATTTTCCCAAATGGGAACTCAAGGCGGTTAACAAATGTAATGTACCACAATACAAAATAAATAATAATCGGTTCCAGAGAGTAAACATAAAAAGAATGAATAGCAAACAGCAGAACCCAAATTTAAAATGAAAAGCTAAAAAAGAATCAGAATAATAGTACTAAGAAAAGATGGTGGGGGGAAAAGTGTGCGGACATAAATCTCATAATCCCTACTCATATAATAAATCAGCCCCCTTGATCGCCGAACGTAGCCGTGTAAAGCCAGGTTTTTAGCAACTTTTAAAATGCTTGGAGGGACTCCGCAGGTCTAATTTCACTTGGGAGACAGTTCCACAATGTGGGACCCGCCACAGAGAAGGCACGATTTCTGGTTGAGGTTTTACGCACGTCCTGGGGGGTGGGTAGGAATGTGATGTTCTGGTGGTGATGAGAATTGTAGTCCAACAACATCTAAAAGAAACATGTTTCTCTCTCCTGCTATAGCAGGGCACAAATGATTCCTAGTCTACTGGGTGCCTGGCTACGTGGCCATGTGTCCCACTACTTGGTCTACTGTGGGCATGGCACATGCACTTTTTTTGCTGATGATCCATTGACATAAATCTCAGAATAAATTCCAGAGGGAGAAGCCTCTTAACAATCTTAACCATCTTGCCTCTTAATGATCTTGAGAAATGGAAAACATTTGGCTCAGATTTTGCTGTCTGAGGCACAGCAGGAAAACAAGGACCCCAGTATCCAAGGCTAGCCGTCTTATTCTGGCACTTGCACCAAAAAAGCCCACAAGTCCCTCTTCCCTCTATCAGTAAAAATACAACAGGAATAAATACATAACCATTTACCGATGTTTGATGTTACCAAAAGTCATGTGCCTCAACCTGAAACAGCCACATCATCAGTCTGGCTGTGCCTTTGGAGAGGAATTTCAACAAATTTACCTCTTAATAATCTTGAGAAAAGGATTATGCCAGAACACACTAAAAAGGAGGTTGGGAAGGAAATTTTGCTTTTCTTTTGAATTATTGCTGTCATATCATCAGTAGTTTGTAAAAGTGTTTTAAGCACTATTAAAAACTCACCGATACAATGTGTCAATTAGCAAGCGTTAAAAACATATGCAAAGCTTCCCCTCCCCCACCCCCTCCAAAGGAAAGCAATCAGCTTATAGTTCTGGAGAAATCTTCTTTAAAGGGAAGAAACTGCAGTATTTCCCTTTAAAGGAAAAGAGGATCTTGATGAGGTTAAATAGAATCACTTCAGCAACAGTGTGGTTTCCTGACATGAAACAACCCAATTCTTATATGTGGATAGAAAGACTGTACCATGCAACTCTATAGAACTATATTCAACCCAATGTAAGCCAATCCAACACACTCCAGTTTGGCCTTCTAACTAAGCCCTGATATGCACTTCAGCAGGGCCTAAGACTGTGATTTAACTGTTGAGAAAAGCTTCTGAAGCTACAATGAAACAAACCCCAAGTTTCCAATCTCATCATCTGCTTTTATTGTTTATTGTTTGTTTGTTTGTTGTTCAAAGGGAGAGCAATATATGCCATCTTGAGCTGGAGGGAAGAACTGGTGGAATATAAATGTATGAAAGATGTTAAAAAAGGGGAAGGAGAGGCACAAGTAGGAGTCATTTGACACTCTGGTGTCATCAGTCATTCTGGGGTTGTTTTAGTGTGTTCTGGCATACTTCTGTTGTTGCAGATTTTCATAGATCTGAATATGTGCATCCATACACAGGATGCTGGTTGTGTACTGGTATGCACTTTGTTGTCCTGATGCTGCCTTTTCATACATGTGTACAAAATTGCTCCTCAACAACTCATTCCCAACACAGCTTGTCCTCCTTCCCCCCCCTATTTTCTCTGCTATCTTCCTCTTGCCTCCTTTCCTTCCTTCTTTTTACCTGCCCATGGGGTGTGGATGGATAGAGATACCAATACGGAAACATCATCAAATACATGCCCACAAACTGTGCAGATCAAAATGGAACAATGTGATGCTATAGAAGCAAATTAGAGTAAAGCAAGCGGAAATACATCACCATCTGGTAGTGATGTAAAATAAGTCAGAAAGCAGGGCCAGATTTTTTAATTCCCCTTTGACCCTGTTGACTAGTTGACTAGCCCTACATTATGTGAACACTGGGGTGCAATAGCAGTGTCAAGAGATGCAAGAAAGTTAAAGAAATACTCAGTGTGGTTGGGGTCCTATGCACATAATCCAACATTCTAGGATTTCCAATGATACCAACAGAGCTTGGAGAGAATGAGAGGGCAAGTCATACACTGTAACTAATTTGTAAGACAAAGGCATAGCTAAATAAAACATTAAATCTAACATTAAAACTCTGTGAGCCCCCTGCCAGGCTTTTGAAAGCAAAGAAAGTTTTAGATTGATATAAAGTGGTAAGACCTAGTAAACATGTTAAGGATGAAATAGAAAACGTATCCTAAGTTATCAGAGAAAATTTGATCTGACAGCAAGATCCATTAAAATGTAAACTAATATCCCAAGGGAAAACAGGGCTGGCTTATTTAATAGAACTGTTGAAGTTGAATTGGACAGAACAGAAATTGTACTAAAGTCAACATTTGGCAGGAAGATGAACTATATAACTATATAACGGGATTGTTCTTAAAACCATACTCTATAAACTTTACTAGTATACAGCATAACTACATACTGTGTTCTAAAAGGCAATGGTTCAATCGAAATGTAATTTCTTATGATCCTCCTTTTTACTGCAAGTGACTAGCATGATTAGTAATGTGAGGACTAATTAACATGGCTCCCCCTGTGAAACCTAGTGGTACCTCTACTTATGAGTTTAATCCATTCCAAATTCATGCTCTTAAATCGAACGACTCTTAAGTAGAGCAGCCCTATCTTTAAAAAATCAAATAAATAAATAAATAAACTGAAAAAATAAAAAATTGTAAGTAGAGCAGACTGCATCTAAAATTTGTATGACAGCAGTTAAAACGCCAATGGTTTTTTGCTCTTAAATCAAATTGCTGTTAAGTTGAGCCACTCGTAAGTAGAGGTACCACTGTATGTGTCTTTTATATCAATCTATATGATCATATAGACTTTGTGTTTATAAGGTATAAGTCTTAGTGTGATTGCATTGACACTATGTTTCCAATGTTAGTTTCCATCACTCATAATTTTACATGGAATTTTACTCTCTTTTTAACTGCTTGTGTTCTCTTGTGGCTTTAATGGGAAATGGAGCTGTATTTCAGTACTCCCAGAAGGTGCCTTTTTAAAACTGAGGATTTGAATATTCTTTCTTGCAGGAAGTACAGAGTCTTGTGGGAGGAGTTTTCAGCCTGTTGTGGAATTTCCTGTGAGCATGTGGAGCTTGGAGCTTTAGCTGTATAACAGGACTGCCAGCAGTTTTTTTTTAAAAACTGAGGGTTTGAATATTCTTTCTTGCAGGAAGTACAGAGCCTTGTGGGAGGAGCTGGAACTCCTAATACAGCAAAAAAAAAATGACATAATTGCCATCACTGAAACTGGGGTACTTCAGGGGCCAGATGCAGGGGAGTGGTCTGGTGCACTCCCAGATGCATTTGGTGGGGCCACTGTGAGATACAGGAAGCTGAACTGCATGGGCCTTTGGCCTGATCCAGCATGGCTCTTCTTATGTTCTTATGTTCTAAACCTGGTAGGATGAGACCTATGATTAGATTCATTTGGGGGGGGGGTTTGGGGGGGGAGTCCTATGGGAAAAATGAAAAGCAAAGCGAACAAATGGAAATTTCCATTTGTTTTGTTTTGTTTTTCTTTGGTGGGTCTGTTCATTTCATTACTTAACAAAATGAATAACGAAGAACAAAATTAATTACAAATTTGTTTCATGCCCATCTGTACTTATGAGTGGAATGTAGTTATTAGAAGGTATAACCTTTTTGAAATGAACAGACCTAGTAAGAAAGGGGGAGGTGTAGCTTTATATGTTAAGGACATTTATACTGCTGAAGAAATACAAGATATACAACAGCCATAATTTGGTCTCGTGTGGAATTTCCAGAATGGGCAGCTATGAGATTTGTAGTAAAAAAAATACTTATGACCTACATTCTTTGGTTTGTCCTTTCTGTTTTAAGATTTTTGGGTATACCTTGTCTGTGATCATCCTGCAATTGCTCTGTTTCATATGCCTTCATCTGGTTGTTCATATTTCTTCTTCTTGGAAATAACATCCCACCTCATCCTCAGACCTGCCTCCTAGTTTGCCCTTCAGGTCTCCTTGCTGTTCCATGTTCTAAGCTCACCTCAGGTTGTTGGAAAAGTTACTTTTTCTTACACTACACATCTCAGAATCTTCTGACCAGAATCTTTTTTCAAGTTGGACCAATTCAAATGGACTTTTTCCTGTGTGATTTTTGGATCCCCCCCACACACCTTGTATACACAGGATGTGTGTTTGTGGCTGATGTTTTAGTGACATAAGTGGTTGTTGTGTACCATTTAAGATGCAGGAACTGTTGGGGTTTTATTTTCAACCTTGCATATCACCTGTGGCTTGTGACTGGGAAGATTTTTTCTGAGCTAGGTTGACTGTCAGTCTGTCTAGCACTAACCCAGTGGTTTCCAACCTGGGGGACAGGACCCCTTGGGGGGTTGAATGACCATTTCACAGGGGTCGCCATGAGCCAGCAAAGAAAAAGGCACAAAAGGTTTGGGTCTGAAGAAGGAAGGGGAGGAAAGGGGGGAGAGTTAGTTACAGCTTAATAAGTTGGAGGGGATGTCAGTCAATGGCACCAGAGGCTGCAATTGGCTGAGGGTGCCTGTAGAGGGAAGTTCTCTATGGCACCTGTGACAGTGGCCTGCCAAAGGGGGCTTGTGTCCTCTCCCAAGCAGGGCAAGGGGTCACCACAAATGAGGAACTGTATTAAAGGGTCGCAGCGTTAGGAAGGTTGGGAACCACTGCACTAACCAGTATTTCCCTCGTGCTTCTGAATTCTCTGCTGGGTGTTCCCTTTCCTTACTTTAGTCTCTTGGAAGCACTTTGTTTGCTGTTGATCTGTTCACAACTGCTAGTGATGAATCATTTTTATTCTTCCTCCTGCAAATGTCTCAGAATATGTTATTGAGATTTTAATTGAAAGGGATGGAATATCTGCAGAACCCAAAGCTATTATTCTCTGTGAACCTCTGTATTATTACTGCATATCAAAAATGGAATTTTAACCAAAAATTTAAAAATCTACAACAAACAAATCTTTTCCTTCTCTCTGATCTTCTCCTGAAATTTACTTTTATTTTATATGTGATAGGCACTAGAACATCTTATAACTAGAGATGGGCACGAAACAATTTTTTTGTTCTATAATTTGTTATTCATTTCGTTACATAACAAAACAAATAACGAACCTGGCGATGAAATTGGAACAAACTGAACCAAACCAAGAAAATTAGGTTCATTAGGTTTCATTTTCATTAATGGTGACGTGCAATGAAAAGAGCTGTTTTAAATGTTAAAAAATGTCCTGAATATCCATAAAAAAACAGCGATAATTATTTATTCTGCCTGATAATACCTACAGGGGGGTTTGGGGGTCCTTAAAAAATGTCTTTATGTATTTTCTCAGATCGCTGTATTTTTTTTTCCTTTAAGGGGAGTTAGGGGACATTGACCCAAAATGGCTGCCAGATGCCTAATATTGATTTCTTGGGTATTAAAACGCCCTGGACATCCGTAAAAATGCAGCAATAATTATTTATTCTGCCTGATAATACCTACGGGGGGGGGGAAATTGGGGTCCTTAAAACATTTGTTTTTTGTCTTTCTCCCATTGCAATGTATTTTTCTTTTCCCTTTAAGGATAACACAAACTGCATGCCAGCCACAAAATGGGTGCAAGCCATGTGATGGGAATCATGTAAATTCTTGGACAACTTCAACCAATTGCATGCCCAGGTTGCAGACTGGGCAGGTCTGGCAGCCACAGAGGGCATAAAAAGCTCTGGCAGCCCCCGTCCTCCTTGCAGTTTGCGGTGGAAGTTAGGTTGGGGTGGGATTGCTGTCTCTGCAACTCGTTATTTTCACTTTAGGCCAGCCAGGCAGGCGTGTGTCTCTGTGTTCTTGCTCGCTGCAGCCTGGCTCTTAGGGGAGAGAAATAAGAGATTTCTCTCTAGCTTCAGTCTTGCATCCTCCCTGCGTACGTACTGCGTAGTGCATACCTCTCGGTGAGTACCCTCCCCTGCCCCACAGTCACTCTGCGGCTGCCTTGTACCCTGGGCAACGCCCGCCACTGCCTTGCAGCCTCCCTGCATACCTAGTCTATACTGTGTCTCTGCCAGCATCAATTTTTTTTAGTGTTTTCCCTCTGGTCTGGGGCGTTGGGGGATGCCCGCACACAGAAATGCTTTAAAAACCGCGCAAAGCAGGTAAAAATGAATAACGAATTAACAAACCAACGGAATGATTTTTTTTGTGAAAATTCATGAAAAACAAAAACGAACCAAACCGAGCCCCTCAATGAAACAAAATAAAATGAAACATCATTTTTTCAATTCCTGCCCATCTCTACTTATAACTAGTGTGGATATAGTTTAGTGCTTGATCATTTCTGGAGGAGAAAAAAAAATTAAAAGCAAAACAGAAACAACCCAGATAAAATAAATGATTTTCCTATGGTGTTTCTATGCATGTTAAGAAGCTGCTGTTTTGAGGTTTACTTGTTTTTCCAAAACAATGTACAGTACAAGCTTTTCAAAACCAAGGGGATTTTATATCAAACCTTAAAACGATCAACATAGGTGGGGACACAGCAAGGAAGGAAAAAGGAGGAGCTGTGGGCTGCAATGTGAATCACACCACATTGAGCATGAACACTGAATTGCCAAATAGACCTGCAAAACCCGTATGATCACTGACTGAGAATTCAACCATAATATAGGCTGTGAATCAAACAGCAGCAAGGCTGAATCAGAGCAGTGTGGTTTGCCAGTGTAGTTGCCTTGCGTGCTCTCTCTCTCTCTCTCTCTCTCTCTCTCTCTCTCTCTCTCTCTCTCTCTCTCTCTCTCTGTGTGTGTGTGTGTGTGTGTGTGTGTGTGTGTGTGTGAGTGAGAGAGAGAGAGAGAGAGAGAGAGCTTAGAGCCAAAGCAAAAGGATTTGATTTTTTTTTTTAAATAGAAGGGTTTCTGATTGGAAGATAAACGGATTGGGGACGTGACACTCTGGGCTGATTTACATTTCTCAGAGCATCATATAATCCACTGAGAACAAAAAATGTGACTCAGCCCACCCCAAATCTATAGTACTTCCTACAAGTTTCCCATGTAGTTGCTCTCTCGTAGTGTTAACGGCACTGATTATACTTGACTATGGAAGAAAATGTGAGCACAGCTATTGTCCGTCTAGTAGTGTCTTGGAGTCTGTTGGTAGCTGATGAAAAAGGGCAAGAGGATGTGGGCCTCCTGCTGAGATCCCTGCTGAAATATCAATCGTAGCATCAGGGTGCTGCTGCCTCTTTCCCGTCCTGACTGCAAGGAGGCGGAGGGCAAAGTCACTGTTCTGTCGGCAAGAACTGTAAGTGAACGCCTGAGAAACAGAAAGTCCTACCTCTTTGTACCCAAATAATGCAATACAGAGTTGATACAGGGGCAACTCAACATAATATTTCGGTGCTTGGCAAAGCATTCCGCCACCAGCCTCATTACACTGCCTAACATTCAGAATGGCTTTCCAGCCGGCTCTGGCACCTGTTTGTGGCACCAGCTTAGAAAGGGTGGAGCCCATTTTTCCCCCTTTCTGTTTGCACCTCTGAAACGGGAAGGAAAACACAAGAAGAAAAACAGCCAACAGCACACATCCAACAGTTTTTTGGGGGGTTTTTTTTTGGGGGGGGGGTGAAGATCAGTTTACACCTAACAAAAGTTCAAACACAACAATTACTGAAGCAGGCTGGTAAATTATTCAGGTTGCACAAGTGTATCAATTATTGACATAGAACGAGTCTCCTCTAGTTCAGACTAGCCATAGGATACTGGCTTGGATCTTTCATTGTTAATGTGTGCTGTAGCCTTAGGACTGTGATGGCGAACCTTTTAGAGACGGAGTGCCCAAACTGCAATTCAAAACCCACTAATGATTCACAAAGTGCCAATACAAAAATTTAACCTGAATACAGGTGGCTATGAAGGGGCAATGTTGGGTACCCACATAAACGGCCCGAGTGCCACCTTTGGCACCCATGCCATAGGTTCACCAACACTGCCTTAGGACTTCAGCACACATGTGACCATATCTTCCCTTTGGATGCTTTTTATCAGATTACTCTAGATATACTAAACATGTAAGGTACTGTATAGAGCCATTCATATCATGGAATCTCTGGGTAATTTGAAACATACTTTTCAACTTTCTCCTTTTATGAGTTACTTCCTGGTCTGCTTCTTCAGCTTTCTCCTCACTTTCCAGATATCTCTATTTGGGTTGCACTGCAGGCCTGTTTTGCATCATTCCTTATTTATCTGTTCGTCTGTCCATCCGTCCATACTTTCTCCCAAAATGGGCATTCAGAGTGGCTGACAACAAAAATAAGCACAAATAAAAATATGTTGTAATACTAAAACACAGTTTATTTAAAGGCCTAGTAAAACCTCATCAATAGCGTCCTTACAGCATCCTTGCCCTTAAAAGGTCCTTCCTCAGTAGCCATCAACAGCTGCCCTAAAAGGGAGAGGCATTGCTGACAGGAACGGGGGAGCAGCTTCCTTGCCATTGATTTCTCTGTTGCTTGGGTTTCTTCCTTCCTTGGGCCTTGTCCCATGGAAAGATGATAGGAATTTCCCCCTCTGAGTGTTGCACCTGAATGCCAGAAATTCTTGTGGGATTGGAAGGTTGAATCTAGTAAGTGCCAATTTCCTTTGCTGCTCACTATTCCATTCTTAGCGGCAAAGAGAATGAATGATAAATATGGAGGGGGGAGGTGTTGTTGGTTGAAGGTACCACAGAGGCAACTATGTCAAAAGGCACATCCATTTTGGTCACCTTTTTAATTTTAAAGTTTTATTAATTTTAAAGGGGAAAGGAAGGGAGAAAGGAGAAATACAGAAAAAAATCACAAAAGGTTACATTAAATCTATCAAGTCAAAGATCATACACATCAAAATATAATATCATATCAGTTAACCAGTAAATTTACTACTTCTTGCCATCTTCTTTTGGTGGTCTCTTCATAGTCTCCTTTCAGATATCAGGAAAGTCTATTGATTTCAATACATTCTCTTATCTTGCGAAAAATGAAAACGTTTGGATCACCTTTGATACTGTTTGGTTTTCAACAAGTTATGGCATCCACACATGTTTTTGGTTTAGAATGACCCATCCTGTCCTTTTTCAGAGCTGCCCCAATCCTTTTTGGTGCAATGTTAGAACTACAGTTTTTTTTGTACAATTTGGAGCATTCCTAGTAGTTGTCTATTTTTTGTTAGATTACACCAGTGGTGCCAAACTTAGGCCCTCCAGATGTTTTGGACCACAACTCCCAGAATTCCAAGCCTGTATTGGCAATGACAAAGTACTGTGGGAGCTGTGGTCCAAAATATCTGGAGGGCCAAAGTTAGGCCATCACTGGATTACACCAAAATAGAGTGTGGGCAATGTTAGCTCAGGCGAGGACTGTGTGACACATTGGGTTGGTTATGGCATTAAAGGGGGTGACCGAAAACCTTCCTGCTCCATTTTCATCTACACTACCATTTTTGTAATATATATATATATATATATATATATATATATATATATATATATATATATATATATATATATATATATATATATATATATATATATATATATATATATATAATACGTGTATGTATATGTATATGTATTCCAATTGATGAAGTATTATTCTAGATAAATTAAATATAATGGCACCATTGTTGTATTTATTTCAATCATTTTATGTACCATGGTAGGAAGATGCATTGTTATGCTATACCAGTTACTTTAGTCAACAAAAAGGAAAAAGGATTGTTGGCTTGGCACACTGAATGGTGGCTTTGGGAAAAGACAGGAAATGTAGCAGGAAGGATCGTGCTATTATCTAAGGCAGGGAGGGCAAATTGGAGCGATTCAAAGAGTTGTCTTGTGGAAGATGAAACAGCTGTCAGTGTGAACAGAAGGATCACTTAAGCATGGGATAAAACAGATCTCACTGAAGATAGGAACATTTTAAGTGTGAACCAGATCAGTCCAACTTCCCCCATGCAGATGTCCTCAAAGATGGAGGAGTGCTCCGCCTTGTCACCCCACCCATGTCATTGTAAACTTGAGGTAGTCCTACTGCGGTGATGTTGTTGTCACATGTTCAAAAAGAGTAGGAAGAAAGGGCTCCACTTTGAGGGAATTCTCCATCTATTACTACCTCAGTTCTGGACTCAATGTGATTTTTTAAAAAATTACTGGGCACCAAAGACAACAGCTATCAGAAAAGGGGATTCAACTAAAATTGAGGAGGTTCTGCTTGCAAGGATGATAGAACACCCTTACTTCAATTCTCACAACTCCTCCGCTTTCCAGTCCTGTTGGTATCTCTGTAAACTATTTTTTAAATCCCAGCTACATAGACAATTTCCCCTTTCACAGAAACCGGATCTTACTCCTCAAGAAACTGAAATTTCTGATCCATGACGTCTGCTCAGCCAATCAGTATTGGAGTCTTACAGACATAAGGTCAATGCAATATCGAGTCAGTTTTTCCTGGTGGATAAAAAAGCTCAAAGAGATTAAGTAACTTGAAGAGGCAAGCAATTTTTTACTGATTTTTTTCTGGGAGTGAAATATAGTGTAGCTAACATTGGAAGTGTTCTGGTCCCTAGCAATGCATGTATTTTATTTGTGATGAGGATAGAAACAACTCCATCCTGTCCTTTTAGCCTTCACATACTCCATCAGCTGGACCTGCTCCGCAAAGACCCTTTAGCCTTAAACAGCAGTGCACAGTTGTCACAAATTGCTTTTCAGGGTCTCCTAGTGAGAGGCAGATGTGCTGCACAAAACTTCAAATCCAATCTTCAAAGTCAGCTTTTTATACTTTTTATTTACCAACTTTAAATTGCTTTTCTACCTCCTTCTATTGATTCTCTCCCATAGAGGTATTCAGTGGAGCAGTTATGAGGGGAGAAAAATATAGGAAGAAAAACCTTTCCCCACAGATCCTTAACTAGCTTTTAAATGTGCAGTTCACAGGATCAGCAAGGAGTCTTGCGGCATCTCAAAAGCTCATAGATGTGTTGTGACATTAAGTTCCCCAGACTAGAATCCACTTTGTCAAACGTATGGAGTATTGTCCTCAGTTGGCAGCCTAGTACATGTTGGCACACATGCATGGATGCACATACATGGGTAGAGAGAAGAGAAGAGACAAAAACAACCGGGCAGAAATGCTATAGCATATAATGAATTGAAAAGGACTCCTCTATTTCATGTTTACATTCTCCACGTCCCCATCCCTGCCATCATATATTTATTAAAAACATAACTGGGTCTCCTAAATCACCTTGTCCTTTGAGGTACTGCTTCTTTTCTTTTCTTTTTTTCCCTTTTCTTTCGTTGATAGACCATGTCTATCAACTACGATTATCATTTACTGTGTATTGGCTTTATGATTCTCCACCTTAAAAAAAAAATCTGTTCTGAACAGTAGCTGGAATCCTATTGGCATTCACATAAGGTTTACATACCATGCTGCAGCTGATTGTGCCTAACTGACAACACGCCAGGGCACAGTTCAGTTGTGCCAATAGTTGCCGTTGTGCAATGACTGTCAGCCATATGAAATACCTGCCTATCTAACCAAGGCCATCAATAAACATTGAAAGCTTTGTAACTTTCTGTGTGTCAGGTATACAGCCATGAAGTAATGTGACTGATAACAGTTGATAACTACATTCATAGATTTTTGATACTAGTAGTTCTCATGGCTCCATCCTAGGGAATCCTGGGGTTTGTAGTTTGATGGTGCTTAGAATTCTTTGCCCAAAAGTTCCAGTGCTGAAGTTCAAAAGTGCACTAAAGAGCTTTAGTAGTTAACTATATCCAGCTACCTTACCAGATAATAAATCCCAAGATTCCATAAGATGAAGTCATGGCAGCTTATTTGACATCAAACTGTTGCAAGTGTGTAGACACACAGTACATTTGCCCTGGAGAGTAACTTTTTTGGTCTGTTGCAGCAGAAACAACTATCAACTTATACCTTCTTTAACAATTCAGTGGTTTTATCTGGTATAAGTGGTCGTATCTGGTGAAGTAGGCTGTAGTCAAATGCAGAGTGAAGCACAAGCAAACAAAAACCACCTAGATTTTAAAGGTGAATGAAAAATTACATGGTAAATGTGATTCAAAATTTTATTACAGGATCCAAAAGTTCATGGAATACAGTTTGTTTTCATGTAGCTTTGAAAATGAAATCATCCAGATGGTAGCTTTTATTCTCAATACACATTTGTAGTTGTTTTTTAAAATTTTGCTGCATCGTTTGGCAGGTCATTTGTGGTGGCATTGCTGCAGGGTTTTTTCCCCCTGAGCACATCCGATCTCTCCTGATTTCAGAAGCTAAGCAGGATCGGCCCTGGTTAGTACTTGGATGGGAAACCACCAGGGAATACCAGGTGCTGTAGGCACCTGGAGTAGGAACTGACAAACCACTCCAGTATTCCTGCCAAGAAAACTCCATGGGAATGGGGTCACAAAGAGTCGGTCATTACTATAATGACACAACACACACACACACACACACACACACACACACACACACACACACACACACACACACACACACACACACACACACACAACCTTTAGCTCATCAATAGTTCTTGCTTGATATTTGTCGACCTCCCCTTTCAGATAGTCACAAAGAATCTAAGGCCCTGAAATTTTCAGCCCATAGTAATATGGTTTTTCTGACTGGAACAGCAGCATTTCAATCAAGCTCTCTGTTTTATGATCACAGAACATTGTTTCTAACGAATCCTTTGATAACGAACGCATGGTACATACTCATCCAAGCCATGGTAGCCAGTGAAAAGAGTAAGGCATATGCTACTGAAAGACACAGCCTGCCCCACTTGACTAGTGCTGGACCAATAGCTAAGCAAAATCCAGTAGGGTTATTATTTGTTTTGTTTTGTTTTTGCTGGACTCATTACTTTTCAAGAATCCTGTTGAATATGCAAATACACAAGGGAAGTGAGAAAGGCAATGAGAGACATTTTGCTGAGTGCCTGTTGCATGTCAAAGTTTTGAAAGAGATAGTGTTAGTCTGTGCAAGAATTCCAGGCAAAAATCAAAGAAACAAAACAAAAGACAAAAACATGTGGCGCCTTAAAGACTATTATATTTTAATGTAAGCTTTTGTGGACACACCCACTTCTTCAGACATATAGTAGCAGAATGAGGTATAAAATATAATATACAATGGAATATAAGTTTCATACCAAATATTCATTTTCTGTTGGATGTACGATATACTTGCATGCAGTGATTTGACTTGTGTTGTTTTATGGCTCTATTGTATGTAATGCATGTTAGTTGTCCGCCATTTGTGCTGTATGCCTTCAGTTTCTGGACAGTTTATTTTAGCTCTTTTTACTTCCGTAAAAGTTTGTGTAAGTGAAAAGAACACAGCAGCACAGGTATGGTTCACGACAGAATCCTTAAGCCAAGCCACTCTGTGGCTGACTGCAAAGTAAAGGTAAATATGTGTTTCTGTGCTTCAGGCCTATGGATGTAAACAAAATAATAACATCACCTACTTAGGTAGTAAGTGGGTTAATATAGGCCAGAGCCTTGGTTTCTACACAAATTGTAATTAATGCTTCAGTGTAGCCCTGCTTTAAATCTAAAGGGCTTAGGTTATTGCTGTAATATAAACTGAGGTATATAAAACCACAGATGTGTTGTTAAAAGTGCTAGCATTAAAGTCAAAATTGCTTGCGGAAGGCCACAGACATTTATGCTTTAAACCCACCAGGATGCCAGAAAGCACATATATAACCAAGTACTGGAACACGTGGGTGGAAATTACAGCTCTCGTTGATTTTCCAGATAAATAAATTGTAAGCTTGTTGGGTGATTTGAGGACATTTCAGTGAGTGCATCATGTAAAACTGTACAACCATTTTGTTCTGGTTGCTACATGCCATCAAGTCACTTCTGATTTATGGTGAGCCTAATGGGATTTTCAAGATGTTCAATGAGTGATATTCTCTGACTGAAACTGCTCTGTGATGCATCAGAGAGTCAATTTCCTTTTTCTTTCCAAGTTTCCATGATTGGACTCACCCCCAGCCTTTCACCCCCATCTTAATTCACCCCTTACGTGGAGGCTATCATGGGAGGGGACACACTGCAATCCCAGTCACAGTAGGGTATGGGTGTACATATAAGCCTTGTTTATCTGGAAGTTGAGTCATTGCAACTGGATTTCTTTTTCTTGAGAGATAGAAACATTTCGCTGCTCATCCAAACAGCTTCATCAGTCTTCATCAGAATCCCTGTGCAGCTGTTTAGATGAGCAGTGAAATATTTCTATCTCTCAAGTAGAGGGGGGCACAACTCAAAAAAATGGTGTTTCGTTTGTCGTTTGGTCGTTTAGGGGGTCCGTTTCAGTTCGTTTTCATTTTTGTGACTTTTTTGCAAAAAAAATCGTTTTCGTTTTGTTACATAACGAAATGAAAAAATGAAAATGAAAACGAAAAATTGCTGTTTCGTTAGCATTCTTTTTAGTTCAATGCATCTGCTGCAATGAAAATGAAAAACACGGAAAATTTGGTCGTTTCGTTTTCGCTTTCGTTTTGTTTAAAAAAAAATTCGTTTCATTTTCGTTGCGTAACGAAACAAAAAACGAAAACGAAAATGAAAAAATCGCTCGTTTCGTGCCCATCTCTACTCTCAAGAAAAAGAAGTCCAGTTGCCATGACTCAACTTCCAGATAAACTCACCTGGATGACTGAATCTTCACAGACATAAGCTTTGTTTGTAAATCTTCTCTCCACCCCACAGCCTTCCTTTATGGAGGTCTTGGGGAAATGTTAAATGTCAGATTAGGTTAACTGGACTGAACATGTTTAAAAGTGCCTCTTTAAATCACCATGTTGAATGCTCAGATATCCTAGCAGGAATACACTAAGGTGGTACTTCTTTGCAGCCCTCCTCTGTCTTTGTCTATACCCCACCTTTTTCTTTAAAAAGTATCCAAGACAGATTACATAATTAAAATGCAGTATTTAAAGCCACAACACTGAATATTCAAATACAAAAAGCCCTTTCCTGAATTATCTTAACATTCAAGAAGGCTCATAGAGGGAGATACTGTCCTTGAAATCACTTGGTCCCAAGCCATTGAGGGCTTTATAGGCTCGAACCAGCCCTTTGAATTCAGCCCAGAAATAGATCGGCAACCAATGGAGCTGCTCTAACAAGGGGTTCTGTGGCCCCTGTAATTTAGCTCCAATCAGCAATTGAGCTGCTGCATTTTGGTCCCACTGATCTCGGGCCAACACAAATAAATGCATTTTGTTCGCATGACTTTGACATCTGCTCCTGCCCCCATCCCATCCCCATTTCTCCAATGTTTCTTTGGAGACATATTTTAGACTCCAAACTCTCCAGAACAGACATTTGTACCTATGCACTTTGTCAAAAAGCACCATGCCTGTTGTTATAGTAGCTACCATTGGGCTCTTTCCTGCTATGGTGTACATTCTGAGCTTTATATTGACATTTCATTTATATATGAATGCCCGTGGGAACTTCTCTATAATAGAATTTATGTGGCAGGGAGAAGAATCAATAGTAGTTTATAAGATTTGCTGAGTCCTTTCAAAGTAAGCCTAATTCTTTTTGCCATTGCTGTTGTTATTGTTCCTGTTATTGTTGCTGCAGATGTTCACTGTCCTTGAGACCTCCAGAAGGCACCTGGCTGTTAAACCTCAGCTTCTCTGAACTATTTATAATAAATGTTCTTTGCTCATGGGAAGGCAGTTGTGCTTGCCTTTAGCACTGATGGCTTGTTGCCCTGAAGTGCCATCCTACATGGCCAGAGCAACCAAGGGACAGTGGAGCTGACACGAGGCCAGTGGAAGCTATTTAGAACCCAACACACACACACACACACACACAGAGAGAGAGAGAGAGAGAGAGAGAGAGAGAGAGATCAGGGATATTTGAAGTGATTTTGAAGTATCTTTTTCCTAACGTTGTTGCATCGTGGACATGTCCTTGGGCTAGAATACCTTTGCAAATAGAATAATTTGGCTCTCACCACTTTGTTCCTTCTTGGAACCATTCCCTTTTGTTGTTGCCTCACCTCCCAGAAGATCCACGCCAGCAGAAGATGTTTGCCAGCAGATGGCTGTCAGCACAGTTCTCGGAGAAAAATATTGCTGGCAGAAGGGCATTCCTGCTGGCAAAAAGTAACCAGCTGCAGGCAAAAGAGGCATGATTCTACCCACCTATATTTTTCAAAAAAGACATGGTTACTTTGTCATACTTGCAGTGACTATAGACCCTCTGAGCCTCCACATGGCCCAGATGCCCAAATTAGCTCTGGCTATCCTAACCAAATGTGTTTGTTTTCCTTGGAGTACATCTAATGTATCTAAAACACATTTCCAAAGTATTGTATAGTCATCTGTGGTGTTTGGGTCAGTTGATGAGCAAGGCAGAGACAGCTGTGGCATTCTACGACTCACTGAAAACAGGTTCCTTGGCCTGAAGAAGAAGGATCTCTCAGACACAGCCTTCTCCCTTCCTGTTTACTCTGTATTATTAGGATTATTTGGTGGTAACAGGGTGAAGAGCTCTAATGTAGCTGGCTGGGTAGCTCAACGGTTTAGGTATTTGGCTGTGGAGCCAGAAGTTGGGAGTAGAAATAGCCACAAATGGTGGTTCATCTTGGTTCGTGGTACAGGGAAGCCCACATACCACAAATTTAAGATTTTTCTAATGAACCATAGATCAATTTGTCAGTTAGCTTGTATGATGATGATGATGATGATGATGATGATGATGATGATGATGATGATGATGATGATGATGACGACGACGATGATGATGACAATGACAACAATGACAGTGTCGATGATCATGATGATGTAGACAGCCTGGTGGGATTTTTTTTCTTGACTCACACTCTATTTGCACATTTGTACATACACATGCAAGCAGGCTGGCTAGCAAGCAATTGGCCAATAGGGAGCTATCACACAGCCCTTCCTCACCCTTCTGCCTCTCCTGTGCAATAAAGGACTAAAGGTTGTAAAAACCCACTGTGCATGGGGTGATTGTCAGCTCCTTTTCTCTGTCTTCTTTCCTTTTTGCCCCCCCCATCTCTCATACACAACATAATGCCATTAAAGTGGCTCCAGTCCTTCCTGCAGGATAGAACACAGAAAGTAGTGTTAGGTTATTCATGTTCAACACCACAACCACTGATCTGTGGAGTTCCCCAGGGTTCTGTTCTGTCCCCTCTGCTATTTAACATCTATATGAAACCACTGTGGGAGATTATCAGGTGTTTTGGGGTGAAGTGCCACCAGTATGCTGATGACACCCAACTCTACCTCTTGTTGCCTCTGGATTCTAAGGGAGCTACTATCTCAACTTTTCATGAGTGTTTAGCTTTAATAATGAACTGAATGAGGATGAACAAATTGAAACTAAACCCAGAAAAGACAGAGGTGCTGCTGGTCAGTTGAAAGGGAGAACAAGGGATAGAGATGCAACCTGTACTGGATGGGGCCACCCTCTAATTGACTCATCCTTGAGCCTAGATGCCCAGGTCACAGTGGTGGCCAGGAGTGCATTTACACAATTAAAGCTAGTATGCCAGTTATGCCCATTCCTTGAGGAAGCTGCTCTGGCCATGGTGACACATGCCCTAGTGACGTCCTGGCAAGACTGCTGTAATGTGCTCTATGTGAGACTTCTGATGAAAAGTCTCAGGAAACTTCAACGGGTGCAAAATGCTGCAGCTGGATTGCTGACTGGGGCGGGTTACAGAGATCACATTGCACCCCTATTAAAGTAGCTCCACTGGCTGCCAATCAGCTACAGGGAACAATTCAAAGTGCTGACCTTTACCTACAAAGCACTATTTAATTTTACTACCTCAAAGATCAGATCTCACAGTATGAACCGGCTTGGGTGTTAAGGTCATCAGGAGAGGCCTTTCTCTCCCTCCCACCACCCTCATAGGTACACATGAAAGGGCCTTCTCGGCTGCTGCACCCAGACTCTGGAACTCCCTCCCACTAGAGCCCAGGATTGCCCCGTCCCTGGTATTTTTCCAGAAACAGGCAAAGACCATTCTCTTCAGGCAAGCTTTCCCTGAATGATGGACTATCATACATGGCTACACAGACTTGTGTTTATAACCCACTGATAATAACTTTGTGCTGTGCCTGTATCTCTCCTTGTGGGATTACATTGACACTATGTTATCATTTGTTAGTTCCCATCCCTTATAACTTTTAGATGGTCTACTGTACATGATTACATGAAATGTATACTCTTTTCTTAAACTTTCATGTTCTCTTTTAGGTTTAAAGTTGTCTTCTAATGCTGTAACATATCCCTCAATTCCCTGTTCTTAATTGTGTTAATTGTGCTGGACTGTATATTGTCCCTCCACACTGTAAGTTTTTTTCCAAGGAGAAAAGTGGAGTAAAAAAAACTCTTAAATGAAAAAAATAAATCATTCACATTTCTCTTTCAACTTTCCTCACCACCTCCTTCTCCTTTCCTTCTCCTCCACTATCGCCATGGGCTTGGATCTCACACAAACTGGGATTTGTATTTTTACTTAGCCAATAAAATATATTATTATAGTGACCCTGCTGATCACTTCATATCCTAGGAAGGCAATCTAGAGTGCTAAGCAGGGCATTACTGTGGAGGTAAGAGAAACTTTGAGTGATTCCCCTGCAGACCCAACAAAGTTCATGTCTGGAAAACTAGAGTAGGATCTTGTTGTGTACTCCAGCCATTCCAGCTTCTGTCTTGAGTTTTCTTTTCAATGACTCTCTTGGGGGCTGCGGAAAAATTGAGACGAATGGTACTTTGGTGCCACTCCAACAGCTTCTTGCTGTGAGAAATGTCTAGACCCCCCAGAATGAGTTTATTGAGTACATGTATATTGAGTGTTACCAGCCATAATCCTAAATGGTGTGACTGAGCATTTGTATGAATCTCACTGTACGCCTGTGAAGTAGAAAGCAATCAACATCAGATGTGTCCCTTTCGTAACTCTTTCTCTCTGTACATTTTGCATTCATCGCTTGCCAATGTTTGTTTTTGATTGGCTTCATTTTACATCTAACGATCACGCATAAAAATTCAGGAGTGTATGGCAACCATAAAAAGTGCACAGCATGAAACTGATGTGCCCAGCCCTGAGGGGGGAAACCTATTTTGAGCTCAGGCAAATTGTACTACCAAAATGATATTCAGGTGAAAGCTGGGCTGTCTTAACTTGACCCCATTGTTACACGTCCCGCACTCTGGGATGGTCAAGAAAAGATCTTCCCTCTGAATGACAGCCTTTCAAATATTTGAAAAGTGCTATCATATTGCCTCTCAGTCTTTTCTCCAGTCTAAACGTGCCCAAAGAAAAGTGGTGCAATCCACTTTCTTTCTCAACTTGCCATCTACCAAAACAGGTCCTTCACGTCTGTTTTGTCTCTGTTGGTGTTGCACTTAGGAGCGGTACAAAAAATGTTAATTCACGTCCGCTGAGCAACTATTGAAATTTGTCTCGACCATGCCCCCGGAACGGGTGCTAAGTGTGACAATATTGTACCTGTATTGTACACTCTTTGTTCCTGCTTTCTGTTCTGAGACAATACACTGTGTAGTAACGCCTGTCACGCAACAAAACATTCATTTATGTCAGAAAACTGGGTCCGGGGTGTTTGTTGGTTGGTTTACTTTTCAGAAGCGAAATACCGAAAAAGAATTTTTAAGCCCTCCAAAAAGGAAAAAGGGAAGCTAGACAAATTCAGCGTTTCGCATGGTACAAGATCATGAGGTAACATTTGTCACAAGACAAGTTATCACAACCACGGGAACACTGAAACAGGGACAAAACCACATGATCATGACCAACGCTGTCATGATACAAAAGAAGGACATGAAGTACCGGCCACAGAGAACTGAGATTTGAATGCTCTGGGCCCAAAAAGGGCCTTATTTTCAGTTGTAATCCTAGGACACTAAAATGCCTTCTCTAGGAACATTAAATTAAATTAAATTAGTAATGGGAACACCTACTGGGTAAGTTGTGTTATATTCAGATGGACAGATAAATGCTGCAGAATATAAAGAAATGCTCTGCTTCCCTAGCAGTGGGTGCAGCAGCCTTGTTAATTTGGACCACCCATTGTACACAGAACTGGTGTAGAATGATGATAAAATAAACCTAGCCCTATGCTAGAAATTCAATCTCATTCTTCCCACCACCACTGTCTAGGCACCTGCTTGGGTGCAAGATCTAACACAAGTGTTGAAAGCTCCAGAATCCCATGTCCCTCTCACAGGATCTCTTGAACACCAAAAGCCCTTGAGATGAGATAGAGGCATCCTGAATTAAGCAAAGTGGATATGAGAACACAACTTCATCAAAGGAGATCCATCCTGCTACCCAACAAAGCTAAAGAACCCAACTCAAGCAAGTTACATCTCCCAGGCACTGTTTTTAAGAGCTGAAAGAAAAGGCAAAACACTGTATATTGTAATAAGATATTTGCCTTGAAGGCTGAAGTTAATGTTGGTATGCCTGTGCCTGTTCAGAACTGCATTCTGTCTGAGATTTGAACCACAGCTTGGCCTCTACAGACATTTTCCAGGAAACTCTAAAATAATTGAATTGCCCTACAGTATGATATTTCACTTCAAATGTGAGATAATTGTAATGACAAGTCAAATTGAGTGTATTCAAGATACAAAACTATAAATTCAAAGTTTAACCCCCACCCATGCTTAATTCCAAGCGGGCTAAGAAAGGTGTAAAACATAGTGCAGATGTTTAATGCAAAATCTGAATTAGTGTTTTTCAAAAATGGGTTTTAGCTTGTGTTTTTCTTTGTTCTTTTCTTTTCCCACTTACATATTAATGTGTCAATGCAGGGAACATATCCTAGATTGCTTATTACTTAATCTTGTGTTATAGGAAAAAACCTTCTGAGCATTTGACATCCCTTTCATCTATTTGCTCATAGAATGAATTTAGCGAATGCAGAAGGTTCACTATGTGAGGTTGTAAAGTACAGAAGTACAGCGGACCCTTGTATAACAAACAGCTTGTATAATAAAATTTGTACAACATAAAAAAATCCAGAGATAGGGGAAATTTGCTTAACATAATAGCCTATCGGGAGAATCCATACAACATAAAAATGCATTCCTATGGGAATTTGTATAAAGGAAAATTTGCTTAACATAATTTCATTTGGAACGAATTAATTCCTTTATACAAGGTACCACTGTATAGGAGATGCTCTAGGCAGGGCCGGTGCTAGGTTTTGTGCCCTAGGCGAGGGGCAAGGGGTGAGGGGTGGGGGTGGGGCAGGGGGCGGGGCAGGGGGTGGTGGGTGGGCAGGGGGGTGGCGGGTGGGTGGCGGGGCGGTGGGGGGTGGGGGACGGCAGGTGGTGGGGGACGGTGATGGGCACAGGGGTGGGCGGCAGGGGGTGTGGGTGGCGGGCAAAGGGGGGCGGATGGCCACAGGCGGCTGGCGGGTGGTGGGGGGATGGATGGCGGTAGCCAGCGATGGGGGTGGCAGGCTGTCCAGCGCCCTCTCTCCATTTTGGCACCCTAGGCAACTGCCTAGTTCACCTTAATGGAAGCGCCGGCCCTGGCTCTAGGGAAGGCACTGGCTGATGTGTGTCTTGTATCTGTCTCTTTAAGGTAATTTCTTATGTTTTGATTACATTGCCTAGCCAACACCTTATTCTCACCACACGAGAGCAATTTTTGCTCAGAGACAAATAGCAATGGAATAAATAGCACGACTGAGTCATTTTAATGCTGCATCAGTTTGTTTATAGAGTCAATGGCTGACAATTATTCAGAAAAGTATAAATTCAGAATGGAATGCAGACTTAAGTACCATCAGCAAAGAGCACTGGGAGTTAATTACTGCACTTTTAGCCATTTTTATTACACATATAATTTTATTTTACTTTACAGGTCTATGAATATGCTAACTTGTAACCAAATGGGTGTTCTGTGATCGATTTTGATGGCACGTTTTTATTACTATTTGTAAAATATGTTCATATTTGGTATATTTTATTTTATTATTAACCATCTTTACCCTGCTCAGATAGGACTATATAAATACTAAAATAAAATAGAAATAGAAAAGTTACTCTGATACAAAATATATATATATCTTGGTTTCGTTATCTGTGCCTAACCTGAATTTGGGAAATGCCTTTGTTCGCCAACAGCTGTCCAAATCTCTCAGGTAAGATGCTCAGTGGGAGGACTCTGTTAATTATCCAAAAATGGATTTTCACCCCCAGATTCTTTGCTAGGAGTAGCAATACTTGGTGGTTTCTGCATATCAAGCTGTAACTAAAACTGCAGGAGCAGTCTAACTTGTATTTGCTGGACAGCCAACAAACTCACTTTCATGATAGGTTTGATCTTTTTGAGAAGAAAAAGAAGCTATATTATGCACACAGTGGTAGCGAACCTTCAGCACTCCAGATGTTTTGGACCACAACTCCCACAGCCCTTTGTCATTGGCAATCTACACATGGGATTCTGGGAGTTGTGGTCCAAAACATCTGGAGTGCTGAAGGTTCGTATCTAGCAGTGATCTTAACACTCAACCAAGTTCATAAAGGCAGATGTGGTCACTTGTACCCAAGCCATGTAGGGTTTTATAGGCTAGACCCAGTCCTTTGAATTTAGCCCAAAAACTGGTCAGCAGTGAGTGGAGCTGGTGTAACGGGGGAGGGGTGGTTGTGTGATCCTTGTAACCAGTCCCAGTCAACAATGTGGCTGCTGAATTTTAGACCTGATAATGTGGTTAGCAGAATTCTCAGGAAAAGACAATCATGCTGGGAAAAGCTGAAGATAGCAGGAGAAGAATAATACCAAATAGGAGATGGACTGACTCCCAGGGAAGCTGCAGGCTTGAATTTACAAAAGTTGAGCAGGGTAGTTGAAATTGGGACATTTTGGAGATTGACCATTCATATGGTCAACATACGTTGGAGGCAACTTGACTGCACATAATGAAAAAAAGTTGATTCACATTTACGATAATCCTCCTAGCCCTTTCTAGGTACAAAGCACTGTACTTAGAAGGAGTTTACCACCAGTCCTTCCTTGTAGCGGTGTTCCAAAACACGCAACATGGCCAAGGCTACACGGTGACATAATGTTCCCACCTAAAAGAAACAGAATTGTTCTGTGATACTTTAAAGGCTAGCAATGCCTCTGTCACATGACCACTTAAATATGCCTTTTTAAAAACTGAATTTGCATCTAAAGATTGTGCCCCAACGGCCAGCTGCATCTTCTGAACACCCCTCTCAACCACACCCCCTGAAGCACATCTCAAGCGCATCTTCCTGCACCACCGCTAGGGGTTAGATCAAATTACTTCATTTGCTGATGCACATGTTGACATGAAGCATAGGTCGTGTGAACTCCAAAAAGTGCACCATCTTCCGGTTTCACCTGTTTTATAGCAAAATGCTTTTCAAATAGCACTTTGATGTCCATTTGGCAATGGGGACATAAAAAAGGTTTTAAAATGCTACCATGGGAATGGTAAATGTACATCTAATGTCACGTGATCACTCTTGCAGAAAGTATGAGTTTTATTATCATCCACATTTAGCAGTCATGTGATAAGAGGCCCAAGTTTCAACATAAACCTACATGGGCTGCAGCCCACTTCCTCAAATGCTTTTGACTATGGATTTTCTAGAAAAGTTGTGTGTCATCTTTTCAGTAACCCAAGGTCAGTAGCCCATCTTTCAGTTCCCTAAAATATTCAGCCATTAGACTCTGTGTTATTCCCTTCTTACTGTGATGGTATTACCATATAAATTCTGTTTTCCCTCCATAGCAACTGTTGCTACTGAAATAACATTACTGTAGTGTGCTTTTGAATTGAAACTGAATGAGCACAGCTGTATTTGGGTTGCTTCAGCCTTTGGGACATCCACACCAACCACTATTTTTAGAAGGTCCCCATCTTACAGTGGCTGCCATTAGCTCGGGTTTCTTTAATCCACAGACTGTGTGAGACATCCAGGCCATCAGGCTTAAACATGCATGTCTGTGTCGTTGTTCTCTTCCTCATCTTGGTGTTGTGGCCCAAGTCAGGATTTGAGGTCTGATTTATCCTAATCCAGGGATTGTTAGCATGACATAGGGACCGCAGCATTTAGGGGCCTATTCTAGTGAAAAATTAGATCCTAAATTTGGTCAACCCTCTGTGGGTACAGGAAATAATACTCTTCAATAATATCAGTATTTCCTGTTGACAGGTAATAATAATAATAATAATAATACCTTTATTGTCAATGTACAACATGTGCACAATGAAATTGGCTGAGTCTCCCTTACCCACCCCCACCACCATCCCACCACCATCCCACTGGCAACCACTCAGTCTTATTGCATCCTGTGTACTTGACACAGAATGCGCCAGCCCACAGGTCAGTTCTTCTATACTTGTCCTGGGATTATTTCCCATTCAGCAGTCTGACAGCCCATGGATAAAAACTGTTCTTCAGTCTGTTGGTGTGGCAGGCTATACTATGATATCTTCTGCCTGATGGTAACAAGGTAAAGAGGTGGTGACTGTGTTGTGAATCATCCTTAAGAATTTTTCCAACCCTCCTGAGGCAACGATCCCTAGCGATGTTGTCCAGTGCACCTAAGGGACAGTCCGTGATATATTGAGCAGTGCTTACCACCCTCTGTATTGTCTTCCTGTCAGCAGCTGTCAATCCAGCATATGTGAGGATGCTTTCAACTGTGGACCAGTAAAAGGAGATCATCAGTTGTTGCTTCACTTTGTTCTTACGCAAGACCCTGAGGAAATGCAGTCTCTGCTGGGCCTTCCTGACTACTTTAGTTGTATTGATCCCCCAGGAGAGGTCTTCGCTGAGGAAAACTCCCAGAAATTTAAAGGAAGAAACTCGCTCCACACAGCCCCCCTGGATGTACAATGGGGTTGATATGTCCAGATTAGCCAGGCCAGGCATTAAATATCAGCCTGTGATGCTTAATTTTCATTGTGCTTTACTATTCTACCCGCGAACAATCTGTACTGCCATGGAGAGGGCAAACTAAATAGAGTTGTTACTTTAGAGTTCATTTCAGATGAGTGTCAGAGGCAGCTCTGCCATGTTTGTGGGTTTTCTGTCTTAATGCTCACTAACTGCATGCCTATACAGGTATTTAGTTGGAGCCTTCACAGAGGCTTTTGTTGATTCAACACCACCAAGTGAATGTGTTAAATAATTCTAAGTGTTCCAAAATGGTATTCATATTTGAAGCCACATCAGTATCTCATACACATCTGTCTTAAAAATGTTTCTTGAATGCTAAACTATATCAATATTCCTTGCATTTATCCTTCTCAGATGTAATAGGGAGGAAATCTATGAATAGGACCAGTACATAGTAGCCCAGTAAGAGACCCCTTCCCTATGGGTACATTTTCCCATAAAGGTAGTTCCCTCCCCCCATAAACGGTTGTTACCCCTATTGGGAAAGTAAATTAAAGTCTATAGGTAGTGATAAATGGAAAGAGTAGTAACAAAACTGAGTAGAAATACTAGCACTGCTCCCTCAGCCTGTTTTGGCTTCCATTTCATTTGCCTTCTGCAGCCATTCTCTTTTTTCTCTCATATATCCTCTTCCCCGCCCCCTTCCCCTTCCCCTTCTCTATGACGGTTACTTCATGTCCACTCTCCTCCTGGGAGGAAGTTTGTTGCATGTTGATGTCGGTTGCAATCACGTGGTCTTCTTGCAGTTCTGTCCCTGTTCCCATGTACTCACGGGCATGAGGGATGATACCGGCATGACTTTTACTGCACGTCCTCATTCCGTGATGAGATGTGAAATTCCATGCCTTTGTTCTCCGTTTTTTTTTTCAGCCTGACCTTCCGTTTTTCGATGTTTCGATTCTCCGAAGCCTTACCTTCAATGCGGTACGGAGCTGAGTTTGAGGCATTTGTCTTTTATTTTAATCTCTCTGCACTGTGTTGCTGACTCCATAGGGAATGTACTGGCAAATGGCAGTTTGCACTCCTGCCACTAGATGGAGAATGGCACATTGCGGAGGGAGACTTACCTCACAGGCACTCATCTCAGAATGAGAAGCGAGATGAGGAGATTCCTGAGGCCAGGGAGGGGATTCTCTCATCCCGCTTAAATCACAGTTCAGGGGGCGTAGTCGGGACGAACTCCCTTTGCCCTGCAATGGACGTGCGGTTAGATTTCTTCGTACCGGTCCCAAGTGGGAAAGTGAACGGCGATGAGATGGACGTGAAGTATCAGCCTATGTCAAGTTGTCATTTCTTCCTGCCTCTCTCACTAGGGCACTTCCTTCTATTTCTCCTCTCTTGCCAACCATTTGCCTTCCTACCATTTGTTTTCATCCTTTGTTTCTGCCACTAAAATCACACACAACTTTTTTTCTCTTTTGGCCCATCTCTGGGTTCTTCTGGCTGGGGCATTTGTATCTTCTTTACCTTCAGCTAGAATGAGGTAGCCATGTGAACTATTTAAGAGCCCGGGCAAGTTACTGTTTGGACTGGAACCTTGGAAGTCTCCAGCCGCGATAGAGATTCCTGAAGCTACAATCCAAAGTGTCACTTTTTCTAGAGTGAATTTGACAAGACTCGCCACTGCATCTGAATAATAAGTATGAAATAATTGCATTCCCTTGTCAATCAATTCCAGCAAAACAGCAGGAATGCAAACTTTGTACGGTTCACATTCAAACGGTTGATAATGGGAAGCTAGAAAGCTATTTCATTTCTTCAAAGGGGAAGGCAAATTCTATGAACTGGACAGGAAAAGAGTGACAATGGGCATTCAAATTATTCCACAGTCACTTCTGTTCCAGTCTGTGTTTTGGATTCATTATTTCTCTAAGAAGGGAAGGTTGATGTAGAAGTTGGCAACTTAATATCACCTCTGGCCCTTTAGTTGAGGAGTCTGGATTACCACACCTCTATGTGGCGAAAAAAGGGGGTACCCTGTTTAGTCCCCAAACTACAACAGTTTCATGTATTGCAAAGAAGCAAACCAAACGTGTACACTGAGCATTCACTATGGCCACTAGAGATGGGCACGACTTGAAAAAAAAAATTTTCGAGTTGTCGTTAGTCGGGCCAGTCCCATTTCGGGTCGTTTCTGGTTTTCGCGAAAATTCGCAAAAATTAGTCAGTTCGTTTTTTTGTTTTTTCATTGTCGTTAGTACTGGGTTTTTTTGGGGGGGAGCGGGCTCCTGGAGGCACCTCTGTGGGGTGGGTGCCTCCTCTGGCCCGCTATAAAGGGAAATTGGGCTCCTGGAGGCACCCGTGGGTGCCTCCTGCCACTAGGAAGGGGAAGCAGGCTCCAAGAGACCCCTCTACATGGGGGTCTCCCTTCCTCACCTGCTGCTGCTGCAAAATGCTATGCAATAGCCATATGGATATTGCATAACATAATGTGCAGATGTGAGACCAGTGTGAGAGTGATAGGGTCATGCCCGCCCTTCACAAGGCTCTGGCACCACCATGTCTCACACAGAAGGGAATTGTACTTGCTGCGTGTAGTGCAATGCAAGCAAGTAGATCTGGCTTTAAGGTGGCTTAGTGCAAGAGCTAGGGTTAGGCTAGTGACGGGTAAGGTTACGGTGGGCTAGTGGGTTGCACCTCTGGTGTGCCTCTCTGACCCACTAAGAAGACAGTCTGTGACGTATGGGTACGGAGTCAAGGGTTAGGGTTAGGGCTAGGGCAGGTTTTAGGGGGCTTTTTGGCACATCCCAGAAGTCTCCATGGCCAAGTGGCCATGCGACTGGTGGGATGGCTCCAAAAATTTGCATGGTTGTCCACTCCCACATGGCTGGCCACTTGGCCAGCCCATCATTGCGCAGCTGTAAATAAAATAAAATAAAATAAAATCAATGGAGGACAGAGGAGGAGAGGAGAGACATTTTGTTGCAAGAAAAAACCCACTGCTACTGTGAAAAATCTGGCAGTTTATAAATTTTCGCGTGTTTCTGTTGTGCTTGTGTGTTTTTGGACCACGATTTCAAAAACAATATTGCGTTTGCCGCCCCATTTTGGATCCCCCGCCCGCACCGCATGGCATGGCGATGGCGACTCGCGAGTCCGGCTGCCCAGGACGGGGGGGAGGCGGGACCTCCCCCTCCAGAAACCACCCCTCCGGTAGGTGCCCTGCGCCCTTAGTCAAGCAGGCATTTTTCCGCCTGCTTTTTTGGCCCGGGAACGGGTGGGGGGAGAGTTTAAAAGTTTTTTCCTGTGCCGTCCGTGCCGCTTGCTTGCACTTTAATTGCGGCGGCCGGCGGCGAGACTGGGCTTTTTGCTGGCTGCGAGCCTGCGGCGAGTCCCACAGAGCAGCCCACTAGGACGGGGGATGGGGGGGAGGCCGGGGACCTCCAGAAACAACCCCTCTGGTAGGTGCCCTGAGGCACGGCAGGAATTTTTCCGCCTGCTTTTTTGGCCCGGGAATGGGTGGGGGGATAGTTTAAAAGTTTTTTCCTGTGCCGCCCATGCCGCTTGCTTGCGCTTTAATTGCGGGCGGCCGGCGGCGAGACTGGGCATTTTGGTGGCTGCGAGCCTGCGGCGAGTCCCACCAGAGCAGCCGAGGACGGGGGATGAGGGGGGAGGCCGGGGACCTCCAGAAACAACCCCTCTGGTAGGTGCCCTGAGGCACGGCAGGCATTTTCCCGCCTGCTTTTTGGCCGGGAACCGGGTTTTTTTAACTTTTAAAAACTTTTTTTCTGTGCCGCGTGTGGCATCGCGCGATCTCGCGATGCAAGGAACAAGCACGACAAATCAGACCAAAATTGTTCGTTCGTCGGTTCGAGCTCGAAGTCTGGGGGAGTAATTCCCGTTACCGTTTCCGTAGAGTAACGGAACCGAGTAACGGAAACGGAAACGGAAATACCGCTAAGTCGTGCCCATCTCTAATGGCCACTGACAGCCCTCTTCTTGCAGGAATTAAAAACTATGGGCTTAGACCTCCTCTGGGCCATTACTAATCCTATAGCCCTATTCAGGCCTTTTCATGTATGGAGTATACACCATTCCAAAACTCAAGTGTTATCTCCCCACCTCCACCTTAAAAGGTGATGAGTCTGACACATGAGATCTCTGTTATTTTCTAGGATTCAGACTCACATGAATAGCATGCGCTGTTATCGCATCTCTCCCTCTTCAGACTTTTTTGCCCAGGAGACTGACCACAATGGTGACTGAGGGAGTAAGGTTAGTTAGCTCCAGTCATCACATGGTGTGTGTGTGTGTGGGGGGGCTTGTCATCTAACCCCTGAACAGGGCTTTCATAAGGTAGTTCTGTGGCATGTAAATGACTGAAATAGATCTTGATATGATAATCAAATGAAAATATTTTAAGCAGAAGAATCAATGAGCTCATTGCTGGTTTGTTTTGTTTTTTGAATGCAAACACTGTTTTTTTCACATTGGCACTAACATTTAATGTCATATGTTCAATGGTAAGGCGAAATGAAAGTCATCAACATCTTTCAAACAGAAAAAAAATCACTTTGATTAGAATGTGTTCCATCTAGGGTAAGATTTTTAACACACTTATTTCATGTTGATAGACTCGGTCTTATCCTGTCACTGTATTCAAGGTGTCTCCGTGCACCATGGTATCTTAGAAACTATATCAAATATTGTGAAGCTATAAATAACATTCTAGCACTTATTTCCTACCTGTAAAAATATCATTATGGGAAGGGAGTCTTTCCCTAGAAAATTGTAAATATCTATGGATGTACATGACGAAGAGGAAATGAGGCAACCTTGTTTTGACATTATTTTGTCTGAGTGGCGACTGCTTGTTTTGAAACACCATCTCCCTGCCTCTTCCTATCAGTGAATCTTAACACACGAATGGATGACTAATATTTGAACGGTGCCAGCTTTGCAGATGAGCAGACATGATTACATGACAATCTGCTTTATGTTGCTCCCCCAAATGGTTCATCAGTCTGTTGCTTCCCATTCCTGCAGCAACTCAAAGTTTTTAAAAAGCAAGTATTTTTATGGGTACATACATATTTCTGTATGAACTTTATCATAACATTGGGTTTCTTCCTAGGTGTGCAGCATACACAATATTTGGTTGAAGTCCATATTTGGAAGTTTGGAAATAAAGCAGGATTAGAAGCCCAAAGTTGTATGCTGCTGCTTGGGGTTAAATTAGACATTTATAGTAACTGTACCTTGTCCATAATTAATCACCTTTCCACCCCACAGTGGCTTTCCTCTGAGATTCCTGTCTCAGCAACCAGAATTACCAGTTAAATCTGTGTTTAGCTTCCAGTAACCAATCATGAGACATACCTGTATCATCCTAAATGTAAGAAAAGTCAGTGAAGGGAATTACATGTTATGACAAATAGCCATCTTTTACCTATTGATGGATCACCTCTTCTAAAACTGGGGTGTCTCATCCAGTTTGATCCCCATATTATCATGGGAACCCATAAATAACTCTTATGTTTCTGACTATTTGGAGAAAGCCTGTGAATTTTGGAGGCACAGTAGTCTATTCAAAGGGAAAGTAGTCGTGCACATACCAGAGAAATAGGTGCAATGGTTTTAGCACAATTTCTTGGGAAAGACATGCAAAATTTTAACACTTCCTGATTAGAGAATCTGTATAGTAGATAGGATACCATATTTTAAACTTGTAGTCAGTCTTTTAAAAATGTATTGGTTTTGTATTTATTAGGACTGCGAGCTTTAGTTATAGTAACTGGAGATTGACCAACTACAACTTATTGAGTTTGGGGGGATTAGATTTGATCAGCTGGTGTGACATTAAGTGCACATATATACATTTATTTATTATTTCCATTTCAATCCTGCTACTTCTCTGGGCATTTCACATATAATATTTGGTTTAAAAGGAAGATTATATGAACAATACAATGCATTTCTTCTCAGAATTATATCTTTCTGCATTCAATTATGCATTTTCCTAGATCATCGTCACTGAAGTACTACAGGCAGTTGTAAGTACATTATGTTCCCTTTAGAACCATAAATTTATTATTCTGTGAGATTTCACATCACAGTATGGGAAGTTGAATTAAGACTTTGAAAGCCATCTTTAGCCTGTTCTTGCTGAGTGGCTGAATGTGTGAGGTCACATATGAAAAGTGGTTACGAGTTACGATGTGTTAGCAAACCAGACTGGATTTTCATATTTTACTCTTCACAGTCAACCTTGGCTATGCATGAAATAAAAGCCGGGTGAGAGCCCATCGGGGCTTAAATGTCTTCAAAAGAAACAGATTCAAAAAAAAGGCAATGAAACTCTTGATGCCTCTAGTATCTTGCCAAATATTCTCTAAATGAAAACAGCCAAATCTTGTCTGCTTCTCTGCATGCCTTTGGCCTTGTTGCCTAATTTGTGTCCCTTCTGTAGTTGGAAAAACTAGGCTACGTGATACTTTTATAGGTCACTAATAAAATAAAAAAAATACAAGGAGAGCTTTTGATGGCAAGCCATCTTTATCAAAGTATTGTACCAAAATACAGTCTTGGCAAAAGATGTAGTCTGCCTGGTGTTGAGATTCGTGGCCGGATGATATTAGCTAGCCACTGTTCTGATGGGGCAGGAGGCACGGCCAGTGTTAAAACTGCATCAATGTCCAGGATTGGGTTTCATGTCCCAGCTCTCCAAACAATCCCTCCAAACTCAATAAGTTGTAGTTGGTCAATCTCCACTTACTACTATAACTCAAGCTTGCAGTCCTACTAATAAATAGTCCATGCCCACCCAACCCCCATTCACTCCATTTAGCTCTCAAGACCATGATCCTTGGGGTCAGAGGGAGTGTGGGGGAGGTAGATGCAAAAAAAAAAAGTATTCCATTTGGAAGTTGGGCAACATTTAGTAAAACTCACTAGGTGAAGTCAAATGGAGCCAGATTAAAAAGAAGCAATTTTATCTAGTGGTTGCAGTCAAGGCCTCTGGTGTCAACAATTATCAATTATCACAGTCATGTGAAGAAGGGATAAGTAAACACAGCTCCCTTGTTGTATTCTTGTCTACTATGTAAGGATGTAAAAACTGGACAGCCAAGATGGCAGACAGGAAAAACATTGATTCACTTTAAATGTGCTGCTAGAGGAGAGCTTTAATGAGACATGGAACACCAAAAAGGTAAACAAGTGGCTCCTTGAGCCTGTCCTACTTTAAGCACATCATGAGAAGGCAAGATTCTCTGGAAACAGCAATAATGCTGAGAAAGGGGGAAGGCAGCAGAATTGTTTTTATTGCTTTGTTGTATTGTTAGCCGCCCAGAGTTCCGATTCGGAAGATGGGCGGGATACAAGTGTTTTAAATAAATAAATAAATAAATAAAAGAGGAGGAGCAAATATGAGATTGATTGACTTCTTAAGAGAATCCACAGACTTGAGTTTGCAGGGCTGCTACGTATCAAGAATAATCTGGATGGAATATGTATGAAGTGACTTCCGTTGCTTCCCCTGCTGTAAGACCTTCTGTGCTTTAAAAAGGTGACCAAATTGCACCCTTTTAAAGCACAGCCCTGTTTCCTCTGTGGTCACCAAGAGTGGGAGAGCACTTCCTTCTTTAGGGGGCTGGCTTGTCTGGCAGGTACCTGCATATTGGTGGGCTGGGGGTACAGTAGCACTGGTGTCTTTGGTGGCCAAGGAAACTACATCTGCTGCCGTTGCTGCTGCCAATCCACTGTCTGGCTACCAACGGTGCTGCTGCCGCCACCACCATCCACTGTTGCCACCAGACAAACAATTCCTGCAGAGAAGGAAGGGTAGCAGAGTCCTCAGCTGACACCCTGCCTGTTTGACATGGGGTGAAAATGAAGGTGCTGGAGCCACCACCCAAAGACAAGCATCATGTTGCTGAGTGCTCATTGATGGGAGGGATCCCAACTACCTGGTCAGTTATCATTCATTGCTATTGATGGTTGGGGGAGCCACCAGCAGTTTCACCACATTAAAACAGGGCATGTGTCTGGAGTGGTTTTACTGCTGTTTGCAGACAATCCACATTAAAAAGCTTACTGTGGGTTAGCTGCAAACATACAGTTCCTGCCACAGAATACATTTGCTAGTGCATGATGACGACGACGACGACGACGACGACAACGACAACGACGACAACGACAACAACAACAACAACAACAACAACAACAACAACGACGACAACAACAACAACAACAACAACAACAACAACAACAACAACAACAACAACAACAACAACAACAACAACAACAACAGGCAACCTGTAGCCCCCAGCCTAATTTCAAAATAATTATATTTTACTTTATTTACCTTATTTACAACTTATCAAAACACAGGAACAAAATAAATAATAAAAATGCACAACAAACACAAAACTCAGTAACATCCAAAAACATCCAAAGGTTCAGTTCGGATTCAGTTCAGAACCCCAGACTCATACCAGAGGTCAGAACTGAACATAGATTCAGTTCAGGCCCAACGTTAGAATGTTTACAAACAGCAGATATTCCTGAACCTCATCAGGCAGAGGCCAAGAGGGATTCTGACCACTGTGGTCCAGAGAGTAAGGTTTTTTTCCATTTTGTGGTTCAGACCTGTAGCAAGAACTCCTGATCCACCTCTTAATCGCCTGTTAGTCAAGAAGAAACTGTGTCAGTGTGTGAGTGTGTGTGTGTGTGTGTGTGTGTGTGTGTGTGTGTGTGTGTGTGAGAGAGAGAGAGAGAGAGAGAGAGAGAGAGAGAGAGAGACTGCAGTGATGGTGAAACTTTTAGAGACCGAGTACCCAAATTGTGATTCAGAACCCAGTAATTTTTAGCAAAGTGCCAATACAGCAATTTAACCTGAATACAGGTAGCTGTGAAGGGGCGATGTTGGGTGTCCACAGAAAGAACTCCGAGTGCCACCTTTGGCATCCATGCTATTGGTTTGCCAACACTGCTATATTGCCAGTGATAAAGGAATGGAGGAGTTGTGGTCCAAAACATGTAGAGGGCTGAAGGTTCCCCACCCCTATCCTAACACTCAACCAGTTAGAACAGGGGAACCCAGTATTTTGATCTTCCTTGGTCAAACAGAACACAGTGGAAGATAGAGGATTATACACCAATGAGTCCCTGTTCTAGGGAAAAAAAGTCAAGATACAAATAAAATAAAATAAATAATGAGGTAAATTATTCCAATGATCATTCTCGTCTAGTTTGGTCTAGCGAGCTTCCAAAAATGGGAAATAATTAAAATTAATAATAAATAAATTAAGACATGACGGGAAGTGCCTGAAGAAGGGCACTGCAGGTAGGCACTGTAAATGAATGTGGTTCTGAAGGTTTTCTTTGCGCCAGTGAAGTCTTACGGCTGCCCAGAGCTCTCAGCTGATCCATTTTTAAAGACAAGTTGTAAGGGTATCTCAGATGAGTGGCAGGTGTTAGACGATGAAATGGCTGCTATTGGAAAGGCAATCTACATATGAAGAGAAGCCTAGGCCTCTAATGGCTTTCTCCTGTCTGACTCCCAGAGTGTGGAATGCGCTCCCACTCTCGAACTGAAATCATATCCAACTCTCATTACTTTAAAAAAGGGTGGAAGGGCCTGTCTTTTTCCACTGAGATATATATACAGTATTGTGCAGTAATTTATTAACTGTTTGCACACTTCAGTGATTTGGTAGGTTTTATGGCAGTGTTTTTTTTTTAATTCATTTTAATGATCTTTACGGTTACATTTGTTTAAATTTGTTTCTATTGTGTATGAAAATGCTTGGGCCATGAACATTATTTTGTAGTAGAAACTAAGGATATAAATGTAAATAAGTAATACTACCAACAGTCACAATAGATATAATCCTGAACCAGCCCGTGAGACCTCACATGTGCTTTTAATTTTTTTAAACCACCTGTATTAACTATTAAAGCTTTTTGTATTGGGAATATTTCACCTTGGGGGGAAAGAGAGTAAAAACAAAATAGGAAAATTTTTCAGTAGGAGCAGAGTTCTCTCTCTCACATACAGACACACAAACAGTCTGACACGCTTCACCTGTCATGTTGGTGAAATCTAAGAGCCAGTTCATACTGACCTGCTGTAATGTGAGAGAAGCTTAGCTCTGTGTTCTCATTCCATGTATTATTCATCTCATTGTTATGATTTATTCATTGCATTCATCATATTCCTTTACCAAGCACAAGGTGGTGCACACAAATGGCGTGGTTCATTCTTGAGCATCTCTGAACCTGTCAGGAGGGAAATGTGACCGAGCAGCCCAATTAAGATACATTGCATACCAAGCAACTCTATGAGCCGGGGGCCAATTTGGTGGATTCTTTTCATGCAGAGGCTGCTTGATGAGATAAAAGGCTGAAATTCACACCGGAAGCAGTCATTACCATTGGCTTTCTCCACATAATTCCTTGATATTATGTTATTGTGTAAGTTCCTATGTGGCAATATGAGATCGCAGTGTTGAGCAGGTCGCCAGTTCTGTATAAAGATGCCATCTTAATGGCAGCCTTCTTCTGCTTTGGTATGCAACAGCACAAGAAGGGTTTCCAAACACTGTGAGAAGGAAAAAACACCAAGAAGTGCCTTTTGTCAGTTTGAAAAACTTTGCAGTAAGCCAAGATGACCAATGTTCAGACCAGTGGAAAGGTGAATACTCATGATAACAATACTGTTATTAGAACTGTCAGCAGATATGATCCACAGTTCGCCCACTTGCCATCATCGTGCGACTGCAAATGTATGATACGTACTGAATGGAGTGTAGGAAGGCAACCTTTGTCTTGTGTGACTCCAGCCTTGGTTTATGCTTTGCTTCTCTGTGGGACATTTAGTGCCAACTGCAAAGGCCTGAAGAAGCTCTTTGTCTAACTCTTGCATAAAGGGAAACTCTCTCAAAAAGCCATTTTAAAATGCCTGGTGGAAATGCCTTGTCACATCCAGACAGCCTGAATCAACAAGAATGCAGAATTTAGCAAGCACCAGTATTCACTCCGTCCCTGTTCCTGTCACCAAGGGAGGGCAGGGAAAGGCCGGTGAGCTTTGCCAAATGGGCAAGAGACGCAGTGCTCCGATGTGTCACACACATTTTCTTTTCAGAGGCTAACCTTTCTGTGTCCCCTTGTGTTTCAGAGAGAACAGAGGCAGTATCAATGCTATTCATTCTTCTGCCTCTGTGCTCTCCAGGGCCCATTTCTGCTTTTATGAAAGTTGGTTGATGTTTTGATATTGATGTTCGACAATGAAGGGGAAGCCCTCAGGCTTCTATATTGTTCCATTCCTTTCATTTGTCTCTGAAACTTTCACCACTTTATCTTCACTGGTCTCTCCCTCACCTCTTCTGCTGAGCAAGCTTCAATAGCTCTGGCCCACCCGCCATTCGCCCTTCAAATATGTCCACACAATCCCTCAACCATATGTTTGGGCATATGTTATATCAGGGCATATGCTGTAATTCATAAGGATTAAGATTTATTGCCAGCAGCATGCATTTTCCTCTGGTGCAAGGCAAGTCTTGCTTCCATTAAGAGGCGAATGAATAACATCAGAGGCTGGATCAACTACTTTGAAGAAGCCAACGATCCCATTGCGGAAGCTACTCAAAGCTTTGCTAAGGTGCAGAAGATGTTGAGCTGTTGAGCCTTCAAATATTTTGAAGTGGTCAGAAAACGCAGTGCAAAGGAGGGCACCATCTTCAGAGCAGTGTGAATTTATGGACAGATTTAGTAGAGATTTCTGCACTTGCAAGGCTTTTGGAGCCAGAACAAAGACTTTGGGGCTAATAATGCAGCACAGCTGTACTCTTAAAAGATCTCTCATGTTAGATCCAGCATGGCCGACTCATGATTGGGGGGGGGGGGGGGAGAGAGAAAGAAAAAACAATTAAGATGATAATTGTGCCCGCTGGCCTTTTAAAGTCCCTCATTTTGGTGGTTCCTTTTGGATGTCATTTGGAGCATCCTTCTGTGGTTGGAAAAAGGAAATAATATAATAATAAAACAGAACACCCGGCTGGGCAAAGCTATTGTGGGGCCCCTTTTGATTGTGACTTTGTCTTGCCATTTGTGGTAACAGGGTCTTCACACAGAGCTGGAAACACATAAACCCCATCTATGACCCAGAGAGGATAAAGTCAAACAGGCACCATAAAAAAATTCTGCATAGCATCACTAGTCTGGAGGTGGCCTCTGTCAGCACCTCAAAGAACAAGCGATAATGCCTGCAATTAGGACGGTGTTCGTGGCAATCCATGGCTGGCTGGCCACCCTTAGCTCATTGGGAAATAAATTATACACACCTTTCTCATACATAGACTTTGGGTCAGTTGCATTTTGGAATAAAACTCAAAAGAAATCCCAGCCAGTGTGTACTTTGGTTGTGCTGACTGAGGGGTCTTGAAAATTGTGGTCTGGAAAACTAAACTCATCAAAGTTTTTAATAAATAAGAAACAAAACTCAAAGATATCTTGATAAGACTGAGCACTGGGTTGAAAACAACTGAACACAGAAAAGTGCAAATTTCTACCCACCGGGGGTTGGGGGTACGACCAAATAGTTATAAGTAGAGATGGGCACGACTTAGCGGTATTCCCGTTTCCGTTTCCGTTACTCATTTCCGTTACTCTACGGAAACGGTAACGGGAATCACTGCCCCAGACTTCGAGCTCGAACCGACGAACGAACAATTTGGTCTGATTTGTCGTGCTCGTTACTTGCATCGCGCAATGCCAAGCGGCACAGAAAAAAAGTTTTTAAAAGTTAAAAAAAAAACCGATTCCCGGCCCTAAAAGTAGGCGAAAACTGTCTGAGGGCACCTACCAGGCCAGAAGGGTGTTTTATTTGGGGGGGGGGTTCCCCGCCCCCCTCTCCTTGGCTATTGCTACTGCTGCGCTGCTGGTACCAGGCTGGGAGGGCGCATCCATTTGCCATGCAGTGCGGGGGATCCAAAATGGCGACCGCAATTTTTTTTTTTTTAAATCGTTGCCCAAAACCCCACCAAAGCACCACAGAAACATGCGAAAATTAGCTATTTTAAATGCTTGAATTTTTACAGGAGCAGCAGTGGGTTTTTCTTGCAAAAAAAAGTCTCCGTTGATTTTATTTTATTTTATTTTATTTTATTTTTTTACACCTGCACATTTGCAATGATGGGCTCGCCCATGGGAGTGGACCATGCAAAGTTTTGCAGCCATTCCACCAATCGCATGGCCAGGTTTTGCTGACTGTACCAGGCTGGGAGGGCGCATCCATTTGCCATGCGGTGGGGGGGGGATCCAAAATGGCGACCGCAATATTTTTTTTGAAATTGTTGCCGAAAACCCCACCAAAGCACCACAGAAACATGCGGAAATTAGCTATTTTAAATGCTTGAATTTTTACAGGAGCAGCAGTGGGTTTTTCTTGCAAACAAAAGTCTCCGTTGATTTTATTTTATTTTATTTTATTTTATTTTTTTACACCTGCGCATTCGCAATGATGGGCTCTCCCATGGGAGTAGACCATGCAAATTTTCCACCAATCGCATGGCCACTTGGCCAGGTTGACCACAGAGCCTTCTGGGATGTGCCAATCGGGCATAAACAGCCCACTAATCGTAGCCCAAACCCGAACCCTAAGCCTAACCCATACGCCAGTACACTGTCCTTCTAAGTGGGTCAGAGAGGCACCCAGATGCACCCCAATACTCACCGTAACCTCACCCGTAACTAGCCTAACCCTAGCCGTTGCGCTAAGCCGTCTTAACCCTAAGCCAGATCTACTTGCATTGCACTACATGCAAGTACGTGAGACACAGCGGGTGCAAAGAGTCTGCCAGTCCGTCACTTGTGGCTCTGGCTGACTCCTGCAGCTCCCTCCAGGAGCCCGCTACCCCCTCCCCAAACCAGTACTAACGACAACGAAAAAACGAAAAAACAAACCGACTAATTTTTGCAAATTTTCGCGAAAAACGGAAACGAGCCGAAACGGAACCGGCCCGACTAACGACAACTCGAAAAAAATTTTTTCAAGTCGTGCCCATCTCTAGTTATAAGATAGAGCAGGCATGTCCAAACTTCAGCCCTCCAGATGTTTTGGATCACAACTCCCACAGTCCTTTGCCATTGGAAATTCAGGCTTGGAATTCTGGGAGTTGTAGTCCAAAACATCAGGAGGGCCAAAGTTTTGTCATGCCTGAGATAGAGGAATACCTGGCTCAGTAATACTGTGAGTAAGAAGAATCTTTAAATTGTTGTAGATTACAAGCTGAACACTACATACTTCACAGTCCGTGTGTGTACAGAAGTATGACAGTTCTAAAGATGTGTAGCCAGTCTCTCTGGCACTGTAATAGGTGTGGTGTTTTTGTCAGCATACTTTGTTTTTAATGGGCTATAAAACTGAGATAGTTTTATTGCTTAGAGAAATTAAATGTCCCATATCATTCATTACAAACAGCTCTGAGGGTAAAAGCAACCTTGTCTTGGCTAATCTCCAACTAGGTCATCGCCGTCTGAATAATTTAACATTTCCTCATAGATTTAATTGATTCAGATAATCTCGATTAAACAGCTGGGGAGGGTTCATGATCTCACTCCAGAGGTGACTAAATTAGAGACTTGTGGCTCAACTGGTACACTTAACGGCCCAGGTTGAGAGTTTACTGAGAAATGTTCCAATGCACATCTGGATATGGAAAAGAAACTCTCTGATGACATTTGATCCATGGTACTGTGATTGATCCATAGTATTTCATTTAAAGCAGGGGAGGTGAACCTTTTAATATGAATATTCTGGCTTGGGAAGCCAGGAAGGCTTTCATATTTTGTCCAGTTGCTCTGACTGAACTTTCAGATAAACTCACCTGGATGACTGAGAATCTTCACAGACATATTCATATTTTGGGCACATAATGAAAAGGACAGCTTCTTTGGAAAAGACAATAATGCTGGGGAAAGTTGAAGGCAGCTGGCACTGTACAGCTTGATCAAGGCCAGGCAGGCTGGTTATTCTCCCAGAAGGCACATGTGCATTTACACTTTTACTACCTTTCCATCTAGTAAGAACATTTTCTTCCTTTGTTGTTTATAGGAAATCTCGTGTTCCGGCCATACAAATCAAAGCCTCTGTCGCCGGAATGGATGCAAAGGTACATGTAATGGACTAGATCAGTGGTTCCCAAACTCTTTTGACTTATCACTCCCTTTACTCTACAGTAAGACTGTTGTATCCATGGAATCGGTGGCCACAGTTTTAATTGTCCACTGTTGGGGGGATCATTTAAAAAAAATACACCTTCCCAGCATGTATTAACAGGACTGGCCACTAGATGATACCGCAGACTATGCTGTAGAGGTGGCTTAATACAAAATGCCTTTGTGCTGATTTCTCCAAGAGAAGCAGCTGCCCAAAAAATGGAGAAGTGGCATTGCTTTATAGGGGCAGGCAGAGAAGGCTCCCTTGTGAACAGGAGGACAGAAAATCCTGAGCCAGGGGCCCCCTTCATGCACAGACACCAGAGGAACTGCATGTAAGGATGATGAGAGGATTCCACGTCACCCTCGAATGTATGTCCCAGCACCCCATTGTGCCACAGTGTACAGTTTGGGAAACCCTGGATTAGACCTAGATAGCATTGGTTGTGAAGGCAAGCAAGGAAGCAGCTGGCATTGAGCAAATCTACGGTTGGTCAGTGCTAAAGAGGGCATCGGCAGGGATATCATTTGTCAAGCCAAGTTTCATCATGGAAAAAAGACAAGCTATAAATGGAATAAATGCATTCAGAAATGAAATCTATCTGAGACCAAAAGCAAAGTGTCAAGTCTCCCTTTCCCTTTAAATTGATAGTGACCCTCAAGTGCGGGGAGGGGGTAGTTTAAGTGGCTGCATACTTCTAGAGAAATTCTGGCACATTTAGGTAGAAAACAGATGTGTTGCTCTACATTTAAAGTCATTTTCATCTTCTGTTTCATGCGCCATCTCATTCTCCCAAGTGATCTAATAATAACCAAGTTTTCCACTCTTTTTTTTAATGTTTTTTATTAAATTTTAAACTACATACAACATAAGAAAATGAAAGTAAAAAAAAACTACAACTACAAACAACTACAACTACAAGTTTTCCACTCTAAAAAGCCTACCCATTTGTCATTTTCTCTGCCATAATCTCTGCACAATTATTGTCAGAGACTCGGAAATGGCTTCCCAAGTATATCTAATACCAAAGTGCCAAAGCTTCAAAACAAACAGGTAACCAAGATAGACCGCTGTGAATGTTCCTGTACAAGAGTACACTCCGGGGTATGGCTGAACAAGATCAGCTCCGGAAGAAACAATTAATGCAATCAATTTCACTTTGCGTTGTCTGTTGTCTCCCAAATTAAGTCATTAATCTTTAGGTCCATTCTGTTGTCATCCGTGGAATTTAATTAAAAGACTTCATAGTAATACACTGATGTTATTGTTGTGTGTACAGTATTCTGAAAGACAGAATTAGAAACAAGAGAGGGATCTTGGCCCTCCCTACAAAACCAGTAGGAATGGAGGGTAAGAGAGCCAAAATCTTTCCAGAAATGCCACACTTCTTTCTTTCTTTCTTTCTTTCTTTCTTTCTTTCTCTTTCTTTCTTTCTTTCTTTCTTTCTTTCTTTCTTCTCTCTCCTCCTCCTCCTCCTCCTCCTCCTCCTCCTCCTCAATGGTCATCATGAATGATGATCCCAGACCCTGGGTTTACTTTCCCAACCTCCTGAAGGGAAATGGCTTGGCACACTCCATGTTGACCAAGACGTTTCCTCATCTTGATGGAGAGCGAGGCCAGGTCAGTAGGATTCCCTTTAAATGCCGATTTCATGTCATAGTGGATATATTTCCTCCCTGGTCTAATCCCTAAACATGAGGGTGAGGAACTGCAAAACAACTCTCCTTGTTCTGTAAGGGATAGAAGTATTTTGTGCTGCTCCTGGCAAGAGAAGAGAAGGATCCTTTCTAAGTGACTTAAGGCAAAGTGAGAAAATAATTATTTAACAAAATAATGGCATTTTTAAGAGGCCGGGGGATCAACTCCCCACCCCAGCATCTACCAGGGATCGCACCAGCACTGAAGATAGGCAACAAAGAAAGAAAGAAAAGGAAGAAAAGGAAATGAAAATGTTGCTTGATTTCCACTACCATCATTATGTTGGAAGTGCTTGAGGGCAGTGCCTCCTGTTTCCTTGTACAACCAACACTGTGGTGATTCCCAGGAGGAGAAAAGGACTTTACCAGAGGGGACCTCTAGGGCCATAAGAATTCAGAGCTGCCACTGCCCACCTCACCCCACATTCATACACGTGTACAAAATGATTATGGCTGCTGATTTTTGCATGTTTTTTTTCCATCACAGCATTGGTGTGTTTTTACCTTTTTGGAGGGAAGAGGTGGGATTAACCCTCCACCAGACTCTTGGTGGTGGTTCTGTCTATGTGCACTGCTTCACAGATGGAAAGAATGCAAGTCCTGTGAAGAGAAAGTGTTGTGCATGTTACAAACACCTAGATAGGATCAAGTAGTACCTGTTGTTTCACTCTCATCTTCCAGTGAAGAAGGTAGCAGTGCTTCTGAATGCCTTGTCAAGGATTCTCTCCTGCTGACGACAACAAAGAATTTGATGAGCATTCTTTGCACATCTCGGACCCACCACCAGGTTATGACATTTGTTCGTTTCTTTACTGCATTTGTATCCAGCCAGCCGTTTAACACAGCCTGGGCCTTTTCAAGAACCTTGTGAGATAAGTTAGGCACAAAGAGAGTGGCAGTTCAAGGTCTTTTAGTGAGCTCCGTGGTTGAGTAAGGGTTTGAAGTCAGCTCTCCTTGGTTCATGTCCCATGTGACAACCCTAAAGGGCACCATTCCTTCACCCTAGAATTTCATTCATGAGCTAATATTGCAAAAATAACACGATAGTCTCTGATGCTATGCCAAAAATATCATAGAGAGTTGTAGGAGCACTTCCCTTCAGCCACAAGGATTTATGTCATCTACAGAATTTAATATCATAAGCTAGAGCTGTTCCCTTAACATTTTCTTTGATCTACTGGCATTGTTCCATGTGGGGGTCTACCAAGGGAATTTTGAGATGGCCTTTATGCCTCTGCAATAATCACATCACTGAAGTGAAATCGTTGCCTGAGGACCAGTTAAACATTTGCTGTCTTTTATTGTTACACAGTGCACTGTTCCTGTTGTGCTAAAAAAAAGCCACTGTTTCCATTGCTTTTGGTGTGTGTGTGTGTGTGTGTGTGTGTGTGTGTGTGTGCGCGCACATTTTGCTCAATCTTGCTCCTGTTTTCGTTAGGTTTTGTAAGTACCGGTAATCTGGGTCACAAAATCAAAGATGTTTGTATGTATGCCAATTGGAGCCTTTATACACGACCCCTAAGCTCCGCAGGAAATGGCTGCAAGGTCCGGACCTTACAAGTGTTTTCCCACCAGCTCCGGACTTTGCAGACAATTAAGTGCGACCCCGCCCACCTAAGCGCGACCCAGCTGCACTTTCTTGTACCTGCTTGAGGTGGGTGAAAATCCCCAGGTCCGGATTTAATCTGGTCAGTGCGGGGCTCTCCTGGCTTCTGCTTGTGTTTTTTTTTGCCTCCTGCCCCTTTAAGAGAAGAGGTGGGAGGAAAAAAAGCAAGCAGAAGAGAAACGGAAGAGAAACGGAGCTCCGGGAAGCTCCTCCAGGTGAGCTGCATTTTTTCCCCTCTTTCTCTGGTGGGGAGGAAGGAAGGGCAACGAACCCCTAAGATCTTTGGTCCGAATTTAAGGGACCAGCGGATCTTAGGGGTCGTGTGAAAAGGCCCTTGGTGACTTCAGGAAAAATCTGAAACTAAACATACGTCCTTGGGTGTACTTTGGGGTTTTTTTAAACTACATGTTAAAATATGGGAAAATATCCCATAGAGTTTTATAGGAAAGTAAAAGGATAACATATAAAAACAATAACTTATATAACATATGGTAAAACATATATCAAGCATCAGTATCTCATTTTAAAGGAGATTTATGAATAGGCCATCTTCCTTTGAGTCCTGCAAAATCTGGCTGCTGTTCTTCTGTCTGGCCTGGGAAGGTGGGCATCCAATTAATTCCATCTATAAAGGCAGTTGTAATTGTGGCGGGGCCATAGGTAGGTTTGAGGTAAACAGGCCACTTTTTAAAACTGCTGTTTGGATTTCTTTCTTTTCATCTTAGTTAGTTCCTTTTTTTTGTTAGACCTTAGCACAAATGATTAGGGGACTGTTTGATCTTAGCATCTTAGTAAGATGAAATGAATTGCTAATATGTTGCAAAGACTGAGTCATACTAATTACTTGCATATTAATCAGTCTCGTAACAATCTCAAAAGAGACGCTATCTACCACCTGAACGGCTTCTGCCTGCTGGAAGTAAACAGGTACTCAGTGGGAGCACTACAGACTGCTACAGGTTTTTAAAAAGCACAAAAGAGAGCTAACATATAAAATTTCATTTCTCCCTTGAATTGCACGAATCAGAGCAGCACAATTTCCATCATACACTGTTCCTTCTGCAGTAAGTTAGTTCGTCTCCAGGTAGTGGCCTGAGAAAGGTAGGTCTTGGGCTTACCTATAGCCCTATTGTTGATCTGCTGTCTGATGGTGGCCGCTGGCCCCTTCTCCTGTCATGGTGGCTCCATGTGTTGGCCACCAAGGTTGATGGGGCATGCTGGGAAGCTGACATGGGTCAGGGGATGAGTATGTGTGGATCAACTGTGTAGGCATTGTATTTATGTTGGGGAGGGCAGAGGAACTATATGTAGATTTTGAACTACATTGGAGTGTACTAGTGATACCAAAATGTCAGAGAATTCAGACATTTGTTGGTAGGGGATCGAAAATCACTCTAAGCATATGTGGCTGATAGAGAGTTATCTGTCATTTGTGCATCCCTGAACAAGCTGCATAGTCCCACAGCACCACCAGAAAAATAGGCTAGAAGCTTCTTCTAAATACTTTATAGCTAGACTCCAGGAGTACAATATTCTAATTGCACGTCTTGAGATGTAATAAATAAATAGTTAATTAATTATCTGGAAATATTGTTTTGTATTGTGCAATATTTTCCTGCAGTTACTGCAAGCAGCTTTGAGTATGATTTCACCATGAAACAGCAGCTTTCAATAAACATGACGGTTATCAGAATGTATTGTTCGTACCAGCCTTTTCTTGCCGGAGTTTGTGTTTGTTGTATGGCTGGTGTTGTCCAGGTTTTTTTTAATCTTTTGTTTTAATTTGATTTATTGTTGGGGTTTGTTTTCTTTTGAATAAGTTGTTTATATTGCAGCGTGTTGTACACCACCCAGAGTTCCCGAGGGAATGTCAGACAGACAAGTATAAAAATAAAATAAATAAATTATAAGCACATCTGACAAAAATGATGTGGCTTTCATATCCTCTTCACACCAACTCTCAGACATTGTAGGGATGTGTAGGGATGTGCACATTGAACATTTTCAGCTTTCTTTCATTTTCAGTTCTTGGGGCTCTTTTCATATTTTTGTATCCTAATCATTTAATTCTACATGAAAGGGAAAGCCTATTTTGCTTTTCGCATTCATGTTTTCCCATTTCCCAGCAATCGAAAAGATATACAGAAAACTGCTCCATAAAAGTGGAGACAAGTCAACAGAGAATCATTCCGTCTCACCATGAAAGGGTGCAACCATATACAGTACTAGAAAGAAAAATCATTATCAGATCTATGCAGGTACTAATTTGTATCATCATCATCATTAGCAGCAGTAGAAATAGTCATAATACTATGGAGGCACTGTTTTATCATCATATCACCATTGCCGTTCCTGCTTGTCCCCTCCTTCTTAAAAGTGACTTTCCTTTTTTTTATAGCCAAGACCAACTGACCCTTTGTCCATCTTAGTACGCATAGCATTATAAGCGACTTCCAGATGTCTCCAGAATCCAAAGTTGATGTCGATTTAACCTGTAAATATCCCATCAATATTATAAGCAATAATATCAAAATTCTAACAGAAACTTGATGAACGTCTTGACTACATGCCAAAAGGGATTAACAACCAGGTTGGCCATTAACTTTTCTAGGATTCTTACACTAACCTGAATGGAAGAGTGCAGTATTCTCTTGGCAAGCCAGCAATAGATTTTGAGAAAATCTTGTGTTTGAGTTGCACTATGACTTCTCCTAATTCAGGATCATTTTATGAACCAGCTGGAAAGCCAGCAAAAATATTCACTGACTTCTAAATCAGTTTCAGTCTTCTCATTTCCCACATGGCTACAGTCATTACCTTACCATTTAGTTATTCTTGGTATTAATGGCAGCGGCCCCTGGGAAACTGTCTGCTGCTGTTTTATTGTTGCTATTTTAAACTTCATGGATAAAACAATCCATGCACATAATTTAACAGTCAGGCTCCAAAATATATTCAACATCATTGTGAGGTAGGCCTCAGTATGTCTCCTCAAGGTACCGAGACCTGAGCTCACACTCTCATCCGGAGAGAAACGTTTATGCCTGGAAAAACAGCCATGCACCCCTCCCCTGCCCAGGGAAGTAAGGTAGAGGCCCTGTTTATAATCCAATTCAGGCAACAATGCAACTGCATTGCAGCAGCAGGCATCAGTCCCAATTCTACAGCTGTTTACTGAAACTTTAGAAATGAACCAAAGTACAGTGTCTGCTTTTGGTCTGTTTCCAATATAAGATATAATATCCCAGAATGCCCCACCTACCCCCTTCTCAGTGGCCATGGTGACTGGGGGATTCTGGAAATAGTCTTTAAAAATAACCAACACACACTGCAGTTAGGGCCCTACCCTTCCATAATCCTTAAGTGATAATGACACTATGTAAGATTATACGGAGCGATTTCTTTTAGATCAGGAAAATGAAAGGTACTTCTACAACACAATGACTGCGAATTGCCATTCCACAAGAAATGAAAAGGGCCATTGACAAGCAGCATTTTATGCATTTTGCTACATATTTGTATTGTCAAGAAGGAGCTGCAGAAGATATGGAAAGAAAAAAGCCCTTTGCTATATAAAAACACTCAAAGCCCAAGGTTAAGAATGAGACGGCGGTGGGAGGACGTGGGAGCAAGCATTACAGCTATTCTTGGGTCTTGTAGGAATTCTGAGGAAGGCCTCTCTGAAACCCTGCAACTGGAACCCACGCTACTGCTAGGCGCAAGGCCAGCCTCCTTCTGCAACCATTCCTCAATTGCTCCAGAGCAACAGGGGCTATTTTCAGGGTTATCTGTGAGGTCAAGCTGACAGAAATTCTGGGCACTACGAGCAACCAAGCTGTGGGAGCAGAACCAGCTCCAGACATTTTAGTGCCTGTGGAAGAATATCAAAGGGGGCTTTGTTCACCCATTAGATGAGACAAGGTACCCAAAGGCCAAAACTAGCCCCGTTATTTTAATACATGGTGACACATTCATCAATGCCCCTTTCTGGCAATAAAGAGTATAGCTATGCTCAAATGACCTTTTTGAAATTCTCCACCGTCTTTGTGGGAAAATAAGGCCCTTTCCACAACTTGGTTTGCTTACTAGTATTTGCATGGCAGTCATGTTTCAAGATTGAAAGGATTTCAGCACTCACTTCTTGTCCCCCAAAGGTATGACTTGGAGGACTCATAGCAATCATTTTGGCTCTGCTATAGACGTTTATAGTACTGTTACTTCTCTGGAAGGCCTGTCACAAGCATAAGGAGGGTCAGGGCTATGTCCAGCAGGGGGTCAATGAGGGCACACAAACAGGGCTTTGCTTCAGGTTGCCCAAATTTAGAGACCACAACCCTTTCTCCTTGACTTCCAAAGATTGGACCAGCAGCCTGGTCAGCCACAATGGGGAAAAGACAGAATGGCATAAAAACAGGAGACTGGGCTGCTGAAGGAGCACATAGGACAGGTCTGCCTAGCTACCAGAAGGCTCTGGGCTGGATAGTATAGATCAGTGGTTCTCATCCTGTGGGTCCCCAGATGCTAGTGGACTGCAACTCCCAGAAATCATGGCCAGCTCAGCTAGTGATGAAAACCTGAGAGTTGCAGTCCAGGAACATCTGGAGACCCACAGGTTGAGAACCACTGGTATAGATAGAAAGTGCACTTTTGAGCACATAACAATAATTCTGATTTGTGGTGACCTTTTACATGTTTTCTAGGTAGATTCACCACCATTCCCTTCTTCTAGGGGCACTGTGGGACTGTTCAGCTTGCCCAAGGCCACAAATGCTCTTCTGGGATGCACAGTGGGGAACTAAGCTGCCAACCTCTGGATCCACAACCAGATCCCTAAGTCACTTAGCTATACCCCTGGCTCTATATGGTATGCTAATCTCTCTCTCTCTCTCTCTCTCTCTCTCTCTCTCTCTCTCTCTCTCTCTCTCTCTCTCTCTCTCTCTCACACACACACACACACACACACACACACACACACACACACACACACACACCATTTTGATTTGGTTTTTATAGCTGTGCACAATACTGCTGATGTCTTATAGAGGAGAGATGATTAGCAAGGCATTTAGTGCTGGAATTACTTTATTATTTGCACATCATGAATTACAACATGGATTTAGGGGTGCATCTTGCACTGCTCCCAGGTGTTAAAAATGATAGGTTATGGCTCTGCCCGGTTACAGGAAAAAGACAAACCTAGTGTCGTACCACAATTTGACTTTGACAATTTCTCTCAAGTTTTATTTCCTTATGGAAGAGGAGTTTATTTCCCTTCCTCAGTCTCAAAGCTCTTTAAAACTACTACTTTTTTGTTTCTGTAACATGCAATGTAGCCAAATGTGCTGTGCTTGTCTGTCTCAATGTCTTCTGCTAACATCCTTAGCTTCCCACACTCTCTGAGAAGAAAGACCCCCTGCGGAAGGAGCTACTTTTAACATCTCCTTCTTAGGTCTTAATTGTAATGTAGGAAACTGGGGAGCCTGTTGGCTGCCTCTGTGATGACTGCACAATGAATGACAAGACATGCGTGCACACACAACGACACTTGACACAAACATACATCCACACATGTGGTAGGGCATGCACAATAATTTGCGCCTCACTCACGAGAATTTCACTGAAATTTCTCCTCCTCTGATGAAATTCTTGTTGAAGGCAGTTTCTTCTCTATCCAATTGATTGAAGACGGCCTAAATTCTCCAGGGAGAATGTTTCCACACCAACTTGTGTACAACAACAAATTAATCAACCAGCAGTTTGTTGTGCTTTCAAGCCACATCGGTTCTGCTGTCTAAAGCATCAGACGCTCTGCCTCCTGGTGAAACTAAGCCTAGAATTTCTTTCCAAAAACCCAGAAAACTGTAAGAGAGAGACAAATGAGCCTTTCTCCATTTCTTTCAGAGCTGCAGAATTAGAAAATCACTTTTATAAAAGGCAACAGAGAAAGAGCATGATGAAACAGATTGGGCATGTTTCCTTGACAACTACAGTGATACCTCTGATAACAAATTTAATTCGTTCTCTGAGGCAATTTGTTATCCAAACTATGGTTTCCCATTGAAATGAATGGAAAATCAATTAATACATTCCAGAGGTCCAAAAAAGGAAAAAAAGCTAGGTTTTTTTTCCAGAGTTCTTTATAAAGTGCTCTTTAAAGGTATGCACTGCTGGAACACACACCCCTGAACACCCTGCCCTGCAGTGCAATGCAAACATGGAAAAAAGAAAGCAGCAAGATTACCCCAGCCTGTTCTCAGAAAAAATGCAATGGGGAATAATGCAAACATATACAAACATAAGCAGCAAGACTACCCCAGCCTGTTCTTGCCTGCTGCAAATGAGAAAAGATTGCAAATATGGAGAAATGAAAGCAGCAAGACTACCCCAGCCTGTTCCCAGAAACAAAATGCAATGGGGAATAATGCAAACATAAGCAGCAAGGCTACCCCAGCCTGTTCTTGCCTGCTGCAAATGAGAAAAGATTGCAAACATGGAGAAATGAAAGCAGCAAGACTATCGCAGCCTGTTCCCACCCAAAGTACAATGGGGGAAATGTAAACATACACAAACACAAGCAGCAAGACTACCGCAGCCCGTTCCTACCAAAAATGCAAAGAAAAGCAGTGCAAAGATTAATAAATCTAGCTCCCTATCTTTCCTTTGAGAGGCCCAAATTCCTCAGCAGTAAATGTCCAGAATCGCTCCAAAACATCATGAAAAAAATGCCCTAAATCCTCCCACCCCTCTACAAACTATGGGTGTGTGTGTGAAATGCATCCTGTGTACACTTTTTTCCAAGGCATTATGAAACATTCGTTATCTGAGGCAGCCCATAGGAAACATTCATTATCCAAGGCAGCCCTATACCCGGAAATTTCAATTCGCTATCCGAAACATTCGTTATCAGAGGCATTTGTTATCCGAGGTATTACTGTGCTTGGTTAGGAAGGTTGGGGGAGGGCAGTTGAAAATACACTCTAGTAAAAGAGATCTATGAAAAATTGGCCCTGAGTACTTGGGAGTTTGTAATGGACCGGGTTTTTAATGCGGCCATCATTTCAAAAGCATTTCTAACTTATCTGATGCATTGTTATGTTTCAAAATAAACATTACAAATTACAAAATAAAAGATAGTCAAATAATACTCTGCACTTGTCTTTGGGCACTTTTACACGACCCCTAAGATCTGCTGGCAACTTAAATTCGGACCAGAGATCTTGGGGGTTTGTCGCTCTTCCTACGTTCCCACCCCTCCACACTCCCTTGCTCCTGTCTGCGTGAGGGGAGTGAGAAATAAAGGGAGAAAAATGCAGGCTCACCTCCGTCTGCCGGGTCGCAGCCCTGGAAGAAAGCATTTCAGTCTCTTAAAGTCTCTTAAAGGGGCGGGGGGCAAAACAAACAAACAAACAAAAGGCGAGGAGAGCCCAACACTTACTGCTTTACATCCGCATGAGAATTTTTTCACCTCTGGAGACCAGGTACTTGGAAAATGCGCTGGGACGTGCTTAAGTGGGCATGGTCGCACTTAATTTTCTTTAAAGTCCGGAGCTGGTGGGAAAACAATTCTAAGCTCCGCATCTGGGAGCCCTTTACCTCGGATTTTAGGGGTCGTGTAAAAGCGCCCTTTGTTCCTCAATAAAGCTTTAGATAGCATTACTATTAGTTCATTTATCTTTAACTTAAACACAGAAACAATTGCTTATAAATTATCTTGTAGTTATACAGTAACCCCCCGCCTATTGCTAGGGTTAGGGATCCAACCCACCCGCGATAACTGAAAATCCGTGATATGCGGATGCAGGTCAGGTTGGCCCTGGAGCACCTAGCTGGGGGCTCTTGTACTTACCGGAGGCCTCAGAAATGATTTTCGCTGATCCGGAAGTCACGTCTGGTTTACTGGAAGTCACGTCTGGTTCGCAGGGAGGCCCTTTGGGGGCCTCCAGAAGGCCTGGGAAGGCCCTCGCAGGGCCATTTGGGACAGCACCAGGTTGGGGGTAAGTATGGGAGGCCTGAACAGGCCTTCTCCCCCTTAACCCAGGGGGCCTTTTTTTAATATACTGTGGTCCCGCGATATATCAGGACCGCAGTATATAAACCACGAAAGGGCAGGGGACCACTGTAACTCTAAGCAGTCCTTAACCGCCCTTGTCTAGACCCTGTCCAATTCCTACCTGTCTTAACAGACCTCACTGCCCTATCTCACTAAAAGTTTCTAACATCCATTCCCTATCTAATTATCATGAGAGCATATGCCTTCTTTTATACACCTTAGCTCCGCTCATAGGCTAACCCACAATGTTAAATATTTATACCTTTGCTTCTCCTTACAGAGTTCAACCTGTCATTTTATTTTCTGTTTGTATCTTTTAAAATACACCAGACAAATTAGCATAAAGAACACAATATTATTGCTGATGAAGGGGAAGTAATGGGTGGTAAAAATTATAATGCTAATAAAGTAGTTTTCTGAATGCATCTACACCGCCAAGCCTCCCCCCCCTCTCTGGTTTTGTGTATGAATAGATTTACTGCGTATTGCCTAATTAGAACACAAAACTTCTATATCTGGACTTTCACTGCCATCCCCAGCTTTTATCAGGCCTAAATGCTCCCCTAAACAGCTGGGAAGATTGTTCTAGAGTCATTTGGTTTCATATTTGTTCATAATTTTACTTTGCCATATACATAGTGGTAACTTGTAAAAAGGAATTAATTCATTCCAAATGAAATTATGCTAAGCAAATTTTCCTTTATACCAATTTCCCATAGGAATGCATTGAAAACAGAGTAATTCCTAATCGCAACCATTTTTATGTTGTGTGTATTCTCCATATAGACAATTCTGGTAAGCACATTTCCCACTATCCCCAGAATTTTTTATGTTGTACATACTTTATGTTATACAAAACATTGTTATATGAGGGTCCACTGTAATAGGAAAACAAGGAAAGTACTGTTCTAAAAGAACGGGGAAAGGTCTGTGATAAACACTTTTTTAAAAAATTGTCAGCCTTGACAGCTTTAATAAAGGGTAAGGGTAATAAAGGGATATAAGGGTAAGACAAGTTCATGGAGAACAAGGGCATCAAAGGCCATCATTCTGAATGCCTAAGGACAACCTCCGGGTTGGAGATATAGGCAGGATATCTCTCAATGCCATTTGCAGGTAATCATAAGCAGGTGAAAACATCTGCTTGGGAATACCCTGAAGCAAATGGTGAGCCACTGTGTGAGACAGAATGCTGTAGTGGATGGGCTGTGGCCTGTCCCAGTAAGGCTGTTCTAATCTTCTTATGAAGTACCACTGTATTATACAGTTGCTCTATGCCATCAAGATGCCCTGAACATACAGCAATCCCATGAATGAGCAATCACCAAAAATGTCCAGTTCTCAACAACCCTGCTCAGTTCTTGCAAACTCAACCTTGGGGGTTCCTTGTTTAGTGGGTCAACCCATCTTGCATTTAGTCTTCTTCTTTTCTTTTTGCCTTCCAGCCATGACATTATGTGAAGAAACAACACTGTTTTAATAATTAAAGGCTGCTTTGGGGCCCACGATCGAAAATAACAGGTTCTAAAGGGGGGAAGGTGAGGCTTGTATATGTTAAGGATAAAAACCTCATTATTGTAATTAAGGCTGAGTTTCTTGCAGGAAATGTGTGGCTAATACGGGCGGCATGCTGTATTCTCCTTTTGCCCCCGCCCCAGCCAAGAACAAGTTGGCTAAAGAGCCTTGAAACAGAGACAGGCTGCACCAGAGATCCCATCTCATTCATTGCTGTGCAAAGGGTTTTGCAGTTACAAAATGCTGCATTCAGCTACTTGCTCACCTATATGTGCAAACTCCAATTCAGCAAGAGTGAACCATCCAGGGGCAGGGCATGAAATGAGCAATGGAGAAAAAGACTATCTCGGCTGCAATGCGGGGAGGACCATTTTCTGTAAATCCTTATTGAACTGTTATTGGTTACAGTCATGCTTGTCTGATATGATGGCTAAACAACTTTACTGAGAGCTATATTACGTTCAAAAGTTGCCTGACGAGAGTTTACTGATCAAAGTAGGGATTATACAACATAAACTTAGAACTGGGTTTAAGAATGCACATATGCTATGAAATCTCAGTTTCACTGTTAAACTTTGGAACAGTGGACTTTTAAGGCACACTAAAAAAGATAGATGCCAATATTTTCTTGACTGAGAGAGTGACCGGTGAAATACTAAGGAGAATTAATAAAAGACCAAGAAATCCTAAAACACGTAAGATATTGAAATCCAGAGTATTTCTGGAGTATTTCAATAAAGGAGGAAGAAATTGTTTATAGAGCATCATTCAAGATTTAAACCAACAATACAATATTTTCAGGTAGCTTGGTTTAATATGGGCGGGCATGTGAAAGATCTTTAAAGACCTTTGGAAAACTGAATGAATGGATCTGCTTTAGTCAATTTGCTTCCACAAGACTGATGACTTACATCAACATATATGCTGTTTAGAGTTTGATAGTGCCATCTACAATTGGCTTGTAAGGTTTCCTTCTAAAATTTTCATCAACAAATGCTTTTAGATTTCTTTTTCATTTTTAGACAGCACAGTGAAACTTACAAAAACTGGGGGTGGGGGAGGTATGATTAAACATCTCACTCACTGACAGGGATCCTGATTCCGAAGGAAGCCTTGATTTCCAGTTAACAGGAAAAAGCACTCACTTGTGTGCTACTTGTTTGATGTACTGGTCAAATCCTACTTCACAGCTCCATGTGTAGAAGAGGAATGGTGTCATCATCAGTAACAAATTAGTCAGGTCAGCAAGTGTCATTTCACGTCTTTATAAATCTATGGTGAAGCCCCATCTGGAGTATTGTGTACAGCTCTGGTCACCATACCTCCAGAAGGATATTATGGAAACAGAAAAAGTGCAGAGGAGGGTAACCAGAATGATTGGGGGACTGGAACACCTTCCTTACCATCTGAAGCTGCAATGGCTGGGACTCTACACTCTTGAACGATGGTGCCTAAGAGGTGGCCTGATTGGAGTTTATAAAATCATACACGGTCTGGACAATGCAGATAAGGAAAAATGTTTCCCTATTGTACTACAGTAGAACTAGGGGGCACTCCATGAAACTTTTGGGTACTAGGTCTCAAACAAATAAGAGAAAGTACTTTTTCACCCAGAGGATCACTGGTCTGTGGAACTCCCTGCCAGAAGAAGGGGTGACAGCTGTCAGCCTTGACAGCTTTAAGAAAGGATTGGACAAATTCAAGGAGAACAAGGGCAGCAATGGCCATCATTTTGGATGCCTAAGGACAACCTCCAGGTTGTAGAGATAGGCAGCGTATCTCTCAATGCCATTTGCAGGGAATCATAAGCAGGTGAAGACATCAGCTTGGGAATACCCTGAAGCAAATGGTGAGCCACTGTGTGAGACAGAATGCTGGACTGGATGGGCTGTGGCCTGTTCCAGTAAGGCTGTTCTTATCTTCTTATGAAGTACCACTGTATTATGTTGTTGCTCTCTGCCATCAAGATGCCCTGAACGTATGGCAATCACAATGAGCAATCACAAAAAATATCCAGTTCTCAACAACCCTGCTCAGTTCTTGCAAACTCAACCTTGGGGGTCCCTTGTTTAGTGGGTCAACCCACCTTGCATTTAGTCTTCTTCTTTTCTTTTTGCCTCCCACCTTTCCCAGCATTATTCCAATGAATCCTGTCTTCTCATGATGTGCCCAAATTAGGGCAGCCTCAGTTTCAGCATTTTTTGCCTACAGAGATGGTTCAAGTTTGATTTGATCTAACATGTTCAATTTTCTGGCAGCCCACGGTATCTGTGAAGCTTTCCTTCAGCACCACAATTCAAAATTACAGCATTTTCCATGTATAAGACTATATTTTTGCCTAAAATTGTTAGACTGAAAATTGAGTGTTATCGTATACATAGCAGTAAGCCATGGAGAGAGCCATGTGGTTGCAAAACAGTTATTTTGGGAACGTAACATTATACATGGGGGTGTCCTATAGATGAAAAAATATGGTATTTTCCTGTCAGCTTCCACCACTATCCAGTTTTCACACCCATTCATGGTGACCAGAAATACAAGAGTGTAGATGACCTTGGTCTTCAGTGACACATCCTTATCATTGATGACCTTTTTCTAGTTCCTTTACCGCTACCCTTCTGAATCAGTCTTCTTGGCTGCAGTCTCCATTTGGACTGATGATTGAACCAAGGTATATACATCTCTGTTTCTTTCTTGTCAATATCATAGTTGTATTTTCTATCCAAAGAGATATAGCACCATAAACATCTTCTGTGGGACTGTACCATGGGTATCCCGTGTGGTTTCAGGGTGTCTAAAGGCAGACTGAAGACACTGTGCAGTATATCTAGGGCAGCTTGCAATGGCTTCACCAGCCATTTCCTGAAGCTACAGTAGGGTTAAGAGAAAGACTTGCATTGCTGTTCAGACAGCCTTTTTGTTCCCATTCTGAAGCATTTTTTCCTTTGTTTTGTCACTCAGCTTAGTTTTCTGAGCTTTCCTGAAATATTATTACATTATTAGAATTGATAATTATGTCATCTCCACTGTTTTATTTATTTATTTATTTATTTATTTAAATACTTATATCCCGCTCCATCTTCCCAACGGGAACTCTGGGCGGCTAACAGCGCAAGAAGCTAAAAAGCTAAAAAGGCTAAAAAGTTAAAAATAACAAGGCCACCAAGCAAGGGCAGCGGAAGGCAAGATGGCGGCAGACGGTAAGAGCAAAGAAAAGAAAGAGAAACTAACTAATGAGGACACCAAATGCTTCTTTGAAGAGGAAGGTCTTCAAAGCCCTCTTAAAGGCGGGCAGGGACTCCAGCAGGCGCAGCTCAGGAGGGAGATGGTTCCAGAGCGAGGGCCCCACCACAGAGAAGGCGCGGTTCCGCGTACGCATTTTCCGCGCCTCTCTGGGTGTGGCCACTCTCAAGGAGCGCGCCTGCGACGATCTCGTGGGTCTGGATCCGGATGCCCTCAGGGAGATGCGCTCCGCCAGGTATCCTGGTCCCAAGCCGTGGAGGGCCTTGAAAACCAAGACCAGAACCTTGAACCTGATCCGGAAGACAACGGGGAGCCAATGCAGGCGGACCAGGACTGGGGCGATGTGCTCGAATCTACGAGCACCCACCACCAGCCTGGCCGCCGCATTTTGCACCCGCTGTAACCTCCGGACCAGGGTCAAGGGCAACCCCACGTAGAGGGCATTGCAATAGTCGATCCTCGAGATCACCAGGGCCTGCACAACTGTCCTCAGGGAGGACTCGTCAAGGTACTGACGGATCTGGGCGATCCTGCGGAGATGGAAAAAAGCGGCCCTGGAGACGGCCATCACCTGGGCTTCCAGGGAGAGGGCCGAATCCAGGACCACGCCCAGATTCCTGGCCCTGTCTGTAGGCTGGAGGGAAGTACCCCCCAGACTAGGGAGGGGGCCATTGTACCGAGACGAAGGCGCCCCGAAGAACAGAACCTCCGTCTTCTCCGGATTAAGCTTGAGCCGGTTATCTCTGGTCCATTCCAGTACGGCCTCCAGGCACAGATCGAGGGAGCGAACCGCCTCCTCTGCAGACGTAGAAAAGGAGATATAGAGCTGCGTGTCATCAGCGTACTGATGACAGCGAACTCCATATCTCCTGATGACCTCCCCCAGTGGCCTCATGTAAACATTGAACAGCACGGGGGAGATTGCCGACCCCTGGGGCACTCCACAAGGGAGAGTCCAAGGAGCCGACAAGACATCCCCCAGCTGTACCCTCAGAGTCCGGCCGCCAAGGAAGGAACGGAGCCAGGCCAAGGCCTGACCACCAATTCCCGCCTCAGCGAGCCGGGCCAGAAGGTTACCGTGGTCGACGGTATCAAAGGCTGCTGAGAGATCAAGGAGGACGAGCAGGGAGGAACTCCCCCTGTCGGCCTCCCTGAGGAGGTCATCCTGCAAAGCGACCAGGGCGGTCTCGGTTCCGCGAAGAGGCCTGAATCCAGACTGGAAGGGGTCCAGGATATGATTTAACTCCAGGTATGACTGGAGCCGGACAGCAGCCACCCCCTCGACAACCTTGCCCAGGAAGGGAACAATGGCAATCGGACGGAAGTTGGACAGATCGTCCGTCGCCAAGCCAGGTTTCTTAAGAATGGGTTTTACCACGGTCTCCTTCAGGCGGGAAGGGAAACAACCCTCCCGAAAGGAGGCCGTGGCGATGGAAGAAAACCACTCTGGCATGTTCCCCTCGGCGGATTTTATAAGCCAAGCTGGGCAAGGGTCAAAGGGAGTGGCCGCTGGCCGGCAACGAGCCATAGCTCTGGAGGCCTCCGCTGAAGAGACCGGCCCGAACTCGTCCAGGAGGGGAGAACGGAGGGGTGAGGCACTGGAAGACCCAAAGGATGGACTAGAGCAGCTGGGGGGCAAGTCGGAACGGATGGCCTCAATTTTTGATCTAAAATGGGCTGCAAATTGCTCACTAGTGAAATCACTAGGAGGAGGCCGCAGCTGACTGGGATTGGAGAGGTCTCGAACCACCCGGAATAGCTCCGCCTGGCGGCTCGAGGCCTCCCCAATTCTCAGGGAGGCATAAGATCTTCTAGCGTCCCTGATCGCGCGAAGATAGCGGCCAGTCAGCTGTTTAAGGGCAGCCCTATTTACTTCCGTCCGGTTCGCCCTCCATATGACCTCCAGTCTCCTACGTTCTTGCTTCATCGACCGCAGCTCCTCCGTGAACCACGGGGAGGAGCGGCCTCGACATCGTAGGAGACGCTTAGGGGCGATCCGGTCTATCGCCCCGGCAGCACCAACATACCACCTTTCCACCAGGGCATCAACCGGATCGTCTGCCAGACCACCAGAGAGCTCCCCGAAGACCTCCATAAACCTTGTAGGGTCCAGGAGCCTACGGGGGCGAGCCCAGGTGTAAGAAGGGCGCTCCCCGCGGGGTGGGGGGGCGATCGACAGGGAAAATTTTAGCAGGTAATGGTCCGACCATGACACGGGCAGGGGCAAGATGTCCCCAACCCCCAGACACGAATCCGGCGACATGGAGGAAAAGACCAGGTCTAGGGTGTGGCCAGCTCTATGGGTGGGGCATAAAACATGCTGAGATAAGTTCATGGAAGCCATGGATTCCATGAATTCCAGAGCCGCACCAGAGAGTTCCCCCTCGGCATGCAAGTTGAGGTCCCCAACCACCAAAAGGCGGGGCGACCTCAACAAAGCAGCCGAGATGAACTCAGCGATCTCTGGTAGGGATTGTGCTGGGTTGCGGGGAGCACGGTACACCAGCACAATGCCAAACTTATCTCGCTGACCCACAGATAGATGGAGGCATTCCACCCCAGAACACACCATCGTCGCGGACCTGCTAACGTGAAGAGATTCCCTGAAAACGATGGCCACCCCACCCCCCCTACCCTCCGATCTGCCTGCCCACTGAACCTGAAACCCGGGTGGGCACAGGAGAGAGAGGGAGGCCCCGCCCTCCGCGCCCACCCAAGTCTCGGTGATACACGCCAGGTCGGCGCGCTCATCCAGGATGGAATCGAGGATGAGCGGGGTCTTATTGTGCACCGACCTGGCGTTAATCAGCAGGCAGGTCAGACCGGAGGCGCTGGTGGGATGGCACCCAGGTAGATGGCGGTGGACGAAGGGATCAGAACGGGGGACAGGCCTTAGATGCCGGACCCTAGTTCTTCTTACCCGACCGATCCCATCATCCAGAGCATACCTCCCACGGCCAGACACCACAGAGATACGAGTCCCTGCCGACATGGTGGCCTAGGAAGGGGAAGAGGAAAAAAACAAACCAAACAGTTACAATGTTATAAAAGCAATACAATTAACAACAACAAAAGTACACTACAAGAAATGTAATATATATATAATGGAAACTATAACAAAACGCGATAAAACTAAAAAACACAGTAAAAAAGAAAAAATACAAAAGAGATTAGGCACATAGCCAGAGCAGTGTGGAAGAGCAAGGAGGGGGGTGGGGTGGGGAAAGAAGATACAGAGACGAGGTCGGCTGGTGGCACAGAGGGGGTGGAGCGAACCGACCTGATCGGGGAGCTACAGGAGGGGGGTGGTGAGCAGGGGGGACAGGCGCTTCCAGAGCGGGGGGGATACAAATCCAAGTCCGGACAGTCAGGAAAACTGGCCAATCCCCCCGAGGGTTCAGATTGAAATCCAAGGCCCCCGTCCGTGCCATTCCGCGGGCGGGGTCCTCTACAGCGGCGGCGATGGCAGGGCCCCAACGGCACCTGGGTGGGGTCTACCAGAGCGCCGACGGAGGTAGGACCGCAACGTCCACCAGGTCGCGCCAGCCTGCGGCGGCGGTTTCTCCGGAGCGGCGGTGGCGGTGGTGGGGCCGCGCCGACTCCCTCAACCGTGCCAGCCCGCAGGTGGAGCCTCTGGGGGGCGGCAGTGGCAGGGCCGCGGCGGGACCAAGACAAGGTCCTCCATGCCGCGGCGGCCTCCCAGGGGTGGCGGCAATGGATGACCGCAGGAGAATTGCAGGCCGAGCAGGTGAGTACATCGACGTCTTGCCAACCAGTAAAGACAGTCTCAGGAACCCTACGCCCCTAAAACCCCCCTTCGAGGCCCTGGCAGGCCCAAAGGAAGAAAATTAAGCATAAAGAACTGAATTAGGCAGCATAAAAAGGAACACAGAGCGCAGCAAGCGCTGGAGGCTGCAGCTGCCGTCCGCCATCTTGGTATATTTTATGGTCTTGAGTTCCAGCAAAGGCTAGGCTGGCTGGCTCAGCTGGTCACAGCAGATGGAGTGAAGTGCCGGAGTTGGAGCCAGTTCCGAGGTCTGTCAGGTAAGTGTCTCTCTGCACAGCCCCTCCCCTGCAGCCTTTGTAGACTCTCCCTCTGGGATCCTCTCACAAGCCCAGAAAGAGGCACAGGTGATTTTTCAGCCCTGAGAGGGCTGCCAAGCAAGCAGGCCGACACTTACAGATCAAGAGTTCCAGCAAAGGCTAGGCTGGCTGGCTCAGCTGGTCACAGCAGATGGAATGAAGTGCCGGAGTTGGAGCCAGTTCCGAGGTCTATCAGGTAAGTGTCTCTCTGCACAGCCCCTCCCCTGCAGCCTTTGTAGACTCTCCCTCTGGGATCAGCTCACAAGCCCAGAAAGAGGCACAGGTGATTTTTCAGCCCTGAGAGGGCTGCCAAGCAAGCAGGCCGACACTTACAGATCTAGAGTTCCAGCAAAGGCTAGGCTGGCTGGCTCAGCTGGTCACAGCAGATGGAATGAAGTGCCGGAGTTGGAGCCAGTTCCGAGGTCTATCAGGTAAGTGTCTCTCTGCACAGCCCCTCCCCTGCAGCCTTTGTAGACTCTCCCTCTGGGATCCTCTCACAAGCCCAGAAAGAGGCACAGGTGATTTTTCAGCCCTGAGAGGGCTGCCAAGCAAGCAGGCCAACACTTACAGATCAAGAGTTCCAGCAAAGGCTAGGCTGGCTGGCTCAGCTGGTCACAGCAGGTGGAATGAAGTGCCGGAGTTGGAGCCAGTTCCGAGGTCTGTCAGGTAAGTGTCTCTCTGCACAGCCCCTCCCCTGCAGCCTTTGTAGACTCTCCCTCTGGGATCAGCTCACAAGCCCAGAAAGAGGCACAGGTGATTTTTCAGCCCTGAGAGGGCTGCCAAGCAAGCAGGCCGACACTTACAGATCTAGAGTTCCAGCAAAGGCTAGGCTGGCTGGCTCAGCTGGTCACAGCAGATGGAATGAAGTGCCGGAGTTGGAGCCAGTTCCGAGGTCTGTCAGGTAAGTGTCTCTCTGCACAGCCCCTCCCCTGCAGCCTTTGTAGACTCTCCCTCTGGGATCCTCTCACAAGCCCAGAAAGAGGCACAGGTGATTTTTCAGCCCTGAGAGGGCTGCCAAGCAAGCAGGCCGACACTTACAGATCTAGAGTTCCAGCAAAGGCTAGGCTGGCTGGCTCAGCTGGTCACAGCAGATGGAATGAAGTGCCGGAGTTGGAGCCAGTTCCGAGGTCTATCAGGTAAGTGTCTTTAAGAATGTTTTCTCTTTATTGCACACACAATACACACATATAGAGAATACACACACACACACACACACACACACACACACACACACACACACACACACACACACACACACACACACACACACACACACACACTTTGGTCCACTTCTCCATCTCTATCGTTTCCCACAAGAGCTAGTTTTATGGACCCATAGATTTCTCAGAGTCCATTAATTCTTCTTTGTGGTCCTTGGTGTTGCATTGGAAAATAAAAATAGTATGAAGAGCAGGCCAGCTGTATAATAAAAAGATGACATCTAGAGAGCAGTAAGATCTTAGCAAATTTGCCAGATGAATGGAAAGCCTGAAATGGTCCTAACAGAAGCTTTGAAATACCTTTAGATTGCTACATTCTAAAAAGAGTCAGGAGATGCAATTTTTCATGGAATGAAGTTAAATATGACCTACCTGTTGACTTAAACCGATGCAACGGCAGTTCAAAGAACAGCCATGGAGGTATGTTTAGAAGTGGCAAAACTCATTCCCTAACTGTTTATATTCTACAAATCAGCAGGAAGATATGAAGCCAGTACGCCCTCACCATATGCAGTGCCCAGCAACCAATCCATTCAAGTTGCCAATGGATTGCTTTAAGCATCCAGCTATGTCTCCATAAACAGAAGTTTCATCTGCAGAAATGAAGAGGTGGAGGGCGTTGTGACATAAATATGATGTGACATTTTATACTTTATTTCATTTTACATCCATATTGCTTTTCAGCAAAAAAAAGGCAAACAAAGCACCCAGACATCCAAAAGAACTCACAACGATTAAAATACACAAATGATGTTGACATAAAACAGAAAAATACAAATCATAAATTATTTTACAGCAATGGTACATCTAATACCATCTAAAAAGATTGCATCAGGAGGCCCTTAATTTGATAAAGCACATAAAAGAAAGCAAGGGTTGGATCTAGACGTAGTGACACTTAGGTTCAAACTAGACAAGACACACAGTTTACATTTAGTAGTAGATCTTCCTAAACTGTTAAAAATGCAGCAGCTTATACCAGTGCAGGTTTTTCTCCGCTCTCGTCTCTTCCAGATTAAATTGCTTTGAGAGAGGTGATCATGATGGAAGCATGAACTGCAACTGAGACATGAGAGAGCTTGGTGGAAATATAATGTCAACTATTAAATGTAAATCTTCCATTTCCTCTAGTGTGATCTTTAAGGCAGACCCACTTCATTCTTTCATGCGTAACCAAAAGCTGTTCATGTGACTGGATCTGCACTGCTGTGAACATGGAATGGGCGCCTGCTAGAAGTAGGTCAGACCCACCCCCTATCCCTTAAGAGGCTATTTAAGACAGTTCCCTTTTGAGAAGCCATAAAAGACAGTCTCGCTTAAATTAATGTAGATTCCTGTGTTTCCTGTTGCTGCCACTATTTGGGCTTAATGTGATGTATGTTATTTGTGGGTGTGTATTTTGGTTCATGGGGGGTTGATTATTCATTGTTGCTAACTGTTGGAATGCTAACATATTTATCAACCATTAAATCAAGTGGTTGATAAATATCTGAGATATTGCATATGCTTAGCGCAGTGCCAAAACAGTCAAATGAATGACTTTTGGTTGCACATGAATGAGTGGTCTGCCCTAAGAATGACACTGGAGGAGGTGGGAAATATTACATTTAGGAACAAATAACATTATTTTTCCACCAAGCTCTGTCACGTCTCAGTCAGACTCTCAAATGCAGTCCATCTCCTGATCGCTTGTCTCAAAGCAAGATGGCTGAATCTGAATCCAGCCTCAGTATGGGTTTCAAAGAAGTGTTGGCAAGCCTATGCATGCTCCTCATCAAGGTAGTCTGGTCCCAATGTTCATCTGCTATTAGAGATGGGCACAACTTGAAAAAAAATTTTTTTTGAGTTGTCGTTAGTCGGGTCGGTTCCGTTTCGGCTCATTTCCGTTTTTCGCGAAACTTCGCAAAAATTAGTTGGTTCGTTTTTTCGTTTTTTCATTGTCGTTAGTACTGGTTTGGGGAGGGGGTAGCGGGCTCCTGGAGGGAGCTGCAGGAGTCAGCCAGAGCCACAAGTGACGGACTGGCAGACTCTTTGCACCCGCTGTGTCTCACGTACTTGCATGTAGTGCAATGCAAGTAGATCTGGCTTAGGGTTAAGACGGGTTAGCGCAAGGGCTAGGGTTAGGCTAGTTACGGGTGAGGTTAGGGTGAGTATTGGGGTGCACCTCTGGGTGCCTCTCTGACCCACTTAGAAGGACAGTGTACTGGCGTATGGATTAGGCTTAGGCTTAGGGTTCGGGTTTGGGTTAGGGTTAGTGGTGGGCTGTTTATGCCCGATTGGCACATCCCAGAAGGCTCTGTGGTCAACCTGGCCAAGTGGCCATGCGATTGGTGGAAAATTTGCATGGTCTACTCCCATGGGCGAGCCCATCATTGCAAATGTGCAGGTGTAACAAAATAAAATAAAATAAAATAAAATAAAATAAAATCAACGGAGACTTTTGTTTGCAAGAAAAACCCACTGCTGCTACTGTAAAAATTCAAGCATTTAAAATAGCTAATTTTCGCATGTTTCTGTGGTGCTTTGGTGGGGTTTTGGGCAACGATTTCAAAAAAAATATTGCGGTCGCCATTTTGGATCCCCCCCACCGCATGGCAAATGGATGCGCCCTCCCAGCCTGGTACAGTCAGCAAAACCTGGCCATGCGATTGGTGGAATGGCCCCAAAACTTTGCATGGTCCACTCCCATGGGCGAGCCCATCATTGCGAATGCGCAGGTGTAAAAAAATAAAATAAAATAAAATAAAATAAAATCAACGGAGACTTTTTTTGCAAGAAAAACCCACTGCTGCTACTGTAAAAATTCAAGCATTTAAAATAGCTAATTTTCGCATGTTTCTGTGGTGCTTTGGTGGGGTTTTGGGCAACGATTTCAAAAAAAAATTGCGGTCGCCATTTTGGATCCCCCGCACTGCATGGCAAATGGATGCGCCCTCCCAGCCTGGTACCAGCAGCGCAGCAGTAGCAATAGCCAAGGAGAGGGGGGCGGGGAAACCCCCCCCAAATAAAACACCCTTCTGGCCTGATAGGTGCCCTCAGACAGTTTTCGCCTACCTTTAGGGCCGGGAATCGGGTTTTTTTTAACTTTTAAAAACTTTTTTCTGTGCCGCTTGGCATTGCGCGATCGCCGCAATGCAAGTAACGAGCACGACAAATCAGACCAAATTGTTCGTTCGTCGGTTCGAGCTCGAATTCTGGTGGAGTAATTCCCGTTTCCGTTTCCGTAGAGTAACGGATACGAGTAACGGAAACGGAAACGGGAATACCGCTAAGTCGTGCCCATCTCTATCTGCTATTGATCCAAATGTCCAAGGAGTATGCCTGCTCTCTCTCTCTCTCTCTCTCTCTCTCTCTCTCTCTCTCTCTCTCTCTCTCTCTCTCTCTCTCTCTCTCTCTCTCAATTTCACACACACACACACACACACACACACACACACAACTGGATGCAGGGAACATTTGTGTGAGCAATGTTTGGGTGTGGGTGGGAACCATAATGGCAGACTCTCCTTTGGCTTCCTCTCATGCTCCTGGCATCATTTGAAATGTGATAGTAGGAGCAGAAACCTACTATGGACTCAAGCTACCATTTTGAGTCCAGACATAAAAAAAAGAATCCTACCATGTTGAGGAACACGTCTTGGTTCTCAGCCTACTTCAGTCTCCTTTCCTGTGTTGACAAAGGCTGCAGCGTCACATACCATACTTGCAGCTTCGATCTGGACAAAGTATGTCAGTCAACTCATGTGCCATGGCCAAACTTTCCCAAAGACTGCCATTGGAAGTATGTGATGTTTGGGGGGAGGGGAGGCACAGGCATGCCACTATTGATTTCAGCTATGATGTGACAAAACCACTCCGTTCAAGAATCAGTGTAACTGGAAAATGGAGCAGTCAAGAGGCCAGCTTGCCATACTGGAAGAGGTCCTGGATTTGCTGGGGATCTGGCTGGCAACTCATGCCCTATTTTAAGGTCTTGTAACTTTGTACACTTTAGTGGGGCTTCCGTTCACATCCCCTTTCCAGCTGGTGTGAAATTAGTATCGTGCCCCAATTCCTTTTCCTTTTAAAATGGGAGATTGCTAACAAAGATGCTTGTCGCTGAACCCTGAAGCAGTTTTTAATAAATTCAATCTGGGCCAGCCTAATCCTTTTGCCTAAGACTGCAATGTGCTTTCGGTCAAGATCAAACTCTACTGCAGCATTAAGATTTGTTTTTTTAAAGGCTTCACTTGGATCTCATTTGAAGAGCCTATTCCACACTCCTGCTAGTCAGGACTTAAGCATGGCCTTTGTTGCTGCTGCTTTTCATGTTCATTTTTTTTTGAAGCTGGTTGGTTTCGTTGGGTGCTGTGGGCCTGGCCACCATCCCAATGGGAATTAAGGAGGCCTGCACCCTTGCCATCTTGACTCTGAACTCATAGACCAAGCCCATGATTTAAAAAAAATGATGCTATAAACTGAAACATTGCTGCCATCTGTTTCGAAGAGAATCCAGTGTAATCATACCATGTGGTGCCTAATAGGGAGTGGTGGTATGTCAATGTTTAGAGAACAAGGTTGGAAATGTGTGGGTGGAAGCAGTTTCTCCTTCCTCATTAACTATTAGATGTGTTTTGTACGGTATATTACTCAAACGAGTGTGTGAAGAGACAATGGTTTGCAAATTGGTTGCTGCAAATCGGGATCATCCCGTCATCCTTCGACCTGCCTATAGCATCCTTCAAAGGGTTTTAAATGGCTGTTTTGTTTCATGCCCTCCCTGGCTGGCACAGAGAGTGGCCTCATTTCGGAGCCAAGTTAAAACCTGGTTCTTTGCCCAAGCTTTCGGAGCTTCGCTACCAAGTGCGTGACTCCCATCCGCTAGGGTGTGGCTTTCTATTCATTGCTTTATCCCGCTGGGCTCTTTTAAATCATTTTGTGAATATTACTGAAGTTGTAGCATTGCCTGCAGCCCATGCTGTGATCTTTAGTGATAGGGCAAAGTATTCATACACAAATGAGCAACCCCATTAGGACATGTTCGAACACAAGTACAGAGACAGTCAACTCAAGTGCTACTCAAGTGCAGCGTTCCAGTGGAGGCTTTGAGGGCATGAAGATATAGGGAATGCTCGTATCATGTACCTGTTTCTTGAAATGCATTAGGACCTTGGCTGCTTCCTGTGCCTGCACAAATTAGGCTTCTTGTTTCTTTAACAGCTGTGCAATGTGCATAAATTCAAAAGGGAAATGTAGGAACTAAAGGCCTAGTGCTCATCTAGTCTAAAATTCTGCTCTCACAGCAGCCAACGATGTCATTATGAGACGTTCACGAGCAGGTCATGGCTGTAATAACACCCTCCCGTTTTGTTCCCAGGAAACTGGTATTCACAGAAAACGCTGTGAAGCAATTTCTAGTAGCAATTGTACCTCCAAGTTAGGAAAAGCTTTGCCTGCTGAAATTTTCTCACCGCTGCACACCTGGCTAGATGCATTGGAATCCTGCCGGGAAAGAGGACTGACAATTCTATATCAGTATTGCAGCACTGATACCCATATTATGATGTAATACCCAATTAGAAGGCAGTTATTACAGTTATGGAGCAGTCGGGTAGATTAATACCTGCACACCATTATTGCATAATTTAATACATGAGATTAGAGTGCCCTACAGGTATTGGAAGCTTGAAATCAGTGGGGAAGATATAGATCTAAATTATCCTATTCTGTCTGTATTCAGTGCCATACATTTGGAGATGTACATTTATGCCTTTGGCACACATTACACCACTTTTTTTTAAAAAAAAAGCATACCTGGCAATGAGAGAGAAAAATATTTTACTATTTTGAGACTATAGGGACCGAGAAGGGAAGGTACTTTCTGCTTTGCCTCTGTTCTGGTCTGAAACTCAAGAAAGCTACAGTGACCACAAATTGAAAGGTGGGGAAGAAATCCAGAGGACACAAACCGAAAGCCATGTACAACAGTATCAGGAATTAAAAACATGGAAACCAGGTCAGCATCATTCTTTGCAGCTCCCTTGATTCTTTCTAACTAGTGCCCATAGTTGCTAGAAATCATCGAATTTGCAGTCCAAAAACAATAGCTGGATAAACACACACACACACACACACACACACACACACACACACACACACACACACACACACTGCTGCTGCTGCTGCTGCTGCTGCTGAAACCATGATCTGGCCATGGCCAAGATATCTCAGCCAAATAACTGGCATAATTTAGATGGCAGTCTTGCCAGTGGATAGAAAAATGCAGCTGCCCTATGCAGACATGTTAGCTCTTTCCCCAATGTCATTGGAATCTGTGTTTCCACATTACTGGTTAATGCCTTAAACTAAATAAAACAGAAACAGAATTGTGAGCAGACCACCTCTGGATTGGGGATGGCAAAGGAGAGGAGTATCTAAACTGGGGAAACAAGCTCGACACCCCTCTCTTGGATGGGGCATGGTATATATGGGAAACTGCTTTGTTTCCAGAACTGTGTACATTGTCTGAGTGAAGAGCGCATATACCAAAAACACTCCCATGAGTGGGTAAGGCAATAGGATATTTTTCCTGGTTTTCATTTTCCTGGTTTTTCTTAAATATCACCTGGAGCTTAAGGCTCCATCAAGGATCACTCACAACATTCCCTTATTCTCAGTAATTTTTTATTTCTTCTGCAATGGAGACTTGTCTATCTGCACACAGTTGCTGGGTTTCAGATGAAACCTGGAAGTAAATGAGTGTTGACCCCAGCTGCCACTGTGCGGCACTGATGGAGCTCTGAGTGTGTGCGTGCACATCTTAGAGCAAACTTTTGCCATTGGTTCACATCTTTGGGTTATGGACTTGAACTTTTGCAGCTGATTCCTAAATTCCCTTTTTAGGATATGGTTGGCTTGTCAGTTGCTCAAGGGTAAGCAAGCAACCTCAGTTTTATAGATGTTGAATTTAAGTCTCCAAATTTCAATAGCAACAACAAGGAGAAGAACAACAACAAGAAGAAGAACCCAATCCATTTCCTTTAAATCATTGTTGAGGACTTTTTTCAGTGGTGTCAACCAGTCTTTAGATTGTTTTATCACCACATTATTTTCAGCATATATAAAACATTTTTGCAGAAGCACTTGGTAAGTCAATACATAGTAAAGAGTAGTGGAGCCAGCACAGAAGCTTGTGGCAGGCTATTTAACCTATACTTCGGGCTGGTTTGACCATCATTCTAGATATACTTTGATGTATTTATTTGAAAGTATGTAGGGTAGCTGTTTTCTTACGCAGAAATTTTAAGATTATCTCTTCGCTCTACATAGTATCAGGAGAAATATGATGGTATAAATCAATAAACACAGACAGTTTTTTTCTGTCTGCTGAAATCCGTTTTCTATGTGGGAGGTTAGTGATAATATCTGGTCACAACAGCTTCTTTTTGATCTAAATCCGGCCTGATCTATCAGTATTTGTTCCTCAACTGGAGGTTTAAATCTATTTAAAATAAGTCTTTTCAGTACTTTGTAAGAGATGCTTAGAAGTGCTATAGGCCTGACATCTTCCACAGATTTCTCCTCTCAGATTTTAAAATGGCAACAATTTTTGTTCTTTTAAAAATGATTGGCATTCTCCCTGTTTGTTGGATGTTGCCCTAAATTTGTGGGACCCAGAATATAGTGTGTGGCCCACAGTGCTTCAGGAACTCAGGGTATACTTAATCCAAGCCATCAGGTTGCTATGGAATTCCCCCTTACAAGGTTCCCTGGCGCCCTGCAAGCACTGCTGCTCGATGGTTAAATTATTTAGATATAGGGCCTTAAACTTAATCAATCTAGCAACTGCTCACACATAATTTATTTTACTAATAATTCATCATTCATCTTGCACATTTTTAAAATCTCATAGAATCTATTATTTTAATGTTCTATATTTTATTCATATTTTTATATTATCTTTGCAAAGTCTTGCACAATATCGCTGCATTCTATTTATGCCGTACAAAACAATCCAACAAACAAATAAGGCAATAGGAGAGGGACACCTCACAAGTTACCAATCACACAGCTGCTAGAGCTGTGGGAAAATGGGTCACATAACAAAGAATTGCCTATTCTCAATACATTCCTCAAACAATCAAAGCAGAACAAGAAGAAAAGGAATCAGAGAATATATGTAGAGCCTGACTCTAGAGATAATATTGAGGGAGATTTGCAGATTCCATGGGCCATCAGAAAGACAAAGCAGTGGTTCCTAAATCAAATCAAATCTGAGCTATCACTAAATTTAACCTATTGGACACTGGACATATCTTATTTATTTATTTATTTATTTATTTTATTTTTTTATTTAGTGCTTATATACCACCCGTCTTCCAAAAGGAACTCCGGGCAGTTTACAACAAAGGAGAGCACAACAATAAGCAAATAAGTATAGGTGTATATCATGAGAAGACAAGGGTCACTGAAAGAGACAATAACACTAGAAAGGAATGGAAGGCAGTACAGAAAACAGCCTAATGTTTTCTCAGTAAAGGGAGTCCTATGCTTTAATTTGCAAGGCTTGGTAATGATGGGTAGTTACTTCATATATCAAGTGTGACTTGATGACACAGAACAACAACAAATCTTTGCCCCCCAAGCCCCGAAATAAGGAGGCAAGACAACTTCCGGTTTGGTACAAACGGGCCACAACTTTATTAACAACTCTTAAACTTAACTGATAAAGTCAGGATCACTGAAGGGGACCTGACACCGTAGTGCAAGCTGGTAACAGGGTGGAACAATTCCACAGCCAATAAGCTCTGTATTCACATTTGGCAAACGAGTGAAATCGGGAGCTCAGCACAGCCCTCGGGATGCCTCCAGTCATCTATAGCTAAATTTGTCCGCTGACATAGCCAATGTGGATAGACTGTTAATGAGGGCTGTGAAGCGCCGTAATGGCGTCAAATTGGCTCACAACTTGAATACGGTTACCAGCAGCACTACCCGCCAAGTTAGTGGCCAATGAGAAAGGAACCCACCCCCGCGGTAAAGAGAATGGGATGGGCGAAAACACATGGCTACTCACAGCCAATCAGAGTAACCACCAAAAATTCCCATCCGGCCCCAAAAGGCGACCAGTTATACTCATTCTCAAACCATAGGGGGGGAGGGTGGGGCCAAAATTCTCGCCGGCGACAGCATGGTGGCGAGGGACGGGAGCCATCTTATAGGCTCCCGTCCCCGGGCAAAATAACCCGGATGGGCGTGAAAGTAGCACGCCCAGACCGGGGTTGGGGAGGCAAACGCGCCCCTCCCCCAACAAGTGGGGATCGGAGCTACCCTTGCCCCCCAAGCCCCGAAATAAGGAGGCGAGACAACTTCCGGTTTGGTACAAACGGGCCACAACTTTATTAACAACTCTTAAACTTAACTGATAAAGTCAGGATCACTGAAGGGGACCTGACACCGTAGTGCAAGCTGGTAACAGGGTGGAACAATTCCACAGCCAATAAGCTCTGTATTCACATTTGGCAAACGAGTGAAATCGGGAGCTCAGCACAGCCCTCGGGATGCCTCCAGTCATCTATAGCTAAATTTGTCCGCTGACATAGCCAATGTGGATAGACTGTTAATGAGGGCTGTGAAGCGCCGTAATGGCGTCAAATTGGCTCACAACTTGAATACGGTTACCAGCAGCACTACCCGCCATCAGAAGAGACTAGGGCTCTTACCCCAACATGCCGAGCAGCTCAGCCCTCAGGCCCCCTTGCAGGTCCGACAGAAAAACATCCAGGCCCGGGTAGCTAGGTAAACACCATCCTGACCGATAAAATGGGGGGTACGTTCCGACATATCAGGGTGGCAAATAACAGATCCGGCACCATGCCGAAGGAAACAGGCAACCTCGCAACTGACCCTACGAAGGTCGTCATTAATCAAAAATGGGGTCATGGGCTAACCGCCACGCCAGGCGTGGGATCAACACGGACCACAATATGCGAGTGCCGGGGAAAGAAAACAAAAAGGCACTCAAGTCCCAAAGGATCTTGAGGAGCAAAACAGCGCCAGGCGCTCGATCCAAGTCGTTACCACCGAAGTGCAGCAACAGAACATCTGGCGGGTGAAGCAGGGAAAGACGGCATGCCCAGCTGTAGACTCCGCCCATCACATGCCCCTGTAGCCCGACCAGTCGATGGTGGCACACGCGCCCAGGCCCAAATCTCGGCCCCACTGGGAAGATGCAGCATACTCGGCTGCCCAGAAGACAAGGCTATGGCCGCAGATGACCACCCGGCTCTTGACTTCATAACAGGTCCTGTAACGATAGAAAGATTAAAACATTCGGCCCAAACAGTCAATGGTGGCACACGCGCCCAGGCCCACATCTCGGCCCCACTAGGAAGATGCAGCATACACAGCTGCCCAGAAGACAAGGCTATGGCCGAAGCTGACCACCCTGGCTCTTGTCTTCATAACAGATCCTGAAACGATAAAAAGGTTAAAACGCTCGGTCAACAGTTAACACTTTGACAATGGCCGCACCTAAACATGAAACTTCTGGGACCTCCAACATCCAATACGCTGAATGTCCTCCACACCATAGCCCAGGGCTGCTGCCGTGGAGGCTGCCCCAATTCTGCAGGAATGGGAGCCCACATGCCATTCCACAATACCGGCCCAATCGAGGGCCGCGACAGTAACAGTCCCAACCGGAACCATAAAGAGGGGTCCCATACTAGTGAGAAAACAAATACCCAGGAGCATTACCCTGGAGGGCAAGACAAGCGCTCAGAGCGCGAAAAGGGAGCATATCACTGCGAACTGGCAAGGCCCATCAATAGCTGCTGACCCCTGGCCCCCCAATCAGCTTCGGACCACCGGACACACAACAAAAAGCCCTTTGGCAATAAACTGGGGTCTGACAGGAGAAGGGCCGTGGACTATACGTCACACCTGGAAGATGCCAGCAACTCGCTGATGCGGAGGGCAACACAGAAAGCAACCAGGGCAGCAGCCCAAACAAGAGCCGCCTCGAAGGAGCCTCCACAAACTGCCAGTCACTGCTCGGTAGGCCGGTCCAAAATCACAGGAGTAAACGGAACCCTGGAATCCATGGTTCTCCCCCGCTCCTTAGGCCAGTCATCCAGCCATCCTCGGAAGGAGAAAAAAGTCAGACAGGTGCTCAAAGCACTGACCTTGGCATAACGTTCAAGCGCAGACAATCTGCCCTGAGTAGTCCGAGGGGCTAAGCCCGTAAAATGCAGGTGGACTGCAAATTCGGTCAGCTGGCCTGAAGTGGCTAGCCACAAAGAAGTAAACCCATCCTGTGCACAAAATTGGGCATATTCAGTGCAGGCGGCCGCATAGGCCCACCGCACCCTGAGGGCGAGTGCAAGTGATAGAGCTCGGTGGGCTACAACCCACCAAGAGACCATACCTTGTCGGGGAGGATCATAAGATCGGGAGATGCAGAGGGGCCAACAGCCGCAAGCGCTCCATCCGTTGCCATAAGAAGGCAACGGCCAACTCATTCCCGACCCCCGGCACATGGCAAGGATGGAAGACTATTAAATACTAAACATTTAAGAGGTCAGAGCATGTACCAATCTACATGACGCGAAGCGAACGGAAGAGAAGGTGTTAATCACGCAGACGACCGCCTGATAGACCCGCCAGAAACGGCCGGCCGTGTTCGCCAAGCCTCAGCCTATAGCCAGACTGCGCCCGCAATGGGCAACAATTTCAAAAGGATAAGATCACTGGACCGCCGGCAGCCACCCAAAGGGCCGGCCGTAGGCCTGCACACCACTGGATCTGGTAAGAGATGCCATAACCGCAAGGCCCAGACGCATCCGACTGAACCCGCAGCTCCGCCCATAGGAGCAGCTCAGCGCGCCAAAAAAGAAACCTAATAGAAATGAGACAAGAGCCTCAGCCAAACGCTGAGATCTTCCCGCATTTCGGCAGAAATCCACCTACAATGGAGGCATAAGCAGCCCGGCCATGGCTTCACAGAGCCGCCGGAGAAATGCCCTGCCGGGCGCAATTACCCAACAGGCAAAATTAAGATGGCCAATAACCACCTGAAGCTCTCAAAGGGAAGCCTTGCGCTACCCATCAGACCAAGCCAGAGGACCCGAAGCTCACTGAGTTTGGCCTCCGGCAATCTGCTGGACTGCTGTACAGTATCCAATTCAATGCCCAAAAATATAAGGCAGGAGGAAGGGGCGTCGGTTTTCTCCCGGGCCAAAGGAACACCCAACTTGGATGCCAGGCGGTCAAACTCCGCCATAGAAAAGGAACAATGGCCCGAGCCAGCCGGACCGCAAAACAGGAAGTCAACTAAGTAGTGAACTACCAAATGGCTGCCTTTTCTATCCACCATGGCCCACTCCAAGAGGAACTAAAGGGCTCAAAGGCTGCACACGAAATGGAGCCGCTGAAAGGAAGTGCCCGGTCAACATAAAGCTGACCGTCAAAAGAAGACCCCAACAATTGAGAATCTCCCCGAAAACAGGTAACAACCTGAACTCAGTTTTAATATCATGCTTACCAATCGCTGCGCCAGGACCACAGGTCCTAGTCATAGCAATGGCAGCATCAAAGGACGTGGACCGGACCATACACCTCTCATGAGAGAACATGTAAGTGACTGACGATCCCCCCGGGAAGGACAGAAGGCAGATAAGCCTGTATACGCCCGGGGTCTTCTGCGGCACAATACAGAAGGCCACTGGCACAGTGGTCAGCTGAGATGGGGCAGGCTTGGGATATAAACCTCATCCAAAGTGGGCCGTGCGGCTCATCCCAACGCATACTGGGAGATAGGGCAGAACGCCAGCGGAAACACTAGTCGTACCGCAACCACACCGATCCTGGAACCCCAGATGGGCCCGATGTATGGTGTCTGAATACTCAACCATGGCCAAAGCCCGCTCAGGGTGAGCCTTAATAATAATAACCGCAATTGATGAAGAATGCTGAAAGTAGTTAGACCAGCATCTTTCAGGCTTGGGTTTGTGAAGTGTCCCCCGATCTTTGTCATCAAACCTCTTGAAAGACTCCTGGTCGGGATGTCTGTTAATAAATCAAATACGGCCAGATAGCTGCCACTGATAATTTTATCAATGGCAGCCCGGGACAGAAGTTCCCCAAGAGGCAAGCACTCATCACATTCAGGCAACTCCAAAGAGGATACAGCTGGGGTGCAGGCCAGGTGGCCAGCCTGCCCCGCGACCTCTTGATTGACGGGCTGCCCAGGGAACAACAAAGCGGTTACTGAGGGGGAGCCATCCCCGGAGAAGCAGCCGGAGTATTAAGGAATATGGGCCCAGAGGAGGCCGCGATGACCGGCTGCCCTGCAAGGGGCGCCTGGCCGTGAGGGCGGCCCCCAAGGCCACGGCCAAGCTAGTGTAGAGTGGATCAACAACTCACCCAAATCCTGCGCCCCAGCAAACGTAGCCGTACCTGCTGGGTCAGCGCGGCCAGCGAAAGAAAGATCAAACGCCCGGTCCAGGGCGGTCAGCGCTCCCTGGGTACCACACAGAGAGTCAACAACCGCAGAGCCCGGAGTGGTCGCCTAAACAGGACCCACCAACTGATGTTGGTGGGCCACAGGGCACTCCCTGGCAGGTAAGGGTCACCAGCTCACCTGTAGTATTGGGTACAATTCCAGTCCCCGCATCTCAAGAAAGACCCAGTGGGACTGGAAAAGGTGCAGAAGAGAGCAACCAAATTGACAACTGGGCTGGGGACCTCCCCCATGAGGAAGGCCAAAAACCCTTGGACCTCCCGAACCAGGGGACACACCCAAATGGAGGGCCGAAACAGTAAGAACTGACCGGAAAAAAATATATATGTATATATATTTACCCAGCACATTGTAAGTCCATGGAACTCCCCGCCACAGGATGCGGAGATGGCATCCGGCCCGGACGCCTTCAAAGTGGGGCCGAACAGGCCCCTGGAGGAAAAGTCCACCACAGGCCCAAAACCAAAATGGAGATGCGCACTCTCCAGGCACCAAACCAGGGCACTGCAAAGGCCAGACGCACAAGCAGCCAGACCAGATGGGCCCCAGGCCCGATCCAGCGTGGCTCGTCTTATGTTCCAATTTTTTTTTTTAAACATTTGAACATATTTATCAGGGGACGGAGCCCCCTAGGCAGGGCAGGTTTCAAGCCACAGAGCACCAATGAGGCCAGGAAGCAAACAGCCCGACGGGCAGAACGAATGGCGTCCACTCACGCTCAAAATGGCTGCCTGTGGACGCTCATACGACTGCCGCGAGCGGCCGCCAGGGTTCAGCAGGCGTGCCGAGAAGGTAAACGCCATAGGTGGTTGGAGCGCCCGCCACCACCAGAGGCGGAGTGCCCGGTAACCACCCGCCGGAACCCGCCTCCTCCCAGGGCTGCAACCTACACCCTATCTAAAAACTTCTCCACCACGAACAAGGTCGGCACACCAGGCCCCTAACTAACCCACCCCCTAACCCACCCACTCACCACAGCCCCAAGAGAAAACAGGCAGCCCGGCCGAAGCCCGGGCCGAGACGATGGCGCGTCTCCGCGCTGTGGCTGCCGCCGCTGCCACTGCTCGCTGCCGGAGCCCTTATCCAGGCTCCGATCAGACAGCCCAGCTGTAAAGCGGGCTGTCAAAAAAAAAAAAAAAAGAGGCAGGCCAGCACGGAGTGCAAACGCCTGCTGCCGGAGCCCTTATCAGGGCTCCGATCAGACAGCCCCGCTGTAAAGCGGGCTGTCAAAAAAGAGGCAGGCCAGCACGGAGCGCAAACGCCTGCTGCCGGAGCCCTTATCAGGGCTCCGATCAGACAGCCCAGCTGTAAAGCGGGCTGTCAAAAAAGAGGCAGGCCAGCACGGAGCGCAAACGCCTGCTGCCGGAGCCCTTATCAGGGCTCCGATCAGACAGCCCAGCTGTAAAGCGGGCCGTCAAAAAAGAGGCAGGCCAGCACGGAGTGCAAACGCCTGCTGCCGGAGCCTTATCAGGGCTCCGATCGCCGCGAACAGCCGGCAGGCGGCCTGTCAAAGAAGGACAGACCTGGCGCCTCAGCCGCCGCACGCGGGGGATTCGCCACCGCAGCTGCCGGCCTCGCGAGACCGATCGGATCCTCGGCTGCACGGACTGAGCCGTGATCCCTCCCCAGGAGAAAGGTAAGCCCTAAAATCGGGGAGGGAACCGGCCGGAGCTAAAGCTCGCGCGTCCGCGCAGCCAAAATTCTCGCCGGCGACAGCATGGTGGCGAGGGACGGGAGCCATCTTATAGGCTCCCGTCCCCGGGCAAAATAACCCGGATGGGCGTGAAAGTAGCACGCCCAGACCGGGGTTGGGGAGGCAAACGCGCCCCTCCCCCAACAAGTGGGGATCGGAGCTACCCTTTCATGGTTACTTATTACTAACAAGTCACTAGAATCCATGGGATTTATTTGTGGTTAATGTGCCTAGACTGAGACCAAATACACCAGGAAATATAATGCAATGGGGCTTATTTCAGAGTGTAATTGAATGGTTTGGAGATTATCTGTCTGTCAAACTTCTCCTTTTGGGTTTCCCACAAAGCTGGTGAATAAGGTTGCCAAATGATCAGAAGCTTGTTTCCTAAGATTCAAGATCAACACTTGAGGGGTGGCATGGGCCCTTATAGTATCACAGGGTGGTTACATGTGATACCACACAGACATAGTAGTCATGGTTCAGAGGAATCTGAAGATGATGGTGTAGCCCACTAGCTGCAGTGGCCGCCTCCCTCCCCCCCTGACTAAGGGAACCTCACCTACATATGACAATTAAGGATTTCTTCCAGGCCTCAAGGCTTATGGAATGGTCATCATGAACCAACAAGGAGAAGCTTGCAAGATCTTGCACTGCCTCTGCCAAGAATATATAACAATAAGTGGCATGATTAATCATGCTATTGCTTGCAAACATCACTGCATTTCTTAAAATGGCGGAACGAGTCAAGTACCATGAGAATACACACCCAAATATCATTATGGTGAAGCAGCAAGCTGGGTATAATATTTGTTTGATCCTCTTTAGCATTTCACTGTTGTTAGTTTTAAATATTGTCTTTTAATGATGTAGCCACTTCGGGTACTTTTTAAGGAGAAAGACAGGGTAAAAATATTTTAAATAAATGAATATACATACATCTCTATAACTTCTCTTGGGAAAGGACAGTCTTCCTGCCTGCCATCATCACAAAGATGTGAGAGGATACTTTTTTCCTCTGCACCTGGAAAAAGATATCTTACTATGAGAAAGTGATAAAGAAATAGTACCTCAATTTTTAGTCAAACAATTTTAGACAAAAATATAGTCTTATGCATAGTCTTATGTCTTACTGCATTTTTATATCAGTGAACACTACCTCCTGCACAGCTTCAAGACAGTTCATTCCTGCTGTGTTTGTGTTAGCGTCCCAAACTGCCTGCTTGCTTCCATTGTTGACATGTTAATAATATACCTTCTGCCTTCGTGGTTGGCTTTCCTGAAGCCACCCTCCTAGCCCAGACAAATCAGCTGGTGGAGACAGCAAGGGGGGCGGGGGTTGGCCAAGGTGACATTTTATCTCTGGCAAAGCTGGAAACTGAGATCCATAAGCTACCTACAAAGAGAGGAACACTTGTGAGAAAACTAATGGGGGTTGGGGGGTGGGGAGGAACAGGACTATTCTAGAATGTTATTAAGAGGAGGAGCCTGCTATAATTGGAGATGAGATTGTGTAGGTGGGAATATAAAAGGTTGCAAATCGGAGTGAGTCAATATCTCTCCTTTGGTCGGTGTGACCTAACAACCTGACTCAAGCCAAGCTGCCAATAGGGAATTTAAAGATATCCTTATCCTGTACATATCTCAACGACTTGACCCAGAATGTTCAGAGAGAAACACCTAATCTTGTCACAGCACATGTGTACTAGAGATGGGCACGACTTGGAAAAATTTTTTTTCGAGTTGTCGTTAGTCGGGCCGGTTCCGTTTCGGGTCATCTCTGTTTTTCGCGAAAATTCGCAAAAATTAGTCGGTTCATTTTTTCGTTTTTTCGTTTCCGTTTCTGTCGCGATTTCGCGCATTTTTGACGTCCGACCGAGACTTGCGGCTTGCGGGCGCAGCGCCGGCGGCGGTGGCGCGGGGGTACATGCGTGGGCGGCGGCAGCGGCAGCGGCAGGGGGAGTGGCTAGCGCGCGGTCGGGCGCGTGGGGCGGGCGGGCGGGCGGGCGGGCACGCGCGCGGGCGGGTGGGCACGTGGGCGGGGTGGGCGCGGGTCCCGCAAATGAGCAGGCGAAATACAGTTTTAAACCTGCCTGGGTGATGGACTTGCTGCTGCACAACAAGGCTAGTGCATCCTAAGCAAACAAAGTGGGGCAGAAACAAATTTGCATTTCTTTTTTTCTCTTGGTCTGCTGTGCTGCTGAATCTGCTGATGCTGAACCAGCCAGCCACCCTACTTGGTCTGGCTGACGTGCCTGTTTGTTGTACTTTTTTGTTGTTTGGTTTTGAATCCATCCCATCTCCGCTCCACCTCTCTCAGAGGCAGCAGGAGAAACAGACATTCCGTTCCTCCCCAAATCTGAATGAGGGGTCTACTCCTCTACTCCTCTCAAATTGGCCCCCCATCACCAAGGTCCTTCTGCCTTCACTTCACATTCACAGTCAAAGTCACACACACTTAAAGGACAAGCAATAAAGCCAAAGCCAATGCAACCCTGCTTTTGGTCATGGTCAAAAAAAACATTAGCAGTTAGAGCCTGAGGTGGTTAAGCTACGTACCTAGCTAGTAGCTACAGCCAGGAATAGTTTTGGTAGGGATGGGAATGGGATAGGGCTCTGGGTTGCTCTGGCTTAAGTTTTACAGCCCACAGCCCAGCCCACTAGGCTATACAAGGAGGAGGACTATCTCTGGTCCATAAGGCCAGAGTAAGGGCGGCCACTCTGGTCAGGCCACAAGGCAGAGTATGAGAGCACCACAGCACAGAGCCAGAGTGCGGCAGGCTCATTGCCAGCTCCAGTATAAAAAGGATGGAGCTGAATGGCATGACAGGAATTTAAATGCCACTGGCCTTGGGTCACAGTGTCTTGCAGCCCAGAGGACTGAGTTGCGGAGGAGGCCAATCACCTTGAGTCTGGTCTGGCACCACACTGCCTGCGATGCACCACATGGCACTTTCTGACAAACTCTTGGGTGGTGCTGTACGTAGTACGAACGCTGTTCAAATCAGTACCCCTCTTCCGTGTGAAACACGGCGTCTTGCAGCCCAGAGGAAAGACTGGCGGAGGAGGCCAATCACCTTGAGTTTGGTCTGGCACCACACTGCCTGCGATGCACCACTGTCCACCACATGTCACTTTTTGACTAAGTCTTGGTGTGGTGCTGTACGTACGAATGCTGTTCAAATCAGTACCTCCCTGCTGTGTGAAACACGGCGTCTTGCAGCCCAGAGGAAAGACTGGAGGAGGAGGCCAATCACCTTGAGTTTGGTCTGGCACCACACTGCCTGCGATGCACCACCGTCCACCACATGTCACTTTTTGACTAAGTCTTGGCGGTGCTGTATCAGGGACCCCCTTCCATGTGAAACACGGTGTCTTGCAGCCCAGAGGAAAGACTGGAGGAGGAGGCCAATCACCTTGAGTTTGGTCTGGCACCACACTGGCTGCAAAAAGGACAGCAAGCCACATTCTGACTCTGACTCTTCCTCCCCAAGTCCCCAGCTGTGTGCTGGTAGACTTGCTACCTGCCGGCCCGGCAGTCTACTACCATGCCCTTCTTTGTGAATCACAGTTGGTTCCCACACAACTCCAAGAGCCAAGCCTGCAACTTTGCAATAAACTAATGGAGGGCTGGCACCCAAGTCCTCTTATCTTCGTTGTGAGGCACAGTGTCTTGCACCCCAGGGGAAAGAGTGGCGGAGGCCACAAGCTGGAGTAATTGAATGCTGGGCCAGCAATCCACGACCATGGCCTTCGTTGTGAATCCCAGCTCCTACAACTCCAACAGCCAAGCCTGGAACTGTCAGAGAAACTACTGGAGTGCTGGCACCCAACTACTCTTCCCTTCTTAGTGAGGCACAGTGTTTTGCATCCCAGAGGAAAGAGTGGCGAAGGCCACAAGCTGGAGTAATTGAATGCTGGGCCAGCAATCCCGACCACGACCATGGCCTTCGTTGTGAATCCCAGCTCCTACAACTCCAACAGCCAAGCCTGGATGGAACTGTCAGAGAAACTACTGGAGTGCTGGCACCCAACTACTCTTCCCTTCTTAGTGAGCCACAGTGTTTTTGCATCCAAGAGGAAAGAGTGGCGGAGGCCACAAGCTGGAGTAATTGAATGCTGGGCCAGCAATCCCGACCACGACCATGGCCTTCGTTGTGAATCCCAGCTCCTACAACTCCAACAGCCAAGCCTGGATGGAACTGTCAGAGAAACTACTGGAGTGCTGGCACCCAACTACTCTTCCCTTCTTAGTGAGCCACAGTGTTTTGCATCCAAGAGGAAAGAGTGGCTGGAGGAGCCCACATAGCCTGAGTCTGAGGCCACAGGGCCTCCGTAGGGGAGGAACATTGCCAGGAAGAAGCTCCTGCTCCCCAACGTGGCAGAATGGCCTGAGGAGGACGCCAGGAAATTGCCCTTCTTCGTGAGCCACAGTTGGCAGCCCAGTGGAAAAGCAGAGTCCACATGGTGTCTGACTCTGAGGCCTGAGACCACTCTCACAAAAGGACTGCAAGCCAGAGGGTCTTCCTACACAGCTGTGTGCTGCTTTCCCCGGCCATAAACTCCTAGCAGGCCGGCACAGCCATGTTCCCTTCTCAGTGAGACATAGCTTTGCACTCCACAGAAGACAGTAGGCCTGAGAAACACAGGCTCACTGTCTGTGTGAGTCAGAGTACCCACAAAGAACCAAGCCTGGAGTGGAGGCTTCCTTGCTCCCTCCCTTCACAGAGAGCCACAGTCAGTGCATTGCATCCCAGTGGCATGCCCTTCGTAGTGAATCACATTCCCCACAACTGTAAGAGCCAAGCCTTGAACTTTCTGATAAACTGTCCTATTTGTAACGGTGACAGAGGGCCACCAGCACGGCAGTAAGTTGCCCTTCTTTGTGAGCCACAGTGTATGGCAATGGCAGCCCACTGAAGACTAGTTGGCGGTCCGGAGGCTGACAACACTCCCACACTGCGGCACTCCTTCCTGCAGAGTCCTGTCACTGTCCCAGGCAGAGTCCAAGGGTGCTTTCACATGAGTTCTGCCTAATCACGGGCCCACCCCACGGCTGTTTTCTAGCACACAAGCACAATTCCCTTCTCTGTGAGGCACAGTGTGTGCAAACAAATAGTTGTTGAGTGAATGCACTGTTACAGTTGGTCTTCAAGAGGTTTTCCGCCAAGAAGAGGGCACAGCCGTGGTTGCTGCATGGGCAAGTTGAGGGCAGTGGCGACAGGGCTGTACTTGAAGCACTAACTGGACCATGATGTTAGGGTGAAGGAGAAGCGGCTGGAAGGCCTCCTCTAAGCCGGAAGTGGGGGGAGCCTGACAGGCAGGCAGGGAGAAGACACAGAGCTAGAGTGAGTCTGAGTCTTTGACCACACAGGCTTCCAAAAGGACAGCAAGCCAAGCTTTCTGACTTTCATTCCCAGCTGTGTGCTGGTAGACTGCTCCTAACTGCCGTGCCGGCATTCCATCTCCATGCCCTTCGTAGTGAATCACAGCAGTTCCACAACTCCAAGAGTCAAGCCTGGAACTTCCTCCTGAAAGGCTCTTCTATTTCTAAGAAACAAACGATTATTGAGCTGAACTGTGGTACGCGCAAGTACATTCCACTCCAGCCCTTCTTAGTGAGACACAGTGTGGTGCAGCCCAGAGGACAGAGTAGCGGAGGCCTAAACATCCCCCTCAACCCTAACCCTAAGCCAACCACCAGCTGTTCCTGAAGAGTGTTCCCATAACTCAATCATCATCATCAATCACAACCTAGATTTGCAACCAGTAACTTTTCTGGTCTGGCAGCCTTTGTTCCAGGGTTAGGGCAGAAATGATTATAAAATGTTTAAGCACCAAGTGTGCGCACAATGAGTCACACAGCACAGCACCAAGATCCACACAGGGGACTTTCGGCCAGGAGTACGCACACACAACAAGGACATTTCCCTTCTTTGTGAGGCACGGCTGGCAGCCCAGTAGAAAGAGTGGCGGAGGAGACAGAGCTAGGTCTGTGTAAATTACAGACTCACACAGTCAGTGTGGGACAGAGTATCCACCAAGAACCAAACATGGAGGCTTCCTTGGCAGGCAGAGTTTCTCTCGCCACCCCAGGAGACCGGGTTTTGGCAACCAAGAAGACAGTGTGGAAGCAGGAGAACTGGGTGGGTCTATTTCTTTAAGGCTGTAAGGAGGGGAGCTTGCCCCCTGATACTCAGTCTTTGAGGTAGGTTGTTGTAAAGTGCTTCCTCACCACTTTGTGTGTGAGAGAATACAGGTAGGCAGGCAGGCAGGCAGACAGGCAGGCTCGTAGGGCCAAGGGAATGGTGTGAAGCACCAAGGAAGGCAGGTATTAGGGTCTCTCTCAGACCAGCCATGGCAAAAGGAGAAACATTGGGCCAATACAGACAGACCCTTTCCAGTGACACTTTGAGTGGCCCTGCCTGGTTTGGAGACAGGCCAGGGCAAGAAAAATTGGGCCACTAATAGTACCCTTCAATTGTGTGTGTGAGAGAATACAGGCAGGCAGGCAGGCAGGCTCGTAGGGCCAAGGGAATGGTGTGAAGCACCAAGGAAGGCAGGTATTAGGGTCTCTCTCAGACCAGCCATGGCAAAAGGAGAAACATTGGGCCAATACAGACAGACCCTTTCCAATGACACTTTGAGTGGCCCTGCCTGGTTTGGAGACAGACCAGGGCAAGAAAAATTGGGCCACTAATAGTACCCTTCAATTGTGTGTGTGAGAGAATACAGGTAGGCAGGCAGGCAGTTCTGCAGGCATTAGGCACTGGATTCGGCAGGTAGTCACAGGGCCAGCCAGGCAGGCAGGCAGGCAGGCAGGCAGGCTCGTAGGGCCAAGGGGAGGCAGGCAGGCTTGCAGGCGGGCATGGAGGATTGCAGGCAGGAGGTTAGGTTACAGGCAGCAACTTAGTTCTTGGAGTGTTGGGGTAATCCCAAGGTGGAAAGGTTGAAGCGGATGAAAGTCAACCTTTCCACCGTCTCCGGGTCCAGGCGACAGCGGCGCGGCCTCAGGACATCTCCCATGTGGGAGAAGACACGCTCACTCTGGACACTGGTGGGTGGGATAGACAAGAGGTCCAACGCCAGAGTTGAAAGAGTGGGCCAGAGGTCTGCCTTTCTGGCCCAGTAGTGCAGTGGGTCCGAGCTGAGGGGTTGGAGGGGCTCGGCCATGTACTCCTTCACCATGGTCTGAGCGGGGTCTGCTACTTCTTCCTCCCTTGCCTCCACTGAGGAGGAAACTGCCATGGCTAGGGCAGAGGCCAGGTAGTTGGCTGCTGGAACGGAACCTGGTCTCTGGGTGTACACTCCTGGAGTACAGAGGGATGTGGATCCTTGCGAGGACTCCTCCTCAGCATCGCTCTGGCTTCCGTGCGCCCTCTGAAACGCCTGGCCCTCATCGGAGACAGCCCTGACTTGACGACATAGCTCCGTCTTCCAGGATTTCAGTTCGGCAGTGCTGGCCGCCAGGGAACCCTTGATGCGAGGGTCGCACAGACATTCCGTTCTCCGCCTGCCTCTCACGCATCATCCTGGCTGCCTTGACACTGCGAGCGAAGTGCCCCACGATCTTCCGGCACTTGTCCAGCAAGGCCCTGGTCTCCGTGGTCCCCTCACTCCAGGAGTCCTTTGGTGCACCCAGGCCAATGGCATCGCCCACCACTAGATGCAGTTTGTGTGCTGCGCACACGATGCCCTGGAACCCTGCCCCAAGAACCGCGTTGGTCATGTTACGGCCCGCGTCTGTAACCATGACTCCACGATTGACCTGTCCCTCTGTCCCTAATCCCCACTCTCGCATTGCTGTCTTGAGAACGTCAGCAATGTTGATCCCTGTGGCGTTGTCCTCCATGCTTTGTGCCTGGAGAAGCACCACCCTATACCCTCTTGGGGTGCTGCCTTGTGCCTCCCCCTGCAGCTGCTCATGGGCTGACCGGGGCTCCAGGACCTCCTTGGGTTGCCACCAATGAGCCGTCAGTGAGAGGTATCCGTGGTGCCCACCGGTCCAGAGGTCGGAAGTGAAGTGGATCTTCCTCCCTCTGGCTGCCTGCAGCAGGGCCCAGATCCTGTCCCTGACAGACTCATAAAGGGAGGGAAGCACCCGCCTGCTGAAGGTACGCCGGGGATGGAGTCTCGTACCATGGTGCCACGTGCTTCATCAGGTGCCTGAAGCCTGATGACTCCACAAAGGAGAGGGGCAACCCGTTCATGGCCACCATTTCACCCACCACTCGAGTGGTGGTCTCCTGTGCTTTGGCCCTATTTCGAGGGCTGACAAAAGTCCCACCCAACAGCCCCACTTCTTGCAGAGTGGCCTGCCTCTTCCCACTCTCACTAGCGGAGCTGTGTTTTTTCTTTCTCTGTCTCTAACCCTTCTTCCCCTCTCTTCCTCCCTGAAGAGCAAGGGCCTGACAGGGTTCCAGGCAGAGTCCCAGGGTGCTTCCTCATCAGATGGCTGCGCAACCCACTTGAGGAGAGGTGTTTGGGGTCATTCCCCCTGCGCAAGACCACCCCGCATATCTTGCACACCGCCATCCTTGCGTCTTGGGGGCTGTTCTCAAAATGCTCCCACAGACACCCTCGTGGCTTACAGAAAGTAACGCCCCCTCTGTTATTGCCTGCCGCTGCCGCTGCTGTGGTGCTGGTGTGGCCTCTGCCCTGCCGGGAAAGTAGACTAGTACTACTGCTCTCACTGGTGGTACTCTGGGTGGAAAGAGGGCTGCTCCTTCCGTCACTGCCTGGAGCCTGCCTTAAGTCTGACTCTGCCAACAGGTCCTCAGAATCTGGCAGGTTTAGATACAAGGAGCCCGATTCTGATTCTGATGCCATTTCAGAATCAGAGCCCTTGTCTTCTTGCTGATCAAGGGTGGGGCTGTCAGGTAACGAAGATGGGATTTGGTACGCCTCATCCATGCTTCCCTCGGTGACAGACGATGGCACATTGCTGCTTGTGCCACTGGCACTGCTACTCGAGGAGGGAGTTGCACCAGTATCACTTTCTGCACTACTTCCTGTCCCTTCCCTCAGAAACGTGCCCCTATTTATCTTAGTAGGGGTCCCCCCCCTCCCCTGCCCTCTAGCTGTGCGACCCCTCCTCATTTTTCTCACTTCTTGTGGCTCAGGCCAGGGAATGTATAATGTGATAGTAAGGAAAAGCACCAAGGAACTGTGCAAGTAAATGAGTGACTCACAACAGCAGGACAACAAAGAAGGAAATAGGAGCTAGGGGTTTGCCAATCCTGGCACCCAACTAAGTTTCTCTATGCCCTGCACAGGGCAAGTGTAATTTGGAGGAGAACTGTAACTTCTTCCCAGTTGTAATTGGATTGTGTATGTAGACTGTGGTGGCAACAAGTAAATGAGTGAGATGGACTCACAACAGCAGGACAACAAAGAAGGAAATAGGAGCTAGGGGTTTGCCAATCCTGGCACCCAACTAAGTCTCTCTATGCCCTGCACAGGGCAAGTGTAATTAGGAGGAGAACTGTAACTTCTTCCCAGTTGTAATTGGATTGTGTATGTAGACTGTGGTGGCAACAAGTAAATGAGTGAGATGGACTCAGAACAGCAGGACAACAAAGAAGGAAATAGGAGCTAGGGGTTTGCCAATCCTGGCACCCAACTAAGTTTCTCTATGCCCTGCACAGGGCAAGTGTAATTTGGAGGAGAACTGTAACTTCTTCCCCGTTGTAATTGGATTGTGTATGTAGACTGTGGTGGCAACAAGTAAATGAGTGAGATGGACTCACAACAGCAGGACAACAAAGAAGGAAATAGGAGCTAGGGGTTTGCCGATCCTGGCACCCAACTAAGTTTCTCTATGCCCTGCACAGGGCAAGTGTAATTAGGAGGAGAACTGTAACTTCTTCCCCGTTGTAATTGGATTGTGTATGTAGACTGTGGTGGCAACAAGTAAATGAGTGAGATGGACTCACAACAGCAGCACAACAAAAAAGGAAATAGGAGCTAGGGGTTTGCCAATCCTGGCACCCAACTAAGTTTCTCTATGCCCTGCACAGGGCAAGTGTAATTAGGAGGAGAACTGTAACTTCTTCCCAGTTGTAATTGGATTGTGTATGTAGACTGTGGTGGCAACAAGTAAATGAGTGAGATGGACTCACAACAGCAGGACAACAAAGAAGGAAATAGGAGCTAGGGGTTTGCCAATCCTGGCACCCAGCTAAGTTTCTCTATGCCCTGCACAGGGCAAGTGTAATTAGGAGGAGAACTGTAACTTCTTCCCAGTTGTAATTGGATTGTGTATGTAGACTGTGGTGGCAACAAGTAAATGAGTGAGATGGACTCACAACAGCAGCACAACAAAGAAGGAAATAGGAGCTAGGGGTTTGCCAATCCTGGCACCCAACTAAGTTTCTCTATGCCCTGCACAGGGCAAGTGTAATTAGGAGGAGACCTGTAACTTCTTCCCAGTTGTAATTGGATTGTGTATGTAGACTGTGGTGGCAAGTAAATGAGTGAGATGGACTCACAACAGCAGCACAACAAAGAAGGAAATAGGAGCTAGGGGTTTGCCAATCCTGGCACCCAACTAAGTCTCTCTATGCCCTGCACAGGGCAAGTGTAATTAGGAGGAGAACTGTAACTTCTTCCCAGTTGTAATTGGATTGTGTATGTAGACTGTGGTGGCAACAAGTAAATGAGTGAGATGGACTCACAACAGCAGGACAACAAAGAAGGAAATAGGAGCTAGGGGTTTGCCAATCCTGGCACCCAACTAAGTTTCTCTATGCCCTGCACAGGGCAAGTGTAATTTGGAGGAGAACTGTAACTTCTTCCCAGTTGTAATTGGATTGTGTATGTAGACTGTGGTGTCAAGTAAATGAGTGAGATGGACTCACAACAGCAGCACAACAAAGAAGGAAATAGGAGCTAGGGGTTTGCCAATCCTGGCACCCAACTAAGTCTCTCTATGCCCTGCACAGGGCAAGTGTAATTAGGAGGAGAACTGTAACTTCTTCCCAGTTGTAATTGGATTGTGTATGTAGACTGTGGTGGCAACAAGTAAATGAGTGAGATGGACTCACAACAGCAGCACAACAGACAAGGAAATAGGAGCAAGGGGTTTGCCAATCCTGGCAAACAAGTTTCACAAATTAATGCACAGGGCAAGTGTAATTAGGAGAACTGTAACTTAACTTCTTCACAGATGTAAGTTATACAACAACTGCACAAAAACCAAGCTAATAGAAGCAAGGGGTTTGCAAAATCTGGCAGCACCCAACTTTCACAATAATGCACAGTAACTAAGATGAATGGAACTTCTTCAAAGATGTAATTGAAGAAAAAGTTCTCTTTAGAGGTGGCTCGGTGCCTGCCCTTCAACAAATGTTTGTTTGAGTGCCTGACTGCAAAAAAAAATGAATGAGGTGTTGGACAAGGGAAAGAAATTCAAAGAATATCTATAGTGTTAAGTAAAATGAAATTGTAAAATGTTCTATAGAGGAAGGTGCCCTAGCCTTGTTGCCAAAACAAATGTGTTTGAGAAATTTGAGTGAGTGCACTGGTTGGCGAGGGAGACTCTGCCTAGTACTCAGTCTGTACTGTATAATATTTTTAAAATAATTTAATCCACAGCCTCCAACCTCCCCTTCTAAGCACTAGTACTACTGGACCTTGGCTGTTGCTTGCCACTTGCTAATAAACTGTAAAATAGAAAATAAATGGAATAAAACTATAAGCTGCTACTAGGGTAGGATAGGGGTTGCTGGATTCCCTTCCAAAACCCCAATCGCAACAGCAGCAAAAAAGCTGTAGGCGCAGGGTAAAAGGACCTTGGCCAAGTAAATGAACTTGGTGGGAAATTGGGATACAAAAGAAATGGTATGGTAGTGTAATATAAAATAATAATATATTTTCAAAATAAATCCGCAGCACCTCCCCTCCACTACCGCTCCCACTCAAATCTTCCCTCCCCCTTGAAGCAAATATAAAACGTACGGAACTCTTCCTCAAAAATGGAGAAAACAAAAAAGAGAATAAACACTGTGTTGCTATTCCCCACAGGGAATAGAAGAAATTATTATGTTTTGCGATTCGAATTAATATCAATTCAATTCCCTCCCTGCCTAGCGAGACCGAGACCGAGACCGCGACCGCGAAATCGAAACTAGACTGAGCGCAGCAATCCAGCCCTGACCACCCTCCACAAGATCCAAGCCCAGACTGTGACGGACTGGAACTGCCTCGGCTTTTTATGCCCTCTGGCACATCCAGAAGTGTCAGTCAAAACCTGTCCATGCGATTGGTGGAATGGCTCCAAAAATTTGCATGGTCCCGTCCCATGGCCAGCCCATCGTTGCGCAGGTGTAAAAAAATAAATTAAGAAAAAATAAAATAAAATCAACGGAGACGTATTTTGGCAAGACAAACCCACTGCTGGTACTGTAAAAAAATCAAGCATTTAAAATAGGTTACTTTCGCATGTTTCTGTGGTGCTTTGGTGGAGTTTTGGGCAAGGATTTCAAAAAAAATATTGCGGTCGCCATTTTGGACCGGGAATCGGGTTTTTTTTTAACTTTTAAAAACTTTTTTTCTGTGCCACTTGGCATTGCGCGATCGCCGCGATGCAAGTAACGAGCACGACAAATCAGACCAAATTGTTCGTTCGTCGGTTTGAGCTCGAAGTCTGGGGCAGTGATTCCCGTTACCGTTTCCGTAGAGTAACGGAACAGAGTAACGGAAACGGAAACGGGAATACCGCTAAGTCGTGCCCATCTCTAATGTGTACCAGTAAATCTATGCAGGTTTCCTCTGTAACCCCACACCTGGGTTTAAATGCTTTATCACAATTAACTATTTGTAATGCTTGCATTTCTGATCTTCCTGGCTCTTCTGATTTCTGCATACCAGTGCACCAAACTATCCTCTTAAAATGTCATGCCTTTCTCTACCACGTGTCTGTTAAATTGCTTGGCTGTACCTGTCGCTCACCAATGACCTTTGAAAGACACTCAGATACCATAATTAAAAGCTGTATTTATCGCCTTCCAAGGACTGTTAAACTACCTTCAACAACCTCTGCTTGCTGGTGCCTCTTGTACTGTATTTTTGTACTCTCTTCCTCTCTTCCTCCCTGCTCTCTCTCTTAAACACACACACACACACACACACACACACACACACACACACACACACACACACACACACACACACACACACACAGTCTACCATTTTTTTCTGCTGGAATACACTAATATGGCTGCACCTGTGGATAATTCTGTTTCTATATGTTTTTGACCTGAGTGCATATTGACTGGGGTGCATTACAGAGATCACATGACACCCCTACTAAAAAAGCTCCACTGGCTGCCAATCACCTATCAGGCACAATTCAAGGTGCTAGCTTTAACCTACAAAGCACAAAATGGCCTGGGTCCAAGCTACCTCAAATATAGAATCTTGCAGTATGAACCAGCTCTGGTGCTCAGATCATCAGGAGAGGCCTTTCTCTCCATCCCGCCACCTTCACAGGTGCGTCTCAGAAGAACCCATGAAAGGGCCTTCTCTGTTGCTGCTCCCAGACTTTGCAACTCCCTCCCGCTAGAGGCCAGGACTGCCCCGTCTCTGCTGTCTTTCCGGAAGCAGGCAAAGAGCTTCCTCTTCTGGCAAGCTTTCACTGAATGAGGGACTTCCTAGTATGTAACTGTATGTGGATTCCCATACATGATTGCATTGACTGATTTCATAAAAACACCAGTGTTTTCCATGCTACTTTCTACCCCTCATAATGGATTTTTCTTTTCTTTTTGTGTGTGCTTTGTAGCTCTACTGTTACCTTTTAATGTTCTAAGACAGGCATGTCCAAACTTTGGCCGTCCAGCTGTTTTGGACCACAACTCCCACAATCCTTTGTCATTGGCAATCTAAGCTTAGAATTCTGGGAGCTGTGGTCCAAAACATCAGGAGGGCTGAAGTTTAGACAGGCCTGTTCTAAGATGCCTCTTTAATTCCCAGTTCTTAACTTGAATGCGTTTTAAATGTTCCAGGCTGTATATTGTCCCTCATTATTGTAAGCCACCTCAGGTCCTTTTCCAAGAAGAAAGGTGGGGTAAAAATATTCAAAATAAAAAAAATAAAACAATATGGAAGGAGCAATCAACTTTCAGTTACATTCATGCATGTAATATCCTGCCATATGAGATCATGACTTGCATATTAGATGTAATATGCATCATACAGCCAGGGCATTGCCCAGATCTAACCCCTGTGGTGACAAGGCCCATAGGATTCACATCTGTGCACAATGTTCATGTGGCTACAAATATACTGTATATTAGAGATGGGCATGAAACAGAAAAATGGTGTTTCGGTTTTTCGTTTGTCGTTGAGAGGTCTGTTTCTGTTCGTTTCCGTTTGTCGGGAATTTTTCGAAAAATTTTGTTACCGTTTTTCGTTTTTTCGTTTGTCGTTTCTACCCGCTTTTTGCGCGATTTTTAAAGCATTTCCGTGCGCAGGCATCCCCCAATGACCCAGACCAGAGGGAAAACACTAAAAACAATGGATGCTGGCAGAGACACAGTATAGACTAGGTATGAAGGGAGGCTGCAAAGGCAGCGGCGGGCGTTGCCCAGGGTGCAGGGCAGCTGCAGAGTGACTGCACTGCGGGGCAGGGGAGGGTACTCACCGAGAGGTATGCAGCATGCACACACACAGGGAGGCTGCAGGACTGAAGCTAGAGTCGCAGAGACAGCAATCCCACCCTAACTCCCACCAGAGACTGCAAGGAGGACGGGGGCTGCCAGAGCTTTTTATGCCCTCTGTGGCTGCCAGACCTGCCCGCCCAGTCTGCAATCTGGGCATGCTATTGGTTGAACATGATCCCATCACATGGCTTGCCTCCATTTTGTGGCTGGTGGCGACATCCATTTTAAAGGGAAAAGAAAAATACATTGCGATGGGAGAAGACAAAAACAAACGTTTTAAGGACCCCAACCCCCCTGGTAGGTATTATCAGACAATATAAATAATTATCGCTGTGTTTTTACGGATGTCCAGGGCGTTTTTTAACATTTAAAACAGCTCATTTCATTGTGCGTCGCCATTAACGGAAATGAAACGTAACGACCACAATTTTCGTGGTTCTGTTCGTTTCATTGCATTTTATCACAATTTTTGTTTGTCATTTTGTTACGTAACGGAAACGACAAACGGTAACGGAAACGAAAAAATGTTCGTTCCGTGCCCATCTCTACAGTATATACTCGAGTATAAGCCTAGTTTTTCTGCCCTTATTTTTGGCTGGGGGGGAAATGCCCTCGGCTTATACTTGAGTCAATAATTTTTCCCAGTTTTGGGGGCGGGTAGGTGCTCAGACAGCTTGGGGAGGGCAGTGAAGGGCCATTCCTGATCAGGCAAGTGATAGCGATGTCTCCGCTTCCCATATGATTCCAATGAGAAGTTTTAGGGGCACCCTCTTTGAAGATTCATAATTCAGCCCCCTTACCCCCAAATGTTTTTAAATTTCAGGGGATTCCCTAAAATCAATTTCTGAATGTACCCTGCTATTTGGTATCCCCAATGTAAGTAATTTTTGAGTGCATGTTTTTTTAAAAAAATACACACCCAGAAATTATTTTTAAAAATATGCAATCAAAATGTACTTACCTTGGGACTCCAAAGTAGCTTAGGTACCTTCAGAATGGGATTTTAGGGAACCCCCTGAAATTTGGAAACATTTGGGGGTAAAGGGACTTAGTTATGAAGTTCTAAAGGGGCTAGGGATAGTATTGGCAACTGTGCAGGGACTGTGGTGGCAATCAGGGAGTTTACTCTATGGTATTACTCTATGGTATTAACTCCCTTATTGTCTCCACACTCCCAGCACACCTTGCCAATTACTACCCCCAGCCCCTTTAGAGCTCGGCCGGTATACTGTATATACTTGCGTATGACTAAAAAAACGCCCTTGGCTTAAACTTGAGTCAATAAGTTTTCCCAGTTTTTTGGGGGTAAAATTAGTCCCCTGGCTTATTCTCTCCACGGCTTAGATATACTCAAGTATATACGGTATTTATATTATTTCTGTAGGAATGCATCCATGATGCTGAAAAACGGATTTGGGGTTAAGGTGAAATGGGGCCAGGCTTAGCATTATCCCTACATTTATCAAAGAGCAAGAAAGAAATGGCTGTCTTACCTGATAAGACCAGAAACATTATCTTTTTGGACTGTCACTCCTCAGTACCTCAGCTATCATGATTTGCTGTATATTGCTTGAGGTAGTCTGTGAGTCATAGTCCCTCCTCTGCTCCCAGCAAAACCCCTTTTCCCATCTCAGTGGTGAAATACACAGTTGAGTTCCAAAATAGAAATATGTACACATTTGGATTCATCCTCATTCATTCATTCATGGATAGTATCACTCTAAGGCCAACATGTCTTGACATTAACATGGTTTACAGCTGCAAAATGGAATAAAAGGATGACATTACTGTAAGTTCATGTATAATTGCCTCCACTTTAAATTCCTTTTAGATGGATTGAAGTTAGTGTAAATGTGTTTAATTCTTTTTTAAGGGCAAGTACTGCTGACAACCTTATTGACAGCAAAGTCTATAATTAACTGGGCACAGAGAGCACAGCTTGGTGCAGTGGTCATTCTTCAATGGCCTTTGCTCACACAACTGTACTTGATAAAAAGATTTTATTAAACAAAAATAACCCACAGCTCCCTATTGACAAAATGTTGCAGTTGAGCGGGTTACCTTGGGATGTGAAAGCTCAGCCTTCAGTGTCCCCTTCAGGTGACACAAGAGCAACGAAGGGTGAAGGAGGAGCTTCAGAAAATGTCCAGTATCAATGTATATACTGTATTTGGTTGTAACGATAAAACTTTTCTCTTCAATGGAAGATGAGGAGGGAGGGAATCTTCCCTCCCAGTGAATGAGAGGTTGATTTTCTAGTGCTAAAATCCTGGCAACTGACATCTGTGGAATAAAACACATCTGTATTGGAGAAAATATTGGCTAACTATTAAGAATGAGGAGCTTTAGAGTCAGTTATGAATTATCCTGAGCTTAAAATTGACCAAAATTTTGAGAGGGCTTCTAAGTTATTCCCTCAACCCAAAGCTGAACCTCCCTGCTTAAAAAAGGCAATACAGTGGTACCTTGTATAAAATAATTAATTCGTTCTAAATAAAATTATGTTAAGCAAATTTTCCTTTATACAAATTTCCCATAGGAATGCATTGAAAATGGAGTAATCCTATTTTTATGTTGTATGGATTTGCCCCATAGGCGATTATGTTAACCAAATTTCCCCTATCTCTGGAATTTTTTATGTTGTACAAATTTTATGTTATACAAACTGTTTGTTAAAAGGGTCCACTGTAATTTTAATTTTGCATATACCTTCTGAGGAACTGACATTATCAGAGGAGTAGGGATGGGCACAAAACGAAAAATGAAATGCTGTTTTGTCATTTTGTTATGTAACAACAAAATGAAATGAAATGAGGAAGCAGCATTTCGTTACAGACGAAACGGACGTTTTTCCATTGAAACAAACCATTTCGTTCCATCTATAAAAAAGGGTCCCTTACCTGCAGGGTGGCTGCTGCTGCTGCTAGAGTCCAGGAGAGGGAAGAGGAGGAGGTGGGTCACCACCGCTGCTCTGGCATTCCCCACCTCCTCTCAGCCCTGCTTCTGGCCTCCTTTCAGCTGGAAGGTAGGGGTGACTCCCCTGGGTCCTAGAGACAGGGGATTTGGTGTCAGGGAGCCATATTCAGAGGGCTCCTGTCAGGCTACCAATGGCTGGACCATTTAAAACTGGCCCAGACCAGTTTTGATAAAACTGACTGGGCCAGTTTTAGAGGGGTCCAGCCACTGACAGTTTGGCAGGAGCCCTCTGAAAATGGTCAGGTGGGAAGTGCAATTGCCCAGAACTGCCCACCTGACCATTTTCAGAGGGCTTCTGCCAAGCTGTCATAGGCTGGACCCCTTTAAAAATGGCCCAGTTGGCACCAGGGGGATCCCCTCATGCCGATTGGACCAGTTTTAAAGGGGTCCAGCAAATTGCAGCTCAGCAGGAGCCCTTTAAAAGGGGCTCCTGGGCACCCAATCAGGTGCCTCTAGGACCCAGGGGAGCCATTTTGTTTCGTTTCATTTCATTTCATATGAATTTTTTAAAAATTCATAAGAAATGAAACAAAACAAAATGGGGGTGGGCACAAAATGAAATGTTATTTTTTCCATTTCATGCTCATCCCTACAGAGGAGTAATAACTGTCCCTTCTATTTCTTGGATGGGTGTGGTTCCAAGTAAGTCTCAGCCATCTCCTGATTGAATCAGCAGACACTTTTCATGCTTTCTGTCACAGAACATGGAGGATCATCCTTCCAGGTTTGTGCTGTGGCAGACATGAAAGGCTGCCAGCTACAAATTGAAGATGCACTGATATTTTGTGGCACTTGTCACAATGTGGAAAGCAGTGTACGGGAGCCCAAAAAAATGTGGACTAGGGTAATTTAGCCACAGCCACTAGAGGGTAAGGCTTCAGTAGAATAAAATCCAAGTGTGCTAACAGTGCAGTCAAATGTATCAAAAGAACCTCAGTTACGGTTATTCTTCCATGATTTAAATTGTTTTATAAATTTCCATCCATATAATACACAGGTGGTATAAATTGATTTGGCCAGCCAATCAGGTCTTTCTCCACCTTGCTGGCGTGGCCTTTTTAAAATTAAAAAGCTGGCGGTTGGGAAGGAAACAGAGGTGGCCCAAGCCATCTTGCAGACTGTGACAAGGAGAAAGATGATACTTCTGGACTCACCGTTAATTCCTGCCTGAACTCAGTGACCAGTGAGGACTAGCAGAGTCATTTAAGAGAGAAGTTCTCCATTTCTATACACCAGAATAAGGAATCATCTGAGAAGTTCAGGAGGAACAGGCAGGAAAACAGCACTGTCCCCTGTGGCTGTTGGTGCATTTTGACTACTATTAGGGCTAGCCAGTGCCCTCCACCTGCAAATGCCCCCCCCATGGAAGCTTTTTCTGCATGCATGAAAAGGAAGACAAGATTTTCAAACAATCCTCTGCTCTGATAATTGGCTTCAGGCAGCTGGCCAGTGACTAGTCCAGCTTGAAAGCTCTAGTTCTTCAGAGTGCAGCAGAGATAAAGGATTGTGATATGTGGTAGTCATTCCCAAGGCGCTTGCAGAGACAGAGTACAAAATCATACTTGTATAATGTTCTGCAGTGTGGAAAATCGATATTAATCTTTGTTCTAGGCTACAGTTAAATGTCATTATATATATATATATATATATATATATATATATATATATATATATATATATATATATATATATATATATATATATATATATATATATATATATATATATATATATTTGTTTTCGTAGATTTTCACGGGTATAGGTATGCATGTTAGGGTGGATTCGGGTTTCTTCCCGTGTAGAAATCTGGTTGTTTTGGCGACGTTTCGACGAGGTCTCACTCGTCATCTTCAGGCTGGTGTTCTGGCTTCTTTCTTCTTGAAGCAAAGCGTGGTCTCAGTTGAAGTCCTTCTATAAATACTGCTGGGGGGAGTGGTTTGCTTGCTCTGTTGCTGATTGTAGGTTCGTTTGTTCTTTTGTGATCTGCTGTGTGGCTGAGGCGATCGTTAAGGGCTTAACTGCTGGTGGGTTAGATGGCTGTTTAGAGACATCATGTGTGGGTGAGGTGCTGGATGTGTGTCTATTAGCCTTTTGTTTCTTAACGACCTTGGTGATGGGTGTTCTGGCAGCATCCTGGGCTTTGGTGGAGTGGGGTCCTGTGTCTTGTGAATTTATTTTGGTCTGGCTGCGTGTCTGTGGTCTCCCAATGTTTTTTTGGCGTGTGTAAGTGTGCTCCATGTGGTGGCTGGAGTGGGGAGTAGCGGTAGATGGTGCCGTCGTGGTTTTGTTATTGGATGGTGGTTTCGTTTCATCTGTGGGAAGGGTCTGGGTTTGTGTTTGGTGTGGATGGAAGGTGGTGGCATCTTGTGTTCTTTTGGACCTGGTGTCAGTCTTTGTGACAGAGGCTCGTCTGTTGACCAGGGCTAGTTTCCAGATGTCAGGCAAGTGGGAGGTGTCATCACGTTTATTCATGTTGTTTGGGTGTTTCTCTATTTCAATGGCTTCCATGATTATTCGACTGTTGAAGTGTTCAGTTTTGGAGATGAGTTTGGTTCTTTTAAAATCAATTTCATGACCTGTTGTTTTTATGTGCTGGAAGAGAGAGGAAGATTTTTCTTCTTTTTTGACTGCGTTCTTGTGTTCTGCGATGCGTGCGCTTATTCTCCTGTTTGTCTGTCCGATGTATGTGGCTGGGCAGACTTTGCATGGTATTTCGTAGACTCCTTGGTTTTCTAGCTTAATCTTGTCTTTGGGGTTTCTTAAAATGTTGGCTATTTTTTGTTCGGTGCAAAAGGCTGTCTTGATATTGTGTTTGTGGAGAATTTTGCTTATTTTGTCTGTGGTGCCTTTGATGTAAGGGAGGAGGGCAGTGCCGTTGTTCTCTTCTGTTTCTTGGTTCTTGGGGGGTGTTTCTTTTTGGATTAGTTTGGTGATGGTGTTTTTTTGGAATCCGTTCGCAATTAAAGCATTCGAGAGAGTGTGTAATTCAGTTTTTAGGTGGTCTTTGTCAGCGAGGCGTTTGGTTCTGGAGATGAGGGTTTTTGCTACGGAGTTGATCTGTGCAGGGTGGTGGTGTGATTGTGCATTTAGGTAGCGGTTTGTATGTGTTTTTTTCTGGTAGATGGTATGTCCTAAGGAGCCGTCGGGTTTTTTGTAGATAAGGACGTCCAGGAAGGGAAGTTGGTTGTTGGCTTCTATTTCCATAGTGAATTGTATTTTGGGGTGTAGGCTGTTGAGATGTGTGAGGAAGTTGTTCAGTTTGTCTTTCCCGTGTGGCCAGATAACAAAGGTGTCGTCAACATATCTGAGCCAGAGTTTGGGTTTATGTTCGGACTTCTGTAACGTGTTGGTTTCAAAGTGTTCCATATATAGGTTTGCGATGACCGGTGAGAGGGGTGATCCCATGGGTGCTCCTTCTATCTGTTTGTATCTTTGTCCATTGTGGATGAAGTATGTGTTGGTTAGGCAGTGGTTGGTCAAATCTAGGATGTGCTTGGGGGGTTGTATTTGTTGTGGATAGCTGTCAAGGCTTCTTGAATGGGCACTTGTGTGAAGAGCGAAACAACATCGAAGCTCACGATTAGGTCATTGGGTTGTAGGTCTTGTTTCTTTATAATTTCTATGAAGTGGAACGAGTTTTGTACGTATGAAGAGATGGATTCTGCATAGGGCTGGAGTTGTTTGGCAAGAAATTTTGGCGAGGTTTTGTAGGGGTGAGCCTATGGAGCTGACTATGGGTCTGAGAGGTGTTCCTTCTTTGTGAATCTTGGGGAGGCCGTAGAGCTTGGGGCATCTGGAAGATTTCTCTCTGGGGATGATGCTTGGCTTGATTTCTTCACTTAAGGGTGAGGCTTTTATTTTGGCTTTGGTGGTTTTTTCCAGGTAGGTGGTGGGGTCTGTGTTCAAAGGTATGTAAGCAGGGTCTTGTAGTAGGTTGGATAGTTTGGCTTGGTAGTCAGATGTGTTCATCACCACTGTGGCATTGCCTTTGTCTGCTGGGAGAATGATTATGTTGTTGTCTTTCCTCAGGTTGGTGAGGGCTTTTTGTTCTTCTTTGTGTAAATTGCTTCTGGGTGGTTTGCTGGAGCAGAGGATATTGGTGACTTCGAGTCTGATTTTGTTGGCTTCATCTGGGTTGATTTTGGTTAGGCTGGCTTCCACTCCGCATATGATGTTTTCAGTGGGGATGTGTCTGGGGGCGACTGCAAAGTTGAATCCTTTGGACAGGACTTTGGTCTCTGCGATGGTGAGTGTCCTGTCTGATATGTTGTGAACTGTTTGTTTCATGGGCTGCTGTGGGGGGTTGGGCTTCTGGTGTTTTTCCAGTTTGTGGAGTTTGTTGGTGTGTGTGTCTGTCTTGTGGGAGGTCTCTGTTTCAGCTCTCCAGGCGGCGAGTTGCTTGGATTTGTTCCAGAGTGTTGGGTGGATTTTGTTGCTGAGTTTGAGGTGGAGAGTGAGTAGGTCTCTGTTGGTTTGATCTAGTAGGTATCTTTTCTTGTGTAGTTCGTTTCTGATTAGGGCTAGTTCTGTTCTTTTCAGGATCCTTTCGCTGGATGGGGTTTTTGAGTGGAATTTCAGTTGGAAGCTTGTGGGGATCACATTTTTATCTCGGCAGTTGCGTAGGAATGCAATGTCACATAAGATGGTGGCTCTTCGGACTTCTAGTTTCTCGTAGGTTCTGGTCAGCTGGAAGGTTTCCTCCCCGTAGAGGTCGGATATTTGTTTTCGTAGATTTTCACGGGTATAGGTATGCATGTTAGGGTGGATTCGGGTTTCTTCCCGTGTAGAAATCTGGTTGTTTTGGCGACGTTTCGACGAGGTCTCACTCGTCATCTTCAGGCTGGTGTTCTGGCTTCTTTCTTCTTGAAGCAAAGCGTGGTCTCAGTTGAAGTCCTTCTATAAATACTGCTGGGGGGGAGTGGTTTGCTTGCTCTGTTGCTGATTGTAGGTTCGTTTGTTCTTTTGTGATCTGCTGTGTGGCTGAGGCGATCGTTAAGGGCTTAACTGCTGGTGGGTTAGATGGCTGTTTAGAGACATCATGTGTGGGTGAGGTGCTGGATGTGTGTCTATTAGCCTTTTGTTTCTTAACGACCTTGGTGATGGGTGTTCTGGCAGCATCCTGGGCTTTGGTGGAGTGGGGTCCTGTGTCTTGTGAATTTATTTTGGTCTGGCTGCGTGTCTGTGGTCTCCCAATGTTTTTTTGGCGTGTGTAAGTGTGCTCCATGTGGTGGCTGGAGTGGGGAGTAGCGGTAGATGGTGCCGTCGGGATTTTGTTATTGGATGGTGGTTTCGTTTCATCTGTGGGAAGGGTCTGGGTTTGTGTTTGGTGTGGATGGAAGGTGGTGGCATCTTGTGTTCTTTTGGACCTGGTGTCAGTCTTTGTGACAGAGGCTCGTCTGTTGACCAGGGCTAGTTTCCAGATGTCAGGCAAGCGGGAGGTGTCATCACGTTTATTCATGTTTGTTGGGGTGTTTCTCTATTTCAATGGCTTCCATGATTATTCGACTGTTGAAGTGTTCAGTTTTGGAGATGAGTTTGGTTCTTTTAAAATCAATTTCATGACCTGTTGTTTTTATGTGCTGGAAGAGAGAGGAAGATTTTTCTTCTTTTTTGACTGCGTTCTTGTGTTCTGCGATGCGTGCGCTTATTCTCCTGTTTGTCTGTCCGATGTATGTGGCTCGGCAGACTTTGCATGGTATTTCGTAGACTCCTTGGTTTTCTAGCTCAATCTTGTCTTTGGGGTTTCTTAAAATGTTGGCTATTTTTTGTTCGGTGCAAAAGGCTATCTTGATATTGTGTTTGTGGAGAATTTTGCTTATTTTGTCTGTGGTGCCTTTGATGTAAGGGAGGAGGGCAGTGCCGTTGTTCTCTTCTGTTTCTTGGTTCTTGGGGGGTGTTTCTTTTTGGATTAGTTTGGTGATGGTGTTTTTTTGGAATCCGTTCGCAATTAAAGCATTCAAGAGAGTGTGTAATTCAGTTTTTAGGTGGTCTTTGTCAGCGAGGCGTTTGGTTCTGGAGATGAGGGTTTTTGCTACGGAGTTGATCTGTGCAGGGTGGTGGTGTGATTGTGCATTTAGGTAGCGGTTTGTATGTGTTTTTTTCTGGTAGATGGTATGTCCTAAGGAGCCGTCGGGTTTTTTGTAGATAAGGACGTCCAGGAAGGGAAGTTGGTTGTTGGCTTCTATTTCCATAGTGAATTGTATTTTGGGGTGTAGGCTGTTGAGATGTGTGAGGAAGTTGTTCAGTTTGTCTTTCCCGTGTGGCCAGATAACAAAGGTGTCGTCAACATATCTGAGCCAGAGTTTGGGTTTATGTTCGGACTTCTGTAACGCGTTGGTTTCAAAGTGTTCCATATATAGGTTTGCGATGACCGGTGAGAGGACTTCAACTGAGACCACGCTTTGCTTCAAGAAGAAAGAAGCCAGAACACCAGCCTGAAGATGACGAGTGAGACCTCGTCGAAACGTCGCCAAAACAACCAGATTTCTACACGGGAAGAAACCCGAATCCACCCTAACATGCATACCTATACCCGTGAAAATCTACGAAAACAAATATCCGACCTCTACGGGGAGGAAACCTTCCAGCTGACCAGAACCTACGAGAAACTAGAAGTCCGAAGAGCCACCATCTTATGTGACATTGCATTCCTACGCAACTGCCGAGATAAAAATGTGATCCCCACAAGCTTCCAACTGAAATTCCACTCAAAAACCCCATCCAGCGAAAGGATCCTGAAAAGAACAGAACTAGCCCTAATCAGAAACGAACTACACAAGAAAAGATACCTACTAGATCAAACCAACAGAGACCTACTCACTCTCCACCTCAAACTCAGCAACAAAATCCACCCAACACTCTGGAACAAATCCAAGCAACTCGCCGCCTGGAGAGCTGAAACAGAGACCTCCCACAAGACAGACACACACACCAACAAACTCCACAAACTGGAAAAACACCAGAAGCCCAACCCCCCACAGCAGCCCATGAAACAAACAGTTCACAACATATCAGACAGGACACTCACCATCGCAGAGACCAAAGTCCTGTCCAAAGGATTCAACTTTGCAGTCGCCCCCAGACACATCCCCACTGAAAACATCATATGTGGAGTGGAAGCCAGCCTAACCAAAATCAACCCAGATGAAGCCAACAAAATCAGACTCGAAGTCACCAATATCCTCTGCTCCAGCAAACCACCCAGAAGCAATTTACACAAAGAAGAACAAAAAGCCCTCACCAACCTGAGGAAAGACAACAACATAATCATTCTCCCAGCAGACAAAGGCAATGCCACAGTGGTGATGAACACATCTGACTACCAAGCCAAACTATCCAACCTACTACAAGACCCTGCTTACATACCTTTGAACACTGACCCCACCACCTACCTGGAAAAAACCACCAAAGCCAAAATAAAAGCCTCACCCTTAAGTGAAGAAATCAAGCCAAGCATCATCCCCAGAGAGAAATCTTCCAGATGCCCCAAGCTCTACGGCCTCCCCAAGATTCACAAAGAAGGAACACCTCTCAGACCCATAGTCAGCTCCATAGGCTCACCCCTACAAAACCTCGCCAAATTTCTTGCCAAACAACTCCAGCCCTATGCAGAATCCATCTCTTCATACGTACAAAACTCGTTCCACTTCATAGAAATTATAAAGAAACAAGACCTACAACCCAATGACCTACTCGTGAGCTTCGATGTTGTTTCGCTCTTCACACAAGTGCCCATTCAAGAAGCCTTGACAGCTATCCACAACAAATACAACCCCCCCAAGCACATCCTAGATTTGACCAACCACTGCCTAACCAACACATACTTCATCCACAATGGACAAAGATACAAACAGATAGAAGGAGCACCCATGGGATCACCCCCTCTCACCGGTCATCGCAAACCTATATATGGAACACTTTGAAACCAACGCGTTACAGAAGTCCGAACATAAACCCAAACTCTGGCTCAGATATGTTGACGACACCTTTGTTATCTGGCCACACGGGAAAGACAAACTGAACAACTTCCTCACACATCTCAACAGCCTACACCCCAAAATACAATTCACTATGGAAATAGAAGCCAACAACCAACTTCCCTTCCTGGACGTCCTTATCTACAAAAAACCCGACGGCTCCTTAGGACATACCATCTACCAGAAAAAAACACATACAAACTGCTACCTAAATGCACAATCACACCACCACCCTGCACAGATCAACTCCGTAGCAAAAACCCTCATCTCCAGAACCAAACGCCTCGCTGACAAAGACCACCTAAAAACTGAATTACACACTCTCTCGAATGCTTTAATTGCGAACGGATTCCAAAAAAACACCATCACCAAACTAATCCAAAAAGAAACACCCCCCAAGAACCAAGAAACAGAAGAGAACAACGGCACTGCCCTCCTCCCTTACATCAAAGGCACCACAGACAAAATAAGCAAAATTCTCCACAAACACAATATCAAGACAGCCTTTTGCACCGAACAAAAAATAGCCAACATTTTAAGAAACCCCAAAGACAAGATTGAGCTAGAAAACCAAGGAGTCTACGAAATACCATGCAAAGTCTGCCCAGCCACATACATCGGACAGACAAACAGGAGAATAAGCGCACGCATCGCAGAACACAAGAACGCAGTAAAAAAAAAAGAAAAATCTTCCTCTCTCTTCCAGCACATAAAAACAACAGGTCATGAAATTGATTTTAAAAGAACCAAACTCATCTCCAAAACTGAACACTTCAACAGTCGAATAATCATGGAAGCCATTGAAATAGAGAAACACCCAAACAACATGAATAAACGTGATGACACCTCCCGCTTGCCTGACATCTGGAAACTAGCCCTGGTCAACAGACGAGCCTCTGTCACAAAGACTGACACCAGGTCCAAAAGAACACAAGATGCCACCACCTTCCATCCACACCAAACACAAACCCAGACCCTTCCCACAGATGAAACGAAACCACCATCCAATAACAAAACCACGACGGCACCATCTACCGCTACTCCCCACTCCAGCCACCACATGGAGCACACTTACACACGCCAAAAAAACATTGGGAGACCACAGACACGCAGCCAGACCAAAATAAATTCACAAGACACAGGACCCCACTCCACCAAAGCCCAGGATGCTGCCAGAACACCCATCACCAAGGTCGTTAAGAAACAAAAGGCTAATAGACACACATCCAGCACCTCACCCACACATGATGTCTCTAAACAGCCATCTAACCCACCAGCAGTTAAGCCCTTAACGATCGCCTCAGCCACACAGCAGATCACAAAAGAACAAACAAACCTACAATCAGCAACAGAGCAAGCAAACCACTCCCCCCCAGCAGTATTTATAGAAGGACTTCAACTGAGACCACGCTTTGCTTCAAGAAGAAAGAAGCCAGAACACCAGCCTGAAGATGACGAGTGAGACCTCGTCGAAACGTCGCCAAAACAACCAGATTTCTACACGGGAAGAAACCCGAATCCACCCTAACATGCATATATATATATATATATATATATATATATATATATATATATATATATATATTCCCTCTGGAAATATGATTCTTTCTTCTAAATTTATATAGCAGCCAAAATGGCTAGGCTCAAAAGATAACAGTGCATGGAATAGTTGTGCAGAAATTCAGAGAAGGCCCTCGGTCACTGATATATTGTGCCTGAGGGAATGTTCTCTCTTTTGCACAATTATTAAAGGTGAAGAAGGACTCTTTCTTACCTTATTGGTCTATCTTAAAGGACAATGGTAAACAATTCTGCTCCATGTTTCCTCTCCTGAGGTGAGATGCGGAACAGGGCAAGTTCATTCCATAGAGAGTCTTTCCAGCCAGGTGTCCTACCTCAGACTCTTTGCTGGGAATGTGAGAGTTTCACTGTGGTTGTTGGTGTTTTGTAAACCCAGGCAAATGTGGTTTTGGATTATAACTCTCAGAATTTAACAGGCCAATATTTTCTTCAAAACATTTAGTTTGACCTTTGTGGCGATTACCCCTTCATAGCCAAATGTGTTTCTGCACGAGGATGTAAAGGATTAATGTTGTGGACCAATGAGGGAGTGTGGAGGCAGAGCCCATATCTTTACAAGGCTCAGCCTGGGGGTCTAAGATGAGAGAAAGATGAGATTTGAGACAGATGAGAGAGGTTTGAGAACAGTGAAAGGACAGAATTTGAGTGTAATCTGCTTAGAGGAACTTTCAGTTAAGGGTGTGCAAGAAAATCTTAAACTGAGACAGCTTGTTGAGTTCAATAAACTCTATTTTACTTTATTAATGTCACAACTTGATTGAGACTCAGTTATTTCAACTGGGTAACCCTGAATGGTGGCAGTGAGAGTAAGAAGAAGGTGTGTACAGGCCAATGGTCTGTGAAACAACTGGAGGATCTGTACAGGTTCACTACAACCTTAGATTTTGAAACAGAAGTACAGTCTCCATGTCTGAAGTGAGAAGTTACTACAATTTGCAAATTTCCTAATATGTAGAATGGAATAGACAATGACTGAGAAAGAAAAACTGGCATATTTGTCCATCAAGGCAGGAGATTTCAGATGCCTATCTCTTAAAAGTCTGGGTTTAACACCCCCTTTGTCAATCATATATATTAGACCTGCACAACAGGTAGAACGTGGACTACCGGTAGCCCACGAAGGGTTCAAAAGTAGCCCACCGGCCACCAATAAAAAAAGTGAGGGGATAAGTTCTCCACCCCTTCCTTCCCCATCCCAAGGGCCACCACTGCCCCAGCAAAGTTCTGGGTCTGCCAGCCCACTGTCTCAGCCAAGCAGGGCAGTTCAAGGGCCATGGCATGGTCCCCTGCTCCCACCACTGGCTAGATGATTGAGCAGGTGTAAGGGAAGCGAGTGCATGATCAGCCTTCCCATAGGAATGCATTGAATATCAATTCAAGGCATTCCTATGGGAAACCGCTGCTCTACTTACATTTTTTTTTACTTATGAGCACGTGCTTGGAATGGATAAAATTTGTAAGTAGAGGTATTAGTGTAGTAGCCCTCAGGCACTTTGGGCCAGAAAAAGTAGACCTCAGCCTGTTCAAATTTGGACAGTCCTGATATATATGGTATCAACTTTTTAAAATAGGCTTCTCTACTTCCCTGTAACAGCTGTGGAGCAAGGAGGGGCTCCACATGAGCTTCTCCATGCTTTGAATATCTATTGAATAGGCCAGTAGATGTGGATGAGAAATCCATTTGCTTTTTTATAAATGGAACTTAGAACCTTTTGCAAATTTCCTTCATAAAGTAAATGAAAAACAAATTCAGATATTTTTTAAAAAAAAGTATACATGGGAGAAAGCAAAACATTCATCCACTCAAAACCCCATAACCCTACAAAGGTTTCCCTATACAGAAAAAAAATTGTACTTCCAAGAATGTGCCCCAATGACTTTGAGCAGTTGTTGTTTTCCCACCAGGAATTTGTGAATGACAGCATTTCACTTGTGGGGAGAGCCAGGATGTCTCTTCTCAGGCACACCATGATTCCAAAATATCTGGGGTCAAATGCCAAGTTGCTTATGCAAGCAAAATATTTCCCTAAGATCCATGGGAGTCTCTTCAGAATGAAGCAAAAGTCAGGACTGCAAACAGCTAAAGGCTGACCCTTCAGGTTATGACATGCCAGATGGAGCTGTCAGAAACATGACATGTGGCTTCGGGGAGTTCTGAGAAAAATCATGCCATAGTTCTGAAATGAATGGGATGTTCTGTGACTCAGTCTCGTTTGTTCCTGCAGGCAGATAACCCAGGCTGCAAGCCTATTTCCAGTTACCGAGGAGAAAGGCCCCTGTCATTCAACAGGGCTTACCTCTATGTGGTCATGCATAGGATTGCAACCGTAGCTGGAGGGAGGAGAGTTTGTCTAGACCGCCCGGTTCTTGAGTAATCCATATTCTCTTTCCTCATAGACCATGACACTTTCCCAGATCCCTTTCTCTGAGTCATGCGAGTGACAGGTGAGTCCAGAGTTATGAATGGTGTGTTAAACAACCCATCCATCAGAGATGTATTGGCCAAAACCACCCTTTGTTACAGAAAGCATGAGTTTTCCTTTCATGTCACAACCAAACCAAACAAAAACTAATTTACCTCTGAATTGTACCTTTGAACCACATCAAGTAGGTTAATTCTAGCACACCCCTTTCCGTAGTCACTTGCATGCCTATACTTGCAGCTAGTCAGAGTAAGAAAAGCGCCTTTTCCCTGATTTTAAATGGGAAATTCAGAACCCATTTTAAAGATGAGAAACCCTTTATAACTGCACTATTAACTCTATCAGTATACTCACAACTCATCACTGAAGGTTGTGTAGCATGGATCTAAGTCACGGTGGGTAAGGGTGAGTTGGATTACAGGATTAATAATCCAATCAGTGTCAGTGGCATAGTAGTATCGGCAAGGTCTTTGTGAGCCTACATGATTTATTCAGTTGTTGCACTAGTCTTCTGTGCTTAAGATTCTTACTGTTTTGGTTCCCAAAAGGATTCTGAAAGTTTCAGATTCCCATGTGCCAAGCTGTGGATCCAGACAAACTCCCAAACAAAGCTGAATGAAGTACAGGGAAAGTGCCAGCTGCCATGCATTGTTTACTCATGCCTTCATTTTCTTTATGGCCACTTCACTCTCGGTAAATAACCTCAAGAAATCTCTATGGAGACCATCAGCATCACGATGTCTGATTTCATTTCTTCATCTCCTTTCTTTCTTATCTTGGACTGGTACTAGAGTTGTACGCAGTGGCACAGTGGTTAAATGCCTATACTGTGAGTAAAACTGTGCTCACAACCTGGGGTTCAATCCCCTGTAGCCAGCTCATGGTTGACTCAGCCTTCCATCCTTCCGAGGTCAGTAAAATAAATACCCAGCTTGCTGGTGGTGGGGGGGCAATGTGTAGCCTGCATAATTTAACTGTAAACTGCCTAGATACTGCTTGAAGTGGTATAGAGCGGTATATAAGCAGAACACTTTTTTGCTCATTAGGGTCCCCATTTTCTCTAGTGTTCACACACACACACACACACACACACAGAGAGAGAGAGAGAGAGAGAGAGAGAGAGAGAGAGAGAGAGAGAGAGAGAGAGAGAGAGAGACCAGGGGCACCTCCAAGATGTTCTAGAAGGTTGAGGGACCTTCTGGAACATCATGGGAAGCAGAATAAGGGCGGAGGGGGCAGTGGAGCAGGAGATTTTAAAAATAGCAGGAGGAAAATGACCCTGTTCTACTTGTACTTTCCATTTTGATACAAACCCTCTTGAAGCAGTTCTATCCCAAGCATTAATCACAATCTGAGCAGATTCCAGAAAACAATTTTGAGGATTTGGGAGAAGGTGCCCATTGCACATGAAGCCCAATCCTATCTGTGTTTACTCAGAAATACATTTGTTTAATATCCTTTATTCCCATGTAATGAGCATAAGATTGCAGCCTGAGCGAGGGAACCTTTTCTCTGGCTGTACCAATAGCAATAATTTCTTAATGCACAGTTTTAGCACAGATATTTCAACCAGGATTCAAGGTCCTGGTTTTAATTTATAAATCCCTCCATGGCTTGGGACCTGCATACCTGGAAGAGCGAATCTCTCAAAGGTCAACTGAGGCCCGACCAACCAGAATGTTGTGGGCGCACTCACTTCAGGTGGCCACACCCAAGGAGGCTCGGAAAACGGTGACCCGCAACCGAGCCTTCTCTGTGGCTGGCCCTGTGCTATGGAACCATCTCCCAAGTGAGTTGCGCCTTGCATTGTCCCTGCCAGCCTTCAAAAAGGCCTTAAAGACCTGACTTTTTATGAGGCGTTTGGCGACTGTTAAATTTTTTCCCCTGTCCCACCATCCTGCCATTGATTCCTTTTGTAGTTTTATCATGATGTTTTATTTAATTTGTTATTTCTGTCATTGTTTTATCTGTTGTAAACTGCCCAGAGTTCCTCCGGAAGATGGGTGGTATATAAGTATTAAAATAAATAAATAAATACATACATAAATAAATAATGTATTATAAGAAAGTGAGAACGTTCAATCCAACACTTTGCCAAGAAACTGCAGATTAAACTTTGTGGGTTCTCTAAAAAATGCTGATCTAAGGAAATAAAAATGAACTCAATGAAAAGGGTGACCCTCTTAAATCTTAAGAAATAACACCAATTGGGAAATCCTGTCTATAGACAACGAAGGGGTAATGGGGAGGTCTGTATTCTGAAGAACTAGTCTGAAATTTAAAAGTATGAGGTCAATAAATCAATACTTTTTACCATAACAAAAGAATTATATGTGTGATTTATGAACTAATTCCTCTGCTTTCTCTTTTGCAGTTATTTCTCCAACCTATTGGGCCACTGGGAGATGTGCTGAGCATATCAGAGTGACAGAATGCAACCATCCATGTTTTTCATCCTCAGAATCTGGGCCAGCTTCTCAGACTCTCTCTGGGAACAAAGAGAACTTTGCCTCAACAGAAAGTTACCTGATTCGATTCTGTCTGTTGTCTTTGTGACTTCTTTAGCCTCTGAATGAAGAAGGACCTCTCAAGGGCACTGCATGATGGGCTCATGTTGCCTTGCAACTTAGTGGACAAACTAAGCAATGCTGTGGAGGACCAGAACTGGGGAAGGTGTGGCAATAAAGTTGTTAATTAAGACAAATTTTGTCCTTCTTGATGACTAAAGGCATATCAACTAGGGATGGGTACGAAATGAAAAATTTGTTTTTCGTTTCATTTCCACCCCCATTTCATTTCATTACTAATAAAATTTTAAAGTAGTTTCATTAATAATGAAATGAAATGGAAACAAATTGCTATGCCCCCCGGGTCCTTAGGCAAGCGATTTTAGCTCAGCTCCCCAAATTTGAAAAGGGTGCCCCTAGGAGCCTTTTTTCTGATTAGAATCAGAAAGAAGCCCAGCCACGGCTTAATAACTCAGCTTAATAGCTGAGCTTAATAACTCAGCCCCCCTTACCCTCAAATATTTTCAAATTTTAGGGGGTTCCCTAAAATCACTTTCAGAAGGTACACCTGCTACTTTCGTGCTCCAAGGTAAGTAATTTCTGAGTGCATATTTTTTAAAACACTATTTCATTGTTTCATTATCTTACAAATTGTTTTGTAAGCTAACGAAATGAGACCCTGTTTCATTTCAGATAGTAATGAAATTGTCTTTTTTTTTTTTGTTAAAAATGAACAATTTTGTTACTATCTAAAATGGGCTCCCCTGGGTCCTAGGGCCACCAATTTTTTTTTTTTTTTTTGGTAGCTCCCTTGGACTCACCGATTCCAATTAGAAGAAAAAGCTCCTAGGGGCACCCTGTTTGGAGCTTAATAACTAGATGCCCTTTCCCCAAATGTTTCCAAATTTCTGAGGGTTCCCTAAAATTGCTTTTGCAAGGTACCCCTGCTACTTTGGTGTCTCAAGGTAAGTAATTTTTGAGTGCATACAGTCAACCCCCACCATTTCGCATTTCATATACTGCAGTCCCAGTATATTGCGGGAACACAATATATGAAACAAAGGGCTCCTGGGGCAAGCTGTGTGGGCCCGTTTGAGGTCTCCTGCGCTTACCCCTGTTGAGCTTATGTCTCCAATCTCTTCATGCAGCAGCTAGCCATTAGGTTTCCTGCTTGTTTACAGAGGGTTCTTTGTTTGAAAGCAAATCAATTGGAATGTTTAAGCAGGGTCTTTGATTTAGGGCAGTGGGATCTCTATTAAATAAAAAGGAAAGCTCCCCATTAGTTATAGCCTTAAGAATTGTTTCATTTCATTTTGTTTCATGGCTTTTAATAATCTGTTATTAACAAAATCAAACAAAATGAAGACTAAAATGAAGCAAAACAAAATGCTATATTTCCATTTCGTGCCCATCTCTAGTCCTAACTGCTCATTCTAGATAGGTCACACCCATTCAAATATTTTTCGGGACAGCAGGACCAGACTTCTACGGTATGTTTTCTTCTTCCGACTATGGGGTATGCAACCAAGCTCAGAGAAAATATGTGTGCCTAAGAGTCAAAATGGATGCCACAATTGCTCTACTACAGTGTTTTTCAATCACTGTTCCGCGGCACACTAATGTGCCGCGAGATGTTGCCTGGTGTGCCGTTGGAAAAATTGAAAAACACTGATTTAAATGACATATTCTCCGGAGGGAGAAGGAGGGGGGCGTGGAGAGCTTGCTTCCCCATTGTAGGGCGAGGAGCTATTCTGGTCTTTACGGTAGGGGCTTCTCCCGCCGCCGCCCGCCCGCCCGCTCGCCTGCCCGCCCGGGGCTCCTCCTTCCCTCCCTCCCTCGCCCTCGCCTTCCTCTTGGCCACCGTGGGGCGAGGGGTGGCGCGAGGTGGCGCCGGCTTCCCCTCCCTGGCGCACACGCGGTGTCCCGGCGGAGCATCGAGGAAGCCGCTTGCAGATGTCCAGGGTGGCGCGGCGTTGCAAGCCCGCCAGCAGGAGGAGGCCGATGGGGGCCAGGAGGGGCGAGGCGGCGGCGGCGGCGGCACAGGCTTGTCCTCCTGCTCCTCCTTCCCCTCCTCCTCCTTCACGGGGCTGCTGAGGCTGCTGCTGCTGCTGCCGGGCGCCGCGATGAAACTCTACTGCAAAGTGGTGGCCCTGGAGCTCTGCCTGGCGCTGCTGCTCCTGCTCTACCTCTTTGTGGGCAACTCTGATGACGAGGACGAGCCGCCTTGGCGAGGGGCCAAAGGAAGCCCCCGGGCGACTCTGGCCGCCACCTCCCGACGGGACACTCCATACCGGCGGCTCTCCGAGCCCCATTTCCAACCCGTCCCGGGTGTGGCGGAGCACGAGGCGGAGGAAGCGGCCGCCTCGGTTTCCAAGAGGCAGAAGCTTCAGCAGCAGCAGCCGCCGCCACGTCTCCAGCGAAAAGCAGGCAGGCGGAGCGCCGCCCAAGGGAAGTTTGCGAACAAGAGGTAAAGTCCACCCACGCCCACCCCACCCCTCACCCCTTTCCATCCCCCTCGCTCCTCTGTCCCTCGCCGTCGCCCTTGGGCAGGAGGATTTGGCCCCGAGCAGGCTGTCTCTCGCATCCTGCTCCCTCCACCCGCTTTACTCCCGAGGAAATCGGCTCACCCGCCGTCAGCTCACCGTCTTCTCAAGGCGGCGGGTGATGCATGATGCCCTTAAGTTCCAGTTCTGGATTTGCAGGGAAGGATGGGGGGGGCAGAATCCTACAAAAATCCCACCCAGTCCTTGATCATCAGTGTGGTCCTCAAGGAGGCCAGACAAGCCAGCACGAGCAACCGAGCAAACTTCCTACAGAGCTGCGGCACCAGCCACTGTCCCTTTCTGGTTTTGGGAAGCTGGTGTAAGACCGAAGTATATAAAGCTGCTTTCTTCTAGTGTGAATATTGCCCTGAGATATTCGAATAGGTTTTCAGATGTGCCTTTTTATTAATTGGGGGGGGGGTAGTTCTAGAAATTGTTGATTGAATTTTACTGTATTTTTGCATTTATGGTGCATTTACTTATATATAGTCAATATAGGCACAGAGTTAAATTTTTTAACATTTTCTAATGGTAGTGTGCCTCGTGATTTTTTTCATGAAACAAGTGTGCCTTTGCCCAAAAAAGGTTGAAAAACACTGCTCTACTATTTAAAAATGTTGGTATATTGGACCCATGAACCCTGGGTCCACTGTTCCATAGGAGGTGGTAATGCTCTAGATGACCAACTGTGAATTGCTGGGTTTCTTTTTGACTGTAAAAATTTGTGTACAAACAGAACAGAAAACCACCTCTTTTGTGGCCACACCTTCTCAGAAGCAGGGAGGAAAACAATTAATAATTAGCAGATTGATAAATAAGATAAATGACCCACTGTATGTGACATACCTCTGTGATCTATTGCATGTAGACATGGGCACGACTTGGCGAAATTCTCGTTTCCGTTTCCGTTTCTCGTTTCCGTTACGTAAAGGAATGAAGAAGGACAATTACTCTGCCAGAACTCGAACTCGAACCGACTAAAGAAAAATTGGGTCTGATTTGTCGTTGTCGTTCCTGGCATCGCAGCGATCGCGCGATGCCAAGCGGCACAGGAAAAAAGTTTTAAAAATAAAAAAACCCGATTCCCGGCCAAAAAAGCAGGCGAAAATATGCCTGCCTGAGGGCACCTACCAGAGGGGTGGTTTCTGGGGGGGGGGGGGTCCCTGGCCTCCCCCCCTACTCTCCTGGGCTGCGCAAAGTGCGCATCCTCGTCGAGTCGCCACGCCAACTCGTCAAGCGGCGCGGCACAGAAAAAAAGTTTTAAAAATTAAAAAAACCCTGATTCCCGGCCAAAAAAAGCAGGCGAAAATATGCCTGCCTGGGGGCACCTACCAGAGGGGTGGTTTCTGGGAGGGGGGTCCCCAGCCTCCCCCCTCCTCTCCTGGGCTGCGCAAAGTGCGCATCCTCGTCGAGTCGCCACTCGCCACGCCAACTCGCCAAGCGGCGCGGCACAGAAAAAAAGTTTTTAAAATAAAAAAAACCCTGATTCCCGGGCAAAAAAAGCAGGCGAAAATATGCCTGCCTGCGTGAGGGAACCTACCAGAGGGGTGGTTTCTGGGGGGGGGGTCCCCGGCCTCCCCCCCTCCTCTCCTGGGCTGCGCATCCTTGTCGTCTCGCCAACTCGCCATGCCATGCGGTGCGGGCGGGGGATCCAAAATGGGGCAACCGCAATATTTATTTTGAAATCACGTGGTCCAAAAACAGACCAAAGCACCACAGAAACATGCGAAAATAGCTATTTTAAAACTGCCTGAATTTTTTCAGTAGCAGCAGTGGGTTTTTCTTGCAACAAAACGTCTCCATTGATTTTATTTTATTTTATTTTATTTTTATTTTTTTACACCTGCACAATGATGGGCTGGCCATGGGAGTGGACCATGCAAATTTTTGGAGCCATTCCACCAATTGCATGGCCACTTGGCCAGGTTTTGACCGAGACTTCTGGGATGTGCCAGTCGGGCATAAAAAGCCACTAACCCTAGCCCGAACCCTAACCCTAACCCTAACCCTAACCCTAACCCATACGCCAGTACACTGTCCTTCTTAGTGGGTCAGAGAGGCACCCAGAGGTGCACCCCAGTAACTCATCCTAACCTTACCCGTAACCCTAAGCCTAGCCCTTGCGCTAACCCCTAACCAGTAAGCCAGATGTGTACTCGCATTGCACTACAGCAAGTACACTTCCTTTCTTAGTGAGTCACAGGGCGCCCGTAGAGGTCCTCTCTCACTTTGTTCCCCAGCCCAAGTGCACCGCAGGCAGTGAGTCACAGAGGCACCCGAAAGAGAGGTGCCTCTGCCTGCTACTGCAACTGCAACTTAATGGTATGCATATCCAATTGGCTATGCATGCCATTTTGTAGCGGGCCAGAGGAGGCACCCACCCCAGAGAGGTGCCTCCAGGAGCCCGCTTTCGCTTCATGGCGGGCCAGAGGAGGCACCCACCCCAGAGAGGTGCCTCCAGGAGCCTGCTTTCCCTTCATGGCGGGTCAGAGGAGGCTCCCACCCCAGAGAGGTGCCTCCAGGAGCCCGCCCCCCCAAAACAGTACTAACGACAGACAAAAAACTGACAAACGAAATGACAAATTTTTGGAAAATTTCGCGAAAAACGGAAACGAGCCGAAACGGGCCGGCTCCGACACACGACAACTCGAAACGTAATTTTTCCTGGTCATGCCCATCTCTAATTGCATGTCATACCAAGAACACTTGACCTCAAAAGTTGCATGCTTTTCTCCTCTGGGAAATCTTTTAATAGTTAAAAAATGGCCCGTTAACACAATATATTTGATACACAGTATGAAGATTGTTAGCACTAGTTCCAGCATATATTAATGCTGTATTTTTATAGGATTTTCAGATATCAGCCCCTTCCCAATGTCATTTGTCCTCCATGGAAGTCTACCAGCATCGTCTTAAGTGTTCCATTATCATTATGGTTTAGCTCTGTCTATCCCATTGTTCAGTGTGTGTGGGGGGGGGAGCTTTCCTTTTCAAACATGCATATTTTGAGGAGCAAGCAACCAGGGGTGTCTTTCTCAGCCTCCTCTTGGCATTTCACTGCTGAGCCACAGACAAAGAGAAATTAATTGAGAAGTCCAAACAAAAGAGGAATGACATATTTGTGTGTATGCCGTGCTGACAGAGGTGGACGTTTAAACGAAATGAAAGGTTCACTCGGTGTCCCCCTACCTGAGGTCAGCCGTGTAGGTCTACTTTGTGTTTGTAGTTTATTTTCTTGTTTATGTGAGATTGATTTGAGCCATTCACTTGAAAGGATCTTCAAAGGTTGACATCTGCTCTGAAGTTTGGAGCTGAAGCTGTATATATATATTTGTAGTAGCTTAGCGTCATGGTGTGCTCCAGTGGATTATCTGCATCCAACCGTGGGCTAACATTTCTAGCAGCCACGTCCTGTGGAAAAGCTGACCGGGAGTCCATCTTAATCCAGGTTTCTGTGGTTTTTCTCATAACCAACAAGAGGGGGGGAGACAAAGGAAAAAAAGGTGCTACAAAATTCTAAAGCCTGTGTGCTTTGGTTCTCTGTACTGCTTTTAAACAGCAAGGAACCCTGGGCATTGAATGTGCTTTGCTTATTAAAAGGAAAGATTGGTGTTATGAATAAGCTGTTCAGTGCATAATTACTCCAGAAGTGTGACTTTCTATAATTATATGTCACACATTTTACATTTATTTTAAATAATTATTTGTAGACGAGATAATTGAGATGAAGCCCTTACACATTTCAAGACCTAATAAATGTTTCTGGAAACAGCCCTATTCCCCAGCAAAGTAAGGGTCAAAGCAGGGACAGAATAATAGGTTTAGCTTATATTGAGAAGAGATGCTCCCTCAACTTTTTTGTTGCAATACATATTTCTTCAACTTCCTAGTCAGCATTTATTATACTATATTTTATGATTGGTAAAGGTAAGTAAACATGGGCTTTATCTGCAAATATTGCTGAGGCATGTATTTCTTAGCAAATTCCACTTGGGAGCGGGGGGGGGGGAAGCAGACCAACCGCTGATGCCTGCCACCCTCCTCCTTGCCACCGCCACTGCTGCCGCCACGGGCTGGCCAGGCACTCTCTGGAAGGGTGAGATGAGGACTTTGAATTTCCTGGTCAAGTCATGATCTGCTGCCTGGGACCTCAGTGGAAAATTCAAAGTCCTCTCCACACCCCTCCAGAGAGTGCCTGGCTGGCGGCACTCCCCACCCCCCACCCCACCGCTGGGCCAGGCATTCTCCAGAGGGGTGTGGAAAGGACTTTGACTTTCCCACTCAGGTCCCGATCTGCTGCCCAGGACCTGACCAGGAAATTCAAAGTCCCCACCTCACCCCTTTGGAGAGTGTCAGGCCAGTGACAGGCTTTCCCCCCCTACCACTGCCTGTGGGCCAGGCAGTCTCTGAAGGGGGGGGGGCTTTGAATTTCCCAATTAAGTCCTGGGTGGCAGATTGGAAGTTTTAGTGGGAAGTTCAAAACTTCTGATCCACTGCCTGGGACCTGCCGTGGAAGTTCATAGGCCGGTTGGCCAGGCGTGTGAGTCCCACCGCACCCCTCTGAGGGGTGCCTGGCTGGCCCATGGCAGTGGCAAAGGAGGCCCAGGTGGCAAGGTGGAGGAGGGCCAATAGTAAGTTTTACTATTAATTTTCTTTCCTCTTTTCTGACACCGGTCCTACTACAGTGGCAAAGAGGGAATAAAGATTTTTCTTTCTTTTTCTCCTTGCTGCAGCCGAGTGGCAAGGAGAAAGGGGGGAAAACTTTATTCCCTCCTTGCCATTTAGGACGTGTCATCCGATCTTGCCTGATTTCGGAAGCTAAGCAGGGTCAGCCCTGGTTAGTACTTGGATGGGAGACCACCAGGGAATACCAGGCGCTGTAGGCACCTGGAGTAGGAACTGGCAAGCCATTCCAGTATTCCTACCAAGAAAACTCCGTGGACATGGGGTCACAAAGAGTCGGTCACGACTGTAATGACACAACACACACACACAGGGGCAAAAGCTTTCACTCCAGCACCCCACCATCCCTTCTGCCACCATTATCCTTGGATAAGCATGTTTGCTCTTATCCGCTGATTTCACTATCCGCGGAGGATCCCAGAACCAATCCCCCACATATATGGCGGTTGTACTGTAAATGGAAACTCAATCCAGACAAGATGGAAGTGCTTCTAGTGGGTGCTTTGCCAGACAGGTTAGAGGGACATCTCCCTGTTATGGATGGGTCACACTCCCTAAGGGGGTGCTCCAGGACCCTGGTCTAACTCTGGAGCCCCTAACTGGATGTGCAGAATCTCATGACAGTTATCCATGCGCTGGTAACGTCCCGTATTGATTACTGCAATGCACGTTACATGGGGCAGCCTTTGAAAATGGTCTGGCGATTGCAACTGGTTCAGAATCATGCAGCACAGCACAGTGGTGGGGCTACCAGGGACCACATCATGCCAATTCTATATAACCTGCATTGCTTACCAGTTGTTGCCTGAGCCCAATTCAAAGTGCTTGTTTTGACATATAAAGCCCTAAACGGCTTAGGACCTAGATACCTGAAGGACTGCCTCATTCCATATGAACCTACCCAGCAGCAATTAGGATCTAGGCAGGAACCATCCTGAAGGAGACATCCCTCAAGGAGGTGAAAGGGATGGCTTGTAGGTATAGGGCCTTTTCGGCAGCTGCCCGCAGGCTATGGAATGCCCTCCTGAGTGAGATCCGTCTGGTGCCAACATTAATAATGACATTTCGGTGCCAGGTAAAAACCGTCCTGTTCTAGAAGTTTTTTAACTGATTTGACATAGATTGAGAGTCCTGATGGCAATTTTAGTGTCTTGTATTTGTATTTAAATTTTATTGTTTTTATTCTCCATTGGTATTTTAATGTTCTAATTGTTCTAACTGTTCATTTTAACTTTAAGCCACCCAGAGACCTTTGGGTAGTGGGTGGCATATAAGTTGTATAAATAAATAAATAAATAAATAAATAAATAAATAAATAAATAAAAATCACAGACCTGTTACCACTCGAGGGCGCACCTTTCCCAGTTACATGCTATATGTACTGTCTAGTTTGTGCCACTGACTAGATTCCTTGAAGAGGATTAAGCATAGGTTATACAAAAGAAGAGGACTGCAAATTTCATGAAATGAGGGGTCTGCATTACCTTTACAAACCACCAGAAGCCATACCAATCTCTATCACAGTCAAGGTACCAAACCTACTTCTATGCTGATGGTGAAAGCAACATTACCCAACATCCCTCATGGATCCATCCAGCCTGATGAAAACCTTGTAGGAGAATCTAAATTCAGAATCTGGATCAGTTATTCATTGGGGGGGGAGCACATGATCCTATTTTTAAAATTTACGATCTTGACACTGTTTTTAATCATCATCTCATGTTTTGTTTTATTTGCATTTCTTCTGGAAAAAAACGAAGTTAGATCTCTGACATGTTTAAAATTAAACTATTGTTTTGATGGACTGGTTGTTCCATTTTGGCTATTAATAGAAAGAAAGAAAGAAAGAAAGAAAGAAAGAAAGAAAGAAAGAAAGAAAGAAAGAAAGAAAGAAAGAAAGAAAGAAAGAAAGAAAGAAAGAAAGAAAGAAAGAAAAGTGTATTCTTGGAAGAAGAAGAAAAGCTTCCTCACACTCTTAGGTTTAAAAGATGAGACTGGTGTATGCAAAGCTTTCAACCATTTGGTCCTGCTGCTATTCTGGCACTTCAAGGGGAAAAGACCATCTGTTGGAAGAAGTCACAGAATACTCTGATTCTGCCAGAGTGACTTGTGGAACATTGCTGCCTCAGCATTGTTCATCATCTTGCAAGGATAAATAAGGAGAACCTGTGAGGGGGGAAGTAAATAAGTTGTGTGCTGTGGCTTGTTCCTATATCCCTTTAGCGAGAGACAAGAAGTCAAAGACATTATCTTACTTGCATGAAAGCAATGAGTGCTCTTTTTTTGTCTTTATATATTTTATCTACAGAGAGAGAGAGAGAGAGAGAGAGAGAGAGAGAGAGAGAGAGAGAGAGAGAGAGAGAGAGAGAGAGAGAGAGAGAGAGAAATCATAAGGGCCCCAAACAGCCTTGAAGCCACAGAAGAGAGAAGGGTTTGATCCCAGAATCCTAATGCAAAAATGGTCTTTGAGGACTTATTCCTCCCATTTCTGTGGCAGTGCCCAGAAACACAAACAGAGGCTTCCCTCTTGAGGCAAGTAGGAGTGAGAATGAGGACATGGATGCACAACAAGAATGAGTCCCTCGAAAGGGCAATAATGCTGTGAAAAGTTGAAGGCAGGAGATAACATGAGGTAGACTGGCTCCGGTTCTTCTCAATCTGTGAGAAGATCCTGGGCCAGACCATTAATGAGAGGAGCTTTTGCAGGTTATTAATTTTCTCTCTCTTCTTTTTATCATGTCGGAAGTAATCCAGTAGTATTTCCAGAAGAGAAAGGATGAGCTGACAGGGTGCTGTCATTACCCTGGGGATGCCCAGATGTGCTCGCAATCCTTATGTGTGTTTTTTGGGGGGAGGAAGGCTCCTTCTGGTGTCACCCAGGTCATTTATTGATAGGACCACTATAAGTCATAAATGACTTGACAGCACATCATGACAATGGGAAAGGAAGGTTATCTGGCTGAAACACAATGGGCTCTCTCCCCTCCAATGGTCAGGCTTCTGTTTACACTTTGTACATTCACATAATTCACTTCAGGCCTGGTTTGGCCCAAAAATGTGTTTCAAGTGTGTAGGGATTTCATACCCCGATAGCTCTGTACCCCAAGAAATGGGCAGAGCACAAAGCGCACCTAAAGGAAACTGAAGGCCTAGGAGGGCTGCTTGACCTGTTATTTCCCGGCAGCCCCAGGACCGAAGCAGATACCAGGATGTGCTGATGCAGGCAAGAAGGCCAGAGCAAACAGGACGGCAGATAACCAGGATATCAGGATACATCTGCTCAGGCCCAAGGAAGCCTCTTATCAGTAATGCCTCACTAGCTAGGGAGCATTTTCCCCCCACCTGTGGAACCTATTTCCCCTGCCCATTGTCTATGTGTTTACTATGGTCTCACACATAAGGCTTGCATTCTTTCCCCCCACCGAGGAATGTTTCTCTGTATCTATTGTGCTTACTCTCTCTTAATAAAACACTGGGGCTCAGGCAGCAGCAGGAGAAGGCTCAGAGGGAGAATCACCACCAGACAGAAGGGAGAATCATCATCAATCTCACATGCACGCAGCTGATGCAGACACAGAGAGACACACAGACATCCATGGAACCCTGACAGACAGACGAACAGGAATGCTGCCCTGAGCGCCAGATGATTGCACCCCGAAACTCTGTGTCCGTGTGATTCGTAACGCAACACAAGTGTGCTTATTCCTCCTTCAGGAAGCACAGTATCAGCTGATCCTAAAGCATTACCACAAATCAAGTGCCACAAATTCCGGAATGTTATTTCACACCACTTCAGCAAAAGATATCTGAGTGGCCTCATCTATATAACAGCACTGGATGAAACATGAAGAATGGATGAATCTGTCAGTTTTCAGGTCCTGCGGGAGTCTTCATCAGTCTGGGCATCACAAAGCCAAGGTAGTACAGAAGAAAAATACTGCCCCCCCCCAAAAAAAATCATGACCCAATTGCATGGGCCAGGTGTGTTTGTTTAACGCAAGATCCCAAACGGAGACAAACAGGATCAGGTCAAAGGTTGCAGGTTTCAAAGTTCACCTCAGGCAATACAGGCTCATGCTTCCCAATTCTGGGTCCCCAGATATTCTTGGTCTTATACTTCCCAAAGCTTTCACCATTAGCTGTTCTGGCCAGAAATCTGGGCGCTGCAGTCCAAGAACATCTGGGTACCCCAGGCTGAGAACCACAGAGAGGTCCCAAGCACCTAGTAACCCTCTTCTCCCACCCATGCTTATACTGAAAACAATGATTCCATTTTTGGCTTTGAACAAGGGCACATAAAAATGGCAAACTCCACTGCTCTTTAAGTTTGGTTTGCCCCAAACATTAAGAATATTTATTTCACTTCTGCATGAAAATTTATATTCTTCCATAGATGCATTTCTCATAATGCATGCATTTTTTTGCATAACGTATTACTGAAGATGCATATTTGCAAGCAATGATCTTCTCATTCCCTCCCTACTCCTGTACCTTGTAAATTAGCTATAATCCTCAACAATAATGGGAGTAGGGAAGGATTTTGCAATTACAAATGAATTACAGTAAGCTTTTCCTGTTAATAATGCAAAGCATTTTAGAATTGTTTGATCCTGAATTTCCATTTAAGGCCCATTTGTTTCAAAGAAGTTCTGCTCTTGGTCACAATGAAAATGAGTGGAATTGCTTTGTTGTATACATCAGTGTCACTTTCTTCCACTTTTAGACTCTTCTTCTGGGTGCAGCTTTGGAAACAGCTGTTTTAATTAGCATTTGCCAAGCTCAGAATGTTACTTTTTAAAATAAAACAAAGGGGCCTTATTATGTTACTCTGGATCACTAGAAGATTGTTATTCCTGTTACCTCTCTACACAAATACACAAAATGGGGGGAAGAGGGTAAAGAAGCAGCCAATTCTTAATGAATAAAACAATGTCACTTAATCCATGCCATGATTAGGAAGGAGACAGAGGGTCCATCTCTACGTTTCTTTTTCTGTTAGGTGATATTATATGTTAACTACAAGATTGCTTCTACTGTAATTCTCTCTCTTTCTTTCTTTTTTCTCCCCCCCCCCCCCCCCGGCCAAGCAGGGCAAGTCTTTGGGTTCAGGTCCCAAGTCTGAATCCCAAGCCCCAGGTCTGAGTTCCTTTAAAAGACAAACTTCCCACCCCCAGAAAAAAGTGGGGGACAGGTTCTAAGCCATGAGTAGAGTCAAATTCTTTAAATAAAAACCCTGTCAATTCCATTTAGTTGCCAGTGCACTCAAAATCTAACTTGACAGCGAATGCTATCTATTAGTTATTTTTCCCCATTTCTTCTTATTTTGAATTGTCAAACCATTTTGATTTATTGTATTTGTGCTTATTTGTTTATTTGTTTTTATTATGATTTGATTATTTGGTTTGATTGATTAGTTTTTATTTTCTATTTTAAGTTGTTTAATCTGTTTTTATATTTTGTATATGTTTGTAAACCGCCCAGAGTAGCTTTTTTGCTAGATGGTTGCGGTGTATAAATCAAATAAATCAAATAAATAAATCAAATAAATAAATAAATAAATAAATAAATAAATAAATAATGCCATGAATTGAGTTCCAATCCCTGCTCCCTACTGTGCTCACAACCTGGGCTTCAATCCCCGGTAGCAGGCTCATGGTTGACGCAGCCTTCCATCTTTCCAGGGATGGAAAAGAAAAGAAAAGAAAAGAGTTCCATTCCATATATGCGGAATGTAGAAATGTTTCCAACCATTTTGAAATGCCTTCTCTCTGTGTGTGTCTGTCTTTTTCTCCCTTTCAGTCTCCCCCCTCCCCCTCCCTCTTTCTATTTTTCAGGACCATCCATTTGATCTATAGGATCACACCCACTTCATGAACAGCTTTTCCATGCATGGATAAACCAGAGCTTTATATAAGATGCATGGGAAATATTTCCCATCTCCTCAGTGACCACGGCAAGAATGGGTTCAAAAGCATGACAGGATATCCATTTGGCAAGTGGAGCCACCCTCCTCAGGCAGCAGCATATAAGAGGTGGCAAATTGCCCTCCACATATTCACTGAGAGGATCACTGCCAGTGCCACTGCATCCAAGATTCTCTCGAGCTTCAGGAAATGCCACTGTTTGGGAACCATTTCCATGGATTTCTTATGCCACCATGACACAAATAGTTGCCATGGTCACCCAACCCCAAAGTCTCTTGCTTTAAGGTAATAACCTTCACAGTGTGGCACTCAGACTGCAACATGGATAGAATAGTGGGGGACCATAGACACTCAGACTGTTTCACCTCAGATAACAGGGTGTGTTGTGCCCTTCTTGCATGTTATGGTCAGTTCTAAATGCTGGGCTCTGCTCTATTAACATTTGGCACCACTGTGATTGTATTCTTTGCTCCTGTACTTAAAGAGATGAGCGTGAAATGGGCATTAAACAGTACAAAGGGAGGGAGGAGCACAGTCTGTATCGGATCAGCTTCTCCTTATATGCTGGCTGCCGTGTGCTTTAACCATTCCCCCTTTCCCATGTGTCCTCCTGTATCAATAAGCTAAGGGAAAGGCATGTACTGACCTTGAAATTCACACCATCCCTAAGTTAGAATCAGTTGAGACTAATTCCGCCCAGATAAAAGGTACCAAATTTTGTTCTCAGCAATCTCCCCAGTGATATTCTCTGCAAAGATCAGGATAACAGGATTAGAGTCATGATTGTACTACTCTGAGGAGCTAACGTGCCACAATATCAGAAACCCATAAAGATGGATAATTACATTTATGCGGATTAGTATAATCCATGAACTCCTGACCCCCCTGGGACCAGGTCTATCAGGACTGCGGGAACATAGATTCCTTTTGCTTCTCTGCCATCTGCTTTTTCTGCCGGCTCCAGCAGTGATTCTGAATCCTGTGAACAATGAAGCCAGACTCTTGGGCTACTCCTGCGTTCCTTTTCCATAATAAACCAAATTGGTTCGATTCCCGAGCAAGATGATAGTTGTTGGAAGTGCCATTAAAATATCTGCTGATTGCTACATATACCTGGAAACCAACAGAGCACCAACGAGCAATTTTGGGGTCTGGGGGATGTAGTACCATCTTCCACCTACCCTGCCCTGAAGAATGCATGCCAGCTCTCACCAAAACAAAGAAGAATGTTGTGCTTCTCAGAAAGAAAACCTAAGCTCTCTAGAAGATTCACCTCTAGATTATGGGGCCTTCTAAATCCAGTGCTCTGGGGCAAACTTCTGTTACCCCATCTTAGTTGAAGCTCTGAAAGCCAGATACTTGAAGAGCAATTTATTAGGACACTCCTGGGGAATCATGGAAGACCTTCTGCCTGTTGCTCCTCAGACGTGGCTCTGGACAACTCACAGGTTCTTGTGTGTGCATCAAGGATGAAACTATCTGTCAAACTGTTCAAGGTGTTTGGTTGGCATTTGAAATGCAAATATCTGGTATGAGGAGAAGGAGACAGATCAGTATTGTAGTATGGTGGGGCAGGAAGGAATTTATGCCATGTTGCCTCCCCAAAATCCTGAGAAAATTAGAACACCAATGGGAGTTTTCTTCCCATGCAAACACAAGAAGGTCCAGTTCTCATTGGAACTTTGGCAAGAACAAAAGTTAAAAGTGCATCTATAAATTATAGCTCCATGCTGGCTTTGCTTTTTCCCTGTGGTCGGTACTTGATAGCTCCAAACTAAAGGCGAATTGGAAAAAATTCTTTTCTATATTACACCTCTTAGATCATCCCATGACAGCATGACCAGGAGGATTCTGGGAGTTGTAGTGCAATATATGGGACTAGCCACATATATATACGTTCCTCAGTGCCTTGTTCTGACTTATTAGACCACTCTGTGTTATTGGTGTGCCTGGCAAGTGCACAAATCCCTCCATTTTAGGAAAACAATGCCCCTGTTTTTCCATGTTGATAATACAGACAGTCACTAGGAACTATGAAATGGTAACCATAATAAATGCTCAAATAGATGGCTTTTCTTGCATTATGTTTTTATTTAAACTTTTTCAGTTACTCATGAAAATGTTCATGGGCAAGCTTTAGAATCTTTCTGTGAATCTTGCTTCAAGAGTGCAAAATTATCTTTCCAGCCCAATCCTCTGTAACTGTGTTTCTGATGACAATTTAAATAAAAACCCAAACCAAAAGCCTTTCAGCTTCAATTCAATGCTGCTGAAAAGAAGCTCTGAGTGTGACCACACAAAAGTTTTTCCCAGGTTAAAGTGGACATCTCCATACTGTACCCCAGCATCTTCATTCAGACAGGAAAGTTGAATTAATGTTGTCACAATTTAGTGCTATAGTACCGAAGCAGGAAAAAATATTTTTAATTAGAGATGGGCATAAAACACAAAAAATGGTGTTTCATTTTGATTTTCATTTCATTTTCCCCATTTTGTTTAATTTTGTTTGAAATTATATTTTTTTTAAAAATTGTTTTTTTATTTATTTTGTTTCTTTTTTATGTTATATTTATTTTTCTTTTTTTGACAACTAGTTGGGGCCCTGCTGGCTGATCAGTGCTTTTTAAAATACAAGTGCTGTTCAGCTGGCATGCGGGGTCCGAGATTAGTGCTTTTTTTTTAAAAAAACAAGCGCCTGTCAGCTGGCACACAGAGCCCTGCTGGCCAATCAGCACTTTTTTTTACAAGTGCTGATCAGCTAGTGCACAGGGCCCTGCCAGGAATTGGTGCTTTTTTTTTTTACAAGCGCCGATCAGCTGGTGCACGGGACCCTTCTGGTGATCAACACTTTTTTTACAAGCGCCAATCAGCTGGCACGCGGGGCACTGCCAGCGATTGGCATTTTTGTTTTTACAAGCGATCAGCACTTTTTAAAATAAATAATAAAAATAAAAAAAATAAAAAATGGAATGGAATGAAACAGACATTTCCATTTCATTTCATTTCATTTTTACAGGCACTTCATTTTTTATTTCATTAGGAAATGAAACAAAAAAATGAAAAACAAAAAAAATCATTTTGTGCCCATCTTTATTTTTAATAACACAGTTTACACATTGTATTGCAGTTGTAGTCCTTAATTGGGCAACCAGAAGATAGGCAAAAAAAAATGTTCTGCTTATATACCACCCCATAGCACTTAAAGCACTCTCTGTGCAGTTTGCAATATTTTTATGCAGGCTACAATCCCCCCCCCCCAGCAAGCTCATTTTACCAAACTTGGAAGGGCAGAAGGCTGAGTCAACCATGAGCTAGCTACCTGGGATTGAACCCCAGGTTGTGAGCACAGTTTTAGCTGCAGTACAGGCATTTAACCATGGTGCCATGAAGCAAAACGAGTAAGGTTCACTCCTATACTAGGGCTCTCTCTGTGCATCATCAGTGATATCATCTTGACATGCCCGCCAACGGCCCTCATCATACTAGCGAAAGGCATGAAATGCAGTGCATGTAGAAATGCTACTCTCTCTGCACCCTAAAAAAAACTCACAAATTCTGGTGGCCAAACAAATATACTGCATATTTATAACAAAATATCAGATCTACTTACATTTAGTATTAACATTGTGTAGTCAATAGAATAAATAGCAAAAGAAATGCTGAGAAGCATTGCATGAAGAGTGGGAAAATAACTTTATCAATTAGAGATGGGCACGACCAGAAAAAATGACGTTTCGAGTTTTCGTTTGTTGGAACGGGTCCATTTCGGGTCATTTCCGTTTTTCACGAAATTTTTCAAAAATTTGTTGTTTTGTTTGTCGTTTGTCGTTTCTACCGTGATTTAGCGCGATTTGACTTCCCATAGCATGGGGGCGTCCTGGCGCACACCTCCTCCCAGTCGAACCTCCCCCTTTACCCAATATCAGAAAAAAAATCCTCACAAACTGACAGGGGGGGGGGGAATAAACTGCTATTCCCTTCAGCAGACAAAGCTGCAGAGAATCAAAGAAATTATTTTCTAAATTCAATTCCCTCCCTGCCTGCCTGCCTAACTTAAATCTAAAGCCTCCAGCCTCCCTCCAATCAGCCAGCAGCAGCCAGCCACACAGCCCTCCACCCTCCACATCCAAGATCCGACTGCGACTTCTGGAAGGTGCCTCGGATTTTTATGCCCTCTGCACATCTAGAAGTGTCAGTCAAAACCTGGCCATGCCATTGGTGGAATTGTTCAAAAAAATTGCATGGTCCCATCCCATGCCCAGCCCAAATGGGCAGGTCTAAAAAAATAAAAAATACAATAAAATAAAATAAAATCAATGCGACGTTTTATTGCTAGAAAAAACCCACTGCTGCTACTATTAAAAATCAGGCATTTAAAATAAATAAATTTCACATGTTTCTGTGGTGATTTGGTGTGTTTTTTGACCATGATTTCTAAAGAAAAATTGTGGTCGCCATTGTGGATCCCCCCCCACCGCATGGCATGCGAGAGTCGACAAGTATGACCCCCCCCAGCCTGGTGCAAGCAGCCCAAGACAGGAGAGGGGGGGAAGGCCAGGAACCCCCCACACCAGAAACCACCCCTATGGTAGGTGTCCTCAGGCAGGCATATTTTCGCCTGCTTGTTTGGCCGGGAATCGTATTTTTTTTTTTTTTAAACCTTTTTAAAACTTTTTTTCTGTGCTGCTTGGCATCGCGCGATCGCCGCGATCGGTGCGATGCCATTAACGACAACGAAAAACCTGACCCAATTTTTCTTTTTTCGGGTTGGGTTCGAGCTAGAGCGGCGTAATTATCATTACCGTTTCCGTTACGTAACGGAAATGATAACCGAAAATGGAAACAACAATTTCGCCACTCCATGCTCATGTCTATTATCAATCAAGTTAATGGTAAAGGACATTAGACTGTAAAAGCCTCCTCCTATTGATGTCCACAGTTAGTGCATGCAAGGTTGCTACTTCCCCTATAAACTGTGTCCACTTTGGCTCTTTGGATGCTAGTGGGTTAAAGCTCAATGAACCCCTGACCATTAGTCATTCTGGTTAGAATTTCAGAGGACAATCTCTGGAGACCTCAGCTGAGAATCACTGGCCCCAAAGATTTTTCCTCTAGATCCAGTGGTTCCCAACTCAGATGTTATTGGACTAAAACTCCCAGAAGCCTTCCACACTAATCGTGCTGGCCAAGATTTCTGGGAGTTTTAGTCCAAGAACAACTGGGGAACTAAGGTTGGGAATCATTTCTCAGATGCCTTATCCTTCTTTAGGGAACCAGCAAGAAGCTAGCATGGGTGGTATCTATTCCACAAATATGTGCAGCATATCTAACAAACGTGTATGAGGAAAGATATGAGAATACTGAGATTTCTGAAATGTAGTGAGAATAACAGACTAAACCATGTAGAAAGAAAGGCTGATAGAAACGAATTGGATGACATTGGAAGGGATGCCAGACCATCCGACGTATGATAACTTGGAAAGAAGTCAGTCAAGAGAAAAGAGTGGAAGCACATGACCACCTCCAAAACAAGGCTTCCATGAAACGGGATTGCCAGGTGTCCTGCTTTACAGAAGAGAGTATTCTCCTTGAAGGGCTGTCCAGTCTACATGTTGTTTAAAGGTGAAGAACCATCGAAGAAGAGAGATAGGGCATTGACCATGGCCTTCCACAGTTTTCACCTGGACAGCAGCACATTGAGAAGGCCCACCGATCACCTGGTCACAATCTCCCACCACTGTGGTGAGAAGCACTGTTTAAACGGCAGGCAATGTATCCATCTTTGCATTTGAATAAGTAATGAACATTAACACACACACAAACACACGTTATATGTTTTCCCTCTTTCTTTTCTTGACAGGGGCTGAAGTCAATGGTCTATAAAGCCCCTTCCAGTTCTGCTGTTCTAAAATGATGACAATGATTTTCCTTCTTTTCATTACATTTTTATTAAAGAAAAATATACACAACGAACATTGACTGAAACATATCCCCTATAGAGCATGGTATTCATTAATTCAAAATAAGGGAAGTATAAGATAAAATGAAAATAGAAAGAACAAAAACATTATTAAAAAAAAAAAGAAAAAAGAAAAATAAGTACAAGTAGTTGTTAATGATGAGGATTTTCAATAAGGAATTTACTCTTTCTGGAAATCTGTTTGTCAGGCCAGTCTTATGGAAAACTAGTCAAATTGCCCAGATTTTGCTTTGGGGTTTTTTTATCACAAAGTTTCTCTAACTTCTGAAGCATTTGAATTTGATTGAAAAATATGAAAAACCCTAGCTGATAACTGGGTTTAGACTGCGGAGTGTGCTCCTTGGAGGACCCCATTTTGCTTTTATGAAAGATTTTTCATTCTAACATGAAAACATGTCTTCTTTGGCCGACGTTTGGCTGCTAAGTTGAATTCTTTCTATACACATAAATTGCTTCAATTTTTAATTTTTAAAATATTGTTGCTTGCCATTGCTTCTTCATTACAGTATTTATCACAATGCTAACATGTCTTTAACAACAAGGTGTGAGAGAGAAATATTTTAAATAAATATGCAACCTTACCATATAATTGTTCCTGGTGGTACGAACAAATTGCAGGGGATTTATATAATGAGACCTGGGTTGGTCAGTGACCTCAGTTATACTATTATTACTTTGGCATTGCGGATATTATACTAGAAACTTAGTTTGTTCTATATTCTCCATTGTTTGATTCCTTCAATTTGAAATCTATTATTAACACTGTAATTGAATACATTTCCAATTAAGCAGTTAATTTAAAAATGCATCCAACCATTTCTGCCATTATTCTGAAATTATATTTGCTTTAAAGTTAGCTGCCCATCAGTTAGAACATGTTGGAATTCAACCATTATTCCAAGCTAGTTTGTAGCATGTAAAGTACCTGAACTTACTCTCTAAACCCATTCCTATAAATCCAGAAACTCTTCCCCTTCTTCTCCTTTTTTTTTCATTGCTGTCCCCCTATCCCATTCTATCTCCTTATTTTGCAACTAACTCTGTGAGCAAGCCTATCATCGATAGGCTCTGTCTCTCACGGAGTGCAGTCTCTGGGACAGTGGGTTGTTTTTTTTTTTTCCAGGGGAACAAGTGGGCTAGGTAGGAAAAAAGGCAACAGAAGGTAGTCAGCAGATGGGAAATACTGCAGGAAGTCAACGGCAGACAATCAGCAAGTGATCTAGGCAACCAAGGGAGGGGAGATCCACCTGCCAAACTAATTGATGCGAACAGCACCTGCTGGAATGCTGCACAATTATTTACGCTCATTCTGGGCTCAGCGTCAAGGAAAGTACTTCGCATTTTCCTCATCAACTTCCATGTGTTTGTTCGTATCCCCTCGTAGTCTTTTTGCAATAGCGAACATAGAACAAGAAATGCACACAAAGAGTCCCACGTCCCTTTAAAAGCAGTTTAAATTACTAGGAAGGGCTGTGTCTAAAAATGCTGTCCCCACGGCCACCGGGCTTTTTGAAAAAAAGAAAGAAAAGAAAACCCGATAATACCCCTTTAAGCGAGTTTTTTTTTTTTTACTTACCCAAGAGGTATGGAACTTTTTGCCTCGCTTTGATAATCCACCTTTTAAGGAAGCAGACACCGTGGGACCACGCAGATGACCCAGGTTTCTTTTTCTTTTTTTCTCATAGCACTGACTGGCTGTTCCTGGGGCTGATTGGCGCTGTTTTTTTAAATTTCTCTGCACCATCAGAGTAACAGGAAGCTCTATCAGGTCCTAAAAGTTTTAATTTCCCCCAGCCAAGTGATCCTTTTTTAAAATGCTAGTGCCACCTGCTGGCCAAGGGGGTTGAACTGCATTTTAAAATTTAAAAAAAAAGTTTTGGACGTGGGAACTCTTGTCCCACATATTAAATCACGTGATGGGACGAAGAGGAAAAGCCGGACCTTCAGAAGATCAGGATCAAACCCCAGGTGAGACAGCATCCCTAGGTTAAGATTTTAAACTCTGCAGCTGTGCTTTATTGTCCTCTCATTAAACAGCAGTTCTAAATGAACAGAGTGCCCTCACGTTGGCTGCTTAATGAGAGGGTGGTTTTATGCTTAATGAGTGTGTGTGTGTGTGTGTGTGTGTGTGTGTGTGTGTGTGTGTGTGATGTCAAGTTGCATTTGACATAGCAATCCTAATAGAGCCTACAAAGTAAGTGAAATATGTATGGAGTTATGACGAGTTCGCTCAGTTATGGCACTGTCACACTTGAAAATGAATTGGGAGAGGGATTCGGGTCTTAAAATTCAGTTTAAAGTCATGTGGCAATCAGATGGTTTTTAAGTCAGTGTGCACATCCTGTTGGGGAAACTTCTAATCCGTTTTTGAACCGGGTTGAGGAAGTTACACCCACCTTTGGAATCATTGCATGTGCGGCTTTGTCTTTCAGCTGCCTCTCACAACCACTAGCTGCTGCAGTTTCTGCAATGTAGTCAGAAATTTTAAAATCTTTTTTCAAATCATACTAAACCCTATTCAAATACACATATTTTTCTATGATTAACTGCACCCTTGAGTCAGCTCTCTTGCTGCAGAATTCCTCCCTATATATTCCAGGGAAAGAGCCAGCCTCTGTAGCATTGGGCCAGCAAGACAGCTCAAGGACACCCCAAGAAGAAAGGAATAGTCAAACACTCTGTACCTTAAAAAAAAAAGCCCTGGAAAGGGTTGCCATAAATCAGAAATGACTTTATTACCAGTTCCATTCAGTCCCTGTGAGTTTTGATGGCTAAACAGGGATTTTAAGCCAGGACTCCTGACTCCTAATCCATCCCTTTACCCACTACACCACACTGGGTACTTGTCAATGCATAAAGCACAGCTTTCATGGAGAGGAAGGATCATTAATGTATAGCCTATGTGTGCCTCCAAGTCCCACCACCTGCCTTTGCAGCTCTCTGGGGGTCCACTAACATGAAAAAGTACCATTTTCCTTTTGATTTCATTTCCTTGCTTTTTTCAAAAGCCAGCTAATGCTCCCTGAAGCCTCCTGGGAGCTTGTTTTACAGCAGAAGTACTGTACCTTTTTATAGAATTTTGTGCAGTTGCTTTGTTTTGTTGCAGGTCGCCATCTCACACTAGAAAAATCCAGCAGCAGTTAGTATTTTTTATTTTTATTTATTTATTTTAGGGCTTATATACCGCCCATCTTCCCAGAGGAACTCCGGGTGGTTCACAACTAAGCAGGACAACAGACAATAAATACAACATATAAGCAAATAATAAAATCAATTAAAACACGTAGTAGAAAAAGATCTGAGGGCAGATGGCGGGCAAAAAATATATATTAAGAGTCACCAAACGCCTCCTGGAAAAGCAAGGTCTTTAAAGCTTTCCAGAAGGCTGGCAGGGATTGTGCAAGGCGCAATTCGCTGGGGAGATGGTTCCATAGTGTAGGGCCCACCACAGAGAAGGCTCGACCACGAGTAGACATTTTTTGAGCCTCCCTGGGCGTGGCGACCCACAGTGAGTGTGCCCACGACACTCTAGTTGGTTGGGCTGAAGTTGACCTCTGCCAGGTAGTCAGGTCCCAGGCCATGGAGGGTTTTATAAATTAAAACCAAGACCTTGAATCTAATTCAGGGAGCAACGGGTAACCAATGCAGGCGAGCCAATACTGGGGTGATGTGGTCGTATCGACGCACACCCGCCACCAGTCTGGCTGCCGCATTTTGCACCCGCTGCAGTCGCCGAAGGAGAGTCAAGGGCAGCCCCATGTAGAGAGCATTGCAGCATAGTAGCACCATGGTACCTTCAAAGAAATGGGTTGAAGGATGGCATGGCAGTCTTTCCCCTGTTGCCTCCTTGAAGTTGCTTTCTCAGATGTAAATCAAATCCAATGTTAATTCTATGGATGAGAATACAGTATAAGTGGTACCCTGACTTAAGAGCCGTTTGACTTAAGAGCAATTCGACTTAAGAGCGGAAACTGTTGGCATTTAACTGCTGCCTTACAAATGTTAGAGTAGTTCGACTTAAGGGCATGCATTCGGAACGGATTAAATTCGTAAGTCGAGGTACCACTGTATAGAGAAACAGATTCAAACCAGTGCTTGTAAAGTTATTTTGAAAAGAGGTTGTTAAACCAATTTCTTTCTTGGTCAAGTTGTAACTTCTCACTGGATTACTGAATAGAGATGGGCACGACTTGAAAAAAAAACATACTCTGTAACTATATGTTACATTTCTCATTGCTCCCACAGCAACTTGTAGATAATTAAGTTACTTTTTAGTAGCTACTTCCAGGCTTCATTGAAACTATTTTTTTCCTCCACTAGGAAATTACATATTTTAATTCTTAAAATATGTACACACACACCTGGCCCTTTGTCTATTTAATTAGAAGTTGGCCTGTTGGTTTCAGTGGCATTTGTCCTTTGGTAAGAGTTCCTTAGTTGCAGAATTATTGGCCAGTTGATGCCCTTGCTGGTTGTTCCATGCCCGTAGTCTCCTGTATCCACAGAGAGATGTTTTTGGAGGAAGTCATAAATCTAAAGCTTGGTTAGAGTGACTGTGTCTGCTCCCTGTCTGTGCTGCTATGGTAGCTTAAAACACAGTGTGATCCCTCCCATTGCATGTGTGCCACCCACTGTGCATAAATAGTGACCAAAGGAAGCAAGCGGTGTAGCATATGGCCATACCATTGCCCTCAAGGATGTGATGGCTATGTGTGCTGCCCGACAGGCATACCTTACACGCTCAACAGCTGTTGGACATATGTGCAAAGGAAGCTGCCCTGCAACTATTTTAGTCAGAGGCAGTAGACTGTCTGAATCAAAATCTAAGCAAAACATTTGGCTCTGTGAAAGTGGTGTAGCCATTTCTGAGTTCCAAGCAGAGCGGTTCAGCCCTCAACCACGAGAGTCAAAACAAATGTTCACTCTTTCTGACAACTTCCTGTAATCAGACATCAGGTTGGTCTCTGTTAGCTGGCCTTGGTAGCGAGCCTGAGGCAGTGCTTGTCCAAGATCCTAGCTATCTCCTACTGGGAAGTGCTTTTGGCCTTGGTTAAGAAGGGCACCACCCCTATCTTTGAGTGGGCATCATGGGCTTATTGCACTACCTTCAGAGACACTCAGAACTGGAACTTACTTCACTGGGGGACACATTTTTCCAGATGAAACAAAACAAAACAACACTGCTGACGACTGCATGCTTTGTGTATGGAAAAGCCAAGCTGGTTTAAGAGAACAGGCCTAGTTGCATATGCATCTGGCAGCGCACATTAAAAACAAAATAAAATAAATTAAGAAGTACAGAGGGTCTCCCTCCCTCCCTTCTGGACATGAAAAATAGTACTGTTTAAATACTACACTGAACGAAGTAAAGTGACTTCCAGATTGCCCTCACCCTCTTCTGTAAACATTACATCTGTCATCCTGATTATAGTTTACCAGCAAGAATGAGGGTTAGATGGATCTTGTCTGGTGGGACAAAGTGGCTTTTTGAATGACAGATACCCTGCCAAGAACATTGGCAGTAAAAATAACTAGTGACACTGAAGGCTATTAGCATCTCCTTTCAACAGCTCTTCCCCAGACCATTCAAACCACTGTTTGCCTTGTATATTAAGAATGCATATGGAGGGGGGTGGGGAGTAATTAGAAACAGCGATTAATCCATCATCCAGGAGGCAGCCTTCCATTTCTTTCCACTACATAAATTCAATTTGATCCTTAATGGGGTTATTAGACATGGACATCCTAGCAGAGCTGATCAATACCGTACTTCCAACTCCCATGCAGCTGAGAAACTCACATGAAACAGTCCAGAAGTGGGGGAACCAATTTGGGGAGACTGTATGGTTTCCTAGAGATGCATTTTTTTCCATGTCAGACAGTTACTACAGCATGTTCCCCCTCCTTCTTTATTAAAGCACTGTCCTGGGGACATTTGAAATCTCAAACAGTAGAATAGCTTCAAAGTAATGGGCTGCATGCTTGCAGGAATAAGGAATGGAAAATAGAAAATACTTCATCTTAGTAACAATAGAAATCTATGTCTTGTGTGAATGTGGAGAAGAACAAACCATCTCACATATGTTATAATGCATATTATGCCCTTCAACATGCACGGAGGCAGATCTTATGTTCATATGAGGGAATGCTATTGATGCAGCCCAGGATTGGGCAAATGCCCTTCAGTTTAGTTTTGTTTTTTATTCATTTTATATACCTTTTTATACGTAATAATTTTATTATTTGTTTATATTCTTATTAGTAGTATATGTTTATCTGCCAACACCAATGGTTGGTGCTTCTGAAACGAATAAAGAAAATACCAAAAGAGAAGTGGAGCCTTGTGGCGCAGTGGTTAAATGCCTGTACTGCAGCTAAAACTGTGCTCACGACCTGGGGTTCAATCCTAGGTAGCAGGCTCAAGGTTCTCTCAGCCTTCTATCCTTCTGAGGTCAATAAAATGAGTACTCAGCTAGTTTGGCTGGGGAATGGGGGGTGTAGGTTATATAATTAAATTGTAAGAGAGTGATGCATAAGTAGAACAATTTGAATTGCTTTTGCTTTTTTTCATTGTAACAGAGGGGTCCAGAGGTTCAGTTGGGCCATGAGCTTCTGGGAGAAAGGGCAGGGTGGTAGTGGAAGAGCAGGCTAAAGAGGAGGATATGTGACCAAAATTTCTAATATACATATTGAATTTTTTAAAAAATGCTCAACAGCATAAAGAAACTACCATGGATTGAAAACACACACACACACACACACACACACACACACACACACACACACACACACACACACACACACACACACACACACACACCTACTAGCTAGCATACCACTACTCTGGGCAGCTTATAAATGGCAAAAGCCAGGCATTACAATAAAGATCATAAATGCAAAATAATATAAAACCAGAGAGCCATCAACATTAAAATATAAAATAACAAGAGAAAAAAATGAGATAAGGTGCCACAAAAATTCAGACACTACAACAATTAGATTTAAGTAGGGAAGGGATTATTACGAGTCTCAGAGTACAGGTTCTGGGTGATCTTGTGCAAAAGAACAGATCTTCTCTCCTTGTAATTAAGCCCTTATACTCAGAGGGCCATCAAAGTAGGTAACATCAAAGAATCAAACTGCAGTTCCTTCTTACACCAGGATGGACCTAGTTCTCCATCCAGAACTCTAGATCCCATAACACTACGGTAAGATAGGTATTGCGTATGAGGAACCTCTGTATAATTTCTGTTGTCTTCCCTTAATACAGGAAAACAGGTTTGAAATGCTGGGCAATGTGGGGGTGAACATTTTTGATGGAAATTAGGCAACATATGTGAGAACCATGCCACCCACAGAGCCACTGAGCCTCCCTACCCTTCAAAATGTCTGTTTGGCTTTTTTTTTAATAGCATATGATATGCAGGTAGATTGGACAGCCAGGCATTTCGTGCTCCTCCCTGCTTTTTATTTTATTTATTTTTAAATCAGGATACAGCCTTTGCTAGGGTCAGTTTTCTTACTGGGTCAGGACACCATGGCCCTATGATGCCCATTTAACTTATTTATTAAAGAAGTAACTCCTTTCGTGTTCTGCTTTAAAGGGGGCACTGCAACAGCTTTCCTCTTTTTTTATGATTGAATGGACTGAGTGGCAAAATTATGCATTTCCTTTCTTCATGGGTCTGGAGCCTGAAAATGACCCCCCACAGGTCCTTTGCTGTTTCGTTCATGTCTTGTTCTACCACTTGCCGTTTCAAAAGGGAAATCAGCCTTTTGTTGGTGGCGGCCCATCCACAGGGGAATTAAGTCAGAAATGGTTTTCTTGGCCTTCAGACGTTGTCTTTCTGCCAGTGTTTGTTTATTTTCTCTTCTTCCCGGAAAATCCCAACATGGCTCCTCCGTGATAACTTGCTTATTATTTCATTTTGCCCTTTGGTTTTGCTCCCTTCCCATCTCCCACAAGCCATTAAGGATGCGATGTGTTTGTAGTGGTATCGTGCCTAATCAAGTATGAGCTCTTTTTCATAATTGATCTAATCCAATTCCATATCAGTGGCTCCCCCTATCTCTCACACCACACCACGGTTTGGCTGAACAAAAGGCACACTATGAAGAACCGACTTCTGCTTAGCTGGTGACATGTGATGTATAGGATTTCATAGCCGATTTCTCACAGAGATGGCTTTGAACTGACTAGCTCACAGATAGAGAAAGCATTATTTCCCACCCTTCATCTTTTGATTCGTTTTTAAAAAAATCTATCCTTCTTGACAGTGCAAGAAAAATCCCCATCTCCCTGCTTATATGTTTCAGAGCTTCTTTTAGTAAATGCTAATCTCCAAAACTAAAAATCATCAGGCCCCACTCTTACTTTTAATAGGATAGTACACTAAGAGGATACACAAGGATTATTCTAATCTTGCCCACTAGTTCTCTCTGAAAACCCGTAGTATATTTAGGTAACTGGAGGGTCTTCCCCCATCCTCTCCAGAGAAATGCTTATCTTGATTCAACAAGCAATTATAAGACAGCAAAATACAGACTTGCAAAGTCCCAGCAAAACAGGATTAGCTAATTGATTGAGAACAAAAATATTAGGATGGATCACAAGCATCCTCAGGCAAATTCATTCTCTCTCTCTCTCTCTCTCTCTCTCTCTCTCTCTCTCTCATACTGCTCAAAGCAAACAATTTATTTCAAGTGTTCATAATTTATTTGATAGGCATGCTTCCCTTAAAGGTTTTCCCCTACTTTCTAGGAAAGCCAGCTTTTAAAGTGATTAAGAATTCACAAACCCAAATTCTTCACAGTCACAACAAACATACTCTTCAAGAACCATTTTTATTGGGGTGAGGAAAGAAAAGGGAGTTGAGGAGACCTCATGAACAGAATCAAGGTTCTCATATAAAATATACAATTTGTGTTAACATTTTCTGTGTAAATTTTAATGGAGGTAGACCAATATCAGTCAACAGATCGAAAAGATCTACAAAAAATGAACACGTTTAGCTTCCAAGTTGAAAATAAACTTTAAAAAACCTTTAATACAGTTAAAAGATCAAGCTTTCAGCATATATACCCACCATGCCATCTTAAGGATAACAGAAATGACAATTACTGATGAACATTCAAGAGAAGAGGTCCAAAGCCAAGAGAGATGAAGTCCAGGGTCACGCCAAGCAGGAACAAGGATCAAGCAGGAAAGGAGTAGCATTTTGTCGTGGTGGTTTGAGAGAGGAGTAAGGGAAGCCATTCATGTGAGCATTGAAACCCCCTCCCTCAACAGAGATGGCAGCCTCAGGCATAGTCTATCTGCTGCTTATCAGGGTGTGCTTTCCAAAGTACCCAGACAAATCAAAAAGCCTTCACCACCAAGGCCCATAGCTAACGACCCATTCTTGATAGGTTTTAGCGCCTTAGGCCATTGTTCACCTTAAGGCTATGGATACTATTGTCTCCCTAACGAGTCTATTCAGGCCATTGTTCATCGTATGAGCCTAATTTAGACCAGGGTGACAAGAGGTCAAAGCTGACTATAAGATGGAGGACTCACACTAGCTGTATTCAGACTGATGAAGCTGTTTGGATGAGCAGCAAAATGTTTCTATCTCTCAAAAAAGAAGTCCAGCAGCCATGACTCAACTTCCAGATAAACTCACCTGGATGACTGAGAATCTTCACAGACATATTTCCTCAGACTGAGGAAGCTGTTTGGATGAGTAGTGAAATGTTTCAATCTCTCAATAAAAGAAGTCCAGTTGCCATGACTCAACTTCCAGATAAACTCACCTGGATGACTGAGAATTTGCACATACAAATGTCAATAGTAATTTGTAGTTATTTGTGGGGAAAATTTCATTGGTGTGACTGGGAGGGTAAGAAGAAGCTTAACTAGCAAAAGGAAGCCTCCACTGAAAAGAGAAATTGAGGTTTTATCCCTCACAGTGAAGGATTGAGCCGGGGAGTGGTTTTCAATAGCAGCATAGGAAAGAAAAGGATTAGACTTGCCTCCCTTGTGCACCCCTCCTCCACTTTGGTCTTCCATGTTAGCCACGCATCCTGCTTAGTAAAAACATTTGTCTATCCCAACTCTTACCTCTGGAACTACTTTTGTGAGGGTTCGGTTACAGCCACCAACAGTTCTGATGGAGAATGATCACCAAAGTCAATTATCTTATCAAAATGAATTAAACTTTTATTTGTGCAGGTTGTGGGCATTACTTCTTTAACAGTTTCTCACATACATTCAACATTGTCTCTATTGAACCCAACATTTCCAACTGTAATATCTTGATGAAATGGGTTACAGTATTGTTTGTTATCAACAGGGTAGGGAAGCTTTTGCTATCCGAGGTCCAGAACATTGGGTACCGTAGCAATGGTGTCTCACATGTTCTGGCTGGGTTTCCCATCCCCATCCAGGGATCCATCGTGACACACTTCAACTGCCTCTTGACACCATTACTGCATTTGTTGTATTCATGGGATGCCTTGATACCACTACAGGAATTTATTTATTTATTTATTTATTTATTTATTTATTTATTTAAGAGTATTTTTACCTCACCTTTCTCCTTGGAAAAGGACCCAAGGTGGCTTACAGTAATGAGGGATAATATATAGTCCAGTACAGTTAAGACACATTCAAGTATTTGAGAACAAGAAATTGAGGGACATCTTACAGCATTAATAGACAACATTACAATAAAGCTACAAGGTTATAAGTACCGTAGTTATAAACACAAAGCCTATGCGAACCTATAGATTCATATAAAATACACATGGTAGTCCATCATTCAGGGAAAGCTTGCCTGAAGAGAAAGGTCTTTGCCTGTTTCCTGAAGGACAACAGAGATGAGGCAGTCCTGGCCTCTAGTGGGAGGGAGTTCCAGAGTCTGGGCTCAGCAGTTGAGAAGGTCATTTCATGGGTTCCCACGAGACGTACCTGTGAGAGTGGTAGGATGGAAAGAAGGGCCTCTCCTGATGACCTTAACACTCGAGTCAGTTCATATGGTGAGATTTGATCTTTGAGGTAGCTAGGACCCAGGCCGTACAGTGCTTTGTAGGTCAAGGTCAGCATCTTGAATTGTGTCCGACAGCTGATTGGCAGCCAGTGGAGCTATTTTAATAGGGGTGTGATGTGATCTCTGTACCCCAGTTAGCAATCTGACTGCTGCATTTTGGACCCGTTGAAGTTTCCCGAGACTTTTCATTGGTAGCCCCATATAGAGCGCATTACAGTAGTCTAGCTGGGACGTCACTAGGGCATGTGTCGCCGTGGCCAGAGCAGGTTTCTGAAGAAAGGGGTGTGAATTGCGTACTAGCCTTAATTGTGCAATAGAAGAGGTAGAGGCAATCCTATTTCTCTGGCTGTCAATATTTCCTTCTTGATTTGCATACCTCTTTCCACTAAGAGCTTAGTCTTTTCCCTGACCATTTGTGTAGCATAGTCCCATCTCCATATCTGTGTCTGAATATCCCGATCCTGACACTCTCTTTTAACCCCTTCCATCCCACCCATCTTGGCTTCCCATTTGTCCATCAATCGGTCCATTAAGAAGAACCCCTCCAATATTGGTTCACTTTGTTTCTCTTCAACACCTGATCTGTCATTCCTGTCAAAGCTATCTTCCCATATTATCAGATCTTTTCCTCCAGTCTCTATTGCTTCCATTCTCCCCTTTCCCTATCCATCTTCCACTTCTTCAGATGGCACACCACCTCTTTTTCCACAACTTTTCACTTCCTTTCTTGGAGGGGAAAACTCGTCTAAAAAGTAGGCCATGAACTCCTTGCTTTTAAAAAGAAAGAAAGAAAGAAATAGGGAGTGACCTCACTCTTCCAAAATCCCTCTTTCTTTTACAGAAATACACATAACATTTTTCACACCTTCCTTGCACATTACACCAAGGCCAAAGAATCGAGGGAAAGACTTTCCTAGCAAACAGTCTTGACAGAGAGAATGAGATAACCTGCAATAAAAATGCTGCATCCCAATAAATACTTGTAGATGAAATAAACTCAAATCCAGTCATCAACGTTTTGACAAAGTATCATCTTTTTTTAGATTGTAAATAATGTGTCTTTACATTTGGGGAGTTTCAGGAACAAGGTTTTCAGATTCCTTTTTCCTTATCCAATAAATATTATGAACCTTATTCCTAAAAAGAAAGGCAGCTAAAATATTTAAATAAATAAATATTGATCTGTCATACATTGGACTGTATGGTCCCACTATGGCAAGAAGATATCAGTTACTTCAAAACACAGGGGCACTTGGCCCTCTCTGATGTCCCCCTATAGCCCCCTGGCTCAGCAGTCCTTCCTGTGGTTTCCTGCCACTATCAAGGAAAGAAACAGGAATTGTCACACCTGTCTCTCATATACCTATGTTAAATTTCCCTTCATCTTGTCTCTTGAGTATTCAGGTAGTGTAACTGTCTTTTTAAACGACCACAGGAATAAACTTGTTTACACATAACCACCTTCACTTATTCTCTTCTTCCTCCTTTACATGCATACTTTGTGTGTTATTTTAGAAGAGGGAGCCATATTAGATTGTATGATCATATCAGGCAAAAATAAATAAGTAAATAAATAAAATCAATGGGGTTTTGGGCTGATATACTTTCCATGTGTCTTTGCCCCTTCACTCTTTCACATGTGACACTTCCCACACAGCCAGCCCTATGATAGTGCATAGAGATGGGCACAAAATGATTTTTAGCTAATGAAATGAATAACGAACCACCCCATCAAAGAAAAATGAAATGAAACAAAATGAAAATTTCCATTTCATCTATTTCATTTTTCGTTCTGGAGGACACCTACCTTGAGTCCCGCGCTGAGTCCCAGCCTTCTCTTCGGTGCAGGGAGTAAGCGCCTCTCAGCTGTGGAAAAAAATTAAACAGCCCCAGCATTGGGTACTACTACTACTACTACTACTACTACTACTACTACTACTACTACTACTACTACTACTAATAATAATAATAATAATAATAATAATAATAATAATAATAATAATAATAATAATAATAATAATATAATAATAATAATAATAATAATAATAATAAAGCGCCAACCTGGCCCAAGAGCCGCATGGTCGGCCTTGTAAAATTGTTTTTTTTAAAACGCTGGCCCAGCCCTGGGGGCCGCGTGGTCAGCACTGAAAATTTTAAAAAATAGATTTTAATAAATTTACAATGGTGCCGGCCCTGGTTGGTATTTAAAGAAAAATAAAACAAAACAAAAAATTAAAAAACCTTGGTCTGGCCTGTGGGCCAGGCAGAAGTTTAAAAAAATGTTTTTAAATAAACAAGGCGTGGGGAAGCAAGCTGATGAGAAGCCTCTGTGGTGGTCCCCCGGTGTCAGCGTCAGCTCCCCGTCAGTGTCGGTCCCCTGGTGGCGTGCCATCAGCGATCCCCCGACAGTGGCGGCGGCAATCCCAGCGGTGGCAGCAGCGATCTCGGCAGCAGTGGTGAGGGGCCTAGGAGTGGCCTGGTAAGGCTGCAAGGACTGTCACCAGCCAGGTAAGCCGAACCAGTTCATTTTGGTTTAGTTTGTATGAATGTTTTAAAAATTCATAAGAAACAAAATGAAACAAAACAAACTGAGCCCCCCCCGAAACAGTACGAACCAAACCATTGATTTTCTCTTTCATGCCCACCACTAATAGTGAACTAAGCACCACTCAGCTTTTATAGAACAAATAAGGTTTTATCAAAATAACAGTGTCAAAAGGACAATAAAATTGCTGGTTTTAAAGTTTGTTCTCCCCAATCTCTCTACAACAGATATCTAACACATTTTCTCCTTCCTTATCCTGTTTCCTGCTTGGGCAATCAGAACCGTACATGCCAACATTCGGCGTCCTCCACCCACCGGCTCCCATTGAATCCTTCTTGGAATTCTATTTGCAACCTCACATGCTGCCTGTGGTTTGTGTAATTGGGAGGGATTTATCTTGGCTGGGTTGCCAGTCTGCCTCTCCAACACTAAGCAATCATTCCTTCCATCCTCTCAATTCAAAGAGAAGTCCATCTCTCTGCTGAGTGTTTTTCCTTTCTGTTTAGTCCATTGGAAGCAGTTATGGCGTTTGCTGTTGATTAGTTCAGTTGGGTGCTTGCCACATGTGAGTGCAGTAGAGAAAGCAAAGTCTCTAATGCTCTGCCAAACTGTAATTTTCAAGAAACTATGTTATGTTTTATTATTATATCTCCTACAAATGTCTCAGAATGTGGACTATCTGGGAAACTTTTAGCTATTCTCCTCTGCGGGTTTCTGTACATCAATTGTGTAGCAAAAGGAAGTTTACAGTTCAAAACTCTGAAAAAATACAGTGGTACCTCTGATAACGAATTTAATTCGTTCTCAGAGGCAATTTGTTATCTGAAAAATTTGTTATCAGAAACGTGGTTTCCCATTGAAATGAATGGGAAATCGATTAATCTGTTCCAGAGGTCTGGAAATAAGGCAAAAAAAGCTGGGGGGGGGGTCCGACCTCTTTATAAAATGCACTTTAAAGGGTTGCAATGCTGGAACATCCTCCAGAACATCCCCTGGCAGTGCAATGCAAACATGGACAAGAGAAACCAGCAAGACTACCCAAGGCTGTTCACACCCAAAGTGCAATGGGGAAAATGCAAACAAACAAACATAAGCAGGAAGAAAAATCCAGCCCATTTTTGCCTGCAGAGCAATGAAAAAAGACTGCAAAAACGGAGAAATGAAGCCAGCAAAACTACCTCAGCCTCTTCCAGCCAAAAATGCAAAGAAAAGCAGTGCAAAGATTTAAAAAAGCTAGCTCCCTATCTTACCAAGTTCGAAAGGTCCAAATCCCTCTGTAAAACATGTCCAGAATGGCTCCAAAACACCATAAAAATGCTCTAACTCCTACCCCTCCACAAACTGTATGCATCCTGCAATGCATGTAGGGTACACATTTTTTGCAAGGCATTATGAAACATTTGTTATCCAAGGCAGCCCATAGGGAACATTTACTATCCGGGGCAGCCCTATACCTGGAAATTTCCATTTGTTATCCAAAAAAATTTGTTATGCGAGGCATTCTTTATCCAAGGTATTACTGTGCTTACCATACCCATGCATTTTAAACAATGCATTTATCATCACAATAGATTGAAACAAAGCCAAGTGTCACACAAGGCTCCATGGTGTTCCCATTGTACCTGAAGGTCTAGAGTGCCAGGGGGTGAGTCACTTGTGTTAATATTGAGATAAGTAGCATTTTAAATGCATGAGATGTTTATGTTAAGGCTGGAAGTGACAGGCTGCAGTCAGTAGGTGACAGGTGAGGGATGACCTTAAGCAAAATGGAGATACAAAGTAGATAATGATGGACATTGTTTTAGATAGTTGTGGGCATTATAAAAGAGAAGCAAAAAAAACTTTCTAAAAGAGAAGCAAAAAAAAAAAAACCCTCTTCAACAAGACAAGTCTAAGTCTATGGTAGAAAAAGCACCCAGTAACCAAACAACCCCCTTTATTTATTTATTTATTTATTTATTTATTTATTTATTTATTTATTTATTTATTTATTTAAAAGGACACTTATTTATTCAATTTATTCAATTTACTTATTTATTTATATAGTTTTAAGTAGTACTTCTAAGATTTATAGTGTTTTAGTTATCCATTAGAATTATTTATTATAGTACGTCACAGAGTATTAGAACTTATCTTTTTGCATGAGATGTTTTACAATTCGGTGTTATAGAGATCCCATATCCTGAGTCAGACTAAAGATGTATTTAAGAGAGACCATTTTTACAGACCTCTCTCTCTCTCTCTCTCTCTCTCTCTCTCTCTCTCTCTCTCTCTCTCTCTCTCTCTCTCTCTCTCTTTCTTTCAGTTGCCTTTACAAAATACCAGGCTGCATCTGTTATAAACAATGTGGGGAGGCCCTTTTCTGTGTCTCAACTCATATGTTTGTGTGGTGAGGATGTGAGAGACGACCCTCTCCAGGGCTGAGGAATGCATGACAGTAACCTCCCACCTATAGCGGGCATTAGGGATCCACCTGACCTGCAATGACTGAAAATCCACGATATGCAGATGCAGGTTGGGTGGGGCCTGGGGGATGGGGCGGCGCGCCACCGCTGCTTCCCTGGGCTGCTGGAAGACTCTAAAGCAACTGCAGAACCTGGAGTTGGTGCAAATGATTTCCCTCTTAATGTCAAACAATTAACTGATTAAACAGGGAGAGAGGCAGGAGAACACCAGACCTCGTTCTGCCCTCTTCTTTCACTCTGGTAGGAGCCTTTGAATAAGGTGGGGTGCTCAATGTTAAAGTGACTTTGTGTGAGTGTTGTGTCCTTATAGTCCTGACCGACTCTTCATGACTCCATGTCCATGGAGTTCTCTTGGCAGGAATACTGGAGTGGTTTGCCAGTTCCTACTCTAGGCGCCTACAACACCTGGTATTCCCTGGAGGTCTCCCATCCAAGTACTAACCAGGGCCGACCTTGCTTAGCTTCCGAAATCAGGCGAGATCGGATGTGCTTAGGGCATCTAGGCAGCTCAGGATTGCCAAGGAGGTCACACCACTTATCCTTCCCAGAATGTTAATTCTTGATGGATTTTATCTAAGAATAATGAATATGGATGAAAACATTTACACCTTTGTTTAATACAAAAAACAAACAAACAACATTGCTTGTGAAGAGTGTTCAGTTATGAAAAGTACAAGGAAAATAAGCTGAAAAGTAATAAAGAGGAATGTAATGAATAATCACAAATGTTTTGTCATCCACAAAAAAGGGTATGTCTACACATTGAAAAATCTCAAAGTTTCACTAAGGAAATTTTGAACTTTATGGTGAACAGGTTGCACAAAAAAATTGGAAAAAATGTTATGTTATTGAAAATACAAAGTTTGCATACACAAAACACTTCCAGATTTTCATTCAAGCCACAGTGTGTACTTGTAGTGAAAAAGGCAGTAGTGGCAGTAGTGAACAACAATTTCATATCGTCTTGCCCGACTGTGAAATTTCTGAATTTTATTTTGAAATAAGCAGCTATTTCCATCTTTTCTCAAGAATGTTGCATTTTAAAATGACATTTGTTATGAAGACAGTTACATGAAGAATAACTTCTGCTTGGCTATTAACTCCCTTCAGTGAGAAGGAAATCAAATCAAATGTCAACAGCTGAAATTATTAACTCAGAAAAAGATAAGATTGACTGGAATTAAAAGTAGGACTACAAATATTTTAAACTTCTGGAAATCCATGTTTCAGCACAGTGGTTTGATTCATTTAATAAATGCAATGCATCCAATGATTTGTTTTTTCGCAAGTTAATCCTAGCCATCTGTCTGATCCCCATCTCTTAGCAACCCTGGATCAAGATGCCCGAATGTCAGCAGTTGCTTTGGAAGGAATCCTTTAGCCTTTATATAACCACAGAGGCATCCCCCCCGCCCCCAACAACTCAATGTTCTTTAAGCCACATTTACATGGTAACTTTCTCATTTTTCTTGTTTGCTCCCAAGGGAACCATGGAGATTCATGATTTGTAGACATAGCTTCTGAGGCCTGACCCTCTCATAACCAAGCTTTTATTGTGTCTCTATGGTCTCTGTCCCCATAGCTAAAAGCAGGCTCAGAGGAAGAATCTTGATTAGTGCTGTGACACAAGAGGAAGGATTAAATCTACCACCAGAAGTTACAGCTTGGAAAAAGCTACTTTTAGAGCTGTGATTCTTGTAATTTTTCTGAGCATTGCCCATAATCTAAATCAGAGACTCCCAGATCTGTTTAGTGGAATGTAAATATGTTGTAAGATTCATTCACTTGCCTTCTGCATCAGGTTTAGTTTGTCCTTTAGCTTTCCAAGTGGCCTTGCATTCAAGTACTGTTGAAGTTACTGGTATCAAATAATTCTAAGAAACTTTACCCAGTGCCCAGCGGGGAGGGAGTGAAAGGGAACCTAAAGATCAATACTTCAATTCTATTCACACCAGGGGAAGGGGGTCTATCATGTAAAATATACATAGGCACTAGCGATAAGAGTTCTAGTCTTGCTTGAGGCAACAGTCAACTCCAGATTCATCCACAGTTGACTTTGCCATACTTGTCTTCAATATTAAGATGGCTTATTGCCTCTAATTAAGACTGTACTACTTGGCTTCCTTGGTAGGCTGGCTGCAGTCTAATAACATCTTATAATAAGGTGTTTAGCCAGACAGGCAGTTCAAAGACAGGCCAATTGCAGGGGATTAGGATTAGGCACGAGCCACGTCTGCCAGCAAAGATTCTTTCTGCTGGCAGAACCCTCTTCTGACTGCTCACCTCTCAGGTTTGCCAGTGGAGCAATCTGTTGGCAGAATTGCACTACTAATTGAGATCTCTAAGGCAAGGAGCCCAAAGAGAGACATAGGCAGAGGGGCAAGGGCTAGGGCAAGGGAGGGGCGGAGGTACGTACCATCCAAAGCTCCTCTAGCTTTTGGTGATACCCACAATGTCCACAGTAAGTTATTTCCAACTGGCTGGAAGAGGATTGGATTCAGCACAGTTTCAGTTGGCCTAGCATCAGCTCAGTTCACTCGTGGCCATCTGGACCAGTTAGGACAGGCATGCCCAAACTTTGGCCCTGCAGATGTTTTGGGCCAGAACTCCCAGAAACCTGTATTTCCAATGGCAAAGGACTGTGGGAGTTGTGGTCCAAAACATCTGCAGGGCCAAAGTTTGGGTATGCCTGAGTTAGGACTATGTCAACAAAAGTGCCTTATCTAATGGTGCTATTCCCATTGAACTGTAGGTACTCCTACTATAATAGAGCTGAAAGGCATGACTTCACTACCCAACATTTTCAGCAAATACTAGGTGGCAAATTTTACCAAACAAACATCATTACATCACCCAACCCTTTTGAATGTTATCTGTTATCTGAGATCACACACTGTATAATACATTGGTTTCTGCTCAGACTACAGTCCATCCAGCTGTAAGGATCACCTCAGCCAGCACTTGGTGAGATAAATCTGGGTGTATCCCTCTGCTCAAAACAGCCTATGTAAATGTGGGTAGAATTAAGTCCAATATCAATGGACAAAACTGCTTCAGAGTTGGGTTCCAAAAATCAGAGGAATAGCCATCTTGTTCTGATTAATTTAACAGCCGATGGAGGCCACCAACATTTAACCACGCTGTGGGTGACAGTAAACAATTGCCTACAAATAATCAGATATCAGGTTCATCACAAAAGAAGCATTGAAATCCTGGAGCAGCTAAAAGGGAAGACGGGACGGCAGCAGTTTAAACAGCTTAAACAGAAAGGATCACTGGCTAGATAACTGGAAAGGAAAAGGAAAGCAGACAAACTATGTGGCCCAGGCAGGCACCAAGCCAAGGTTCTGGCTTGTGCCAGAACATATATATTTTGAACAAATACAAATCAGTTACATTACAGGTCTTTAATTCCACCCAGAGAAATGGATGACTTCACAAACCACTTGAGCTTTTGCCCTTATAATTTGACATCCCTGGGTAGAACAGTAACTCACCTGGTACACAGCTTCTTGGCACTCTTTCCCAATCCATGATTCAAAGGGGAGGATATAGTAGGTAGATAAAAGAATTGAGAACAGCAAACCTTTGCCACCTCTGTGACTTGTGACACCACAATTAAGACAGCAGTAACCTGAACTACACATTTTCAAAGCAAGGCACCACAGTGCTATAAGTGATTCTCCCCCACCCTACCCATGAATAATAAAATTAAATATGAAACACTTGAGCTTTCAAATAAAATCATACGTTGTTACTAAATATAATTTGTTTCAACTGATGATTTACAGACAAGTTTTAAAACACTTTAAAAAAAATTTGGAAGTTTTCCGCCTGTAATAAGATTAACTGTCATCTCATTAAAAGTTGCATATATCTCATTAAAATGCCATATAAAGGAATGCTGTGTACAACTGTACATGTAAGAGCCTTTCCAACTCTCAGAGTATTGCTCATTAAATAATATACTACTTTTCACACTGCTCCACCACTACATTTAATACAGTTGACTGTGGGAACGTATTTTGAAACTCAGTAGAGGGTGATCCACCCAGGCCTGTTTTTCTACAGTCTTCTACTGTCCCGTTCACTGGAATAAGATGTGTGGGGAATTTCTATGCAAGCCTCTTTGAAGTGGTGGAACTGCTTCCACTCAGGTTTGAATTTACATAGACAGAGCTCAGAAAGGTTATTTTTTTGGAGTACGCTTCCCAAAATTCCCCAGCCCGCTTGGCCAGCGGTCGTGCCAATTAACAAATATGGGAGGTCAAGTCCAGAATGTGTTGGACTATGACTCAGAAAGCCTGGGTTTGGATTTTCCTATTCAGCCATGGAAACTCACTGGGGACGTGGAACCAGTAAAACTACTCCAAAAGCATCTTACTTCCCTATTGGGATCACTTTAAGTCAGTTCTGACTTGAAGTCATGTAACAAACAAACAAGTCCCAAATGTAATTTTCCTAGTTCTGATTACAGCAAAGCCTGCTCAGTATTTGGCTTTTTTCTTTTTTCTTTTCCCGTCTGAACAGCTTTGGAAGAAGGAAGTGGGTTTTTAAAAGACTTGCAAAATATTTTGAAGAGCAGGGGTTTAGAGAGAGAGAGAGAGAGAGAGAGAGAGAGAGAGAGAGAGAGAGAGAGAGAGAGAGAGAGAACAGATACATTAATGCAACTCTCTTTTACAATTCAAAGCAGAAAATATCCCTTTCTCTGCTCAAATTCTCTTTTACCCTTCAGGGAGGTAGGAAGACTGTTTCCTCCTGAGCAATATATTCTTGTTTTTGTGGTGGTGGTGGTGGTGGTGGTGGTGGTGACAGTGGCAGCTACTGGCAATTTATCTATATCCCTTTAAGGAGGGCTGTAACCACAAATCCAACTGCTTTGCCAAGGACAGCAAAGTTCACACACACAGAAACAATTAGGAGCAAATTGATCCATGATAGGGAGAATTTAATACCACCCTGGCAGTGAGGAGGAAATAAATGGATTAACAGGGGAAATGATTCAATGTTGGCCATACTTGGAGTGCATGGAAAACTTTGAAACAAACTAAATAATGGCAAAATCAATATAACTGGTGGTGTTTTTTTGTTGCTTGCTTTTGTTGTTGTTGTTGTTGTTGTTGTTGTTGGTGGTGGTGGTGGTGGTGGTGGTGGTGGTGTGTGTGTGTGTGTCTGTCTGTCTGTCTTTCTGTCTGTCTCTCTGTGTGTGTGTGTGTTGGCAAGTGTGATTAAACCCCAAGAAGGGCAGTTGAGTGCTGCAGAGGAAAATACCATAATATAGCAGTATAAACATAAAAACCTAATATCATTTAAAACTAATGCTGTAGTCTTCTTTTTCTTAGCTCCTGTCCCACTTGATGGTGGGTTTACTATTCTGGTTCTTCAGACTAACTATGGAAAAGTGAGATTTATTTTGAGCTGCATTCTCAGGTTTTTTGAGGCAAAATTAACCATTTGGTGAGTTATTTGTGTATGTGCATGTGTGTGAATGAATCTACAAACCAGCCAGCCAAAAATCTCACATGATTTTTCTATTCCTGCATGTGTTTTCTATGTCTATATAAACTTACTGTTTCCTCTTCTTTAACTGCCATGACACTATCCTAAATAATCCTTGAATTTATAATTCAATGAGGTATCTTTGAGATCTGGGGTGACCTAAACTAGATTAGCAAAAAAAATAATCTTAAATTCCTCAATAAATTACAATGCCTAAATTCCTTAGGATATAGCCATGATAGTTCAAATAATCAGACTGATATAACTGTGTAGCACAGATACAAATGGTAGCATGACTGCGGACAAATGAACCCCCAACCTGCTTCCCCCATTTTAAAATTAGCACCAGATAGGACCTCTGACAAAATATTCTAAAGCAACTGAAATGACTTGTTCTCCTCTTAGGCAAGGGTAGGAAATGGACCCCCTGGATTTTGTTAGCTCCAGCTATCATGGCAAATAAGCTATTTATTTATTTATTTATTTATTTATTTATTTATTTATTTATTTATTTATTTATTTGATTTTTATACCGCCCATCTGGCAGCAAGGTCACTCTGGGCGGTTTACAACAATTAATACATTCAAACAGTTTATACAATAAAAACCATAAATAGTAACACAATAAAACAAACATAAAATAATAATAATATTAATGTGACATAAAACAATAAAACAATATATTATTATTGGCAGGCTAATCAGTTAAAATCACGATTTAATGGGTGAACACTGAGTTGGATTTATATTTGGGGGAATGCCTGATTAAATAACCAAGTTTTTAATAGTTTTTTAAAGGCAGCCAAAGAGGGGGCCAGGCAGATGTCTGGTGGAAGGTTATTCCACAGGCGAGGGGCAACAGCAGAAAAGGCCCTATTTCTTGTTTTTTCCTTTCAGGCCTCTCGTGGTGTTAGTTGCCTCAGACGTCTACCCTGGGAGAATTGGGTATGGGCGGTTTTCAAAGGGAGAAGGTGCTCTGACAAGTAGCGAGGTCCTAAACCATTTAGGGCTTTGTAAGCCCTCTGTATCATTTTGAGGTCAAGAGCTTCCTCCAGCCATGATCCCCCTCTAACCATCCTATGAAGAGAATCATGGTTGTTACAAAATAGTCAAAGTAGCACTTGGATGGGAGACCACCAGGGAATTCCAGGTGCTGTAGGCGCCTGGAGTAGGAACTGGCAAGCCACTCCAGTATTCCTGCCCAGAAAACTCCATGGACATGGGGTTGCGAAGAATCGGCCATGACTGTAACCACACACACACACACACACACACACACACACACACACACACACACACACACACACACACACACACACACACAAGACCTCGGCTATCTCTCTGTCCTCTCTCAGGAAGGACATACCAACATTTTAACAGGTTTGTTATACGGTGGTAACATCCTGCTCGTTGGTCCTATGTTTCGATTTTTAGCAACAGTAATAAAACATTCATTTTAATCTTAGACTAAAATAAATATATTTGCAGGTAAATAAATCAGGAATGTGACTTATTTACCTATAAATAAACCTGTTCATTTCAATACTGTATCCTGTCCCCAACAAACACCATTTGTAGAAAACTTCAGGAGAATTGCACTATTGAAAATCAGTCTTTATGGTTTAGAAAGCACTGGAGCATTTATTGAATTTTTTTAATTACACTAAGCATCATCAAGAATTTCAAGGTTTCCTTTAATCATTGGTAATTGCTTTTTTTTTTAAAAAATGTTGCCCTTACAATTAACAAGCATTTGCTCTTGCTTTGTAATGCTAAATAAAAATATAGTGAAAAACTATTAAACTAGCCTTTGATGTTAATTATCACAGTTGTACTGAATACCAGGGCATATGTGGTATTCATTGAAGAAAATCCAGTTATTGGCTTCAAATTCAACCCAATGGTTTCCTTACCCCCCCTCTCAAACATAATTTAAAGAGAAATATTTTACACAGGGATACCACGTAATTCATGATTTAAAAAGAGGTCTTCCAGATAGTGGGGTGGGTGTGCGTTTACACACACTGATATTTTGCCAGCAAGAGTACCATTTTTGGAAACTGCGCTTTGCTTGCTTTGAAGAAGCATTATTCCCAGTAAGTTTCTTTGAAAATGCAAGTAAATTCATCCTACTAGACCAAACTACTTATATAATGGCTAAGTAGCTGTGTGATTCTCACAAAGGCCTCTTAAATCCTCTTAAAGGATCCCAAGAGGATCATAAAATGTCCCAAATCTTGATTTGTTTTTTAAAAAAATCTGTCCTACTCATTTTCCCTCAAGTTGTGCATGAATACATCATCCTGCACTATGCAACTCTGACCATACAAGGAAAACAACCTCTCTCCTGGCAGGTAAAGGTGAGCACAACCAGATTTTATTTTTTTTATTTTTTTATTTATTTTTTTATTTTAGAGTATTTTTACACTGCCTTTCTCCTTGGTAAAAGGATCCAAGGCCACTTACAGAATGAGGGATAATATACAGTCCAGTACAATTAAGACATGTTCAAGTATTGAGAACAGGGAATTGAGGGACATCTTACAGCATTAATAGACAACATTACATATTAAAGCTACAAGAGAACATGAGTAGTGTGAGTGCCACAAAAGGTTAATTTCTTTGTCATTACTATTTTTGTTGTCCCCATCATGGTAATCACATTTTTAAAGCCAGGGGAAGGCAAGAAATAATTGTGGGATTGCCTTTCTCCTGGACCAGAACAATTTGGCTGGATTTGGGTTACATAAACATAAGAAGAGCCATGCTGGGTCAGGCCAAAGGCCCATCTAGTCCAGCTTCCTGTACTTCACAGTGAGATGCGTCTGGGAGCACACAAGACTAGATATCTGTCTCCTGATATCACTCGTCTGCATCTGGCCCTTCAAATACCCTGCCTCTTGACATGGTACCATGCCTCTTGACATGGTGGGGTGGACTAGTTTCTTGCATTGCTTCAGGCAGCAAATCTCTTGGGCTAACCCTACTATCCAGCTGTCACCAGGGCAAGATCAGAACCAGAGGTACCTAGCATTTATGTTATTGCTCTTTAGCGTTAGGTAGGCCAGGTCCCATGATCTCTGAAGATACAGATTTTTCTGTTGCAGCAGTGGTGGAAAAACAAACAAACCATAAAACCTGTAAAGCCTAGTGTTATTACAAATATCTCACTCTGTGGCACTATTAAATGTGTCAGTTTGGAATGGCCAGAATTTGGAGTGAGTGGGAGGAACATTTTCCTTTGAAACTTGTTTCTAGATCTGGACCAGTGAATGTGAAAACTGCTCCACTTGTCAGGTGAGATTGCCATATTCTCTCCCTCAGATGTTATTAGATGGGCTTGATCTCTGAGGCCTGGAAAGAAGGGTTTGCCCCCCACTCAGAAGTAGTCTGTCTACCCTAAGGGTCCGCCCTCCATCTTCCTCCTCGTTATTCTTTTAAGCCTTGTCTTCCCGGACACCAGCTGTCAGCAAGGAGGGCTGTGACAGCCACATCTTCTGCCTCCTTCGCTGGCTGGAGCGGCACCAGCATGGCCTGGAGAGTTTCCTTCACCATCTGGATCTCTCTCTGTAGAGACTGTATACGCTTTATTAAGGAATAAATTGAAAGGTAATTGGCAGTTCCCTTCCCATCTCCAAGTTCCGGTATTTAATAAGTTGTTGTTGTACTGTGCACAGCAGATGGGCATTGCTAGCTAATTGTAGCATCAAGCTCATCCAAACGGCTTGGATTAAATATTAATACATATTTCACACTCACTTTCCCCCACCCCCACAGCTCCTTGGCCTCTTCTGCCTTCTCAGGCCTGTAGGCAACAAACAGCTTTATGTAGCATTTCACTTGAGGGATATGAAATGAGCATCACATTGCAGGGGGAAATGGGCATATGTAATTGTGAGTGGCTATTGCACATCTCAATGTGTTACAGTCACAAAGAGAATATTGCAGTTGCTCTTCAGACGGTATAATCTTAGATCTCAGCTTGAGAGGAATACAAATGAATAAGAGAGCTTTTCTTGTCATTGTGCCAAAATTTCAGGTCATAGATGGTAATTCCCACTAACATTAGAACAGGTCCCCTCTCCGAGTTCACATATACAGGTATTGTGTCCTCAACTTTTATTTCAGGCTAGAATATTATTTCTTCTCTCCTCCCCCTTTTTCTCTCACCTATACACACATGCACATGCGCGCGCACACACACAAAAGAGGGAGAGAGAGAGAGAGAAAAACTAATACACCATACATTTTATTTGTAAGGAGGAAAAACAGTTATCTAAGCTTATACTGTACTCAAATTTGGCTTAAACCACTTATTTGCAAATCAACACATGTCAGTATAGCATACCATTAGTAGGTGTGCTGAGTCTTGTAACCTGACTTGGAAAGAAGAATTATATGCTCTGCAGCCCTATTTCTGCAGCTGGGTCAATACATACAAAATAATTTCCCCCAATTCCATGATTCTCATTATGGAACAAAATGCAAATTGGACCTAAAAGCTCCTGATTAGTTCACTGAGGGAACAGGCAAATAATGAGTAGTTTACATTTCAAACATAGATGAAATAATAATCAGAGAGTCTACTTCAAGTAAAATTAGTGTGTCTCGGTTTGGAACAAAATCATTTATAACTCTATATACCAACCGAGGGCCAAGTACTGTACAAGTAGTTACTGAAGTTATTCTCCTTTCTTCTGATCCATTAGGAAATGCTGCCTTACCCCCAAACAATGTCAAGATGAAAAGACATCCGTAGGTTATGAAGTAGATTAATTTCTTTAGAGAGAGGAAAAGTAACTATAGCAAAACAGGGGCAAGTTATGCAAATAACTTCAGTGCCAGACTGCCACACATACTAATTTGAAAAGCCTTTTAGCAGCTTCTACTGAAGCTTCCTCAAGATTCCCCGTCCTCCATAATTTGCATACATTTACTGTCATATTTCATTCTTTCCCTTTTACTTTAAGGGAAACTATTATCTTATCTTATCTATCTATCTATCTATCTATCTATCTATCTATCTATCTATCTATCTATCTATCTATCTATCTATCTGGATGTTGTATATACATCTATGCATGCGTAATCTTGTAAATAATCACAAAAGGAGAATGAGAGAATTTGGTTACAAATAAGGACCGGTTACTTATCTGTAACTGTTGTTCTTTGAGCGGCCATTTGTGAATTCACCCTACTGGGTTTTTCAGTGCCTGCAGAGTACCCCTCGGAATCTTCCAGAGCCTAGACATTATTAGCCTCACCCTTAGAGACAGGGCATGCTCCTTCACCCACACCCATGTGGGCCACTGAATTAAACATACATGTGGCAGACAGAGGGGAAGTTAGATGGGTTGTCGTGGCTTCTGTGATTTATACCAATCAGTGATTAACAAGCTCACTTATCAGCTGGAGGGATGTCATGCCAATAAAGAGGAAATCACAGTTTACCTAAACAATGCATCCAACTTTGCCCTTATGCCCTTGTTTGTAAACCATCCAGAGTAGCTTTTTTGCTAGATGGTTGAGGTATATAAATCAAATAAATAAATAAATAAATAATATCCAGCCTGTAATGTTTTGTGAACATCATGAGCTGGGGCCAAGTTGCTGCATTGCTCTCCTTAGGAAAGCAGTAACCGCCGTAGTGGAACGAGCCTTCCAAGAACCAGGTTGTGTTGTTGTTGTTGTTGTTGTTGTTGACAACAGCTACAACACAAATAGTAAAGCTAGTGGTGAAGGTAACAAGTAGTCCAAGAACATCTGAGGACTCAAGGTTGGAAACGCTACACTAGTCACTTGAATAGTCTTTGCAAGCCAACCTGGCTGCCTTTCTGATTACCCTGGTAGCACGCAAACAGTCTAGAGTATTTGTTTTACACAAGTGTTACAGAAACCCAATGCTCTATAAACATTCAATTTATGCAACCTTCTTTTAAGTCCATTGAAGGTGATGGGGAAAACATTGGTAATACCAAAGGTTGGTTCAAATGAAAACCTAAGACAATTTTTTGCAAAAAGGATACATCCACAAACAGAATCACTTTATCTCTATAAAACTGTAGAAAGGGGAGATCATGTCACAACATGGCCAATTCACCCATCCCCCTAGCTGATGTAATTGACACTAAAATCATAATCTTATATGAAAGAAAACAGAAATCTGATGAAGCCACAGGTTTGAAGAGTGGTTTCATCAGCTATTGCAAAACAACCCAAAGTGACAATTGAAGTACTGGAGGTTTGATGTCAGGGTGTAGACTTCTTAAGTCTTTCAAGAACCTCTTCAAACCACGGTTTTGCAAAGCTGTGAAGCAGATTAGACTGCTGTCTGGTTTACAACATTACAGCCATTCCTCACTTACCAACCAACCTGTTTAATGACTGCTCAAGACTCACAACCACCAGCAACAGCCAAAGCTGCCAACACTGTCTAATTGCTGCCTCAGGATGGACCTGCTGTTCCTGCCCACAGGACCTGGGCCAAAGCATCCAGCCCACTTCTGCACCTACCTAGTCATCAGCCCAGAGGAGAGGAAGCAGGGCTATGGCATTTCTTCCAAGTTCCAACCTTCCTTCTCCTCTGCTGCTTCCAAGGAATGGATGTTGCTGCAAGTGTCCCAGTGCCTCCACCAGGGAGGAGAATGGCCCAAGCAGGGTGGAGGATCAGCCACCTCCACCTCTATTTTTCTCTCCTTTTTGTTTTCCTTCTTCCATGGCCTCCCAGAGAACCTCCCTGCTCTGGCCTGCCTGCAAGGAGGGCAACCTCAAATTATCACAAGACATCTGCCTTAAAATCTCTACTTAGTACCCAATTCATTTAATGACTCAGTCACAGGAACAGGATTTGGTCATTAAATAAGGGAGTGCTTGTATCTTACAGAGTATACTTACGGAGAAAAATATGACAAACCCTTAACTTGAGTAAGAAACCATAGGAGTTAGTTATCTTTTCCCCAATGCCCTTTTGAACATATCAAACTTTCTCATATGTTGTTCATTCAAGTTGTCAGCTTTCTAGCCACTGTAAGAGTTCTGTTTATTGTTGGAGAAATCTCCATGCTGTTAGTTTCAGCCTAAGGTCCAGGTGGGGAAATGAACCTTCATTCTGGATTACTAGATCTGGTGTCATTAGTAACTGGATAGACCATTCCCATATCATGCAAAAACAAAATGTCAATTAAAAATATACTACAGGAGAACCATTGTAAAACTTCCTCCTACTCTGATATGGAGTCCAAACAAACCTGGAGTTCCTACTTTTTGTTTATCGACTCATCACATTTTGGCATTGGGGGACTTACTATAACTGTGGGTAACTGTTTCTTTTGACTTACACTAACTGTGGGTAGCCTTATCTTTGTCAGTCAGTGTCTTGGCAGGGATCGTTTCATTAGAATGGATTTTTCCCCTTGAGGCTCTAGGTTTCAATGTAAATGGTTTTGTTCCTTTGCACATTAACTGCCATCCAAGTGAAGAAGTCTGGGCTATTGACTCCTCTTCTGGTTTGCTGGGGTTGTTGGCTGTAAAGTGTTCTCTTTGATGGAGTCTTAAAAACAGTGATTGTAGATGTTAGTGTCAATGGCTTGCTAAGAGACTGCCTGCAACGACTTTTCCCACAGATAAAATTTCAGTCTGGTTTATTGTTTTTTTACAGCTACTCTAGTGAAATATGTACAAATCTGGCAGGTTTGTGTCTGGTGACCCTCTCTTAGGTAACAGCAGCACTTCAAGTGTTTGTCTGAGAGAGGGATTTCTCTTTCTTAAAAGAAGACAAGAGTGTAAGATTAACAACAAGAAGGACAACACAGAAAAAAGGTACGCATTTACAACAAGAGTTGAAAATGGACTCCGGACGATTGCTGGGGTGTGGCTTTGGCGGCACTCAGAATGGAATTGAAGGTTAACTATTGGGTGGAGAAGCAGGAACTATGTGTAAGACTCAGACTAATTCTTTTTAGGGTTTGGATGATTCAAAGGAGGACTCTGCAGGCACAGGAAAACACATTACTGTGAATCACAGATATCCCGAAGAAGAAATATATGAACAATTATATCGAGCAAGCAAGTAACCAAACAAGTCTAGACATCATTCCACAAATAGTGTATGTATGTGTATGTGAGTGAGTAAGTGTGAAAGATAGAAAGAGAGACTTGCAGCAGCATCTACTACATGCTTACAAGATATTTCACTATAATAAAAAAACTGAGGACACCCAGGCATATGTGTATGGGATGAATGATGGATGGGAATGGGGGGGGAATTGACCCCTCTTATGTTATGGACAGATACCCACCCTGTAAAACTCAGTAGGATGTATAGGTCACTGCTGATTCAAGCCACTTTCTTTCTGCTTCCCAGCTCTTGCCAGGACCTCACCACTTTCCCTCTTCCTCTGAGTCCCATCCAAAGGAGGAAGAGGTGGTGAGAGCAAGGAGGCGGAGCAACATAGCCAAGCACCACCAAGTACTGATGCTGGTCCTTATCTGGAAAGGTGGGGAGGCAGAAAGGTGGTGAAATCCATGTGTTTCTTGCCAATATCTCCACTAACATTTCTGACTGCTAAAAGGCTCAAGATCAGTCACAAAAGCTTTTTTTTAGAAGGGTGTAGAAACCACAGTAAAGGTGTTATTTTATGCATTTGGAATTAAAATAACCACCCATTTCTTGCAACAGCAAAGTGGCATTTTTTTTCTTAGCCAAACTACTGGAGGCATTCAAATTGTCTGTCAAAACCATAACTGCTAATTAAGACCCAAAATGACTGTGAAATTGCAATATAAAATCAATTTAATTTTACTGGGAATGCTCCAGTTTTCTTGTCAGTAAAGTAACACCTCTCATCAACTTTTCAGACACCAGCAATGTGTCACCTCTTGCCTTTGGTTTTTCCAATTAACAATTCAGAATAGATTATTATTTTCATATGCCTGCTATTGATTAACAGTGATGGGCTTTTCTGCGCATTTGCTTTACTCTAGTATCTCACATTTGATCAATTCATCAGATGGAAATATATACTTCAATTTCACCATTACATTGTACACAGCTACAAATCTACTTAGAGGTAAGGCCTGTGGCATTCACTGGGTTTACACCTAAGGAAGTGGATTCAAGCTTTCATTTGCATTGGTTACTTTGCCATCCATCTATCAAATGCAAAACCTGCTGCCTAATATTTGCTCTAAGAAGCTACAATATTAAATAAAAATCCCTTGTGGGCTTGTGTAAATATTCAGTGCTTAGCATGAGGGCTGGTTTCTGGCTTCAATTCTGTTGTGTGTTACTCATCTTCTTCTAGTATGCTGGCGGATTCCAATATAGTTTGCCATAAAAGCGTATAATAAAAAACAATAGCATCTGGGATTTATTTCTTCTAACAGAAGTTTAATTATTAATCAAAGCCACAATGTGTGTTTAAATATTGGCAGAACTGCTTATTTGACAGTACCAGGAAGTTTATTCTCTAAGAAGGAACCTTTTAATCTCCTCGTCTCTTTCTTGTCAATAAGGGAACAATAGCTATAACGGTTGATACAAAAAATATCCATAGCTCTGCCTACAGGTTTTTGGAAAATCATATTGCAGGTTACTGAGTTTACCCAGAAATAGCCCCTGATTATGTTATCATTTATTAATTACATTTATATGCAGTACTACTTTTTTATTTTATTGGTATTCTTGCCTTATTTGTTTTCTTTTCCGTTGTTTTATTTTAACTGTAAACCGCCCAGTGTTCCGTCCGTAAGATGGGCGTTATATAAATATAATAAATAAATAAATAAATAAATACTTTTCTCCCAAGAAGCTCAAGGTTCTGTTTTGCCTCACTTTCTTCTCACAGCAACCATGTGAGGTATCTCAGGATAAGAGAGCCACTGGCTTAAGGCCACTCAGAAGGGCTCTGTGGGAGGGATGGGAGGCACAGAGGAACAGCTTAAGGATCTGACAGGATATCATGGGAGGTAATGCCTGAAACAATCGAAGAGGTGACAGGGCTTAGAATCATAGAATCATAGGCCCTTTGTACACGACCCCTAAACTCCGCCGCAAATGGCTCCCAGCTCCGGAGCTTAAAATTGTTTCCCCACCAGCTCCGGAGTTTACAGATAATTAAGTGCGACCACGCCCACCTAAGCGCGTCCCAGCGCACTTTTCAGGTACCTGCTCTCTGGAGGTGAAAATTCCTGATGCGGATATAACGTAGTGACTGTCCAGCTCTCCTTGCTTCTGTTTGTTCTTTTTTTGCCCCCCACCCCTTTAAGAGATCTGAATGCAGTGCTGGGATGGCAGAACGGAGGTGAGCGGCATTCTTTTCTTCCTTTTTTTCTCCCTCCCCTCATGCAGCCAGCAGCCAGGGGTGCGGAGGGGGTGGGAATGCAGGAACAGCGACAAACCCCTAAGATCTCTGGTCCGAATTTAAGTGGCCAGCGGATCTTAGGGGTCGTGTGAAAAGGCCCATAGAGTTGGAAGAGACCTCAAGGGCCATCCAGTCCAACCCCCTGCCATGCAGGAACAGCCATCAAAGTACCCCCCCAACAGATGGCCATCCAGCCTCTGCTTCAAAACCTCCAAAGAAGGAGACTCCAGCACCCTCTGTGGCAGCATAGTCCACTGCTGAACAGCTCTAACCTCAGGAAGTTCTTCCTAATGTTTAAATGGAGTCTCTTTTCCTGTAATTTGAAACCATTGCCCCAAGTCCTAGCCTGTGAAGCCATGGAAAACAAGCCAGCCCCCTCTCCGATATGACATCCTTTCAGATATTTAAACATGGCTATCATACCCCCCCCCTCAGCCTTCTCTTTATAAGACTAAACATTCCCAGATCCCTAAGCCACTCCTCATAAGACATATGTTCCAGACCTTTAACCATCATGGTCACCCTCCTCTGGACCTACTCAAGGTTGTCAACATCCTTTTAAAATTGAGGAGCACAGAACTGCACACAGTACTCCAGGTGGGGCCTGACCAGAGCAGAATATTTTTCCCAGGACCATTATCCTTTCCTTCTGATCCATATGGGCATAAATGATACATGCCAGAGACAGCCATCACCATAATGCAAAATACTATATAGAGATTCTGGGTCGGAAGGTCTTGGGACATATTATTTCATTACTTCTTCATGTTGGGAGTTGCTCTCAGAAGAGAGAGAATATTAGAAGTGAATAACAAGCTGCCCGCATGGTGTCATTAATGAAGTCCTGGCTTTTTAGAGCACAGTCTGTGACTCCATGAAGAAGGCCTCCTGACAGGGCTATGCTTTGTAGAAGCTGGGGAAAGTATGTTCCTTTGGAGTCTGTCAGACTTGATCAGGGGTCTTATCTTCTAATCCTTCTGGAGAGGGAAGTGGCATTTCAGGAGCAAGGGGGCATCAAATACTGGGAGTAAGCGTGTCAGTGATGCACCAGAAACTGGAATAGTAGTATAGGAACCTGCCAATGTACAAGAAAACAGTGACAGCGGAGCAGTTGAATGCAATGTGACCTAAGCTTTCCAATATCCCCATACAAACACACAGGGACCAAGGTGGGATGAGACACGATGAGTTCGAATTCTTAACACAGGAAAGCAAAATATGACTCAGCATATATAGTGAGTGTAGACTCCTCATTGGAATGTCATCAGATTAATAAATATTCAAAGGGGACGCATGTAGCGGTAACAGAAGATTACCTGATATCTGCTGCAAATCCTTCTCTACCACAAATATAAAATCCAATAAGTTCCTCACTTGCCCTGCAGACAACATGTTGGCAAGTGCTCGGTGCCTACTTTGGAGCTGAATTCTCCCCACAGCAAGGCAGCAGTGAAGGGATGGTTGTCCAAGAAAGGTAACAAAGTGGCATAGAAAAATCCAGATGCCTTAAATGTACTAAGCTGTCCAAGATCAAAAGAACTGGGTCCAAGAGTTGTGAATGACAGCTCAGTGACTCTCTTGCTTTCGAATTTCTTGGAATACAGGCAAAATCCCCACAAACTGCAAGAAGGAAAATGATGTCCAGTATTTAGAGGGGGAGTGGAGATCTGGTCAACCACTGATCTGTCACTGGATGCCAGGGAACTTCCAGAATATATCAGTACACAGTCAATGTGCGAGCACTTAGAAAAGAACATTGTCATTGTTAAGTGTTAGCACAGATTTCTTAAGAACAAGTCATGCCAGATAAAACTCTGTTGTTTTGTTTTTGTGTTTTAAATTGATATGAACTTGGTAAATCAGATGACCCCGCAGATATATCTCTTTTCATCAAGGCTTTCAACAAGGTCCCCTATAATATCCTGGTTGCCATACTGGTAAAATGTGGACTTGATGATTCTCCTGATAGATGGATTTGTATCTACCTGATTGTCAAATCCAAGGGGTGCTCACTTATGCAGCTTCACCATCTTGGAGAGAAGTGACAGGGAGGCTTGGTTTAGGCCCAGCTCCCCCCCCCCGCCGCTGCCGCCGCCAAGTCCTTATAAATGATGTAGATGGTGGAATGAAGGGGATAAGAACAGAAGAACAGCCTTGCTGGAACAGGCAACAGCCCATCTAGTCCAGCATTCTGTCTCACACATTGGCTCACCATTTGCTTCAGCATATTCCCACACCCCTTCTTCTGGCAGGGAGTTCCATAGACCAGTGATCCTCTGAGTGAAAAAGTACTTTCTCTTATTTGTTTGAGATCTAGCACCCAAAAGTTTCATGGAGTGCCCCCTAGTTCTAGTGTTGTGTGATGGGGAAAACACATCAACAGAAGCGTAGTATCAGAGTAAGGGAAGTAATATATACTTTATTCTGCTGTGGTCAGATTTCACCTGGGCTACTGTGTCCAGTTCTGGGTACCACAGTCTAAGGTGAATACCAACAAGCCATAACATATATAGGGAAATAGATCAATATGATGAAGAGTGTGGAAACCAAACTGTATGAGGAGCAGCTGACAGAGATGGAATTTGTCTGAGTGGGAAAGAGAAATCATCTTCAAATATTTAAAGGGCTGGCGTGTAGAAGGAATAACCTTGCTTTCTGTGGCTTCCAGATGGAAGCACCTGATCTAATGGCTTAAAATTACTTGAAAATAAGTTTTTACTAAATATTAGGAACAGTTTCCTAATAGTAAAACTGTAGAATGGTCTACCTCAGAATTCCCTTTTCTAGGGAATTTTAAACAGATGTTGGATCACCATCTATCAGGGTGTTTTACATGTGGATTTCCTGTGTTGACAGAAAGTTGACTAGATTATCCCTAGAGTCTCTTCCAGATCTACAGTGCTATGAGTGTCATGGCGTAGAGGCCAGGCCAATCAGCATCACCACTACACCACAACGGCTCTTGATCATGAGGTCTTATCCACTTTAAAGGTTGATTGAAACATCACAATACCTAAGAGGTAATTGAGGTGCCACCAGAAGAGTTGTTAGCACAGTTAATGCTGCTTCACTTTAGCTGCTCATGCTAAGAGCCAGTTCAGACATTATTTTTGCCAATTCTAATACACATTTAGCTGCTTGTGCAAGTCATGGTGTGAAAAAAATAGGACTGGCATATGGCGTTTTACAGATCAGCTTCCAAGGCCAGGTTGTGCTCTGAAATAGGAAACCCATGCTCATGCAAGCTGATCTATTCAATTATACATCTCCTCTGCCTATGTTATCCTGCTTAGGCAAGAGTTCAAGTGACAATAATCTCTGAACCAACTCTAAGATTCATACAGAAACAACATAAACAGGTGTGGAGCAGTCCTTGTCAGCCATGATAATTGTCCTGTATAATCCAATGCATCTCCTCCATGTCTATTCCATGGGGGCATGGAGAAAAGATGCCTAGCCTTTTTGCCCCATTATGAAACCATTCCTACTCACAGCAGAATTATGCAGATGTAATGTCCATGGCCAAGAAATAGCTTTAGGGCAGATTATAATATGATCCCATTATGGTGCATTGCCCAAGACCTCCTTTCAGTTCTGCAAAGAAAACGTGGGCTGCATAAATATACTAAATAACAAAACATGCACCATGGGCTCAAACAAGTATCCTGTTGCAGCATTATAACTACTGTATGTAAACTGAGATTTAATTCATGGTGTGATAAATTTATATTTCAAAGCAAGAGACATAATTGGGGAAAGGAAGAAAAAGACACTGAGAGATGACAGTTAAATATTTTGAATCCTACTGGAAGGTTGTTTTGGCCTTCTGATTCTTCAAATATTGTAACATACTGAACATAGTAAAGTTATTCATAGTATCTGGAAGTATTCATCAGTCTAACAAACCTGTTTGAATGAGCAGCAAAACCTTTCAAGCTCTCAAGAAAAGAAGTCCAGTTGCCATGACTCAACTTTCAGATAAACTCACCTGGATGACTGAGAATCTTCACAGGTTATTCACAGTAATTGCTTTTTTCAATCCTAAAAGACCATCTTAATTTTAAGAATTTTAACAAAAATGGTAGATGTTTCAAATTTCTACAAAGAAAACAAACTCACTAATGGGAAAATGCAATATGCGTTTGTGTGTTTCATTTCGGGGTGGTGTGAGTTGCCTGATTTTTGACATAAGAACTTTGGCAATAATGTGTTAGTAGCACATTACTGGTTACATGTGGGTAATGCTAATAAAGACTGCATTACTATTTGAGTAACATTTTCAAGCTCTAATTCTGTCCTCAGCCTTTTTGTCTTTTTCTGCCTTTTGTTTTTTGACCATATTATTTTCAATCCTTTTGTTTCTCCCTTCTTTTCCTCCTCTTCTTTTATCTAGTCCTACATTCTTGCCTGAATCTAATTTAACTAAGATTAGTCCTTGGATATATAAATTACCTGTGGAAGAATCCTGAAAGAAAAGGGCAACAATGATTCCCCTTTCTTTTTAATTTAGCACTGCTCCATTAACATTGGTCTAACAGACAGCTGCATAAAGAATCAGCAAGCTTTAGCTAAATTCCACTTAGCTTTATTAATTCCTTCTGGTTCCTCATTCAAAATATTTTATCCAGAAGAGAATCAAACGGTAACCTTGTAAGATGTTTGCAACCATACAGCATTGCCCACAGGGAAAAAAAACTGTCAGGAAGGGATATGGTATGCACATGCCTGCCCTCTGTCAACCATATGTTCAGATGAACATGTGAAAAATGGCCATGGCCCCCTAGATATCTTCTACAGAAGAGGTATTGCAACCATTGCAGTATAAATTAGAACAACCTCATTTGCTTGTTTACATAATCCTAAATTGAATACCAATTTTTAGAAACAATGTGCCTTCATTTTCCACTCTGCATTTTCTCCTGTTTTAGCATATGCCGCAAACTGCAGAAAGAAGCTGAAAATACTTTTTCATGGAAAATATGGGGGGAAAAGTCTTAGACAACATCTGTTCAGTCTGATCTAACTTTGGATCATGTGAAAGACAGTGAGCATGACATAAATGGTTTGCTAGCTATTCTCTATGGGGTTGTCTGCACACAAGTACTGTATTCCATAATATCCATATGATGATTTAGCACTAAAGCAAAAGCAAAGCAAAATGATCTGCTTATATTCCGCCCCATAGTGCTTAAAACACTCTCTGGGCGGTTTACAATTTATTTATGCAGCCTACACATTGCTCTTCCCCCAAGCAAGCTGGGTACTCATTTTATCCACCTTGGAAGGAGAGAAGGCTAAGTCAACCTAGGATTCTCATCCCAGCTCATGAGCACAGTTTTGACTACAGTATAGCAGTTTAACCACTGCACCATGAGACAGGCATACTAACTGCACAAAAAGTTGAGATTTTCTAGTAATAATCTTCCACATAGGCCTAAAAGGTGGGGCAGAGGCCTTCTGAGAAGTTTTCATTCCTATGGGAAACCACGTTTCGTAAAATAAATATTTTAAAAAAACATATTGACCCACAGAATGAATTAAATTCATCTTACGAGGCACCACTGTATAGTAATTTCTATATACACCCTGTAGTAGGTGTGACAGAGGGCTGTGTTATATCAGATTCCAGGAAAAGGGGGAAGACACTACTGTACCATTATTGTCCTCCAGTTTCCAAAAAGTTTTATTCCCCCCATGAAAGAAGCCCCACTCCTCTGCAGTGTGTGTGTGTGTGTGTGTGTGTGTGTGTGTGTGTGTGTGTGTGTGTGTGTGTGTGTGTGTGTGTGTGTGTGAGTGTGTGTGTGTGTGTGTGTGTGTGTGTGTGTGTGTGTGAGTGAGTGTGTGAGTGTGAGAGAGAGAGAGAGAGAGAGAGAGAGAGAGAGAGAGAGAGAGAGTTAATTGTAATATTGCCTGAGAGGTTTCTTTGCATCTGCTTTCTTCATCATCTCATCATCTCTCTGCAGCTTCCTTAGCTGCCCATACCTGATGAACTGAAAAAGCCCAATGGAAAAGGTTACCATATAGCATCTTCATGAAGTTCAACTAACATGTGGGAAGTGGCATAGAGGGGAGAGCTGGTGGATAGATGATGCTACAGTGAAAGACGTGACGCGAACGCAAACTCTTCAGCCCCCTGCCTAATAAGAAAGATGAGCACAGGAATCTCCATCTAGCAGGATTCTTCCCAAATCTCTTATTTTTTGTTGAGAGAAGTTTCCACACTGACTGAGGATGTATGAAATTCTCATACATAAAGCCCCCCCCCCTTTTAGGTATGAGAATTTCATATATCCTCGATTGAAAGAACAGCACTATAACAATACAGTACAGAAAGCCAGCTGCAATCTTACGGCGATCGGTAATGTTGTGGGTTTTGGTGTCCTTTTTGCTACCCTCTAGCCTTTTAGCCTCTTGCTGGGCTTTTCCTTTTGTTTGCTACTGTTTTATTTGATTTGTTTGATGGTTATTGCTTTGTTCATGGGTTTTAATTGTTCCTTCTTATTTGGCTTTCGTGGAAACCGCCCAGAATTCCTTTGAGAAAATCGGAGCGGTCTAGAAATACAAATATACTGTGAATGAATGAATGAATGAATGAAGGAATGAATGAATGAATGAATGAATGAATGAATGAATATGCTTTAGGCCAGTGATGGCAAACCTATGGCACGGGTGCCAAAGGTGGCACTTAGAGCCCTTTCTGTGGGCACCCAACATCGCCCCTTCATAGCCACCTGTATTCAGGTTAAATTACTGTATTGGCACTTTGCAAAAAAAATTGTGGGTTTTGAATTGCAGTTTGTGCACTCGGTCTCTAAAAGGTTCGCCATCACTGCTCTAGGCATATTATTTGTTGAATTACTGTTTGTTTGTTTTATCCTTATCAAGTGTTGTTATAATTTTAGAAGAGAGAGAAATGCTCCACTACAAGAGTTGGAAGCAAATGCCTCTCTTCTGGCATTGCTGGATTGCATTTCCAAGTCCTTCACCGTCAACAATGCTGGCTGCGGCACTTTGAGTTGCATGCAGCCCAACATATGACAGCTTAATGTTCTCATCCTCCTGCTCTGCCATAGCATCAGGATAAGAGAACTGTTGACCTCCCAGATATTTTGGGTTTCAATCCATGGGCTCTACCAGCAATAAATGACTGCGGGGCTGGTAGTCCCAAACATCTGAAAGGTTAATGTTTCCGAACCACTCATAACATAGTTCTTTTTAGCAATTTTCGCACATTGACAGTTTCAGGAGTGTGTCATTCAAAACCGGTTCTTTAGCAACAGCGCCAACACAATATCTCAAAAAGGATATCAATGAGGGCCTCATCACAGCTGCAGATGGCTCTCTGAAGTTGATCTTCTATGGACATCAGTTTCTCGCTTATTTTTTCACATTTTTCTTCAAGTTCTTCAGAAAGCATACAGGATTCCTACAAGAAGATAAACACACAAAATAAAGTGTTGCATGCATTGGGTTGCTATTAGCCTGTTCAACACTGCAATACAATTTAGCATTTTAATAATATTTCATTAATCTGAGACAAAGTTAACATAATAACAGGGCACCTCCCATCTATACCGCATATGTGGCCAGGCAGGTAAGTCTATGGTAGTTATGCTTGGAGCATTTTTTCACTGGATGCCAAGGCCTACTTCTCAATGTGGTCCTGGTAATGTGTATCTGGGCTAGTTTCATGCCTCACTCAGGATGGCTGTCCATCAGGTCATGACCCACATGTTACAGATCCACAGAACCAAGTGGAGAAACTAATTCCAATACTCCTTCAGGCACACATGGCCTTCCTGAAGATAAAACCAGGCCTGCTTGGAGTGTAAGGCCTGGAGGAAACTGTGGATAGGATCCCAAGCTCCAGCTTGCCTCTGGAGTTGGATGGGGAAGTCCTAAGAGTGTTGTGGATCAGAACAGGAAAACACCAGCACTCTTCTTACAATTGAATATGTTCTCCAAGGTTTGGGAGAACAAGACCCCTTGTAAATAAGAGGGACCTTATGAATACATGAGTCTTTAGGAGTAGGGGCACTGGAAAGTAGTCAATCACTAGGTTGAGGTTAGGAGAGGGCTGCCAGTAACCACTGACCTCAGGATCCCTGATCTCTGAATCTGAACTAATACACTGCTTTTGCACCCTGCCTGTCTTTGGACTGATCTGCTATGTTTGGTCTTGGCTTTATGTCAACAATGTCACTACCTTTAGACTGCCTTGCTATGCTTGACCTCAGCTTCTCCTTAGGATCCTGCATTTTGGACTGCCCCAATACCCAACAGTAACTCAAAATCCTCAAAGTCCTGGATTACACTCCTTTGTCACTTGGCCAGAACCAAGGCAGAACCAAACAAACCAAGATGGCTATATGATTTGACACAAAAATAGAAGTTTGATCCATTCATGGAATCAAAGTTTTAAGTGAGGCAACATCTTTTCCTAGTTCACATTTTTAACAAAACTGAGCACTTGACTTCTCCAGAATTTTCCATCAACCAAGTATATCAATTTGTAAGCTGACACCATCACAAACTCTATATCTTATTAGGTCTGTGACCGTAAATAAAGACTGAAATTATATCTTGCAGAATCTAAAACTTCATTTGTCTTCCTGGAACAGCTGGGAGACATGACTGCATAAGCCATGGGCATCTCACTTGGTTGTTGTTGTTGTTGTTGTTGTTGTTGTTGTTGTTGTTGTTGTTGTTGTTGTTGTTGTTGTTGTTGTTTGCATTTTGATTGGATCCCAAGTATTATACCATCTTTGACTGATGAAGAGTTTCTGGAGAAACCAAAAACTTACTTTACTTGTAACCTAGACAGGGCAGCCACTTACATACCATCCAACCAAAAGGGCGGTGGAGGCAGGGCCGGCGCTTCCATTAAGGCGAACTAGGCAGTTGCCTAGGGTGCCAAAATGGAGAGAGGGCGCTGGGCAGCCTGCTGCCCCCCACCGCCCCCCTGCTGCTGGCCACCGCCATCCCCCCCCCCCGCCCGTCGCTGTCTGCCCATTGCTGCCTGCCGCCGCCCGCCCGCCGCCACTTGCCCCCATCGCTGCCCCCCGCACCTATCACATTCCCGCACCATCCACCACCCCTGCCCCGCCCCCCGCCCCCTGCCCCACCCCCCACCCCTCGCCTAGGGCGCAAAAATACCTAGCACCGGCCCTGGGCGGAGGGGGGAGATGCGACTTTAAATTTGTGTGCAAATTCATATAACCAAATGCAAAACCAGTGGTTTTTAATCACTTCAAAAAAATTATAGTACATCTTTCCTGAGTGGAGAAGACTGACCAAATAACCTGCACATGGCTGAATCTACTTTACAGATGCACATATGATCAGGTCCTTGATCTTCTTTCTTATGTATATTTGTATGTAACATAGAAATGATAGTACTTCAAATGTAGTCCTCTTTCCAAAAAGAAGGCTATCCTTTGGCAGTCCTTCAGACAGGGGATTGGCTTGGATAAAAGAGAACACATGGCCAAAGTAGTCAGAGACTTAAATTAATACCACAAAAAGTAGTGCTGCAATTTCTCTTTCATGCTTGTCAAATTAAATTAGACTGATAGCTCTACTTGTTTAAATAGTTGACAGAACTACTCTTACAAACATTGATTGGAGCTGTAAGGTAACTTGTGATTTAGGAAAATATGTCAAAGAAAAAAGCTGCCGCACACAGAGTATCGTCTGTGAATTTTCATTTGTTTGCTTGGTGTTGGGTTACATTGAGAGCCCTAAAATAAGATACTGATGTTATAGGTCTGGAAATCCCTGACACTGGCAACTGCTTAGCAGAACTCTTAGAAGTGACATCTTGCAAGTGAGTGACATATATACAAAGGAGCATCTTACTCAAGGACAGATGGGATGCCTTTCTGAAAGCTTTGATGTCAGCACTCTCCCAAAATAGTAATTGTTGTGATCTGATAATATAGCTGCTTGCCCAGCTGACATGTACAAACACCTTTCTTCCCTATCTCTCACCATCCTGTTATCTTGCTCCATCTCATTCTGACCTTTCTTTCAACTTAACTCTAAATGGATTTTCAGTAAAACTGGAGTTCATAATAATAGGGCTGTTGTAGAATCTTTAGGACCATTCTCTATTCCAAAAATATTTTCTCCTACTCATTTTCTTTAGCTTCCATACTGGTTGTAATGGAAACTAAAATATTAGATTTCAATATAATACAGAAAACACTTCCCTATGGCATATGATATGGCTATGTCAAATGGTGGCTACCTCCTGGCTGGATATTCAGTAGCATCATGCTTTTCTATTAGAAAAATATTTTATATTTGTATACAGATACCTTATATCCAGTTCTTCAAAGGTTCCCGGGTAGACCCAGTAAATTTTATATTGAGTATTTACTAGCTGATAAGAACATAAATATAACTATGATAATGGCCAGATTTTGTGCGGCAGTCATGGCATTCCGCAAGATGATTTTGTCATCAGATTTTTAGATCCCCTAATTTTCCAGTGTATGATATAATACCCTTCCACATTTTTACATAATAATTAGAATATTTATTTATTATTATCCTATGCAATTATATGTCTATTAATGTTTTCCATGGCTACACGTTATTAATTTTTAATCTATCCAACTATATTTGTATTATTGGTGTTGTCTTTTGAACTTGATTGCCATGTAACATTTTGGTCTATGACCGTAAATAAACAATTATTATACAGATACCTAATTTTAAATTATACTGTTGTAAGTTGGAATTTAACTGGTGATCAGTGTGGTTGGATCTTCTCTACTTGCAGTATTGCTTAAAATACTTATACTCCAAAGCTGGAAAAATAATTAAACCCTATCCTGTGTTCAATGGTCAGAAAATTTTACTGAGTTAGCTACACATAAATGTGCATTTTACAGATGCTAACTCTGGGCAAGTGTTGTTTTCAAGTGCATGTATATGTGTTTGTTTTTACACATTGTCAGCTTATAGCAACACACTATGCTCATATCGTACATATTCCTCTCTCTTGCTTTTTCCTTTTCTCATTTTTCCTGTCTAGTTATAATTCAAAACCCAATAGTTATACAATTCATTCTCGCTTTTTGTTATGGTAATATTGTTATGGTAATAAAGAATTAAAAATTGTGTACACTAAAAGGAGCAGTTAATTGTTGACATATGGGGAAATTTCAGCTCTTGTATATGAAGTGACTCAGAAAGAAAGGAAGGATATCATTGTGATCTGGAAGAAGCATTAATGAACCTGGGTAAAACATCCAGTATTCTAACAACTGCCACTACCCCAACAAAGTGTTCTTGTAGAATTTTACAGTAATTGTGTTTGACAGAAAGCCTGACTGCAAATCTCTGTTAAAAATAGTAAGCCTCCAGCAGGGATCAATATGGCACAGGCATTTAAAACCATGGGCTGTCATACTGAAAGGGGCAGGGAGGACTTGCATATATTGTCTTTCAGGCAAAGAAACAAAACATGTGGCCTAAAAGACTATATTATTATTATTTTTATTATTATTTATTTGGTTTATATACCGCCCATCTGGCAGAAAAACCACTGCGGGTGGTTTACAACTTAAAATAACCTGATTACACAATACAGATACAAAAAATATAATAAAAACCAAAAATGTTACAAATAAAAACATAACTAAAACAACAGTCATAAAAATCAAACTTTGTATCTGAAAGTTAGTCTTTAAGGTGCCACATGTTTTGTATCTTTTGTTTTGTTTTTCATTGATTGTTGCCTGAAATTCTTGAAAAGACTAACATGGCTACCTTCTCTGAAACATATATTGGCTGTATATGTCCTTGTGCTTTCATGGGGTGAAAGAAAACAATGAAGAACAACTCATCCATCAAGCTGTTAAATTGTTATTCAATACCCCAGCGAGATCCTGCATATGTTAGGGAGAGAGAAAAACAAAAACCCAAGGAGCAAATAACAAGATTGGAAAGCTATTAGAGAACACTTTTGTGACTGGCATACAAGAAGAGGGGTCAACATTATGAGCAAACTTTGTTGCCTTGCCGGTTTGCAAGTTGCTTGTTTTCCATAAACAACAAGAACAACAAGTTGCAATTAGAGATAGGCACAAAATGATTTTTTTTGTTTTGTTATTCGTTATTTGTTTTGTTACATAACAAAATGAATAATGACCCTAGGGGCAAATTTAACACGAAATGAACCAAACCGAGAAAAATTGGTTTGGTTCGTTTCGTTAATGGGGGGCGGAGATGTCTCCTACCTGGTGCTGGTCCAGAGGTCCTTTCGTGCCAAGCTGCACAGAGGGAGCATGCATCTTGTCAGTGCCATCGAGGGACACGGCAGGCTCGAGCCTCAGCCCAGCCCCGGGAGGAGAGATAAGCAGGCCGCATTTAGGCGGCCAGAGCAGCGTGGCTTCTAAGCCGCCCCCTTGCGCCTCCCTCCTGCGGCCTGTTATCGCAGGGCCGATCGGAAGGGGAGATAAGGAGACCTCGCTTAGGCAGCCAGAGCAGCGTGGCTCCAACGATGCCCCACCTCTTTATTCCTCCCACGCCCATTCGTAGGCACTCCCCAGCTCTGACTGGGGCCCGGGGGCCGTGCAGTGGGCACTGGGGAAAAAGCGGTTAAAACAAATAATGAAATAACAAAACAACAAAACAATCTTTTTGCAAAAATTTGCAAAAAATGAAACAAAACAAAACAAACTCCTTAACAAAATGAAACAAAACAAAATGCCATTTTTTCTATTCGTGCCCATCTCTAGTTGCAATGCCCAAGTGTTGGTTGACTGAGTAGTTTAGCTGAATCTAACTACAGTGTACAACTGTAATCTTAATAGACCATGTTTCAGATTGGACTATTCACCACCATTCCCTTCTTCTGGGGGTGCCCTGGGACTGTGTGGCTTGCCTCCATCGCCACACATGATGGCTCTTCTAGGACACACAGTTGGGAATTGAACTTGGGGTCTTATAGCCAGAAATCTAATAAGCTACTCTTAAATCACTGCTTTATCTTCTCCAGGACCACTTGCCCTGATATTTGTCTCTCCACCAGGAGACCTGGGAAAGCATAGCAATTTCCTCAGACTTCAGCTGATGGCTTCCTAAGATCTAGCAACCCTAGGCATGCCATTTCAAAACAGCAGGCTTATTTCTTCCTGCAGAACCACTGTTTTATTCATTTACAAATAGACACCGATTTAATCAGCTAACTCATAAGATCAATTAAAACCCCTACACCTTACTGGGTCAACAGCTCTAATTAAAAGGTGATAATTTGACATTGTTGTGTTGCCCTCAAATTTTCCCTTTTCTAAAGAAAAAAAAGAAAAGGATAATGATCCCCTTAACTTTAAAAAAATGGAGAGAGAAAATGCCTCTCAGCATCTTTGATTCCTATTTAAAAAGGTAAAGTTTCCCCCCACACATGCGTGCTAGTCGTATCCGACTCTAGGGGCAGTGCTCATCTCCATATTCAAGCCGAAGAGCCAGTGTTGTGCGAGTCCGTGGCCATGTGACCAGCATGGATGCAAGGAAACACTGTTTTACCTTCCTGCTTTTTACAGCAGTACCTATCTATCTAATTGCATTTACATGCTTTTGAACTGCTAGTTTGGCAGGAACTGGGGTTAACAGTGGGTGCTCACTCCGCTGCGTGGCACCCGGAATTCAAACCGCTGAGCGACCGACTTTGTGGCCTATTAATTCCTATTAATGTCACTGTTAATATTTTTATCTGCCACGTACATGGAAGCAGGCAAAACACTGTCAGTGACTCAGACACTATTTTCAACATTTCCTGGTTGCCATGCTGCGTGGCAGATACTAAGAAATGGGATCTGTATTGGGGGTGGGGGTGGGGATAGCCTCTGCCTGCAGCACAATGCATTCACCACTCTGATATTGTGAAGCTGGCAGGTTGGCCCAGTGCTGTAAGCGACTATCTTTCAATGGGGAAGGATTTTTCAGTTTTTGCTTGGTTCATTTAAAATGCTATTTTTGTAGAGACAGCAGTTTGCGGAAGTTGAATGCTAGGGGGAGCCTGGTGTGCTGTGGGAAAGCTGGGCATTAGCTTTTCATGAAATGTTGGACAGCGTTTGTATTTTCCGTAAAGAGTAGATACTGCAAATACTATTGGAAATGTGCTGGGCGTGGGGAGTAGCAACTGAAAGATGGTCTCTGCTTCCCACTACTCAGCAAGCATTCCCATCTTTCTTCCTTACATTCATCACAGGAGGAAACCACCTTAACAGTCTTTACTGCATTGGTAAAACAACTCATCCCAACTGCTGCTGTCATAACTTAGCATACCCACATGTTCTGTGTCTATATTCAAGCCTCGTGGCGCAGTGGTTAAATGCCTGTACTGCAGGTAAAACTGTGCTCACGACCTGGGGTTCAATCCCCGGTAGCAGGCTCAAGGTTCACTCAGCCTTCCATCCTTCCGAGGTCAGTAAAATGAGTACCCAGCTTGCTGGGGGGGCAATGTGTAGCCTGCACACTGTAATCAAAATTGTAAACCGCCCAGAGACTACTTGTAGTGGTATGGGGCGGTATATAAGCAGAACACTTTGCTTTACTTTAGATTATTATTATTATTATTATTATTATTATTATTATTATTATTATTATTATTATTATTATTATTATTATTATTATTATTATTATTACTTCCTAGCTGTCTCTCTGACTAGCACCCTGCAACAAAAGGAAACTGCCTGCCAATACATAGGCTTTAGGATTACTGGCACTGCACGCAGCTTGTCATACCTCTCAGTCTATGGAGGATGAGAAGGAGGAGGAAATGCATCCAAATTTCTGTCCAAACTAGACCTTACTGAACGTCTGAAAAGGCAGGCATCCCTAGCACCCATGTAAATCTAGAGCAACATGGCCCTTTCGGTTCCAACCCTAACAGAAGAGATGACACCAAGGCTCTTCTCATGTTAGCAGTGATGGTTCAAAGTGCCCTGCTTCATCAAGAGAAAAGGTTAGGAATTTACTGAGATAACAGTTTCTAGAAGATCACCTTATCAGAGATAGCTTGACCCTTCATCTCTCAACGTATGACAGATCAGTATCTCACGTGTTGCAGTCTGCCAATCTCATTTGCTTTGTAGTGGGGATGGCTAGATTGGTCCTACTGTGCTCCTGAACTGTCCAGCTGTTCTCTGAGAGATTCACAGATGGGTTCTAGTTCCCTGGACAGGTTTGATGTTCTTTGTCTTGGAGACCATATGCTGCCTCCCTGTTACCTCCCGCGGCCCAATGCTCTCTTGGCAGCTGATGGCTGGACCCTGCCCATGAACCCATCTCCTCCTTCTCTGACAGCAGGTGTTTCCATTATATTGGTGTTCATGGGGTCATGGAGACTGTTCCCTTGTGCCACAGTTGATAAGCAAGTTTGCATCTTCATAGGAGCAAGACATGTTGTTTGTTTCTCTTGTGTTCATCTGTCCCCATGACGAAAATACCCTAAACTCAAAAACATCACTGCTCACAACACATCTTTCTTAACAACATAGAAATGAGCTTCCTTTTTGACAGGTAGACTGTGTCATTGGAAAATGAGACATTCTAAGCTTACAACCTGCCCAGGAACTAAAACTGCACTGATCCTAACCAAGACTTAATTCTCAGGTACATGGCTCCCCAGAAGCATTGGATTGAAAGTCTTCAAAATGGACTTTGGAGCAGCATTAACCATTTGCCAAATTGGGTTAAAAGGGCTGAATTCATTTATTCTGGAATTTGGAGAATTTCATCAGTATCCATGCTCTATTTATTAACAATTAAAATAACAATTAAACCTATTCCACACGAGCAGCTCTAGGGCATATTATGGGGGTTAAAAACCAATAAACAATATGGTTTCCAATTGTAATTAAAGAGTGTGTCTTGAGTTAGCAACAAAAACACACGGTATTCTTCTTTTCCATAGTGTTTGTCCCACTTGGTGGTGGGGGTCTGCTTTCGCCTGTATCGCTTTGGCCCATGTACTGTGTCTACTGCGGTAAAAAAACACCAACATGCTATGGTGGATACAAAATATGACTTGCACATTCTTCAACTCCAGACTTGTCTCAACAAATCTGTATTACTCTTTGATTTATTATTTAATAATATGATTTATACAAATTAATATGCCTCACTCAATAATAATAATCATGTGCCATCAAGTCCATTTTTTACTTATGGCGACTCTTTTCAGGATTTTCTAGGTAGAGTTTGCCTCGCGAGTCGCTACTTCCGGAGGAATCCTGAGACTCTGTTGCTTGCCCAAGGTCACACAGGTTGGCTCTTCTCCCTGGAGGCACAGTGAATAATCAGACTCCAAACCTGTGGCGCCGCAGCTAGATACCTGTTCCAATGAGATTATCCAGCCAGCTATGCCTCACTTAGTAAAGCAAGATTTGTCTCAATCTCCTTTTTTTGAAAAAAAAATCAGACCTAATTTAGGTCTATTTTTCATAGGCTTAGGGTCACTTGTTCAAACCACTTATTCCAAATTAATGTCAATGTCAATAGGGCGACGCAAGAGTATGCGAAGAAAGAACGGCAGCTGCAGTTTGAAAAAAAAAGCCATTGCATTTATGATAATGACCTTTAAGAAATAATGCATGTCAGACAGGTTGAACAATGTATCACACACCTTACTAAAACTGCATGAGGGTGGGGGAGGAGAGACAACAAAATTAGGAATCTCCATCTGCATGATTCTTACAATATTACAGATTCACTGAGACTTGGAAGGCATCTGAATAAATTCATTTTTATATGTTGTTATTATCTGAGTGACACTGACACTTCAGCAGCAACAAATTAGAATTCATGGACATGGCAAAAATACCTCTGAAAAAGCAAGTAGCTACTATTCCTGTAGGCATAGTAATTGTGGTGTCATTGTCTACTCCACGCAGACTGCCAAGCTGGTTTGGTTTCTGTCGTACTATTCAAAGCTAATTCTGTCATATTATTCTATGTGACAACCCTTAGAAAGCCATAAGAGGTCAAGATAGGTAGAAAAGGACAGAACAATTATTGGGCTTCATAAAACAGAAAGGAATTCTAGTATTACTGTATATATGGGCTTCCTTGAATCATCATTTTAAAAGAGATGATAATCACTCATTTTGATAATATTCCAACCATCAACATGGTAGGTAGAGGCTGTAAAGTGCTTAATACAGATAGGCATGGACCATTGGTTTGGTGGTTCATTTATTGTCCAAACAGGTGTTCAGCACTTCCCAGCCCTGCCTCCTCCCACGGATACACACTCAGAGGGAGCACCCCAGCTCCTCTTTCCTGCCCCCACTGGGCACTGAGGCTGATTAAGCACCTACCAAAGGTGATGGGGCTGAGGAGTGCCAAACACCTGTTTGGGCAATAAACGAACTGGCACGAACCACCAAACTGGTAGTTTGTGCCCATCTCTACTGCTAGTCCACTGTTTTACCATTTTACCATTTTAACGACACCCATCAACTACATATTAGGATCGTTGCTACCCCTGATTACGTTGAAACTTCTTAATCCCTCCATCACAATACAATGACTAACACCTATTGTCCTGCACAGGACAAGATTCCTCTTTCCCACGACTTTAAGAACCCCAGTCTCACTCACGCTATACCCCAGAGCACAGAGAGAAACTCCTTGTTCCCTTCCAGAACACAGCCTATCAGCCCAAAAAACTCACAACAGCTGTCATTTTAGAACTGTTTAAATACCCAGGTGCATTTGCACTGAGCTAATATGATCACTTCAACTTAAAACCTATAAAAATAATAAATGAAGGTGCCTCTGGAATCAAAGACCTAAACCTTGGGTCCCCGCAGGGAGAAAGGCGGCATAAAAATAAAGTTTATTATATTATTATTATATCTTGCAGGCTCATTCATAAAACATGGATGAAGAATTGGTATCTTTTTTTAGAATCAACTCTTGTGAAAGATATATTGTTTATTACACAGCAACAGACAAAATAAGGCAAAAAATAGCAATGTAAGGGCAGTGACCATTCTATACTGCAGTGCCAAGCAAGATCAAACTATATATACATTGATATATATTGATAAAAAGCCATTTCCATCCCAGCCAAGGACTTTCCAAGATGCATTCAGTGAAGAAGCAAGAAAAGTATGAAATCCCCGACCTTTCTTCTTTCTAAAAACAGCTAGGGCTGGGCATCCAAACTGAATTCCAAATTATTTGGACATCAAACAGGTTGTGTGTCTCCAACATAACCAAATAAGGTTAACAAAAGATGGTGTGATTGGATGGGGCAGGTGTGGAGCTGGCTGTAACACTGTTAAGTGTTGGATCTGCTTTTTCAGTGAGGTTATTTTTAACATTTCTCTCACACACTCACTTTTGATTTTCGCTTTGTATGTGTATGTACATGCCATTGTGTATTCATTTGTATTGTGCTAGGAACACATTCAGTTTATTCTCAAACCTTTTAAAGTATTATTATTATTATTATTATTATTATTATTATTATTATTATTATTATTATTATTATTATTATTATTATTACAAAACCCAAACAAGACATAGATGCTTCTGGTCATTCAAAAGGAAGATCAAGGGATAGGGATGCAACCTGTCCTAGATGGGATTACCCCCCCCCCAAAACTGAAAAAAGAGGCACGTAGCTTGGGGGGTGTTCTGGACTCATCCTTGAGCTTAGATGCCCATGTCACAGCTGTGTCCAGGAGTGCATTTGCAAAATTAAAACTACTGTAGTATGCCAGTTATGTCCATTTCTTGAGAATTCTGCTCTGGCCACTGTGATTCATGCCCTAGTGACCTCCCAACTGGATTACTATAATGTGCTCTATGGGTCCAGAATGCAGTGACCAGATTGCTGACTGGGGTGGGTTACAGAGATTACATTACACCCCTACTAAATCAGCTCCACTGGCTGCCAATCACCTACCAAGCTCAATTCAAGGCACTGACCTTAACCTACAACGCACAAAATGGCCTGGGTCCAAGCTATCTCAAAGATCAAATCTCACAGTACAAACCAGCTCGGGTGCTAATGTCATCAGGAAAGGCTTTTCTCTCCATCCCGCCACCTTCACAAGTGCGTTTCAGAAGAACACATGAAAGGATCTTCTCTGTTGCTGCTCCCAGACTTTGGAACTCCCTCCCACTGGAGGTCCAGGACTGCCCCGTCTCTGCTGTCTTTCTGGAAGCAGGCAAAGACCTTCTTCTTCAGGCAAGCTTTCCCTGAATGAGAGACTTTCCACTATGTAATTTTATATGGATTACCATACATGATTGCATTGACTGATTCTCATAAGAACACCAGTGTTTTCCATGTTACTTTCTACCCCCCCCCCCAATGGATTTTCTTTTCTTTTTGCATGGTATTTGTAGCTCTACTCTTTCTCAAATGTTCTGGGGTGTATATAGTTTCCCATTACTTTAAGCCACTTTGGGGCCTTTTCTAAGGAGAAAGGTGGGGTAAAAATATTCTAAATAAATAAATAAATAAATAAATAAATAAATAAATAAATAAATAAATAAATAAATTTACTGTTTCAACTCAGCAGATATATTACCATTATGTCTGGCCACTATTTTAATTTAATCAGATAACACTCCCAAAGCAGTGGTTTTCAAACAGTGGCAAAATACAGCCACTATCAGCAGGGCTATATCTGAGTATGAAGATCAGAAGCAATCAGGACATATCACCACCACCCTGAAAGACACATGTGTTGAGATAGAAAGTAGTCTCTTTGGATCACCAACATCAAAAAGGGCATCACATTGTCATGGACCACTTTGTTGGCCCAAGAGAGCTACCTGCCTTGATAGTATGCAGCAAAGGGCAAGAGATAAATTGCCAGAGCATCACAACAGCAACACTCTGAATTACATACTTGGCTGCAGAGCTAGAGTGTTCTCAGATGAAGGGGATGGTAAACCACATATATGAGTATCTAATATTCCTAGAAAACCTTGGCAAGTGCCATCATAAGTTCATATTGACTTGATGGCCAGTCATTATTATCATCTATAACAGCACCAGCAGCCTGCCCACACACCTTAATAGGCAGCACCAACTGTTATGGCTCAGAATAGAGGAAGAATGTTTCTAGCAGTCTGGGATAAGTAACAAGATCCAGTCTGAGCCCTCTGACAGTCTCCTGCTCTGTTGTCTCTCACATTTTTAGCTACTTGCCGGCCTCCATTAAGGTCTTCCTTAGGCCCACCCAGTGCTTCCCATGTTACCTTTCAGTGAAGGCTTCAGACGTGTGTGAGTGCATAAACCTGACCTGCGTCCTGCACATGACCCACATGACCGTTTTTGCCCAATCCTGGCCTAGACACTCTGCCGTACCGTTAATTTTCAAACATGTTTTACTTCCTGGGTTAATATATACAATAGAGGAGGAGTTTGTTTAAAAAATATCCAATAATTAAGTAGAAAAGGTATTTTTGAACTCCTGAGGGTTTTTGGCATCCAGGGGGGCTCTCTGTTTAGTCATAACAAGTGGTGAAAATAGCCTTCTCAGTATAACAGCGAGGATGGTACTCCCAGCACTTGGCTTTGTGGTGACTCCCAGACTACGGGATACAAGCCAAGTGCCTTCTTACCAAATCCTTTTACAAGCTAGGATTATGGGTGTTGAAATCCTATTTAGATGCTGACCTTCAATGGTGCTTGATGCTGACATTTAAGAAAGCAATAAATGTCCAGCCTCAACACAATGATTTGGTGTTCTATAAATATGAAATCTAATTAAACCCAAAATAAAAGTGCATGGATTCCTTAAATGCTTTGCCCTTTATACCAAGGTAGGAGGACTATTTTAATCTACAGGAATGTGCTGCAGTCTGCTGACAAAAGCACTACAGTGATCTAACAACCACTAAGTGCTGTGACCGTGTTCTTTGCAGAGAAGAATGAAAGTCATGTCAAAACCTCCAGTGGCTCCAGGTCTGTTTCAGCCCATCTCTTTTTTTTCTCAGAGGATAATAATACATTTCTCACCATGAAATGTATTCTGCACCACATAGCTGGCTAGACAGTGGCTGGTTCCCACCCACCCCCCTTCTATTTATTTTCTTGTTGCACGCAGCTTCATTCAGTTTCTTAAATTGCCAGACTTGTTTTTACTAAAACACACTTCAGACTGTCAGGAACGTGAAATGGTGTATTTTACTGTGGCGTACAATACATCTCTACAGTCTGAGAGGGTGGCAAACAAGAAACTCCTATCCAACGGGTAAACGTTTAAAACCATACCTGTGAAGCCTACGGGTGAATATTTTCAGCAAAAGTGGCCCTGCTTTACCCACTGTAAAAATTACTGAGGTGAGTCTCTTACAAATCCAGTCATGCAACAAGACCACGGAACTTGTAAGCTGAGGGAGAGAAGCCCGAGTTATATCAAGCATAAAGTTGTTCATATTGAAAATTTGTGATTCAGACATTGTTGATGCATGATATATCAACCATTAAGAAGATTTGACATTGTCAAGTTTTAGTCAGAGAAGCCTGTTTTTTTAAAAAAAAATATTTTATTTGTTTGTTTGTTTGTTTGGTAGGACAATATGCAAAACTCATACTTAAAGGAATCCTCCGCTGAAATCCTGCAGGCTAGTTTTGGGTAGGGAGGAGCTATTTTGTCCTACCAGGAGTTGCCAGAATCTCATGTTATAACAACTCTCATATGCAACTAGCCCTTAGGGATTGTCCTGTTCTCATTACTGGTTATCTATCATGACTGTTTCTTCCTACAGTTACACATATTGCCTTTGCTTCCAATGTAGGCCCCACCCCAGTCGTTTTCCTCTGCAGATTGCGAAAATGCTCCGAATGTCCCAAAGCAGAAGAGAGGAGCTTCACACACATTCATTCTCTCTCTCTCTCTCTCTCTCTCTCTCTCTCTCTCTCTCTCTCTCTCTCTCTCTCTCTCTCTCTCAATATTACTGGAGAAGCACTGAAGGAGTTTCATACCTTCCCTTTCCCCATCATATGACACAAACCGACTTTCTGGTGGGATCTTCAATAACCTGGGCCTCTAGCCCAAAGTTTGTTATATACAAGAGAGGTTACAGTTGAATTCTCCTTCTGCTCTTCCCATTGAGCTTTGGGAGGCTAAATTAGGGAGCTAATTTATTATGCAGTTTTATGTGCAAAAAAACCTCCGGGAGGCAGTGGAGGATAGGAAGGCCTGGCGGGCGAGCTCTGGTCCATGGGGTCACGAAGAATCGGACACGACTGAACGACTGAACAACAACAAAACAAGGAATGCATTATGTATTGTGCAGTAAACTTAAAGAAAGTTTAAAGATCCACAACGTCTTTGTCTTTTTATTTATTTATTTATTTATTTATTTATTTATTTTTTTTTTGTTTGTTTGTTTGTTTGTTTTATCTTGTGTTTCTTCTTGATACATTATGCTCAGCAGATGCATACCTCCGCATTACCTGAGTTCAGTCTCCTCTGTTTTTTGTTACCAGGTTCAAGGGAAGCGAAGAACAGAAACAGATGTGAGAGATAACCCATAAAAATGACTGAAGCCGACTTGCAGACTTCTATGTTTGAGAAATCCGGTTTCAAAAAGATCCCCCTGCTGAAGTCCTGAAGACCAATCATGAGAACAAAGAAAGCTAATTTGCAGTTTCTGGGAGGTCCACCAGGAAGTGATAACTCCTGCTGTGCATTTGCTTTCAGCACTTAAGAAGTTCCCAATTGTAATGATAAATTGTTTGTAGTTATCTGTTTCCACCTCTAGACTTCTCTTGGGGGGAAGGGAGCCACTATATAAGATGACCTCCCTTCTCTTTTTGATGAGTAAAACTGAAATACTTAAACTTCATAACTAATCAATCACCATATCTTCCCCAAAACAACAAAAAACACATCAAATGGCATACTTGATTTTTTTTAAAAGATCGTTTTTTAAATATGTAAAATTGTAAAGGTTTGTAAAGACATAGTATATTTATACTTGTGCATCTCTGTTTTCAACCTCTGTCTCAAGAGGTCAACACAAATTTGGTCAAGTGGTTGGGAGGACAGCAGAATGTTCTCAGTGCCAAAACCTGGAAGGTTGTTTCACTCATCACAGTGGTCATTCCAAGGCCTCCTTTTTCATTAGCAACCATTACAGCTGGGCTTCTTGACAGCAACTCTTCACCTTCCTGTTTCGTTTTCCTCAACATCACTGCAACATCCCAATAAGCCAACAAGGCCGTGGCAGGGTGGACAGCAGCCCAAAGGAACTCCCTGAGCTATGAGTCCTTCCTTCAACACCATTTAGGGCCACTTCAGAAGCAGCCAAAAAGTGACAGAGTACAAAAAGTGACGTTTTCGCTCACTACCTTTCAATCACAATTTTATCCTTTATTAAGGGTAAAAAGCATCATTTAAAGCCACCTGGGGCTCCCTTTCAGGGAGAACAGTGGGATATATATATATATATATATATATATATATATATATATATATATATATATATATATATATATATATATATATAAGCTATATATGTATCTAAGCTAGGCTGTTCTTAGGTTTTCTTGGTTTTGCTTTCTTTGCTATCTTTTAGGATCTATGAACTCCTTAAAGAACAACACTACTGATATTTTCTGTCTTTTCTATAGATTTAAATCTGGGGATACCTGTGTTTCACTGGATATCTCTGTTCCACTGCAGGTTTCATGGAGAGTGAATTATTAAAACGGCATGTTTAAAATAACAAGCGGGCATCAAGGTAATGCCATTTTGGTAAAAGCATTCATATCACCACAATTTGTTTCCAGCTTCTTTATGACTTTTGTCAAAATGGGCATGCTCAGACATTTCTTGGAATGCATCGCTAGGGGCTGAGGGATGATGGCAAAGAAGAGCCAAAACATTCCTCAGCAGGCAGTAAAATATTTAGATAAAACATGAATAGTTAATGCCCATGAAATCATGTCCTTGTGCAGATTCCTAGAAACATCTGTTTAGAGCCTTATTAATCAAAAAAGCAGAATAACAAGGACTTTTGTAATAGGGATGTAAAAGATAAAGATCTGTGTGTACCTATGTGCGTAAACTGATGTCTGAAATCCTCTTGTGGCATAAACACAGACATAAATGACAATGATATCATCAGCTTGAGTATTAAATTAAATTAAATTAAATTAAATTAAAGCTTCTTAACTTCACCCTCCCTAGATTCCAAGGCTGCCTAGCCTAGAGATCCAGTTTGACCTGGGAAACCTTTTGGGAGGTTCAGGCCAGTGGGCAGCTTTTGATACAGTGATGCCTTGTAAGATGAATGTAATTCATTCTACGGGTCAATTCGCCTTACAAAAAATTGTCTTACAAAACACGGCTTTCAATAGGAATGAATGGGAAACCAAGTAATTTGTTCCAAAGACTAGAAAAAAGACAGAAACACCTTTTTTTAAAAAAAAACCTCTTTGTAAAGTGTGCTTTAAAGACATAAACACTGTGCACACCTCTGCACTCAAAGCCTCGTGCTAAACACAAGCCACTGGGTTGCAAAGAGACTTGAGTGCCTTTTTTAAAATTTATCGCCACAAGGTTGCAATGCATCCTAGGTGCATTATTTTAGAGGACTCAGTACCTGCATTGCAACAGGATTGCTAGGCATCATAAGAACATTAGAACAGCCTTGCTGGAACAGGCCACTGGCCATCCATTCTAGCATTCTGTCTTACACAGTGGCTCACCATTTGCATCAGGGTATTCCCAAGCAGATGTCTTCACCTGCTTATGATTCACCTGCAAGCGTGGGGGCGCTGGGTGAGGAGTGTCTTCTGGTGGCGGCAGCTTGGTCTTGGCTCCTTCCTTCTCCTCTCGCACACCAAGCCATCGCATTTCAGGAGCCTGTCATGCCTTGGACCGTTTTCCTCTGGATTGTTGCCTGCCTGGTGCAGAAAGGCATCTGGGAGGTGGGTGGGGGGACTGGGGGACTGCACCGCCCTCCCACTTTGAAGTGCCCTGCTTTGGTGAAGGTGAAGCAGCACGCAGCCGGCACGCTGCTCGCTCCCTCGCTCTCAGAGCAGAGTGGGGGGGGGAATATTTCCGGGAATATCAACGACCCAAGAAAAAACACGTGAAGGAGAATAAAATATGGGGTTTTCCCAGTCAAAACGGGAGAGTTGACAGCTATGCACTATGCTTCTGTTGATGCAATCAAGAATCGTGTTGGCTTTTTTGGCCGCCGCATCACACTGCTGCTTTTCACATAGGGCTTTCTAGAGGAAGCACATTCCAAGCATCCCAAGAAGACAGATTGTGACACATGATGTTTCTAATGGCCAACAGAGAACTCATAGAATGGTGTGCTGGCTGAGGTTTATGTTTAGAGCCCAGCCTGAGCTGAAGTGACTTGCCAGAGGTATTTAAAAGAATCCCCATGGCAAATAGTCTGAATATAAGCCAGCAGCCCGGGTTGTATATTCAACCAACAAGAAGGAATAAACAGCTTCTAAGCACTGTAATTTTCTACTGCTTTGTTAGCAGTAGGGTGTCATATATTTACACAAACAGACAATTAGCTGGAAGGAGAGGGAAGGGGGCTGGTAGTAATGCAGGCCCATAGATGTAAATCATAATTGATATTTCCTTTTCAAACCCACCCTATAGCTTTAAAGAGTCCTAAGCATCTTAAAAACACTTATCTGGAGCATTTGCTCAGTGTTTCATATTTGAAGCAATATTATAAGTCTGATACTATTAGAGATGGGCACGAAACGAGCAATTTTTCGTTTTCGTTTTCGTTTTTTGTTTCATTACATAACAAAATGAAAAACGAATTTTGTCTCCAAAATGAAATGAAACAAACCGAAACAACAGAAATTTTGTCGTGCATTTCGTTTTCGTTGCGGCAAATACATTGAACTGTAATGGATGCTAACGAAACAGCAATTTTTCATTTTCATTTTCGTTTTTTTGTTTCGTTACGTAACGAAACAAAAACAATTTTTTTGCAAAAAATTCACAAAAAACAAAAACGAACCAAAATGGACCCCCTAAATGACAAACGACAAACGAAACACCATTTTTTTGAGTCGTGCCCATCTCTAGATATTATGTTTGCAGCTTCATGAAGAATATGAGGAAGAATGAAAATCTCCTCTGTGTAGAGAACAACTTGGTTTGCTGAAAGATTGTTTTCAGGATTTACTGTTCAGTTCTGTACTCTATTTATTAGACAGTTGAAAAATGAAGTATTTTAGTGATATGCCCTCTGGCAAGTCTCAATTGCGCAATTAAGCACCAATATATAAACCTGAGTTCATCTGTATTAACATTGTTTAAAACTGAATTAGGCATTCATTTAATTTTTGTAAATGAGACACAAAAGCATTAAAAGGAATGAGACTAGCTTACAATTACCCTTACAGTTCTGCAAAGTAATTAATACCAAAGGTTTAATTGACAAACTTGAACTGAACTGAAAAATCTGGCTCATTAAGTCTTAAAAACTCCTCATAATTCTTTCTCAATCCCTTTAACCCCGTGTTTAGGCTACTACTTCCATCGCTGTAACAGAATTATTCTATTTGTACCTTGTGGATATCTATGTCAAGCTCATTTTTTCAAATGTACGACCCATCCATCAGCTTCCCCTATGTTAACTCCTATAGAACAGACAGCCATCAAATGGTACTACAAGACTTCCAACTACAGTAGTTTTCTTCACTTGGTATATACTGCAAGATGTTTTCACATTTCAGAAAAGTGAAGGAGTGATTTGCTGGCATGAGGATGAGATTCAATAGCTAGTAAGTGGATAAACATATCCAGATCCCTTTCAGGCAAAAAGCAATCTTGCCTTTACAGATGGTTATGGCAAGTTTGGGACAGTCTATGGGCCTTACTATATCCTGCTGGTCACTTTTACCTTAGAACAGTGGTGGCAAACCTTCAGTAATCCATATGCCAAGGACTCTGGGAGATGTGGTCCAAAACATCTTGAGTGCCGAAGGTTCGCCACCAGTGCCTTAGAAGATGCAGGCCTGTTTCAAAACTCTTGTTAAGCAGGCTGATGTGTATCACCATAAAATCTCCAGGCTGAGTAAGAACTCTGTCAAGAATATGGATTGTACCATTGGCCTCCTTGTCCTTGCAAAGCTCTCTTCAGAAAAAAAAGATAGCCCAGGACTGCCTAGATGCCCTAAGCACATCCGATCTCGCCTGATTTCAGAAGCTGAGCAAGGTCGGCCCTGGTTAGTACTTGGATGGGAGACCACCGGGGAATACCAGGTGCTGTAGGCGCCTAGAGTAGGAACTGGCAAACCACTCCAATGTTCCTGCCAAGAAAACTCTATGGACATGGGGTCAGGAAGAGTTAGGGCGTTTATACACGACCCCTAAGCTCCGCCGCAAATGGCTGCAAGCTCCGGACCTTAAAAATGTTTACCCACCAGCTCCGGAGTTTGCAGACAATTAAGTGTGACCCCGCCCACTTTAACGCGACCCAGTGCACTTTTCTTGTACCTGCTTTTTAATGGTGAAAAATATTTGATGCGGAGAGTGCCTGAGCTCTCCTCGCTTCTTTCTGTTGTTTTTCTTTTGCCTCCGCCCCTTAAAGAGGAACCAGGAAGTAAACGGAGGTCGGAGCAACCTCCACCGGCACTGGAGATAAGAATGCATTCTTTTTTCTCTGTCTAAGGCTTTTTTTCCCTCCCTCCCCTCAAGCAGACAGAACAAAGAAGTGCGGAGCGGGTGGGGACAGAGGAACAGCAACGAACCCTCAAGATCTCTGGTCCGAATTTAAGGGACCAGCGGATCTTAGGGGTCGTGTAAAAAGGCCCTTAGTCACGACTGTAACAATGCAACACACACACACACACACACACACACACACACACACACATCCTTATTACCTAGAAGAACACCTCTGAGTGGTTCTGCCTGCAGCAGCTTTCTCTCCCCATCATTTTTCTACAGAAGTAAGGTGGGAGGAGGGAAGCTAGACCTAAGGTAGGTAGAGAATGAAAAATAGCTGACACAAAGCTACTGTATTTGGAAAGGTCCAAAACTCTTCCCAAGAAGCCTCTGAGAAAGCTTGAAATCCCACAACCCATTCCAGACTGAGATGCTGGTTTATTTCTTGTGTTTACACAAAAACTCATTGAGCCCTTCAACAAGAAATACACTAGACCATTTGCAGTGCTAGTCTGACAGGCACTTCAGCTGTTAGGCAGGTTATATCTAGGCAGGATTCTTCCACACACTGTGATTCATACATAAAAAACATGTTACAGTATATAGTATGTAAACTGGAAATGAGTGGCCTCCATGTAGGAGAGACATTACGTATGACAGCACTCTTTTTGCTCCATCATCCAATTTTCACTCTTGATCAGGATTTCCAGTATTTAAACCCAAGCAAGCCCTTCCCCTGTGAAAACTGAAATAACATCAGTGGGAAAACAAAGTGCAAAGCAAAACAAAACAAAAACCTTGATACCTGTTTTTGTTCCCAGTATGTGCTTGGGTGTTTGCTTTGGATAGTAGGGCAGTGGAGAGCACTCCACTGGGAGTCCTTAATTGGAAAGTGTTTGGATTGTTTCCACTTGGTGCTCAAAGAGGCATCGGTAGCATCCTCCACTTCATCTGTTTGGCTCTCTTCTCCCTCAGAAACACAACCACCACCTTCTTTCCGCTGAAACTCTTGGATCAACAGCTGACAGGCCTCTAAGTCCACTTCCCACACTCTTTCAAGAAGCTGGCTCCCACAGCTGAAAGAAAATAAGCCAAAAGAAAACAAGAACTCCATTAAGAGACAAGAATTCTTATCTTATGTAATGCTTTGAACTATTCTTCTCCCTGTAGATTTCTGATAAAGCAAAAATGGTAATTCCCATGCGGCGTTTAGCAGATCCCCATGAACAGTAACAAAATATTGTAACCAGAGTTGTAGTTCGTTTGCTTACTATCAGTTTGTTTTCAAAACCTATGTCTTCAAAAAAAGAATAGAACACTATATTTGTAGCTTATTGAGTTATCACCTGGCTTTTAGTCTGTTAGCTTCACTTGGTCTCCAAATTCTACAGTTAAAGAATTTTATGTCCCCTGACTCTTAGGAGTCAATGAGTTGCATAGTATTATAATGTAGCCCAATGGCATCTGTCTACAGAATGACTATATGAGCCAATATGTAAGAAAGAGGCATGCACAAGGAGCTCCACTGAAGCAAGGACTCCCACTTTCACTTCAGTGTAAAGGTAACCCATTCAAAGCAGGTTCAGTTCTGTGTGTGTGTGTGTGTGTGTTGTGTCGTTACAGCCGTGACCAACTCTTCGTGACTCCATATCCATGGAGTTTTCTTGGCAGGAATACTGGAGGGGTTTGCCAGTTCCTACTCCAGGTGCCTACAGCACCTGGTATTCCTTGGAGGTCTCCCATCCAAGTACTAACCAGGGGCGACCCTGCTTAGCTTCTGAAATCAGGTGAGATTGGATGTGCTTAGGGCATCTAGGCAGCAATTCTTCTTGTAAGGAGCATTAAATGTACAGTGGATATAAAAATTTTACACACCCCTGTTAAAATGTCAAGTGCCTGTGATGTAAATAAATGAGACACAGATGAATCATTTCAGATTTTTTTTCTCCCTTTAATGAGACCTATGAACTGTGCTACTCAGTTGAACCAGAAACTGAAATCTTTTAAGTGGAGGAGGAAAAAGTAAAAAACTGACAAAAGAAATTGCTTTAAAACCGAGAAGCACACCTTTATGGTTGTATCAGACACAATTTATATAAATGTCTTCTTCTCTGAGGATATGAGCATCTTATTATTTTGAGGCTCCTTATTTACAATTCCTTTCTTGAAGGAATTCCTTTCTTGAACTGCAGCAGATATAATTGTTGTCAAGATAATTCATAGGACACTACTTTGTATAATTCAGCTAAGAACAATAATGACTCAGCATAGTTCCACCTCTTCTAAAGGTGATACATAGTTTGGTATCTCCGAAACCTGTCCTCAGAGCACACTGAGCAGGAGTGAACAAACTTTGTTCCACTAGTACAACCAAGTATACAACACTTGTAATTTGTTACGACTGGTCTAGTCATGCTGCCTGGGACTTCTAGGACGCAATGTCTCAAACCATGGGACAGCTGAAGGCTCCCTGCCATGATCTAGAAGTATCTGGTTACTTCTGCATTATACCTGCTATATCTTCTGGCACACCAGGCTCTTGATAACTCTTTCCAAATCCATGCAATGGCTCTGTAACATAGCCTATCTATCTCGCAAACAGAAAAACAGCCCAATCCATAACAATTATGGAATGCCATCCTGAGTTTAAAGCAATCTGGACCCCTGGAGTGCACCAACCGAATGAAGAATATGTCCTCTTTCTGCCTGCTTCCCAAACACCACCAGCAAAGCTACAGGAAGCAAACTACTGCATGAGGTACAATGGGAAAAGGGGTTGAACGTCCAAGAAACTAAACCACAGTTGTGATGCATTGGATGGTGGATCTCCCCCAAAATCCAATTTAATAAATTACAAGATCTAAAAACATTTTTCCTCAGCTGAGGTGAGTTGATGCTCATAGCGGAGAATGTTTCACTAGATGTTTCTTTGGAATCACAGGACATAGCAAAATCCTCCCTAAAACATATGTTTGTTATTCCATTATCCATCATAGTTTAAATAGTTTCCCCTAAAAGTAAACTTATATTTGAATTGAAAATGATGCATCAAATATTTATTGCATTTCATAACGGGTTTTTATGAGATCTAAATTGTACAACACACAATGAACTTGAAAATGTTTTAATTGGCTATTTTTATCATCCTTATAATAAGCTTTTCACTACCAGTATACATCAAGGGAGACTTTTATAAATTGTTGTACGCAAGTATGCAGAAGGGGGGGGAATCACTCGCCAACCATATTGCTTCACATAATTGGATTAACTTTTAGACTCAAGCAAACTACACAATACTATTCTAAAACTGCTGTACAATTAAATGTTGCCAAGGTATGCTCTAAATTACTGGAACAAATCAGCTGTTAAAACACTGTGAAATGTGTAAACAGAGCACAGTTGTCTGGTCGTGTTATAGATTCATCATTAGTGTTAGTGTGCCTGAATCCATGAACCAATTTATGTTGAAAATCTAATTCTCATTATTCAGTCAAGGCCTCTGAAATGGCAGCAACTTCAACATAAAGCAAATAACATTTTTAAAAAGCAGAAAGTTCTGTATTCTTTCTGGTTTTACCATCCCTATGTTAGTGTTACAATATTAATCCATATTGAGAAATGTAGGTATACTTTCATCTTATACTTTGAAACCTTAAACCTTATGCTTTACATTGCCTCACCTGTATTTTAAAAAATCAGTTTTTTAAAATTTTGTTCTATAGAATTAGATTGAAATCCAATGCCATCCAGTCAGCTGTCTGCTCAGGCAATATGTCTTTCCCTCCTTGTACCTATGATCCTTTGCCTGCTGCCCAAATTTTATCCAGAGAACACCCTTGGAAGAATGTTTTAGCATTTGGACCTGCAGAGTGCTGAGTTTACACCAATTTATTTATTTATTTAAAATATTTTTATCCAGCCTTTCTCCTTAAATGGACCCAAGGCAACTTACATAATTAAAAAAACAGTATTAAAAAACTAAAAACAAGTGTACAAATATCTTTAAAAGAATTAAACAATTAAAATGCTAAATAAAATCAATATTAAAATACATTTAAAACAACAGAGCATAACAATCTATTAAAAACCCCTATCAGAGATCCATGAAAAGCCTGTCTGAAGAGAAAGATCTTTGCTTGCTTGCAGAAGAAAAGCAAAGATGCGGCCAGACTAGCTTCCCATGGGAGGAAGCTCTAGAGTTGGGGAGCAGCAACAGAGAAGGCCCTTCCCCATGTCTCTACCAAGTGCACCTGTGAAGGTGGTAGAAGTACAAGAAAGGCATCCTCTGATTATCTTACTGACCAGGTAGGCTCTCCTATAAACCAAGATAGTGTGGTTGTTGACCTTGAGCCAGACATCCTGGAGAGTAAAGTCAAGTGGGCCTTAGAAAGCACTGCAAACAACAAGGCCAGTGGAGGTGATGGCATTCCAGTTGAATTATTTAAAATCTTAAAAGAGGATGCTGTAAAGGTGATACACACAATATGCCAGCAAATTTGGAAAACTCAGCAGTGGCCAGAGGACGGGAAAAGATTGGTCTACATCCCAATCCCAAAGAAGGGCAATGCCAAAGAATGCTCCATCTCTCGTATAATTGCACTCATTTCACACGCTAGCAAGGTTATGCTCAAAATTCTACAAGGGAGGCTTCAGCAGTATGTGGGCAGAGTACTCCCAGAAGTGCAAGCTGGATTTCAAAGGGTCAGAGGAACTAGAGATCAAATTGCCAACATGTGCTAGATTATGGAGAAAGCTAGAGAGTTCCAGAAAAACATCTACTTCTGCTTCATTGACTATGCCAAAGCCTTTGACTGTGTGGACCACAACAAACTATGTCAAGTTCTTAAAGGAATGGGAGTGCCAGACCACCTTATCTGTCTCCTAAGAAACCTATATGTGGGACAAGCCCCGGGTGCAGCAATTAGGGGGTGCCAAATCGCCAAATGCCCCCTGCTGCCACCCCCCGCCCTCCATCTCCAAGTCTGTCTGCTGCCTCCAACCACACCACACCACGCGAAAGCCAGAGATGGGAAATGCTCCGCTCCCGCTGGCACCCCCCTCCTTCACCACCCACAACATGAGGTCGGGGAGCCGGCAGGGACAGCACATGCAGTCAGTCAGCCGGCTTCACCTCCCACACTCGCCAAAGGAGGCCGACTAGCCCGGTGTGTGCCTGAAGGCTGGCCTGCTTCAGGCAGCCTCCCCACCCCCTCCAGGACCAAAAAGAGCAAGCGCCCACTGCAGGTAGGTCAGAGGAGATAGACATGGTTGGAGGCCCCCCTCCCCCCCTCCTCCCCTCCTCATCTCTCTCCGGGTTTCCTCTTCCTTGCCTCTTGGTTGACGCTCCCCTATAGCCCCTCCTCTTCCGACCCACTGACTGACCGAGGGGTGTGTGTGTGTGTGTGTGTGTGTGTGTGTGTGTGTGTGTGTGTGTTATGATTCACACCTTGTGGGGGGGCCACAAAACCTGACGTTTGCCCTGGGCTCTGGAAGCCCTAGCTACGTCTCTGCCAAACACATCCTTCCTGCTGCACAGACGGAGCTATGCAACAGGATTCCAACCCTTTGTGGACTAAACATCACCTGATGCATGGAAAGTTAAAAGTGTGGTGATGGTGGTGGAAGGAAGGAGAAGCAAGGTTTTATCTCCTTGTTGAGCATTAAGCCTATCAAGCATAAGGGGGGGGTCTTCACTTTGCACACTTACAATAAAAAGCCATAGATGGGGAAGAAAGAAATCTAAAAATAGCTGCACAAAATTCATTCCTTCACTTGCCCTGAAAAGAAGGAAGGGGAACAACCTGACATCTGCAGCTCGAGGGCAAAGCAGGCTCCTTGGCTCTCATGTGAGAGTGCAGGTTATGTAACCATCCTTTATGCTCAGTAAGGCCATTCGAGAAAATTAAAGAGGAAGGACATTTTTTTCCTCTTGCTGGAAACCAATAATGGAAGTCTGATCACTACTATTAAAAACAACATTCCACACAATACTGGTCAATAACAGTAATAAAAAAAGCATTTGAACAGGTGCCAGGGATGGGAATTAGTATATATATATATATATATATATATATATATATATATATATATATATATATATATATATATATATATATATATATATATATATATATATGTTTTCGTAGATTTTCACGGGTATAGGTATGCATGTTAGGGTGGATTCGGGTTTCTTCCCGTGTAGAAATCTGGTTGTTTTGGCGACGTTTCGACGAGGTCTCACTCGTCATCTTCAGGCTGGTGTTCTGGCTTCTTTCTTCTTGAAGCAAAGCGTGATCTCAGTTGAAGTCCTTCTATAAATACTGCTGGGGGTGTGTGGTTTGCTTGCTCTGTTGCTGATTGTAGGTTCGTTTGTTCTTTTGTGATCTGCTGTGTGGCTAAGGCGATCGTTAAGGGCTTAACTGCTGGTGGGTTAGATGGCTGTTTAGAGACATCATGTGTGGGTGAGGTGCTGGATGTGTGTCTATTAGCCTTTTGTTTCTTAACGACCTTGGTGATGGGTGTTCTGGCAGCATCCTGGGCTTTGGTGGAGTGGGGTCCTGTGTCTTGTGAATTCATTTTGGTCTGGCTGCGTGTCTGTGGTCTCCCAATGTTTTTTTGGCGTGTGTAAGTGTGCTCCATGTGGTGGCTGGAGTGGGGAGTAGCGGTAGATGGTGCAGTCGTGGTTTTGTTATTGGATGGTGGTTTTGTTTCATCTGTGGGAAGGGTCTGGGTTTGTGTTTGGTGTGGATGGAAGGTGGTGGCATCTTGTGTCCTTTTGGACCTGGTGTCAGTCTTTGTGACAGAGGCTCATCTGTTGAAATAGAGAAACACCCAAACAACATGAATAAACGTGATGACACCTCCCGCTTGCCTGACATCTGGAAACTAGCCCTGGTCAACAGACGAGCCTCTGTCACAAAGACTGACACCAGGTCCAAAAGGACACAAGATGCCACCACCTTCCATCCACACCAAACACAAACCCAGACCCTTCCCACAGATGAAACGAAACCACCATCCAATAACAAAACCACGACTGCACCATCTACCGCTACTCCCCACTCCAGCCACCACATGGAGCACACTTACACACGCCAAAAAAACATTGGGAGACCACAGACACGCAGCCAGACCAAAATGAATTCACAAGACACAGGACCCCACTCCACCAAAGCCCAGGATGCTGCCAGAACACCCATCACCAAGGTCGTTAAGAAACAAAAGGCTAATAGACACACATCCAGCACCTCACCCACACATGATGTCTCTAAACAGCCATCTAACCCACCAGCAGTTAAGCCCTTAACGATCGCCTCAGCCACACAGCAGATCACAAAAGAACAAACGAACCTACAATCAGCAACAGAGCAAGCAAACCACACCCCCCAGCAGTATTTATAGAAGGACTTCAACTGAGATCACGCTTTGCTTCAAAAAGAAAGAAGCCAGAACACCAGCCTGAAGATGACGAGTGAGACCTCGTCGAAACGTCGCCAAAACAACCAGATTTCTACACGGGAAGAAACCCGAATCCACCCTAACATGCATACCTATACCCGTGAAAATCTACGAAAACAAATATCCGACCTCTACGGGGAGGAAACCTTCCAGCTGACCAGAACCTACGAGAAACTAGAAGTCCGAAGAGCCACCATCTTATGTGACATTGCATTCATACGCAACTGCCGAGTTAAAAATGTGATCCCCACAAGCTTCCAACTGAAATTCCACTCAAAAACCCCATCCAGCGAAAGGATCCTGAAAAGAACAGAACTAGCCCTAATCAGAAACGAACTACACAAGAAAAGATACCTACTAGATCAAACCAACAGAGACCTACTCACTCTCCACCTCAAACTCAGCAACAAAATCCACCCAACACTCTGGAACAAATCCAAGCAACTCGCCGCCTGGAGAGCTGAAACAAAGACCTCCCACAAGACAGACATACACACCAACAAACTCCACAAACTGGAAAAATGCCAGAAGCCCAACCCCCCACAGCAGCCCATGAAACAAACAGTTCACAACATATCAGACAGGACACTCACCATCGCAGAGACCAAAGTCCTGTCCAAAGGATTCAACTTTGCAGTCGCCCCCAGACACATTCCCACTGAAAACATCATATGCGGAGTGGAAGCCAGCCTAACCAAAATCAACCCAGATGAAGCCAACAAAATCAGACTCGAAGTCACCAATATCCTCTGCTCCAGCAAACCACCCAGAAGCAATTTACACAAAGAAGAACAAAAAGCCCTCACCAACCTGAGGAAAGACAACAACATAATCATTCTCCCAGCAGACAAAGGCAATGCCACAGTGGTGATGAGCACATCTGACTACCAAGCCAAACTATCCAACCTACTACAAGACCCTGCTTACATACCTTTGAACACAGACCCCACCACCTACCTGGAAAAAACCACCAAAGCCAAAATAAAAGCCTCACCCTTAAGTGAAGAAATCAAGCCAAGCATCATCCCCAGAGAGAAATCATCCAGATGCCCCAAGCTCTACGGCCTCCCCAAGATTCACAAAGAAGGAACACCTCTCAGACCCATAGTCAGCTCCATAGGCTCACCCCTACAAAACCTCGCCAAATTTCTTGCCAAACAACTCCAGCCCTATGCAGAATCCATCTCTTCATACGTACAAAACTCGTTCCACTTCATAGAAATTATAAAGAAACAAGACCTACAACCCAATGACCTACTCGTGAGCTTCGATGTTGTTTCGCTCTTCACACAAGTGCCCATTCAAGAAGCCTTGACAGCTATCCACAACAAATACAACCCCCCCAAGCACATCCTAGATCTGACCAACCACTGCCTAACCAACACATACTTCATCCACAATGGACAAAGATACAAACAGATAGAAGGAGCACCCATGGGATCTCCCCTCTCACCGGTCATCGCAAACCTATATATGGAACACTTTGAAACCAACGCGTTACAGAAGTCCGAACATAAACCCAAACTCTGGCTCAGATATGTTGACGACACCTTTGTTATCTGGCCACACGGGAAAGACAAACTGAACAACTTCCTCACACATCTCAACAGCCTACACCCCAAAATACATTTCACTATGGAAATAGAAGCCAACAACCGACTTCCCTTCCTGGACGTCCTAATCTACAAAAAACCCGACGGCTCCTTAGGACATACCATCTACCGGAAAAAAACACATACAAACCGCTACTTAAATGCACAATCACACCACCACCCTGCACAGATCAACTCCGTAGCAAAAACCCTCATCTCCAGAACCAAACGCCTCGCTGACAAAGACCACCTAAAAACTGAATTACACACTCTCTCGAATGCTTTAATTGCGAACGGATTCCAAAAAAAACACCATCACCAAACTAATCCAAAAAGAAACACCCCCCAAGAACCAAGAAACAGAAGAGAACAACGGCACTGCCCTCCTCCCTTACATCAAAGGCACCACAGACAAAATCAGCAAAATTCTCCACAAACACAATATCAAGACAGCCTTTTGCACCGAACAAAAAATAGCCAACATTTTAAGAAACCCCAAAGACAAGATTGAGCTAGAAAACCAAGGAGTCTACGAAATACCATGCAAAGTCTGCCCAGCCACATACATCGGACAGACAAACAGGAGAATAAGCGCACGCATCGCAGAACACAAGAACGCAGTCAAAAAAGAAGAAAAATCTTCCTCTCTCTTCCAGCACATAAAAACAACAGGTCATGAAATTGATTTTAAAAGAACCAAACTCATCTCCAAAACTGAACACTTCAACAGTCGAATAATCATGGAAGCCATTGAAATAGAGAAACACCCAAACAACATGAATAAACGTGATGACACCTCCCGCTTGCCTGACATCTGGAAACTAGCCCTGGTCAACCGACGAGCCTCTGTCACAAAGACTGACACCAGGTCCAAAAGGACACAAGATGCCACCACCTTCCATCCACACCAAACACAAACCCAGACCCTTCCCACAGATGAAACGAAACCACCATCCAATAACAAAACCACGACTGCACCATCTACCGCTACTCCCCACTCCAGCCACCACATGGAGCACACTTACACACGCCAAAAAAACATTGGGAGACCACAGACACGCAGCCAGACCAAAATGAATTCACAAGACACAGGACCCCACTCCACCAAAGCCCAGGATGCTGCCAGAACACCCATCACCAAGGTCGTTAAGAAACAAAAGGCTAATAGACACACATCCAGCACCTCACCCACACATGATGTCTCTAAACAGCCATCTAACCCACCAGCAGTTAAGCCCTTAACGATCGCCTCAGCCACACAGCAGATCACAAAAGAACAAACGAACCTACAATCAGCAACAGAGCAAGCAAACCACACACCCCCAGCAGTATTTATAGAAGGACTTCAACTGAGATCACGCTTTGCTTCAAGAAGAAAGAAGCCAGAACACCAGCCTGAAGATGACGAGTGAGACCTCGTCGAAACGTCGCCAAAACAACCAGATTTCTACACGGGAAGAAACCCGAATCCACCCTAACATGCATATATATATATATATATATATATTTTCATCAGCCAGACATTCATTTTCATCTAGGACAAAACTTTAATCGCTGCCTGTCATTTTCCTCCCAATGTTCAATGTCACTGTGTTATAGTTAAATTATCTCCATGGGAAACACAAAATGACAGACTGCTGTAGTTGATTCCCCCCCCTTTGATATCTTTCTAAGGTGACAAATACAAGCTTGCAGAGCTGATTTATCAAAGGCAGAAAATCAACTAATTTACAAGGAAATCAGCCAGGCATTGTGCATGAGCCTGCTTTCTAATGGGTTTATTTGATATACTGTATCTTTTTTCTTTAAAAAGGATATTACCTAATTATAATGTACATTATTATTTCACACAGAGCTATTTGAAACCTTCATAAACATTAAAATATATAGAAGATTACAAGTGGGGTTCGCATAAATGTTGCTGCGTGGAATGTTAGTTGGTTCCAGCCAACTAATCTCTCAGCCTTAACCAGAGTAGTTCCTTTTACTCCTCGGTTTTCTAGTTCTTTATCCCATCCACCAGATAGGTAGTATTTTGTGGTCTCTGCCCACACTTTGCTCATAGGATACCAATAGGCAACATTTGTGGGTAAAGGGGGGCTTTTTCCTATAAGAACCCACTCTGGCCCATACTACTTCTTTCCAGTACTGTACATCCAAAGTGTTCAGAAGTCCACACTTTCTCTTTCTTTTTGTTTTGCTTTGTTTTAACCAAAGAGCATTTACCTGTTTGGTGCCTGTGCAAATCTTAGGGCAGTATAGAAATCCAATAAATAAATAAATAAATAAATAAAATGAGAATTCCCCTGCATCCTGATCATAACCATCTTCTAAAATGTATGGCTGATACGATTCTGGCATCGTATCATACCACTTCAAGCATTCTCTGGGTGGTTTACAGGTTAATTATGCAGGCTACACATTGCCCCCACCCCCCAGCAAGCTGGGTAATCATTTTACCGACCTTGGATGGAAGGCTGGGTCAACCATGAGTCTGCTACCTGCGATTGAACCCCAGGTCATGAGCACAGTTTTACCTGCAGTACAGGCATTTAACCCAGGCATGTCTACAGTCCAGTCTGGGGGTCAAATGTAGCCCATTTTAAAATTTCAAGTGGCCCTCAGCTTCTTCTCCCTGCCAGCTCAGCCTGTTACTGATCCCCGCCAGCTGGCCCCTCCCTGTATCGGCTGGATATGTCAGCTTGCAGTTTTATGGTTTGCCTGCCCTCCCTGCCTCCGTCCATTCCCTCAGCCACCTGCCCTGCCTACCTGCTCCTGGCTCCATTGCTGCAGTGTCCTCCCACCTCTTTGCGAGGGAGGGCAGCTTATGCAAGCAGCGGTGCATCTTGGGTGCACATGGGCCTATTTCCGGGCCAAGCAACAGCCGCTGGACCCTTGGGCATCTTGAAATCAGAGCATTTGTGGCTGTGGCAGATGCGCATGGACCACACCCTTTCTCCCCTTCCTTCAGGTTGAATAGTCAGCCCCCACACATTTTCACCTCACCAAATCTGGCCCTCCTTGCAAAAAGTTTGGACACCCCTGACTTAACCACTGCACCCTGAGCCTCTTATATGCCAGGTGGTTGTCCAACTTTCTCTTGAGCTTGTGATACCTGTGAAAAGGATGTTTTACCCAAAGAAGCTGGTACTGTCAACACATTGCTGCATGCAATGGTTCACTTTAGTTGGCTATTTGGATTTTTGGTAGGAGCTGCTATAACAAGTGATTATCATTACAATGTTGTTTTAACAGACTTCCATTGACAAAGTCCCTTAAAGTTTAGCAGAAGCTCAGAAGGCTGTTTCATATGGTTTGGTTTCTCTAATGAAAGAGGTAGGGTAATGTTAAAGACTAAAGGTTGCTGGTGGCCAAGTGCATTTGAACATTGCAGATTCAGCAAAAGCAAAGCAAAACAAAGTGGTCTGCTTATATACCGCCCCATACCACTTCAAGTAGTCTCTGGGCGTTTTACAGTTTTTTAATTACAGTATGCATTGCCCCCACCCCCCCCAGCAAGCTGGATACTCATTTTACCAACCTTGGAAGGATGGAAGGCTGAGTCAACCATGAGCCTGCTACCTGGGATTGAACCCCAGGTCGTGAGCACAGTTTTACCTGCAGTACAGGCATTTAACCAACTGAGCCACGAGGCGCAGGTTGCTATATCAAGACTCAACACATCTCAACTGTAACTGCCACGTTCATTTTACAAATGTCCTTTGGCCAGGTGGAACCAATCCAAAAAGGCACTTGCCAAAGAGTTAGCCACCCTAAGTCTGGACATTTGACTTAACCCTCTTGCATCTCGCTTGGTGTCATTTTCCCCCTCCCCATCATCTCTGTGCCCAATCTGGCAGCAACAGAGTGCATCATTTTCTTTTCCTGCAGACCCACAGAAGAAGTTTGGGTATCCTCAAATGCTGTTCTTTTTCCTTTGTTAAAGTCTCCAAACAAGATGCACTGTGAGAGAAAAATCTATCACTTCCCACACGAGGAGGAGATGTGCTCGCAGCCACTCAGCAGCACTTTGGATTTCAAAATGAGCAGAGGGGAAAATAGTTCAATTTCACAAGTGAGAATAAACTCACACCCCAAAGCACTGTTTCTGAAGTGCGCAGTATTTCTTGGCAGATCAAAAACAAAGATAAAAGGGAGCAAAGCTCAATCCAGTATAGCCTGAATAAAGCTAACCTTGGACCAATTTTGAATAATAGAGAGTTAAGTAAGAATTGGGTGGCTGTGGTTTCCCTTCTTCATAAACTTCAAAAGGACAACGTCAAGGGCAGTGAGTCCAAAAAGCTGACCTACTTCTTGTATCAATAAAAAGACTTGTATCGTTGCCAAGAATGTATAAGCAGTATAGATTTTCTAGCACTGAGGCACTTTGGTACTCTTTTTTTTTAATTTTCAGGATAATCAATGATGCCTGACCAGTATTCATGAATTTGGAACAGTGCGGGAGTAGTAATCAAAGCCAGGTTTTATTTTTATTTTTTTTACCACATGGAGTTTGTAGTTCAGTGGTTCCCAAAGAAAATTTTGCCCGAGTAGGAGGGTTATTGGCATTGAGATGACGGGGGGGGGGCAGAACAGTCCATTGACTTCTTTCGGAAGCAAAGGTGAACTGTGTAAAGGCAGTCAAGTCTCAGGATACCTGGATAGCCTTCCAGACTTTACAAGACATTGGCTAAGAAAAGCTAATGGTGGCCTTTCTCTGGGATACCTGCTGCCCATGCTGCACACCAGCTGTCTAAAGATGGTTCTGGTGACCCAATGGACATTAAAGAAAAATGTCACTTTGTACCTATGCACCTGGCTTTATATACCCAGTGGGAAACAGAGTACCTTAAAAGATGCAAGGACTCTACAAGCAGAACTGGAACTTCTACTATTACAGCAGAAAGCAAAGGGGGATGGAATAAATGTATCCACTTCTATTTCCCAAGATTCCTGGCAGGCACAGTTCAAGGTCTCCCAGTGCCTGAGGCAGAAAACTAAAGATCACTACCTTGCATCGTGCATATGCTAGTTCACCATCATGCTGCCTGACCCTCCCACATGCCACCAGGTCCCTGTTCCAATCTTTACCACTCAGTTCTCCATCCATCCATCCATCCATCCACCAACCATTCAGCTTATAGACCACCCAACATAGTGACACTAATCAGGATGGTTTACCTAATAATACAAAGCATACAACTAAATAAATAAATAAATAAATAAATAAATAAATAAAAGAGCATAACACCACATACCAAAACAGAAAAGGTGACCTAAGACTGACACCTGATAAATAAAACTAAATTACATGAAACTTAGAATAATAATAAAAAATACACTAGTAGAATAAAAATAGTAAGCATAATTTACAAGTATAGCATACTTTAGGGTCTTTCTGATTAACATAAAATTTTGCAAAGACCTCCTTAAACAACTCTGGCTTCAAAAATCTTCTAAAGATATGTAGAGAAGAACTCTGTCTAATTTCTGATGGAAGTTTGTACCACAGCAAGGGTGCCACTGCTGAAAAAACCCTGATTCCTATATTTATTTTGCTTAATCTCCCTAGGAGTAGACACCCTCCATAATGCAGCCTGAGAGGAGTATGTTGAACAGGCAGATGATCTTCAGAACAGGCACTCTGTAACAAGGTCACAAACCACTTTGGGCTTTATAAGTCATAACTAACACTTTAAATTTGACATGGAAGCCAATAGGAACAAGAAGAGGGAAACATGATCAAACCTCCTAGCCTCTGAAATTAACCTTGCTGCTGCAATCTGGGCATGTTGTAGCTTCCACATCATCTTTAAGGGAAGCCCCATGTAGAGAGCATCACAGTACAGTATTAAGTTCTTGAGATTATCAATATGTGGATCAAGGTCTTCAGGGATCTCCTGTCCTGATAGGGTACAACTCCAATTACTCTGGCTAGCTTCTTCAACAAGACCTGGTTGTGAGGCATCCTAGCAAAACAAAACATGGTGGGGTAGGTGGGAAAGCACATACACACACCAAAACCCAAACCTATAGATCTGCACACTGAAGCTAAACAGAGAAGTATGGAATGGGAGAGTGGGGCCAGGGTTTCTTTTGGTGGCATGAAGAGACACAGTCCTGAACTTTCTGATACCTGAGTTTAGCTAATAGCAGGGTCACCTTATGTTCTGGAGGCACCAATATAGGACACAGTAGACTGGACTCTGATCTTTAGACTATGTGAGACAAACTGCCATGTTCTCTACATCAGCCATTCTTAACAGGGGCCATGTGGTCCCCGGGGGTGGTGGCATATTTGAAGGGGACCACTGCCTGGAAACAACTCTCCACACACCACATTTTAAATTTCGTTGTGCATCTAATACATTCCTACGTCAGCCTACTTTTCTTTCACATTGTGTTTATGGAAATGGCCAAAAGAAAAGAAAAGAAAGGAAAGTTATGAATGGCTGCTGTATGCCGTAAATGTATCTTGTTATAAATGAAGACAAGTCTAGCATACTAGACAAAAAACATAATACAGGGTGGGGGTTTTTTTGCTTGTCCTGTACTGTCTTATTGCACACAGAAAGTGCAGGAGTTATTTTGCTGTACAGAAGCAATTTCCAGGTGACAGTAGAGAAGGGCAGGTAAATAATAATTGATCTTTACCTTAGATCTTGTGATACAAACTTGCTACCATGAAGTGTTCTGGATTGTATCTGGTGGCTGGGGTGAAACTGAAACTATGACAGTAAGGCAAACACAGAAAGAAAATATATTGATTTGTAGTTTGTAGGGTTGGACTTATGTGATTCAAAGAAGCCAAGAGGCAGAGGACTGAGGTCTTGAAGATGGTGATGGCTAACCTTCCTCTCCTGAACAAGCCAAAGTGGTTCAATTGGATTTATTTCAAACTAATTACATTACAAGCACTTCCTTAGAGCTCAAACAATACAAGGAATGGCCATATGCTAACACACTTCAATCGACAGTCTTGCCTGCTGTGCTCAACCTTCATGGAGTTCTCCAGGGGCTGAACCAGATGTCCCTTCTGATTCTCCTACCTCAGAGTAATTAATAGGATGGCAGATATCAAATCTGAGATCTCATATGCTCAAGCAGCTTAGCTACTTAGCCAAACTTCTTTTAATTACACAAGAATGCAAAAGGCTTAGCAAATAAGATATGTCTAGAACTTAAAATAATGCTTGTTTTGTACATCTGAATGGGAGCTGTCTTTAAAGGGCACCAATCTTTTATGTGTTCTAAACTGTGCACCAACTCACTGTCTTAGTTCAAAACGGGCCCATTTTGCTATATACTGAACAACTGACAAGTGCACTAGTCAAACTAAATAAAGATAAAGCTGAATAGAAATAATAAAGACAAATAATGAGGAAATCAGTTAATGGAGTTAGGAAATATACTGTATATTCATTTGCCAAGCTACATAGTTCTGTGTCGCTGTCAGAAGCAGTGAAACTGTTTATCACAGTGTTAAGGCATATTGGAACCTATATTAATTTATTTACACATTTTTCAAATGCTAAATGGAATGGCAAAGTAAGGCTCCTTTGTGAACTGTTACTAGCAATCATCCTTCAAAGTATGTCATCCACCTAAATAATGGTAGGGTTTCTGTCTGGGAATTAAGAAAGGGAACTAAATGCCATCCTTCCTCATTGTCTGCTTTCTTTTGTTCCTCCTTCATTTTGCGGTGAATGAAAACTGCAGAATAATCTTTTTGGGTTTTGAGATGGAACATAATCCCATTACATTTCTTCAGCTTAAAAACCCTGTAATGTTTATGTTGACGGGTACAAATAAAAAGCAGTTTGGAGCCTGAGGCAACTGTAATAATGGACTTAGAGCCAATCGCCATGTGGCCCATGTGATACACCACACTCTTAACAGCATATAGAGTGAATCCAGATACCTGTGTTGTATCTAATACTGTACTCATATTGCAGACCTCCAGCTAGGAATGACTGAGAGGTAAAGCCATTACTGTTATAGAGTGATGATGATGACAGTGACAATGATGATGAATGTCTTTCTATGCTATTCGTTATGAACAGCTTTGAGAGCTTTTTTTTTTGCTTCAAAAATAAAAAAAGAGATCAAAAGAAATATTACTGTTTTATGAGCTCTTATTTTTTTAAAAAAATGTAATACTTTTCAACGATAGCTTCTTATACTGTATGTACAAAAAGTACAAAAGCAAAACAGTTAACTGATAACAAAGGGCCTTTTAACACGACCCCTAAGATCCGCTGGCCACTTAAATTCGGACCAGAGATCTTAGAGGTTCCTCGCTCTTCCTCTGTCCCCACCCCCCTCCGCACTTCCTGGTTGCTGACTGCCTGAGGGAGGGAGAAAAAAGAAAGAAAAGAATGCCGGTTTACCTCCGTTTTGTTCCGGGCAGCATTCAGATCTCTTAAAGGGGCGGGGCGCAAAAAAAGAACAAACGGAATCCACTCACTATCCTTACACCGGATCAAATATTTGTCACCATCAAAGACCAGGTACAAGAAAACTGCTGTTTGGTCTTGCTAAAGTGGGCGGGGTCGCAATTAATTGTCTGCAAAGTCCGGAGCTGGTGGGTAAACATTTTTAAGGTCCGGACCTTGCAGCCATTTGCGGCGGAGCTGGTCAGCAAACAATAAAAGGAATTTATTTATTTATTTATTTATTTATTTATTTATTTATTTATTTATTTATTTAGTGATGGAATTGTCTCCTTAGCAAAACATAGTTTTCTTTTTCTTTTAAACCACCTTAAACAACTTTGCTTTCATTTAAGATTTAGTACTCTACTAAACATGTTATCCTAGGCTTTTAAAGTGCACTTCTTTTTTGTTTTGTAATGAGATTGTTTTGTCTATAATTACATTGCTGTGTATATTATTTTAATTATGTTTGTATGTTGCCATTGGAGGGCTTTTCTCTGAAAGGCCTTGTATATCTTCCTTGAATAACAAATACAGTTCAAAAGATTGAGCACAGAAAGAGACTAAAACAATAAATCAGGTAGCTTGCTTAGCACAAGAGATTTACAGTTCCATCAACTTGTTTACTCTATACAAATATACTCACCACTCAACAGAACATTACTTTTTATGGTGTTCACTTCGGTTTTATATGACTTATTCAAGCACTTAATTCATGTGTATCAAATGCATCACACTCACATGTATGTTGGAGGAGCTGATAATTGAGATTAGCACCTTTGATTAGTCATGCCGAAAGTAGCTGGAGGATGTGAATATTATTCACTCATACTGGATTATTTTGAAATGTAGGTTGAGCTATATTTAATGCATGAAAGAATTTTCAAGTCTGTGGCTCACCCAACAAATATCACTTTCAAGATTTGTAAATTTATGAAAAGCACTAAATACAGTATACAGTATCATGTTTGTAAGACAGGGAGGGAAATGTATCAGGGCTTTCAATACTGGTGCCATTCTAATCAACATCTCTCACATGGGTGCTTAAGGTAAAACAATTAAGCCATTGATTATTCAGAGACTTTACACTACCCAACTTTAATCACATTTAGGAAACAGAAACCAAAGATTTTACATATGCAGGGGAGAATAAAGTTGATGGTGGTCTTGCAGAAGTAACTTGGGTGAAATGTAGGAAATAATCAAATTCCTGTTTTAGTAAAAGGAAAATATAGATACCAAAGATTTTAAAGCTTAATTCATATGAGCCACATGTCAGTAGATCAAGTGTTTTTATTATTTATTTATTTATTTAAAATATTATGTATTTAAAATATTTACTTATTTATTTATCTGATTTATACCCCACCCCTCTGGCCACTCAGGGCAGCTTACAACACTATACCTATACCACTATATATTTTTACTCTGCCTTTCTTCTCCATCAATGGAAGTTTTTGCATCTGAGACGTTTGGGTTTTTCACACCTGGGTGGGAATTACCATTTTTTAATATCAAGTCTGGAAAACCAAAGGATGGTACCCACAATACCAATAGCTTTTTAGTCCAATATTGAGTATGCAATGGACAAATCAATGAAAATAACTTCAGAGATTCCCCCAATATGGAGGGGAATTATTTATTTATTTATTTATTTATTTATTATTACCATCATCATCATCATCATCATCATCATCATCATCTGATGCCACTCCAGCCAACTGTAGCAGAAGTGAGAGGAAGGGCAGCAGAGAAACTGGCTGTCTTTGAATCCTCTTCTTCCCCACACTTGGTACTTGGATCTGCTTGTTCCCCTCTTCCCTTCCCTTTCATTCTATGTATTTTTCTTTTAAAGGCTAGTTGCCCTTGCACTGAGTCAGTGAGAAGACCTAAGAGGGGATAAAGAGATGAAGGAACAGACTGAGAGAGAGGAAAACGTTTTTCATCCAGTCACGTTTCCAGATTGCTAAAGTAGCTCTGCTCTGGCCATCCAGATCTCAAGTGGCCACACCCTTACCAAGCTGCAAACACTATTTTTGAGCACCAATTGCCTCTCCTCTCTCTGCTGACTACTGTGTGTTTAGCTGAAGCAAATTAACTGGAGGAAACCCAATTTCCTGGACACGACTTCACAGCAAACCCATTCCCCTTTTCTCCTTTGCATAGTCATGCCCTCCATCTCTATAGAAAAAAAGGGGGGATTGCTGGGACTCAGGAAATTGTCCCTTCATTTTATCTTAGTCAAAATATGACTCATGTGTTTGTATGGAGCACAAGCACATCGTTTCATGAAAATCACAGAACCAATCAAAATTTAATTCAGGTGTCTTAAACTAGGCAAAACAATCACAAGTGAAATCATGATAATCCCTATTGTTTCCTACAGGTGGATGTGGGGCTCTGTATAAACCAGTGAGTTATTCATTTGACACATTCATATTCTGATTTACAGAGAGAACCCACAGAAGGCAGTTTGCAAGACATGTAGGAACAATGCAAAACAAACAAGACTTTAACATTAACAGCAAATTAAAAATGAGCAAGAACTAATATATACTAGAGATGGGAACGAAATGAAGTTTTAGTTCATTTCATTATTCGTTATTCATTTCATTACGTAACAAAACAAATAACAAACCCCAGAGTGGATTTAGAACAAAACAAAACAAAACAAAAAAATTGGTTTGGTTCAGTTCGGTTCATTAATGGTGGCATCAGAGATGTTTCCTACCTGGTGCTGGTCCTGGAGGTCTGGTCTTCCTGGCTGCAGGGAGGGGTGACCAGGGAAAAAAATGAGCGGTCTGCGCTGCAGCTGTAGCGTGGGACACATGGTTGGCAGTAAAAATTAAAATAAAATAAAATAATAAATAAATAAATAAATAAATAAATAAATAAATAAATAAATAAATAAATAAATATTTTTTTAAAAGAATGAGCACCAACCCGGCCCCAGGGGTGGCCGGGGTGGCGCCCTAAAATAAAGAAAAATATAAAAAATAAAAGAAGCATTGACCTGGCCCCAGGGGGGCTTGAAAAAAAAGAGGTGCTGGTCCCAAGCCAGCACCTCAAAAAGGCCCTGCCACAGGGGGCAGGATTGCCCCACCGCTGCTGCTGCCACCCCCGCCACCCAGTAAGGATGACTGAAGAAGATGATGATGATGTGGATGAGGATGAGGAAGCTGCCAGTCCAGTTTGTGCAGTTATTGTCAATGTCTATGGTTTTTAAAATTTATTTATATTTAATTTTCCCCCGCCTGCATGCTGTCAAATGGATTAAATCGCGCAAAGTGGGAAAAACGAATAACAAATTGACAAAACGAGAAAACAAATTTTTCCTAAAAAAAATCTTTAAAAACAAAACGAACCAAACCAAACCAAACCCTAAACCAAAACGAACCAAAAAGAATAACCAGTTTTTTAGTTCGTGCCCATCTGTAATATATACTGTAAGTAACACCATATTCAGTCTCACAACGTATGTTGTGTGTTAGAAAGCATGGAAAGGCATTCTGTTTAGTTTCCCAATACAGATTTGGTGTAGACACAACTATATTTCCAATGAAGTCCCCTTTAGGACAAATAGAAACCCAAGTATTACTCAAATATAGATAGCCCCGTCGTAATGAAGTACAGAGAACACTTGCATCCCTTCTGATAGTACTTTAATAATGTGGGAATTGGATTATGGAGGATTATAAGTAAAGCAGAGAGCACCACAGCCTTCAACTACCACGGTCAAGCCAACCCACTCAAAGTATTAAAATTCACACATATTCACAAGAGTATTTACTATATTAAGCCACAAGATTTTGGCTACAGTGTAATAGCCAAGCCCTTCTCCAGGTACCCCAAGATCCAAAAGGGGGGAAAACCCACAGCCCCAAAGAAACTGTGTTTCAATATCAAACAATGGGATGGTGTATTTGTGTAGTCATGGAGTAATTAGTAAACCTTTCATCTGGAGTTTGGGACTGTAAATTCCAAGCATGCTCCAAGGGAGGAAACCTGGAACCAGGCATTCCAGATCGCTTTAATTCACTTCATGCAGACAAAGTAGGCATGCACATCTGCCATGAATTTTTGGGACTCCATACAATATCTGTAATTGCCGCCCGCCGCCCGCCCCCCCCCACTATGGTGCAAAGCCTGAGCAAGTGGGATATTTACCCATGAAAGATTGCAATCTGTGTGATTTGTGTAAGTGGTTCAATAAAAGTACAGTGGTACCTTGTATAAAGGAATTAATTCATTCCAAATGAAATTATGTTAAGCAAATTTTCCTTTATACAGATTTCCCATAGGAATGCATTGAAAACAGAGTGATCCCTAATTGCGACCATTTTTATGTTGTACGGATTCGTCCCATAGACAATTTTGTTAAGCAAATTTCCCCTGTCTCTGGAATTTTTTATGTTGTACAGATTTTATGTTATACAAACCGTTTGTTATACGAGGGTCCACTGTATCACCGTACTCTTGGGGCTGTGCAATCCTGAACAACAACATATTTTCCAAATTCCCCAAGATCAGCAGTAAACTCTGCTGAATGTTTAGGGTAGACAAACCAAAAATAGTTTGGCCACCCAAAGATGTGTCAACACTCTTCTAGTTACTTGTAGAGATGTGATTGGTTACTGAGCCCTTCCAAAATATAAACATTAGCATCCAAGGAACAGTTCAGAAATGTAAATACTTAGATTATCCTGTTATAAAAGCAACACAACACCAAGTGATAAGCCTTTTAACAGGCAACCAAAGCCTTGAGGGAAGCAACAGAGCTCTTCAAAGCTAGAAGCTTAAACATTAATCTTGGCAGCAACTCAAAAAGGAGGGAGGGGCAAGCAGCATTCTGAATAAGGATTAAACCCTGGTATTTCCCCCCCCCCTTGTCTTCCACTTCTGAGCTGGAATACAAAGATGGGAAGTCTTTACCAACTCCAAAGTTCTCCAGAATCAAAAGAGGAATTATCATCTGCTACGACCAAGGAACCACAGAGAAGTTCAGCTAAATATGCTAAGTGTAAGATGAAGGGAAAGTATACTTTGTGAATTTTTCAATACAGGACATGGATCCTTTAGGCCTATATCTAGTTTTCTCTGAATGGGAAAATCAGATATTTTAAAAAGCAGACCCTGTTTAAAGGGATTCAGGGAAACTCTTGGGGCCTCAGAAGGCACACCTTCCATGTTCTTTTTTGGTCTTTGTTTTTAATGATGCATAAGCAGCTGTCTTTTCACTCACCAACTCCAGGACCCTTCGCCAGCAGCCGCACACTGAAAACAATAAGCTGTGATGCAAGAGAAGTACACCCTCCTTGAATTCTATGTTTTTACTATCAGGTAATAATAAAAATCATCTGGTCCTTAGCAGGTTTGAAAATTAGGCAAATACAACCTCAGACGAACAACATAAGAACATAAGAACAGCCTTGCTGGAACAAGCCACAGCCCATGTAGGCCACCATTCTGTCTCACACAGTGGCTCACAATTTGCTTCAGGGTATTCCCAAGCAGATATCTGTCTTCACCTGCTTATGATTCACCTGCTTCTCTCTCTAACCTGGAGGTTGTCCTTAGGCATCCAGAATGATAGCCATTGATACCCTTGTTCTCCATGAACCTGTCTAATCCTTTATTAAAGCTGTCAAGGCTAACAGCTGTCAAGTTCCATAGACCAGTGATCCTCTGGGTGAAAAATTACTTTCTCTTATTTGTTTGAAATCTAGCAACTAAAAGTTTCATGCAGTGACCACTAGTTCTAGTGTTGTGCGATAGGGAAAACAACTTTTCCTTATCTACTTTGTTGGCACTGTTTATGATTTTATAAACTTCAATCAGGTCACCTCTTAGACACTGTTGTTCAAGAGTGAAGAGGCCCAGCCATTGCAACCTCAGAAGGGGTTCTGTCACCTAATCATTCTGGTTGGCCTCCTCTGCACTTTTTCCATTTCCATAATACCCTTCTGGAGGTATGGTGACCATAACTGTACAGAATACTCCAGATGGGACCTCACCATAGATTTATAAAGAGGCAAAATGACACTTGCTGACTTATGTTCTATACCAGGCCTGCCCAAAGTCCGGCCCAGAGGGCAAATCCGGCCCGTCAGGCCATTCTGAGTGGCCCGTGGCTGGCTGGCCCGCCCCTCCCTCCCCCTCCTTCACCCCATGTTTTTTTTAAAAAAAAATATTCCACCAACACTGACATCGCTGGGAAGCTTGAGGGGCTGGGCGGGCTGGCTGGCCGGTGAGCAGAAGCGTGTGGGGCTGGGTGGGCGGGCGAGGGGGCGGGCCGTCACCACCAGCACCTCCGGGAAGCTTGTGGGGCTGGGCGTGCGCACCGGGGTGGGCCGCCGCCACCGGCATCACCGGGAACCTTGTGAAGCTAGGCACGCATGCGGGGGTGGCAGGGTCAGGGAGCAACCGGCCCCTGACACATTCTCAGCCACCAAATATGGCCCTCCTTACAAAAAGTTTGGGCACCTCTGTTCTACACCCTTCCTAATGATCCCTAGCACTGAGTTTGCTTTTTTCACTGTTGCGGCATACTGGGTTGACACTTTCATTGAGCTGTCCACCAGGACACCAAGGTCCCTTTCCTGGATTGTTGCAGAGAGTTCAGACCCCATCAGTTTATAAATGTAATTGGGGGAGGGGAGTTGCCCCAATGTGCATCACTCTGCACTTGCTAATGTTGAAGCTCATTTGCCAATGGTTTGCCCACTCTCCCAGTGTCAAGAGATCCCTCTGGAGCTCCTCACAAGTCAAATGCTTTGAAAAGCAAGCCAAATACTTTGTTAATATCTAATGAAATGAGACCTGCCCTAACCCCTTTTGTTATTTATTCCATGTATTACATTTAACGCCTTACAAGTCTCCATTCTTTTGTTTGGTTTAGGTACCAACATTTTCCTAAAATTACTATAATACCCTGGACCCAATTCATCAGTTCCTGGTGCCTTCTTTATTTTTAAGTTATTAAGCATTTCCTCTATCTATTCCCTTATTGACTGCTCCATTATATCTCTATTCTCTATCCATTTATTGATGTCTACTCCCCACCTTATTTTCTATATACTCCTTAATTTTTTTCTAGGGGTGATCTCCCTGCAATGCATAATTTATTAAAGAAGTCTCAAAAGATCTTACATTTATCCCTTATCAAATTGGTGATTATAATTATTATCACATAATAATCAATCTCTCCTATAAGATTCTTCACTTTTTTAGCTTGTGCAGCTCTGGCCAACATCCTTTAATTTTTATTAGTAAATTCAAAATACTCTTTTCTCAAATGTATTAAGTTCTATTTTTCCTTTTCCATATTATCTAATTATTTCATTTTTGCCAATAGGTCTGTTATAATTCTGTTATCTATACTTATAATTCTTTCCAAAACCTGTATTTGTTCCTTAGCCTTTTTGTGTGTTTTTACTCTTTTCAAGTTATATAATTATTAATGACAAATTTTATAAATTGTTTAAGATCCTTTTTTGTTTTTACCTTTGCAGTTTTTCCTCCAACACTTCCATGTATTTCAAAGTGTTTTCCTTCAACTTCTTCTCTACAAGAAAATACAATACAATATGAGTTTTTCCTCATAGAAAATGGCATGCTTTGTTCACCTTTTTTTTCTTTTTGGATTTCTGATCCTACGTTAAACAAATCTATTGCGGCCAGTATCCTGATCAATTTTTCATGTGCAAAACAATGTGAAAATGTGCCTGTGAAGATTCTAAGTCATCCAGGTGAGGTTATATGGAAGGTGAGTCATGGCAACTGGACTTCTTTTCTTAAGAGATCGAAATGTTTCACTGCTCATCCAAGCAGCTGCATCAGTCTGAGGAAAGTTAGTGGTGACTCCTCCATTTTTATAGTTCACCTTCATTTCACATCACCCTGGTCTGAATAGGTTCATAAGTTTGACAATGGCCTGAATAGGCTGATGAGGTGGACAATAGCCTAATGACTTTCAGCATCTTAGGCCACTGTCCACCTAATGAGCCTATTCAGGCCATTGTTAGTTAGTTAGTTAGTTAGTTAGTTAGTTAGTTAGTTAGTTAGTTAGTTAGTTATATTCCACCCAAATTTCCAGAGGAACTCTGGGCAGTTCACAACAAAGTAATCCATACAAATAAGTAATACAAAACATATATAAAACAAAACAAAACAAAAACCAATCAATAAGAAAATTAAAATCAATGAAAATATGGGATATAAAATTGTGGCAAAAAAGGAAAAGGTGAGGAAGGACAGCTTGAATTCTACCACTGAGCTGTACTCCTCCCTCCACCATGGAGATGAATCAACTCCAAATTGGAAATCTGGTTCCAGAAACATTTATAGATAGAAACAAGAGAACTGGTTTGCACATGAGGCCCCACATTCAAGACTTAACTCCCACATCCTGCTTTGGCCTCATCTTTGTGTTGGAGTCATATGTAAACTGCCCCTAATTCTTCTCTATCGTTGTTTGTCTTCTGCAGTTCAGCTCAACAGAAATAGGGATGTAGCAAAAATATAACAACACCTTTGAATCACAGGGAGTTGTTATGCAAAAGTAAAAAAGCAATTTGTCTGCCTATATTTGCATGTCAGTTACGAACTCTTTTTCTTAAACATAGGATATGTTCTTTGACAATGCGTAGCTTGATATGCCTGCTTTCATTGCTCTTCATTGTGATCCCATCATTACATGGCCTTTGAACGTGGCACTTTCCGACTCGTGAGTCCTTCTCATGTTCCTATATAATGGCAATAGATATTAATAATTGGAAGGGAAGGGAGGAAGATCTGCTTCACACTTACTTTGTTTCCAGCTAATGCCACCGTGTATTATGTTACATGAATGATAAACCCTAGTTTCAGTTTCTCCTGCTGTGCTGGCTAGATTTTAATTGGATATTATCTGATACAGTAATTCTCACTTTTCACAGTTGTGTTCTTTTCTCTGTGTGTGCAATTTTGCAATGCCCTTGAAGTGTATAGCTTAATAAATCAGCAATCTTCAATGAGGAAAAAATGCAAAGGAGAAGAGATCACCACTGGGCAAAAGTAGGTCACCTAGAAGCTGGAAAACACAGGTAGGGTTTAGCCACTTCTCTCACCCATCAAACATTTGACACTAGATTAAAACAGCATCAAATAATCCTTTGTATTTACAGGGAATATAAATTGGCTTTCTTAATTTCCAGTCTACGCAGTTGGTCACTTTCACTTAAACACTGGCAGAACGCCAATCATTGTTCATTTTTACCAACAGGCAAACTATGCAATTATTTTCTGTAAATGGGTTTATTTCCAAATACACTCAGTGACTAACATCCTTTTGTTTAGCATAGTAAGCAACTACAGTAATACCACTGAATCAGTTGAGAGGTTAACTGATCAAATTCCACTCATTCAATGGGTCTACTCTAGTAATGACTTACTGTACTAAGCAACAGGATTTCAACCAGTGCCAAAATTATGTTGCTTAGTGTAGTCATTTGTACTGGATTAAGGCCCATTGAATCTATGTGGATTTAGTCAAATCCTCCATAAATTCCACTGATTGAAATGGGCCTGCTTTGAAGGTAACTCACTATGATAAAGTAAGTCACAGTTAAAGTAGGCTCATTTGAATCAATAGAGTTTACGGAAGAGCTAATCCACCAAATTCCTGTTGAATCAATGCCAAACTGTAACTGGAGTGTGATTAAGCAACAGGATTTTGGCCAGAGTCTATTCCTTTTGGTACCCAATCTCACTAGGTTTCTGTATTCAGCTCTTAGTGGAACTGAAAAGATATATATTTTCTGTCTGTCTTTCTGTCTCTCTGTCTCTTTCTCTTTCTCTGTCTCTGTCTCTATCTCTGTCTGTATGTCTCTCTCTCTCTCTCTCTCTGTCTCTCTCTCTCTCTCTCTCTCTCTCTCTCTCTCTTATAGATAGATAGATAGATAGATAGATAGATAGATAGATAGATAGATAGATAGATAGATAGATAGATAGATAGATAGATAGATAGATAGATAGATAGATAGTACTGGTACTGATGGAAGAAGAGAAATAATTGAATTTGACGAAACAAAAATGTTTTGCCTGTATGGAATCATAATGTGGATGGAGGGTAAACGTGTTTGCCTTTCTCTTGGGTATTTTTTGTTATAGTAGGTGGGAAAAGCCACAATGTTTAACATTAATGGCTTCTGTGGGAAAATACTACAAGACAGAGGCTTTGCATATGTTTGTTATAAAAATATAAAATTATGTGTGATGTGTTTCTCAAAGTGAGTTTTAGTGTGTTTGTTTTTCTGAAAAGAATAGTGCAGTATTAGAAGTTGGAAGAATTGCTTTGTCGAACAAAAACTACCAGAACCCTACATGGCAGACAGTGAGTAGTCCACAATCACTTAATATAGTCCCTATAACTGGGCAGAGCAACCTCCCTAGCGTGTTCTTTATATAATCATACTGACTTTGCTACTTCAATGTAAAACATACAGTATATGCTAGAGTCTAAAGGGGATTTCACACCCATTTAGTTGTGGATGAAGATCCTGTTATGTATTTTAAACCATGGCAGCTATAAACCTCATTAATATCTATAAAGTATTTCTCAGTGAAACTTCCCAGCCCCATGAAATATGACAGTAAGTACAGGTACCATATGCCCTATCGTGTGTGTGTGTGTGTGTGTTGTGTTGTTACAGTTGTGACTGACTCTTCATCACTCCATGTCCATGGAGTTTTCTTGGCAGGAATACTGGAGTGGTTTGCCAGTTCCTACTCCAGGCGCCTACAACACCTGCTATTCCCTGGTGGTCTCCCATCCAAGTACTAACCAGGGCCGACCCTGCTTAGCTTTCGAAATCAGGCGAGATCGGATGTGCTCAGGGCATCTAGGCAGCTCGATATGCCCTATTACCTGCCATAAATGCAAACATCTGGACTTTATCTACATTCACAGTGGTTATCAAAGGATATGTGGCAATTTTTCCTTTGTTTGTGCTGCTTCTGAGCCCTGTTTTCTAGAATGTAATAACTTGATAACTCCATTCAGTTGTTTACAAATATGGAGGTTGATGCACGTGTCAAGCAAAGAATCTGTTGATGGAGAGATCCTATGGTCCGTGAAATTCAGGGTACTGATTCACATGGGGAGCCTCCACAGACAGCAGGATTCTTCCTCTTCATATTTGTTGCTTCCATGTATAGCATGGCATGACAATGAAACCAAGGGGGCGGGGGGGGGGGAGGGAGATGAGAATGCTCTCCTCTGTGCATGGGTTTCTAACACATGAATGTGGCTAATAACTTCCCAGTATCTTGTATCTGTCTTCCATTCTGTTCTATTGCATTGTATTGTGTTGCTTTTATTAAGTAACTTGACATGAAAGCAATAAACTTTGTTTGTTTGTTCAAGTATGGTATCAAAAACGATCATTTCCTTATCAAACCATTGCTATCCTTCAGTGTTTTATAATGGCTCTACATCTCGTGAAATTAGCATGCTTAGCGACAGCAGAATACAATTACAGTTTTGTTAGTTATTCAATTAGAGTGATATCTGGGCCCAAGTCATCTTGCCTAATTAACAATGGAATAATGCAAAATGTAACTTTTGGAGGTGAACTGCCCAGATAATGTCACTGTAGACATTATATGTTGCTCACTGAATTGTGTGGCTCAGCATCCAATTGACAATCTTCTATGGCAACTTAATTTGTCTCTAAAACTTATGTAATTCATGCACCAATGAAAAAGAAAGTTGGCATCTGCTTTCATCCTGGTCAAACTGTAGTGGTGAACACTTCAAGGCTTTCCAGTTACTGTTAGGCCATTGCTACATTTTGTATCTTCTGTCTTCTGAAATACTGGTGGCTTTTCACAGTTAAGTGTCATTTTCAGATTTAATGAGTATCCCTCCTAGAACTTCATCCATTTAGGAAAACGGTGAACAATAGAGATGGGCATGAAATGGAAAAAATAGTGTTTCATTTCATTTCGTTTCGTTTCGTTTCCTTTCATTTCCTTAGAAGTTTTGTTTCATTTTGTTAGTAACATTTCCCCCCAAAATGAAATGAAATGAAATGAAACTATTCAGGATTCCCGTTGACACTGCAGGGGGTTTCTGCTTCCCCGACACAGCAGGGGGCAGACAACATGAGTGCTGATTTCACCCCTCGCCCTGTCTGCTCCCTACTGTGTCCTTGGAAGCCGGGATCCCCCAACAGCAGGGAAATGAGAGGGTGAGCAGTGAAGTCAGTGCTCACCCTGTCAGCCCCCTGCTTTGTGGGGAAGCTGGGATCCCCTCAACACAGCAGGTGGATCCTGGCTTCCCCGACACAGCAGGGGGCTGACAGGATGAGCACTGACTTCACCGCTCAAGTTGTCAGCCTGCCCTGCTTTGTCCTTCGAAGCCAGGATCCCCCCAACACATCAGGAGGCTGAGAGGGTGAGCAGTGGTCAGCGCTCACCCTCTCAGCCCCCTGCTGCTGTGCCCTTCTCAGCCAGGCAAGGGGTGGGTAGGTGGTGCACCCATTTGACCCTTGCCTGGCTGAGAAGGGAAAGTATGGAGCAGGGTTTTTGAATTCTGCACTGCAACAGCAAGGGTGCTCCTGTGGCACAGAATTCAAAACCTTGCTCCACTGTCTCTTCTCAGCCAGACAAGGATCGAGTGGGTACACAAGCTGCCCGCCCCTTGCCTGGCTGCGAACGGATAGTGGAGCAAGGTTTTGAATTTCCCACTGCCTGCTCTATTCTCCCGCTATTGTCTCAACCTCCAACCCCCCAGGTGGTTTTTTTTAAAATAGCTCAGGCTCTGGGGAGGCAACAATGGGAGAACAGAGCAGGCAGCGGGAAATTCAAAACCCTGCTCTGCTCTCCCATTCCGACCACCACCACCCAGCTGGTTTTGACAGATCAAATGTCAAAAACAGCTGGGTGGCAGTGGCCAGAACAAGAGAGCGGAGGAGGGAAATTCACAATTTTTTTCATTTCAAAAGTAACAAATTGTGTTTCATTTCATTTTGTAACAAAACACTGTCTGCTGATTTGTTACATTATGAAACGTTTCATAACCTTATGACACAATGAAACAGCATTTCATTTTTCATTATGTGCCAATATCTAGTGAACAGCATCAGGCCTAGGAGAGAATCCTGTTACACCCCACTAATCATGTTTTTCCAGGATGACAATCATCCATTGCCAAGTTCTCTTTGGATATCACCCAGTTATAAATCCACTTATGGTACTATCATCTAGCCTACATTTTACCTATCCAATCACCATGACCTATCCAATTGCCATGATCCCCACTACTCCCATCTTTATCTGTTTTTTCTCCTGTGAAATTCAGACCAAGAAAATTCAAACAATACAAGAGACCAGAACATGTGTGCAAAGCCAAGGAATTCAAGTCAAACCAGACGTTGCAGAGAAAGATAAACATGAAGAAACAGGAAGTAAATAAAAGGGAGTCTCTGTCCAGTTAAATGTTCTATTACAACATGACCAAACTTTAACCCTAAATATGCAATGGTCCCTTTTTTGGCACAACTACCCATTTAAATAGTCATAAACATCTATCATGAAGTGCAACCAAGATAATTTGGTGGGTGAGAAACACATGCCTAGACATATCACTGTACAGTACAATTCTTTTCCGATGCAAATGCTTACCACTACTAAAAGCACATTTCACTCCTTGTATTATAAAAACGGCTCACTTTTTAGCAATCACCACTGATGTGTACGTTTTCATGGGCAAATCAATGGCTATCTTAGATCTTCTTAACCTTGGAGCACTCCCATTGGCATGCCTATTCTACATGTTTTAGATGTTTATTGGTGGGCCAGCTGTGCCTGTAGAACAAGTGTAGCAACCTGAGTACTATGTTGGCGTCAGTCCTGGACTGTGCCATTTTACACATGAATGGCTACATGGCAGCCTGTCTGATAAATGCAGATTGCAGACAGAAACATCTCCAGAAATTCACTGAAACAAAAAAAAAACAGTCAACTGGCAGAGTCCCATGCCAAGCTCTTGTTCCCCGCTTGGGACTTGTACTGCTGTTCACTGAGTTGGCTATTCTTGTTTATATATTTGGGATGATTCCAGTCTCCTTTTCATCCAAGTGAACAACATGCAATTTTGTGCAGCGATATTACTCATCCAGAAGATCTTAACTCATTACTAAGCCTTGCCAAGAATGATGACACCAATATGAAATGTGTGAAGGAAACTGATAGTGCTCTGCTTTTCAAATCCCAGCTATTCAAGGGTTGAACACAATCATAGCATACAAGAAATTGAAAAAGGAAGTGTTGTCACTGTCAAATGGCAAAAGAAACTGACACTTGTCCTTGCCCAAAGAGAAAAAATTGAGACAAAAAGCCACTGTCCCCTTGGGCTATTTTAAACAAAGAGCAAGGAGCAGAAACTCTCAAAAATTATATTTTAAGTTAGAAATAATATAAGTTGCAAAGAGGTACATCTCTCAAAACCATGTGGAACACATTAAATACTGTTCATTACTTCAGAGAGAGAAATAAAAACATTAAATACTACTAATTAGAACTCTGGCCATAGACTTCTAGCATTAAGTACAATTAAAACACTAAGATGGAGGGGGCAGGCAGAAGGTGCTCAGCCCCCTTAACTTTCATGACTGTTTCCTTAGCTACTATTTTGAGAATGCTTCAGGTTTAGATTTATTAAAACCAGGGAGACTAAGGGGTAAACCTTATGAAATGTATTAACCTCCTACTTCTCCCTTTTGATTCAAGGACTGCATGAACCACCTCAAAGATGTTCATTATCTTGTAGGTAAAGGCACTCTCCCTCTATCTTTCAATCTTTCTCCTCTCTTGCTTAATATATCTGCGTTCTACTTCATGGCCTCAAACATCCCGTAGACCAATTTCAAACAAATAAAACTAAAGACCAACATAAGATAAAACATGAAGAGCTCAATCACAATAAAACAGAGCAGACTAGGAACAATCAATATAGCAGGTATATAAACTCAGTTTGGGTATTGCATTTTTATTAAATGATTTTTCCCAAAGAAGACTAGCCTACTGTGTGGAGAATGAAATGAATTTATTTTGTAGGGTGTGCAGCCATTTACAGTCAACACCAAACCACCAACCCATATTGCAGATAACTGGAAATGCAAATCAAGAGCCAAAGACATCTAGTTTTCAAGTAATATTTTTCAAAAGAGGTTTTGCCCTGGGGTGGCAAATTAGCTAATCTGTACCGTCCCTGTCATTGGGAGTACTGGTGATATTGCTTGCATAGGCAGAGACAATTTATGCTGAATTAAATAAAATAAATCAACATATGCTTGATTTTCTGAACTGCATCCTGAATTCAGAAAGAATTGGGTAAAAGTGATGAACACAATCCTACCTGGACTACAGGGGTAATGAATGAATTCAGTTTATTTCTTTAGCACATAGGCCATGGTAAATTACATAATCAAAATAATATAATGCAATACAATAGAGAATAATGAGATTTGAATCAAATTTCCAGAGATCTAAAATGCATTTTACATATCTAAGCAAAAAAAAGTTAGTAGACTCAACTGTACAAGGGTAATTAAGTGACAAAGGGTAGAGGTACCAAACTTTGCTTTATGACACTTAACTTTAGTCCTTATTGGGCTGACCTGAACCAGGACATGAGTCATGTATTCATACTTTGCAGAAAAACTAATAATGGTTTTCAGACCATATACGTATATAAATATTCAGTCTACAAACTGTTTCTCAAACATGTTAAACTATGTGCAATACAGTGATCCCCTGCCCTTTCGCAGTTCATATTCTGCAGTCCCGCTATATTGTGGCACCACAGTACCCCAAAAGGGCTTGAGGGAGGGGGGAAGGTTTTAAAAGCCAGGGCTTTTTAAACCTTTCCCCCTTCCCCAATCTCCAGGCTCCAACTGATTGGCGCTGGGGTGGGGAAACATAAGTTTTTTCTCCCCCACCCCAGCGCCAATCAGCTGGAGCCTGGGGCTTGCCTCCATGGAGGCATCGTGTACCGCTTCTCCCCCCTCAGGGTGCTGGGAATCCGTGCACGATCTTTAAAAGGCTTTCAGCCATGGAGCCAAGCACTTGACTCTGCAGGAGAAAGCCCCTTTTAAACATTGCATGCCATTCCCCTGCAACCCCCCCCCGGGGTATGGGAAGCTACACACGATCTTTAAAAGGCTTTCAGCCACGGAGCCAAGTGCTTTGCTCCACGGCCAAAAGCCCTTTTTAAACATCATGTGCTGCTCCCCCACACCCCGCCCCATGCTGGGAAGTGGCGCACAGTGTTTAAAATTGTGGACTCCCCAGGCCTTACCCAACATGCATCTGCATATTGCAGATTTTCAATGATCACCCTAACCCCCAAATAGACAGGGGGTTACTGTAATAGTAATTTAGAATGATACTTTCCATATATTTCGCATTATGCATTTGTAGACCAAATATGAAAACTCCAATATGAAAAAGGTTAAAGTAGTCACAATGCAGGAAGTTTTCCAAGACCAAAAAGCATTCTTCAAAACAGAAGCCTAGATATCATATGTCGTATGTATCAGAAAACAAACTAATTTTAACGAAACTCAGAATTAGTTACATTTCATTGACCATATTTCAATTCAGAAATATCCCCTTCCTTATACACTTTCCTGCCAGTTTGCAATTTCTCCTTATCTTGGAGGGCAAAATATGTTAGCTGCTTGGTAACCTTTCTGACACACTCAAAGAAAAGGAGGGGCAGTTAATAATATTTGGCCTGAAAGGTACAGTGAAAGAAGCAATCCTATTACAAGTTCAAAAAAAAAAGATCTCATTCTAGATTGTAACAGACAGTTTCAGGGCTAGGTGAAAATCATTTATTTGAATTGTACCACAGAACCTCTCTTTCAGTAATATCCAGAAAGAAGCTGACCAAATCTGGAAGAGTGTGTGTGTGTGTGTGTGTGTGTGTGTGTGTGTGTGTGTGTGTGTGTGTGTGTGTGTGTGTGTGTGTGTGTGTGTGTGTGTGTGTGTGTGTGTGTGTGTGTGTGTGTGTGTGTGTGTGTGTGTATAGGAAATTGAGACTGTAAAATGAAACCCTGCCCTTAATATTGTGTCAAGGACAGTGAGTTGATATACAACCTCGACACAGTATATGAAGACATTGGGCCTGAGAAACTTGTGTGTAAAATGCTTGGTTCTCCCTACATGGGTCTTTCACATAGCTTGCCTTTTGAGAACACTGCTCTTCACTTTATAATGTTAATGTGATGTAGAGTGTAAGATATGTATTGTGTAGGTACGCTGAATGACAAAAAAGTTGTAGCTACTTCCAGCACTTTATTAAATGTGCACCTCATGTTCAACTCTTCGTGGCTCCTGTGTAATATCTGAAATAGTTTTCGCAATATACTCCTGAAACAGGCCCAGAATTCTACAGAGCTGTAGTGGAATAATCTCATATACTGTTTATCTAACTAATACCTATAACAACAACAGCATATAATACATATAACAACAACAAAATCCTAACTAATAACAACAAAAAAATCCTTAAGAGTAATTTGCTAAGTAATTAACAGAGATGACTTGAGAATTCTGTCTCTTTAAATTGTTTTATGTCTTGCTTTTCTCAAGGCATCTCATTTAATTGTAAACTGAATTTTGTTACGTTCACATTAAAAAGAAGAATCTGCATGGATCCTGAAAGCAACATTAAACTAGAATACATATTTTATGTCCTTGTAGAAATAAAGAAGGCTAAAAGAGAAAGTTGTGCTTTTCATAACCAGAAAATCATAAGCGGAACATGAAAATCATATTTTTAAGCAGTAGCTGCAATGTTTAGTTCTAATCAATGCATATTAAATTTTCAGAAAATACATTAGACGACTACTGCAACCTTTATATTGTCCTAATAAGCTGGCTTATTTCCCATGAAATGCAAAAGTGTTCCAGAGTGCTCAGCTGGGCTTACTGCTACAAACATAGTGAACAGCAGTGTGGGGACCTTTCTTTGAGAGGTATGCTTCTTGGAGAGTTCTGGTGAAGGCACACCATCCTGACTTCACCATATTGCATCCCTGAGAGAAAGTGACCTTCTGTTTCCTCTGCACCTTCACTTTGAGGCAGGACAAAAAGGCTAAAGGGCACTTTTTTCCCTATTACAAGCAATGTTTTCATAACATGCTCCAGTCTCTGCTTATGAACAGTAGATGCAATAAACAACCCTCTGGGAGGAGCTCAGCGGTTCTTCTTTGTCCTTTCATCCTACGCAGAGCTCTCCCCAGCTGGCTGGTGGAAAAGCACCTTGTCTCTGTCTCTTTCTTTCTGTAAGATCAGTTTACTTGGAACTTTCCCAGCAACCCCCCCCACAGCAGTATAGCCTTGAGGGCACCATCTCTAGAAGACAAGAAATTGAGAAGACTTAAGAGAGAAGATTCCCAAACAGCACGGGTGGAACAAATCCAGACGAAAAGCAAAAGAGAGAGAATGACAGGGAAAGTTCTGAGCTGTGGGAAACATGGGTGTGGCAAGCCCTGTGAAAATGATCCATTGAGATGTTTGCTAGGAATGGGGGAAAGTGAGAAAAAAATTTCCTGCCCCGCCATCACGCGAATAATTTTTTTCTATTCATGGTCTTATAACGATGTTTTTTTTAATGATGATTTCCTTTGTCTATTTTTATTGTTATTGTTCTTATTGATTCCTTTGTTTTGTGTTTTTGTTGTAAACCGCCCGGAGTTCCTCTGGAAGACGAGCAGTATATAAGTATTAAAATAAATAAATAAATAAATAAATAAATAAGAAATGGATAGGGTTGCAAAAAGTAAAGGAGAAAAAAGTGGTTCTGCTTATTTTTGGCTCCATCCTCACTGACTTGATGAGTGTGGCTTCCAAAGAGTGCCCCTATTAAAGCCTAGCACACAAAAATGTGTTCTTTCTGTTTCTGCTACAACAGAACACAGCAGATGTGTCACTGGAAGCTGTAGCACATCTGCCCTTTGCAACTTTTCCACTTTGTTACAGATTATCAGTATGAGTCCCATTTACTGGGAATTTAGCACAGGATTTGGTAAAGGTAATAAATCATGATTTAATAGTTATTTTATTTATTTAAAATATTGCTATCTCGCCTTTCTCGACAAAAAGACCTTCAATAATAGATAGGAAAAAAATCTGCAAGTATGAACCCCTCTGTAGCTACCCAGATTCTTGAAGGCAGCTCTTCTGGCATGTGTAATTTTTTATAATGTTTTATACATCTGCAAAATTAAAACGTCAAAAATCTTTTTCATATCTAACTCATCTTTGATCACTAAAAAGTAAGTCATCACAAACTCAGATCCACCTTAATCGCATTTTACCAGGTTATAGTAGTAGTATTTTTTTGCAGAATTGTTTTTCAAGACACGTTGTCTAGAACTTTGTACTTTTGTTCTGAAAAGTAAGGAATAAATTATTTTAATATACAATTTAATTATTGTTGATACTCATGTGTGTTTATTTCATTAACCTGTGATAAAGGCAACCTGAGACTAACAAATGTGATTGCAAGATAGGATTTAAGTTGATATTGTTATGTGCCATGAAGTCACTTGTGACCTGCTCAGCTCTTGCAGAACCAAGCCAGTGGACACTTTTAGGGTGTCAGCTCATCTCGTCTTCCTCTATTTGTGCTGCCTTTCCCCTTTCCCAGCATTATTATCTTTTCCAGAGAATTCTGTCTTCTCATGTGCCCATATTAGAAGAGTCTCTGTTGTAACATTTTTTTGCCTTCTGAGATAGTTCAGGCTTGATTGATAAGGGACACTTTTTTTGTCTTTCTGGGAGTCCAGGGCTCCACAAAGCTCTCCTCACGCACCATATTTCAAGCAAAAGCCCCCCCCCCCTTTCACACACCATACATGATGATCAGAATCACTGGATGATCTCCAGTGACACATCCAGTGACACTTGATTATCTTTTCTAGCTCCTTCATTGCTGCCCTTCCTAGCACCAGTCTTATTCTGACAGTTACTTCACGTCCACTCTCATCCCGGGAGGAAGTTTGTTGCGTGTTGATGTCGGTCACAGTCACATGGTCTTCTTCCGGTTCCGTCCCTGTTCCCATGTACGCACTGGCATCACTGATGATACCAGCATGACTGTTTCTGCACATCCCCGTTCCGTGATGAGATGTGAAATTCCATGCCTTTGTTCTCCGGGTTTTTTTACCCAATCTTCCATTTTTCAATGTTTCGATTCTCCAAAGCCTTGCCTTCAATGCGCTACTGAGCTAAGTTTGAGGCATTTGTCTTTTAATCTCTCTGCACTGCGTTGCTGACTCCATAGGGAATGTACTGGCGAATGGCACTTCACACTCCGGCCACTAGATGGAGAATGGCATGTTGCGTGACGAGCCTTACCTCAAGGGCACTCGTATCGGAATGAGAAGCGAGATGAGGATATTCCCAAGGCCAGGAAGGGGACTCTCTCATCCCGCTTAGATCGCAGTTCAGGGGGCGTGGTCAGGATGAACTCCCCTCATCCCGCAATGGACGTGCAGTTAGATTTCTTCATACCGGTCGCAAGCGGGTCTGCGAACAGCAATGAGATAGATATGAAGTATCAGCCTCTAACTGCAGAATAAGATGTGGTCTCCCATTTGGATTGAAGCTTGAATCAAGGTCTACATAAATTTCTAACAATTTCATTTTTTTCATTATCAGCATTAAAGTTGTGCAGTTCTTCTGTAATCATGATTTTTGCCTTAACATTCAGTTGCAATCCTGATTTGGCATCTTGTTCTTTTGCTTTTCCTACCAAGTTGTTTCAAGTCCTTTCTGCCTCTGCCAGTAACATGGTGACATCTGCATATCGTAAATTAGTGATGTTTCTTCCACCAATTTCCCCTCCTCCTTCGTTTGAATCCAGTTCAGCTTTCTGAATGATCTGTTCTACATCAGACTGAACAGGAAAGGGGATAAAATGTTCCCTGCTATTTGCTGTTGATCTTATAGTCCAAATGTTTGTGAAGTCAGCCTATACCCCAATTCCAAACAAACAGCACCAGCCTATATTGTGCCAACTCATGGCTACAGCTCAACCATTTTCCAAAAGATAACTTTTTTTTACAAAGTCAACTGGCAGAAATTCAGTACAACATTGGATGGAATTACTGTGAACGTTTGCCTTGTTCCAGAAGCCTTTGACCAGTTCAATGAAGTAATGAAAGATAATCTCAACTGTCCAAAAACCAACTACTTCCAAAGCATAGCACAAGAAACAATCACCCAAAGGAAGAATTATTTTACACAATTTGAACAAAATCCTTTGACGAACCAACACGTTATTAATTTCTTCAGATTCAGAAACTAAAAGTGATTGTTGTATAAAACCATGGAAGAAATATACATGTCAAGAAAAACACAGACCTGACTTACCTGGTCTGGCGTTGTGGGACGCAGCCCGGCCGGTGCGTGGTTGCCCTAAGATGGCGCCTGGCCCAGCGCGCCCAAACGCCACGCCAGGCTTTGGAGCCAATCCCAGACGCCCGGCGGGCTTTGCGTTCGCGGGCATCCGGGCTGCTGGCCGGCCCGCGCAGGCGCAAAGCCGCCGCCGGCGCCTGCCCCTTAAAAGGGGCTGACCACCCGGAAGCCCGCCATTCGGCACAGGCTTCCACATTGCTAACCTCGGCAGCGCAGCAGCGGGAGAGGTACCGCTTGCCAGCTGAGCTGCCGGGGTAGCGCAGCAGCAACAAGCAGCGCTGCTGCTGCGCTGCTACAAAAAAAAAAAAAAACCGCACGCCGCAGCAGCAGGTAAGGTGCCGCTTGCCAGCTGGGCTGCCGGGGTAGCGCGGCAGCAGCAGTAGCTCTGCTGCTGCGCTGCTGCGCTAGCCAGCTGGGCTCCCCGGTGGCGCAGCAGCAGGTAAGGTGCCAGCTGGGCTGCCGGGGTAGCGCGGCAGCAGCGAGTAGCTCTGCTGCTGCGCTGCTGTGCTAGCCAGCTGGGCTCCCCGGTAGCGCAGCAGCAGGTGAGGCACCGCTTGCCAGCTGGGCTGCCGGGGTAGCGCGGCAGCAGCGAGTGGCTCTGCTGCTGCGCTGCTGCGCTAGCCAGCTGGGCTCCCCGGTAGCGCAGCAGCAGGTGAGGTACCGCTTGCCAGCTGGGCTGCCGGGGTAGCGCGGCAGCAGCGAGTAGCTCTGCTGCTGCGCTGCTGCGCTAGCCAGCTGGGGCTCCCCGGTAGCGCAGCAGCAGGAGACGTTTAGCTTGCCAGCTGAGCTGCCGGGGTAGCGCAGCAGCAGCGAGCAGCGCTGCTGCTGCGCTGCTGCTGCGGCTGCAAAAAAAAAAAAAAACCCGCAGGCCAGCTGAGCTGCAGGGCAGCGCGGCAGCAGTAAACCAGCGCTAGCCAGCTGAGCTCCCTGGCAGCGCAGCAGCAGCAAGTACAGCAACACAGAAGGGCCCCGCAGGCCGGCGGAGCTGCCACCAGCTGAGCTCCCCGGCAGCGCAGCAGCAGCAGCCGGGGTAGCTCTTGGAGAGCAGGCAGCCCGGGTTTTACAGGAGCACCAGCAGCGGGCAGCAGCTTGGAACGGCAGCAGCAGCAGCAGCAAGCGAGCGACGGCACCGTGGGGGCAGCACCAGACGGGGATTTTGCGGAGTGCAGCAGTGCTCCGCCAGGTTTGAGGGCGGCCCCTGGGCGTCAGAGGGCATACGGCGGGGAGGGCACAAGAGGCGTGCCATAACCAGCGGGTATAGCGGATTCCCCCCTAGGGGTGGGGTACACAGGTAGCGGTGCTCAGCGCCAGTTCTAAGCCCCAGCCGCCTATTTAGTGAACAGGCATACGCGGGGCAAAGATGGCCCCCAGGCGGCGCAAGCCATCCACCCAGCCCGCCAAGGCACCTGCCGAGGCAAATCCCACCAGACGCAGGGGCCGCTCACTGGCAAATGGGGCTGGTACAGGGGGCACAGGCCAACATGTCGAACAGCAAGCACAGCCCCCCAACGCCAACACCAATGGGGGTGGGGACCCTCTGCCCAATATAACAACCAATCAGCCACTGGCGCATAACTACCTAGCTCACCCCCCGCCACTACCACCGCAGCAAAATAATTGGCAGAATTTTGGGCAGATGCTGGCCGTGCTATACAACCAGCTAGTGAATATGGCCCAGGTACCCGGGCTCAGCCATGGACTACCCAGCACAGCCACCACACCACAGGTGGGCTTGGTTCCCCCAGTGCCGGTTGATAACCCAGGTCCTGTTTTACAAACTAACATTGTGCCTGCAGCGCCAGTAACCACTCCGGCTCCCACGCTGCAGGTTAGCTCGGAACCCTCAGCGGCCGCGTCCATCCAGGCTCCCGCACCGCAGGGCCAGGGAGCACAAGCAACAGTGGCTAACGTCGGGGCATCCACATCAGATGCTGTGGCAGCACCCTCGGCGCCCGAGGACGTGAGTGACAGCAACCTGTCTACCCCCGAGAGAGGAGCGCGTACGCGCCGAAAGAGGAAAAGGCGTGCGTCCAGCCGTGCCGGGAGCAGCCGAAGCCGCAGAGGGGATTCACCCTCCGACTCATCTACAAGTGAGTCTTCCTCCGATGAGGAGGAGAGGGCCAGGGGTTACTGGGGGGTAGCAGCACACACACCAGGCTTGCCACGTTGGGCCACGCGCGCCAGGGCAAGGTTCGCTGAATCAAAAGGGGGGGAGGAGACACCAGCCCCAGCCCAAGGGGGTCGCCAGGGCGCACCCTTCACAGATGAGGAGGACCCACCTGGGCTACACATTAGTAGAAGGGTGAAGAAAGCGATTTTGCAGGGTTACTACGTGGACGTTTTTACATTGTTAAAGGCAGAGGAGGAGGAGGGTAAAGTTAAACCTAAGGGCACCCGACGTAAGAAACCCAAAACCTATAATGCGGAGAGAACATTCGAGAACTGGTTAGAGGGTTTTGTAGAGTTCGCCAGCATTGTCCAAGCGGCCTACCCTGAGAGGGCTTGGCACCTAACTAATCATCTAAAAAACGTATTATGTGCACGAAGGAAGGCTGGGGAGGCGGCGGCTATAGCTTACGACGAGAATTTTAGACAGAGAGCGTCCAACAACCCATCGACTAGATGGGACTTGTTGAACAACAAAATTTGGCTATGGGAGGTAGGGCCTTATCTGAAAGGCAGGCAAGACGGGGGTAGGGCAACCCGTGGGTATAGGACCTGCTGGGAATTCCAGGTGGGCAAATGCAGTAGGGCGAAATGCAAATTTGATCACGAGTGTGATACATGTTACGGCCCGCACCCCAGGGTGTCCTGTCACAGACAAAAATCTATCCAGCAGCCCTTTCGGGGTAACAGGCCCCCTTCTAAACCAAATATCACGGGGGACATTGCAGCCTCAACTTCAGGCCAAGGCCAGACCCTCTCTACAGGCCGAAAATAAGGGAGCTCGGCCGGCTGGCCTACTGAACCTGGCCAACACCCCGGTAAAGCCGGCAGCCCTTGCCCCACTACTCTTAGCATATCCCAGGAGAAAAGAAGCCCTTTACTTATGGGAAGGCTTTACCAGAGGGTTTAGGATCCCATATGTGGGTCCGCGGACGCCTTTTGACGCCCCCAACCTGAAATCGGCAAAAGACCACCCTCAGATTGTCAAACAGAAGATTAATAAGGAAATAGCAGCGGGCAGGATGGCCGGACCTTTTGAAACCCCCCCATTACCAAATTTTAGGGTATCCCCCCTCGGGGTAGTTCCCAAAAAGACACCCGGGGAATACCGATTAATACATCACTTTTCCCAGGCATTTTAAGAACTGTTCTGGTACATTTTGATAATTGCTCTGTTTAATCCCTACTGCTGTTTTTGCTTTTGCTTTGTTTCATCATCATTGTTTTATTGCCGCTTTTTTACTTAATGTTTTTTTATATGTATGTCACCCAAAGAACATTAGTTGCTACTTTTGAAATATAATAAATTGATACCAATAACCATTGCATTCTATTCTGTTGGATATGATCTGGAGTAACAAAAGAAAAAAAAGAGGAAGAAAACATATCAGGAGTTTGTAACTTTATACTGGTTAAATTTTTACAAGGTTACAAAGAAAGTGTGGAAATAGAATACAGAATGCTAGCAAATGCAAATTGCTTAGTTTTGCACTTCTTTATATTTGGCATTATCTGTCTTAGCCTCATGGCTTTAACAAGGATTACTTTGTCAGGGAATTCTTCCTGTTTCATGTTAAATTGTAGGTGTACACCGAAACATGTAAAGTGTGAATATAAGAAACAGGTGTTCAAAAGCCTATGCATTACATTAGTACATATCACAAAATTGGGAATTGCTATTGCTTCATATTGGTGACAGTTGCCATACGATGTGTGGAAAAGCCCCGAAATGGTAGTAATGCCTGTGCTGTATAGTCAAGTTTTCTGAAGTGATGCATTTCATTAGACAAGAGCTAAAAAGTCCGATCTCCACAAAGATGCCTATGGATTAGGCATTTATAATTTGATTTCCATTGTGGGACTGCAGATAAATAATTGTAGGTGTACACCTGCAATTTGATGTGAAGCAGGAGGAGTTCCTTGCCAAAGTAGTCCTTGTTAATTTTTTTCTTTGCCCTGCCATCATGCTAATTTTTATTATTGTTATTATTGTGATTGTTTTCTATGGGTTTTACATTGTTGCTTTATTTTGTTGTTTTGCTTAGTTTTTATTATTGCTGCTTTATTGTCTGTTTTATCTGCATTTATATTGTAAACCGCCCGGAGTTCCTTTGGGAAGACGGACGGTATATAAGTACCTAAATAAATAAATAAATAAATAAATAAATTATCATACCCCAAAGGGGCGTCTGTAAACGACGCCATTCCCCCGGAATTATCATCCGTGAAGTATGCCACTTTCGATCAGGCCATTGATTTGGTCAGGGCCCACGGTAAAGGGGCCTGGCTCGCTAAATGTGATATTCAATCCGCGTTCCGTTTATTGCCAGTCCACCCGGACGACTTTGCTTTACTAGGCAGCAAGTTCGAAGGGAAATGGTATGTAGACAAAGCCATGCCATTCGGCTGCTCCATCGCCTGTGCGGCATTTGAAACATTTAGTTCATTCATTGAATGGGCCGCTCAACAAAGGTCACAGGGTGGGGCCATCACACACTATTTAGATGACTACCTCTTGATAGGCAGAAGGGACACTAGGGAGTGCTGGACTCTCCTTCACATGTTTCAAAGCTTGACAGCAGAGATAGGGGTCCCGCTAGCCAATGAAAAAACGGAAGGCCCAGCAACGGTAATGACTTATCTGGGCATTGAGATTGACACAGTGGCGGGGGTGTCCCGCCTCCCGCAGGATAAGCTGAGGGCGCTAAAAGAGCACATCACCAACACCCTCCAAAAAACTAAGGCCACACTAAGGGAGGTACAGTCACTGCTAGGGCACCTGAACTTCACATGCCGGGTGGTGGCGCCGGGAAGGGCATTCTGTGCTAGACTAGCCAGAGCCACGGCAGGGATCATTGCCCCTCACCACCATCTGAGACTAAATAAGGGGATAAAGCAAGACCTTAGGGTCTGGCTTACCTTTCTAGAAAGCTTCAATGGCACAGTAATCTGGCGACAGCCCTGCCACCTTGGGGATGCACTACAGGTACACTCCGACGCAGCGGGCGCCGTTGGGTTCGGGGTACACCTTAGGGGGCGATGGTGTGCGGCCAGATGGCCCGAGGCTTGGCAGGGGAGGGACATCCTCAGGGACATGACGTTCCTGGAACTATTCCCCATAGTGGTAGCAATCACCATCTGGCATAACCAGTTGCAGAACAAGAGGGTCAGGTTCTGGTGCGACAACCAAGCAGTAGTCGCTGTCATCAACCGCCAGTCTGCCAGATCTGAACGGGTCATGCAGCTGGTGCGTAGGATGGTTCTGCTGTGTTTAAAGTTCAACATACACTTTACAGCCAAGTTTGTGCCGGGGCTGGACAACGGGATGGCAGACGCATTGTCTCGCTTCCAGTTCGACAGGTTCCGTCACTTGGCACCACAGGCGAACCCCGACCCGGACCCATTCCCCGAAGAGATGTGGAACCTTGGGAACGGGATGTAATCCAGGGAGCCCTCGATTCCGTCGCACCTAACACCCTAAAAGCGTACACCAGGGCATGGGAGTCATTCAAGGGCTTCGCTGCAAGCCAGGGCATCCCCGTCAATACCCCAGCAGACGAGCTAGTAACCCTTAAATACCTACACTCTTTGCGGAGGGAAGGAAAGTCTGTCAGAGCACTGAGGGTGCACCTGGCTGCCATCTCCTTCTTTAGTGAACTCAGTGGCAACCGCGATCCAGGCAAGAGCCCACTCCTAAGGAGAGCACTAAAGGGGTGGGGAAGGCAAACACCCAGGGTTCCCGACAAAAGGAAACCCCTCACACTCGATATCCTAGAAGCTATACTAAACCAGCTGGGGCCATTATGCTGGTCAGGGTATGAAGCAACCTTATTCCAGACGGCATTCACGCTGGCATTTTACGGGGCATTCCGTGTGGGCGAACTTGTAGCCAATTCACGGGATGACACGAAGGGCAGGGCGATACGCATCTCTGATGTTACAGTAGAGCCCGGTCAGGCCTGCCTATTATTGAGGTCATCCAAAACAGACCAAGGCGGTGCCGGCACGAGTGTCAGGCTGCGTGCGCAGCCCCGCCAACTGCCATGCCCCGTACGGGCTTTGTCGGCCTTCCTGAAAGTAAGGCCGAGCAAAAAGGGCCCATTACTGATTCACAGAGACGGCCACCCATTAACTAGGTACCAATTCGCTGGGGTTCTCAAAAGGGCGTTAAGCAAGGCGGGGCTCCGTCCTTCAGATTTTGGCACACACTCATTCCGTATCGGTATGGCATCCCAAGCAGCAGCACTGGGAATCCCTCCCCAGCACATTCAACAGATGGGTAGGTGGAAATCCAACGCTTACCAAGGTTACATACGCCAAGTTGAACAGTCCACCTTGACTTCGTTTCTGTTCTAGTTCTTACCGCAGGTGCAAGGAAACAGGTCTGGATCATCGGACATAGCATAGTGCACTGGGCGGCTGTACGGGCGGCAAGATCTCCGGCCGGTGAACACCTGGGCCTCGCACAGGCTATTCAAATTGTATGGCTGGGTAACAGGGGGATGCTTTGGGACCGCCTGCTACCAACCTTTTGGAGGCGGGTCAGGGAGCGGAGCCACCCAGATGCCTTGATTGTACAACTAGGCGAGAATGACCTTCCGGAGCGTAAGGGGGTCGACCTCATTCTTAGCATGAAGGCCACCCTGGAGTTCCTGCATGATTCATTCCCTGACATGACTATTTTGTGGTCAGACCTCCTGCAGCGGAGGGTTTGGAGGGGTGCCAGGTCCAACAGGGGGGTGGAGAGGGCCCGCAAAAAGGTCAACAGAACCATTGGTAATGTGGTGTCACAATGGGGTGGGATAATAATCCACCACCATGACATCTCCTTCAGGGAGGACAAGCTTTTCCGGCGGGACGGGGTACACCTGTCAGACATGGGCACGGGACGGTGGCTAGACAGCCTTAAAACAGCAATTGGTAGATGGTATGAGCTGCAGTATTCTGGCGGGAGGTGAAGGTACTCACCTCTGGTGGCGGTTTGGCGGCATTGGGACCGGATCCAGGTGGAGGTGGCCGGCGGACGGAGCCTGCCTGGCTCAGAAGAAACAGGTGGCAACGGTGGACCCAAGAGGGAGCCGTGAATGCCCCGGCTCGGGAGGGATAGCAGACGGCCTCTCTGCTCAGCTCAACGAAGGAAAACTCGAAGGAGTCTGCACCCACGGGGGTTTCCAGGAGCTGAGTATCTAGGGCACCGCCACCTGTTGGGGGCGCCACCTGGAGTATCGGGGGACAGGCGGGTCCCCCGATAGGTTGGATCCGACCCTATGCCTTGCCAGAGTACTGCAGATTGTCACCTAATCAATAAAGCTGTGGCCTCCACAATTTGCCCACAAATACAGTTGTCTCTGTGTCGTCAATGGTTTGGGGCAAGCACAAGGCTCGGCGCTGGACCACAAAACACAGACCTGACTTACCTGGTCTGGCGTTGTGGGACGCAGCCCGGCCGGTGCGTGGTTGCCCTAAGATGGCGCCTGGCCCAGCGCGCCCAAACGCCACGCCAGGCTTTGGAGCCAATCCCAGGCGCCCGGCGGGCTTTGCGTTCGCGGGCATCCGGGCTGCTGGCCGGCCCGCGCAGGCGCAAAGCCGCCGCCGGCGCCTGCCCCTTAAAAGGGGCTGACCACCCGGAAGCCCACCATTCGGCACAGGCTTCCACATTGCTACCCACCCACCACACCCTGGAAGTTCTACATTTGGTTATGTAACTAAAGAGGTGCTTGTTGTATCTTGTCACAGCCTTGGCGGTTTGGCGGCATTGGGACCGGATCCAGGTGGAGGTGGCCGGCGGACGGAGCCTGCCTGGCTCAGAAGAAACAGGTGGCAACGGTGGACCCAAGAGGGAGCCGTGAATGCCCCGGCTCGGGAGGGATAGCAGACGGCCTCTCTGCTCAGCTCGACGAAGGAAAACTCGAAGGAGTCTGCACCCACGGGGGTTTCCAGGAGCTGAGTATCTAGGGCACCGCCACCTGTTGGGGGCACCACCTGGAGTATCGGGGGACAGGCGGGTCCCCCGATAGGTTGGATCCGACCCTATGCCTTGCCAGAGTACTGCAGATTGTCACCTAATCAATAAAGCTGTGGCCTCCACAATTTGCCCACAAATACAGTTGTCTCTGTGTCGTCAATGGTTTGGGGCAAGCACAAGGCTCGGCGCTGGACCACAACAGCCAAAAGGCCTAGAAGTTATTAAGGCCCAGAAACTCCCAGAGGCATCTGGTGGGGACACTGTGAGATAGAGGAAGCTGGACTAGATGGGCCTTTGGCCTGATCCAGCATGGCTCTCCTTATGTTCTTGTGTTCTTATGTTCTTAAACTCCACCTTAATAGCAGATCTATGCCTCAGTATAGGAAATTAGAACTTAAACGTGAAAGAAAGAAGCAACTGAAGATAAACGACCTTACAAAATCATTCAGCTTCAGCCAACTGGAAAAGCTATTTGTAGCTGCAAAAATGGCAAGGCAACAGGCCTGGGATTCTGCTTAGAACAGATAAAATATTTTGGGCACAGTAACAAAAAAAGTGCCTCCTTTATTTCTTTAAACATTGTCTTGACTTCTTCATTGATTCCAAAAATCTTGAGAAAGACATGAGTGGTCATTATTTGGAAACCCAGTAAAGAGCCCGCAGACCCCCCAAAAGCTTCAGGTTGATCTCACTACTTGCCATCTTTATAAAGCCCTGAAAAGACTGATGCTTAGCCTTCTAATGGAAGTAGTGGAACCAGTCTTCACCCCACAATAGGCTCACTTTTAGACCTGGCAATAATTACAAAGCACAAAACCTGTATTTAATGCTTTTAAAATAAGACTTTGTTGATTTTTCAGCTGTCTATGGCACTTGGTCACTGTTTTACAGTAGTATTGAGTACCCCTGTAAAAATTCTACTATCTAAACCTAGGATCATAAGCTAGCTAAAGTAATAGCAAATCTTTTGAAAAAATCACATGTTTTAATTAACTTTCAGGGACAACAAAATTAATGCAGGACTAAAAAGAATGGTCTACCCCAGGGGTTACTTGAAAGTCATTTAATAGGCTATGGAATGGAGTTGGCAGAACCAAAGTGAACCTAAGAAATAAAGGGTTTTACACGGACACAGCTCTTTGCAAATACAGAACAGACAAATCAACAAAAACAAAAGTTGAGAATCGGCCAGGTAAAACAGAGTTATGGGTTATCTAGTCTTCCTAACCATGGGAAAGTTCCCTTTAACAGGAAAAGGGGAGGAAGATTGGCTGCGAGTGAATGTTTGTCTCCAGGTGTATTTAGGGTGGGTGTTAGGATGTGTGTTTGCTCGTCTTGTTATGTTGGAATAAACTGCTGTTTTATACTACCTGCTATTTCCTATTTTTCCTGTTGAACCCACTATTAGAGATGGGCATGAAACAAGCAATTTTTTGTTTTCGTTTTCGTTTTTTCGTTTTGTTACGTAATGAAATGAAAAACGAATTTTGTCTCCAAAATGAAATAAAACAAACCGAAACAACAGAAATTTTGTTGTGCGTTTCGTTTTTGTTGCGGCAAATACATTAAACTGTAATGAATGCTAACGAAACAGCAATTTTTTGTTTTCATTTTTTCATTTCGTTACATAACAAAATGAAAATGAATTTTTTTGCAAAAAAATCACAAAAAACGAAAATGAACCGAAACGGATGCCTAAACGACAAACGACAAACGAAACACCATTTTTTTGAGTCGTGCCCATCTCTACCCACTATATTACAGTTGTTTTTCCTGTTGAACCCACTATATTACAGTTCTGCTTATATACCACCCCATAGCACTTAAAGCATTCTCTGGGTAATTTACAAATCAATAATGCAGGCTACACATTTCTCCCCCCACCCCCAGCAAGCTGGGTACTCACTTTACCGACCTCGGAAGGATAGAAGGCTGAGTCAACCATGAGCCAACGGCTTGGAATTGAACCCCAGGTCATGAGCACAGTTTTAGCTGCAGTACAGCCATTTAACCACTGCGCCATGAGGCTCTTATACTCGATCCAATGGTGGTGAACCTTTGGCCCTCCAGATGTTTTGGCACACAACTCCCATAATTCCAAGCTTGTGTTGCCAATGACAAAGAACTACGGGACTTGTGGTCCAAAATATCTGGAGTGGCAAAGGTTTGTCACCACTGCTCTATTCTCTTCAACATGTACAATGGATGGCTTAACGTTAGCTGCCTCGAGTGTTCCCAATGTTGTCCTTTATTTGATTAAAAATTCTGATACATTTACGAATTGTACTATTGTGCTTGACATGAACTAAGAAAAGAAAACTATATATATCTACACTCAATAAATATTCCAGTTATTAAACATATACACACATACATCTATTTATAGTTATTATTTTTAAAATTATCTCTTTCATACATCATGCCACAAAGTGCTATCTCACTAGAAATGAATGCATTTCCAAATCACAATGCAAATTATAGCTGTGGAATTCTCAGTACATTCACATGTCATAATATGGCTAAATATCCAATGAGTTGTTTAGAAATATAATGTATATTTAAGGAGCTGGAACATTTTTCATTATAACCTTACATATTAAATCTTATGCAGAAGTGGAATAGTTATGGAGAAATGGCTCCAGAACTAGCAATCATTTTAGCCAATTAAATTGGCAGCTATGTCCTGTACATACATATATTCATTTGTTATCTGTCCCAAAGGATTGTATATATTAAACACAAATTAATCCTGCTAGGACTTAATCTGTGTTGATATGATGTTCCTTATGGGGTTATTCTGCTGTTTTGCTTAATTATTTTTCTCCTCTGTTCATCTGCAATATTGAATGGTACTAATGATGAACTCAAATCATTGTACAAACCCCAAAAGTAACTATTCATAGTTTGCTAATAGGACATTATATTTGCATTGAAATGTTCTGTTCAAAGCACAGTGTGTAAATTAGTTCAGAGGGTTACAGCCACACATCTGAAACAAGAACATCAGGTCAATTAGCAGCTCAGCCAAAAGATTTCAGGGAGAAAAAATGTGCAGAAATTCAAATTCAAATGAGTGTTTTTGGAGTAGCAGATTTGAAGGTCAACACTTGGGCCTCCCACAACATCACAGAAAGTGTGAGAATTGCTAATGATGTATGTATGTATGTATGTATGTATGTATGTATGTATGTATGTATGTATGTATGTATGTATGATGTATTATATTTATATTTATATACCACCTGATTTTTCCCAAAGGAACTCTGGGCAGTGAACAGTATTAAGTAAACAGTGATAAAAGCAGAGAAACAGATCCGTAACCAAAGCATATAAAAACATCAAGAGTCTGAACCCAATAAGAATACCAATACAAAAATACAAAATACAAGAGTGCAAGATGGCGGCAAATGAACCAGATGGGGAAAACAAACAGACGTAAAGACAAATCAACCTCCTTGATTGCCAAAAGTAGCCTTAAAAAGCCAAGTTTTAAACTGCTTCTTGAAGACTGAATGGGAATGCATGATTCTGAATAGAGGCCTTGCGGGTTACCCAGAAAGGTGGACAAGTGAGGAGTAGGAAAACTCCCCCCCAACACACACATTCAATCAATCAATTAATTAATTAATTTTGTATCCCAGTTTCCTACAAAGAACTCAGATCAATAAATCACAGCTTTCCTTTTTCCCATGTGATCCTCATAACACTCCTATGAAATAGTTCAGGCTCAGGAAGACTGAGCCAAGGTCACCCAATAAACAGGACTGGCCCCAGATATTTTGCTGATTGAAATACAGCAGCAAATCTCTCAATTCAACTTCAATTTCAATTTATTGTCACTGTGCATACAGTAATACCTCATAAGACAAATGTCCCTTGAGACGAAAAACTCGTAAGACAAATGTTATTGCCAGGGATAGGAAAAACTTCTAAGGGTCTTTTCACACGACCCCTAAACTCTGCGGCAAATGGCTCCCAGATCCGGAGCTTAAAATTGTTTCCCCACCAGCTCCGGAGTTTAGTGTGACCACGCCCACCTAAGCGCATCCCAGCGCACGTTTCAAGTACCTGCTCTCCGGGGGTGAAAATTCCTGATGCGGATGTAACGTAGTGAGTGCCAGGCTCTCCTCGCTTCTGTTTGTTGTTGTTTTGCCCACCGCCCCTTAAAGAGATCTGAATGCAGTGCCAGGAGCAAAGTGAGACGGCACAACAGAGGTGAGTGGCATTCTTTTCTTCCTTTTTTTTTCTCCCTCCCCTCACGCAGACAGCAGCCAGGAGTGCGGAGGGGGTGGGAACAGAGGAACAGCGACAAACCCCTAAGATCTCTGGTCCGAATTTAAGTGGCCAGCGGATCTTAGGAGTCGTGTGAAAAGGCCGTTATTTGCTATCAGCACATAGAGCACAGACTCCTTGGCAGGCCTAATTAAAACAAATGGGAATTGAATATAATCCTGCTCTAAGATTCACTGACCTTCACCCAGGCTGTGCTGCTTGGAAGGGAAGCAGTGGTGGTGATCTGCCAATGCTGCTTGTGTTCCAAGCACCACTGGCTATGAGAAGATCCAGAGAACGGACTCATGGATCTTCACTCAGCCCGGGAGGGCTGGAAGGCAAGCGGTGTTGGCAATCGGCTATGCCGCTTGCCTTGCAAACCTCCCAGGCAGGGAGAAATGCATTTTAAAATGTCCTGCCGTGAACGCTCTGGCTGTGGTCTGGGTTAAGATCCACTGGTCCCTCCTCTGCCCAACACTTTTTTGGGCAGAGCAGGGACTCGTCCTCTTCACCAGAGTCTCTGCGGAAAGAAATGGGTGAAGAGGAGTTGGCTGCCTCCTCAAGCAAGGGACAGCGGAAGGCTATCCCCCCCCCCCGCTGCCAAGAGACACCTTATTTTGGTTTTCGATGCATTCCTATGGGAAACCGTGCCTCGTAAGATGAATTTTTGTAAGATGTAATTTTTGTAAGATGTTTGTAAGATGTAAGACTTGTAGAATGAATTAAATTTGTCTTACAAGGCACTGCTGTATATACATAGTGTACACATGCAATGAAATTAGCAAAAACACCCAGAGACCAGACCAAAAGCACATTCTTATAGCAATCTATAAAACATCTCTGTCTCTGTCTCTGTCTGTCTGTCTGTCTGTCTGTCTCTGTCTGTCTCTCTCTCTCTCTCTCTCTCTCTCTCTCTCTCTCTCTCACACACACACACACACACACACACACACAATTCAAGATGTAGAAAATCCAAAACCAACTACACTCTTTTGGCACACAATCAACAATGTTTCTCAAAATAAAATAAAATCACAACAGCAGCAAATGAAAATCAATAAGTTGTTCACCAGTAACTTTGATTCTTTGAGTGGTAATTAGGGATGGGCACAAATCAGGAAAATTGTGATTTGTTTTGATTCAACAAGATCAACGAATCACAAAAAAATGCATTTACAAATTATTTTCTGATGGCTCAATGAATTATTTCATATATCATTTTATATATTAATTTTTTGTACTTGAAAACCCTATAAATTGACCCACAAGGCACCTAGGGACACCAGTGTAGCTAGGTCAAACTTTCCTGGGGGGGACCTCACTGGGTGTTAATAACTCAGATCGAATAAATCTAATATTCACCAAACATGAAGAGTTCGTAGAGAACGGTCAGGGGAAGGTTTCCCACAGTTTCAGTGTCTCTAGGTGCCTTTGGGAAAGTTTTATAGCCCAAATCACTAAAAATTCATCAAGTTGTATTTGTTGGGGATATGAATTTATATGAATACATATCCACGAATTAGCATTTTTGAATGAATGAATGTCAATTTTTTTCAATTCATACCCATCTCTAGTGGCCATCTATGAACTTATATGCATGGGTCTTGCACCTCTGTAGAACTCGGTTTGGAACTGTTTAGATCTAAGTGGTTTTTGGCAGGAGCCTCTCCAACCTGCATGTTGAGGTGCACTCCTAACTTTTATTTGCATTCCATGTCTTTTGTAATAAAACTTACTAATCACTGAGAGGAACATTAGGGCAGAGGATCGGTTGTGTACATTTATTAATGACTACCTGAAGAACCACAGTAATTGGTAAGCAATTCTCCTCGTTTACTACTTCTTCCTCTTCTCTGACTCATGCATAGAATATGCACGACCGGTCACCCCATTTATTTGTGAAAGGTTTTCAGAAGGAAATGCTATTCATCCAGATTGTTAATAAATTCTGCAGTGTGGTATAGCGGTAAAGAGAAAGGGACCAGGCTGTTGCCTTACATATGCAAGGCAACAAAAAACTTCTGGATAGCTCAGTGGTTTAGGCATTGGGCTGAAGAGCCACAAATTAGGAGTTCAATTCCCCTTTGTGTATCCATGAGCCATACAGTCCCTCCCTGGTCTGCAATTTGAGAAGAAAAGCAGATTGAACAATTTCTTGGCTGAGAGGAAATGCCTTTGGAAGAAAGAAAATATCAGTTCATAACACAACCTTTCTCAGTGAAAAGTCAGGTGAGATGTATCAGTCCAAAGAGCACACTGGTCAGTCACTCTCCTTGCAGAGAAGCAGTTTTGAAGGTAAGTAAATAAAATCTACCATTCCATGTATCGATCATGGGATGTGTCCTGTTTTTGAGTCAGGATCTCATAAACAAGACATATTGACAGGATGTTAAGTACTGTATTATGCAGTCTAGACTGGTGAAAAACGCTGAACCACTTGCCATCATCAATGCTTGATGGGCGGCAATAGCTACTGCATAAACATGAGGAAGAAATGGACAAATGCCTGTCCATCAAGTAGAACAGGAAGCAGACAGCTAGGTTTATTGAATAGGGCAGGAACTGAAAGATTAAGCTGCAAAAACCCCTAAGGCCTCCCACTTGTATTTTATTTATTTAAGGGAACCTGTAAGCACTAGTTTTCGGTTATGGTGACTATCCCAGTAAGTGACTGTATGAAAGGAAAGTGGTCACTGTGCCCCCAAATCTCTATGCAAGGAGTGGGAGCTGAGAATTGGAACACACTCCTTCATTTTCTGTTATGGCTTCTGTAGTACTGTCTTATGGGAATCTACATGAAAGTGGAAACCTCTGCTTTGTCAAGAGGCTGAACAGGATGATTTTGGGGTTCCTTTCATTTCTACAATACTATAATTCTATGAGGCGTTGCTGGCCTTAGCATTTTGCACAGGAATCACTGTGGGGGTTTTCTTTCGGTAGTCAGAGATTTTTTTATAACTTGGTTCAGTCATCAATGGGAATGGAAACCGCGGCCAAGAAATCAGAAAAGGACTAAGAATAGGAAGGGTTAGCAATGAAGTAATTAGAAAAGATCCTCAACTGTAAAGATGGAAACAAAGATGGGGCTACCTGGCTCAGTGATACTTTGTGTGAGAAGGATCTTGGAACTGTCGCAGATCACAAGCTGAATATGAGGCAACAGTGTGATGGGGCTACAAAACTGGCAAATGCTATTTTAGACTGCATTAATAAAAGTATAGTCTGCATCTCCTGTGAGGTATTAATTCCCCTCTGTTCAGCACTGGTGAGACCTCCTCTTGAGTACTGTCTCCAGTTCTGGACACGCTTCAAGAAGGATTCTGACAAACTGGAACAAGTTAAGAGAAGGGCAACAAGGATGATTAGGAGACTGGAAACCAAGCCCTATGAAGAAAGTCTGAAAGAACTGGGCATGTTCAGTCTTGAGAAAAGGAGATTGAAGGGGGATAGGATACCACTTTTTAAATACTTGAAAGGCCGCCATAAAGAGGAAGGGCAGCATCTATTCTCAATCAACCCAGGATGCAGGACACATACATAACAAGGAGCTCAAGTTACAGGAAGCCAAATTTCAGCTGGATAACGGGTGGGGGGGATCTTCCTAACTGTTAGAGCAGTACAATTACCAGGAACCAATTACCTCAAGAGGTGGTAAATGCTCCAACACTGGATGCCTTCAAGAGAAATTTAGACAACTACCTGGCAGATATACGAATGATATATATTCCTGCCTTGATCATGGGGTTGGACCCGATGGTCTTACAGGTCCCTTCCAACTTCGTGATTCTATGATTTCCAGTTTAACAACTGTCTTGGGAGATTTACAGTCTGATTAGGAGGGAAATGCTGCATTAGGGTAAATAAGTTAAAAACAAACAATAACCATTTAAAGGCCAGTTTTGGAAAAATACCCATAAAAGGTCATAACTACATGTGCAGAGGGAATTCTTAGTGACATCAGTCACTACACCTGTTTATTTTCTTTCTTTCTTTAGGAGTATTTTTACTTCACCTTTCTCCTTGGAAAAGGACCCAAGGCGGCTTACAATAAGGAGGAACAATATACTGTCCAGTACAATTAAGACATAATCAAGTTTAAAAACAGGAAATTGAGGAGTATCTTAAAGCATTAGAAGACAACATTAAGCTAAAAGAGAACACAAGCAGTTAAGAAAAGAGTTAAAATTCCATGTAATCATGTAAGGTAGACCATCTAAAAGTTATGAGGGATGAAAACTAACAATTGATAACATAGTGTCAATGCAATCCCACAAGGAGAGATACAGGAACAAAATTATAAGCGGTTATAAAAATAAGTCTGTGTGGCCATGAATCTGGTAGTCCATCATTCAAGTAAAGCTTGCCTGAAGAGAAAGGTCTTTGCCTGTTTCCGGAAAGACAGCAGGGATGGGGCAGTCCTGGCCTCTAGTGGGAGGGAGTTCCAGAGTCTGGGCGCAGCAGCCAAGAAGGCCCTTTCATGGGTTCCCACGAGATGTACCTGTGAGAGTGGTGGGATGGAGAGAAGGGCCTCTCCTGATGATCATAACACCTGAGTCAGTTCATACTGTGAGATTCGATCTTTGAGGTAGGTAGGACCCAGGTCGAATAGTGTTTTGTAGATTAAGGTCAGCACTTTGAATTGTGCCCGATAGGTGGCGGGAAGTCGGTGAAGGTGCTTTAATAGGGGTGCAATGTGATCTCTGTAACCCGCCCCAGTCAGCAATCTGGCTGTAGCATTTTGGACCCGTTGAAGTTTCCTGAGACTTTTCATCGGAAGTCCCACATAGAACACATTACAGTAGTCCATCCAGAACATCACTAGGGCAAGTGTCACCATGGCCAGAGCAGGTTTTCCAGGGCACCTAGTGCAATCCCTGCTGTAGTGTAAACATGGCACCAAGGATCATCTTTGTAAACTATTCCAGGGATTATGTCACCAGCTTGCCAGTGATGGGAAATTTCTCAGCTACTGGCTATACTTGGGGTCTGAGAACTGCTTGCCTTCCGTGCCACTGGTTTTCTGGCAACCTTGTTCTTGCTGGTATGTGTGTGGCTCCTGTGGTTTCTGTTTTCTCTGCATGCATGCTATTGCCATGGCCCTGGTGCCATCAGTAGTATTAAGTGGATAACAGGCTCGTAGCAAGGCCACAGCTAACGATCCATACTTATTGGGTGTTGGGAAGGGTTGTATAGGTTGAACTTTTACGCACCCTAGGCCATTGTACATTTAATGAGCCTTTTCAAACCACTGTCCACCTAATGAGCTTATCCTGACCAGGGTGATGTGAAATCAAGGTGAACTATAAAATGGAGGGCTCACCACTAACTCTCCTCAGCCCGATGAAGCTGCTTGGTGGAGTAGTGAAATGTTTGTGTCTCCCAAGAAAAGAAATCCAGTTGCTATGACTCAACTTCCATATTTGTTTATTGATGCTATCTATATTATTTTTGTATCCATGTATTATTGCTGCTATTTCTTGCTCTAAGTCCTCCCTCCCTGAGTGGCCACATGGTAATATATTATTTTTTCCTGACACCCCCCCAATGACTCAGACTCAACTCACAATTCTGGGTTGGGTTGGGGAGCTTGATGTTTTTCCAGCATCGTTGTCTTTTCCAGTGAGTTTTGTACCCATGATGTACCCAATGTACAATAGCCTCAGTTTGCTCATTTTTGCTGCTAGAGAGAATTCTGGCTTGATTTTATCTAAGACCCACTTAGAGTATTTGTCTTTTTGGAATCCAACAGTAACTAGAAGGCCCTCTGCTAACATCATATTACAAATGACTCAACTCCTTTCCTGACAGCATTCTTCACTGTCCAGCTTTCAAATCTGTACATATTAACATTCAGGAACACCCTATTCAAGAGCTATACCCACCCTCCATGTGAAGAAGATATTCCAACTTCCCCAACCCAATGCCCTTTGCGCAATTTAGATTTACTACCTTTTTCCTAGTCCGATCACTACTTTTAATATTTATGATAAATATCCCATAATTTAAGTCTCTTTCTCTGTAATCCATCAATATGACTTTTTTTCCATTTCTGCTTTAAAACAAATTGTGTCAGATGTCAGATTTGAGAACAGAGGATGGGTTTTGCTTCTCTAAACAAAAATGGATTCTATTGTTTTCCCTGAGCCACTACCTAGTTTGCTTGCAGCTGGGTAGAAGGTCACCTTTCTTCCTTGAGGGTTGTCGTTTCCCAATTTCCATATGTCACAGAGAGAAGAAGCTGTCCCCCCCCCCCGAGGGGGCAGAATCAAAGACGTAGAGAAGTATATTCCTCCTCTGTTTTCTTAATTACTTTCTGCTGTTCTTGTGGGAATAAGGAAACAGTGTTTGCCTCTGAGAGTTTTACTAATTAGACCCATTATTGCAGAATTTTGTTACCCTAGACAGCTCTCTCTCTATATATATATTGGGTTGGGTGAGGCCTGATCATACGATGGAAATGTTTGTTATCAGGCAGTGAAACCATTCTCCCCAGTCAGTTGTCATATAAATACTTCCGCTATGGAAGGAAGAGCAAATCGTAAGTTTCATAATGAAGCAGGAAGCATTGCTGGGTAGTCCATCCCCATACACAGTGACGTGGGTGTGCACCTTGAAGACTAATGTACAGACGGCAACATAGTCATGTCACACGTTTTCCACTTCTCTGACTTTTGCTGTGCACTTTACATCTTGAAAGATAACGCCAAAGCAGATAAGAAAATGCAAGTATGAACAAATGTTTAGCAATCTGGATTTTATGAAAAATATTTATTAATAAGCAAATAAGATGGAACAGATTTAGGGACAATCAAACGCAGGAAGTGATGCGGACAGAAAATAGGTGGCTCCATCTATTCCTATTCCATTGCCTTCTACATGCAGTTACTGTGGCTGCAGATCACACCAAGCATTTGTGAAAAGCACCATGATTTACCAAGGATTGGGAGAAAGACAAAGACTGAGGTGGCCCTTGCAGCACAAACCCTAATAGGACAAATCACTGGACAACAGAGGAAAAACTGTTAGGAGGACTGCAACAAAAACATAAAAATTAAGAAATAGAGGATAATCCATGAGAGAGAGGAAAAGAGAGACGTTGTGATGTGCGGTTCATTAGAAAGTAATTAAAAATCATTGGTGATTGAGCACACTTTTCATTCTAACAGTGACATTTTGTTTTTGGGAAGGGTAAACCTACACTCACCATTTAATAAACTGTATTTTCCTCTTCACACTTAGGGGCTGTCGTAACTTCTTTTTCTGCCTGGTCACAGTACTTTTTTTTAATCCTCTGTAATTTCAGACCTAACTTCTCCAATGTCTATTATTTCTGAAAAAGCAAGTAAGATCTTTCCTATGAAAGCCAGCCCTGGTGTTGTTACGTTCCAACCCTGCTACAGTTGAATAACTGGGCAGAAGTTCATTACAAATGACCCCTGCACAAATGGCTTTGTGACATGTATCATTTTAAATTGTGGGAGTTCATCTTTTAGGAGTACAGTACTTATTTATATTTGCACTTCTAGTGGCAAACAAGCAACATCAGTAGAGCTACCATTCTCAAGGGTCAGTAAAGAGCTAAAGAGCTGGTTCAGCCAAGTGAGTTGCAGCACCACTGGGCGGATCCCTGCTGCGCCTCGCAGATCATCCTAAGTGTGTATGTAGTAAGGATGGATTGGTAAACAACTTAGAGCCGTTTCACACGACCCCTAAGATCCGCTGGCCACTTAAATTCGGATCAGAGATCTTAGGGGTTTGTCGCTGTTTCTGTGTTCCCACCCCCTCCGCACTCCTGGCTGCTGGCTGCGTGAGGGGAGGGAGAAAAAAAGAAAGAAAAGAATGCCGCTCACCTCCGTTCTGCCGTCGGCACTGCATTCAGATCTCTTAAAGGGGTGGGGGGCAAAACAACAACAAACAGAAGCGAGAAGAGCTCGGCACTCACTACGTTACATCCGCATCAGGAATTTTCATCCCCGGAGAGCAGGTACTTGAAAAGTGCGCTGGGACGCGATTAGGTGGGCGTGGTCGCACTTAATTTTTTGTAAACTCCAGAGCTGGTGGGGAAACAATTTTAAGCTCCAGAGCTGGGAGCCATTTGCCACGTAATTTAGGGGTCGTGTGAAAAGGCTCTTATAAGTACTTTATAACTAGAATGCTCTTGCATGCAATTATTGTAAAGACTTGTAGAAAGACATATAACAAGGGTAGAAAACACACTCCGTTAAAACCACAAGTTCAATCATTGTCACTGTTTACTCCCCAATGGTAAGACAAAAAAAAGATATCAGATCAGAATATTGGACAGTCATCAATAAGAATACACTATACCCTGTCAGATGGATTAGCAAGTTTAACTAAAATTATACAATGCCTTCCGTTTTAACTTAGAAATACAATGAAGAAGGGAAACATTCTAATTTCTAGGACTATAGCTGTTTGGTGTATGTAACTACTCCAGTGCTACTGCTATTACCCAATCAATCCAGAAGATGTTAATTCTTAATAGTCCTCTTATAGTAGGACAAAGAAGGCAACCAAAATTGCCAGATTGCCAAGCATATTTGAAAAAGAAGACATAGTTTATTATTCATGTAAAAATTCATGAGAGAGAGAGAGAGAGTGAGAGACAGACAGACAGACAGACAGACAGACAGACAGACAGACAGACACACACACACACACACACACACACACACACACACACACACACACACACACACATTACTTAAGAGGAAAAGGAATGTTCTTTTAAACTCGAGAATAACACCAGTCCTAGTGATCAGAATGCAGCTCAAACCCAATTATAATTGTTTTATGTTCTCAAAATGAAGAGCTGGGTACTCCTTAAATTTCTTGCAACAAATATATGTCATGAACTCTTTCATAAGGGGAAAGCTAATGACATTTTGAATTCCAGAGGGCTCTGCACACTGCACAGAGCTTTACAGCTGTAGTCTCTACTTGACCGAAGACCAGTAATAACATAGAATTTAGCCTACAAACCGGAAAGGTTGTTGTTGTTTTTAAAACTGCTAGCAAAGGCCCATGGCAGAGATATGGACATTCTTTGTATCTTTGACTTTCATGATGATTGAATGTTTTCATAGAAAAGAAAACTTCAGAAACATCTGCTTGTGGGAGAGTTGAAGAACAGAGATTATTAGCTGGAAAAGGTAGAGAAGAGTACATATTCATCTTTATGTTACGCAGTTATTTCACAAGGCTCAGCAATGGAGATAACTTTGATCTGTAGTTAGAAGTCCAAGGAATGCCTCCTTAACATTCCACATCTTATCTAACAACAATGCCATCCATCTTGCTAGTCTTCACTGCAAGCTGGACTAGCGGGTTCCAGAACTTGAGAACATGCTTTATGAAGAAACATGGTCTGCTCCAGTCTCTCACCATTTAGTTTCACAAAATGATGCCAAATTCTAGTATTATGAGAAAAGAAGAAAAACAACAGTTGCACACATACACATTACACATAATTTTACAGACAGTGTCAAAACTGCCAATGCCTCCAAAACTCCAAATCTGTAATGGAAATTCCTCAAATATTTTTAGCATTTTAGTTACCCCTTCCTGTAACCTTGCTGGTTCACTAATATCATTTGTGACATACAGTGATGAAATGTTTAGTTTTCCTTTTAGAATTGTACCATTGATTTATATGAGAGGATACTTTTGGGAGGTTCATTTCAATCCTTTTCTTGTTTCAACATGAAATTGACTTTTCACAGCAGTTATACACATGGCTAACACATCCAACAGGCTTCCAATAAAACTCCAGGACACCTTTGTGGATCAATCATTGCCAGCTCACACTAGTGATTTGTTTGCTTTCAGTTTGTCAGTGAAGTCTAGAAGATCCTCTCTTATCACTACAACTTGCCCCAGCTGACCAGCAATTCTATTCTTCCACCTTTTGAGTAATAAATCTGATTTCCACTTTTACTCCTTTGCAGCGACCTATCCAAAGCAAGAGGTGTCCAGCTCCTGCTGGCTTTCCTTCCCAGCTGTGATTCTAAAAGTTGGCCTGGTACCTTTCTGATGCTAAATCTTGGCCCTTGGGCTCCATTCCTCTTCAAGCAGAGCCTGGCTCTTTTGCCAAGGTCCAACTTTTGCCAAGGTCCAGGGTATGGAACGCCCTCCCGATTGAGATCCACCTGGCGCCAACACTGATCATGTTTCAGCACCAGGTGATACAACACAGGGCGTTTATACACGACCCCTAAACTCCGGGGCAAATGGCTCCCAGCTCCGGAGATTAAAAATGTTTCCCCACCAGCTCCGGAGTTAACAGGAAATTAAGTGCGACCCTGCCCACTTTAGCGCATCCCAGTGCAGCTTTCAGGTACCTGCTTTTTGGATGTGACAAATATTTGATCCGGTGTAAGGATAGTGAGTGCCGGGCTCTCCTGGCTTCTGTTTGTTCTTTTTTTGCGCCCCGCCCCTTTAAGAGATCTGAATGCTGCCGGGAACAAAACGGAGGTAAACCGGCATTCTTTTCTTTCTTTTTTCTCCCTCCCCTCAGGCAGCCAGCAACCAGGAAGTGCGGAGGGGGGTGGGGACAGAGGAAGAGCGACGAAGCCCTAAGATCTCTGGTCCGAATTTAAGTGGCCAGCGGATCTTAGGGGTCGTGTAAAAAGGCCCATAGATTGTGGGTCCTGGTGGCAATTTTAGTGTATTGTATTTAAACATATTTTAATTCTATTGTATTGTATTTTAATGTTTTAATTGCTTTTAATTTTGAATTTGAATTTTGAATTATAAGCCACCCAGAGACCTTCAGGTAGTACACAGCATATAAATTGTATACATGAATGAATGAATGAATGAATGAATGAATGAATGAATGAATGAATGAACAAACTTGTCTCAAATGCCTCAAGAGTGAAGTCCTTCTTCCCCATGCCATTGTCTCATTTACCCATCAACACTGCTCACTTTTGCCTACCTAGGTAGCCATGATGATTAAACAGGTAACATTTCAGAGAAACCTCCCTCTCTTTCAGTTTTCTGCCTTAGCAGCTTAAATCTGGCTTCCAGAAATCCACAGCAGCATTTCCTACTGTCATTGGTGCCATGGTTCACCACAGACTATACCCCTGACTTTTCTGCACAGCAGGCAAATAGGTTTAAATGTGGCGCTCTCTACAACACAGTTTAAAAGCCTCCTCAGTCCTGTACATATTCTTTTCCCTCATTATTGGGTTTGTTTCCTTAATTTCACTTTTAAAACTTTTAAATCTATTTTAACATCACTTTAAATCACATATTAAAAAGCCTAGGGCTGGGTTCTTAGTTCTTAGTTTTAGGCAAAACAATATTCCCTGAGCTTGTGCTCACCACTAGGGGAGTATCTGGGGGGGGGGGGGGGCAGAAGGGTACATCTGCCCCGGGTGCAGCAATCTGGGGGGTGCCTGGAGGGGGAGCAGGAGGAGGAAGCCGTGCACCCTCCCACCTTTGTGTGTGTGCATGCACGTGCACACACACACATCCACCCGTGTGTGTGCACCCACCCCACGCCTGCAGGGTTCGGCCCCTGTTGCTGGGTGGGTGCGATGGGGAGGCGACAGGACGGGCACAAAAAATGAACTTTGCTCCAAATCCTGGCTACGCATCTGCTCACCACTGGTATAAGGTGGTGACCACCATCTATCACTCTCATCTCTATATACTGGTCTCTCTGATCTTCTTACACTCTCTCTGAGCTTGGAAAAGACAGCCAATTGTAAAATATGGATTCCTCAAATCAGTGTTTGCTTGTTTTGCTTTGTTATAGCAGAGGTGGTTTTGCAAATTCTGAAAGCTGACTATGAATAATATATTACCATCTATATCTTTGCTCATGTAGTTTCAGTGACGGGTTTTAAAGAGCTTGTCTAACAATTAAGAAACACTCTTTAAAAACTGCCTTACGGCTAGAGATCAGAAGGCCCATTTGTCTGGATGCCAGTTGGATAACATCCCAAAATTTATCTCTACATCTAAATCCAAGGAAGCTGTTTCGGCTCTAGATCAGTGTCTGGTGTCAGTAATGGACTAGATGAGGGTGAATAAACTGAAACTTAGACAAGAGGTATTCCAGGGAAGTCAAAAGGCAGAGCAAGGAATAGGGATTGCCCTTGGTACAGGACGGGGCTACACTCCCACTAGAAACACACTGTGCAGCTTAGAGAGGCTCCTGGATTCATCTCTGAGCTTGGACACCCAAGTCTTGGCAGGGACAAAGAGTGCATTTGCAAAGTCAGAACTACTACGCCAGCTGCACCTGTTCATGGGGAGATCTGACCTGGCCACAGTGACACACGTCTCCATTACATCCCTACTGGATTACTATACATGGGCGTATGGGGGAGCAGAAGGGTACATCCGCCCCAGGCACAGCAATCTGGGAGTGCTTGGAGGGGGAGCAGGAGGAGGAAGATATACACCCTCCCACTGCCCAGCAGTCCTCCTTTCCCCTAAGGTTTGGCGACAGCAACCCCTCCACCACTGCGTGCCAGGCAAGCAGCTAAGCAGCAGGCAGGCAGGCAGGCAGGAGCACGTTGGCCGGCGCCCTCCTCCTCCTCCTCGCCTTGGTGGGGGAGATGCAAGGCGCACGTGTGCACACACACACACATCCACCCATCTGCCCATCCACCTGTCCACCCGTCCACCCGTCCATGCATGCACACACACCACACTCCCGCAGGTTCTGGCCCCCCATTGCTGATGGGTGCAATGTGTGTGGGGGGGGTGGCAGGAAGGGCGCAAAAATGGAAATTTGTCCCCAAGCGCTCCAAATCCTGGCTACACCTCTGTTACTATAACACGCTGTATGTGGGGCTAACTCTGACAAGTGTTTGTAAACTTCAGCAGGTCCAAAGTGCTGCAATCAGATTCCTAACTGAGACTGGTCCCAGGCATCACATAAACCCTCTGTTACAGAAGCCTAACTGACTGCTGACCCATTTCTGAAGACAATTCAAAGTGTTGGGTTTTTTTCAACTCTAAACTACTTGGCCCAAACTATCTCAAGGATCACTTCTCCTTTTATGTGTCAAAATGATCAGGAGTGGCATTTCTCTTGCTCCCAGCACCCTCACTGCGCCCTGGAAATCTTTGCTGTCCTTCCACAGAGACCTTTCTCTTCAGGCACCTTCCCTTGGTGACTGGTCATCTGGGAGGGTATTTTAAATGGACTGTTGTGCACTGTTGCTTTCAAATACAGTATATTTTTAGTATTTATTTTACCTACCATTTTAATACTCTAATCTTCATGTCATTCTTTTAAGTATTTGTATACTTACTGCTTTAAGCTTTAACTATTGTCTCTTAATGGTATCAGCCACCTTGGGTGTTTTTAAAAGTCTAGGATGGAGTAAAATATTTTTAAATAAATAAGTATTTGAATCCAGCATATCAGAAATAAATGTTTGTAGAGGATGGAACTTGACAATTACTAACCAATGTCACCAGCTGAGCACATGCACTAGTATTCTGAAGAACAGTAATTTCTATTTTCACATAATTTATACTTTTCCAGCTTTACTCAAGAGAAATTTGGAAGCATTAGTGCAGTCTGTGCTAAAGGGTTTAGAAATGAAAGCTTATGGGGCTTTTCAAAGAGGACCTTAGAATAACCTTAAAGTATTTTTGCAGCCTTACAACTGGATGGATTACTTGTTTTAATAACAGATTCCTATACTGCATTTCCCGTCAGCTGCAGAAAGAACTCTTACAATCAATGTAAAAAAAAAGATAAAAATCAAAACAACGTTGCCTTGCAAGGAGTACAATACATCAATGACCAACATTTTCACAGTTCTGATACAGTAAGATCAATATCAATACAGTCATTGTATTTGAAAATATATGAAAACAATAGTTTTACAATGAGGCCTGATATGACACTTTTTATTGCTAGCATTAGCAACCAAAATAAAGGGCCAAACTGCAAGGACAACTAGATGTATAATTCAACATATTGTATCAAATAAACATAGGAAAAAGTGATTGTCCAACATATCTCTACCGCAGCTGTATTGATTCTTATAGAAAATAATACTTCGCCTGCAACATCTTTCATGTCATCTCTCCCTGATCAGGAGAGGGTATGAATCAGTTTACCAAGCTTGTGAGCTACATACACACACCATGCAACTGTCAAACTCAGAAACTAGACAACAACCAGATGTCATATAGATAAAATCTAAATTGATCCCAAGAGCATTATTTTCCTTTCATGTTGACATGATGCCTGGAACTGTGTGAATAATTTTTAAATTATGTCTATCTATACTGCTAGGGCAAAACTTTCCCAGACCTCTGCATGTTATTAATCATTTTAATTATGTCATTCTTCTCCTTTATGTTTAGTTTTAACTTTATGGAACAGTTTACGCGAGTAAATACGAGGGTAACAGAACTGTAGCTATATTTGCTAATCATAGATATATTGGCCAAACATTTGCTGGATTCGCACAATGCCAGCTAAGCAACCCTATCTACCCTGCCAGCCATCTGCTGTGCTCATCTTCCTTCTCAGTTTAAGGAAACAGTTGTACTTGAGATCCTTCTTAATCTGAAGATGCCTCTCAATGAATCTTTTATACCACCCATCTAGCCAGCCCTAGGACTACTCTGGGCAGTTTACAACATAGGATAACATGACAAGATAACAAAGGAATATTCAACCTTTAATCAAATAGCAATACATTCACAAATCGAATTTACCTTAGTATCTTCTCTAGGAACAAAACATAGCAGCAGCACAGATCCATAGTAGCTGATAAAATAACCCAACACCTCAACACCAGGACAAATAAGAAAGGCGGGATCAAAGCATAAACAATTATACTTGTGCTCTGTCAAGTTGTTTCTGAATTCTGATTACCCATTTGAAAGGTTTCATGGTAAAGAATACCCATAGTAGATATACCTATTATTATATCGATTATATTACATATAGTATACATAATGTTGTTGACCCAGAGAGGCAACCTAGACTTCTTAGTTATTTCTGTGCCCCTTTAAGCAAATTTCCCTTTTATTCCTGCACATCACTTCAACTCCCTCTGAAAGAGCCACTCTGCTCTTCCACATCCACTTTTGAAGTACTGACACCAGCCCTTCTGACCTGAGCCTTCTCCCAGCACAAAGAGGCCTGAATAAGGCATGTGTCCTATCCACACTGGAAAGGCCCATGCCAAAGATGGCAGTCAGGTTGAAAAGGTGTTGTGATGGCAGCATCTGCCTGAGTCTCCTGCTCTTCTAGGTGCAGCAATGGTGGTGCAATGAACAAAGAGGGGACCTGGGTGGGGAGTTGTCACTAAGCCCCCCCCCCCCGTTAGAGTCCCCCAGGAGGAGGAAGGCAAGAGTGGCTAAAAGGTGAGGGAGGAGAACCAGGGAGGAAATGGGACACCGGGAGGGACCTGTGAGAGGAGGTACCATATTTTTCTGTCTATAAGATACCGCATGTATAGGATGACCACCCAATTTTCCAACCCAAAATCACCATTTTATAATCACACGGTTCTCTCCTCAGCCTACATCCATGTAAAAGATGACTCTCAATTTTTAGTCTAACAATTTTAGACAAATGTATAGTCTTATACATGGGAAATAATGTACTTTGGCTTGAGAAGAAGGGGATCTTCACTGAGGGGGCTTTTTGTGGGGGAGAAATGAAGGGATGGTTGCTTCTACCCCTCAAAAACTAAATTAAACTCAAAGTGTATTGACATTATTTCCTTCACGAATTCCATCTGGCAAAGGCAGATTTACAATCCCCATAATTATGTGTTACTTATATTAATATATTACATTAATATAGTCTGAAAAATTATGAAAATTTTTATTTTAATTCGCTTTCTTTACTCCGTTAAAGGACTTTTTTATGCAAACATGGCAGGGCTTGTAGGGGTCGCAACCAGAAAAAGGTAGGAAAACACTGGTCTATAGTGACCTGTCAAAGATAAACATGGCTTAATCCAGTTTAAATCACTATGGGCAACACAGCAAAAAAATCTGTATCATATTTCTGAATTAATCGGGATTTCTTCTCTTCACTCTCTCTGAAGGTCACCCCTTCAGTTGTTTCTGAAACGTCACACAGTACAACATCCTGATGTTAAAGCTTTCCTCAAATTGTGCAGCTCCCATGCATATAACTGCAAATGAATAACATGTGTATTTAAATATTTAAATGAAAATCCGTAGCCCTTCTTATCTATTATTGTTTAAATCCTAGTATTATAAGCAAGGCAAACGTTGACCTAGAATCTGAAACAAGAAATCATTGTTGTGAAAAAGGGGGCCCTCCAAAGAAGCTCTCACTATCAAAGCCAAACGTAACTGTGAAGATGTATCTGTTATTTCTCTCTTTGCCCACCCCCATTCTGTAGGAATCAGAGTGGGATATGTGAACTTAATAAATGAGCTATTCCTTTGAAGTTTGGTATACAAGTCTGTTTTCATCTCCTGTGCTACAACAGTGCCCTCTGGTGCACAGAGAATGGCAGTGGCATGTCTGTCGCCTACTCCGAAAACCTGTTATTAGTTTAATTATGGATGCATTACTACCTTTCAGCAAGGTCAAGCAGAATACTTCTGGAGTGCACCGAAGGTATAATGAAATGAAAGCTATACAGTTTCCATTTCTCATTTAAAAAGAAAAAAGCGAATCTCAACATTTTAAGCGCCGGTGAAGAAAGGATCAGACTGACAAAGCTATTTGGATGAGCGCGAAACGTTTCTACCTCTCAAGAAAAGAAGTCCAGTTGCCGTGACTCAACTTCCAGATCAACTCACCTGGATGACTGAGAATCTTCACAGACAAAGGATCCAACTGAAAACCGATTCACAAATGCCCTCTCATTAATAACTGGTGTGTCATCAAGAACATCATTGTTCAATACATGATATGTCTGTGCAAACATGTATGTTGTTGTTGTGAAGATATTTCTGCAGGTTCAAAACCAATAAACAAGTTTCTCTAACATCTACCCCTCAAAAATTCAGGAAGATAATCATCTTACCCTTTGCCTAACAGAACACAAGCAACTAAAATCCAAGATTATGCTACTGTCGGTATCTTCAGTAAATGAATCATTTTATATCAGTATTAAAAATTAATCCCATCTGGACTGAGGAATTCTGACTTGCAAACAGTTGAAGTGAATTTACTTCAGTAAAATCATGCCTATGCCAAGTTATTCTTGGACATGTGCAGCCTCTCTGAATTTCTAATCTAACTGCTATTTTTGTCTGATTCATTCATATAAGCAGCAACTATTGAAGCAATACTGGTTAAATATACCACACACAAGAGAGAAAAATCAGATTTTTCTTACAATTTAACGAAATCAAAGTCAAAACATCATATCCTGAAATATTTCCTAGGAACACAAATTTCTTCAAGAACAGCTGTACTTTTGTGAACATGACATACAAGTACATTTAAAACAAAATTAAATACTAAGAGTTAACTCATAATTTAAATGTGCACACCACCTTTCTTCATTCAGTGCTCAAAGTATATTATATTACAACTATAGTGAATGTGCAGCAGACATTTTTAAAGTTCAAAATTATAAAATAAAAAAAGCAGATACAACTAATCAGAGAAACGGAGAGACACCAAATTAAACAACATTGGCCAAAATCTTGCTTGTTCCTTCCATGTGCACAATATCCTGTTGGCAGGGGCATATCTGGGGGGGGGGGGGGAGAGAAGGGCAAATCTGCTCCGGGCACAGCAATCTGGGGGCACCTGGAGGGAGAAGAGGAGGAGGAAGCCCTGCGCCCTCCCACCAGCAGTCCTCAGGCTTGGTGGCAGGACCCACTCTGTTGCAGCCTCCTCCTTCTCCTCATGCCAGGCAAGTGGCGAAGGAAGCAAGCAGGCAGGCATGTGAGCACGGTGGCTGCAGAGCCCTCCTCCTCCTCCTCCTCCAACTCTTCCTCATCTTGCTCTGGGCCACCGCGGGAGAGGTAAGGCACATGCACGCTACCACACATGCACACACACACACAAATGCCCACTTGCGTGCCCACCCATGCGCCCTCCCGCTCCACGCCCACAGGATTGCTCCCCCTTGCTGAGTGGATGTGATGGGGTTGGGGAGGGCTGGAGGGGCGCAAAAACAACTTTGCCCCCAGGTGCACCAAAACCTTGCTGCACTGCTGCCTGTTGGATACATGAGGTTGTTGTTTTTCTGCTAGTTTTGTGTGTCAATCCCCTGATATTTTCAATGGAGCGATATCCAACTTGCATAACTGCAACCAAGAGACAGCACCAAGGACTTTGTCCATAGAACACTTACACACTGAAATAGACATACTTCATCTCTGAGAGCTGAGTAAGACTTCTTAGGGAGGGAGCTCCATAAAACAGTCACAGGGAATGCCCTTTCTTATATGTGTGTTTGTGTGTTGTGTCGTTACAGTCATGACCGACTCTTCGTGACCCTATATCCATGAAGTTTTCTTGGCAGGAATACTGGAGAGGTTTGCCAGTTTCTACTCCAGGCGCCTACAGCACTTGGTATTCCCTGGTGGTCGCCCATCCAAGTACTAGCCAGGGCCAACCCTGCTTAGCTTCCGAAATCGGGCAAGATTGGATGTGCTTAGGGCATCTAGGCAGCACTCTTTCTCATATCCCCAACCAAATGTTCCTTAGATGTATACTGGAAGGAGAGAAAGGGAGGAATCCTTTCAAGGAATAACTAAGGCCAGTTGTAGAGGGACATGTGACTGTCCCACAAGAGAGCTGCCTCTCCAGTTTTTGAAAAGAAGTCTTAAAGGAGCTGTCAGACCATGAGGGAGATTAGTATTCCAGGACTCCAAGACATAAAATGTTGACAGAGATGCACATCAAGAAGAAAGTCACTGTAATGTGGTAAAATAGCCATAGGTTGCAATGCAGCATGCAAAAATGGGTTTGATTTCAATGACTTCAAAGGAATAGGAATATGTCTCTGGTGAAAATCTGCAGACCCAGAATGCAATTCACAGAAAATTAAAAGCATTTATGTCCCACTGCAAGTATGAGAAGGAAAAGTCTGAATAGCTATACCAGTGCAAAATATAAAATCACAGTTACAGTAATGAGGATTCAGAAACAGCAGAATCACATATTTTTTTAAAAAAGACTTTTTGGAATGAAAAAGATGAAGAAATTGTGTGCTATGCCTCAAGAAATATATAAAGTCATATTCTGTATGGCTATTTAAAACAATCTATTTTTTTCCATGATAACTAGGCCATACACAAAGAGTGCTCACCAGCGGTTCCTTATCATCATGGATGGGACTTGTTTATTTTTTTAAACCCCAGTATTTCATCAGAAATCTCCACAGCTCAGATTCCGTATATACATCTGTGCCATTGCAAGGTTTTCTCTGCAGCAACTGCCATTATATATGAAGAAGGGCTGCAAAGCATTGGAGAATGGAAGTCTCTCTTTGTGTGGCTCCTAATGCTTTGCAGCTGCCATGAAGCCTAGAAAGTGCCACACATGCTCTTTTCCTCCAAGGTTAGCATGTTTCATGCCAGGGAGGGGAAGGGGAGGAGATGAGCTGCCAAGCAGTCACCCAAAGCTGGACAGAGTGGGTACCAGTCCTACAACCAGATGTCACTCAAAAGGCTGCTGTCCACCAGGAGCAAAGGAACAGCAGACAAGCCACTACACTTGTTCCAACTAAGCAAACATCCCAGCTCTGACGTTTAATGCTCTAATGATCCTAGTATACCATCAACTCCTTTTTTCTGCTGCTGATGCTGTGATTGCATTATAATGTTAGCTCACATTTAGCCAGTGATCTACTAAGACCTCTAGATCCTTTTCACTTGCACTATTTCTAAGCCGTTTTCACCTATCCTATATTGGTGCATTAATTTTTTTCCCTGCCTAATTACAGCACTTAATATTTTTCCTTGCCAAAAGTCCTTTTGTTTGTATTGGCACAGTACTGTGATCTGTTTGAGGACATTTTAAATCGCGATTCTGCCTTCTGCTGTATGAGCTTCCCATCCAAGTTGGAGGCACATGCAAATTTAATAAGCATCTCCTACATGTCTTCATCCATGTCATTTAAGCAGATACATAACAATACTGCACCTAAGACGGAATCCTGTGATACTCCATTTATCACCCTCCTCCAGGATAATGAGAAACCATTCATAAATCTGCTAGCCCCAGAGATATCATGAGGTTCAACTGTATGTTCACCACAACTGAATAATCTTTGCACAATTTGGGCAATTATGTTAAGGGATCTAAACAGGTATCTATTATGGAATAACTGTGCAGTAAATTACACATGAAGTGCCTTGTTATACCTGCGGACATTAATAAGCACAATATAGCCATAATCTTTCCTGTGAAATCCTTTTGAAATGAAAACAGCTCCTTATACATTTTAGCACTGTTGTCACAAGCAAATTGCTTGCTCAGTTGGGCCACTGGGATTTATGCTTTTAACTGAGTGTGTTGGTTTGTCCTGCATTTTAAAATCATGAATTGACACCATGCTTATTCAAAAGGAAGTTAAATTCTTAAACTTCCGGCTGGATTTGTCATATGTATATAAACTGTTCAGAGGACAAACATTTTTGCAAAGTCTTTTTACCTAGCAGTTTGCAATGAGAAGGGGGGACTAATTAACATGCTAATTATGTATCCCATTTAAAATCCCAGCCCTGATTATTATGTGATTTAGTCTCTGTCCTTGACTTCTGGTTTCTTCTATTTGAGTAGCAGTAAACCATCAATAACAGAAAACCAGAAAAATCAGACTCTTAATCTCTTAATCTCTTTCTTTACCTGTTTTACACACACACACACACACACACACACACACACACACACACACACACACACACACACACACACACACACACACACAATCTTTGCAAACATTTCAGATGGTGAGAGAGGCAGCCTCATGGGTACATTTCCCAGTCACTTGCATAATGAACCCTCCTAGCGGGTATCCTGGTGCTGGAGGAGAGTCCTTGGTGCTGGAGGAGAGTCATGAGAGTCCCCTGGACTGCAAGGAGATCAAACCTCTCCATCCTGAAAGAAATCAACCCCGAATGTTCACTGGAAGGACAGATTTTGAAGCTGAGGCTCCAGTACTTTTGCCACCTCATGAGGAGAGAGGACTCCTTGGAAAAGTCCCTGATGTTGGGAAAGATTGAAGGCAAAAGGAAAAGAGGACGGCAGAGAATGAGATGGTTGGACAGCATCATCGATGCAACCAATATGGATTTGACCAAACTCCGGGAGGCAGTGGAAGATAGGAAGGCCTGGCGAGCTCTGGTCCATGAGGTCATGAAGAGTCGGACACGACTGAACGACTGAACAACAACAGTGGGTATCCACACCAGGATAGGCAAGGGTGGCATGGCTAAGTGGTCAGTGGAGCCTCTGTATGGTGACCTATAATCTGCACAGATTCATCATGCAAATGACTACAAATGTTTGCACATGGTGGAAACTAAACACCAGGGTACTTCAAGGACCAGATGTAGGGGAGTGGTATCAAGAGACAGATATCTAGTCTTGTGCGCTCCTGGAGACATTTGGTGGGGCCACTATGAGATACAGAAAGCTGGATGAGATGGGCCTTTGGCCTTATCCAGCAGGGCTCTTCTTATGTTCTTATGTAAACATGCATACGATGAACTTATTGTCAACATATAGTTTCACATATAACTCATTTCCGACTTCAAGTTGTGTTGTTCAGTAGAAAACTTTTTCATATATCAAAAAGCATGTGAAAATATAAAGTAACTGGTAAAATATCACTTTCCACCCATGTTACTGTATGTATCCATATACAGTTGACAGCTATTACTAATTCTACTGTTTGGATAAAGTTATCAAATTTCTGTTCTTAGACAAATGATCATAACTCTAGTAACTTTAAGTCCAATTGTTATAACTCTGCCTAAAATATTCTTAAAAATGTAAAGGATACCAGTGTACCATAACCAACTATAAAGGCTTGCGTGTTAATTCTTTATATAACAAGGGAAAACTACGTTTTCTGCTGTACAATGACTTACATCAAAATGGCAGGCTTAGGCCAATTACATTTCAAGTCTGAAATATTTCAAACTACTGTATTCCACGCTAACAGTAAAGAAAGCTTGGCAATCAAATAGCCCTTCTTCTCCATTCCACCCTTTTTGTTCACACTAATCTCTGCGACACAAGCAAGCAGAAAGCCAACTTGGCCATGAAATCTCTTGCTGGAATCTGGAAGACGTTGTATTCAGCTGTTGCTGCATCTAATTGGCCCAGATAATAAGCGTTATTCTTTGATGAGCTGTAGATATTTTATCAACTTCAAAAATCTGCTAAAAAGCAAAATATTTGACTGTGCCACTGTTTATTAAGTAGATCTGGTCAGTGCTTGCACTTAATGGCCCAGAAGCTGTGCTATGTAAATGCTATTTAGACAGGCATAATCCAGTACCATATTGTCAAAAAACCATATCTTATACAAAATACTGAATATTCACAGTAGAAAAGAGAACTTAAATCTACTGCATCTACTTCACTAGCTTTAGATCTCCAGCTTGTGCTGACCTGTCTGGACAGCTCATCACTGAGCCTGGAGTTATCTTGGGAGCTTCATTCTCCACTGTACCTCCTGGAAGAAGAGTTAACCTGTGTGGCCATGGGCAAGATAGACTGTCCCAGAAGTGTCCTGTGAAGAATGGGCTGGCAAAACAATACTGAGTGCTTTGTGCAACTAGAACACCCTGAGAAGGGTCTTCGTAAATCAAATTGTCATCATTTAAATAGTCATTATACGATTGGTAAACTGAGATCAATCTTACAGCATTTTATTAATTTGCAAGTTTTCTTACAGATAAAAATGAAAACAATGGCCAAGATCCAAAGGTGCTGAGAATTGATCCTATATCCCTTCCCACCCCTTTTCCTACCAGAGTCCATCAGGGTACCAGAATATCTGCTGTGGTCATTTCCAGGATGCACACAGTAGGATTTTATGGTGCAGGAGAACTGAAAGGCAGATTCTAATAGAAGCATCGGGATCCAGTAAATCAGTGGTCCCCTATCTTTTTTCACTTCTGTACACCTTGGCAGCCCATTTCCCTGCATTGTACTGTGCACAAGCGGAATGTACACAGTACAACATACCAGATGAATGTTGTCCTGTATAAACTGTCAGTGATAGGAAAAGAGCTGGTGGCACAAGCCTCCAGCCTAGCGGCAAGACAAGAACAGATTAATACGCAGTCGGATGGGCTCTAGAAGGAAAAAGGCAATGGAATTCTTACTGCAACTTACACTGTTGGTGCATGTGCCTTTTTGCCATTATTCAATTTATTTCAAGTACCTCTCAATGTCTTGATTTGTACCCCTCAGGGTTCATGCAGCCCCACTTGGGGATCACTGCATTAAAAGTATACACCTCATTTCTTTTTAAGTGAAGTTGCTATGGCCGCTCTTTACTAATAAACCACTGAGTGAGCGACAATTCAGCAGTGCTGCCTGTATCATTTAGAACTAGATGTAAATTGGCTTTATCACTTAGGGATCATTTACAACACAGCAAAGATTGATCCAGGATTCAAACCTAACTGTGAACTCACTAAGTGGCCTTAGTAAAGTTGCAATGCTTCTGTTGTTCTCTACAGAATGCTTCCAAATGGGGTAACCAACAATATGACTGCTATGACTACTATATTATTACACATTACAACAGTGTCATCTTTATCACTTCCCATCAAAATCAGTAAGCAGCCCCTAGGAGGCTCATTGTCCCAATTATGCATGCTTATGATGCAGCTGCTAATTAGCCCAATTAAAACACAAGGAATATTTTTCTTTAAAAGGTTTTTTTAAAAAAAATCCCAAAAGAGCAAAAAAGAAAAAAGCATTATCAACAAATTACTATATGATAAATAGTTTCACTTTTAAGAATGCTTCAGCACACCAGTGAGTCATTTTTCAACTGAATTAGCTACACCCATCATATCCTTGATGTAATCAGACATCAGCAAATTAGCATAGCCTATAGAGGGAGAGATGCTAGAGATGACAACAGAAGAGTTGGTGGATGAAATCACACATTTTAATTATTCATACTGCTTGAAGCTGCACTGGAGGCGTGCCTCCCACCAAACCACCCGGGCTGAACAAAGAAGATCCCTGGGGTGGATGCATCTTCATGCAGCCTGGGCAGTTAGGAAAGAAGGTGTGCCTGCCTTACAAACCACCCGGGCTGCACGAAGATGCATCCATCCCAGAAGATCCCTGGGGTGGATGCATCTTCATGCAGCCCAGGCAGTTTGGAAGGCAAGTGGTGGCAGCAGAACACCACTGTTGCTTCCCTTGCAAGCCTCCCAGGCTGCGCAAAGATCAGTGGGTCCATGCTCTGCTCACCAAATTGGTGGGCAGTGCACAGGCCCATTGATCTTCGGCCAGCCACGGGCCCATCCACCACTGCTGCTTGCCTTGCAAGGCGCTCAGGCTGGCCGAAGATCCATTGGTCCCTGCGATATTTGTCAAGCCCAGGCAACTTGCCAGGGAAGCACTTACCTCCAGGTAAGGACTTACCTTCGCTTACATCTGGGCTAGCCAAAGATTGATTCGGACAGCCCAGAGATAAGCGAAAGTATGTAAGTGTTTTCCCAGAGGTAAACGCTTCCCTTGCAAGGCACCTGGGTTGCCTGAAGTTGTATCATTCCATGGGAACGATGCAACTTCGGCCAGCCCAGGCAGTTTAGGAGTGAGGTGTGATGGCCACCTCCTCCTCCTTCTTGGTTGAGCAATCTATTTTGTAGATATCGAAGCAACCAAGAAGGAAGAGGAGGTGGTGATGGGCAGCGAATGCTGCTCTCTGCTCCGCAGGACAGCTGACTTTGACAGGTCAGCTGTCCTGCGGAGGGGAGAGCAGCGTTCATAAGTCGAATATTTGGTTGTTGAAGCAACTGTAAGTCGAGGTACCACTTTTTTGCTTTTTCAAATGAGGTAAGATCTCTGCCATCAAAACTTTAGTATGCAGGGCATTGTTTTTGAATTTCAGCTACCCCCACCCCCAGTTTTCTGTGGCTGGCTGAGTCACTTTCAATCACCTCGTTCTTACTGCTTCCCCCTTAAGTCTGGGATGACAGTCCTGGTGACCTCTCAGATGAAGCCTTATGTAGCACTTAAAACCACCTGATTCCATGAAAAGCATTTTTTTTAAAAAAAGATTTCCTACTTCATACTTTTCCTTGTCCATAAAGTAAATACACTCTTTTCCAGGATAGATCTAGCCCCTAAACTGACTAAATCCACCTTAATCTTTCATGTAAATAAAGACTTGCTGCCTGCAAAACATTACACAAGCTGTGGATTAAAGTCTTAAACAACATGCTCAGTGAACAAAATCTCAATAACTCTAAAATTTTCTTGCCACGCGTTCTATTACTATGATCATATTACCCTTTCTAGGGATTAAAGCATGTGTGATTATATGTACATGGTGCTCTTATGTTTTGAAGAACTCAGAAGGCATCGGACATTCTCATTCTCAGTGTCAAGCAGCAGACTTCACCACAGGAGGCTGAGAGAATAGGAACCAAAAGAGATAAGCATGCAGTATGTACAAAGCTAAAGGGGAAAAGTACCACTCAGGAATGACAAACATGCTCAATGTAGCGTGCATCAAAAATTTTCAGAACTGCCGATCGAATAACTGTTTTATATGTCATACAGATTGGGTGGAATCTAATCAATCACTCAGGATCCTGGGTGGCACTCAGCATGGAAAATGCCAGGATCCTGCCATCCCAATAGCTGGCAAATTGTTCTACTTACCAAAGACAGATTCCTCTTGCTTCGTTTCTTCCTTGAGTTTCCTGTAACTCTCTTTCATTTTCTCTAATTTTTTCACATTTTTGGCACTCAGTGTGGACCATTCATTGAGAAGTTCCTCCAGCCATTCTTTTTCAGCCCTCAGCGATTTCATTTCTTCTGCCAGGTCTTTAGCTGCACAGAAATTACCTCCTGTAAATTCAGTTAGAGGATCACCACAGAGAGAAGACAAAGAAAGAAACAAATTCAGTCTTGAAGTAAGTTACTACATGAAAATTAAACAACTCATTATTTGTACAGAAGCTAAAACATGAAAAATGAAAATGAAAGTAACTTAATTTCCACAGAGTTTTGTTACAGTAATACCTCAGCTTATGTATGAGTGCCTTGGGTTACGACGACGAAGAGCAAATCAATTTTGCCTTGATGAACGAGCAATGTCTTGCAATACAAGCACTGGAGCAGGTCGCATAATCACTGAGCTAACTGTAGCTCCCTCCCTCCCTGCTGGATGGTGGGGGATTGTCTGGAATGTTCCATCTCAAACAAGCCTCAAAAGCAGAGGGAGGAGAAAGGAATGCAGGTCTCTCTTCCACCAGCCATGGACATTTTCAATGAAGAATACAGGTGAGGGCTTTATTTTTCTTTATATTTATAATTTTAATTAATTTGTCTTCATCATTCTTTCTTATTTTTCGAACCAGTTCTAGTCATGGGGCAGCTAGCCAAGTTTTTATAGGTACAAATTGCACTTTATCACTGTCACATTAAAAACACAGAATAAAATCCAGTTGCTAGTCCCAAGCAGAACAGACTCCGCAGGTACCTAAACCATGGTGTGGACGTGGACTTCTAGCCCACTTCTTTTGTGAGTTTTGGCATCTGAGTTTCCATTATTTCTTATGGGGAAGTTTGCTTTAATATAAAAGTGTTTTGGTTTACAAGCATGTTTCTGGAACGGATTATGCTTGTAAACCAAGATATTAATGTATATGAAAGCTTACATACTATATAATGATATATAAAGCGGTCTGCATCTTTTTTTTACTCATTTGTATACTCATTAATTACCAATGTATTACCAATTAATTTTAGAATACGATCAGTACATGAATTTTAAAACATGAAATAAATGAATATTTTTACCCTGCCTTTCTCCTTGGCTTGCCTCCATGTCCAAACAAGAAATCTGCTCTGCCATGTTTCATGTAAATCTGCTATCCATTATCTCAGCAAGACCTGATCTGCCAATCAATTGTCTCCTGCGTCCCCAGGAGCCTGCTTAAAATCAGTATCTCCCTTGGAGGTCCAATTTTCCATGTATTTTCCAAGGGTGATAGACTGGGCTACCAGGCCTGTCTTTAAAGTCTAGGGATCTTCTAGCGTCCCTGATCGCGCGAAGATAGCGGCCAGTCAGCTGCTTAAGAGCAGCCCTATTCAAAGGCAGCTGACAGATCAAGGAGAACCAACAGGGAGGAACACCCCGTCAGCCTCCCTGAGGAGGTCATCCTGCAGAGCGATCAGGGCAGTCTCGGTCCCGCGAAGACTGGATTATTTTCCCTTCGGCAGATTTAATAAGCCAGGCCAGGCAAGGGTCAAAGGGAGTGGCCGCCGGCCGGCAACAAGGGGTGCCCCAGGGGGCAAGATAGCGGCCAGTCAGCTGCTTAAGAGCAGCCCTATTCAAAGGCAGCTGACAGATCAAGGAGAACCAACAGAGAGGAACACCCCCTGTCAGTTCCCCTGAGGAGGTCTTCTTCTCTGTGGTGGGCCCTATGCTCTGGAATCATCTACCCAATGAGCTGCGCCTGACAGAGTCCCTGCCCGCCTTTAAAAAGGCCCTGAAGACTCTCCTCTTCAGGGAGGCGTTTGGTGACCTTTGTAGTTAGTTGTTTTTTCCCTTTTTTTCTTTTCCCTCGCACTTACTGTGCTTGGGTTTTGCCGCCATCTTGTCTCCTGTTTCTCTTGTTTAGTGCTTCTTTATTACCTGTTTTTATTGTAAGCTGCCCAGAATTCCCTTTTGGGAAGATGGGTGGGGTATAAGATTAACAAATAAATAAAAATAAATAAATAAATAAATGTTTTATTGGTCAGATTTGCATCAGTGCTTATGGGAAACCTGATTTAGATCAGTCTCTTTCTTCCTTGCACTCGTGTGTTGGGCCAAGCAAAGCATCCATCTTAGAAGGTCCATGGGATGTCAGGGAAGGCAGCAAATGATTTGCTTTTATTGCATTTTTATTGCAGGGCTGGGGAAAGCCACTTGAAAAATTGCTTGGAGTAGCATTTCCAGTGTTAAATTAAGATTTAACAGCTACTCCAATCCTTCGCTTCACGGAAGGCTTGCCCAAGAAATTTTCCTCCTTCAGGAAAAAATAAAGAAAGAAAATGTTGTCTCCTTCCATTTCATGTGCAAAGACCAAAAAGACTGGGAGCTGAATCTTCTTTCAACACCAGGGAAAGGACAGCTTCTTCAAGTGCCCTTTTAAGGCATGTGGCAGGCTCTAGGGCACATAACTCTTCCAACAGATTACGGCCACCAACCAGCACCGATCACTTCACTCTGCCTAACGGGAGGACTGGCCATGGGAATATGTCTGAACTTATTTCTAGCAAGCTACAAACACCTCCTTGACTTGCTCTCTTCAGTTGTTGACTTCTACCAGCACTTGCCAGCAGCAGACATAATATTAGCCTCTCTAAAGGATTTTGTCTCTTGGCACTTCTCAACAGGATTCAGCAGAAGCTGGCACTGTATCTTTAGAGATGATCTCAAAATGCAGGAGGAGTGACATCAGACTGTCCTGTCCAGAAGCCTATTTAGCGTACCTCAGCCAATCACCTCCTCAATACTCCTAGACCACGCACCTTACCTGCTGTGAGGAAAGAAGAAAGGATTAAAGATGGAGTCTATATGGTTCAGTTATTTGTCTCTTATTCAGGCTAGAACACAGGCAGTCAGCAAGAAACAGTTTCTGTTCCTGTGTGAGAATGTTTTGCTATGATTTGTACAAGCAACTATTTGCAGGTGTCTTATCTACTGGGAACGGAGAAGATGGAGGTTTGTTGTACCATCCACGAAGATTGAAGTCATAACATCAGTGCCAACTTTTAATTAAGGAATCGCTGTGAGATGATCGCATGGGAACATGAACTATCATTAAAAGTAGCCCGATGATTGGACAATGAGTTTGATTGATGGACAAAGGAGGGGGGGTGATTGCTAAGGAAGAAAATGCTTTTAAGTAGACAATAAGTTGTATATGTGTGTCTTTGTGTGTCTTTTTGTCTTGAATATGCTTGCATAGGTTTGCATAGAATATGCTAGGCATAGTTAGGCCACAATGGAAAGTGTAACTTAGAATTAGTGAGATAGTTTCTTTATTTTACTGATTGCCATAGACTGACTATTACCTGTATTTTCAATTGACTTATTTTTCAATAATTCTTTACCTAAACTATTTTTAATAAAAAATAATAATTTTACAACTGGTTTGGTTTTTGCCCAGGGGTGGAAGAGCTAAATCCAGAGTATTGGTTTAATGGTGGCAGTTGGGCTGGTGTATTTTAAAAGTACACAGTCTGTTTAAGTATTTCTACTAAACCCAAAGGTGATCTTAGGAAGCCTTTGAGGAAAAGGACCCAGACGGTTCCTTGACATGGTGGCAGCGGTGGGATGTCCTTCCACCTGGGTACATTTTGATTTTCTCAGGAGTCTCAAGCGGCACGGTAGCCGGAAAGGAGACTGAGAAAGCGGCAGTAAAGGGATCCTGCCTTCAGTTTAAGGAGGGGGACAATTAACTGCTTTACAATTGATTTATGGCCTGGCTAATTGTTTAATAGCCCAGAAGAGGCATAAATCTGTTTTACTGGTGAAGGCCGGTTCGCCAGGGAGCGACCGAGCTGTAACGCTGTGATTTTTGTGGAGAGTAAAACACAGCTGCTGTTATTTTTGTAAGCCACGCTTTGAGATTTTTAAGTAAAGCTGGCAGGAATAGTTCATGACATGGCAATCCGTTTATTATTTTTTAAATAGCGAGGGATTAGTGTATGGCTGAAGAGTTGCCTGAAGAATTCTTTAGCCCCACACTACGGGAAATTGTTTATGTAGTAACCTCAACTGGATCTGTTAGACCAGAAGGCAGCACCTTGCCATCCTCGTCTCTGGAGGCAGAAATGGCAGATGACACTACTACCGGGGCCCAGCCATTACACCCAGATGCTGATGATGATGAAGACCAGCCGGTCTCGGACGTGAGTGATGAGGGCAGCGGAGCAGAAGATGGAAGCGGCGCAGAGGACGGGGAGGATGATGAACGCCCTGGCCCTTCTGATAAGCCTGCACCTTCTCAGCCCAGACCACCACGAGCGGCAGAAACAGCAGTGGCCGAAGCCCTTCAACAGCTGGTAAAGCTCCAATCCACCCTGATTGCATATCAGGAAGAAGAGAGGAAGGATAAGCTACGCCAGCAACAAGAAGAGAAACTGCGGCGGCAGAGAGAGGAGGAACGGCGGCGGGAGGAAAAGCTTGCCCAGGAGCGTGAGAAAGAGCGGCAGCGTCAAGCGGAAGAGGCCAAAAGGAGGGAAGATCTGTTAGACGTAAGGAAATATGATCGCAAGGCTCTTCCGGTGTATCAAGCCTCTGGGGATATTCTTACTTTTTTACAAAATTTCCAGTATGCTTGTCAGGATTTACAAGCTCCGAAAGCCATCTGGACGAAGTTACTCCGAACCCAAGTCACAGGACCCCTCTCGGACCTCTTATCGGAGATGTCAGGTACAGACTGGGAGAGTTTTATGGCCCGTGTTAGGCAGAGATTTGGGTATACCACAGAGGGACTGAGGGTCAAAGTCAGAAGCCTTAAGTGGTCTCACAAAAGCAGTGTGGCAGAGTTTGAGGCGAAAGTGAGACGGGAAATGCTCAAGTGGGTTGAGTCTGCGGGGGTGAAAAATCTGGAGGACATGCTAGAGGTTTTGATTAGTGAGCAAGTCAGAGAATCTCTGCCCTCTGAGATTAATGTTTCCCTGCTGGAGAAGAAAATTGAGAATGCCCAGGACTTAGCCACTGAAGCTGATAATTTGCTATCCTATAGACTGGCCAATAAATCTCAAACAGCTTCTCAAAAGACATTTGCTAAGCCCTCCTCATTGCCACAAAAGCCTGAAGGGGGAATGAGAGGTTTTGATCAAAAGGGAAAAACTCCACAAAAGTTTCCACATTCAGGGACGGGAGGTACAGTTCCTGGACAGCCTAGAGCTACTAGCACTCCCCAAACGGACATTGTTTGTTTCAATTGTGGCGGACGGGGCCACACCAGGAAAAATTGCATGGAGGGGAAGGGGGAGCAAGCTAAGGCACCCACACAGGTTCAAAAGACACCCCAAAAGACGGGAAAGAATTTGCCTCCTACTAAGCTTCAAGCTAAGATGAAAATCATTAGTCAAGCGAATGAAGAGGGAGAGGATGAACTGGACTTTAGTAGTTTAAGCCCCGAAGAAGAAGAATCTGGGGGGGCGCCAGTTGTGTCTGCTATGCGAGGGGTGAATGTAAATCAGCCCGTCGGAGTTGTGGGAAGGGGGAGAGCCGTGCCTTCTGCCACCCCTAACATAAATCCTTCTATTCCTGGTGGAAAAGCAATAATGATGATGGGGGCATCAGCTTGCAAATTTAAGAAATCTCAATCGGGAGCTGAGGTGGTTGATCCAGAGACTATCATTTCAAAAGCGCAGATGCTTTGGGGTGAAAGTAGATATTCTCAAACTGTGACTGTGAATTGCAATGGTGTTGAATATGAAATCCCTGCTTACATGGATTCTGGAGCCGATTTGTCATCAATTTCTTCTGCTTATGTTACTAGTGAACAAATGCTAGAGGATAAGTTTTTTCCTGTGCATCCTTATAACTCTGGGGGTTCACGCACTCATTTGGCACCTATGGCAAAAATCCATGTGAAGTATAAAAATTTTGAAGGAGAACTTACTGTTCTGGTGCATAACCCCAAGCAAGACATTCAGTTCTTGGTGGGAATTGATTTGCAATACGCAGATTATGTGGCTACCCTAAGGAAAAATCAACCTCAGAATTACAAAAGAGTTTTGGCTGTACAGACACGCAGTCAAACGCTTCAGAAGCGTTCTGCTTTCAATGTACCTAATCAGGAGGTGGTTGCCACACCACAGGTGCAAATGGACTCTGTTGGTTTCACACCCCAAGCCCAGGTTGCTCCTTACAGTTCTGTGATAATCTCACCGGATCGTTTTGCCGATGCGGAGACTGGGGAAGAGGATTATGTGGAAATGCGACCTTTGCCTCAGGCTACTGTTGTGTCAAATAGACCTGTGCCAGATCCTCTTGACTGTGTAGTGGATGATGAGCAGCCAAGTACCAGTGCTGGTGTTGGGGCTGATGGGTTTGTGAGTGCTCTACCTTCTGCTGAGATTTTAGAGACTGTGTCTGTGGAACCTGCAGTTGTTAGCGATCCTAAGGTGGTTGAATCTGATATAATTGATAGTGATGATGGTGGAAGTCAATCAGATGATTCTGCTGTTACTGTGTGTGATGTTACTGCTGTTCCATTGTTGCAACCTGACAAACAGTTTAGAGAGCAACAGTTGTCTGACCCAACTTTACAAGAAGCTAGAGAACAAGCAGACAAAGACTTGCAATTGGGTCCTGGAAGACAAACCAGATTTTGCTGGGTTGGAGTTGGAAATGAACTGATGTTGTATAGAGAGAAACTGGTAGAGGGCAATCCTAATTTAGATCCTGTACGCCAATTGGTGGTCCCTAAAATTTATAGGGAAGAAGTTTTGAGATTGGCTCATGAATCACCATTCTCAGGTCATATTGGCTACAGAAAAACTCTGACAAAAATTAGCAATCATTTGTTTTGGCCTAATTTGACCAAAAGTGTGAAGCATTTTTGTATCAGCTGTGAACATTGCCAAAAAGTGGGATACAACACTGATACCACTAAAGCAAAGATGGAATGCATCCCAATTGTGTCCCAGCCTCTCAGCAGCCTTCAAATGGATTGTCTTGGCCCATTTCAAACCAGTAGTACTGGGAAAAAGTATATTGTATGCTTCACTTGTCCATTTTCTAAATGGGTGGAGGCAGTGGCTACATCTTCAATCAGTGCAAAACAAATTGCCCGAGCTTTGCTGGAAGTTACCTCTAGGATTGGACTACCTAGCCTATTGATCTCTGATAGATCAACAAGCTTTACTAATGAGTTAATGGCCAAATTATGTGAATTAACGGGGGTCCAGCAACGTTTCAGCGTGAGTTATCACTCGGAGTCCCATGGTGCGGTTGAGCGAGCCCAACAAACTTTGCTTAGAATGTTGCAAACACATGTTTTGGAGTTTGGACGGTCTTGGTCTGAAGCATTGCCTTTTATTCTCTATGCCTATAGGACTTCTCCACATGACAGCCTAGGAGGTTTTAGTCCTGCAGAAATCATTTATGGGAAATCCCTGAGGGGACCCTTGGAACTTCTCAAAGCCCAATGGGAGGGAGCAGTACAAGAGAGCTCTATGCCTGTTGCTCAGTATGTTTATGATTTACAACTTAAGCTCAAAGCAATCAGAGATTTGGCCACTGAACATTTGCAAAAGGCTCAACAAACTCAAAAGTACTACCATGACCTTAAGTCACGCCATAGAGAATTTCAAGTGGGAGATTCTGTGTTGGTTCTTGATCCCATCAAGCATAACAAATTGCAAGTTCATTGGTTAGGACCAGGAGTGGTTGAACAAAAGTTGGGGCCTGTTAATTATGTTGTGAGGATGTCATCACAAGAAAAGAAACCTCGTTTGTATCATGTGAACAGTTTAAAGCCTTATGTCCGTAGACAGTCTCATATGCTGCTTTGCAGAGCTACATCCTCCAGAAACCTGGAAGATGGCTTGGATTTGTTGGAGGAATTCAAGGAAGGTGGTGACCTAAGTGAAATTTGTTTTGAGTATGACACTCCTGAGTGTGAACAACAAGCTCTTTTCAGTGTTCTAGAGAAATATGGGCACATTTTTACAACCAAGCCTGGTTGCACTACACTTGTTCAGCACAAAATTGATACAGGAGATGCAACCCCTATCAGATCACCTCCTTACAGAGTCATTGGGGAACATGCTAAGCAAATTGAGGATGAACTTCAAGAGATGTTGGACATGGGTATCATTCAACCTAGTAATTCTTTATGGGCAAGCCCTGTGGTCATTGTACCTAAGAAAACACCTGATGGTCAGATCCAACCTAAGGTTAGGTTTTGTGTGGATTACAGGAAGTTGAATCAGTTAACAGCTTTGGATCCATATCCCATGCCTAGGGCTGAGGATCTGGTTGAGAAGATCGCCAGCCATAAATTCTTATCAACGCTAGATTTATCTTCTGGATATTGGCAGATCGAACTTGACCCCTTGACACGTGAAAAAAGCGCGTTCATAACGCATAAAGGCGTGTTTGAGTGGTGCCGACTTCCTTTCGGATTATCGACTGCAGCCAGTGCGTTTCAGAGGCTCATGGACATTGTCTTACAAGGTTTACCTTTTGCCCATGCATACTTAGATGACATCATAATTTTTTCAGATTCGCTGGAAGAACACCTATCTCATTTAGATGCTGTGTTTCAAAGGCTCAGTGATGCTGGACTAACAGTCAAAGCTTCCAAGTGCCAATGGATGAAGGGAAAAGTGGTATACTTAGGCCATCTAGTGGGCAGTGGTTTTATTGAGCCATTACAAGCCAAAGTGGAGAGTGTCAGAAATTGGCCGATTCCCCAAAATAAGAAGCAAATTCAATCATTTTTAGGCCTTGTTGGTTATTACAGAAAGTTTATTCCACACTTCAGTCAAATTGCTACACCTCTGACTGAGTTGACAAGGAAACGTATGCCAATCAAAGTTAAATGGACACCTGAATGTCAACTTGCCTTTGATGAACTTAAGGCCCGATTGATTGATGCACCTATTTTGATTTCACCTAACTTTCAAAAGCCTTTTGTTTTGCAGACAGATGCTTCTGAATTCGGTATTGGAGCAGTTTTGTTGCAAGAACATGACGATGGTATGCTTCATCCTGTTTCTTTTTTCAGCAAAAAGCTCCTGCAACGTGAAAGAGCCTACTCTGTTCCAGAGAAGGAATGCCTTGCCATTGTTTGGGCTTTTAACAAGTTAAGACCTTACTTGTGGGGTCGTAATTTTCTTTTGCAAACAGATCATCAAGCACTGAAGTGGCTATCCCGAATGAAGTCAACTAATCAACGCCTGTTGCGATGGAGCCTGGCCTTACAAGATTTCCAGTATGAGGCCACCCACATTCCTGGAAAGATGAATCAGGTGGCTGACAGCCTTTCCAGAGCTCATTATGGCATTGACCTTTCTCCTGAGGAGGTCATGGAAGAAGAACTACTAGACTGAATTGTCTAGGCTTTACCATATGTTATGTTGTTTCTGATTTTACTAACAATGTTTTCTTTCTTTATTTCCTACAGTAGACATGCCTTAACCTGCTTCAACAAGAGTCATATAATCCATGATATTGCTGCTATGTAGTCATATACCTCTTATCTTTTAATAAGATAATACTGTACACTGTCTACCTCCTTCCAGTATTTGTTGCTATTTGATTAGTTAGCTTAGTAGTTATGTTTTGCTAAAAATGCTAAATTGCTTATTTAGGATTTTTAGGCTCATAAGGGGGGGCGTGTGAGGAAAGAAGAAAGGATTAAAGATGGAGTCTATATGGTTCAGTTATTTGTCTCTTATTCAGGCTAGAACACAGGCAGTCAGCAAGAAACAGTTTCTGTTCCTGTGTGAGAATGTTTTGCTATGATTTGTACAAGCAACTATTTGCAGGTGTCTTATCTACTGGGAACGGAGAAGATGGAGGTTTGTTGTACCATCCACGAAGATTGAAGTCATAACATCAGTGCCAACTTTTAATTAAGGAATCGCTGTGAGATGATCGCATGGGAACATGAACTATCATTAAAAGTAGCCCGATGATTGGACAATGAGTTTGATTGATGGACAAAGGAGGGGGGGTGATTGCTAAGGAAGAAAATGCTTTTAAGTAGACAATAAGTTGTATGTGTGTCTTTGTGTCTTTTTGTCTTGAATATGCTTGCATAGGTTTGCATAGAATATGCTAGGCATAGTTAGGCCACAATGGAAAGTGTAACTTAGAATTAGTGAGATAGTTTCTTTATTTTACTGATTGCCATAGACTGACTATTACCTGTATTTTCAATTGACTTATTTTTCAATAATTCTTTACCTAAACTATTTTTAATAAAAAATAATAATTTTACAACTGGTTTGGTTTTTGCCCAGGGGTGGAAGAGCTAAATCCAGAGTATTGGTTTAATGGTGGCAGTTGGGCTGGTGTATTTTAAAAGTACACAGTCTGTTTAAGTATTTCTACTAAACCCAAAGGTGATCTTAGGAAGCCTTTGAGGAAAAGGACCCAGACGGTTCCTTGACACCTGCCCAGTTTTTTTTTCTTTTGAGCCATTTGGAAACGAGAATGTTCATAGACAGAAATCTAATTACTGTATTCTTTTTTATTTTAAAGGTGAAAATTTTGCACTGTTTGTTAAAGCTTTATGATGTGAGGATGTCAGGTTTGGTGTGCCGTCCGTTGAGACAGGAAAACCTGGAGAACATAAAGCTGAAGATATAACAGAGGGAAGAGGAAATGATGAGGACGTGGCTGTGGGAAAGATGATGGGGAGAAATAATCCTGTGGAGAAAGATCAGTCAAAGGAAGAACTCGGGAACAAAAATACAGACTGGAAAGAGGGAGATAAAGGGTTGAATCCAGATGTCGAGGTTGAAGGGATGTGGGTGACAGACAAGGAACTGGGCAAATGGTATGAGGAGATGAAGTTGGGGGAGGTGTTGAGGAGGAATGTGCACGAGGTGGGGGTTCAAACAGAAAAGGAGAAGGCAGTTAGAGGAGGAGAACCATTAGAACGGAGGGTGCAGGTGACTCCGATGGACTATGGCTCCTGGAAAGAGCCATATATGAGGGAGCAACGGGATTTGCCGGGCCTGGTGGTGCCGAGATGGGTGAGGCATCCTTGTTGCAGAACAATATGTCCGGGGATGGAAAAGAAATCTTATTGTCACCCTCGGGGCAAACCAATGGGCTTTGGGAAGCCCCATTATTAATGGTTGATGAACGTACGGGATGTTTGCGTGCAAAGTGACCGGTTATTGTTCTGTAACGTTCAAGAAAATGTGCTGGAGGTTGACAGAAGAAGTTCACGTATTAATAACGTTGGCAATAAAAGTTTATTACATTTATCATCATCGATTGCTGTTCATTCATCATCTGAAGAGAACATTCCTGTCGAGAGAAACGAACCCGATCACAGCTTACTGAGTGGTACTAATTCCCAGATGGATGGTTAATAGACAAACATGAAGCTGTGATAAAATAAACACTATCTCTCAGCTAATAAGCATTTGCACATCCACACAATGTTGCACCTTTTCCCCCTCTGATAGAGGAAACATGCCTTTAAGTCTGATATGGAACAGTAAGACCTCATCAAGAGATCAGCACACCACACTCTTCAAGTGCCAGCAGTGAACTTCTGACCCCATTCAGAGTAACTAAAATTGGCATTTTGTAAATGCCAGGAGAAGGTTGCTTTCTGAACATATAAATAAATCTGTCACCATGTCAAAAAAAATCATTAAATAATCCTGGTGTCCTGGATAATTTTATAAAAAAAATAGGCAATGGCAATTTTAATTGTAATTTTTGATGGACAAAATATACATCCCTCATGAAAAGTTAATAAAATTAATGACCACAATTCTCCATTTATGTGACAGATTTATGTTTTATGTAAACCACACATTATTCATTTTTCAGCTTTCATGTTTCAACATCTCCAGATTGTATTGCCTCAGATAATACCTGTCAAATCTCGCTAAGTATGTAGTCAGCCTTTTCCAGCATTTGAAAAGAAAATCTCTTCCGAAAAAACAACAAAGTGTGACCCCGAGAATGTTGATGAGAGTATTGGTGTTTTTTTTTTTTTTTGAAATGGCGTATTACAATATAAATATTTTAGGGTTGGGGGATATTGTGTCCCCTTATCATTCCTTTGAAATTTGTATCAAAACTGATAGAAATTGCTAGCATAATTAACTAATTTCATCTAAAATACCTATGTAACAGGGACCTGCAATTTTTAAAAAACATTTTGCCCTCATACTATGAGAAATGATTGTCAGCCAGTTGCTCTACCTATAATGGCTGAAAGAAAACAAAATATATCTATATTGACATACAGCCACAGAGATGATGGTTGAGAAGGCATGACTTTTCATGAATATGTATATTTAGATGTATTTAGTTCCAGGCTACTGATCAAGCAGCAAACAGAATCCCTTCCACATAAATGACCCCTGGATTACAACCATCAGAACTCAACTCCAGTAGAAGACAGTGCTCATATATAAATGCTTTATTACTTGTGGATAGGTGGCAATGTGCTTTCTCATTTTCATTACCCCTACACTCATTTCCTTTCCATGCACATAAATTCCCCCAGCCACAAGGGTCCATTGCAACCATAACAAAAATAAAATGTTGGCATGAGTGTGTCGAACTTTCCTGCACCCACACAGAGGGTAGAGTTGTGTGCAGGTGTGTGCACCTTAGAGGAAGCCTTGGTGGGTAGGTGTCATCTAAGATATTGTGGGCAGAGTGACAGACTACGACCCAAAAGGTCTGTATTCAAATCCTTGCTCGGACATGGGAAAATGCCTGGGAAACTGGTAAAATTACTCTTTCACTATCTTACTTACCACAAGAGCCCTATTAAGGTAACTATAATTCAGTTCCAACTTAATGGCATGCAACAATAACAGAAGAAAGTAGGGAAGACCACTGGGCCAGTCAGGTATAATCTAAGTCAAATCCCTTATGAATACACAGTGGAAGTGAAGAATAGATTTAAGGAACTAGATTTGGTGGACAGAACACCTGAAGAACTATGGATGGAGGCTTGTAACATTGTACAGGAGGCTGCAGTGAAAACTATTCCAAAGAAAAGAAAATGCAAGAAAGCAAAGTGGTTGTCCAAATAGCAAAGTGGTTGTACAAATAGCGGCAGAGAGAAGGGACACAAAATGCTAGGGAGAAAGGAAAAGATACAGAAAATTAAATGCAGACTTCCAAAGAATAGCGAGGAGAGACAGGATGGCCTTCTTGAACGAACAGTGCAAAGAAATAGAGGAAAACAACAGAAAAGGAAAAATCAGAGATCTATTCAAGAAAATTGGAGATATTAAAGGGGCATTTCATGCAAAGATGTATATGATAAAGGACAAAAATGGTAGGGACCTAACTGAAGCAGAAGAGATCAAGAAGAGATGGCAAGAATATACAGAGGAATTATATCAGAAAGATCTGGATGTCCCTGATAACCACGATAGTGTAGTTGCTGACCTGGAGCCAGACATCATGGAAAGTGAAGTCAAGTGGGCCTTAGAAAGCATTGCAAACATTGCAAAAGGCCAGTGGAGGTAACGGCATTCCAATGAACTCTTTAAAATCTTAAAAGAGGATGCTGCAAAGGTGCTGCACGCGATATGCCAGCAAATTTGGAAAACTCAGCAGTGGCCAGAGGACTGGAAAAGATTGGTCTACATCCCAATCCGAAAGAAAGGAAATGCCAAAGAATGTTCTAGCTATCGTACAATTGCACTCATTTCACACGCTAGCAAGGTTATACTCAAAATTCTACAAGGGAGGCTTCAGCAGTATGTGGACAGAGAACTTCCAGAAGTGCAAGCTGGATTTTGAAGGGGCAGAGGAACTAGAGATCAAATCGCGATTCGCGAACATGCGCTGGATTATGGAGAAAGCCAGAGAGTTCCAGAAAAACATCTACTTCTGCTTCATTGACTATGCCAAAGCCTTTGACTGTGTGGACCACAACAAACTGTGGCAAGTCCTTAAAGGAATGGGAGTGCCTGACCACCTTATCTGTCTCCTCAGAAATCTATATGTGGGACTAGCAGCAACCATCAGAACTGGATACGGAACAACTGACTGGTTTAATATTGGGAAAGGAGTACGACAAGGCTTTATACTGTCACCTTGCCTATTTAACTTATATGCAGAGTACATCATGCGAAAGGCAGGTCTTGATGAATCACAAGCCAGAATTAAGATTGCCGGAAGAACTATCAACAACCTCTGATACGCAGATGATACTACTCTGATAGCAGAAAGTGAGGAGGAATTAAAGAACCTCTTAATGAGGGTGCAAGAGCAGAGAGAAAAAAATGGGCTGAAGCTCAACATAAAAAAAACTAAGATCATGGCCACCGGTCCCATCACCTCCTGGCAAATAGAAGGGGAAGAAATGGAGGAAATGACAGAGTTTATTTTCTTGGGCTCCTTGATCACTGCAGATGGTGATTGCAGCAATGAAATAAAAAGACGCCTGCTTCTTGGGAGGAATCACTTCGCCAACTAACGTCAGGATAGTCAAAGCTATGGTTTTTCCAGTAGTGATGTATGGAAGTGAGAGCTGGACTATAAAGAAGGCTGATCGCCACAGAATCAATGCTTTTGAGCTGTAGTGCTGGAGGAGAGTCTTGAGAGTCCCCTGGACTGCAAGGAGATTAAACCTATCCATTCTGAAAGAAATCAACCCCAAATGTTCACTAGAAGGACAGATTTTGAAGCTGAGGCTCCAGTACTTTGGCCACCTCATGAGGAGAGAGGACTCCTTGGAAAAGTCCCTGATAGACATGGGCACGACCAGAAAAAATGACGTTTCGAGTTTTCATTTGTCGGAACGGGTCCGTTTTGGGTCGTTTCCGTTTGTCGCGAAATTTTTCAAAAATTTGTCATTTCGTTTGTCGTTTTTCGTTTGTACCGTGATTTAGCGTGATTTGACTTCCCAGAGCATAGGGGCGTCCCGCAATCAGGGCCGGCACTAGGTGTTTTTGCGCCCTAGGCAGCGGGTGGGGCGGGGGGCGGGGCGGGGGGAGGTGGGGGGGCAGCGGTGGCAGGGGTCATGGGTGGGCGGCGGCCGCGGGGTGGGAAGTGGGCAGGCGGCAGCGCAGGCGCAGGCCGCAGGCAGGTGGCAGCGCGGGCGGGCGGGCGAGTGGGCAGTTAGGATCACTTAGGATAGAGGTTCTGTTCTTGGTTTGCACCCCAAATGTGTGTGTGTGTGCAAGCAAATTGAAGTTGGGAAAATAGAAAATAAATGGTAGTATATAATATATTTTTTAAATAAATCCACACCTCCCACTCCCAGTCGAACCTCCCCCTTTATTCAATATCAGAAAAAAATCCTCACAAATTGCCAGATAAGAAATAAAGAATGAACTGCTATTCCCTTCAGCAGACAAAGCTGCAGGGAATCAAAGAAATTGTTTTCTAAATTCAATTCCCTCCCTGCCTGCCTAACTTAAATCCTAAGGCCTCCAGCCTCCCTCCTCAATCTCGATCGGATCACACCAGCACCAGCAGCCAGCCCTCCTCCCTCAACCACATCCATACACCTGACTGCGATTTCTGGAAGGTGCCTTGGCTTTTTATGCCCTCCGAGACATCCAGAAGTGTCAGTCAAAAACCTGGCGATGCCATTGGTGGAATGGTTCAAAAAAATTGCATGGTCCCATCCCATGCCCAGCCCAAATGGGCAAGTCTAAAAAAATAAAAAATAAAATAAAATAAAATAAAATCAATGACGTTTTATTGCTATACTATATACTGCTGCTACTATTAAAATTCAGGCATTTAAAATAAATAAATTTCACATGTTTCTGTGGTGATTTTGTGTGTTTTTTGACCATGATTTCAAAAGAAAAATTGCGGTCGCCATTTTGGACCCCCCCCACCGCATGGCATGGCGAGACGACAAGGATGAACCCCCCCCCCAGCCTGGTGCAAGCAGCCCAGGAAAGGAGAAGAGGGGGGGAGGCCGGGGACCCCCCAAAAACCACCCCTCTGGTAGGTGAAAAAGCCTCAGGCAGGCATATTTTCGCCTGCTTTTTTGGCTGGGAGTCGGGTTTTTTTAAAAAAAACTTTTGAAAACTTTTTCTTTGCTTCGCATTGCGCAATCGCTGCGATGCCACAAATGAAAACAAAAAACCTGACCAAATTTTTCTTTTTTCGGTTCGAGGTCGAGTTCTGACAGCTTAATTATTGTTACCGTTTCTTTTACGTAACGGAAACAATAACCGAAAACGGAAACGACAATTTCGCCGAGTCGTGCCCATGTCTAGTCCCTGAGGTTGGGAAAGATTGAAGGCAAAAGGAAAAGAGGATGGCAGAGAATGAGATGGTTGGACGGTGTCATCGATGCAACCAATATGGATTTGACCAAACTCTGGGAGGCAGTGATAGACAGGAAGGCCTGGCGAGCTCTGGTCCATGGGGTCACGAAGAGTCAGACACGAATGAACGAATGAACAACAACAATAATAACATGTAACCTAAATTACTATCTAATTATTAGATATTATCAAAATTATTCTCTAAATTGAGAGATCATATTGATTATACGTAAAATTATTATATATGTACATTATACCACAAAAGTGGGTACGCCTCCTCACATTTCATAAATAATTCAGTATATCTATTCATGTGACAATACTGAAGAAATGACACTTGGTTTCAATGTAAAGCAGTGAGTATACAGCTTGTATAAACAGCGCTGTCCCCTCAAAATAATGCAACACATAGCCATTAATGTGTAAACTGCTGGAAACAAGAGTACACCCCTAAGTGACAATGTCCAAAATGGGCACAAAGTGTCATTATTTTGTGTGGCCAGCCACCATTATATCCCAGCACTGCCTTAACCTTCTTGGGCATAGCGTTCACCAGAGCTTCACAGGTTTCCACTAGAGTCCTCTTCCACTCCTCTACAATGATGTCACAGAGACCTCGCACACCTCCACCTTCCATTTCAGGATTCCCCCGAGATGCTCAATAGGGTTTAGGTCTTGGCTAGTCCATCACCTTTACCCGCAGCTTCTTTAACAAGGCAGTGGTCATTCTGGAGGTGTGTTTGGGATTGTTATCATGTTGGAATACTGCCCTGTGGCCCAGTCTCCAAAGAGAGGGGATTAGAGATGGGCACGAAACGAAACGTAGTGTTTTGCTTTGTTTCCTTTCATTGCTCATTGTGTTTCATTTCATTTCGTAATTAACAAATTTTAATAGAATGTTCATAAGGAAACAAAATGAAATGAAATGGAACGTGTTCAGTTGATTTTTAAATACGAAAAGAAAAACAAACCTATATCCATGAGCAAATCCCAAATATGACTGATTTCTGTTGCAATTATATTCTTTAACTGTCAGCAGAATCTTCATTTTATTCATCATCTTTTTGACAACCAGTATCCCCAAAACTGAAACCATCCTGCACAGTGGCTATAAATCAAGCATGGACAACTTGTAGATTTCCACATGCTGTTGGACTGTAACACACAGCAGCTGTCACCACTACCTAAATTAGCCAAGACTGCTGGGAACTGAATTCCAATAAGCTCTGAAAGGCCCTAAGCTGCCTATCCAGGCTGAGATATGGCCACAGTAGCTGAGATTTGGATTGTGCTATTCATATCCATAATGGAAAGCATCCATCAAGAATTACGGATGTGAAAGCATTCAGTGACCTTAACAAGTCAGTGTACATCTTCGGTGAACTAGTCCTCACACCACATAGGATACAGATGTTTCATTTAAAAAAAATCAAAATCCCTAATCTTCCAGTTACCAGCTCTATCAGTGATATAGGTCTGTTCTGCAGAATTACTGTACTGAGGTCCGAAGTATACTTTATATTTAGTCGTGATTACGTCAGGTTCAGAACACAGAGCTCCTTAACCCAAATCTCCCCTTAGGAATGCATCTCTCTGCAGCAGAGACAAATTTCACTTGAAAGGCCAGAAAAGTGTAATTGCCCAGCAAGTTAGTCAGATGTGGGCCAAGGCCAAATAGGTCTCAGATGGATGACAAGAGAAAAGGAGAAGCCCAACTTAGTAGTGAGGTAAGTACAAAAAATGTTCTTCTGAATTATCCCCAGGGCTGATACTATGTGGAGGTACATCAAAATGTCCTTATGCCCATGTTATTGTTATAGTGATCCCCCGCCTATTGCAGGGGTTAGGGACCTGACCTGATCTGCAATAACTGAAAATTCACGATATACAGATGCAGGTCAGGTCAGGCCTGAGGCACCTAGCTGGGGCCTTTTGTATTTACCCCCAGCCTGGTGCTGCCCCAAACAGGCCTGCAAGGGCCTTCCCGGGCCTTTGGGGGCCTCCAGAAGGCTCGGGAAGGCCCTTGCAGGCCCATTTGGGGCAGTGCCAGTAAGGGAGGCCTGAAACAGGCCTTTCCCCCCTTACCACAGGGAGCCTTTTTTCATATACTGCAGTCCTGCGATATAGCGGGACCGCAGTATATGAACCGCAAATGGGTGGGGGACCACTGTATTATTCATTTTCCCAAAAGCAAATGGTGATCCACTGGCATTAAATATGGCAATACATATAGAGGAACTGACTATATTGCAACACTCATCCAGGCCCATATCCTAAAGCCGTATCAGTTTGTTAATAGGCAGAAAAACTTTCCAGTGTACGCTCACAATTCCTCATTTCTTTTCAAATTGCAACGCTCTGTTGCACAACACTAAGCTGGTTGACGCAAGCAAGCAAACAAAACACACACACACACTAACCTTTCCGCATGCACAAAATACATGGCAGAACTGTTCCTTGATGGGTAACTTTCTTAAATCACAGTGTTGGCTCTCTGCCTAGCAGAAAGTTTTTTGGCTTCTCAGGTCTTGAAATTATAAACCCCAATGTGCATATCATTCTTTCTTTTCCCCTCTCCTTTTTTTAAAAAAAAGCAGAAACTAGAGTAACTCAGAGAGTTCATGCTACAAAAAGCTGTTACAAATGCATATATAATAGCTCAACATACTGTGAAATTCACATTCACACATCAGTATCTTGCTTATTATTAATATGTACAGGCATTCTGATAATATCAACATTAGCTGTTTATTGATCCGAATAAGCAGAACCTGCCAACTCGAGTGTTCCATTGGGATGTGTCATTTCAAGCATGTTTATTCCTATTCTGTTCATTTGTTTATAGAACAATGCCATTAGAGGCTGGCAAAATTCACAATGCTTTTGCACCTTCAGGTTACAACAAAGTCTTTGCAGTCATGAAATAACATCGCATTTTCCCCCAACTCCACCAAAAATTACCTGACACAGCAAGCAATTTGGTTTCCAGAAGACCTGGTAGTTGAATCTCGATGCCATTCACTATCCTCCTTAGAGTGCTGCACAGTTTCTGACTGTTACACATCTAGATTGAGACAGAGAGCCATGATGTATTTTACATCCATGTAAAAAAAGATAAGGAAATATAATAGCACTTCAGATTGCCTTGGTTTACAGACATGACATCTCACTACGTAGCAAGACAATGAAGGTTAATCGAAAGTGATATGGGATGTTGCTGCAAGATATTTATTCAACAACTCAGTCAGCTGCCACAGCTTCCACAGAAATAGCAACTTGTTTAGCAATTGCCTAAACTGGGGTGGGGGAGAGATAAGAAATAAAAAAGCCAAGCAGAGGGGTTGACTCTGTATTGGAGGCAAAAGGTGAAGACTAGTAACCAGCTGTCACAGAGGTTTGGTCTTTGTGTAAGAATCTTGAAACTCAGCCCAGTTCTTTGCCTGGCACAGATATGTATGTACTGCTGCTAGGGACGGGTCGTCCTCAAATGGCCCTTGGGATGCAATGGACAGTGAACATAAGAACATAAGAACATAAGAACATAAGAAGAGCCATGCTGGATCAGGCCAAAGGCCCATCTAGTCCAGCTTCCTGTATCTCACAGTGACCCCACCAGATGCGTTTGGGAGCGCATGAGACTAGATATCTGTCTCCTGATACCACTCCCCTGCATCTGGTCCTTGAGGTACCCCGGTTTTAAGCTTGGAAATGATACATCTCCCTCATGGTTTATAACCTATGATGGACGTTTCCTCCATGTGGCCACATGTTTCCCCTTTTTTTTCCATTTTGCTCCCCCTTTTTTCCATTTTGCATCCACTGCAAATATCCCCCAACCCTTTTTACATGGAGCCAATGTAGTACAATACTTAGAGTTCTGGATCAGGACAACAATTAAGTCACTGGATAGACTTTCTCTGCCTGCGATGAACTGATGAACTGACGAATTGATTTGTCTCCCCTTTAAAATCCTATAAGCACCACCACCACCCAGGCATCTAGAAGCCTCAGATTTGCAGGGACGCTTTCTCTGCCTTTCCTCCACAAGCCATCAAAATTTGGTTAAGGTTGGGGATCAGAAGATTGAGCTATGTACCCACAAAGAGGGCCTCCAGGAAAGTGCCCCTCCGAGCACCTAGAGAGACATCAGAATTGAAGAGAGACTTCTTCCAACTCTACAATCCCTTCAAGTCTTGTGAAGATTGGGTTTCAGACACCTGAATTATACACCCACAAAGTGGGGGCGGGCAGGAAAGTGTTTGTCAGAAACTGGGTTGGGGAAACTCAATCTTCAACAAACTTGGAAGGATCATACAGGAAATTCAGAGAAGGCTTATCTGCAAGTTTAATGTCTCCAGATGCCTGGGGAGAACTTTCTGGGGAGGGGGGCTACTTGGGAGTAGATAACTCAGACATCAAAAATTCAATCTCTTCCAAACATGGAGGGATTGTAGAGGAGATTCAGGGGCCACTTCTCTCCATTGTTGGTGTCTCTAGATCAGCGTTTTTCAACCACTGTTCCGTGGCACACTAGTGTGCCGCAAGATGTTGCCTGGTGTGCCGTGGGAAAAATTGAAAAATTCTAAAGAAATTCAACCCAGGGCCGGCCCACAGCTGGGAGGCGCTATAAATAGCGTCCAAGGGCCAGCTTGGCTCCTCCCCCCCGAGGCCCGCGGCGCTGGTGTGACTTCCTCCCCGGCCGGACCTGGCCCCGCTCATTCTCTTAGTGTTTGCCCTGTGCCTGCCGCCACCACTCGCTCGCTTCCCTCTCCCCCCCTCCTTTTTTTACCCTGGACCACCACCACCCCTTTCCTGGGAGCTACCAATGGACTGAGCCGCCCGACAGCCCGCCCGCCAACACGAGCCGGCCCGGGAGCCCCAGCCCAGAACAAACCACCAGGTGAGGGGAAGGGGAGGAGGGGCGCCCGGCTGCCCCACGAGCACCGCAGCGAGGCTGCGAGGAGGAGGGGATGGAGGAGGCCTCCGCCGGGCCTGGGCTGAGGAGGCGGGCGGGCGGGGGGGCTACTGGCACGGCTGGCTGGCTGGCCGGCTGGCCTTTAGGGTCCGGGAGGGGAAGAGCCGTCTCTGAGGGGCCCCGCGATGGGTTCCTTGAAGTCTTGCCCCTTTCTTTCTGTCTTGGGTCACCCTCTTCTCTCTCTCTGTCTTTTCTTTCTTTTTTTCCCCACCTCTCTCTTTCCATTCGTACCCTTTCCCCTCTTCATAGAAACATGCTCATTTCTAGCCTGCATATGTGTATGTCTAGCAGCCTGCCTACTGTAATTAAAACTGTAAACCGCCCAGAGACTCCTTGAAGTGGTATGGGGCGGTATACAAGCAGAACACGTTCTGCCTTCTTTCCTTCCTGCCTTCCTTCATCCTCCTCCCCTCCTGTCGCTGGACTTGCTGAAGGCATCTGCCTTGGCCACAGTTGGAGAGCAAGATGGGCTTTTGGGTCTTATTTGTGTTCCTGGAGAGTCAGTGCCCCTTCTCAGGTCTCCACTGGACACAGAAGTCCATGCAGGGCAAAATGTCTTTAAAAAAACAACACAGGTAAGTGGGAACTGGGTGCTAGAGAGCGGGCTGCCTCAATCTATGGCCCCTCTGTCCTGCTTCTCCCTACACCTGCAATGGCGAACCTTTTAGAGACTGATATAGGCACAGAGGTAAATTTTTTAACATTTTCTAATGGTGGTGTGCCTCGTGATTTTTTTCATGAAACAAGTGTGCCTTTGCCCAAAAAAGGTTGAAAAACACTGCTCTAGATGCCTTGGGGGCCATTTATAGGCTGACAAATTGACAAATAAGCTGCCCATAATACTCAATCTTCCCCAGCTAGGTGTTCAAGGCAATTAACACTGCGAGAGACCCAAAAGGAAAAAAATTAGAAATCTGGCCTTTTCCACCATTGCCCATCGCCTGTGGAATGACATTCCACCAGACATCTGCCTGGCCCCCTCTTTGGCTGTATTTAAAAAGCTACTGAAAACCTGATGGTATAAGCATGCATTTCCTCAAATAAAACATAAATCCAGTGTTCACCATCTAAAACATGATTTTAGCTGATCTGCCTACCAATAATATCATAGGTTTATGGAAGTTATATGTAATTTCATGTTATTTTAATTTTACTTCCATTATACTTACTGTATTTTTATATTTATTTTATTTTATTGGATTTACATGTATTTTGTTTGTATTGTATTGAATTAATTGTTGTTAACTGCCCAGAGTGCCCTCACTGCCAGATGAGCAGTATAGAAATCAATCAATCAATCAAGCAAGCAAGCAAGCAAGCAAGCAAGCAAGCAAGCAAGCAACAAATAAATAACAAACAAATAAATAAATAAATAAATAAATAAATAAATAAATAAATAAATAAATAAAATCACTAGAAATCCATCAATTCATATTTGCTGGGGGGGGACTCCATTTATGGTGTATAGGAATTAACACATTTTGACAAATCAGCTAAATTTGTCAGAAAACATTGTTCATTTTTTAGTTTGTCCCCATCTCTAATCCTAAAGCTCACCTCTTAACATTATACGTTACACATGCATTCTAAATGGAACTCATATTCCAGGTCCCAGCACTCTGTTTTTAGGATAATAGAAAATGCATTCATGATGGAGGTGCTTGTCTTAGGAAAGAAAACAAGCAAAAATATGGCATAGAACATTAATGTACTCATAAATTTACCCAGTAGCACACTGGTTCTACCACAAGACCCACTGAAAGAACACTTGTGCATTTTCAACATTTGCACCAGGGTAGTATCCAATACTGATTTTGTTGCAAAAGTATGTAAAACTCTTGTGCAAATTCTTGCACAACAACTTGTACCATGCTTGTCCCAATTTTTCTCCATTACCATTACAGTGCAGTGCAGGAGCCTGAGCTGTTCTTGGATACAGCGGAGCAGACAATCCTGAACAAAGAAGAGACAGGGCACATTTTGGGGGAAGAAGTCATTTCACCAACTCAGGAGGTAGATGCATGGAGGGATGTGACTCGAAGAAGTAGAAGGGCAAGGGATCGCTCTGACTAGTTTGAAATTGCAAAATCAATTTGAGGCTTTTCCCCTCATTACACCTCATGAGGAATGCACAGAGGAACAACTGTTTCCACCTGAGGATCTCTCCCTCATCACACTTGATGAGATACAGGAAGACAAACAACAGGAACAGACTGAAGACCTCTCCCTTAATACAGTTGAGGAACAGATAGATGAACAGGCTGCAGGAGAGAGGCTTCTTCTACTAGGGATTCAATTATTAGAAATACAGAGGGATGGATCTGTGATGCACATGACAACCGTATGGTGACTTGCCTGCCAGGTGCAAAGGTTGCAGACATAACCAAACATCTAGATAGTTTGTGAGAAAAAAACTGGGAAGGAGCCATTCATCATGGTACACGTTGGTACTAATGATGTTGGGAAGGCAAAGTGGTTAGTCCTGGAAGCCAAATTCAGGATGTTAGGAAGAAGATTGAAGTCCTGGACTTCCAAGGTAGCATTTTCAGAAGTACTGCCTGTTCCTCATGCAGGACCCACCAGGCAGGCAGATATCAGAGGCCTCAATGCATGGCTGAGGCAATGGTGTCAAGAGGAGGGCTTCAGATTTGTCAGGAACTGGAGAACATTTTGGGACAAGCCGAACCTGTTCAGGAGGGACAGGATGCACTTGAACCATGATGGAACCAGATTGCTGGCACTCAACATCAAAAAGGCGGCAGAACATCTTTTAAACTGATAACTGGGGGAAAGCTAACAGGAGCTAAGTGGCATCTGATTCAGAACATCTCATTCCTGTTGAACAAGGTTGGAGAGGGTAGAGAACCACCAAGTGATGGCATAGTATGTATAAGCACTCAGAGAATAATGGGATGTGGTAGTTTGTCTACTAGAATTAAAAGCTGCAGGGGGGTTAGAACAAAGAAGCAGCCATTCTTGGGGGACCCACTGTACAGGTGCTTCTACACAAATGCTCGAAGCCTCCAAGCAAAGATGGGAGAATGTGAACATTTGGTAGTTAGGGATAACATTGATATAAAAGCCATAACAGAAACCTGGTGGAATGTGGTGAACCAGTGGGATATACATAAACTCTATAGAAGAGACGGAGATGGGCGGGTTGGAGGTGGAGTGGCCGTCTATGTCAAAGAAAGGGTAAAATCCAGCAGAATGGAGATTGACAGTTGGTCTGACTCCACCATAGAATCACTCTGGGTTAAACTACCAGGTCCAAGGAATGATGTGATAGTGGGGGGGTGCTATTGTCCACCAGATCAAAAACTTGAGGGAGATCTTGAGAGAAATCATGGAGGTGTCTAAGAGGGACAGGATAGTAATCATGGGGGTCTTCAATTATCCCCACATTTACTGGGCCAATGCGAGCTCAGGGTAAGAAAGAGAAACCGGGTTTCTCAACATGCTGAATTACTGTGCCTTAGAGCAACTTGTCATGGAGCTCACCTGAGAAGAGGCAACTCTGGATCTAATACCGTGTGATACTCAGGACCTGGTCATGGATGTGAATGCCACTGAGCCTCTGGGGAACAGTGACCATGATGCAATCTCCTTCGCCATGCATGTCAGGGAAGAGTGTCAAGCAAATCAGACACAAAAACCCTTGATTTCCCGAGGGCAAACTACCCTCAGATGAGGAAACTAGTTAGAAAGAATTTTAAAGGGAAGGTTAAAAGAGTGCATGGAGTCTGTTTAAAGCAACAGTAGTAGAGGCCCAGCACAAGTGCATACCACAAAGAAAGAAGAGCTCATTTAAGTCTAGGAGGGCACCGGCATGGTTAACGAGTGGAGTCAGAGAGGCTCTAAAGCGCAAGGAGAGGTCTTTCTGTAAATGGAAATCCTCCCCAAATGAGGAAAATAAAAAGGAACACAAATTCTGGCAAAAGAAATGTAAGAAGATGACAAGAGAGGCAAAGAAAGACTTTGAGGAAAGTATGGCTAGCAATATAGAGAGAAATAATAAAAGTTTTTTTAAACTATGTTAAAAGTAGAAAACCTGCCAGAGAACCAGTTGGCCCTCTGGATGGTGAGGGAGGAAAAGGGGAGGTAAAGGAGGACTTGGAAATTGCAGAGAAAATAAATGAGTTCTTTTCATCTGTCTTCACGAAAGAAGACCTTGGGCAGATTTCGCTGCCCAAACTGCCCCTCTTGTCTAAAGAATTAAATCAAATACAGGTTAAAAGAGAGGATGCTTTAGGTTTAATTGATAAATTGAAGATTAACAAGTCACCGGGCCCAGATGGCATCCACCCAAGGGTTATTAGGGAACTGAGAAATGAAATTGCAGATCTCTTAACGGTTATATGCAACTTGTCTCTTAAAACAGCCACAGTGCTGGAGGACTGGAGGATAGCGGATGTCACAACAATTTTTTTAAGAAAGAAGGGGGAGCCTGGGAAACTACAGGCCAATTAGCCTTACATCTGTCCCAGGGAAGATGGTGGAAAGCCTTATCCAAGAGAAAATCTTAAAACACATGGAAGAACAAACCTTGCTGAGGGAAAATCAGCATGGTTTCTGTAAGGGTAAGTCTTCCCTGACAAACCTTTTAGAATTCTTTGAAAAGGTCAACAGGCATGTGGATTTGGGTTAACCAGTGGATATTGTCTATCTTGATTTTCAGAAGGCTTTTGATACAGTCCCTCACCAAAGTCTGCTGAGAAAATTGCACACTCAGGGGATAAAAGGGCAGGTCCTCTTCTGGAGTGAGAACTGGTTGAGATTCAGGAAACAAAGAGTAGGTGTCAATGGGCAATTTTCACAATGGAGAGAGGTGAAAAGCAGTGTGTCCCAGGGATCTGTCCTGGGACTGGTGCTTTTCAATCTTTTCATAAATGACCTGGAGAAAGGGATAAGCAGTGAGGTGGCCAAGTTTGCATATGGTTGATAACATGACCGTGTGGTAAAATCTAGAGGATATTGTGAAGAGCTCCACAAGGATCTCTCCAAACTGGGGGAATGGGCTGCCAAATGGTAAATGCATTTCAATGTAGCAAAATGTAAAGTAATATATATAGGGGCAAAAAATCAAAACTTTATATATCAACTCATGTGCTCTGAGCTATCTGTGACAGATCAGGAAAGAGATCTTGGTGTATTGGTGGACAGCTCAATGAAGGTGTCTACCCAGTGTGTGGCAGTAGTGATGAAGGCCAATTCCATGCTAGGGATTATCAAAAAGGGGATTGAAAATAAAACAGCCAACATTATAATGCCATTGTACAAAACAATAGTAAAGCCACATCTCGAGTATTGTGTACAATTCTGGTCACCACATCTCAAAAAGACATAGTAGAATTGGAAAAGGTGCAGAAGAGAGTGACTAAAATGATTACTGGGCTGGGGGACCTCCCTTATGAGAAAAGGCTAAAACAAACATTTGGGGCTCTTTAGTCTGGAAAAAGGCACCTGAAGGGGGATATGATTGAGACATACAAAATTATGCAGGGCATGAGTTAAGTGGTTTGAGAGATGCTCTTCTCCCTCTCATAAAATACCAGAACTGGGGGACAGCCACTCAAACTGAGGGTTGGGAGAGTGAGAACAGACAAAAGAAAAAAATTACCCAGTGTGTTGTTAGTCTGTGGAACTCCCTGCCACAGGAGGTGGTGATGGCATCTGGCCTGGATGCCTTCAGAAGGGGATTTGACAGATTCCTGAAGGGAAAGTCCATCACAGGTTACAAGCCATGATGGAGATGTGTAAGTTCCAGGCTTAAAACCAGGGTACTTCAAGGGCCAGATGCAGGGGTGTGGTATCAGGAGGCAGATATCCTGTCTTTTGGTATCCACACGCATTTGGTGGGGCCACTGTGAGATACAGGAAGCTGGACTAGATGGGCCTTTGGTGTGATCCAGCAAGGCTCTTCTTATGTTCTTATGTTCTTACAGTGTACCCTCCTATAACAAGTGGTTTGTTTAACAGAAAATCCGCTTAAAGGGAAAAATTTCTGGAGATAGGGGGAAATCACTTAACAGAATAGCCTATGGGGCACATCCGTACAACAGAAAAACAGTCACAATTTTCAATGCATTCCTATGGGAAATTTGTACAAAGCAAAATTTGCTTAACAGAATTTCATTTGAACCCATTGATTCCTTTATACAAACTACCACTTGTATACTGTAGACCCATGTATGTATGTGGTTTCTGGGCTATCAAGTCAGAACCATCATAACACACCCTAATAGTGTCTTCAAGGAGCAGTTTTGCCAGTTCCATTCCCCCATTGAGTTTCCATGGCCAAGGGGGGATTCAAATCCTGTCCTCCAGAATTCTAGTCCATCACTCTGTTCAGTACACCACACTTATACTCAACTTAGACACAACAAGCAGAATTGTGAACTCTCCAATTATTCTGCACCCATTTCTAAATGCACAATCCTCTATGCAATCTGAATAATAATGGAGACAAGTCGTCTACATCAAACATCAAAAATAGTGATGCTGTGGCTGGGGGCACATATCTATAAAAATTCAGATTTAATGGAAATTATCTATGCCATGTCCTTAAAAGTAATATCAAAACACAAATGATTTGTTCTAATTAATTTATTTTAAAGGCTTGGCGTCTTCCTTTTCCAAGGAGAAAGGCGGGGTAAAAATACTCTAAAATAAATAAATAAAATAAATAATCCATGGGTACATATTTGATTTTGCAAAATGAATAAATTGTTGATTTTTCTAACCTGTCTTTCTCCCTGTAAACTAGGAACTAGAAAGGTTTATAAGATCATGTTTAAGAATAGGCAAATCTGATACAGAGGCTGGGAAACTGTTCATGCAGCTCCACACACATAGAGCTGGTAATGTCATCAACCACCAGATTTTAATCTTTAATTAAAACTTTTCTCTTTCTTGTTCAGCAAGATTTGGAGATTTCTCTTTAACGGGGCAAAGCCTTTGAGGTCCGTGGATGGTAGGGAAGCTCTTGATACCTGCAAAACCACTGATTAAACACAATTAAATCTATTTTCCCCACAACATTGTTTCTATGGCTCCAACCCCTTTCAAGCTACCTCTATCACCAGTCTTGAGTTAACTACCACCAGTGGGCCATTTAAACAAGCCAATCAATATTCTAGACCTGGCAAGCCAGATGCAGCATCCTCTGCAGTTGGTGAAGTTAATCAATGGTGGCAGAAAGAAAGGATGCCGCCGTGTGGGCTGGAATGCTAAAGTTAGTTCCCTCTTTCAAAATGTCATGTCATCTTTGGCATTTGCTGCAACAACCACTTGTAAAAATCAAAAAGGATGGAAGCTATTCTGATTGCTTTATGCCAAGGGCAGCACCTCTGTCAGCACAGCACATCCCAGTAAAGGACAGAGGCATCGCCACAATTTCGGACTAGGCCAGGATAACATAAAGCAAAAAAAGCAAAGTGTTCTGCTTATATGCCCCTCAGAGCACTTAATAATAATAATAATATTATTATTATTATTATTATTATTATTATTATTATTATTATTATTATTATTATTATTATTATTATTATTATCATTGTGTGTATATACATAGTATACACATACAATGAAATTCAGACACCCAGATACCAGATTCAATGCACACACATGCACACACACACACACACACACACACAAATCCCTGAACACTCTCACACACATTAAAAAAATCTCTCAATGCACACACATAAAAAATCCCCAAACACTCCCCCACCCACCACAATACCCCCCCCCAAAAAAAACACAAGCATCTACACAATAGGCTGTGTAATACTGTCTAAGTGCTCACTGCTGGTGGTCCTTAAGTACATTATTAGGTGAAACGATAGCTTTGGGACAAAAACTGTTCAGAAAATGTGTGGTCCAAGTTTTAATTGTTCTGTATCTTCTGCCAGAAGGCAACAGTTCGCAGAAATTATGAGCAGGATGAGAAGAGTCTCTCAGAATGTTGTGTGATTTCCTCAGACAGTGAGATGTGTAGATGTTGTCCAGGGTTGGTAGCTGGAGCCCAGTAATATTCTGGGCAATTTTAATTATTTCTCTTGAGCTTTAGGCCTGATTTTAGAAGAAATGCTGCTTTAATTACAATGGGGAAAGGCCTTTGCTGGATGAGGGGAGTGCAGCTCTGTTGGTTTTCTTGCACTTATGAGTTTTCAACATCCTTGATCATGGAATAGCTCTTGGTAAGCTACCTAGATTCGGTCTTAGAAGTACTCACAGCGCTGTTCGCAGCAGATGGTACTGGACAATTGCTCAGTCCTATCCCACATGACACCAATCTACCTAATACTCAGACATTAGCATGCAGTCAGCATAGTTCTGAAGAACACACAGAGTGCATCTTTCCAGGCATAGCATAACAGGACAGCAATTGAGCATCACATCTCCTGAGAGACAAACTAAGCCAACTAAAGTAACTTCTTAATCTGTTTTAATAAATAAAGTCACATTCAGCACCCTTCCATACGCTCTGCCAATTAGGCTTCGAGTTTTCCCCAATATGCTGCCACCTTCACAGAGCCGAAGTTATTTTCCAAACAGCACAGTAGTAGGGAACAATCTGTCTTGTCCTTGAAGGTTTTGTTCACAAAGGCTTTTCTCGTTACTGAGCAAACACTGCTCTCCATATTTCCAGCCAACCATTCCCATGCATTGAGAGAAGAGCTTGATTTTTTCAGAACGATTCCATGTTCCCCCATTCTCTCAGTAAGGAACAGACAATGAACATATTAACATAATGTCATTTAAAGTGCACTTACTTTAGCAACTGTATCATTAATAGACATGTTGAGTGAGTGTTCTTTTTCTTGAAGCCTAAAAAGATGAAATTAATATTAAATAGTCGGCATGATCCGATCACCAAGGTAAGCAGAACAGTTTAGAAGACAGCGTGGTAACACATGTTTAACCCCAAAGAAATGTTTTGAAACCTTTAAAATGCTTCTTTCACCTGCTGTTCTTGATAGCCCATTAATCTGTGTTAATATCTAAGAAAATGAAAAAAAAATGTCAGCATTCTTTAAAAAGTATATCTGTGCACAGAATTGTCTGTGAAGATTCTCAGTCATCCAGGTGAGTTTATGTGAAAATTGAGTCATGGCAACTGGACTTCTTTTCTTGAGAGATCAAAATGTTTCGCTACTCATCCAGGCAGCTTCATCAGTCTGGGGACAGTGGCGAGTCCTCCAATTTAAAAGTCACCTTGATTTCACATCACCCTGGTCTGAATAGGCTCATAAATTGGACAATGGTCTGAATAGGCTCATTAGGTGGACAATGGCCTGAATAGGTTCAGGCTACATTGATCAATATAGTATATGTGGTCAAATGCAGTGAGGAGTGTACAGACCTCTGCATTGGAGAAACTAAACAGTAATTAAATAAAAGGATGGCCCAACATAGGAGGAGCAACAGCTCAGGACCAAAATCAGCAGTGTACCTCTATTTCAAGGGCAAAGGGCACTCATTCAAATATGAAGATGTACACATATTAGACAGAGAAGATAGATGGTTCGAGAGAGGGGTCAGGGAAGCCATTCATGTGTGCATTGAAAACTCCTCTCTCAACAGAGGTGGGAGACTCAGACACAAACTGTCTGCTACTTATCAAGCTGCCCTTTTATCAGTTCCCAGACAAATCGGAAGCACTTCATAACTCCATCAGCAAGGCCACAGCTAACGACCCATACTTAATGGGTTTTGGAAAAGGTTGCATAGGTGGGACTTTCAGGCACCCTGGGCCCTTCTCCACCTAACAAGCCTATTCAGACAATTGTCCACTTACAAACCTATTCAGGCCATTGTCCAACTTATGAGCCTATTCAGACTAGGGTGATGTGAAATCAAGGTGACCTATAAATTGGAGGAGTCGCCACTAACTTTCTTCAGACTGATGAATCTGCATGGATGAATAGTGAAACGTTTTGATCTCTCAAAAAAAGAAGTCCAGTTGCCATGACTCACCTTCCAGATGTACACAGAATTATTCATATCCTCTTTTGGGGCTCTAAATCACTGTGCTTTTATATAGGAAAAATATGCACGTACTTCATTCCACACATACACACACATTCCTTGTGGATATTTAAACATTCTAAAGAATGGCTTGCCTGCACTTGTAATGTTTTACATTTTACACATTAACTACATTAATTATTTAAATTAATTATTATTTAAATTAGTCTGATTGGATGTTTAATTGTTCTTTTCTATGCTAATCATTGGGCTGGAGCAGGATATATTTTTTAACAACAAGAAATATTAGTTCTTCAAAAGAGTAATTTCCAGATAAACTCTATAGGGACATTAATCAATAGATATTTCATGGCCAAGACAGAAAAGATAAGATGAGCTTGGAGCAGAAGATTTTTTGAAACAAACTTTTCATGAAGTTTGTGAAGACACGATGAAATAGTTCGGGTGACCTCTATGTGGAGTTACAATGTTTGGACTGAAAATTATTGAGAACAAAGTCCACGGAGAGAGGCGGGGTAAAAATACTAATAAATAAATAAATAAATAAATAAATAAATAAATAAATAAATAAATAAATAAATAAATGTTCTACATCCATATCCAAAGGTCTTACAGATTTAATCCTCTAGGCATCTATTCAGAAATAGATTGCAATGGCTTGGGGGTGCACTTCACCAGAATTCCTCACTGAAGCTGAGCAGATCTGCTCCTGGCTACTTCCACCTGGCAGGCAAAACATCCTACTACAGCCTCTTCTGTCCTACTTCTATGCTTCACAGATTTCTTGAAAGCAAGCACAGAGGATTCACCATCACGAAGCATTTTCCTACCACATGAACTTTACACAGGATTTAGCCTGAGTTATGGGACTGAATGCTCGAGGAGATACCCTGTGTCCAAAGACTGGAGAAAGCAGTGTGGCCCTATTCACATCCTCCTGGATCTCTGAGTGGCTTCGGTTCCATTAGCCAAGGCATTATCCAAGATTCTCTGGCTGGATAGAACACTGGGGAAGACTATATTTCAGCAGTTCAAATATTTCTTGTTGGGTTGGATCCAACAGGTGTTGTTTGTTTATCACTAGGGTCTTCACACGCTAGCAAGGTTATGCTCAAAATTCTACAAGGCAGGCTTCAGCAGTATGTGGAAAGGGAACATCCAGAAGTGCAAGCTGGATTTCGAAGAGGCAGAGGAACTAGAGATCAAATCGCCAACATGCGCTGGATTATGGAGAAAGCCAGAGAGTTCCAGAAAAATATCTACTTCTGCTTCATTGACTATGCCAAAGCCTTTGACTGTGTGGACCACAACAAACTATGGCAAGTCCTTAAAGGAATGGGAGTGCTTGACCACCTTATCTGTCTCCTCAGAAATCTATATGTGGGACAAGCAGCAACCATCAGAACTGGATATGGAACAACTGACTGGTTTAAAAATGGGAAAGGAGTACAACAAGGCTGTATACTGTCACCTTGCCTATTTAACTTATATGCAGAGTACATCATGCGAAAGGCAGGTCTGGATGAATCACAAACCGGAATTAAGATTGCCGGAAGAAATATCAACAACCTCAGATACGCAGATGATACTACTCTGATAGCAGAAAGTGAGGAGGAATTAAAGAACCTCTTAATGAGGGTGAAAGAGGAGAGTGAAAAAAATGGGCTGAAGCTCAACATCAAAAAAACTAAGATCATGGCCACTGGTCCCATCACCTCCTGGCAAATAGAAGGGGAAGAAATGGAGGAAATGACAGAGTTTATTTTCTTGGGCTCCTTAATCACTGCAGATGGCGACTGCAGCAACAAAATAAAAAGACGCCTGCTTTTTGGGAGGAAAGCAATGGCAAACCTAGGTAGCATCCTAAAGAGCAGACACATCGCTTTGCCAACTAAGGTCAGGATAGTCAAAGCTATGTTTTCTCCAGTAGTGATGTATGGAAGTGAGAGCTGGACTATAAAGAAGGCTGATCGCCGCAGAATCGATGCTTTTGAGCTGTGGTGCTGGAGGAGAGTCTTGAGAGTCCCCTGGACTGCAAGGAGATCAAACCTATCCATTCTGAAAGAAATCAACCCCAAATGTTCACTGGAAGGATAGATTTTGAAGCTGAGTCTCCAGTACTTTGGCTACCTCATGAGGAGAGAGGACTCCTTGGAAAAGTCCCTGGTGTTGGCAAAGATTGAAGGCAAAAGGAAAAGAGGACAGCCGAGAATGAGATGGTTGGACAGTGTCATCGACGCAACCAATATGGATTTGACCAAACTCCGGGAGGCAGTGGAAGATAGGAAGGCCTGGCGAGCTCTGGTCCATGGGATCACGAAGAGTCGGACATGACTGAATGACTGAACAACAACAACAACAAGGGTCTTTATGGAAGTGCAGAGGAATCTATCTGGTCTCTCATGCTAATTAATATCCACATGAAACTACAGGGGGAGCCACATGGAGGTCAAACTGAGGTCACAAAGGATGACAATACAATAACAACAGTGACCCAGTAAATATATTCTAACATAATCCAGGTTCAGTACTAAGGTGGTTGGTAAAGAACAAGTTTAAATTAAAGATTGACAAGTTGCATTTTAATAGAAAGTCAAATGTGGGGATTGGTATTCTATATATTGTGGAAAGTTTGTGTCCTCTTGAAAAATGAGGTTTGTTTATTGGGATTCTTCATTGAGCCTAAATTGCCCTTGGATTTTCAGACGGGAAGAGGAATGAGTATTGCTTTTTCACAGCCTTGTTTGTTGTTGCTACATGTTGTCAAATCACCTCTGACTTATGTTGTTGACCCTATGAATGGGAAATGCCCAAAATGTTCTGTTCTCAACTGCTCTGCTGAACTTTTGTAAGCCCAATCCTAGGGACTCCATTAGGGAGTCAATCCATATCATATTTGGTCTCCCTCTTTTTCTGTTGCCTTCCGCCTTTCCCAGCATTATTGTCTTTTTCAGAGAATCTTCACTTTTCATGATGTACCCAAAGTAGGACAGCCTTAGCTTCATTATTTTTGTCTCCAGAAATAGTTCAGATGGCTGATAGTTCAGCTTTATTTGCTCTAGGACCCCTCGAACAGGTCCCCATGGAAACCAGGATGGTTAAAGTTCTGGAAGAAATGTCATATGAAGAGCGGCTAAGAGAGCTGGAAATGTTTAGCCTTACAAAAAGAAGGTTGAGAAGGGATATGATAGCCATGTTTAAATATCTGAAAGGTTGTCATATCGATGAGGGGCAGGTTTGTTTCCCATGGCTTCAGAGACTGGGACTCAGAGCAATGGTTTCAAACTAAATGAAAAGACATTCCATTTGAACATTAGGAAGGAACTTCCTGACAGTTCTAGCTGTTGGGCAGAGGAATATGCTACCACAGAGGGTGGTGGAGTCTCCTTCCTTGGAGGTTTTTAAGCAGAGGCTAGATGGCCCTCTGTTAGGGGTACCTTGAGGGGAGTTCCTGCATGACAAGGGGTTGGACTGGATGGACCTTGAGGTCTCTTCCAACTCTGTGATTCTATGACCCACTTGTTCATCTTTACAGCTGTCCAGGGAATCCGCAAAGCTCTCCTCCAACACCACCTTTCAAATTAATATATTTTTCCTGCCTGCTTTCTTGACTGCCCAGCTTTCACACCTACACATAGTGATACAAGACAGTGGATGATCTTAGTTGTAGTCTGCAGTGAGAATGCTTTACATTTAAGGCAGTGTCATTGGAGACTTTTCTAATTTCTTCATTGCTGACCTTCTGAATCTCAGCTTCCGATTTCTTGCCTTCAGTCTCCAATGAGATTAATATAGAACCTTGTTTAACATGCCTTCCATAACGGGTTGAACTTGGTAATCATCATCCATGTTTTGGTTACATGTAGAGTACTGTGGTGTACTCTGTCTTAGGGAATACTTGATGGAAGCCTCAATTGGTGAGGAAGCTGCTAGCCTTTATTCCACTACTAAGATCATACCACTCTAATGCTGTATGTTCTTTAGTCAAAAGGTGGGTAGAATGCAAGAAGAAGAAGAAGAAGAAGAAGAAGAAGAAGAAGAAGAAGAAGAAGAAGAAGAAGAAGAAGAAGAAGAAGAAGAAGAAGAAGAAGAAGAAGAAGAAGAAGAAGAAGAATCTTCATTCCTGTATTTGCCCTCCTCCTGGGGCTTCCCATCCTCCCAATGAGGCCTACAATAGGTAACAAATCTTCTAGCATCCCATTTCCACATAAAACTGAGGAGAGAAGAGATAAGCAGAACCAGTGCATTTGATCAGTTACCACCAAATCCTCCACCGTTAGCAGGAGCAGCTGATGAAACAGGAACAGACCAAATATAAATGACAGAGGAGGATTAGATTTTACTTCCTCATGAGACTCCAAAATAGAGCAGTACATCAGTTCTACCAAAGTCTTTCGATATCTGTTCACAAATGGCATTTTAAAAGCCATGACCTTCAAAATAGATCTAATCCAAAGTCCTTTCAAAGCAGACAAGAGCAATCTTCTAGGGGATTCTATCTGCTGAAGCTTACATCAATGGAAAATATATAACAAATTCTATTAAAAGTTTGAAATGGAGTGATTTCTTTGCCCTTCAGCACAGTCTGCACAATACAAATCAATCTGAGAATCAATAATTCCTTGGCACTGGTTCAGCTCCTGTCTATGAACCTCTCAATGTGCTATCTTGCAATCTTTTCAGAAGGAAATGGACAATTCATCTCCGTCATTAAAACTATATTTGGAAATTTTATGCCATTTGGTGTACTATGTATTTGATTAATTAATTAATTAATTAATTAAACTAGGGTGCTTCTTGAACAAAGTTTGTACTGTAAAAAAGCAGCATGCATGGTTTAAAAAGATACTAAATGTTATGCAGATGATTGCACTCTACTGATCATTTTAGTCTTTAAAGAAGTTGCCCTTAAATTCTAATAGAACAAACTAACCATGGATTTCAGATAATATATGAAGTGAATAAATAATACCAAAGACTGGGCTATTGTTTTTAGAAAAATCTAGTCAGCCAATCAACACATATTTCTATGCATAAATTAATGAGCAGCAAAACAGATAAAATTATGCTGTTAAGACAATTCAGCTTTAAACTCTGACACAAACCTATGTGACCACTAAAAGGTGCTAGGACAGAGTGTGATGATTCTTAGAATTCAAATAATGTAAATAATTATTGGAAAAGTGCAAGGAAGTGTAAGGAATGTTTAGAACAGAATCAGAACTGCAGGTAATAAGGCATATTCATTATTTATTTATTTTTACATTTGTATACCACACCAATTTCCCAAAATGGGGAAATTTGAACATTACTGCTCAAATTAAGATCAGCTTGCTGAGCTGTATGTTCTAAAAACTTCTTCTACTTGAATCTCAGGAATAAATTGTTTTTCTTTACCTACTGTGCTCAAGTATGAAAGCCTCTGATTATCTAAGCTAAAATGTATGGCATCTTGTAATCATTTTAGTATGTCATTTTTTTTCAATACCCGCAACCAAGGACAGTCACATTCTTTACCATCCAAAGCTGAATTTATAGGCAATATTATGTTTGCGTTCAGCCTTGCCTACCATACTGCTGATGAGGTTGACTGTATCTTAAAGATTAGAGATGGGCACGAATCAAAAAAATGGCATTTTGTTTGTTGTTTGTCGTTTAGGGGGGTCTGTTTCGGTTCGTTTCCATTTTTCGTGAATTTTTGTAAAAAAAAAATTTTTATTTTCGTTTGTTTCGTTACCGTTTTGTTACCATTTATTTCCATTTTTGTGTTTTTTTAAAGCATTTAAAGCAGTTCAATGTATTGCCGTAACGAAAATGAAACGGACGACAAAATTTCTGGTGTTTCTGTTCGTTTCGTTTCATTTTAGAGACAAAATTCGTTTGTTGTTTCGTTATGTAATGAAATGAAAAAACGAAAATGGAAAAAAATGTTCGTTTTGTGCCCATCTCTATTAGAGATAAAAACCAGGATATACGCTACCCTTCCTAGACAAAATCCTCCCATAATGTTAGGTTCTGCTAGATTTCCTACATTTGCTTCCAGTCATGTATGATTGTTCTATTTTGGGGTAAGATCAAGTTCATCCTGGATACTTGCACAGATCTTTTCAATTTCTTCTGCACCATCTACAGTTCAAGTGTATACTTGAAGTATGGTTATGTTGACAGACTTTCCATGAAGTCTGATTGATGCGAATCAGTCAGACCTGGCATTCTAGTCCATCAAAGATTGTGCTACATCATGGCACACCATTAGATATCCTGTTTCTTCCAAGTGGGCCATTTCCAGAATCCTGCTCTAAATAATTATCTGATTGAAAACTATCTTATTCTAGTCCATTCAGTTCACTCCCAGTAATTTGTGATGTTTACATGCTCCATTTCTTATTTTATAGTTCTATCTTCTGTTTCTCTTTTCACAGTTCCAACGATGTTCTTGGCTCAGAAGGCCTATTTCATCAACCCCAGATTGCTAAACGGCTGAACAATATTGTAACTAGGAAGGCTTTGGGGCCCTGGGTATTTCCTCTTCTGTTTGAATTAAGTTCCATCAGAGAAGCCCACAAGGGCTATTATTGCTCAATGGGCTGGTTACCAGGAACGTCGTGACAAAATGACATTGACAAATCACATTAATTCAGAGTGTGGAAGTATCTGTCCATACAAGTAACTTTAATTTTGTACAAGCAGTTTTTAACTAGCAAGGATTTTGCTTAAGAAAAATGTAGAAATTGAAGCAATGTGCTTAGGCTCTTTAAAACCTCTGGTCAGAAGCACCATTTAGAAATGACATTTCACTTCCTACTCCATCTTCAACAGAGAGCCTGAGTCTTCTCATTAATTTTGTGTATGCTCCAAGGAAGCCAAAAGGGGAAAGAATGCATTCAGCAACAGCAGTAAACACTAAGCAAGGTATTTTCAGAGGACTGAAATGGTAGGCTTGTTTTTGTTTGTTTGTTTGTTGTAATAAACATTATTAGAGATCAGAATGAATTTAGCAAAGAATTGCAAAATTCTTTCAAAAATAACTCATTTGTCATTTCTTATGTGTATGAATTTATACCCTTCCCAAATATGAATGGATGATTTTTGTGTGTGCGATTTTTGATCCATTGATTCATTGTGCTATAAAATGGCTATAAAACTCTCCCAATTTGGTGATGACTGCATTCCTGATGTCTGACTTATGCATCCCCAGGGAAGTTTGCCCTAGCCACCTGGAGATACCAGTCTTGCTGAGAAGCTTCTACAATCCCTCCAGGTTTGGTGAGGACTGAGTTTCCCCAATCCAGTTGCCAAACGGCACATTCCTGGGGGGGCCCAATTTGTGGGTGTCTCTCTCAAACGTCTGAAGTCCCATCTTTGCCAAGCATGGAGGGTTGGCGGAGGAGAGTCAGGGGACACTACCCTGCAATTTTGGTGTCTCTAGGGGAACTTCCTTTGGGGGGGTGTCTCACACATCCAGAATGAATCTGCCCCAAACTTGCAGTGGTTGTAGAGGAGATTCTCGGGAAGCTTCCCTGATAATTTGGAGATGCAAGGGAGAAAGGAAAAGATACAGAAAATTGAATGCAGACTTCCAAAGAATAGCAAGGAGAGACAGGACGGCCTTCTGGAATGAACAGTGCAAAGAAATAGAGGAAACCAACATAGATCTAGTCAAGAAACTTGGAGATATTAAAGGGGCCTTTCGTGCAAAGATGGATATGATAAAGGGGAAAAAATGGTAGGGACCTAACTGAAGCAGAAGAGATCAAAAGGAGATGGCAAGAATATACAGAGGAATTATATCAGAAAGATCTGGATGTCCCTGATAACCAAGATAGTGTAGTTGCTGACTTGGAGCCAGACATCCTGGAAAATGAAGTCAAGTGGGCCTTAGAAAGCATTGCAAACAACAAGTCCAGTGGAGGTGATGGCATTCCTATTGAACTCTTTAGAATCTTAAAAGAGGATGCTGTAAAGGTGTTGCACGCGATATGCCAGCAAATTTGGAAAACTCAGCAGTGGCCAGAGGACTGGAAAAGATTGGTCTACATCCCAATCCCAAAGAAAGGCAACGCCAAAGAATGCTCCAACTATCGCACAATTGCACTCATTTCACACGCTAGCAAAGTTATGCTCAAAATTCTACACAGGAGGCTTCAGCAGTATGTAGACAGAGAAATTCCAGAAGTGCAAGCTGGATTTCGAAGGGGTAGAGGAACTAGAGATCAAATTGCCAACATGCACTGGATTATAGAGAAAGCCAGAGATGTCCAGAAAAACATCTACTTCTGCTTCATTGACTATGCCAAAGCCTTTGACTGTGTGGATCACAACAAACTGTGGCAAGTCCTTAAAGGAATGGGAGTGCCTGACCACCTTATCTGCCTCCTAAGAAATCTATATGTGGGACAAGCAGCAACAGTCAGAACTGGATATGGAACAACTGTCTGGTTTAAAATTGGGAAAGGAGTATGACAAGGCTGTATACTGTCACCTTGCCTATTTAACATATATGCAGAGTACATCATGAGAAAGGCAGGTCTGGATGAATCACAAGCCGGAATTAAGATTGCCGGAAGAAATATCAACAACCTCAGATACACAGATAGCAGAAAGTGAGGAGAAATTAAAGAACCTCTTAATGAGGGTGAAAGAGGAGAGTGAAAAAATGGGCTGAAGCTCAACATCAAAAAAGCTGAGATCATGGCCACTGGTCCCATCAACTCCTGGCAAATAGAAGGGGAAGAAATGGAGGCAATGACAGAGTTTATTTTCTTGAGCTCCTTGATCACTGCAGATGGCGACTGCAGCAGCGAAATAAAAAGACGCCTGCTTCTTGGGAGGAAAGCAATGGCAAATCTAGGTAGCATCCTAAAGAGCAGACACATCACTTTGCCAACTAAGGTCAGGATAGTCAAAGCTATGGTTTTTCCAGTAGTGATGTATGGAAGTGAGAGCTGGACTATAAAGAAGGCTGATCGCCGCAGAATCGATGCTTTTGAGCTGTGGTGCTGGAGGAGAGTCTTGAGAGTCCCCTGGACTGCAAGGAGATCAAACCTATCCATTCCGAAAGAAATCACCCCCAAATGTTCACTAGAAGGACAGATTTTGAAGCTGAGTCTCCAGTACTTTGGCCACCTCATGAGGAGAGAGGACTCCTTGGAAAAGTCCCTGATGTTTGAAAGACTGAAGGCAAAAGGAAAAGAGGATGGCCGAGAATGAGATGGTTGGACAGTGTCATTGATGCAACCAATATGGATTTGACCAAACTCCAAGAGGCAGTGGAAGATAAGAAGGCCTGGCGAGCTCTGATCCATGGGGTCACGAAGAGTCGGACACAACTGAACGATTGAACAACAAAAGATGATTAATGGCTGTAGAAAATGGACCTTTTTCATCAATGAATGCAATGGGGGAAAAGATTTCCTCCTTGCTAAATATGCTTTGTATCAATGACTGGAATAATGGCATCCATAGCAACTGACTCATCTAAAAGATATCTGATCTATCTTTGTCAATTCTATTTATTTTAAAAAAACAATTTCTCCACTTTTCTGCATAGTGGATGGAAAGGTCTAGAAATCTAGGTGATCATGAAAGACTGGTCTTGAATATACTGTTGGCTGATTATCTGTATCAATAATCTTTCACCCTGGGACAGAGATCAAGAACCTGGAGGAATGAGAGGCACGGAGACAAAGGGAACAGCTATTAGCTATCCTTGCATTAAATAATATATAATGGGTCGGAGGGCCTCCCAAAAACACAGCCACATGGAAACTGTTTCATCTGCGAATGCACAGGCCCCTGCCTTAATGTGAAGGAACTCCCCCCAGTACTAGCAGTTTCTACCATGTCACCATGGTTGCATGAATGCTGAGATGACATGTTTCAATGCTGAAAGATCTGAACTAGCTGTAATTGTTTGCCAGAGTTAGTTCTAGGTGCTGGTTTTAACATTCAAAACTCTAATTGGTTTGGGGCCTGGCTCTCTAAGTAACCCTCTGTTTTGACATGAAACCTAGCCAGATGTTAACATAGGCACACAGGAAAGGGCTTTCTCCTATGCAGCTCCCAGATGTGGAATGCACTTTCATCAGAGATGCAAACAGTTTCTATTCTTACTGTTTGTTTGTTTTTTTAGGAAAGGTGTGAAGATGCACAAGTACATCTTCAATCTGGCTCATGATGGTGTTTAATTAACTGGGATAGGTCCTAACTGTTTGCCAATTTATTTCTTTTAATTGGCTTCTGTTTTGTTTTGCTTTTTTCCCTATTTGATTTCCATGGCTTTGCAACTGAATCCATCTTTGTTTTCTTTAAATGGTTAGTAACATGTTGCACTTGCATTTATCTTTTTATTTCTGCTTGCACAACTCACTATCCCATGTGACTCTTGAATTCTCTCCCATCTAAGGTGTGATTAACCCTGTCCCCTGGCTTTAGGAGACATATTAAAAACCCGTCTGTTTTCACAAGATTACTGTCTCCAGTAATCAGTATTTGTGTTTAATTTTTCCCTGAGAACTTGCTGATGCCTAATATTATTAATCTCTGTACCTAATTTTTTTCTTAGTCTTGCCTTGAAATCTGAGTACCTAAAAATACAATATAAGCATCACCATGATGTTGGTGCATCAAACAGCTTCTCTAAGCATCTGATTATAAAATATGACAGTATTTTTCCCTGTATGTGTTTTTTATATAAGACAAGAGTCTCTGTAGGAATATAAGGAAATATAACTGAAAGCAAAGCAACAACTGAGAGACAGGAAAAAGATTTCAAAGCATTATCCAACAAGTACCTTTTTATGGACTCTGGAAGATCCAAACTGCATGGAATGGCATGCGATGCCTCTGAAATATCAGCCAAAGCTTTGCTGATTGCTTGCAGTTCTTGAGGTGGCAGCCAGCTGAGCAAAGCAGACAACTCAGAATCTTGTGCCTGAATGAATTTATCCTGTTCCTCAATTTCTTTGCTTAACTGTTGGTCTTTAGCTTCCAGAAAAAACAGTCTTGCTTTAAGGACTTCAATTTCTTTCTGCACAAAGAGGAGACAGAATTACCTGTTTACCCTTTTAAAGAAAAACTGTTTTAGAACGAATGATACAAAATGGCCTAGATCCAGAGACATCTAAGGCTGCTATCCCACAGTCAGAAAATCTGGATCAAAGTAAAATGCCGATTTTCCCTCGGAACAGTTACATGGTTGAAAATGCGGTTCCTGTGTCCCCATTGGCAGTTTAAAGAACCGCATATTTTGTGTCCCCATGAGTGGGAACTGCAACACAGAAGAATGAAAAGGTTTTGATGCAGATTTTCCAAGTCCCCACGGACTCAACTTCCGGTTAAAAATCCACATTGGAAATGAGACAAGCTTTGTACCATCTTGAGACCAGGTACTTGTAAAACTCGCTGGGTTGCGGTTCCCCTTTAAAGTCTGCTGGCCGTGGGGACACAATTTAAGTCCTTCTCTCTCTCTCTCTCTCTCTCTCTCTCTCTCTCTCTCACACACACACACACACACACACACACACACACACACACACACACACACACACACACACACACACACACACGGCTTGAATCAAACAAGCCATTTTCCCATGATCATAACCCACATGGCTGTAACCTACTTATGGTTATCATAAATCACACTGATCACACAAATCTTTCTCACCAGATCACCATTACCCAGATGGCTGTGCTATGTACAACTAGATCACAGCCATACCAGCCAGCAATATGGAAAAAGAGCCTCTTTTATGCTTCATCACATGTGGAAAAGACCAAAGTTACATTTTGTCCCTACAAATTCTGTTAAATGGGATATTAGCTTCACAGCTTTCCACAGGATCTATGTCTGACTTGATGGGACTGAAGCCACTTATAAATAAATGCAAGCAAACAGCAAAAATTCAAGGCAAGAGGCAGTTCCTTTGCAGAAACACATTTCTGAAGATAATGCCAGAATTTAACAGCTCATTTAGCTTTGCTGTAACACTCATTAGCATTGGAAGAAATAGTCTTCTTCCTGGACTGGAGGAAAAGAAGTTAAAGAAATTCAATTTATGCCACTGTTGTCTGGAAAAGTATGTTATTTGTTGTGTAGGTACTCCTGCCCTAAAATTAAACAAGAAGACAAATGGGGATCTGTCAAAGAGATAACAAAGGTCATCAGGAAAAGATCAGGCCTTTTACTTTGAGCAGGAAATCAGGCTTGCAGCACAAACAATTCATTCTTTGAACTCCCAATTTGGGAATACTGTCAGAAATTCAATAGTCTTCAGGTAAAAAAAATACATCTTTAACTATGTGGTACGCAATACTATGAGTTGGGAAAGTGAAGGAGGGATGTTATTTTGTACTAGTATTATGTCAAGCAGTAAAATAAGTAATACGTTGCAAAATTTCTAATTATTGCACTGCAGGGAAACCATTTGACTTCACCACCCCCTTGCCTATATGTAAAGGTCCACCACAGTTCTGTCTCGTGTACAGGTGCATCACGTTCTCCTTACCTGTATCCACTCCTTTTCTTCAACCAGCTGATCTCGTTTTGTGGATGAAATTGGAATCTTTTCACAATAAGGAAACTTCTGACTGCTTTTCTCCAAAAGGTGGTTTTCTTCTCTCTTAAACCTTAAAAAAACACAGTAGCCTTTGCATACAGTGCATTGACTTTGGTTGCAAAAAACAAAAACTTAGCAGTCATTTTCTGAGCATGCAGGAAAAAAAGAGACATGCCAAGCTTACAAGTGTGTTGATGTGACAAATAAGCCATAATGTCCCCTTAAAAACTGCTCTCTCTTTTTTTTAGAGTATACAACTGTGTTTGCCTAGAACGTGATTAGCGCCACATATGAATGTCTAATAAATCAGCAAAATCCCTTTAGCAATTAGCACCCTGTTCCACAGCGTTTGCAGGGAAACCAGCTCTGGCCACAGTGACACATGACCTAGTGACCTCCCGGCTAGACTACTGTAATGCACTCTATGTGGGACTACCGACAAAAGGTCTCAGGAAACTTGAGAAAGGTGGGGTAAAAATACTCTAAAATAAAATAAATAAAATAAATAAATTTTCCTTTAAGCAAACACTTTTCCTCTTTAATTGAGAAGAGTCCATCATGTGGACAAATGCCTGAAAGGGCAGGAAGGGACAAGATAAATCATGCCAGAGGGCTACCACCTCTGTCATTCAATAAAGAATGACCATCTCCTGACCTCAAGACACACTCAAGCAGGACATTAAAGCAACAGTAACCTCCCATTAAAAACCAGCGGCAGTATCTTGAAATAACAAATTCTGCAGTGCAATTATGTGATATGTGAACAAGCACCTCCCTTACCTGAATCTCCTATCACATGCCCCTCAGGAAAGAGCCTGAGTCCTGGAACTTGTTTTGGAAACAAGCACTGCAAAAATCACATAACAGATCACAGGGCCTTGAGGATGTAGAAGGCTTACCTATGAATATCCCCATCCAATGTTATTTGAACCTGTGTTTGGAATCTGTCCAAAAAGCAGCTAACAGAAGGATGCCGGGAAGGGAGCTGAAATTTTACTGACTTTTTCTCTTTCTCCAGCTCATGCAGTTTCTTCCTAAATTTATCAGCTAGGAAAAGAAAGGAGAAAGCAAGTTAGCAAATTATGCCATTTTTAATAGAATTCTGGATATTAAAAAACTCCAAATTTTTAAAATTCCGAATTCTGAATCTGAATGCCAAATCTGAATTTTGGTGCCAGTTGACATAGCAAGTTTGATGTTAGATGCTGTCAAGGCACTTGCACCTTAAAAGATACTAAGGTTTTCAAGATATATGTAATGTTCAAGGTGTGGCTTACCACTGTCGTTCTTCCATGGCCCAGCAGGAATTTGACTGTAGGTCTACTGAATAGTATTCCAATATTCTCCATGCACTACACAATAGTAGCTCTAAAGCTCTGTATAACAGTCAGCAGTGTGATGCGGCGATCAGGAAAGCCAATGCGATTCTTGGGTTTATCAACAGAACCATAGTGTCTAGATCAAGGGAAGTGATAGTGCCACTCTATTCTGCTCTGGTCAGACCCCACCTGGAGTACTGTGTCAAGTTCTGTGTGCCTCAATTTAAAAAGGATGTTGACAACCTCGAGTGGGTACAGAGGAGAGCGACCAGGATGGTTGAAGGTCTGGAGGAAATGTCTTATGAGGAACGGCTTAGGGAACTGGGAATGTTTAGCCTTTCAAAAAGAAGGCTGAGGGGGGATATGATAGCTATGTTTAAATATTTGAAAGGATGTCATATTATATTGAAGAAGGGACCGGTTTGATTTCCATGGCTTCACAGACTAGGACTCGGGGCAATGGTTTCACACTACAGGAAAAGAGATTCCATTTGAACAATAGGAAGAACTTCATGACAATTAGAGCTGTTTGGCAGTGGAATATGCTGCCGCAGAGGGTGGTGGAGTCTCCTTTGTTGGAGGTCATTAAGCAGAGGCTGGATGGCCATCTGTCAGAAATATTGTGATGGGGTTCCTGCATGGCAGGGGGTTGGACTGGATGGCCCTTGCGGTTTCTTCCAACTCAATGATTCTATGATTCTATGATTCTTGGAGCTCTAATTCTACCTTACTAGTTATTAATACAGCAGTATCGATTTCAATAGGAAGTTTTGAGAGTTTGCTAATTTGTGTGACTGAAGGGACTTGCTCCATCATCTCTTTGCCCTTTGCTGTTGCATTGCCATGTGATCTGTTCTTTGCCCTGACCCTCTTCTAGTTATGTCACATCTCTCTCTCTGTAAGCCAGCTCTAAATTCCCCATGTGAATACTTCTCATTTAGGCGTTTTATCTTTGAGAGTGAATTAACATGGGTGACACTTTGAGAACCTGGATAAAAAGCACTCTTGAAAATGATATTCATGTTCCATTGTACAAAGAAAGTGCCTATTTTCCTTTAGTAAATGACACTTTTAAAAGTGAGTGCCCTTTTTGTTCTTTTGTAGAGGCCTGAAAATTTCACAGAGTGCATTTTAATATACTCGTTTCAAACAAAAGTAATGCCAGCTTCTTTTTTTCCTCTATGCAACAAAAGCTCCTCCAGTTCTTTCACCACTTACAACCACAATAACTCCTTTTTCATTTGATAATATGCTTATCAGCTCCGCTCTGTGCTGGTGAGAGCTATTGTTACCTTCTTTAGAGGGAAATGTGGCCAGGTGCTTAGGGGAAACGGGAAGAATTGGAGCTGAGGAAGGGGGCAAGTCTGTGAACATTTTCACCAGTTGCAAGAAGTGCCCCAGATATTGGGACAGACAGTGCAAAAAGGAACAGACACGTTCACCTAAACTTAGAGGGCTCAACTAGACATAGATTGGGGGGTGGGGAGGAATTACATGGGCCTTCTATCAGCTAACTCCTCTTTTCACACTTTAAATACAGCTGTAATAGAGAAGATTGAGATTTCATTGAGGCAGTGGTGGGGAAAGGCTCCATAACTTTTTCCCCAAAGCACTTTTTAAGGTAAAATTCCTCCCATCCACACATCTTTTTTCCCCCATGTAGGAGAAAAATATTGGGTACAGGTACTGTTTTTCCCATAAGAAGGAGAAGACATTGCTCAGAAACCAGCCTGCATGGAAACATTTAAATGGATTTCCCTTCATTTCTTAGTTCTGGTCAACTGAAGCTGCATTTTCATGGTGGGTTTTTGGTTTTTTGGTTTTCAATCGGAAGGCTGCTCACATGTCCTTTAGTTTAGTGGCTCTCCACCAATAGCAAGCACACCAACAGCGAGTCAAAGAGGTAGTCCAGTTTTCAGAGAAGTAGCCATGTTAATCTGCTTTGGTATTAAAATAATAATAATAATAATAATAATAATAATAATAATAATAATAATAATAATAATAATAATAATAATAATAATAATAATAATAATAATAATAATGTGGCTATTCAGAGATCAACAGATTTATTTCAGTGTGAGCTGAGACCGAATAAAATATTTCAGTCTTTAAGATGTAGAACACAGTAATCCCCCACCTATTGTGGGGGTTAGGGAACCGACCTGACCCGCACTAATAGAAAATCTTCGATCTGTGAATGCTGGGTTGGGTTGAGACTGAGGGGCCTGTCTAGGGCCTCCTACACTTAGCTGAGTCCTGGGGCTGCCCCAAATGGGCCTCCAATGGGCTTCCCGGGCCTGTTGGAGGCCCCAGAAGTGGTTTCCAGTGAACCACTTCTGGTTTTTCAGAAGTGACTTCCGGTTTGCTGGAAACCACTTCTGGGGCCTCTGACAGGCCTGAGAAGCCCATTGAAGGCCTGCTTGGGGCAGTGCCAGGCCTGTGGTAAGTGCAGGAGGCCCCAAATAGGCCCACACAGCTTGCCCCAGGGGGCCTTGCCTTCATATACTGCAGTCCCGCGATATACTGGGACCTCAGTATATGAACCGCAATATAGCGGGGGATGACTTAATAATACTATGCCTGTAACAGGTGCATATACTTCTCAGAAAAAGTGAGCCATTTAGTTCCATCCTTATGGGACTAATGTTGCTTCATAGAGTGATTAGTCACATATAAAAACCTGAGAAGTGTCACCTGAGCTTGGTGCAGAGAAAGCCAAAGATACAGTGTGGAAAATGCTTTGGCAGCATTATTCCTTCTTTTGTCTTTATTCCTCCCTCACTTTCAAAGAGTTTCACGGTTTCAAGGAAGAAAACTAGCATTGATTCACAGTACAATTAACATTGCCATCACACTCTTGACAAAGCCCTCACAAACTAGCTGCTTAACAAATATGACATCTGTAACACAAAGCACAGTCCCTTAGCTACTGAAGGACTTTCACAATTTGAAAAAGCCACAGCTCATTGTTCATTCTTGTTAAGTTAGAAAGAGCCCATCTAGAATGCACAGTCCTTGTCATTGCTACAGTTTGCCATCATCGCATTCACAGCAATCCCAACTGGCTGGGGCCCCTCCACAAGGTAGAGGGTACAAGTTCATCTCGAGTTTTTAGAAGTTCCCATAGTCTTCAGAGGATCCAACGGCAACTTAATCTTTGGACATATCAGCCCTCACATACCCGGAGTATTATGCCAGTAGATTGTCCATCCTGTTGCTCTGTATGGCTTCTGCTAGTACTCAGGGCTTGCTGCCCTAATTCCCCGTCTAGCATCAAAGACCCTTTCCCTAGCCCTCCTAGTAGCACGTCTTTGCAGAATCCTGCTCATGGCCCTTCTAGGGGGAGAAGATATGTTTTCAGCTGAGTCATCAGACCCAGCTGCCTGCTGATTTGAGCTGCAAGGTTCCTCCAGCAGCTCTTCACAATTTAACCCCTCAGAGTCAGGTTCTGTGACAGGCAGGGTCCTGGCAGATAGATAGATAGATAGATAGATAGATAGATAGATAGATAGATAGATAGATAGATAGATAGATAGATAGATAGATAGATAGATAGATAGATAGATAGATAGATAGATTAAAAAGGAGCGCCGACCCAGCCCCAGGAGCCATGCGGTCGGCGCTCTAAAACAAACAAGTAAATTTTTAACAAACCAGTACTGACCTGGCCCCAGAAGCCGTCCGGTCGGTGCTTTTAAAAAACAAACAAACAAACAAACAAACAAAGGAGCAATGGCCCACCCCCAGGAGCCGCGCGATTGGTGCATTTTAAAAAAATTTAAGTTTTAAAAAAACCCAAGCACCGACCTGGCCCCAGGAGCCATGCAGTCGGCGCTCTAAAACAAAATAATAGTTTTTTTTAAAAAAACAGCGACAACACGGCCCCAAGAGCCGCACAGTCATCACGTTAAAAACAAACAATAATAAATAAATAAATAAATAAATAAATAAATAAATAAATAAATAAATAAATAAATAAATACGATGCTGAAACCAAAAAAGCCATCCCCACTTCTCAAAGTGACAGATGAGTCTTCTCTGGAGAAGGACTTGACTGGAGGGATGCTTCTGGCTCTCTCTACAGGAGTGAATGGCAAGAACTCTTTGGGATATGAACTGCCTGGCCTGTTATGAAAGAGCAGGTCTTGCATTTCATGTTTAAAAAGGTTTTTCAACTTCATTTGGTTTCAGACCTCCCCCCCCCCCCCCGCTGCCACCACAATAAATAAATAATGGCTTGGATGCAAAGGCAGAAAGTGGTGGTTATGATAGAGTTTTTGTTTAAGACTTTGCTTAGGATTTTCTTTTTAAATAATTCTCAGAATAACAGATTAATTCAGAAGTTTATTGTGAGGTTCTCGAGTCCTTTTGCAACCACTGTAAGAATGAATCTAGAGTAATGCAAAATATTTAGTTCACTGCTGATGAACCCCAAATACTTTATGTACATTATCGGATTTCGATAATGGCGACCAACCCCCTCCCTCGTGTACCCATAGCTCTGAATATATGCCCAGACCTATGCGTGCACGTCACTATGCGCAAAGCAAAGAAGGAATTGTCTTCCTAATCTCCAGCAGCACATGGATGTGTGCATGTATGAGCTCACTGAGAACACCAAACCTTTGACGTCCTATAAAGTGCTTGCTGAAATATTAAATATGCCAGCTGCAATCTGTTCTGTACAGATTTCATGCTGTAATTTATTGCGTGAAAAAGAAATGCTGACCTGACCCTGAAGGAACACTGAGTGACACAAAAGGTTCTGGGATGTTTCCTTGTCAGGCAGACTTTGTTTTCTGTTGCTGGATTTGATGACCTTTACTGAATGAGATGATGATATACTGAAAGGGACATTTTTCCACTTGACCTTTATGTAATGTGTCATCTTGTCCTGTAGCACACAAAAGAGGATGCCATTGACAGATCTGATGGAATGCCAACCTGACAGAAGCTTATTGTTTAGAAGGATATATGTGCTGAAATGTAGACCCTTGAGCCATAATTTGACAAGGTTTCCATGTACCAATCATTACAAAGGGATTGATGACATAGAAATGAGTACTATATTTATTATTTTTAAGGCATTTTATTTCAATTGACCGGTTATCACTTTCTGCTTTTAATTGGACTTCAGTAATAGTTTCACCGAAGGGGGCTTGGCAGTGCCTATCTCAGCTTCTCCCAAGTCTAGTGGTTTTTTGGATGCCCACAGCCATTTTGGTTAAGGGTGATAAAAACTGTAGTATAACTTGTTTGGCCCTCTTCATTTTATTAATGGGGTTGACTGGTGTGGACCATCCATGGTAAATGAGTCCAATTCCCCAGCTTCTTAGTTGGTTTTCAGGTCCTATTTGAGGGGCTGCTTTTCATCTTTAAAAGCCAAATGATCTTTTACTAGAGTATCTTAAAAGCAGTCTTTTCTGTTATCACATTATTTAAAGACTGAAGTCATCTTTTGAGTCTAACATTGTTTCCAACATCTTGCTTCTCAAGGCTCTACTGTCTTACTGTGTAAGACATGCAATGGCAAGCCATGACGGGGATGTGTAATCTCCAGGCTTAAAAAAAACAGGGCACAGTGGTACCTGTCCTTAAGAGTGACTCGACTTAAGAGCAGAAAACAGTTGTCATTTTAAATTTCAAAATTTAGATTTTTAGATGCAGTCTGCTGTACTTACAAATAGAAGTGGGCACGAAACAGAAAACTCATGGTTCGGGTTCATCTGTTTCGGGCCCACCCTTGGTTCAGTTCAGTTCGGGTTCGTACGAATTTTAAAAAAATTCATACGAACCCGAACCGAACCGTTTCAGATGGCGGGTGATCCTGGCCCCTGTGACAGGGGCTTTTTGAGGCAGTAGCTTGGGGCCATCACCTCAGGTCTTTTTTCTTCAAGCACAGACCACGCGGCCCCAGGGGCCGGGTTGGCGCTTCTTTTATTTTTTTATTTGTTTCTTGAATTTGGAGTGCAGACCCAGCCACCCCTAGATCTGAGTCGGCGGTCCTTTTTTTTTTAAAGTGCTGACTGCGTGGGTCAGTGCTCCTTTTAAAAAAAAAAAAAGTCCCCAGCGGGGGCTTTTTAAGGCATTGGCTTGGGGGCAGCACCTTCTTTTTTTCCCTTCAAGTGCCGACCGCGTGGCCCCAGGGGCCTGGTCGGCGCTTCTTTCCCCCCCCCCTTGAATTTGGAGTGCCGACCCGGCCACCCCTGGGGCCAGGTTGGCGCTTCTTTTATTTATTTATTTATTTATTTATTTATTTATTTATTTATTTATTTATTTATTTATTTATTTATTTATTTATTTGTTTGTTTTGTTTGTTTGTTTGTTTGTTTATATTTATTATCACCCCCAAAAGGACTCATTTTAAAAACTGTAAGCAACCCTGGGTGCCTTGGATGAAAGGCAGAATGTTGATAAATTTTTTAAAAATTGGTTCATTGAGGGTTTTACAAGGACTGCAGAGACAATAGTTGGGTTGAGTGTGGTTTTACATTATATATATTAAAAGTGTGGCATCAGGATTTGGCACGATTACCTCCACCACCACCCTTTTTTCTCCCTGACATACAAAGCTTTTAGATCAAATTGCAATTTTCAAAATTTTGTCAAAACATGGGGAACAGTGTATTCTCGAAGGCTTTCATGGCCGGGATTTTTTCAGGCTGTTTGGCCATGTCCTGGAACTTCCAGAACACGGCCAAACAGCCTGAAAAATTCACGACAACTATGTGGAACAGTTGTTCAGTGTGCAGTTTTTTAAAGGAAATAAATTCAAATTGTGATTCCACACAATATTTTGATAACTAACTCTACCTAGATAGAAGCACAGCTCCAGATAGTCAGATGCAAAAAGAAACTCCAGATTGTTCAAAATGTTAAATGTGCTTCTATTGTACATAGGGGGAAAGCACACCCACTATGATGGAGTCTTACACTGAAAAAAAGTAGCCTCCCAATCTGTCTCAACAGGGCCGATGAACCTGAATCACTTGAAGCATTAAGAAACTGCTCCCCAACCTTTTTGTTCGGGAAATTTTTGATAAATTTTTCTGTGGCCCGAAGCTGGGGGTGGGGGTGGGGAGGGGGGGAGAATTCGAAAGGGGGGGTCCGGCGGGGAGGCAAAAGGGGGGTGAAAGCAAAGGAAGCACGAGAGCAGCGGCGGCGGCACTCACCGGCCTGGGGCGGCGGGTGTGCCACTCCCCCCACACACACACAGGGAGGGGGGGAACCCGGGGCTCCTGGGCAGGTGGGCCTCCGCCTCCTCCTCCGGCGCCGGGAGCCGCGCGTGGGTCTCGCTGATGCCGCCGCCCGAGTCGCCGGGGGAAAGCAAGCGGGGCGCCAGCAGCGAGACCCACGTGCACTCGGCGCCCCGCGCGCGCGCGGCTCCTGGCCTCGGCGCCCCGCGCGCGGCACCCACCCGTTCGCGCCGGGAAGCGCCCTCGCGGCACCGACGAGCCGCCGCCGCCTCCTCCTGCTCCTGCTCTGGTTCCTCCTCCTCCTCCTCCTCCTCCTCCCGCCGCCGCCGCCGGAGGAGCAGCAGCAGCCACCCCCCCGCAATCGCCCCCGCCGCCCCCGCCGCAATCGCCCCCGTCCCCCCGCCGCCGCCACCACCCCTCCGCAATTGCCCTCGCTGCTGCTGCTGCTGCTCCTTCGGCGGCGGCGGCGGGAGGAGGAGGAGGAGGGGGAGGAGGAACCAGAGCAGGAGCAGGAGGAGGCGGAGGCGGCTCGTCGGTGCCGCGAGGGCACTTCCCGGCGCAGCCAGGCGGGTCCCGCGCGCGGGGCGCCGGGCCCAGGAGGGAAGGGGAGGAGGGAGGCAAAGGCAAAGGCAGCGGCGGCGGCTCCTCCTGTGCTCCTCCAGCCTTCCTCCTCCACCAGCCGCCCGCGGGAGAGAAGAGGAGGAGGAGGAGGGCGGCGGAGGAAAAGGGGAGGAGCCTCCCCGGCCTCCCCAGGCGGCCCGGTGCCGACCGGTCCACGGACCGGCACCGGTCCGCGGACCAGGGGTTGGGGACCACCGCCTTACACCCACTACATGTCTCTAATTACACTGAATCTGAACTAAATACTAATGAACACAAAACAGTGGCCTAAATCTGAGTCAACATATACTGTATATGGTTGAACTACAGTGGTACCTCTGCTTAAGAATTTAATCTGTTCTGACGGTATGCTCGTAAATCAATCTGATCATAAGTTGAGCAGCGGTTTCCCATAGGAATGCATCGAAAATAAAATAATCCATTCCAGGGGGAAAGGATTAATAGGTTTTCAATGCATTCCTATGTCATGGCTGTCCCACCCCCACCCCCTCAATCAAGGGCAGCTGAAGGCTGCTCTCCTGAAGCCCCACCAAACAGCTGACTTTGACAGGTTGGGCCTGTCAAAATTGGCTCTCTGGGGGGTTGCAGAGAGCAGCCTTCGACTGTCCTTGATTGAGAGGGCAGCCACCTCCTCTTTGCCTGGGTCTCTGCACGGTGGCAGGCAGGCGGATGTCAAAGGGTAGAGCCGATGACAGCTCAGCTCTAGTCCTTTGAAACCGCCCCCCCCCGCCACCACAAGGGTGTTGCGGTAGTGAGTGGGCAGGTTTCAAAGGGCTGCAGCCAATGACAGCTTGGTTCTAGCCCTTTGAAATCTGTCCCCCCCCACCACCGCGAGGGGGTAGTGTGATATGTGCATGTTCAGGCAGTTTGGGCCTCCTTCCACCTGCCAGAGCCACACCAGTATGCACCCAATCGGTGCATGCTGGCAGGGCTTGGGCAGGTGGAAGGGGTGAGTCACTCAAGCATGCGCGCACCTCCCTTCCACCCACCCAAACTACACCAGCATTCACGCTATCGGTGCATGTTTGCACAACCCAGGTGGGTTGGAAGGGAGGCGTGATGGCCACCTCGTCCTTCTTCTTGGTTGCTTCAATGTCTTTTGCAGAGATCAAAGCAACCAAGAAGAAGGACGAGATGGTGATGGCCAGTGAACGCTGCTCTCCACTCCACACTGACAGCTGACTTTGACAGATCTGACCTGTCAAAGTTGGCTGTAGTGCGGAGTGGTGAGCAGTGCTCTTAAGTCAAATTGCTCGTAAGTAGAGGTACCACTGTATATGCAGTCTTCTAACAGTCCTTCTAGAAATTGTATTAGTTCTAGTGGCCAGCTAGTAAATATGAAAGATGAAATATTTTTGCCCATACTGAAATATGTCTGAAATCCATATTATGCATCTCTGCTGGTTTTAAGAAGTGATGCTAGAAAAGGCTTAGGAAAACAATGCAGCTAAATTGTAGTTGCTGATGCAAAACTCTCAAAGTACTCAGGAAAATGGCTGAAGTTTTAACCTGGGTAGAACCAAGCTTTTGGTTTTTAATTCCTGCCTAATGCCAGCAGAGGAAGGGAAGTTCTAGTGCAGTGGTGCTCAACCTGTGGGTGCTCAGATGTCCCTGGACTGCAACTCCCAGAATCCTCCACTACCTGCTGTGCTGGAAGGGGTTTCTGGGAGTCGCAGTCCAGGAACATCTGGGGATCCAAAGGTTGAGAACCAATGTTCTAGTGGGATAGAGTAGTCATTTTGCAGTTGGGACAGAGATGGTTATACAAGTTTGTTTAGCAATGCTTGTATATCTAGAAAAAGTTGTACATGTGCAAGAAACTTCCAGTGGAATATTAAGATTAAAAAGCATCCCAGGATCCATTGGTGTTGTATCCAGATTGAGCGAGAAGATGTATGAGTCAGCAAGATGGCTACAAAATATAGCACCAAGGACAGCTCCTTGTTCCAATAACAACTGGCACTAAACTGAGGCTTCTTGCATTGCTGACTCCAGGTTCTATCCTTTCTGTTCAAGTAGGGCACTTTAAAAAGATGGCTTCTGAAGCTGGGCACTTTGTTAGCTCCCCAGACGTTCCTGCCAGGCACACTGCTGGCACTGGCATACTAGGTCCTCACGACTTTGGAATTCCTGGAAGAAGGCAGGCAGTACTGGGGCCAAGTTCCAACGGTGCCCTAATTGCTGCAAAGATGGAGGTCTCAGCTTCATGGGTGTCAAATCTGGGCATCTCTGAAGAGTCCAGCCTTATCATCATGGAGTTCTCAGACAACAGGCCAGGTACCTTCTCTGTTGGATCCTCCGCCTCTGAATCCACATCAATGCTGGACTACTAGAACATGACAGCTGGACCCAAATGTTATTCATCTCTCTTGAAAGGCTGCAGTGTCAATCCTAGTAACTACATCTTCTTGGATCTGTCATATTCAACCCCATCTCATTGGTTCCAACAGCAGGGAATTAAAAATTGCATAGATAATCAAGCATGCTTTTAGGGGTACATTCCCACTCCCAATCCATTTAAGATTGTTCTGAAAGATATATATTTCCTCCTACAATTCATGAAGTTCCAAGGATCTGTTAGCTTAGTGTCCAGTCAATGCATCTGTATTTCCCAATGTGGTTTGATGAAACTGAAGGACTATTTTCTATCTCTTTGCGGTCTTTCCTCAGAAAATTAACAGCAACGTATTTAAAAGCTGGCATTTTCAGTTAGCAAAAAAAAAAATACATTGTCGGCATTAGAAGAACTTCATTAGTGCAGGAGGTTTGGTCCTCTGATGTCTCTGTTGATTGCGAGGTGCAGTTAATTGTTTCAACAATGTTCAATTTTCATCTCTAGCAACATGGGTGTGCAATTAGACCTTTTCCCATCCTCTTTGGCACCCCTATAACATGATTCTCTTGACTAGGCAGGAAACCATCATGGATGCAGAACTAGCAGTTGCAAGATTAACATCCCAATTGTTTCTTCTTTTGACTTAGCAAGGCTGGACCAGGAATGGAATTTTCACGAGAAACCCTCAGATGTTCAGGATCCCTGATAATTGCATTTGCAAAATTTCCCTAGAGATATTGTACTGGGAAGGGAGCAGCTTATAGCAGTGGTACTGCCTCGACAGAAAACCCTTGTTCTTTATTCTGACTGCATACTCTGGGAACATAATTATATAAAGTACATTTCCAAATAAAGGAAATTTCCCTTGGGGGAACTTTCAAATTTGGATACTTCAAGCTGGCAACTATAATACCTAATTAAACATTCAGCGTTAACATTTTATAGCTGCTGAGCACACAAGATTTCCAGTGGATTCAACAATATTTCAGAGTGCCTAGGATTAAGATCCACAAATCTAAATATGGATATAGACATATTGTTCACATGCCTGAAAAAAGAACACCATGAATTGTACCTCAATTTTTGTGAATATAAACATCAACAGTATCTTTATTTAAGATATGGAGAACCATTCATTTCAACTGGGTTTAAACAATCTGTGTTGATAGTCATTCGTTCATTTAAAAATTCTTCATTTTTGTAAAACAAAATAAGCCACTAGAATACAAAAACTACCATTGTTTTCACCATAGGTATAACCCATGTCTTCTGTGCACAGAAACTGACACAGATATGAGACACCATGATGAGATCAAAACATCATAGTCTTAAAATGGCAGAAGATGTCATTCCAAATCAGTTTATGGGTCACTCCAGTTCAGCATCCTGCCTGAAGCAGTAATCAGATGTTCTGAGTTTTCAATATTTCACAAGCATAGCAAAGGAATCAATGCCAGCTATTAAACTACTCTCTTTGTTTCATGTTTTACGAGATGCCAGTAGTGGGAATTTCATTCTGAATCCCTTCCAGGTTGCGAGCTGACATTCTGAATTATGAGCTGCAAATAACTAAAGAAGAATCCCACTATTCTGCCTTATAGTGGAGGAATCAACAGATAGTAAGTTAAAGCCATTAACTTCCTGTGATAAGATAACCCAAAACATTCCACATCGTCCAGGTCATTCACACTTTCAACCATACAAGATCAGACAGTACAAAACACAGAACAGCTCAAGAAAAGGAAGGAAAAAGGAACTACATGTGGACACATGGAAGGTAAGATTTGTCTAGCAGCTTTTGATTTCATACCTGTCTTGGTCAACCACTGAAAAACTATGGAAATAAGTCTGGATATCTTCTGCCCACCTCTCTTCCATGGTATGCTGGATTTAATTTCATGGCCATATCCATGAGGTCTTCCATCCAGCATTCAATAAGGAGACAGTCAGTTTTGTCAAATGATACATTTAGCTTTTGAGGCCATTTTGATTATATCTCCAGGCAATGGCTGCAACAAAACTGCCACATACTCTTTACCTGTGAGGAGTCACAACTCCTCCTAAGTGAGTAAGTCATTAGCAAGCTGCACCCTCAGCTAAGAGTAGCATGTTAAGAACATGAACATAAGAAGAGCCACGCTAGATCAGGCCAAAGGCCCATCTAGTCCAGCTTCCTGTATCTCACAGTGGCCCCATCCAATGTGTCTGGGAGTGCACGAGACTAGATATCTGTCTCCTGATACCACTCCCCTGCATCTGGCCCTTGAAGTACCCTGGTTTTAAGCCTAGAGATTACACATCTCCATCATGGCTTGTAACCTGTGATTGACTTTTCCTCCAGGAATCTGTTCAATCCCCTTTTGAAGAAATCCAGGCCAGATGCCATCACCACATCCTGTGGCAGGGAGCTCCACAGACTAAAAACATGCTGGGTAAAAAAATATTTTTCTTTTGTCTGTTCTCACTCTTCCAACCCTCAACTTGAGTGGATGTCCCCTAGTTCTGGTATTTTGTGAGAGGGAGAAGAGCGTCCCACTTACTCATGCCCTGCATTATTTTGTACGTCTGAATCATATTCCCCCTCAGGCACCTTATTTCCAGACTAAAGAGCCCCAAATGTTTTAGCCTTTCCTCATAAGGAAGGTGCCCCAGCCCAGTAATCATTTTAGTCGCTCTCTTTTGCACTTTTCCCAGTTCCACTATGTCTTTTTTGAGATGTGGTGACCAGAATTGTACACAATACTCCAGGTGAGGCCTTACTATCATTTTGTACAATAGCATTATAATGTTGGCTGTTTTATTTTCAACCCCCTTTTTGATAATCCCTAGCATGGAATTCTTCACCGTTGCTACACATTGAGTAGACATCTTCATTGAGCTGTCCACCCGCACACCAAGATCTCTTTCTGATCCATCACAGATAGCTCAGAGCCCATGAGTTGATAAATAAAGTTTTGATTTTTTGCCCCAATATGCATTACTTTACATTTTCCTACAGTGAAACACATTTGCTATCCCAACTCCTGTCTTCCCTTTTTTAAAATAAGGAAAGGCAGAGTACTGTAGCCCAAAATGGTATTTCCAAAAAGGAGAAAAATTAAGCACAGTAATGGTACAGCTTTACCTGATTTCTCTCCAATTTGGTAAAAACAGTATATCAATTATTATGTGATATCCATCCACATATGCAGGATTGCTTTGTTATTGTAAAAACTAATGCACAGAGATAAAAATCACTCAGTGCTAACTACTGCTAGTAAAGCTGTAGAGAAAGGTGCCGCCGGCAATCTAGTCTATTATTGTAATGATGATATAGAGGAGAAGGGCTTTCAAGTGGGATTCGAAATATTCCTCAAGGCACTGTTTTAAAAGAGAAAATGTAATTAGAGCTTTTCTTTCTTGGAATTAATTCCTATCAATGCATCACTGGCAGTCTAAGAATACCCTTTGTCAATACTCTTCCCAATACCTTCTTGTTAAATCTTCATCTACATCTCACAGAGCTTTAGATTTTAATCCAGGTCTTTATTCATTATTCTTTTGAGAAACAATTTACAAAGCTCACTACTTCTAGCTCATATGGAAAATGAAGACCCTATTTTGCAAAGTGATGCCACTTTATTAGAACTAAAGTCTGTTTAATTCCTTAGAGGTGCAAGTGAATCTAGTACAACATATTAGCAAAGAAATCTGCATTTTTAATGTAACTGCTCTGGCCACTGTGGCACATGCCATAGTCACTTCCCGACTGGATTACTGTAACATACTCTATGCTGCGCTACCAGAGGAAATCTCAAAAAACTTCAACCAAGTCCGAAATGCAGCAGCTACACTGGTGTTTGGGGCTGGTTACATGGATCAAAACACCCTTGTTACAGCAGCTCCACTGGCTACCAATCAGTTTCTAAGCATAACTCAAAGTGCTAGTTTTAATTTACTAAGCCCTAAATGGCCTGGGTCCAAATTACCTCAAAGATTGTATCACCCAGTATGAGCTAGCATGGGTGCTAAGTTTATCAGGAGTAGCCTTTCTCTTGACCCTGCTACCTTCACAGGGGTGTCTGATGAGGACACAGGAGAGGGCCTTCTCTGTTGCTACTCATAGACTGGAGAACTCCCTTGCCCTATCTTTGTTGTCCGTCCACAAACAAGCAAATATTGTATTTTCAAAGGCTTTCACAGCCAGGATCTGATAGTTGTTATGAGTTTTGTGGGCTGTTTCGCCATGTTCTGGAAGTGTTTCTTCCTGACATCTTCCAGGACACAGAGGTACTGGACAACACTACCAATCACTATGTCAGACTACACAGGGAAGCCACTGAAATCCTCAAACATAAGCACAGTTTCAACAAAAAAGAAGTCTAAAAATCAACAAAGCCTGGCTTCCAGTACTACAAGCTGCAGAGTGCAAAAGGTCAAAGTTCAATGATTCCCACCCAGCCACAAGCAAAAGTGATCAGTTTACACAATAGAACAGCTAACGACATCCATCAAGGATCGTTGCTACCCCTGACTGCATTGAAACTTCTTAATTCCTTCATCACAATACAATGACTAACACCTATTTTCCTGCATATGACATTTCCTCTTTCCCACAACTTTAAAAAGCCCAGTCTCACTCACTCTGCACCCCTCTGTATCCTCTGAAATATCTATTTGCTAAGGGTGTAGACTACCAAGTCAAGAATCCAGCATACAGTACTATACAGTATATGCAAATAGCTTGGTAACCTATCAAGCACTTGCAAAACTCACAGTTCTATGTATGTTCAAGAAATATATTTTTTAAAATCAGCCAATACCCATGAAATGTCTTGACCTCCAGTGCTGCAAAGCACTACCAACCACACTTTCTAATTTCTTCATTTCTCAGTCTCACCTCTTGATCTGCTTTCATGAATTGTGCAATCAGTTGTGCATGGCTTGAAGAATTTGCTCATTTATCATGCTTAGACTCCTCTCATTTTCAAATGTAGCATAATCATTTTATTAATAATTACAGGAAATACGAAAGGGAGGGGAATTTGCTGCCTAAAATAAGTCATTCAAAAGGTCCTCTGCTCTCCCCAACATTATTTGAGAAAACTGTTTAAACATAAAACTAACCAAGGTGTTATGTGCCAAGTAAATTGCAGGTAACAAAGAATTACTTCGTCTGAAAAATTAAAATCAAGAAGCCAGTTTTACATACTTATTTTCCTGTGTGGTTTCAACTTGGTTTGTGAAGCTATACAATACAGCGAAATGTGTATTTTAACACACAAGGGCACATTTTGTTTTGAAACTACATGTTTGTTTGTTTGTTTGTGTTTGTTTTTGTTTGTTCATTTTTATACCACCCATCTTCCCGAAAGAATTCCGGGCGGTGAACAAAGGATATATATTATAATATATCCCATTTTTAATTCACATTAATATGAATAAATAGGAGAAACTATGCTTCAGTGATACTATGGTGACATAACAGGTAACTGAGACATATAAAACAGAGTCATTTAATGCAGAGATCAGATTGTTGGCTTTTGGTTACAATAAATAACCTATAAGTCCAGCAGAATTTAAATATAGCAGCTGGAAATGTATAAATTAAAAAATCCACATAGTAAAGAGTACAACTGCATGTTATCTGCCTTTAATTTCCAGTTGATCTTGATTCACAGTTCTTACACACCATGTTCCAGTCGTGTGTGTTGAGCAACAGGACTATTCATATTTGTCCTTTGTTCTTCCACAGTAGCTGATTGAGTACTTTCTGACCTATGAAAGGTCATTTTTCAGCACTATCTCTTGCTTCCTTATGATCTGTCTCATCATAGGGTTTTCAAGGTAAGAAAGGTTCAGGAGTGGCTTTACACTGCCACCTTCTGAACAGTACTAACATGTTAGTTTGGAGACGTTTGGTACTTGCTTTGAAAAAGAGGGCATGGCCTCAAAAGCTTACAATGATTTTTGTTGTTATTATTTTATTACTGGCCTATAAAGGTATCACTTGTAGAATAGTCTCGCATATGTTAGCTTGAGTGTCACTTCCATTGTCTGTGAAAGATCCTCCATCAGAATCGCCTTCAGCAACCACTGCTGCCCAGTGGCTACCCTCCAGAAATTTCTCCACCCTCATCACCATTGGAACTATCCATTTGTTCTCTTCTGCTGATGTGACAGTTACTCCTGAAAATGGTAGATGCATCTTTTAGTCTGGTGCCTCAGCTGTGAGCATTCTGCCTTTGATGGCCCTGCTAGGAGTCCAGGCATGTAATGGTGTCCAGCCTCCTTGGCAGCATTGCTCTTTGACATACTCTTTGAATCCCCCTCACCATATTAAGATGTGAATCCAAGAAAGGAGCAGCCCTCTACTGAGTATCTAACATATATCTTTGTACACCTCATCTAATAGTAGTCAAAGATAAACTATTTGAAGGACCACCTTTCCCTGAGCCACTGTCTGTGCTTTAAGATCTTCAGGGGGAGGCATTCTCCACGTGCCTGTGGGTGCATTATATGGCAAGGAACTCTATTGGGCGCCCTAACTGTAGAATGCTCACACTACAGGCTCTAAATGGCACTGCCATTGTATTACTTTTGCTGCCATGTCAAAATCTCCTTATTTTCCTATGCATTTTAACCTAGTTTACGCAGCCGTGCAATAAAGCTAAATGTGTATTTTCTGAATTTTTCTTCTTTCAGCCTTTTATAAGGTTTTTTTAAAATTACATTTTGTATCTTCCCCCGTAGCAACAAAATGAAAGGCACTTTTAAAATATTTTTGACTAGAAATGACATTTCCTATAATAATGGCTATTAACACAATTTATATAGGGACAAGATTTATCTCTTTCCCATGGAGCCTGAGTGACTCTCTGCCACAGGATGTGGTGATGGCATCTAGCCTGGAAGCTTTCAAAAGGGGATTGGACAGATTTCTGCAGGACAAGTCCATCACAGGTTACAAACCATGATGGAGATGTGTAATCTCAAGGCTTAAAACCAGGGTACTTCAAGGGCCAGATGCAGGGGAGTGGTAGCAGGAGACAGATATCTAGTCTCATGAGCTCCCAGATGCATCTGGTGGGGCCACTGTGAGATACAAGAAGCTGGACTAGATGGGCCTTTGGCCTGATCCAACATGGCTCTTCTTATGTTCTTATATTCTTATGATGTATGCATATTCACCAGAACATTAGGTCTTGCGATGACATAGCTCATGATGGAAGGAGGAACTCGAAGGTTTGGTTCCGCCACACTTTCTCTGTTTGCTTGACCAAGAAGGAAACAAACATTTTTCATAACTTGAAGAAGGACCCGGTCCTTTCCCGCCATTTTCTAAAGGAGGCCAAAAGACACCACCAATACATACAGGAGAGTTCCATCGTGCAACAGGTAAATCTGAGAAATGCTAATCTAATATAATCTTCAAACAGATATTGTTGGGGGAGAGGGAGCCACCAAATCATTTTAAGAGACAGAAATCTGAAATTAACCTACAGTCAACAGCCAATGGAAGATGTGAACAGATTTCTGCTCAAAACCTCAAAAATAAATCACATGCTACTGCAGAGAGGTAATGAAACTCCAGTTTGGGGGGAGGGGGAGTGAAAAACCAGTGTAAATAATTTATAATTTTATGCAGAGGAAATTGGTGGAGGTCTACTTAATCCTCTCCCTGCCAGGCATGTTTCTATACCGCCACCCTCCCTGATTTCCCCCACCCTCAGTTCCACAGGCATGTCTCCCTGAAAGAAGGAAGCAGCATGTGGGACCCAGGCTGAATGGAAAAACAGACCACGGGGAAACAATTAAGAGTTCCCCTACATTCCTGGAACCCTGTGAGGGGAAAGAAACCTGGGGAAGCAGTTGTGAGCGAGACGGAATCTAGCAGAAGAAGAGAAATTAAGCATGCTTCTCTCCCCCCCCCCCCCCGGTGCCTTACCTCTGTGCTGAAAATTACAACATCCTGCTCTGTAGCTAATTTTCATCTTTAAAACCATGGGGGCTTCATCAGGCGCGTTTGCATGACTGGTCAAATCAGAAAGCCCCAAGTAAAAATGCATTAGCTGCAGAAAAAGGTAATTATGGTAACAGTGTATACCTTCCTATTCTAAAGATGTTTGTGTGGAGTTAATTTCTCCTGTTAACAGCTTTGTTGAGAGTAATATATTCTTGGCAAGGTTTCAACCCATCAGAAAACTCATTTCAGATAAATCAAGACCCATGAGGGGGGGCACAGTTTTAAACTCAGCGAAACATCTCCTAAATCTTTTCTGCAACAATTAAAGAGAACGTGATTCAATGGACACCTGGGAGATCATAATAAAGAAACCAAAAATTAAACAATGTTCTGTATAGCCCACCAGATTTCTTTGACATCCCTTAATGCACAGGAGACAAATTCTTTTTCAAAAAATAAACAATTCGCAATACCGATTGATTCAGGATACATAAAAGGCTTACATCAGAAAATGTTTTATCAGCCGTCTTTCTCATCTGAAAAGAAGTAGAAAAATAGAGAAGAAAATAGACAATATTCAGTAGTACAAAATTTTGTCAAAATTTGGTCTGCATTTATTGTTTCACATAAAAATGCTATTTGTTTTGTTGCATCCTGTAAGATAATCTCAATTTGTTTTGCAAATGGTAGACATTGCTGGGTTACCTAGTGTGGTGATATGGATAGAGAGACAGACCAGGAAGCCTGTCCACACTGGCATATAGATATTACGGTATATATATATATAGATTGCTGAAGGCACAATTTGGATCAGGTGGGAAAAAAGTATTACCGCTTATGCTTATGCTTTGATCAAGCCACCCTTCCCTTTTAATAACCGTTGCACACCTTTCTAGGGTAGCGGTAGCATGTGCCTTCTTTTTGGTCCTATTTTCCTGCTGAATCCGGGAGCCTCAGCCAGTGACACTGACAGTGAGGGGCTCCCCTTCCACAGAGTCATCTGCCCGCTGGAGACCAGTGCTGTTGATAATGTGCTGCATGTGGGTGAGTGAGAGGCAGAGCAAGTGCCTGTAGCCTTAGCCGAGCCAAGGGATCACCCTTCAGCCCTTCTTCTATACATTCCACAGCTCCGCTCCCCACTCTCTGCCTTCCAGCTCCCTTTCCCATTCCTCTTCCTCCATTTTCTCTTTCCTCCTTTCTTTCCTCCTTTCTTTCCTAATTCACACCGTCTTTCCTAATTTGTACCTCCCATCTGTATGTCTGTCCCTTTGCCCTCTTTCACTCCTGGCAGTTACACCTACTGTGAAAGGGGCCTCATGGCACAGTGTTAAAACTGCTGTACTGCATTCAAAACTGTGCTCACAACCTGGGGTTCAATCCCAGGTAGCCGGCTCAAGGTTCACTTAGCCTTCCATCCTTCTGAGGTCGGTAAAATAAGTACCCTGGTCAATAGGGGTGGGGAGCAATGTGTAGCCTGTGTGTGAGGCAGTATGCTTTCCCCTTTCCTTTGCTGTTTCTGTATTTTTTGCCTTCCCCTGGCTGTTCTTGTATCTGATTCACGCTTATCAGTTTCCATTTCTTTCCCCATTCAGACAGCATGTGCTTTGTTCTCTCCTAGACCCTTTCCCTCCCCATCCCCTCCCTTTCCACCTTCTCCTTTCTCCTCCTTATCTGCTCTTTCTCCTTTGACAACTGATCAGATTACAAGGGTTCATTTGCAACCAAAATGGCACATTGCGCTTTCCACCTGCCCCTGACCTCACCATACCTTTTGTAGTCTGATCCACCTCACACCCAAACCAGCCAGTCTGGCCTGGCCCACTGGACCCAGGAAGACCTGCCTTTGAAGCCCTTCTTGTCCGTGGGAACTGGGGGTGCAAGGTGGTATTGGTAAAACCACTCCTTAACTATCTTGCTTACATCAAAGCCTTATCGGGATTGCTATCAGTCAGTTCCAAGTTGGCAGCTTCTAACACATAATAATATAAGAGACATCAAGCCATCCTACCCAGTATCCATAACGTAAGGTGTGGGGTTGTTGTTGTTTTTTGTTCATTCTAACTAGAACCCATACACTTATGCTATTCTACAGTTGCAACTTCCCTGTGTCACTAATAGAAAGAAAAACTCAACATGAATGTGCCCTCTAAAAATTCTCCAGAAACATCCAAGTTTATACAAAAATAAAACTCACCCTTTGCATCTAACTGTACATCCCATAAATATCCTTCGTTAACAAGATAAAAATAATCAGCAACGAGTTTAACCTTGGAGCCATCAAATCCTGTCATGAATAATGAGGCACGACAACATTCCAACATCCTTGGACAACGGATTTCCCCCCCCTCCCCTGTGCTATGCAAGGCAAAATGTTGCTATCGCGTCCCTGTACCCTTCTGCCTGCTAGGCACACAAACAGTAATGTGGCCATCAAGAGGAGACCGCAAGTAAATACCAAGAAAAATGCAATGGCTTCCTTATGCTCCCTCTCACCGGCAGTAAATTGGGTAATAATAAACTATTTCATAAATCTTAACATCTAAAATGGGTTACATTAAAATTAAAGGAAGGAGCAGAAAAGGAGCCCCTCTGATATGCCATAGGGTGGAACCATCAGCAAAAGAGTACGGTACCTGCATTCAAAAGAAGCCAAGCCAAGGGAAAGGGTTTGACACTACTGAATAAGTTTAATAACTAGACCTACCTAGAGCACACCCACTGTGTCAATTAATAAATGCTAAATCAAACGTTTATGTAAATCCCATTGATTCTGTAGGACAAGTTGAGTTTGAACTAACAATTCTGGACAAAGAGTTCATGGACACCAAAGAGCAGGATTATATTCAATTCCCATTCGTTTTAATTAGGCCTGCCAAGGAGACTGTGCTCTATGCGCTGATAGTAAATAAGATATCTATTTTTAAGCTACATCAATTACACTATTACTGTTTACTCTAATCAACCATGCTGTCTATTAAAATAATTCAGGTCTGATAGCTATATAAACCCGCTCTAACTCTTATAAATATCCATAATATTCACACCAATATAATCTACGCAATATAACACCAGCAGGGGACATGAGAAAAAACGTGTAAAATGCAGAATATCATGGCACTTGAAAGACCAACAGATTGTTCTCAGTGTGAACTTTTGTGGATCAAAATCCACTTCTTCAGAAATCTATGGCTTGTGCCTGAAGAAATGTATTTTTAAAAATGCCACTGCATTTTGTCATTTTCTCTCATTTCCTTTCCCTGTGGTTCCTTCTTCCTTAATTTTTGGTAGCATGCTAAGACAGACAAAAATGGCCACTTCTCAGGAAATAACATTCCCAGGGGTGTGTAAAAAAGCAGATATTTCCCCACTAGCAAGGTACTCCATTTATGGTAATTTGCAGGCAGTGGTATGCAAGAGCATGACTGACACTCCGAGGAATGCGTTGTGCAGCTATCAAGAGAGAGAATCCAATTTAATTGATAATAAAATTATAATGTACATAGTGCACCAAACATTACTTATCAAAAGAAAGAACTGTGATTGAAGGAGCAAGCATAAAGAATGGATTATCACTCTTGTGGCGCTCCTGATAAGCTAGTTTTCCAAATCCAATTAACTTTCAGTTGTTTAGTAGGGATGCAATCAATCACCTGAGTGAGGCTTGCAACGCTAGGGACTACATTAACTAGTATTTAAAAAAACAATGTGCTCCCTTAAAACTGCTGCAACATTTCTTTCCTGCTTTCTATGCTCTTGTCCATGTACGTTTCACAATAAAATATGAACAAAAATAGCCCAAAGATCTCATCAATTCACTGAGTAACTCCAAGGAATGCTTCCATTCCTGCTAAGCTTTCATATAAAAAGGAGTAAATTTAGAACTTCATATCAAAGATACAGATTTCCCCTAGAATAGGTTACAATTCCCCTGATGCCCCCTTCAGCAATTTTACACTGTATATGTTTTGTGTGAAGGTTTGTAGCTGTTTGTGTGGTAAGTGGCTGCAGTCGTTTGACAATTGCAAGTGGGATGTATGCCCGAGGTGACTGTAATGACAGCTCAGAAGTGTAAAAAAATGTTTATGGATGGAACCGCAACTGAGGAGGTTGTGGGAGGCATGTGGAATTACGCACATCACTTCCTCGCCTTACCATCCCCAGACTAATTAAACCATTATGGGTGTTTCTAAAGGGTATTCTAAAAAGGCTTCTGATTATGCATGACTGAAATTTTCTGCTTGGGATTCTCTAGGCCTACTCTGACTAGATACTGTTTAGAGCAACCTTATTGGCTGGTGTGCTTCCTGACTGGAGAAATCCTGTTTGGAATATAAAGCTGTGTTTAAAGGAGAGAGCTAGTTTAGTTAGACCAGTGGTTCTCAACCTTCCTAATGCCGGTACCCTTTAATACAGTTCCTCATGTTGTGGTGGCCCCTTGCCCTGCTTGGAACAGGCCACAAGCCCCCTTTGGCAGGCCACTGCTGCAGGTGCCATGGAGAACTTCCCTCTATAAAGGCACCCTCAGCCAATCGCAGCCTCCGGTGCCATTGACTGACATCCCCTCCAACCTAACGAACTGTAACTCTCTCTTTTCCCCACTTCCTCCCGCCCTCCTCCAGAACCAAGCCATTTGTGCCTTTTTCTTCATTGGCTCATGGCGGGCCCCGTGAAATGGTCGTTCGACTCCCAAAGGGGTCCCAACCCCCAGATTGGGAACCACTGAGTTAGAGCATTAAAGTGGGGAAGAATAAGTTGTCAGGGGAAGGGAAAGACAAAGAGTACGATCTTGTTAACAAAGCTGGGTGTATGGGTGTGTGAGTTTGTGGGTGGATGGATGGATGGACAGACGGACAGACAGAACAGAATGTGTAAATTATAAAGAAGAAAAGTAAAGGCTTTAGAATGTATCCTGGAAAAAAAAAACAGACTTGAAAAACAAAGAATGAATAAATTTATAATGATTGTAATTAGCCCATGACTTAGTTCTGCTCTAGGGATGTTCAACCATCTGAACACAATACTGTCCTAAAGTAACTCACAACTAGACAAGGCACAATTGAACCAATTGAACTTATGAAGGAGTTGACCTTCTGTAAATCTACTCTAATGCAACTTACTACACTAAGCAGCAGCATTTCAGTCATTGAATACAGGGAATAAGTCATGGTTGAGAATGAATAGGGTATCTAGAAACTGGTGCAGATCTGTTGGGAAAAGAAGACAGAATGGAATTTAATTAAGAAACAGCAGGATCCAAAGAACCAATGGAGGTGGCAGAAAACAAAAAAGAGGCCAATGGCTCTGAAGAAACCTCAGTATCTACCAAAGCAAGGAAGTGAAAATGCCAATGAGGTGTGATATAGGTGACACTGGAAAAAATAGCATAATAATCTGACAAGAAATCAGCAGTGTTATGAGAGCAAGATCAACGGAGTTAATGTCAATCTGGATAAAAAAATTATTTCAAGATTTAGCCAAAAGCAAACAATAAGAGAAAGAAGTAGCAATGGCATCAAAGAGGCCATGTGCACAGTAATCTGAACCATCTGCGAAATCTGGACAGTGAAGAAAACCAACCATACGAGAACTGATACGTATGTTTGAAATGTGATATTAGTGAATAACTTTATAGAGAATACGCACTCTCAGAAAGAAAATAAATGGGCTGTAAACTAAATCACACCCAACCTTACTTTGGAATCTAAAACGACTCAAAAGAGGTTCTCTTACTTTCCACTTTTCATGAGAAAAGAAGACCCATTGGAAAAGATAATAATGGGCCTTTTTACACGACCCCTAAGATCCGCTGGCCACTTAAATTCGGACCAGAGATCTTAGGAGTTCCTCGCTCTTCCTCTGTCCCCACCCCCCTCCGCACTTCCTGGTTGCTGGCTGCCTGAGGGATGGAGAAAAAAGAAAGAAAAGAATGCCTTCTTACCTCCGTTTTGTTCCGGGCAGCATTCAGATCTCTTAAAGGGGCGGGGCGCAAAAAAAGAACAAACAGAAGCCAGGAGAGCCCCGCACTCACTATCCTTACACCGGATCAAATATTTGTCACCTCCAAAAAGCAGGTACAAGAAAAGTGCAGTTTGGTCTTGCTAAAGTGGGCGGGGTCGCACTTAATTGTCTGCAAAGTCCGGAGCTGGTGGGTAAACATTTTTAAGGTCCGGACCTTGCAGCCATTTGCGGCGGAGCTTAGGGGTCGTGTATAAACGCCCAATGTTAGGGGAAATGGAGGTAATAGAAAAAGGGGAAGACCTAACATGAGACGGTTTAACTCTTAAAGACTCTTTAGAGTTCATTAATTTATATTTTATAGGGTCACAGTAACACAGAAATGACCTGACAGCATTGAATAATAGGAAGGAATAAAAGTCGACCAAGGATGAATATAGCTTATTTACCTGATGTCATCTATTCGGTCCATCCATTTTAGCCAAGACAATTGATGTCAACAACAATATTCGCATGCTGCAATGACTACTCTATCAATGTCTTCGATAACATCCATTCCAATACATTCATCACCATAAAGTCCTATTACCAATCCATTAGCAACAGCAAATTGGGTTTCTGTAGTCATAAGACACAGCTACCTCCAATGCACCTAAGGAGCTGGTGAGACAAAGCAAGATAAGGAGTGGTAGCATAAGACTAAATCACTATCCTTTTGTTATTGCAGAAATAAGTTATATATGGCACAAACTCTGCAATGAATATAACCTTGCCGACTGAGAAATGCCACACCAAATGCATAAAATGCAAACAATGCTTTCAGGGAAATATTTATTCAGGCATGCAATGTGAGCCACCACCACCCAGGAAAAAAAACTATCTACTAATCAGAATAGGTTATATAGATCCATGCACTACATCTCTGTAGTTATCAATCAGAATGTCGAAGCAATCGGTATTAAATACTTCCCATATCTGTCATTCTCTGAAAACTCTTCCTAGAAAAGTTAATAATTCATCAGGCCCTTTAAATAAAATACAAACATCTTTAACAGATGAACTGTAAAAAGGTTTCCTTGTATCAGCCAAGTGAAAAGGTTTTCGTTTTTTTAATTTTTATTCATCTGTCTTCCTTAATCAAGAAAAGCAAACATAAATGATCTTCCACCACTGGGAGACAATGAATATGTGCATCTGGATTTCAAAGTTATTCCAATACAAAAACCTCAAGCACCAGTATAGAACAATCTGGTGAGTTAAGAGGGAATAATGAAAATGCTATGTTACCAAGAGAAATTACCAGATGTATATTGACTTAAAGGAACAAATGCCTATCACCTGGCAAGAATTATTCTCTGTGATGTCATTTAAAATAAATAAATCTTAAATTAAGGCACCATGAAATTTAATCAATCAGCTCTTGCATAAATCAGCTATTATATACAGAATCAAAGCACCATGCATTTCATCTTGTGATTAAAAGCACATTCTCATTTTTAAAATGACATCATGTTTAGCAGATTGATCCAGAAATAACAATTGCAGTAAGCATAATCAGTTGCCCTAATTCAAGAAATCAAAAATAAAATAAAATAAAAATCCACCAGTATTTTTATTTCTTCTTTTGCCACAAACCTCCGTACCTAATCAAGTACATCAAGTGAGGGGTGGGAGTGATCTGCCTTCTAGAACTATGATATGTATATCCCTTTAAGTAACAGAATATTCTGTCTAGTTGCATGTCAGATATTCTAAGCAAGGGGAATATAAGAGGAGACAACCAAAATCTAATGTGGAAATAGTTAGACAGCCAGATATACCAGTTAGACAAGATGAGCCTTTTTTATTTTTTGCAAATAAATGATCACTCTTCCAGGTTGGAATCATGTTTGACAGGTAACAACTGTGCCAAAAAGTGTTACATTTTAAAATAAATGGTGATAACAATACTTTCTCTTAACCCCTAAACGTTTGTTCTATGGGGATCATTTTACAGGGTGGGATTATTTGTATTTTAAGTGTCTTTTTAAAGTTTTATAGTTAAATAAAAACATCTTAGTAATTTCTTCTTTAAATAATTACTTGCAAATAATGTTAATAAGCTTTTAAACAGTTACAATGAAAATAAATAGCTCTATGTGAAAATTCAATGTAGGATAGCCATATTTGTCTGTTACGACAAAATGAGAAAAGTTCTTTAAAGATTTGTGAATTGAGAGAGTTTACAGTGGATTAAAGATATAATATATGCAAATAGAGATGGGCACGACTTGGAAAGATTTTTTTTCGAGTTGTCATTAGTCGGGCCGGTTCCGTTTCGGGTCGTCTCCGTTTTTCGCGAAAATTTGCAAAAAATTTTTTGTTTTTTCGTTTCCGTTTCTGCCGCGATTTCGCGCATTTTGACGTCCGACCGAGACTTGCGGCTTCCGGGCGCAGCGCGGGCGGCGGTGGCGCGGGGGTACATGCGTGGGCGGCGGCAGCGGCAGCGGCAGGGGGAGTGGCTAGCGTACGGGCGGGCGCGCGGGCGGGTGCGGGTCCCGCAAAATGAGCAGGCGAAATACAGTTTAAACCTGCCTGGGTGATGGACTTGCTGCTGCACAACAAGGCTAGTGCATCCTAAGCAAACAAAGTGGGGCAGAAACAAATTTGCATTTCTTTTTTTTCTCTTGGTCTGCTGTGCTGAATCTGCTGATGCTGAACCAGCCAGCCACCCTACTTGGTCTGGCTGACGTGCCTGTTTGTTGTACTTTTTTGTTGTTTGGTTTTGAATCCTTCCCATCTCCCCTCCACCTCTCTCAGAGGCAGCAGGAGAAACAGATTCCGTTCCTCCCCAAATCTGGATGAGGGGTCTACTCCTCTACTCCTCTCAAATTGGCCCCCCATCACCAAGGTCCTTCTGCCTTCACTTCACATTCACAGTCAAAGTCACACACACTTAAAGGACAAGCAATAAAGCCAAAGCCAATGCAACCCTGCTTTTGGTCATGGTCAACAAAAACATTAGCAGTTAGAGCCTGAGGTGGTTAAGCTACGTAGCTAGTAGCTGCTACAGCCAGGAATAGTTTTGGTAGGGATGGGAATGGGATAGGGCTCTGGGTTGCTCTGACTTAAGTTTTACAGCCCACAGCCCAGCCCACTAGGCTGTACAAGGAGGAGGACTATCTCTGGTCGACGCGTCCATAAGGCCAGAGTAAGGGCGGCCACTCCGGCCAGGCCACAAGGCAGAGTATGAGAGCACCACAGCACAGAGCCAGAGTGCGGCAGCGGCAGGCTCATTGCCAGCTGCAGTATAAAAAGGATGGAGCTGAATGGCATAACAGGAATTTAAATGCCACTGGCCTTGGGTCACAGTGTCTTGCAGCCCAGAGGACTGAGTTGCGGAGGAGGCCAATCACCTTGAGTCTGGTCTGGCACCACACTGCCTGCGATGCACCACATGGCACTTTCTGACAAACTCTTGGGTGGTGCTGTACGTAGTACGAACGCTGTTCAAATCAGTACCCCCCCTTCTGTGTGAAACACGGCGTCTTGCAGCCCAGAGGAAAGACTGGAGGAGGAGGCCAATCACCTTGAGTTTGGTCTGGCACCACACTGTCTGCGATGCACCACCGTCCACCACATGTCACTTTTTGACTAAGTCTTGGTGTGGTGCTGTACGTACGAATGCTGTTCAAATCAGTACCTCCCTTCTGTGTGAAACACGGCGTCTTGCAGCCCAGAGGAAAGACTGGAGGAGGAGGCCAATCACCTTGAGTTTGGTCTGGCACCACACTGCCTGCGATGCACCACCGTCCACCACATGTCACTTTTTGACTAAGTCTTGGTGGTGCTGTATCAGGGACCCCCTTCCGTGTGAAACACGGTGTCTTGCAGCCTGTAGGGATATCATTGCCCATATTTCTGAGCCCCAAGATTGGTCAAGCACAAAGGAAACTGAAGGCTTAGGAGGGCTGCTTGACATATATTTCCCAGCAGCCCCAGGACCGAAGCAGATACCAGAATGTGCTGAAGAAGGCCAGAGCAAACAGGACGGCAGATAACCAGGATATCAGGATACATCTGCTCAGGCCCAAGGAAGCCTCTTATCAGTAATGCCTCACTAGCTAGGGAGCCTTTCCCCCCCCCACCTATGGATCCCATTTCCCCTGCTTTGTTTACCTGTTTACTGAACAGATAACGCTTGCATTCTTTCCCCCCACCGAGGAACGTCTCACTGTATCTATTGTGCTGACTCTCTAATAAAGACTGGGCTCAGGCAGCAGGAGGAGAACACACAATCACAATCATCATCACACACAATCATCACCACACACACGCCACACAATCTCACATGCACGCAGCCGATGCAGACACAGAGAGACACTCAGACATCCATGGAACCCTGACAGACAGACGAACAGGAATGCTGCCCTGAGCACCAGAGATTACACCCCGAAACTCTGTGTCCCGTGTGATTCGTAACGCAACAAATGGTGACCCCGACGTGATCCCCCCAACGCAACAAATGGTGACCCCGACGTGATTCCCCCAACGCAACGGCAGAGGTGATCCCCCCAAGGCAACGGCAGACATGATTCCCCCAAGGCAACGCAGATGTGATTCCCAGAAGGCAACGCAGATGCGATCTCCTGCAGCAAGGCAGATGCAGAGGAACCACTAGGCACAAGGACCAGGCTCCAGGCCGGAAGGCACGAATGCAGCCCATCCTCATCTCCCTACGCCTGTGGAAAAGGCTTCGAGACGCGTCCAAACATCCTCTAAGAGGATCCCAAAGGTGAGATGGGAGCGTTCTTCTCGGTTGAAGAGCGAAATGAATTCAGTGGGTCAGTTAATTTTCGGAGCAAAAGAATGCCTTGGGAAAGCCAAGAGTCCCAGATAGAGTTTTGGGAGTCACAACAGCCTCTGGGTGGGGAACCAGCAGTAGGAAGAAATCTACAGGTAGAAAATTCCAGGGTTGGCAAGCAGAACGCAGGTGATAGAGCAGAGCAGCTGGGGACGCTGGAAATGTCCATTTCACTCCCCACAGATTTTCAGAGCCCTACCCCACTAGTGCTGCAGTTAGGAACAGTGTCCCACTATCTCTGGTGAGAAAAAAAGGTTACGTCCATAAGGAAATTCAGCAACAGTGGAAAGGTTAAGATCAAAAATTTCCATCTCTCGGCACAGGGCAAAATGGCAGGAAGTCTGATCAAGCCCCACAGCACAGAGCCAGAAAAGTGCAAAAGGCAGGCGGCCCCAAAGGCAGTCACTTTCTTGCCCAAAGAAATGCAGAGAGGCCAAAAAGGATGGCTCAGCTGAATGGCATAAACAGGAATTTCCCAAATGCCACTCAGAAGCAGCCAGCTTAGAGCAAATGGTCAGCCTTGGGTCTTGCAGCCCAGAGGAATCCCAAAGATGACCTCTTTTGCAAAAGGACAAAGGCCATTAAGGCCAATCACCTTTTGTGTGCTGGTCTGGCACCACACTGCCTGCGAAATGCACCACATGGCACTTTCTGACAAACTCTTGGGTGGTGCTGTACGTAGTACTCGCAAACGAAAAAATTGTTCAAAATCAGTACTCTCCTCCCCCCCCCCTCTCTGTCTATGAAGAACAGCTCAGGGGGGCGTCTTGCAGCCCAGAGGAAAGACTGGATGGGAGTTTGCTGGAGAAGAGGCATCAATCACCTTGAGTTTGGTCCTTTGGTCCCATCTCATCTTCCACTGTACTGCGATGATCCATCTCACTAGCCCACAGAAAGCGTCCATCCACATGTCACTTTTTGACTAAGTCTTGGTGTGGTTGCTGTACGTACGAATGCTGTTCAAACTGATCAGTACCTCCCTTCAAGCAATGTGTAAAAATCACACATGGCGTCTTGCAGCTCCAGAGGAAAGACTAAAAGGAAAAAAGGGGGAGGCCAATCAAGCCCTTCAAGCAAGGAGAGGCTTGATTTTAACTATACAGTATGTACCCTGGAAATACAAATATTCTCACACTGCCTGCGATGCAGAATGATCCCACATTTAAGGAATATTCCACCACATGTCACTTTTTCAACTAAGCTTATGGACTATGGTGGGAGCTGTTGTTACCATTCATGTATTGTTTCAGGGACATTTCCCCCCTTGAACTTTTAGCGTGTGCAAACAACATTGAAGCGAAAATAGTTAGGTCTTAGCCCCCCATGAGGAAGAGAGATCCTGACTTATGTATTCTCATGTATTCAGGAGGATACTATTGTCTATACCTGGAACTTCTGAGTTACCTTTAGTCACAAAATCATCTATTCCTGTATTACTTATGCTATAGCTTATTGCTTGATTATTGTTAACCTGTATGCTAGATTATGCCTATGTACCTTTTAAGTCTTGGGAGACATCATGCTTATTGGCTGCAAAAAGGACAGCAAGCCACATTCTGGGTGCTGACTCGGTCTTGCAGCCAACATTCCTCCCCAAGTCCCCAGCTGTGTGCTGGTAGACTTGCTAACTGCCGGCCCGGCAGTCTCAGGCTAGCCATAAGACATCCCTTCTTTGTGAATCACAGTTGGTTCCCACACAACTCCAAGAGCCAAGCCTGCAAAACTTTGCAATAAACTAATGGAGTGCTGGCACCCAAGTCCTCTTCTCTTCGTTGTGAGGCACAGTGTCTTGCATCCCAGAGGAAAGAGTGGCGGAGGCCACAAGCTGGAGTAATATGAATGCTGGGCCAGCAATCCACGACCATGGCCTTCGTTGTGAATCCCAGCTCCTACAACTCCAACAGCCAAGCCTGGAATTGTCAGAGAAACTACTGGAGTGCTGGCACCCAACTACTCTTCCCTTCTTAGTGAGGCACAGTGTTTTGCATCCCAGAGGAAAGAGTGGTGGAGGCCACAAGCTGGAGTAATTGAATGCTGGGCCAGCAATCCCGACCACGACCATGGCCTTCGTTGTGAATCCCAGCTCCTACAACTCCAACAGCCAAGCCTGGAACTGTCAGAGAAACTACTGGAGTGCTGGCATGGCCTTCGTTGTGAATCCCAGCTCCAACTACTGGATTCCCTTCTTAGTGAGGCACAGTGTCTTGCATCCTAGAGGAAAGAGTGGCGGAGGAGACAGAGCTAGTTCTCTGTGAATTACAAACTCCCTGCAAACTACTACCATGCCCTTCGTAGTGAATCCCAGCTCCAACACCACTCCAAGAACCAAGCCTGGAACTGTCAGAGAAACTACTGGAGTGCGTGCTGCACACACAACTTCTCTTTCCTTCTTAGTGAGCCACAGTGTTTTGCATCCAAGAGGAAAGAGTGGCTGGAGGAGCCCACATAGCCTGAGTCTGAGGCCACAGGGCCTCCGTAGGGGAGGAACGTTGCCAGGAAGCTCCAGCTCCCCAGCGTGACTGAATGGCCTGAGGAGGACGCCAGGAAAATGCCCTTCTTCGTGAGCCACAGTTGGCAGCCCAGTGGAAAAGCAGAGTCCACATGGTGTCTGACTCTGAGGCCTGAGACCACTCTGACTAAAGGACTGCAAGCCAGAGGGTCTTCCTACACAGCTGTGTGCTGCTTTCCCCGGCCGTAAACTCCTAGCAGGCCAGCACAGCCATGTTCCCTTCTCAGTGAGACATAGCTTTGCAGTCCACGGAAGACAGTAGGCCTGAGAACCACAGGCTCACTGTCTGTGTGAGTCAGAGTACCCACAAAGAACCAAGCCTGGAGTGGAGGCTTCCTTGCTCCCTCCCTTCACTGAGAGCCACAGTCAGTGCATTGCATCCCAGTGGCATGCCCTTCGTAGTGAATCACATTCCCCACAACTCTAAGAGCCAAGCCTTGAACTTTCTGATAAACTGTCCTATTTGTAACGGTGACAGAGGGCCACCAGCACGGCAGTAAGTTGCCCTTCTTTGTGAGCCACAGTGTATGGCAATGGCAGCCCACTGAAGACTAATTGGCGGTCCGGAGGCTGACAACACTCCCACACTGCGGCATTCCTTCCTGCAGAGTCCTGTCACTGTCCCAGGCAGAGTCCAAGGGTGCTTTCGCATGAGTTCTGCCTAATCACGGGCCCACCCCACGGCTGTTTTCTAGCACACAAGCACAATGCCCTTCTCTGTGAGGCACAGTGTGTGCAAACAAAATAGTTGATGAGTGAATGCACTGTTACAGTTGGTCTTCAAGAGGTTTTCCGCCAAGAAGCGGGCGCAGCCGTGGTTGCTGCATGGGCAAGTTGAGGGCAGTGGCGACAGGGCTGAACTTGAAGCACTAACTGGACCATGATGTTAGGGTGAAGGAGAAGCGGCTGGAAGGCCTCCTCTAAGCCGGAAGTGGGGGGGAGCCTGACAGGCAGGCAGGGAGAAGACACAGAGCTAGAGTGAGTCTGAGTCTTTGACCACACAGGCTTCCAAAAGGACAGCAAGCCAAGCTTTCTGACTTTCTTTCCCAGCTGTGTGCTGGTAGACTGCTCCTAACTGCCATCTCCATGCCCTTCGTAGTGAATCACAGCAGTTCCACAACTCCAAGAGCCAAGCCTGGAACTTCCTCCTGAAAGGCTCTTCTATTTCTAAGAAACAAACGATTATTGTGCTGAACTGTGGTACGCGCAAGTACATTCCACTCCAGCCCTTCTTAGTGAGACACAGTGTGGTGCAGCCCAGAGGACAGAGTAGCGGAGGCCTAAACATCCCCCTTAACCCTAACCCTAAGCCAACCACCAGCTGTTCCTGAAGAGTGTTCCCATAACTCAATCATCATCATCAATCACAACCTAGATGTGCAACCAGTAACTTTTCTGGTCCGGCAGGCTTTGTTCCGGGGTTAGGGCAGAAATGATTATAAAATGTTTAAGCACCGAGTGTGCGCACAATGAGTCACACAGCACAGCACCAAGATCCACACAGGGGACTTTCGGACAGGAGTACGCACACACAACAAGGACGTTTCCCTTCTTTGTGAGCCACAGCTGGCAGCCCAGTGGAAAGAGTGGCGGAGGAGACAGAGCTAGGTCTGTGTAAATTACAGACTCACACAGTCAGTGTGGGACAGAGTATCCACCAAGAACCAAACATGGAGGCTTCCTTGGCAGGCAGAGTTTCTCTCGCCACCCCAGGAGACCGGGTTTTGGCAACCAAGGAGACAGAGTGGAAGCAGGAGAACTGGGTGGGTCTATTTCTTTAAGGCTGTAAGGAGGGGAGCTTGCCCCCTGATACTCAGTCTTTGAGGTAGGTTGTTGTAAAGTGCTTCCTCACCACTTTGTGTGTGAGAGAATACAGGTAGGCAGGCAGGCGGGCAGGCAGGCTCGTAGGGCCAAGGGAACGGTGTGAAGCACCAAGGAAGGCAGGTATTAGGGTCTCTCTCAGACCAGCCATGGCAAAAGGGAAACATTGGGCCAATACAGACAGACCCTTTCCAATGACACTTTGAGTGGCCCTGCCTGGTTTGGAGACAGGCCAGGGCTAGAAAAATTGGGCCACTAATAGTACCCTTCAATTGTGTGAGAGAGAGAATACAGGTAGGCAGGCAGGCAGGCAGGCAGGCTCGTAAACCCCAGGGAACGGTGTGAAGCACCAAGGAAGGCAGGTATTAGGGTCTCTCTCAGACCAGCCATGGCAAAAGGGGAAACATTGGGCCAATACAGACAGACCCTTTCCAATGACACTTTGAGTGGCCCTGCCTGGTTTGGAGACAGGCCAGGGCTAGAAAAATTGGGCCACTAATAGTACCCTTCAATTGTGTGTGTGAGAGAATACAGGTAGGCAGGCAGGCAGGCAGGCAGGCAGGCAGGCAGGCAGGCAGGCAGGCTCGTAAACCCCAGGGAACGGTGTGAAGCACCAAGGAAGGCTAGGCTTTAAGGTGCCACAAGGTTCCTTGTTCTTTAAACCATAACACTGGTATCCATCGTGACCTATACTTAGTCTGTTTTGCTTTCTGTGCTTTCTTCCTAGGACAAGTTCAGAATTTCAGGCATCCATCCCTTCTCATTTGTGTCTTATTTTACGTCCCCGGTAGATGGTTTACAAGGAATCCACTTCATTGAAGCAATTCAGCACCTCAGATATAGGTAATCAAAGGGTGTTGTGAGTTTTTCAGGCTGTTTGGCCGTGTTCTGGATGTTTTTCTTCCTGACGTTTTGCCATACTCTGTGGCTGGCATCTTCAGGGGGCAAGGAGCTCAGGGAACTAGGAGTTTTTTTTCTCTGTGCTCTGGGTTTCCCTGAGCTCCTTGCCCTCTGAAGATGCTGGCCACAGACTCTGGCGAAAGATCAGGAAGAAAATCATCCAGAACACGGCCAAACAGGCCGAAAAAACTCACAACAGCTATCAGATCCTGGCCATGAAAGCCTTCGAGAATACATTAATCAAAGGTTCTTCATGAAAAGAGAAATGGGGCTATACAAGAAAAATATCACTCCATAGAATACATACTGGCCACTCCCTCTCCATCCTCCACCCATTCTGTATCCCAAGCAATTCTGTCCCCCAAATGCTAGTCTTAAATGCCGTGAACAGTGGCACTCTTTTGTCCATTGCTCTAAGAGGGGAGAGGATTATTTTTATTTATTTATTTGTCTTATTTATATGCATTATAGATAAGACAAATAAATAAAAATATCCCGATGTTATCAGAATATATAAAATAAAAATATTCTGGTGTCATTGTGGCAATATGGTTCAATTGCTATACTGCAGAGAAAATTGCGCTCACGACCAGGAGTTCAGCCCCAGGTAGCTGGCTTATGGTTGACTCAGCCTTCCGCCCTTCCAAGGATGGTAAAATGAGCACCCAGCTAGCTCAGTGGGCAAGGTGTAGTCTGCATGATAAAATTGTAAACCGCCCACAGGGTGCTTTAAGCACTATGGAGAGGTATATAAGCAGAACACTTTGCTTTTTGCTTTGCTTTTGTCAGCATAATGAACAGACCAAGCAGTATGATGTGGTTCAGTGCACACATAGGAAGTCAAGTGGATCACTGTGAGAACATTGGTTGTAGCCAATGAAATCCTATAGCAGTGATGGCGAACCTTTTAGAGACCGAGTACCCAAACTGCAATTCAAAACCCACTTTTTTTTTTTTTTGCAAAGTGCCAATACAGTAATTTTACCTGTATACAGGTGGCTAGGGGCCTTTTCACACAACCCCTAAACTCTGCAGCAAATGGCTCCCAGCTCCGGAGCTTAAAATTATTTCCCCACCAGCTCCAGATAATTAAGTGCGACCACGCCCACGTAAGCGTGTCCCAGCGCATTTTTCAGGTACCTGCTCTCCGGAGGTGAAAATTCCTGATGCGGATATAACAGTAGTGACTGCCGGGCTTTCCTTGCTTCTGTTTGTTCTTTTTTTGCCCCCCGCCCCTTTAAGAGATCTGAATGCAGTGCCGGGATGGGACGGCAGAACGGAGGTGAGCGGCATTCTTTTCTTCCTTTTTTCCTCCCTCCCCTCATGCAGCCAGCAGCCAGGAGTGCGGAGGGGGTGGGAACTCAGGAACAGCGACAAACCCCTAAGATCTCTGGTCCGAATTTAAGTGGCCAGCGGATCTTAGGGGTCGTGTGAAAAGGCCCTATGAAGGGGCTATGTCGGGTGCCCACAGAAAGGGCTCCGAGTGCCACCTTTGGCACCCGTGCCATAGGTTCGCCTTCACTGCCCTATAGTAATGTCTTGGCTGGTATTTTACCAAGGACATTAGTACACTAGATAAAACAGTATATTCAGTTTCTTTTGTATAATGGACTCAGCCCCACTTTAATTGAAATCCAGATAACTTTTGCAGTCTCTTCCCTTTTGCAATCTCTTCCCTACTTCCTCTAGGCCCAATCTTATGGCCTCATCTCATCCCAAAAGTACCATATCTTCACAGATAAGCAGCTATTTTTGCAAAGGCCGGCAACAAGTCTTTCACCTACTTTAAAAACTGCACTGAGTTTAAAAATGCAACTTTCCATCAGGTGTGACTTTGCTGTTTTCACCGAACTACAAAGTATTTTCTGCAAAGAGAACTGAAACGGGTGTGACAGCAAAGGGAAAAGAAGGTCATGATTCTAACTGATGTGGCTGTTCTTCGCTTTCAAGATCATAAGCTTTCCCTTGAGATGAACAATGTGGATTTCACACAAAAAATTGAGAAGTCCGCTCATATAGCATAAAATAATAATAAAAAAACCCAGCATAATGGAGAAAAAGAGAGGGGGAAAGAAGTAGGTCAGGCAAGAAGAACTCGGGAAGAACGATATCAGTGACAAGGAATGTGTGACATTTGAGATGATGTCCAGAAGAGCCAGTAATGACAAAGGGTGGGGTTGAGGCCCAATAACATCTGGAGGGCAACCTATTCCTTTACCTTGAACCAAATATTAATGTTGCATCTGCCAACCTTCCACGGCTTCTGAGAACATAATGGCTAGACTCCAGTGAGCATGCCAATCCTGAAGCTACACCAGAAACACCAGAAACAGCTCTGGAAATTTCAAAAAAGTTCTCTCTCAAAATATTGTGGGCACTAAACCAGTCCCGTGACATTAACATAACAACATAAGAAGAGCCATGCTGGATCAGGCCAAAGGCCCATCTAGTCCAGCTTCCTGTATCTCACAGTGGCCCCAACAAATGCATCCGGGAAGCGCACGAGACTAGATATCTGCCTCCTGATACCACTCCCCTGCATTTGGCCCTTGAAGTACCCTGGTTTTAAGCCTGGATATTACACATCTCCATCATGGTTTGTAACCTGTGATGAACTTCTACTCCAGGAATCTGTCCAATCCCCTTTTGAAGGGATCCAGGCTAGATGCCATCACCACATCTTGTGGCAGGGAGTTCCACAGACTAACAACACACTGGGTTAAAAAAAATTCTTTTGTCTGTTCTCATTCTCCCAATCCACAGTCTGAGTGGATGTCCCCTAGTTCTGGTATTTTGTGAAAGGGAGAAGAGCGTCCATTTACTCCTGCCCTGCATTATTTTGTATGTCTCAACCATATCCCCCCTCAGGCGCCTTTTTTCCAGACTAAAGAGCCCAAAATGTTTTAGCCTTCCCTCATAAGAGAGGTCTCCCAGCCCAGTAATCATTGTAGTCACTCTCTTCTGCACCTTTTCCATTCTCATCTTTCGATGCAAGGAGGGCAGCATAACAAAGCAACCCAAGTGCTGGACGCCTGAATGGACCAGTGAAAAGTTGTTTCACCAGAACAAATTCATAAACCACATGTTCTGCATGCGTTTATTCAGGAGAGGGACTACGCGCTTATTCTAATCTTAGCACAGATAAGAATCCCAGCTTCACCAACAACTGTGCACTGGAATGCCGGGCAGTACTGGAAGACGAGAAGGAATCTTATCTTTTCTGAATATCTTGCTCTGCAACTGCATTGCAGATTTGACTCAAGGGTTGTAATTAGAAACTCATCCAAACCCAAGTGACCCAAAACATGTGTCCTTAGACATTTGCAAGTGTACAGATTATGATTTCACACTGGGTTCACATGTCCCTTGATCATTTCTTGGACTATATCTGTCTTTTTGGCTCTATAGTTAATGCATGGAAGAAGAAATTGTGGTCAGAATCCTATTAGCCATTTATGCTCTGTGTAAAGGAAATTGCTGACATCTCAGCAGCAACAAGGTACTGGCTGTGTGACCAGGTGCAACACCGTGAATGTGATCAGGAGTGCCTTGCTAATGTGCAGCAAATGGTCACAACATTTCTCTTCGCAACTGTGAACCACCAACAGAATTTTAGCCAGCATCTTTGGCCAAACTTTCTCTAGATTACTCTTAACAGCGGTTGGCTCTTCCACACGATAGTACCAGGGATGGCTACGCATCACTTACAAACACGTGGAACAGAGCTTGAAAACATTTTAGAAACAAAAGGCAGCTGTTGTAAAAACAGCATCAAGAGTGGCTACTTGGGATAAAAACAATGGGAAATATAGAAGTGGCAGCCAGGAAAGAGGTCAAGTACATAACAGTCTTGCTGCTTCTCGCCTCTAAATTCTCCTCCTACAAAAGTGCTTTTCTTTAGCCAAAACGTCACTACAGAAATGTGCATGTAACATGTTAGCCCCATGAGACAGGATGTATTCCATTTCACATATTAATTCTTCTGTCTTCTGGGGGTGTTAGAGAATCCAGACTCAAAGTCCTGCTTTTGATAAAGTTCAAGGGGATGGACTTGAATAAATCGTATTCTCTTTCTCTTTAACCTACTCCACAAGGCTGTTGTGAGGATAACAATGTATTAAGTCCATAGGTCAGGGGTCTGCAACCCGCGGCTCCGGAGCCGCATGCGGCTCTTTGGAACCTTTGCCGCGGCTCCGGGAGGTGACTGTGACAGGTTCGCCGCTCTGCTCCACACTGCCCGCCCGGTGATGTCGCTATGGTTTTGCGGCTCCCAGTCCCCCCCCCCGTCGGAAACGGGTCCAAGTGGCTCTTTATGTCTTAAAGGTTGCAGACCCCTGCCATAGGTGGAGTAGCAAATAATTAATCAGATATCATGCCTAAGACACTACAGAAATCAGCTACTGATTAAATTTAAAACATTTTTGAAAGTATAAAGTAGTGCAAAGAAAAAGGTCAGGACTCACCTCTCTCATAGTCATCCTCAGCTACAGCTTTCTCTTGAAGTCTTTGGAGCTTCCTTATTAAGGATTTTATCTGCATCAATTAAAGGAGGAGAGTTAACACAATTTCTATGCACCTATACATGAACTAATATTGGTTGTGACATAATAGCTCCTATGTATCCATTTCACCAAGTTTAAATTTCGAATTTCTGAGAGTGTTTTTGTCATCTACACAGTACTCAAAGCACATTCCGGAAGATCAGAAAGGTTCATTATATAATACACTAAAACAGTGGTTCCCAACTTGAGTCCCCATATGTTCTTAGATTAAAATGCCCAGAAGTCTTCGCCACTAGTTATGTTGGATGCTTTTTCTGGGAGTTGCAGTCCAAGAACATTTGGAGGCCCAAGGTTGGAAATCACTGCACTGGAAGAGCATTTCTCGAGCTGTAAAACTAGATGAGTTTTATATTTTGCGGTGTGAAAAACACCAGCTTACAAGAAAATCTGAAAATACGTTGGTGACTCCTCATCTAAGGAATGTACCTCACCCCAAAATTTCAGGAGAAATGTTGTGAATAAGGATCAGCTCAGGACATACAGCTGGACCCTAAGGAGGAAGACACTGGGAAGGATTATTAAGCCCTTCCGTGAGATCCACTGGAGCAGCTGCCTCCGCCCGGCGTCCTCAGTGGTTGCAACCCGAACGCCACCCTCACCCATGGCCATCCCAGCTCCCGAGGTGCTCGCGACCCGGCCCAATGCCCGTTGTCCTGGCTTTCTCGCGAGGCTCCAGCGTGGCAGCCGAAGGAAGTCCAGCTGGGGGACAAACTGACCCTCTTCCTAGACAATGGAGAACCTATTAGAAAACGTAAAGCTTGCCCAAGTTGCCTGTTCTCTGACTCTCATGCCTTTTGTGCTTCAACGAATCAGGAAGACAAGGAGCTATATTGACAGGAGTGATGAGAGGAACAAGACAAAGAAAGCAGGACCTAGTGTCAGAAGAGGTTGTTCGCTATAGTCAGAAAGCAAGTAGTCAGACCACCAATATACCGAAGATAGGCAAACATGACCCTAGGAACATAGGCCGCGGTCCTACCAGTGTTTTCTGCCTAGTTTCCCGGCGGCAAACTGCAGTAAAACATCGCGTGCTAACCGGGAAGAGAAGTAAATTCCGGTCCCGGCAGACCACGCCCCTGAAACAGCAGTTTCAGCGAAGTTTCCTAAACCACTGCCAGGGGCTGGATTTAGAAACTTCACTTGAAAATGCTTACTTATTTGCTTCTGTAACCATGACAGGACCCTGAAAATATGCAGTAAAATCTGTTGTTCCCCTTTATCACCATGGAGGCTTGGAAACTAGAGCCGGAAAGAAGGACAAAATGCGAAGTAGACAGGTAGAGCCCAAACCAGAATACGAAAATACAATGCAGAAGAGAGGACACTAACTGCACATTAAAAACCACGTGACCCCCGAAAAAAAATACACAGGGAATTTATATACAAAGAAAACTCTGGTAAGACCACGGCCATAGAGTCTCAAATGTCCAAAGGGTAGATGCAATCTAGCAATGGGGTTAAATTTTACACGTTGACTGAAAATAACAAGCCAAATTTTCATAACCATACTGTACTTTGTTTAATCCACAGCAAAAATGCCACCAAAATGTGCTACGATGGCTACGCCTTATCTTGAATTTCTACCCATGGCTCGATTTGTTTAATATTTTTTACCACAAACCAAAAAAAGCAGAAGGACTACTCCCACCTTTAATGCACTTTGGTTGGTCTGCAAGCATTCTTGCAATTCCGGTTCGTACTTCTTCATCAGAGAATCCCAGCTGTGCTCGCCAGCAGTGTTGCTGCTTTCATAGCCAGAGGTCACAGAAGAAACAGCAGAGGCCGCACCCAAAGAATCAGTGGAACAGCAACAGGAGACATTTGCATGAAAAAGTGAGAGCCTCTCGCAGTCCTGCAATTGATCATCCTGCAGTTGATCATTCTCAGAAGTCTCTTGTGGGCATTTATGGTCCTCACCAGGCGTGCATTTTGATGAAGTCCATACTTCTGTGCTCAAAGTTCTTCGTTCCTGCCCAAGCACATGCAAGTTGACATTTTCTGCTTTTTCTACTCCATGTGTTTGCATAAATTCATTTTTCTCACAACAGTTTGATGGATGCCTGGCATCACTTGCCTCAGAAGCTGAACTTAATGACAGCTGTATGAAGCTAAAATGTGAATTAAAGTGACCTTGAGCACTGGAAATGTTACAAACCCTGTCCTTGTTTTCCGATTCCTGCTTGATCTTCACTTCTTTGTGACCCAATGCGTACATTCTTTCTGTCTCCTGTGACCCACTATTGTAAGCTGTCTCTTTTTCAACATCTAGCAGATGGGTCTGCTGTGAATCGGAAACGTAGCCAGGCAGGAGGCCTCTTTTAGGGACAGTGAACATGGGACTAGCTGGCACAATGTGATTATCTGGCTGCAGCATTCCAAGAGTGGAGAGAGGTCTGAGACCTTCTACTGTGTTTCTAGAGGTCGGTGATTGAGTTGCCTCGTTTAAAAAATCAGGGACCCTGTTTGCAGATGTGTCAGAGTGGAATGATCTCAGTTCACCTTTGTATTGATTCTGCTGGGAGCAGTTCTTAAATCGCCTGTGGGGGGCTCTTTCAGGATGCTCAAGACCCTTTGAGCTGAATGTTTCGCAGTGAGGATGAGGAAGAAATCCCACCTGTCGCAACACCTCTGCTCCTGGCCGTTTTGCCACCTTTTTTTCCCAAAGAGATTCTGCCGGCAATGAGCCATCTTGTACCTCTAAAATACAGAGAAAAGACAATATAGTCACCGGAGGCTGTCACTCTAACACCATTATTCCCAACCTTTTTCGATTCAGTAACCTGTGACCCCACCAACATGTTTGCATAAAAAGGGGGCCGTTGTTCCCTGACATGGTGGCCACTGTCAAGGCTATTGCTGCTCGCTCTCCTCCTTCTCCTTCCATGGATTCCATTGCCACCACGAAACTGGGCAGGGAAGAGGTTGGGGGAGCTTACAGGTAGGGAAGGCAAAGATCATCAAAGAGGGGATGGGAATGGAAGGCCATTGTGGAACTCAGAAAAGGGGTAAAACTTTGGTGCAGAGAGGATCCCCCTAAGAAACCACCATAAAGCTTTCTTTCCACCCACTGCAGAAGAGGTGGGCTGTTTGTTTTTTTTGGTGCTCCCCTCCTAAGGGTTTGTTGCGTATGTGTGTTTTCTTATCCCCCCCCCTTTCCTCCACTTTTTTAGGCTGTCTGGAACCCATATTAGTTAAAATCCCTTTCTTGCAGAAGCAGCAGCAATTGTATCTTTCTTCTGGGATTTCTTTATATATATATATATATATATATATATATATATATATATATATATATATATATATATATATATATATATATATATATATATATATATATATATAGATAGATAGATAGATAGATAGATAGATAGATAGATAGATAGATAGATAGATAGATAGATAGATATAAAGAGAAGGGATGACTGGGACGAGTGAGACCTCGTCGAAACGTCGCCAAAACAACCAGATTTCTACACGGGAAGAAACCCGAATCCACCCTAACATTTGCAGCAGACCCCCTGATGGGTTATGTCTCATGAAAAATACACATTCTTATGCCTTTTTAAACTTCATACCTAGTGTTCTCTTATGCCGTGAAAAATCTAGCGCACATCTGAAAATCCAGCCAGCGAGACTGGGCTTTAGACAAAACATCAGTAGGTTACGAAAACGATGTATATCTATATATATATATATATATAAATATATTATATATATATATATATATATATATATATATATATATATAATAAATAGTCCCAGTCATCCCTTCTCTTTCTCCCTTAAAAGGGCCTGTTTCTAATATCTACGTATACATGTTAACTTTAATATCTTGCTCTGAAAGGTTAGGAAGTAAATTATTTCACAAGGGCTGCAACACACATAAGGCAACCCTCCCAGAAAACATTTCCCGATCCCTCTGGAGGATCACAACTCTCAGGCTAGGAAACACTGCCCTAATAAGGGGGGAAGGCTCTGAAATAAATTATTAAATTCTCCTGAATAATGATCAAAGATGTTTTGCAGCAAAAGATACAGATTGACAACTGGGAGAGTACAGTAGATGTTCACATGGCCCTTTTCTTTTCTCACCCCCCCCATAATACAATATTTGCAGCAGACCCCCTGATGGGTTATGTCTCATGCTCCCCACATTCTTATGCCTTTTTAAACTTCTGCCCATTGGTAGTTTGCAGCACATCTGTCCATTTATATATATGCACCTTCAAAGTTCTTCCTCCCAGCCAGAGAGACTGGGCTTTAGACAAAACATCAGTAGGTTGGATAGCAGTCTTATGATGACAATGTATCTCAATCTAGAAATTGCACAAGCTATTATGCAATAGGTACATCTCAAGTGTTTTAGGGAAAGGATGGGTTTAAAAAGAAATTGACACTGATCAGCATAATTATTTGGTTGATTCGCATGGATCATAAATCTCAAAATTATTCACAGTATTCACTTATGTGTACAATAGAATAGTGTTAACACACAGTAAGAGATACAAGACCTTCACTGAATTATTCTAAGCCCTGGACTCAGAAAGCACACACACACAAAGCATTCACTATCAATATACTGTATATACATGTATATGGTAACATGCTCAGCACACTTCAGTAAATGATCTTGTGGAAAACACATGGTTATTGACAAATGGTGCTCTTATCCTTATTCACTTGCAAAGGCATGTGCTCTTGCCCAGGAGAGGTGATAATGAGCATCAGTGTAAGGGGCTGGGGGCAGGGGGGAGAGAGGGAGGGAAGTTACAATCAAGATGGATTCCAAGAAGTAGATGAGAATGAGAGTTTAATTAAGTCAGGGTCAAGAGAGACTTAATGGACAGTGCATGATATAATAGATATTTTTTCTCCTACAAAAAGATTTTCTCATTTAGGCTTCAGCAATCAGACTTCTAAATTTAACCCTATATTTACCTTACAATTAGCAATTAGAAAGAAAAACCCAGTAATTGTCAAAGGCAACTGAGGGAAATTAGAGATGCCTTTCACCACTTGACGGAACACCTTATTTAAAACATATTGGCTGAAATCCTGTCGCTTAGCATAGTAAATTATATTAGAGTAGGCCAATTGACTCAGTGAGCATTTGGTGAGTCAACGCCTCTGTGATTTTTAACTGATTCAAATGGACCTACTCTAACTGGGATTTGCTTTGCTAAAGCAAGTCACAACTAGTGTATTAAATCAATAGACCTGATGGAGGTGTTGTCTCACCAAATACCCACTGATGTAATAATGGTCCTTTTCTAGTGTGACTTAAATACACCAAGGAACAGGATTTGAGCCATAAAGTATATTATCTACTTTCACTACCAATATTTTTAAACTTTTTATATCTCAGGTGTACTTCTTTTGAATAAATACTTTCTAAATACATCATTTATTAAAAAAAACATGATTGGCACATGGGAAAACTGTAGCCATTCATGCCCCGTGATCCCCCTTTGTGTTGCTTCTTCAACTCACCCATTCATGCCTTTCATATCAATCTAATAGGTTGCTGAACTTACTGGAGAGTGAGCTTACACAGCATTACGGAGGAACAGGATTTCCAGCCTTTTTCATCTATGCTTTTGAAAACGACATGACAGTCATAGAAACCATGGATTCACTTATTATCTGCACCTCCTTGCAGGGCAATGCTGCTTCTGTGCATCAGGGACTTTTAGCAATAAAAGGAAGGGTTCACACTTTTACACAGAGGTAGAAGCATGCCATATGTGTGTGTTCCATTTCCATTATAAAAGCCCTCTTGTGTACCATATAATCAATATAAAGCCATTTCTGATTTATGGCAGGTAGAAAGTACTCAGAAGTATTTTCCCATTCCCTTCTTCAGGGGGTATCCAAGGCCACACAGGCTGGCTCTTCTCCCAGGACACACAGTGGGGAAATGAACTCCTAACCATTGGATCAGCAGCCAGATCTCTAACTCACTGGACAATTCAGCCAGCTGTGTACCATATAAAGGCGCTAAAACTGTTTGTATTTCTATAATGTTCCCCTTTTCTGCAGATATTTGCCCATTTTAGACCCCCATATCTGCATGAAACTTATTTCCTTTAACATAATTTGAAATGATTTTAATAATACATATTTTTGCAACTCAAACTTTCCTCACATACATCATTTTGTACCTTGTGTTCACCTTCTGTGCACACAGAACACAGAATTTGATTGCAAACATGCAAAAACTGAATGGCAACTGCATGCTCGTTTGTATGCTGGTTTGGGACATGCAAAGTAGGGATGTTTTGGAAATGCATACTTTCCAAATTCCTATTAAAATATGCATTGAATGAATCAATCCTCCATTCCTACTGCCAAGTAGAATGGGTTGATCACTTGATGTTTGCAGATGGAAGCCTTGGTAGCAGTTCCTAACCCTTCAGGCTGCACTCAAATTTTGTATTCAGGACTACGCACAAACATGTCAGCATTTTGTCTCAAATAATCCATCCCACAAAATGTATTACGTGATGTCCTATCAATATACATTTTCTAGATAAAGCTCTTCAGAATGGATCATTCAGGGCTATTAATCAGTAATGGTCTCTTATCAATATGTAGGTACAGCTAGGAATGCCTTGCAATAACAGGGTTTTGGATTCAAAGTGAGAAAGCAGAGAACTTTAGGAAACTGTGACTATACAGAAGAAAAGTGCAATATTCTGGACCCAAAGGTCTCCGTTCTGGAGCCATTTCTCATTCAACCAGGTTATCAAAGCAGTTCCTTATTTTAAATCTGTCAGTAAAGCTCAGGCTGCTGGTCAGGAAGAAAAACTATTTCAAGAAAATTGAAACTTGCTTCTATGGCATTTTCAGTTCCTTCTGTGCTTCACGGTTCACCTGCTACTGCATTTACATTTGGTTCCTCTTTGAGAGATTAGTAATGCACTGCAGATGAACTTCTACTGATAACTTGGTTTCATTTCCAAGCAAACAACTAGATTATCTACGTCAATGCTTCACACAAGTAACTACAGCCATGTTCCTCATATGGGAAACATAACACAGCTTTCGTCCAAGACCTCAAGTGTATCACACTGCCTATAATGAGCCCATGCTTTTCCAAAACCTCTGACCATATGAACATGAATCTTAGAAAGTCAGACATGTAGTTTTTTGCACTGACGCTCCCAGAATTTGCCAATGAGGACAGGCAGTAGCCTTCCTGACAGAGCTTGGAGGGTCTGTATGTAATTGTTTGTAGAGGTAACTTTTCTGAGCTTTGATTGGCCTGTTGTTGTATCTAGCCACTTGGCCACTAGTTCATCTTTCTAAGTACTGCCTAATCTGGATGTCAGTGACTTTAGCCATTCAAGGCCTGAGTTCTTCAAAGTCAACTCACACCCCTTGCAGCTATACAGGTCTTGTGCTCCCACATTCTCCATCACAACACTAGCCCCTCTTAGCATCTTATCTCATCCTTCCTCCCCTTTGGTACCCCCCCCCCCCCAGATGCTGAGATCTGTGGCTGCTCCATCCTCTAACTGATAATAACACTGCAAGGACACAATCCAGCCTTGCTTTTTCCAAGCCAAGATGACTAAACTCTGTAAGCAACAATGAACAGATGACAAACAGATGTTATTCCCCTTCTTTGTCCTCCCTCCTAGCATGATGGTGACAGTGCATTAGCATATGCCTTTGGCTGGGCTTTGTTTCTGAAAAAAAGTCTACACTTTCCTTGACTTTGCAAAATCTTTTGACTCTCAACCACTCAATATTACATTAAAAAGTTTAGACTTTGCCAAAATGCAATTTTCCTTGCAACAAGAAGCCGGTAAGAGATAGATGAGGTTTCCTCACAAAAACCATAGCCAAAACATCAGATACTCCATCATAGACAAGGGAAGATCAAGGAAAAGGTTTAGCTAAGTTTCAGAATTTTCTGTTGGCAAATGATTGGTTATAATGCTGTTTAGTGAAGATTCAGCTCCTGAATTACCTCAACTGGTGTCTCATAACTGATGCTTGTTTTCAATGGCACAGGCAGAACGATGTGCAGTCAATGTTATAGAGACTGTAATACAGTGACCCCCCCACCATTTTTTGCCTTTCGGTTCAGGTATCGCAGCCCCGCTCCGCGCCACTCAACCAGGCTCCCCCAAGAAGCCTTGGGCCACGCGGGCGGGCGGCGACGGGAGGTAACATTGCCCCCCCGTTTCCGCATATCGTGGATTTTCATGCATCACGGGTGGGGGTCCCTAACCCCCGCAATCGGCTGGGGGTTACTGTACAGTAAAAGCCATTTAATACTTCTTAAACAGCACATGTCAAATGTGTAACAAAGCTATCCTCAATGACTATGAAATATAAGAAGCCATTGCTGTAGGACAAACACACACACACACACACACACACACAAATAATCCTTGGCTTCTTTTGTTTGGACTCCTTTGAACCACGTCCTTATGTCATACTGCGACAGCAGAAGTGCACATTCAGAAGGCAACAACTATGGACACTTTTGAAAACAGGAGGAACACCAGCTGGCAAGTGGCTTCCTGTTATTCACATTACTCTAACTAGAGGAAAGATTCTTCTCATAAGTTTCCTATTCCCAGAAGATACCATCTGCTGTAATTAGCTTTTGGTTTAAGCAAGCCAGCTAAAAGCTGTTTATGTTGTTGCTTGGGAGCTCATTTTACTTGGCTGAATCCAAAGGGATTCGTGGTGGAGGACATCAGCAGGAAAGAATATTTGCATTGGGAGATGGAATGACATATTTGAACATATCCATCCTGGGGTTTTTTTTCTCTCTCTCTCTCTCTCTTTTACATTTGTCTCCTTCCAGTGTTTGTCTGCTTGCTTGCCTCTCTGCCTGCCTGCCTGATTTATACCTATATGTTGCCTTTCCCCCCCCATAGGGAATCCAAAGTGCCTCAGAACAATTTAAACCATACCCCATAATAACAAGTTGAAAATACCATTCCAGATTTTAGAGAGCAAGAGAAAGATAAAGGGATGGACAGCCACCATTGGCTCATTTATGATCATGTGACCTGCTCCAGTGCTTGTATTGGAAAACATTGCTTGTTAATCAAGGCAAAAGTGATGAGAAATGGATGCTCATCTTGCAAAAAAACTCGTAAACCATGATAATCATAAACCAGGATACTGTATTACTTTACTTAGAAACAAAGTATCACTACTGCCAGATAAAAGAACATGTAGCTGATCTTTGGCCAAGGTGGTAGAGAAAACAATACAAATATATCATGAAACACCTGGAAGGCTTTTTGGCAAAGGAGGCATTGGCATAAAACAGCAAGAAAGACAAAGTAAAATGACACAGGACTGGGGGTGTATGTGAAGATTCTTAGTCATCCAGGTGAGTTTACCTGGAAGTTGAGTCATGGCAAGTAGACTTCTTTTCTTGAGAGACTGAAATGTTTTTTTAATTTATTTTTTATTGATATCATCACAATACAAGAAATATAGAAAACAATACAAGATATATACAAAAAAGACAATGAATAGAATGTGAAAAAGACCCAACAGAAAAACTGGCAAGAAAAAACAATCTTCTAGAAACCTAGAAAAGAGGTAGATGTAAAAAGAGTATAGAAAAGAGTAGAGTCTCCCACCCTCCTGTGAGCAATAGTACCCCCAGATAAATTCAATAAAATATCATATGCTCTAACGTTCTGCTTATTTCAAACTTCTCCCAACAGACTAGGCTTTTCCACTATATTGTTTAAATATTCTTGAATTTTTTTCCATCCTGATTCCAACTTAACATCAGACTTCTTATGCCATTTCCCACTTCTGTCCCCCAAGTCATAATATCTTTTTAGTCTAACTCTCCAATCATTAACATCTGGTATTTTACAGTCTTTCCACTTACTCGCTATTTCCACTCTCGCTGCCACTGTGGCATGTAACATAAATTTCCTATCCATGATTTTTATATCATCCCCCATAATGCTTAAAAGGAGACATTCCGGTTCTTTCTTAAATTGATATTTTAAAATTTTCTTTAGTTCGGAGTAAATATTCTCCCAAAATGTTTTAATTAGGCTGCAGGACCACCACATATGTATGAATGTTCCTGTAGCTTTCTTACATCTCCAACATGTGCTACTTTGATTTCTATAAATTTTTGCCAACTTCTGGGGGGTAAATACCATTTATATAGCATTTTATAAACATTTTCCTTAATATCCATATTTGATGTTAATTTCAAATCAATTTTCCATAGTCTTTCCCATTTATTTAAATTAATGTTTTTTCCAAGTATTTGAGCCCAATTTACCATGGTTTCTTTTATCTGCTCTTCCTTAGTCTCCCACTCCAGCAAAAGATTATACAATTTTTTAATATATTTTTCTTTTCCCTGCAATATTTCTTCAAATTTAGTGATTTGCTTTTCAAATCCAATTTTTAAGTCTTCTTGAAACGTATGATTAATTTGATAGTACTCCAACCAGACATTTAAATACCTCTTCATCTTTTCATAATTTTTAAGCTTTAATTCCCCTTTTTCTTCTTCCAGCAGCTGCCTATAGGTGGGCCGTCCTGTCTCCATATTGGTTTTCCTTAAAGTAAGGTATTTCAAGGGTGAGCACCACCACGGCGTTTTTGGTTCCAGGATGCCTTTGTATTTGAACCATACATTTAATAAAGATCGACGTATTATGTGTTTATTAAATTCCTTATTGTACTTCCTTTTTTCACAAAGCATATAATGGTGCCAACCAGAATTTAGACCATATCCTTCCAGGTCTAGCACTTCTTTATCCTCCAACTTTACCCACTCTCTCAACCACCAGAGGGCCGCTGCGTTATGATATAATTCCATGTCTGGAAATCCCAATCCTCCTCTGTTCTTGTGGTCTATTAATATTTTATGCTTTATCCTTGGTCTTTTCCCCCTCCACACGAACTTCGAAATTTCCTTCCTCCAGTCCTTGAAGCAGCTGGCACCCCCCAAAATAGGTAAGTTTTGAAATAGAAAAATTAACTTTGGGAGAACCGTCATTTTTATTATCGATATCCTCCCCAATAGAGAGAAGTTCATCTTTCCCCAGTCCAATTTTTTAAATATCTTTCCAGACTTGTTGATAATTTTCCTGAACCAGATTTATATTTTTATCCGCAATAATAACTCCTAAATTCTTCAATTTTTTTACAATTTTAATTCCCGTTTTTTCTTCCAACTCTGCTCTGTCTTTAATTTTCATATTCTTAACTATTAAGTTTGACTTTTGGTAGTTGATCTTTAATCCCGCGACTCTCCCAAATTGAGAGAGACTGAAATGTTTTGCTGCTCATCCAAACAGCTTCGTCAGGACTGGGGTAGAAGAAAGGTACAGTCTCATATTGTACATGTACCCAGTTCAGTTACTTGAATGTATGCCTTTATTTATTAAAACATATAGTAAATATGTTTCACCTTTTGCTTCAATTGTGTTACAAGCCCCATAAGTGAAGTCAGGACAGGGGAGGACAACTTTGGATGGTCCAGGGGTCTATTCTCCTCCTCATACAGAATTATGTATGGAGCAGGAATGAAGTAATGCTGAGAAAGAAATTGAAAGGATGACCATTCATATTTTTGCGATAAATGAAGATGCTCCAAGATCTAACCAAGTATAAATAGATCCTGGTCATACTGTGCTTTATCAGTAATGATTCACAGCACTTATGGAGTTGCAGTCATAGCAATATAAGATGTTGCATGCAGCAGTTATAAACCTGGGCCCATATACAGACTAACCAATGTTTATCCAATAAAGGGAAATTCCCACAGGCCCCATCATCAGACAATCATATACTCCAGCTGCTGATAAAGATGAAGAAACACATAGAAAGCCTAATGTGAAGAAATCAAAGACTTTATAAAGATACAAAAGAGAAATACCTAGTTTTCATTATAGGGGTTTTAGCACGCGCACACACATGGGGAAAGTCTCCTGCTAAGATCCTGTTGAAAAATATGGGACATAAACAAGAGATGAACACACAGAATGAGTTTTGTGTGTGTAGAGAAAAACAACTTGCAGTCACCAACAACATTATGTTCAAAATACATATACTTTATTGCTTGATATCCAATCAAGCTATACACAAAAACGGAAATTAAACCACTCAGGAATTATGAATTGTGTTTCAATTACCATTATGTTCCAATTGCCATCAATATCTATATATACCATCAAGGATTTTAGACAAGTACAATCCTGAAAGATGGCATAAACAGCTATACTGTGTGCACGTGTGTGAGTGTATACGTATATACACATGTTATACATACATATATATACATACATGCAATATTGATGTTTATGCCATTTTACAGGAATTTTCTTTCATAAACTCCTCGGTGGTTTAGTCATCTCAAATACAAAATACAAAAAGAAAGGAAAAGGTTGACAAATAACATAACTAAGTGGTTCGACTATGCATGCTGCTGTCAAGGGGGGATTCATGAAAACATCAATAAGATCATAGAGACAGATAATGCAAATATAAATGCTACTTGCTTTCAACTGACAGAGTGTGAATTAATATATGTGAACACTGACAGGATCAAAAGTAGAAATGCAAAGAAAAAAGATTTGGATTATAGAAGAAAGAAGTCAGAGCAAATAGAAGAAAATTGCAAAACAATAACAAAACCAAACGTACAAAGAATTACACAAGAGGATCTCAAAGTTAGAGAAGGGAAAAAATGGTCCAAATAATTTGCAGAAAATAGGGAAAAAATCAAAAAGATCTACAGCTCCATCATGTGTAGAAAAATAGGACAGAGGTGTTCAAAACATCACCCACTGTTGTTTTCTAATAAAAATTCCCTAACACTTGATATTAAAAATGAAGTCCTACTGTGGGTTGAGCACAGTAATGGAAACATCCAAAATTTGAAATGCAATACGGCTAACAAAAGACAGCAAAGTTTCTGGATGCAAAGATGTTTTCACAAAGCTAGTATCAGAACGTGTGGCAAAAATAAGTGCCCAGGAATTTGGTTGAATAAGCAGTGGGATCGTAGCTATGCAACAAAAATTAAAATAGAGACAGACTAGGGCACCTTCCTTAAGACGAGAAGTGTAATATGCAACAGGCTGGCTTTGAGAATGTGTGTGGCACCAAGTTATGGACTTAGGAGGATGCAATTAGACACAGCAAAGAAAATGCGAATTCACTTACTGTAAAATCGCACCAGGACATTCGGGTCTATTCGATTTCAATGGTCATGTTTAAATCAAACTGCATGCAGTTGTATTTACAGCCCTTCAAGTGGTGCTGTTTAGAGAACAGTACTAAAAAGCAGTTACTGTGTAAGGCTTCAGCCCGTCTCAATTTCCTCACTTGTCAGCTTCCCGCAAAGAGCTTTGCTCTCCATTATTAACCCTTTTAAACTGTTACCAAGATAAAGTGAGCAGGGTTGTTGTTCTGGAGGAGAAATTAAAAATAAAAGAAAATAAAGTTTAAAAGAATCTGGGGAAAGAGGCTTTGGCGAGAAGAGTATGTGCTGGTGTGTACACGTACAGGAAGTAAGAGGCACCTGGGAAGGTGCTGTGTGTGTGTGTGTGTGTGTGTGTGTGTGTGTGTGTGTGTGTGTGTGTGTGTGTGTGTGTGTGTGTGTGTGTGCATACACAACTGATTCCCCCTTTCTGCAACAGTTCTAGCAATCACATGTTAGCAATGATGAGAAAGGATTTGCAATTTTAAAAAGATCAACAGAAGAAGCCTCCCTATTGGGGAAGCAAAGCTATGGATTGGGTATGAGGGCCTCTGGCTTGATTTGCATAGCCCATTGCACTGAGTGATCCACGGAGAAAAATGTGAATCAGCTTGCCCTAAACCTGTCGTACTTCCCCAGTGTTTGCTAAGATGGTCACACACGCAGTTCTACTGTACAGTGGACTTTAACACAAGTCGCTGTAAGAAAGGTAGATGAATCTGAAATATGCATTTATCACAGGATATTAAGAATGTCTTGAATTTCAGGGATGTCTTGTGAAGAAATACTAAAGTAACTAACTAAAAACCAAGAAAATGTAAAACACATAAAATGAAGAAAACTAGAATAAAAACTGGAGATTATGAACAGCTGTTCATTCAAGGTAAAATAAATGAGGAAAAAAATCTAGAAGAAAGAGAAGAACGTGGTAGCTGATGAACCTGGAAGACTGGTTTAGATGCAGTACATTATTATCACTTAGAGGTGCCACATCCAAAGGAGAGGAACAGTAGTGGGGGGAAACATCACTTTGCTCTGTAATTTATGCGTACCCTTATAAAACAAAGAGATCCCAAATCAGTGACTTGATCTCTTTGTGTCAGTAACAGTCCTAAGTAGAAAAAGAAGACCTGAAAAATGCAGATCTTTTAAGTTATTCCAAAGATAAGTTTTTAGGTAAATTCCTATCTGTTCCAAGACAAAATATGTATATATGCATGAATAACCCATTTTGCTGAAACTCCAAATGGACTTTTAACAAATAACAGCCTTGCCATGAATAATAATATAAAAAATCTGCTTGACACAATATTGTAGCTTGTATACTTATCTTTTCTGAGGGACTATTTAATAAGCTACACATATCTCTCATTCTTTCTGTTCCATGATAAATCTTTGGCCTCAACATCACTCCCTTATCCTGTCAAAACTCCTGGTGAGAGTTTCAATATAAGACTCATCAGGCAGATAAAGGGCAGCATGACAGCCCACCGACAGCAGCCATTTTAAGAAGTAAGCGCAGTTTGAATGTTCCAGCTCAGCTATTTGAATTTTTTACTTCACCAAGGGGACATCCTGTAATTTAAGAGCCTGAGACATCTATTTGGAAGCACAATTTGATTCTACTAAACATAATATTCCCATATCATCTAAGTAAATACTGCCCACACAGATAATAGCCAACACTCCAGAAAGATAAAAAGTCAAAAAGGCCTGGAGTTTGGCATGCTAATTGGGCAAAAAACCTAACAGTGAATACTCTAGTTGTAGTGGACATCTGCCAACCAAATATATATCTGTCCGATCATGTGACACAATCAGATCCAGTCACCTGGAGAAGTGAAAGGCAGGGAGGAGGAAATACAAGTGCTAGAAAAACAATGAATAAATTGGTGCTTTTAATTCAAACATACCATTATCCACAGATGATCCATTTATATGGGGATGCTTTCTTCCCACCCCATTCACACCAATGCTTATCTTAAACATATTTTAGTGCTACGAAATAATTCCAGTTTCAATTACTCGTGAGCCCAGGTTAACTGGAAATCGTTTACAGTGAGAGACACAGATCAATAAGGTTGGGAAGCTTGCTACTCATAAAGCAAGGCAAGTAATTGACTTTAGAAAAACATTTTGACCAGCGTTCATTAAATAGTTTTGAGTACATTCTCAAATGTGGAATGAGTCTAATTTAATTGGGGAACTGCAAGTACAGTACAGTGGTACCTCGGATAACAACTGCCCCAGATAATGAATAATTCGGATAACAACTGCAAATTTCCGGGTATAGGGCTGCCTCTGATAACGAATTTTCCCTATGGGCTGCCTCGGATAATGGTATAGGTTATCTGCCTTGGAGAACAAATTTTCTCTATGGGCTGCCTTGGATAACGAATCTTGCTATGGGCTGCCTTGGATAACAAAAAGACTGCCTCCACTGATATGGCAAAACGATGCTCATTCGGTCTTCAACACACCAATTGTCTCTTCCATCCTAGGTTTCACCAGCTGCTACACTCAGCTCTCCCTCCCAGCAGCCCTGGTGGGTAGGTGAGGAACCCAACCTTTCTTTTTTGCCTTCCACTGATTTTCATTCCCAAGGTATGTTGTAGCATTCAACCTACTCTGACACTGTGAGGAAGGGACTCCAGAGATCACTGCCTCCAAAAGGAAGCCGTCCTCCCCTAACCTGCTATGGAAGAGGGACACAAGACCCTCTATTTGGATTTTGCCTCCTGTAAGAGAGGCGCAACTGTTGCCGGCAGCGGGTGTAAATGGAGGAGGGGAATGGAATTTCAAAGAGAACACTTGATAGGAGGGACAAGATTAAGCTGGGGGGGAGCAGGACAAACACCAATCACAGAGGGTTTTTCTGATGATGGGAAAGGAGGAGGGAGACAGAGGTTGAGGAGGATATAAAAGGGAGCACTGGCAGGGGGAAAGAAGTAGAAAAAGCCAAAGCGCACACAGAGAAAAAGACAAGCCCGATGAGTTGCCCGTGGGCTGGGGATGGATTGAGTTACAGGACTCATGGACAAAAGAGCTGGTCCAGATGAAGCTACCCATAGAAGAAACTAAGATGAGACAGAAGAGAAAACCGCCCCTCAAGCCTTCATACTGGGGTGAAAGTGAGCACAGGGAACTGAAGAGCTGAGAGGGGAAACAGGCACTGTCCATCTTGTGGAACCAGATGGCATTAAATGGACAGTCCTAGTTTACCCAAGAAGACTTAGAAAAAGGAAGAAACCCCTACCCAAAACCAGAGACAAGATCCCAAGAAGGCTGTCAAGGGGTAGGTGGGCCCATAATCCATGTTGCAGGATATTATGAGTCTATTGTCACTCATCCCGGCTCCAACCTATAAATCAAGAGAGGTTTGACAGGAACTTCCATTATTATAAGAAGCCACAAATGGACTGATAGAGGATGGTTGTTTATGTTTACCCAAGTTCCGGGATGAATTACACCCTATCAAAGCTGTTGTAGAAAAAAACAAGTTATGGTTTAAATAAAGTTTGCTAAAAATGCCGTTGGATACTTCAGTTGTAAAAAAAAAAGAACCTGAAGGAGTAAAACAAGAACCCATACACGGACACCTGCTTCTTATCATCAAAAGAGCTCAGTTGGCAGCAATGTTGTTGATGCATTTTATTTCCTTTAACATCCCAACATCTATCTTGACCTATTTCTACCTAAGAGGCTTTGATGCACATCATGAACTACCTTAAACTACAGCTTATTTGCCCACCCATTATTGTCCATAACCAAGTCAGTCTAGTGGTTTCCAAGGTTGAGAACCTTGGTGTTCATGGACTGCAATTTCCAGAAGAACTACATCACCAGCTGTGCTGCCCAGGATTTCTGGGAATCACAGTCCAAGTTCCTGCTATGGGAAAAGCCCTATGGGAGAGAAAGAGAAAGGGACAGCTAAGATACTACTATCAACTGTCTGATCCTGTTCCAGAAAAATTATCCACCAGGGTATCTTAAGAACATAAGAAGAGCCCTGCTAGATCAAACCAGCTTCCGGTATCTCACAGTGGCCCCACCAGATTCCTCTGGGAGCACATGAGATAATTAGATACCTGTCTCCTGATACCATACCCCTGCATCTGGCATTTTGAGGTACCCATAAGCCTAGAGATAACACATATTCCCCTCATGTCTTGTAAACTGCAATTGAATTTTCCTCTAGAAATCTGTCCAGTCCCCCTTTAAAGGCTTCTGGACCAGATGCAATCACCACATCCTGACAAGGAGTTCCACAGACTAATAACACACTGGGTAAAAAAATATTTCCTTTTGTCTGTTTTCACTCTCATAACCTTGTCCTTGCCATCACGTGGTTTTGAAAGCGCCCATCACACCACATGACCTACTACAGTAGCAACACTTCATCCCAGGCCAACTTTGTACTCATCGGTAGACGAGACCTTAAAAACAGTACTTGACACCAAAGTTATCATGTATGAGACAATTAGTCCCCAACTCTGTCCAGTTGTCTGTGACCTCTGCATTGACCCAGAACGTCATGGTCCACCATGAATCAAGTGGTGGAAACTATGACAAAAATAGTCAAGAATCATCTCGCAAATACAGCTGCCTCCCATTATGAGAGCAGACAGTACTTGGGCCAAAGCAAAACAGGTGATTAAAATGGCTGCCTGGGCTGAAGTTAGCATGACAATGCCTGGTCACAAACAGATTGACAAACAAGCATGGCTTTAGACAAACAAAATCAAGGTGGCAGTCCATGAGAAAAAGTGGCTCCCTTATGTTTTGCTAGCTGAAAGGACAGCTGACAACTGGCAGATGTACCACAACGCTCGATGGAGTGCAAAGAAAGCAGTAGCTACAACAAAGTCCATGCACTTTGAGGAACTGTACAGAAACCTTAATACATGCAAAGGTGAACGTGACATCTACCAACAAGTGAAAAAAGCCTGCCACAAAAGGACTGATGATACTGAGATATTCCACAGTGTCAATGTTGAGAATAGAAAGCTGATCAATTATCATGCCAAGGCAACAAAGTGCTGGTGGGATTACTTTGAGAAAGTTTCCATGGAAGAGTTCCTGCATCCCCAAATCCTACATGTTCCCCCCAGTTCTAGGGCCTGTGCAAGCTATCACATCGGATGAACTTGCCGTGGCGATGAAACAAATGAAAATGGACAAAGCCATAGGACCAAATAATGTGGCGATGGAACTGTGGAAGTTGTGACACTGGAACCCCGGTAACTGGGTAATGGATCTCTTTAACCAGATCGTACTGGAGAAGAAGATACCCGGCGACTGGCAATGTAGCACAACAGGATCGGCACTCTCTCAGCTTCTTTTCATTCTGGTTATGGACACATCCCCTCAAGATATGCAGAATCCAGTGCCCTGAATGCTCCTTTACACTGATGGCAACATGATTGCATCAGAGAGTAAGGCAGATGTTGAGTGTCAAGCCCAAGTGACCATCTGACAAGTTTGGCCTGCACCCGAATGTGAGGAAGAAGGAATATCTGACAGCCAACCCAAATGACTATGGTATGATCCAAATTGATGGTACTGACTAATTGAGAACTCAGGAGTTCAAATAACCTGGTTCCATGATCACAGTCAATGGGAGTCTAAATTGCAAAGTCACATCAAGCATCAATAATGCATGGCTAAAATGGCATGCAACATCAAGCATCATGTGCAACAAAAAGATCACCAACCATATAAAGTCAAAGATCTATCACACCATTGTGCGACCTGCTGCACTCTATTGAGCAGAATGTTGGCTGGCGGCTTAAAAAGTTGAACATTGACTTGGTGTCATGGAGACAAAGATGCTGCATCCACCCATGGAGACTATTGTCCACCTAACAAACCCAATCCAGCCACTGTTCATCTTATGAGCCTATTTCAGACTGGGGTGACATGAGCTCAAAGTGAACTATAAAATAGAGGACTCTCAACTAGCTTTCCTCAGACTGACGAAGCTATTTGGATGAGCAGCGAAACGTTTCAATCTCTCAAGAAAAAGAAGTCCAGTTGCCATGACTCAACTTCCAGATCAACTCACCTGGATGACTGAGAATTTTCACAGACATGCTGTGATATACCTCCGGCCTCACACAAAAGGATCATGTGCACAATGATGGCATCTGATCAAAATACTGCATTGCACCAATCGCTGACAAGATTTGTGAGGCCTGACTGCCTTGGTATAGACACATCTTGAGTGCTGACCAGGAAACTCTGGCCAAAAAATGTCTCACCCTGGAGGGTCAGAGGATCCCAACCGAAGGGATAACAAAACAGTGCCGAACAAACACCCTTGAGAATGACATGAAGCTGTCCTGGGTTCACCCAGACCAAGCCCATGACTGTGCCAAGTGGAAGGCAAAATCAAGAATAGTAGACCCCACTACCAAGTGGGACAAATGCTAAGAAGGAAAGAACCTTCAATTTGAAGGTGCCTTTTTTAAGATTAAAAAGCCCCAAACACTGTAACCTTTCCTCATAAGGCACATGCCCCAGCCCAGTAATAATTTTAGTTGCTCTCTTCTGCACCTCTTTCCAGTTTTAAGAGTAGGTGGTTTACTTACAAAACACCAAAATGAGGATATGCACCACCACACAGCAGATGGCATTGTTCTGGGTGATCACTGTTTTTCAGTAAAATTGTACATGCTTGTATGTCTGTGAAGAGTCTCAATCATCCTGGTGAGCTTATCTGGAAGGTGAATCAGGGCAACTGGACTTCTTTTCCTATGAGATCAAAACATTTCACTACTCAGCCAAGCAGCTTCATCAGTCTGTTGCATCAGAGACTGACAAACCTGCTTGGCTGATTAGCAAAATGTTTCTATCTCACACAAAAAGAAGTCCAGTTGCCATGGCTCAGCTTCCAGATACATGCTTGGATTCAAAACCAGAGGACAATTTTATAATTGAAGAGAAATACAGTTTCAAATAAGGGCAAAAGATTGGTAATTACATGCCCTTTCAATTCTCACCTTAGTGTTCTTTGTCTTTAAATAGACATGGGCTGGACAACACTTCAAACACAGAATGCCTGCAAAAGAAAACAATCTTCTAGCAGTCCTTCAAACAGAGGAACGGCTTCTGTGGAAAAGGACCTGTGGCCACCCAGTTTACTCCTACCTGCCTTGAGAAGAGGATATGGTACGGATGACTTTTTAAAAAGTCGATGTTGCTTTCTATATTTTTTAAACAAAGTTGTTCCTTGTAAGCTATCTGATTTGGAAAGATATCTATCCAAAAGCATTTTAATTAAATGAACGAGTAAATAAATAAATGCTCTGAAGTATTTATTCTTTCACATCTGATAGCCTGACTCCTTCCACTGAAAATTGTTCTGGTAGACAAAGTAGCTCTTTCTCATTGATTTTTATGCCTGTGATCTTAGGCTCAACATTTGATTTCCTGTAATGGTCTCAAATTTCCTAGCTTGCTGTTGTGATTTTTACACACTGTTCCGCATGCCTGGATAGATTTCCACTCAGACAGAAGCACCTAACTTTCAATCTCCTATGTTTAATTACCAGGCCCCTTACTATTTTGTAATCGTACCATGTCATGTACTCTAGAACTCATTAAGAAGAACCACTGTAAAACGTGAGGTTCAAAACTAAAACCGTCATACTATACAATTCCTGAAAGGTGAACAAGATTAAAATTAAAACTGATGTAATGTACAAACAGAACCAAAAAGCCTTTCTTAAAACAATACACACAATCCAGAAAAATTGTCTTCCCATGTAATTTGATTTAACCTTATCAGAAACAAAATTTAATTTATTGTAAAACTATATAACATCTGATGTCAAGCATTATAAACAAACAAAAAGTATTACATTTATTACTGTGCAACTTATGAGTTGAAATAAATAAACCTGTTGTTGTTCCTGGACTAGGACTTGGTGAATATGGTTTCATGGAAGTGGCTTGTCTGGCATCCCTATACTTATTTTGACTGTTCAAAAATATACATAGCAAATTACTTCTTAACTTGGGGGAATTTCACAAGAAACATGCCCTGAGACATGGATATCTGCTTTTCGGGGGGGGGGGAGGCCAAGGCAAGGGTTCACATGGATTCACAGAATAATGTTCACAATGGCACCATTTTGTCTTGGCTTCACCATAAATTCCTGTAACTCTGACTGCTATGGCTTTACAATCACCACCCTACTTACTTAAACAATATAAAACTGCATCTACTCTTTCCAGTTAGCAAAAGTGTGTTCATTATTATGATTCCAGAGCAGTTTACCCACTAAGAATGAAATGAGGTGCACTGCATTACAATTAGGACAACATTAGAAGACGAAAACATACCACAATGGAAACTAAGCCAGTGTTGTTAACATTTAAGGAGCTGCCATTTTTTGTCCTAATGTCTAGTGTGACCCTGAATGTATCCTTCAGCAGATTTATCATTTGTTGAAAGTTTACTGCCGCCAAAAGCAAAAGCATGGAATAATTTGCACCAGAGGAACAAAATATGATGAACAAACCCACAATCTACTGTATTGCAATGTATATACATGCAAGTTGGAAATGTCACTGAAATTTGATTGACCATGGTAGTTGCCATGAAGCAGTTTATTTGCTGAATCAATGTTTGGAGAGGAAAAGTTGTGACATGCAGTGATTTACTCTTGATTACTTCCCAGTTATCACAGAAGTCTTGAAACAATTTTGTTGGCATCCATATATTTGGCAACACCAACATAACAACCAGAGGAGTAACTCAGTCTGAGAACCACTATCACTTAAAGTGAAAGTCATGATTCACCATTTGGGAATCACAGATTGATAAGGCATCATTTGTTACACAAAGGCATCTTTCTGATAACAAGTAAAGGAAAACCTGATAGTTGTATGCACTGATTTAAACCATAACTATGTGAAACTTAGGATAAACAAATGCGTAACTATCAAAAATAGCTGGTAGATTAACTAAGAATTTAAGTATCCACTGAGTTACCTTCCATGTACTGTACTGTACTTCTAAATTACAGATGGGCACGAAACGCAAAAATGGCATTTAGGTTTGTTTTTTTAAATTTCTTTCCCCTTGTTTCATTTTATTATGAAATAATTTTTTAAAAATTGTGTCATGTTTTGTTTTGTTTCTTCTTTTTTTACACTTTTGAGGCTGGGCTGGTCGGTTGACAATTTATTATTATTATTATTATTATTATTATTATTATTATTATTATTATTATTATTATTATTATTATTATTATTATTATTATTTTTCCCACTGACCAACTAGCACGCAGGGAGGCTGGTCAGTGGAGTTTTTTTGTTTTGGTGTTTTTTTTCTCCCGCTGACCAGATGGCGTGTGGGGAAGCAGGTCGGCAGTGTTTTGTTTGTTTGTTTGTTTCCTGCCAACCAGCTGATCTGTGGGGAGGCCGGTCGGCAGGGAGGTTGTTTTGTTTTTCTCCCGCCAACCAGCTGGCACACGAGGAGGCCGGTTGGTGGGGTTTTTTTGTTTTGTTTTTCTCCCGCTGATCAGCTGGTGCACCTGGAGGCCGATCAGTGGGTTTTTTTCTCCTGCCAACCAGCTGGCACATGGGGAGGCCGGTCAGCGGGGTTTTTTGTTTGTTTGTTTTCTCCCGACAACCAGCTGATGTGCAGGGAGGCCAGTTGCTGGGTTTTTTCCTCCCACCGACCAGCTGGCACACGTGGAGGCTGGTCAGCGGGATTTTTTCTCCTGCCAACCAGATGGCATGTGGGGAGGCAGATGGGCAGTTTTTTAAATTTTGTTTTTCTTCTGCCAACCAGCTGGGGCGCTAGATAAAGACGGAAAGTTCTCATGTTTATTAATGCAGCATTGCATCCACTACACATATTAAGTTTTTAAGCACAGATAAGTTTATGATACATCTGCACATAGCCTGAAACATATAAACCTTCCCACCTCATTCCTTAGGCAGATCTCAAAAGCAGTGCTGAAAATCTCTCTTGGCACTGCCCTTCTGCATAATGTACTATTTCTGTTTGCTCATCATAGGATCCCCATTGCAAAAACAATGATGGAGGTTTTCCTGCTGCCAATGGGGATTATGCATACACTGCAAATATCTGGCTTCTGTGTATGTCGCGGAAATGACTCTGAGCAAAATGACAGTAGAGACAAAGGGTTAAAGACCCCACACACTCCCATTTGTTCTGAAAAGAAACAGTTGTATAATACCAAATTACTTATGATTTATAATGTTTAGTTTGCCTTTAGCAGAATATTTTTAAAAGAGTGGAACTTTAAACACCCCATTTTAAAAATAGCTTGTTGGGTTACTCACTATTTTTGGCAGCCAGGTTGCCCTTATCTTTATCCCAAGTAGAGATGGGCACGACTTAGCGGTATTCCCATTTCCGTTTCCGTTACTCGGTTCCGTTACTCTACGGAAACGGTAACGGGAATTACTCCGCCAGACTTCGAGCTCGAACCGACGGATGAACAATTTTGGTCTGATTCGTCATCCTCATTCCTTGCATCGCGCGATGCCACGCGGCACAGAAAAAAAGTTTTTAAAAGTTAAAAAAACCTGGTTCCCGGCCAAAAAGCAGGCGGAAAAATGCCTGCCGTGCCTCAGGGCACCTACCAGAGGGGTTGTTTCTGGAGGTCCCCGGCCTCCCCCCCCCATCCCCCATCCTGGGCTGCTCTGGTGGGACTCGCCGCAGGCTCGCAGCCAGCAAAAAGCCCAGTCTCACCGCCAGCCGCCGCAATTAAAGCGCAAGCAAGCGGCACGGACGGCACAGGAAAAAACTTTTAAACTCTCCCCCCACCCATTCCCGGGCCAAAAAAGCAGGCGGAAAAATGCCTGCTTGACTAAGGGCGCAGGGCACCTACCGGAGGGGTGGTTTCTGGAGGGGGGGTCCCGCCTCCCCCCCGTCCTGGGCAGCCGGACTCGCCATGCCATGCGGTGCGGGCGGGGGATCCAAAATGGGGCGGCAAACGCAATATTGTTTTTGAAATCGTGGTCCAAAAACACACAAGCACAACAGAAACACGCGAAAATTTATAAACTGCCAGATTTTTCACAGTAGCAGTGGGTTTTTTCTTGCAACAAAATGTCTCTCCTCTCCTCCTCTGTCCTCCATTGATTTTATTTTTTTTATTTTTTTTTTACACCTGCACAATGATGGGCTGGCCGAGTGGCCAGCCATGTGGGAGTGGACGACCATGCAAATTTTTGGAGCCATTCCACCAATCGCATGGCCACTTGGCCATGGAGACTTCTGGGATGTGCCAAAAAGCCCCCTAAAACCTGCCCTAGCCCCCTAACCCTAACCCTAATCCTTGACTCCTTACCCATACGTCACAGACTGTCTTCTTAGTGGGTCAGAGAGGCACCAGAGGTGCAACCCACTAGCCCACCGTAACCTTACCCATCACTAGCCTAACCCTAGCCCTTGCACTAACCCACCTTAACCCTAAGCCAGATCTACTTGCATTGCACTACACGCAAGTACGATTCCCTTCTTTGTGAGACATGGCGGTGCGAGAGCCTTAGGCATCACCCTATGGCTCTGGGTTCACTCACTGGTCTCACTGTCTGCAACTGGTATGCATATCCATATGGCTATGCATGCCATTTTGCAGCAGCAGGTGAGGAGGGGAGACCCCCATGTTGAGGGGTCTCTTGGAGCCTGCTTCCCCTTCCTAGTGGGTGAAGATAGGAGGCACCCACGGGTGCCTCCAGGAGCCCGCTTTCCCTTTAGAGCGGGCCAGAGGAGGCACCCACCCCACAGAGGTGCCTCCAGGAGCCCGCTACCCCCCCCAAAACCAGTACTAACGAAAATGAAAAAACAAAAAAACGAACCGACTAATTTTTGCAAATTTTCGCGAAAAACGGAAACGACCCAAAACGGAACCGGCCCGACTAACGACAACTCGAAAAAAAAATTTTCAAGTCGTGCCCATCTCTAATCCCAAGTACACAGATTGCCAGCAGATCAGAAAAATACAAGAAACGCTCCCTGGAACTCTCTAGTGGCCAGTTCTGCTATTGCATCTTAGAAATATTTATAAAAAGACAAAATCAAAAAGTGCCTCTTTTACCTTTTGATTGATAAGATTATGGCATGAAATTAAAAATTCCTGTCAAGAGATATCCTAAAATGCCTAAAATGCTTTTCAAATGGTACTTGATGTTGCTCATTGCCTTTAAGTACTGTAATGTGATGTTACTCATTAGACCTAGAAAGTGAATTTGTAGCATTTTGTTGAACTTCTCATTACTCACAAGTGCCTTGTCTCCCCCACATGCACAAAGAGCAGCTATTTGCAATCTGGAAGTTGAGTCATGGCAACTGGACTTCTTTTTCTTGAGAGATAGAAACGTTTCACTGCTCAATAGTTACTTCCAATCACTAAAAAAGAGACTATGGAACTATTGGGTAAATAGATCTTTCTTCATCTCTAGATATGGATTTCTAGTAAGTCCTCTACATTGCCAGTTGCACTAATCTGTAAGAAATTATGTAGGGCAAAGAAATCTTCAATAAGTGGGAAGGCTTGCAAATAGACTGCTTATTTTCTCTGACAATATAAATACTGTAGTGTTGAAGTCATGATCCTTTAATAAAATAATATCACTGCAGGATAGCTCAATTTCATTCATTCAGACAAAGCATAAGTTGCTTTTCAAACATGAGGTTTGTCAAGTAACTAAAAATAGAAACAATAGAAATAAAATGATGGTTAGAATTCTACTACTTACAGTATATACATTGGCATGCATGAAATGACAAAAATAGGAGCAGCAAATTGCCACTACTTAATAAGGCAATGCTTGTATTCCTTGTTATGCACCAAGTCCCAAAACTGGAACATGATAAGGAATATAAGCAACGAGTCCTTAACTTGGAGCAATCAACTGCTGCAATTTACGCCATTGCATATATGCAGGTCTACATAAGTAGCCATATTCTGACTGGCAACAAGAACAAAAAAAACAAACAAAAAGCAACGCAGAATAAATTCAAATGACACATCAGACAGCTAATTCATTTCTTGTAAAAGGCTTCCTCCAAAGTCAAGTACTAATTTCATACATGTGTGTGTGTTGCGTCATTATAGTTGTGACCGACTCTCCGTAACCCCATGTCCATGGAGTTTTGTTGGCAGGAATACTGGAGTGCTTTGCCAGTTCCTACTGTAGCTGCCTACAGCACCTGGCATTCCCTGGTGGTCTCCCATCCAAGTACTAACCAGGGCTGACCCTGCTTAGCTTCCAAAATCAGAATAGGATGTGCTTGGGGCATCTAGGCAGCATTTCACACATAAGTAGCCTATTTTATTTAAGTGGTAAATCTCATGTACTGTAGAAAGGAATTCAGCTGGCAGAGGGCACTATTGAATCCTGCCTCCAATAGACAGCATAATATCAATTAGAGATGGGCACGACTTAGCGGTATTCCCGTTTCCGTTTCCGTTACTCGGTTCCGTTACTCTACGGAAACGGTAACGGGAATTACTCCGCCAGACTTCAAGCTCGAACCGACGAATGAACAATTTTGGTCTGATTTGTCGTGCTCGTTCCTTGCATCGCGCAATCGCGCGATGCCACGCGGCACAGAAAAAAAGTTTTTAAAAGTTAAAAAAAACCGGTTCCCGGCCAAAAAGCAGGCGGAAAAATGCCTGCCATGCCTCAGGGCACCTACCAGAGGGGTTGTTTCTGGAGGTCCCCGGCCTCCCCCCCCCATCCCCCGTCCTGGGCTGCTCTGGTGGGACTCGCCGCAGGCTCGCAGCCAGCAAAAAGCCCAGTCTCGCCGCCGGCCGCCGCAATTAAAGCGCAAGCAAGCGGCACGGACGGAACAGGAAAAAACTTTTAAATTCTCCCCCCACCCATTCCCGGGCCAAAAAAGCAGGCAGAAAAATGCCTGCTTGACTAAGGGTGCAGGGCACCTACCGGAGGGGTAGTTTCTGGAGGGGGGGTCCCGCCTCCCCCCCGTCCTGGGCAGCCGGACTCGCCATGCCATGCGGTGCGGGTGGGGGATCCAAAATGGGGCGGCGAACGCAATATTGTTTTTGAAATCGTGGTCCAAAAACACACAAGCACAACAGAAACACGCGAAAATTTATAAACTGCCAGATTTTTCACAGTAGCAGTGGGTTTTTTCTTGCAACAAAATGTCTCTCCTCTCCTCCTCTGTCCTCCATTGATTTTATTTTTTTTATTTTTTTTTTACACCTGCGCAATGATGGGCTGGCCGAGTGGCCAGCCATGTGGGAGTGGACGACCATGCAAATTTTTGGAGCCATCCCACCAATCGCATGGCCACTTGGCCATGGAGACTTCTGGGATGTGCCAAAAAGCCCCCTAAAACCTGCCCTAGCCCCCTAACCCTAACCCTAATCCTTGACTCCTTACCCATACGTCACAGACTGTCTTCTTAGTGGGTCAGAGAGGCACGCAGAGGTGCAACCCACTAGCCCACCGTAACCTTACCCGTCACTAGCCTAACCCTAGCCCTTGCACTAACCCACCTTAACCCTAAGCCAGATCTACTTGCATTGCACTACACGCAAGTACGATTCCCTTCTTTGTGAGACATGGCGGTGCGAGAGCCTTAGGCATCACCCTATGGCTCTGGGTTCACTCACTGGTCTCACTGTCTGCAACTGGTATGCATATCCATATGGCTATGCATGCCATTTTGCAGCAGCAGGTGAGGAGGGGAGACCCCCATGTTGAGGGGTCTCTTGGAGCCTGGTTCCCCTTCCTAGTGGGTGAGGATAGGAGGCACCCACGGGTGCCTCCAGGAGCCCGCTTTCCCTTTATAGCGGGCCAGAGGAGGCACCCACCCCACAGAGGTGCCTCCAGGAGCCCGCTACCCCCCCAAAAAAACCAGTACTAACAAAAATGAAAAAACAAAAAAACGAACCGACTAAATTTTGCGAATTTTCGCAAAAAACGGAAACGACCCGAAATGGAACCGGCCCGACTAACGACAACTCGAAAAAATTTTTTTACAAGTCGTGTCCTATCTCTAATATCAATGGTAAAGAGCAGTTTTGTGATGAAACTTGGGAAAATCTGTAAAAATAATTTCCCCCATTATGTTATCGGTGTTTTATTTTCATCCAGCTCATAATACGTCAACTACTTAAGAAATTCTGGATTCAATTCCTTGCAAGGGCCTTTTCGCACAGAATAGTAAAGAGGGGCAATTATGTAAGTACTCATTTATCTCTCTCTCTAGAGCTGACGAGAAGTTGTGTATCAAAACACACATCTACCCAATATTCACTTATGCTACAAACTGATTTTTGCTATTCCCAGTTAAGAACTTTGCTACACATGACATGGTCCCCCATCACTCACCTAAGAAGTCATAAGGGTTGCAGTCCCTGTTCTCTGTCAACATCAAAACATACTGGCCTATTTCATAGCAATAATAACTACTTGGATATTTTAGAGTAGATAAGCACATAATACAATTCTTATTGAAGTAAACTAACTTATGTGTGCAGACTCGTGTGCATTTACTTAAGAGTAAGCCTGCTGTGAATTCTGAGGCATTTACTTCTAGGAAAGCATGGAAACGCCTAGGCCATTAATCAGCTACAAATATGGTTCTTCAGTCATGCAATTTTTGCTATGACAATGTCCGGAGAAACAGCAAGGTGTAATGCCACTTACTGGATTAGACATCAGATAGCATGATGGATATTTAATAAAGTCTGTCTAACTTAAGGACTTACTGGGGCTTCTTCCACTAAAGAGACAAAGAGGTCTATTCACTGAGATTTTTTTTAATTCCAGCGAAACAGTGTAGGCATTATCCTGCAACTGAAAGCCTTTTGACTCTTTGGGGAACTAGGAATGAAGCTGAAAAGGGAACACCCAAAGGAGGTTTTAAATGGGTTATGAGGACTCCACTATTTAAAGAATTCTTCTGTTGCAGAGCACAGTTCACATGACTACAGAAACGCAAACAAGATATGTGAAATTCTCACATTTCCTTGATATTTTGAGAAGATACAAGTTAAGGTTTACTGCCACTGTAGCAACATCTTCTTGGATAAAAATTTAATTATATTTATCCATAAAAGCTATGGCATGTGATCGCCTTTTCCCTTTGTACTCAAATATTGAATAAATATCCAGGTTGCCTAAGGCAGAAAATATAACCTAGAGACACAAATCCTGTATAACTCAGAATAATTGTAAGGTTAGAATGCCCTCTGTAGGGCTGCACCAACACAACTCACAGAGATGGTGGATTCCTACAAATAAACGGCTCGGCTCGCATTATAGAATAAAAGAAGCAGAAACACAAGAAAGATAGTGGGAAAGCAAGTCGCTTCACACATTCAATAATTTAATCTAGGGTCCTACTAATGTCAATGAATTGGTAACAACATATCCATATAGCAAGACATCAGTATAAATGCGTTTTCACCATCATTTTCGTTTGTATCCTCTTTAAGAAAATGAGAAATATGAATCTTTTCAAAACTTTCTAAACAACTCCCACAAATTACCTGTTTTACCGATTCGATGATCAGTGTTTTTAACTCTAGCTACTTAATAAATATTGATTGTAGTAAAAACTGGAAATGAATTATATTACCTTCCTATAAACAAGGTACAAGTTTTGAATGTTAGCCTGATATAGGAATCAGCTTTTGAACCAGTTAACTGGACAACTATTCAGAAGTACTTTTTGTCACATCAGTTGTAAAGTACTATGGAAGCTACTATGAAGGAAGGAGGTTGTATTTTTCTCAGAGTAGTGGGTAGCCTAAGGACTAATTTCATCCAGATGGAGAGAAACCAAAGGACTGGGAGATGGAAAGGATCAAGTAGAGGAAATTTAAAAAAAATATGTCACTATGGATTGGTTGAGAGAACCCCCCAGAATTGAAGGAAAGCCTTTGAAATAATTTCTCACATGTTTCCTTCAGAGCTGTAGACTACCTTCTATGGCCTTCTATGGCCTGAAATTTGGTCTAGGGAATCTTTAAATAACAATATTTAATACCTAGGGTTTCATGCTGGCTGCAGGAGCAAAGCAAACACTTCTGTCAATCAAGATGGCTAGGAAAAGATGGAGAAATCACCTCTCCTCTGGTAACCTGTTTCATCTGTAAGGCCGTTACCCCAAAGCCACTTAGTACTGCAACAAACTAAAATGTGTAATAAATCTTGTTGCAGTCACGTGGTCCCCAAGGACACACTTTATTGTTATGTAACTTCTGTGACCCCCACGGACAGGGTCCACAAGAAAGTGTATTTTTTTAAAATTAAAACCTGATAGGTAGGTATATCAGTACATTGATTTTTCATTTGTCATTTGTCAAACTTTGAATACTTCTTTTTTTGCTGCTTTCCGTGCATACTGGCTTCTCATACTGTGAATTTACAGTCATGTGGCTGCTCCAAGTGGTGCTACTAGGTGGCCCTATGGTGACGGAAGAGTTATGCTGTGGATTAAACAGTACCCCATGGTGCGTGTACTAGTTTAAAAACAGCAACGGAACAGTGACAAAGATTCCACTACCCCAAGGCCAGGTACATGGAAGATGCACTGAATCACGCTTTGAGGGGAGACCAGAACAGCAGAAGTAGCTACTTCACTACTGAAATACAGTAATTACTCACTCTATTACATGGTGAGTCTTTTCACATGTACATTAAAAGCTTTTTATGTATAAAGGGGCTCATGTAGTAAAGTATCTATGCCATCACCAACCTGCATAGTAACATACAGAGATACAAAGTTATGATGTAAGAAGAATCATACATCCATATACAAAGGCCAGGAATGGGTCACATATCACAGTTGTCTGACAGATGAAGCCAGTAGTGTAGGTATTGAATTTATTTGACTGAATTGTTAAATGCCCAATAAACAAAGTTCTGTGAGCACAAATACATTGAGGACCAGGAACAGAAGAACTAATTTACATATACCAGACATCACTTTCAGAAAAATTTAGATGAATTTGATTAACACTATACTATCACAAATCTAATATTATTTTATAACGGTTTTCTTCTCTCTCCTTTTTCTTTCTTTTTTTTTCTTTTTCCTTTTTTGCATTTTCTGGTGTGACACTATAAGTGCTGAACCTAATAAGAGTGACAGTTAACTAGCCTCCTGGACTCTAAGCAAGAGTCAAAGATAAGGTATACCAAAACAATGCAGAGAACAATGTGAGTCACTCTGCCTGGCCTCATGATCTCACCAAGGAATTTGACAGGGTCAGCCAGCCTTTGCAAGATCCAAGGCACTCTTCAAAGTACAGTTCAGTTTCATAAATACAGGTCACATACCTTACCAGCCAAAAATGGAATCAAACAGGGCTATAGTACTGTGCTAGGGTTTTTTAATCTGCATCCTTTCCCTCTGTGTTTCAGAACTACATCATCAGCAATGAGAAAGCAGAAGGAACCTATTTGCGTGCCAGCTCATACCGCAAAGTCACCCAAACGTCTTCATCTAAAAGTCAAGATTGCACCAGGGAACTTTTCATTACAATGGTGCTGTTCTCTTCCCTCCAAGCCCTGCAAGGATTCCTTTATTGGCCAAACAACAGCTTCAGAGGGAATTTAGATGGGAAAACCAACACAAAGGGAAGGGGTTAAAGTTCCTAACCTCAGTACTATAACCTCAGCCTGAAACAGAATCTGCTGCTTTGCTCCAGAGATCCAGAAATATCAGCAGGAATAATATGGGCAGGGATCTGTTCCTTTGAAGCTTGTTTGTTCAAAACTTCAGTCCACAAACCCAAGCAGCACACCTGTAGGTTTCAGCCCTCTAGAGCAGTGTTGGCGAACCTATGGCATGGGTGCCAAAGGTGGCACTCGGAGCCCTTTCTGTGGGCACCCAACATCGCCCCTTCACAACCACCTGGATTCGGGTTAAATTGCTGTATTGGCACTTTGCGGGGGGGGGGGGGGGAGTTGGTTCTGAATCACAGTTTGGGCACTCAGTCTCTAAAAGGTTCGCCATCACAGCCCTAGAGAATGGCTCTGGAGTTTCTCCAAAGGGGTGAAGATTTTGGCTTGTAGTCTGACATTCCCAGAATTCTTAGACAAGTCCAGGAATAAGAGAAAGGTTGGCTTCCATTTGGTATGGTCTTAATTTGGGTACAGCATTGGTCTGGAGACTTCCACACACTTCCTACATGAGAGTCATGGCTCAGATCTCCCACTTTCTTTTCCAAGTTAAAAATCTCATGTGGTTTCTATGAAGGGGAAGTGGTTTTGACAAACAGGATGTTTAACTATTCCTTCCTCCGCAGTGTCACTTCCCTGATCAAACTCACACCCTTCACAAAACTGAAGTTAGTTTTGAATGATTCAGGGCTCAAACATATACAGTGGTATCTTGTATAAAGGAATTAATTCGTTCCAAATGAAATTATGTTAAGCAAATTTTCCTTTATACAAATTCCCATAGGAATGCATTGAAAACAGAGTAATCCCATTTTTATGTTGTATGGATTTTCCCCCCATAGGCTATTATGTTAAGCAAATTTCCCCTATCTCCGGAATTTTTATGTTGTACAGATTTTATGTTATACAAACCGTTTGTTATACAAGGGTCCACTGTATCCCTTCTTGCTCTTCAAAGCCAACAGCTTCTATCTATCTATCTATCTATCTATCTATCTATCTATCTATCTATCTATCTATCTATCTATCTATCTATCTATCTATCTATCTATCTATCTATCTGCACTCTAACCTCTGCTATTTTTTTTCCTATTGGCTGGAGGAAGTGAGCTTTAGGTTGCAAGATTTCGCCCAGGTCAACCTACCAAGCAGCCTGATTCCTCTCCGAGTCAGGTACAGCAGCTTTAGAAATGTGAGATTTTTGTTACTATAGGACAAAATAATCAAAACAACCCGTTGGAGCATTATGAAATATCAAAGTAATAGAAAACTGTATTGGGGGAAATGGAGGAAAGTTAGAGAAAAATAAGGCACATCATCATGAAAGATGGATCTCTCTTTTTAAAAAGGGCACAGTCTCTGGTGACCTGTGCCCTCTTTAAAAAGAGAGATCCATCTTTCATTATGATGTGCCTTATTTTACTCTACAGGAGGGCATCTTACCGCCTGCAAGAATTTGTTGTTGGAACAAAAAGCCCTAGTAAGCCCAGCCAATAGTGTGGAACTGACAGCAGTTAACAGAACCATATTGGAAGGGGATGTTACTGCTTGTTATATATTTATATATATAAAATATAAGGTAAATTTAAAGGTTCTCCCTACACATGCATGCTAGTTGTGTCTGACTGTAGGGGCGGTGCTCATCTCCGTATTCAAGCCGAAGAGCCAGTGCTGTGCAAGTCCATGGCCTCATGGCCGGCATGGCTGCAAGGAAACACTGTTTTACCTTCCCGCTTTTTTACGGCTGTACCTATTTATCTACTTGCATTTACATGCTTTCAAACTGCTAGGTTGGCAGGAGCTGGGGTTATCTGCGGGAGCTCGCTCCGCTGCGTGGCACCCGGGATTCGAACTGCGAACATGCCGGCCACACACACACACACACACACGAACGTCAAGTTAAAAACAAAGGAGTGTTTTTATCTTTAACAGCAGAATCCTCATTCCTAACTGAGATCATAGTTAATACAGTAATATGCCAACTTGCAACATATGATGTCATCGTGTTCTGTACATTTATTCTTCCTCCAGATGCAGCCTTTTTTTTTCTCCATGGATCTTCTGTGTCTTCAACATGGGAGATTGGGTCCCTGTAGCAGCCAGCAGCCAGGGCCGCAACTATTACACTGCAAGTCCCATAAAGAAAGTGACAAGCTGCCTTCCCTGGTTTGCCTTCCTGCTATTGGATCAACCTGTGGTCGCCAACGGAGGGTTCCCAGATGTTCTTGGGCTACAACTCCCAGAAATCCTGGCCAGCACAGCTGGGGGTCGAAGGCTTCTGGCAGTTTTAGTCCAAGAACATCTGGGCACCCCAGGTTGGCGACCTCTCCTTTTTTAGAACAAGGATGAGAACAAGGCCATTCAGGCGCTGAGGACTTCAGTCCCCCCGAAGCACGACAACAGAGTCGTCGTCAGTAAGGGCTGGTGGAAGTCGTAGTTAGTCGAAGACACCTGGACTTGCAGAGACCTCCTGCGTCCGGCAGAGAGCCTCGGAGGCGGCCGGAGAACAATCCCGGAGGACCGTCAAAGGACTTCACGGCCACTGTTGGTGGTTCCCTCGCCTCTTCCCGCCCCGCTTGTGGCTGCCAATGCCGGACGAGAGAGAGAGGCGGCGCGTCCTGCTCAACCACAAGAACCGGCGGAGCGGCGCCCAGATCCCTCCCGGTTTTGCCGCCGCCCACCCGGTGCCGACGGATCTCCCGCCCCTTCCAGCCAGCAGGCGCCCGGGAGCCTCACCTGGGCGCAGCTCCTGCCCGCCCGAGCCCTGGGAGCGGCGCCGGGGCTGCCGCCGGGCGGCGGGGTCGCTCCACATCCTCCCCGACGGTCGCGGTGACTCGGGCCTCCCCCACCCCCCACCCGCCCCCAGGCGTTCGGCCGCGGCTCCTTTCCCCGCCCGCCCGCGGGAGTCGGCGGGTGGACCCAAATGTGGACGCCGCCCAGCTGGCCGCCTGACTAGTATAGAGGAATGATGAGGGGACCTCTCCGGGAGTCGCATCCGTTCCCAGGACTTGACGCGGTCGCCTCTTCTCTCCCTCCACCCACCCACCCTCGCTCTTCCCCATCCGGCCCCCAGTATCTTTGGCAATGCAAGACAATTCGATGGCGGGAGCATTTCCTTTCTCGAACTTTGCCTGCGCAAAGGGACTCCACCGGTTGAATTCTTGCCTGTTGTGCGGCTTTGAAAAGCCCAACAACGACCCTTGTCCTAGTCAACAGTAACACTCCTGCCCGCAACATACAGTACTTCAATCTCCACCACCCACATATTCAAGAACGTTCAAAGCCCTTCACAAAACTAGGAGTTAAAACAGCCTTGAATTCCTGCTTGTGCTCCATCTTAGAATCTGTTTCAGGAACTTGGGTTCAACCAGAACTAAACTGAACATGAGAAGAATGAAAAAATGGACCTGCAGATCTCAGGATATGGCTCTCACATAGAACTGCACCCCAGATTCCTAGCTTTCAAAAATACACCATGGAGAACAATAACCAATTTCCATTCCAGGCACGGAGCTTTACTCCTAATGACATGATTACTTTAGAAAGAAAGACTTGCTGGAGCTGAAACCACCCAACACCCACCCAACAGCTCTGTGGGTGCTTGCTATAAGCATTGTGGAAATTTGTTGCTCAGCCTCATTGCCAATTGTGGTGCTGACATCAAACATGGTGTAGATTAGAGATGGGCACGACTTGGAAAAATTTTTTTTCGAGTTGTCGTTAGTCGGGCCGGTTCCGTTTCGGGTCGTCTCCGTTTTTCGCGAAAATTCGCAAAAATTAGTCGGTTCGTTTTTTGTTTTTCGTTTCCGTTTCTGTCGCGATTTCGCGCATTTTGACGTCCGACCGAGACTTGCGGCTTGAGGGCGCAGCGCCGGCGGCGGTGGCGCGGGGGTACATGCGTGGGCGGCGGCAGCGGCAGCGGCAGGGGGAGTGGCTAGCGCGCGGTCGGGCGCGTGGGCGGGCGGGCGGGCGGGCGGGCACGCGCGCGGGCAGGTGGGCGCATGGGCGGGTGGGCGCGGGTCCCGCAAATGAGCAGGCGAAATACAGTTTAAACCTGCCTGGGTGATGGACTTGCTGCTGCACAACAAGGCTACTGCATCCTAAGCAAACAAAGTGGGGCAGAAACAAATTTGCATTTCTTTTTTTTCTCTTGGTCTGCTGTGCTGCTGAATCTGCTGATGCTGAACCAGCCAGCCACCCTACTTGGTCTGGCTGACGTGCCTGTTTGTTGTACTTTTTGTTGTTTGGTTTTGAATCCATCCCATCTCCCCTCCACCTCTCTCAGAGGCAGCAGGAGAAACAGACATTCCGTTCCTCCCCAAATCTGAATGAGGGGTCTACTCCTCTACTCCTCTCAAATTGGCCCCCCATCACCAAGGTCCTTCTGCTTTCACTTCACATTCACAGTCAAAGTCACACACACTTAAAGGACAAGCAATAAAGCCAAAGCCAATGCAACCCTGCTTTTGGTCATGGTCAAAAAAAACATTAGCAGTTAGAGCCTGAGGTGGTTAAGCTACGTACCTAGCTAGTAGCTACAGCCAGGAATAGTTTTGGTAGGGATGGGAATGGGATAGGGCTCTGGGTTGCTCTGGCTTAAGTTTTACAGCCCACAGCCCAGCCCACTAGGCTATACAAGGAGGAGGACTATCTCTGGTCGACGCGTCCATAAGGCCAGAGTAAGGGCGGCCACTCCGGTCAGGCCACAAAGCAGAGTATGAGAGCACCACAGCACAGAGCCAGAGTGCAGCAGGCTCCTTGCCAGCTCCAGTATAAAAAGGATGGAGCTGAATGGCATGACAGGAATTTAAATGCCACTGGCCTTGGGTCACAGTGTCTTGCAGCCCAGAGGACTGAGTTGCGGAGGAGGCCAATCACCTTGAGTCTGGTCTGGCACCACACTGCCTGCGATGCACCACATGGCACTTTCTGACAAACTCTTGGGTGGTGCTGTACGTAGTACGAACGCTGTTCAAATCAGTACCCCCCTTCCGTGTGAAACACGGCGTCTTGCAGCCCAGAGGAAAGACTGGAGGAGGAGGCCAATCACCTTGACTTTGGTCTGGCACCACACTGCCTGCGATGCACCACTGTCCACCACATGTCACATTTTGACTAAGTCTTGGTGTGGTGCTGTACGTACGAATGCTGTTCAAATCAGTACCTCCCTGCTGTGTGAAACACGGCGTCTTGCAGCCCAGAGGAAAGACTGGAGGAGGAGGCCAATCACCTTGAGTTTGGTCTGGCACCACACTGCCTGCGATGCACCACCGTCTACCACATGTCACTTTTTGACTAAGTCTTGGCGGTGCTGTATCAGGGACCCCTTCCATGTGAAACACGGTGTCTTGCAGCCCAGAGGAAAGACTGGAGGAGGAGGCCAATCACCTTGAGTTTGGTCTGGCACCACACTGGCTGCAAAAAGGACAGCAAGCCACATTCTGAGTCTGACTCTTCCTCCCCAAGTCCCCAGCTGTGTGCTGGTAGACTTGCTACCTGCCGGCCCGGCAGTCTACTACCATGCCCTTCTTTGTGAATCACAGTTGGTTCCCACACAACTCCAAGAGCCAAGCCTGCAACTTTGCAATAAACTAATGGAGGGCTGGCACCCAAGTCCTCTTCTCTTCGTTGTGAGGCACAGTGTCTTGCACCCCAGAGGAAAGAGTGGCGGAGGCCACAAGTTGGAGTAATTGAATGCTGGGCCAGCAATCCACGACCATGGCCTTCGTTGTGAATCCCAGCTCCTACAACTCCAACAGCCAAGCCTGGATGGAACTGTCAGAGAAACTACTGGAGTGTGTGCTGCACACACAACTTCTCTTTCCTTCTTAGTGAGCCACAGTGTTTTGCATCCAAGAGGAAAGAGTGGCTGGAGGAGCCCACATAGCCTGAGTCTGAGGCCACAGGGCCTCCGTAGGGGAGGAACATTGCCAGGAAGCTCCAGCTCCCCAGCGTGACTGAATGGCCTGAGGAGGACACCAGGAAAATGCCCTTCTTCGTGAGCCACAGTTGGCAGCCCAGTGGAAAAGCAGAGTCCACATGGTGTCTGACTCTGAGGCCTGAGACCACTCTGACAAAAGGACTGCAAGCCAGAGGGTCTTCCTACACAGCTGTGTGCTGCTTTCCCCGGCCATAAACTCCTAGCAGGCCAGCACAGCCATGTTCCCTTCTCAGTGAGACATAGCTTTGCAGTCCACGGAAGACAGTAGGCCTGAGAAACACAGGCTCACTGTCTGTGTGAGTCAGAGTACCCACAAAGAACCAAGCCTGGAGTGGAGGCTTCCTTGCTCCCTCCCTTCACTGAGAGCCACAGTCAGTGCATTGCATCCCAGTGGCATGCCCTTCGTAGTGAATCACATTCCCCACAACTCTAAGAGCCAAGCCTTGAACTTTCTGATAAACTGTCCTATTTGTAACGGTGACAGAGGGCCACCAGCACGGCAGTAAGTTGCCCTTCTTTGTGAGCCACAGTGTATGGCAATGGCAGCCCACTGAAGACTAATTGGCGGTCCGGAGGCTGACAACACTCCCACACTGCGGCATTCCTTCCTGCAGAGTCCTGTCACTGTCCCAGGCAGAGTCCAAGGGTGCTTTCGCATGAGTTCTGCCTAATCACGGGCCCACCCCACGGCTGTTTTCTAGCACACAAGCACAATTCCCTTCTCTGTGAGACACAGTGTGTGCAAACAAATAGTTGTTGAGTGAATGCACTGTTACAGTTGGTCTTCAAGAGGTTTTCCGCCAAGAAGTGGGCACAGCCGTGGTTGCTGCATGGGCAAGTTGAGGGCAGTGGCGACAGGGCTGAACTTGAAGCACTAACTGGACCATGATGTTAGGGTGAAGGAGAAGCGGCTGGAAGGCCTCCTCTAAGCCGGAAGTGGGGGGAGCCTGACAGGCACGCAGGGAGAAGACACAGAGCTAGAGTGAGTCTGAGTCTTTGACCACACAGGCTTCCAAAAGGACAGCAAGCCAAGCTTTCTGACTTTCTTTCCCAGCTGTGTGCTGGTAGACTGCTCCTAACTGCCGTGCCGGCATTCCATCTCCATGCCCTTCGTAGTGAATCACAGCAGTTCCACAACTCCAAGAGCCAAGCCTGGAACTTCCTCCTGAAAGGCTCTTCTATTTCTAAGAAACAAACGATTATTGTGCTGAACTGTGGTACGCGCAAGTACATTCCACTCCAACCCTTCTTAGTGAGACACAGTGTGGTGCAGCCCAGAGGACAGAGTAGCGGAGGCCTAAACATCCCCCTTAACCCTAACCCTAAGCCCACCACCAGCTGTTCCTGAAGAGTGTTCCCATAACTCAATCATCATAATCAATCACAACCTAGATTTGCAACCAGTAACTTTTCTGGTCCGGCAGCCTTTGTTCCGGGGTTAGGGCAGAAATGATTATAAAATGTTTAAGCACCAAGTGTGCGCACAATGAGTCACACAGCACAGCACCAAGATCCACACAGGGGACTTTCGGCCAGGAGTACGCACACACAACAAGGACGTTTCCCTTCTTTGTGAGCCACGGCTGGCAGCCCAGTAGAAAGAGTGGCGGAGGAGACAGAGCTAGGTCTGTGTAAATTACAGACTCACACAGTCAGTGTGGGACAGAGTATCCACCAAGAACCAAACATGGAGGCTTCCTTGGCAGGCAGAGTTTTCTCTCGCCACCCCAGGAGACCGGGTTTTGGCAACCAAGAAGACAGAGTGGAAGCAGGAGAACTGGGTGGGTCTATTTCTTTAAGGCTGTAAGGAGGGGAGCTTGCCCCCTGATACTCAGTCTTTGAGGTAGGTTGTTGTAAAGTGCTTCCTCACCACTTTGTGTGTGAGAGAATACAGGTAGGCAGGCAGGCAGGCAGGCAGGCTCGTAGGGCCAAGGGAATGGTGTGAAGCACCAAGGAAGGCAGGTATTAGGGTCTCTCTCAGACCAGCCATGGCAAAAGGAGAAACATTGGGCCAATACAGACAGACCCTTTCCAATGACACTTTGAGTGGCCCTGCCTGGTTTGGAGACAGGCCAGGGCTAGAAAAATTGGGCCACTAATAGTACCCTTCAATTGTGTGTGAGAGAGAATACAGGCAGGCAGGCAGGCAGGCTCGTAAACCCCAGGGAACGGTGTGAAGCACCAAGGAAGGCAGGTATTAGGGTCTCTCTCAGACCAGCCATGGCAAAAGGAGAAACATTGGGCCAATACAGACAGACCCTTTCCAATGACACTTTGAGTGGCCCTGCCTGGTTTGGAGACAGGCCAGGGCTAGAAAAATTGGGCCACTAATAGTACCCTTCAATTGTGTGTGAGAGAGAATACAGGTAGGCAGGCAGGCAGTTCTGCAGGCATTAGGCACTGGAGTCGGCAGGTAGTCACAGGGCCAGGCAGGCAGGCAGGCAGGCAGGCTCATAGGGCCAAGGGGAGGCAGGCAGGCTTGCAGGCGGGCATGGAGGATTGCAGGCAGGAGGTTAGGTTACAGGCAGCAACTTAGTTCTTGGAGTGTTGGGGTAATCCCAAGGTGGAAAGGTTGAAGCGGATGAAAGTCAACCTTTCCACCGTCTCTGGGTCCAGGCGACAGTGGCGCGGCCTCAGGACATCTCCCATGTGGGAGAAGACACGCTCACTCTGGACACTGGTGGGTGGGATAGACAAGAGGTCCAACGCCAGAGTTGAAAGAGCGGGCCAGAGGTCTGCCTTTCTGGCCCAGTAGTGCAGTGGGTCCGAGCTGAGGGGTTGGAGGGGCTCGGCCATGTACTCCTTCACCATGGTCTGAGCGGGGTCTGCTACTTCTTCCTCCCTTGCCTCCACTGAGGAGGAAACTGCCATGGCTAGGGCAGAGGCCAGGTAGTTGGCTGCTGGAACGGAACCTGGTCTCTGGGTGAATGCTCCTGGAGTACAGAGGGATGTGGATCCTTGCGAGGACTCCTCCTCAGCATCGCTCTGGCTTCCGTGCGCCCTCTGAAACGCCTGGCCCTCATCGGAGACAGCCCTGACTTGACAGCATAGCTCCGTCTTCCAGGATTTCAGTTCGGCAGCGCTGGCCGCCAGGGAACCCTTGACGCGAGGGTTGCACAGGCAGGCCATCTGGTACACCTTTTCCCTTCTGAGTGGGCCAAGGCGGGTATCCACGCCGGTCAACAGCCTGTCTGCCAATGCCCTGCTCTTAGGGAGAAGATTGCCTTCTTCCCGGATACTGGTCTCTAGGCGTTGGCGAAGGGCATTGACCAGGGGGAGAACATGGCCCAGGCTGGCGTTGTAGCTGCTGAGGACGTGGGTGGTCTCCTCAAAAGGCTGCAGGATACCCGCCATCTGGGAGAGGGCAAGCCACTCGGTAGCACCAAGGTCCAATTCCCTCCCCTCATGCAGGACTGGGGTGGTTGACATGATGTATTCCACCGCTTCCTTCTGCTCCACCAGACGCTTGACCATTTCGTGGGTGGAGTTCCACCGGGTGGTCACGTCCTGGATCAGGACGTGCTCCAGTCGGCCCATCTCCGCCTGCCTCTCACGCATCATCCTGGCTGCCTTGACACTGCGAGCTAAGTGCCCCACGATCTTCCGGCACTTGTCCAGCAAGGCCCTGGTCTCCCTGGTCCCCTCACTCCAGGAGTCCTTTGGTGCACCCAGGCCAATGCCATCGCCCACCACTAGATGCAGTTTGTGTGCTGCGCACACGATGCCCTGGAACCCTGCCCCAAGAACCGCGTTGGTCATGTTACGGCCCGCGTCTGTAACCATGACTCCACGATTGACCTGTCCCTCTGTCCCCAATCCCCACTCTCTTATTGCTGTCTTGAGAACGTCAGCAATGTTGATCCCTGTGGCGTTGTCCTCCATGCTTTGTGCCTGGAGAAGCACCACTCTATACCCTCTTGGGGTGCTGCCTTGTGCCTCCCCCTGCAGCTGCTCATGGGCTGACCGGGGCTCCAGGACCTCCTTGGGTTGCCACCAATGAGCCGTCAGTGAGAGGTATCCGTGGTGCCCACCGGTCCAGAGGTCGGAAGTGAAGTGGATCTTCCTCCCTCTGGCCGCCTGCAGCAGGGCCCGGATCCTGTCCCTGACAGACTCATAAAGGGAGGGAAGCACCCGCCTGCTGAAGGTACGCCGGGATGGAGTCTCGTACCATGGTGCCACGTGCTTCATCAGGTGCCGGAAGCCTGATGACTCCACAAAGGAGAGGGGCAACCCGTTCATGGCCACCATTTCACCCACCACTCGAGTGGTGGTCTCCTGTGCTTTGGCCCTATTTTGCGGGCTGACAAAAGTCCCACCCAACAGCCCCACTTCCTGCAGAGTGGCCTGCCTCTTCCCACTCTCACTAGCGGAGCTGTGTTTTTCTTTCTCTATCTCTAACCCTTCTTCCCCTCTCTTCCTCCCTGAAGAGCAAGGGCCTGACAGGGTTCCAGGCAGAGTCCCAGGGTGCTTCCTCATCAGATGGCTGCGCAACCCACTTGAGGAGAGGTGTTTGGGGTCATTCCCCCTGCGCAAGACCACCCCGCATATCTTGCACACCGCCATCCTTGCGTCTTGGGGTCTGTTCTCAAAATGCTCCCAGAGACACCCTCGTGGCTTACAGAAAGTAACGCCCCCTCTGTTATTGCCTGCTGCTGCCGCTGCTGTGGTGCTGGTGTGGCCTCTGCCCTGCCAGGAAAGTAGACTAGTACTACTGCTCTCACTGGTGGTACTCTGGGTGGAAAGAGGGCTGCTCCTTCCGTCACTGCCTGGAGCCTGACTGAAGTCTGTCCCTGCCAACAGGTCCTCAGAATCTGGCAGGTTTAGATACAAGGAGCCCGATTCTGATTCTGATGCCATTTCTCTTCTTGCTGATCAAGGGTGGGGCTGTCAGGTAACGAAGATGGGATTTGGTACGCCTCATCCATGCTTCCCTCGGTGACAGACGATGGCACGTTGCTGCTTGTGCCACTGGCACTGCTACTCGAGGAGGGAGTTGCACCAGTATCACTTTCTGCACTACTTCCTGTCCCTTTCCTCAGAAACGTGCCCCTATTTATCTTAGTAGGGGTCCCCCTCCCCTGCCCTCTAGCTGTGCGACCCCTCCTCATTTTTCTCACTTCTTGTGGCTCAGGCCAGGGAATGTATAATGTGATAGTAAGGAAAAGCACCAAGGAACTGTGCAAGTAAATGAGTGACTCACAACAGCAGCACAACAAACAAGGAAATAGGAGCTAGGGGTTTGCCAATCCTGGCACCCAACTAAGTCTCTCTATGCCCTGCACAGGGCAAGTGTAATTAGGAGGAGAACTGTAATTTCTTCCCAGTTGTAATTGGATTGTGTATGTAGACTGTGGTGGCAAGTAAATGAGTGAGATGGACTCACAACAGCAGCACAACAAACAAGGAAATAGGAGCTAGGGGTTTGCCAATCCTGGCACCCAACTAAGTTTCTCTATGCCCTGCACAGGGCAAGTGTAATTAGGAGGAGAACTGTAATTTCTTCCCAGTTGTAATTGGATTGTGTATGTAGACTGTGGTGGCAACAAGTAAATGAGTGAGATGGACTCACAACAGCAGCACAACAAACAAGGAAATAGGAGCTAGGGGTTTGCCAATCCTGGCACCCAACTAAGTTTCTCTATGCCCTGCACAGGGCAAGTGTAATTAGGAGGAGAACTGTAATTTCTTCCCAGTTGTAATTGGATTGTGCATGTAGACTGTGGTGGCAAGTAAATGAGTGAGATGGACTCACAGCAGCAGCACAACAAACAAGGAAATAGGAGCTAGGGGTTTGCCAATCCTGGCACCCAACTAAGTCTCTCTATGCCCTGCACAGGGCAAGTGTAATTAGGAGGAGAACTGTAATTTCTTCCCAGTTGTAATTGGATTGTGTATGTAGACTGTGGTGGCAAGTGGCAACAAGTAAATGAGTGAGATGGACTCACAACAGCAGCACAACAAACAAGGTAATAGCAGCAAGGGGTTTGCCAATCCTGGCAAACAAGTTTCACAAATTAATGCACAGGGCAAGTGTAATTAGGAGAACTGTAACTTAACTTCTTCACAGATGTAAGTTATACAACAACTGCACAAAAACCAAGCTAATAGAAGCAAGGGGTTTGCAAAATCTGGCAGCACCCAACTTTCACAAATAATGCACAGTAACTAAGATGAGTGGAATTTCTTCAAAGATGTAATTGAAGAAAAAGTTCTATAGAGGTGGCTGGGTGCCTGCCCTTCAACAAATGTTTGTTTGAGTGCCTGACTGCAAAAAAAATGAATGAGGTCTTGGACAAGTGAAAGAAATTCAAAGAATATCTATAGTGTTAAGTAAAATGAAATTGTAAAATGTTCTATAGAGGAAGGTGCCCTAGCCTTGTTGCCAAAACAAATGTGTTTGAGAAATTTGAGTGCACTCACTGGTTGGCGAGGGAGACTCTGCCTAGTACTCAGTCTGTACTGTATAATATTTTTAAAATAATTTAATCCACAGCCTCCAACCTCCCCTTCTAAGCACTAGTACTACTGGACCTTGGCTGTTGCTTGCCACTTGCTAATAAACTGTAAAATAGAAAATAAATGGAATAAAACTATAAGCTGCTACTAGGGTAGGATAGGGGTTGCTGGATTCCCTTCCAAAACCCCAATCGCAACAGCAGCAAAAAAGCTGTAGGCGCAGGGTAAAAGGACCTTGGCCAAGTAAATGAACTTGGTGGGAAATTGGGATACAAAAGAAATGGTATGGTAGTGTAATATAAAATAATATATTTTCAAAATAAATCCGCAGCACCTCCCCTCCCCTACCGCTCCCACTCAAATCTTCCCTCCCCCTTGAAGCAAATATAAAACGTACGGAACTCTTCCTCAAAAATGGAGAAAACAAAAAAGAGAATAAACACTGTGTTGCTATTCCCCACAGGGAATAGAAGAAATTATTATGTTTTGCGATTCGAATTAATATCAATTCAATTCCCTCCCTGCCTAGCGAGACCGAGACCGCGACCCGCGAAATCGAAACTAGACTGAGCGCAGCAATCCAGCCCTGACCACCCTCCACAAGATCCAAGCCCAGACTGTGACGGACTGGAACTGCCTCGGCTTTTTATGCCCTCTGGCACATCCAGAAGTGTCAGTCAAAACCTGTCCATGCGATTGGTGGAATGGCTCCAAAAATTTGCATGGTCCCGTCCCATGGCCAGCCCATCGTTGCGCAGGTGTAAAAAAATAAATTAAGAAAAAAATAAAATAAAATCAACGGAGACGTATTTTGGCAAGACAAACCCACTGCTGCTACTGTAAAAAATCAAGCATTTAAAATAGGTTACTTTCGCATGTTTCTGTGGTGCTTTGGTGGGGTTTTGGGCAAGGATTTCAAAAAAAATATTGCGGTCACCATTTTGGCGGGGGGGTTTTTTTTTTTACTTTTTAAAAACTTTTTTTCTGTGCCGCTTGGCATTGCGCGATCGCCGCGTGCAAGTAACGAGCACGACAAATCAGACCAAATTGTTCGTTCGTCGGTTCGAGCTCGAAGTCTGGCGGAGTGATTCCCGTTACCGTTTCCGTAGAGTAACGGAACCGAGTAACGGAAACGGAAACGGGAATACCGCTAAGCCGTGCCCATCTCTAGTGTAGATCAATACTGAATCCCTCAAATGGACTGAAAGGGTATAAAAAGAAGAAAATATTGATTGTATCCATATGGAAGGAAACACAGAGATATCAGCATTTTTTATATAGTGGAACATATTAAAATTTGTACACATTTGTTTTAAAGAGTCAAAAATAGGAGTCTGGGGGTCCTTTAATCCAATTCTTGTCTGCTGCAGTCAATGTGTTATGAATTTGCAGTTGTAGAACCACCTTCTCCTTGTTTCTAAGATGGCCTTCATATTGTCAAACTCAACCCCTCCCCATACTACAGTAATAATAGCCTAAATGACTAGGCTTGTGATCCTGCTCTAGTAAATAGCCACTGCTTCATTGCAGTGACCACATAACCTATTGGTAATTGTAAAAAGTGCAGTAATTCCTGTAGAAACTGGACTATATGGATTTGGCAGCTGCACCCACATAGCTTCTATTGCTAATCATTCACCAATCATAGTGGAAGTTTGCTGATTACATTCACCAGGTTGTATAGATAGCACCAAACAGCATCCAGTGATGGCTAGGGTTCCATGATGTCCCAGAATCCCATCTACCAACATGTTTTCAGGAGCAGCCAGGACATCACCACAGTTGAACTACCAGTATACAAGACCAAACAAGAGTCTTGTGACACCATAAAAATAAGCTAGCATATTATAATTGCATACCCAATGTAGTGTAGTGGATAGAGTGACAGACTAGAACTCAGGAGGCTTGTGTTTGTATCCCTGCTGAGCCATAGAAACTCAGTGGGGGGGTGGAACTGGTAAAATGACTCCTCCAATAAGTCCTGGTATGGTCGCTCTCAGTCAGTTCTGACCTGAAAGTACATAACAAGATAAAATTGCACCATTAGATTTCAGGGCCTACAGCCACCGTCAACTCTTTGGAGTAGGTTTTGGGAATGGCCAGATGGTTGTTCCCTTTCCAGTTTTGCTGATGGAAGCACTTTTAATGAACATAATGTATTGTTTTGTTTTTAAAGGAAACAAAGTTTTGTGGCACTTTGAAGAAATAGATGATTTATTTCACCTCAAGCTCCTATGGATGACAATTCACTTTCTCAGACATGTTTCCTTTCCTGTTGTTCGTTTTAACATATGCTGAAACTGACTAACACAGCGACCCCTTTGTAAACGTGGACAGGATTATCCCTTTGGATCCCACACACAACCAGCTTTTTTTCTGATTATAAGACGTATTTCCTTTCTCAGTCGCAATATCACTAATAATGCAGGCCTCATAGAGTTCTAAGAGTTCAAAAATAAATCCCTAGTGGTACCAATGCTGAGGTTTTCTTTTATACCCTGCTATTTTTTTGGGGGGGGGGAGAGGCCATGTGAACAGGAAGTTTACAGCTGGAGATACGGGCATCAAACCTCCGCTCACCATGTAAAGCTCCCATTAAGACTGCTCCCCCAAATTAAGAAAAACACTGGTAAAGATTTACAGTGGACCCTTGTATAACAAACAGTTTGTATAACATAAAATCTGTACAACATAAAAAATTCCGGCGATAGGGGAAATTTGCTTAACATAATCGCCTATGGGGCAAATCCATACAACATAAAAATGGTCGCAATTAGGGATTACTCTGTTTTCAATGCATTCCTATGGGAAATTTGTATAAAGGAAATTTTGCTTAACATAATTTCATTTGGAACGAATTATTTCCTTTATACAAGGTACCACTGTAGTCTAATTCGGCTTTTAGATTTATTTGAATGGGTTTTACTGAGAGTGCTGACTGCCTGCATTTGGTATAGGAAGCAACCAAGCATCCAGGGCTTGGGAACTGCAATTTCTTCTGCCTTCGATTCTCCTTAAGCCATCCCAGTATCCACACACTTAATAGAACTGTTGTGCCATCTTTGTTGTTGTCCTCATTACCTTAGAACGGCAGAGCTAGAAGTGGGACCTCTGGCTCAGTGGTTCTCAAGCTGTGAGTCCCCAGATGTTCCTGGACTGCAACTCCCAGAAAACCCCTTCCAGCACAGCGAGTGGTGGAGGCTTCTGGGAGATGCAGTCAAAGAACCTCTGGCGACCCACAGGTTGAGAACCACTGCTCTGGATCATTGAACTGAACTCTTCGCCTCTGGCTCTGCAGCCAGATGTCTATGCCATTGAGCTATCCAGCAGTCCAGAAAGCTAGTGTTACAAAGCCTACACTACTTGGTGTAAAATCATAATCACGTCAAGTCATTTATGGCTTACAACAACCCTTTTCAGGGTTATCCAGATAGGGAATACAGTACTCAGTCAGAAGTGGTCTACCATTCCCCTCATCTGGGGACATCCTGGAAGAATGCAGCCAGCCCAAGGCTATAGGGGCTGGCTCTCCTTGGAGTCTTCCATTCATGTATGGGTTGGGGATAGTATGCCAGTCTCCCCAAGAAATCCCTTGTGGTGATGAATGTGTAATGGCTGAAAAGGTTTACACAGAAATTATTCCGGTGACTGTGCAAACGGGTTCCTAGAACAACTTGAGGCAATGAAGGACATTGTACACAAGGTGTCACTGTTGGATTGCTTCAAGTATTAAGTCTGTACTTTATAAATATAAACCCTTCTATTATGTCTTATTTTAAAAAAACCACATAGAAGTGCTGGAGGGGACCAGGACTTTCACGAGGCAGTCTCCTCCCACCCTCACACTATATGTTCTCAGTATATATCCCAAAAAGCACTTACACATACTTTTGGGGCAAATGTATTAGACACCAATGAAGCTGAAGGGTTATAACTATTCATCTCGTATTTTCCACAGAAGGGCTTAGAAATAGTTCCTTAAATATGTTCGTTTTGCTTTGCTTGTTTTAATACTAGAAGGGAATGTACAAGTAACTGTACAAATAATCACATGCCTTCTCACCATGCCTGTGAGTCCACCGCTTTATTAGTGTTCTTCCTGTAGAAATTCAGATGAGTATTTTCTCCAAATGTTTGGAAATAAGGTGCAGAACATCTTGTCTCAGGATTCCCCAGGACTCCTGATGACAATCATGTTGTCTGGTAAGAGGGTCGTGTACTTCAGTGTGGTCCAAAGATCCATAGAGGCCTTGTCTCTCCGCCAAACTCCTTTCTATGGGAAAGGAAATGAGGCCAAAATGCAGACAATGTCTGAACATGCTTATGACAAAATTGTTGTGGGGCAGCTATTAAGGCTGCCAGGCCAGCAACACATGTGCCATGTCTGCTTATTATGAAGTATCTTGGCATATAAATGGTGAAAAAATGATGTAAGATGCACCTGAAATATCATCGCAAGGCTTTTCCTTAAGCAAAATCTCTGTACATCACACACTTCCAAGTATTAAGCATCTATTTCACAAGTCACCCACAAATTATTTCAATGCATCGTGGAATGAGGCCAAACATTTTTGAAACCTCTGGGATCCAAACTAAACAAAAAGTGTGGATGTGATACTGAAAGTGATATTATCACTTATTATTAGGGGTGTTCCTTCAAAAGGGCTTAATGAAATGGCATAGGAAATGTCACATAACCTTTAACTCAAAAGGGAGAAACTTACTGCCTATCAAAGAAAAAAAAGGAGGGAAGGAGACATTATGATTATCAAGACAGTAGCTACCGCCCATGTTACTCAAATATTTATATACATCAGTTAAAGTTTGTATACATCATGAATCCAGGAGCAACTCCTTAACATCTATCATTTCCCATACATGCTTTCTCAATGTTAGTATCTGTTGGCATGATAATAACTTCCTATACTGACTACAGCTATGGTGCAAGGGAGCTGTTATTCTGGTTCTGTCTCTCGAGTGTTGCGTTTTCTCACTGCCAAAGGAAAATATTAAGTAGGTGTGTATATACGTGAAAAGGCTCTAATATAAATGTACTGATTGCATCATAAAATTTGCTCTCCTAAATTAAGAGAACTCTATTACTTCAGAGTAATAGCTGCAACTTGAAAGGAAGGGACTTCTCATATGCAGAACTTTACAAACAGCAGATAATATCAGAGGGCAGGACAGCTTTTGCAGAACATCTGTTTTAATGATGCTTTGTTTTTTTGGCCTAAAACCAAGCGCATGACTGACACCAGGCTTACAGGCTTTAAAAACAGGCATCCTGCCATTGATTGTGTTGTGGATAAATGTCACTTTCCCAAATATCCACAGCAGTTATGCAAATACACTTAATCTTTTTGCAGCCTGTGTTTCCTTTGAAGAAATGGCCAAATTAAAGGAGACGGTGGTAATTCATGACAATGTGCCAGTCAACTCAGAAGTTTTCCTCATATAAACTTCTACCCATGCTTCTGATACAAAAAACTTTGTTTTACTTAGAAGTTTTTTACACAACCCCTAAGATTCGCTGGCCACTTAAATTCAGACCAGAGATCTTAGGGGTTCGTCGCTCTTCCTCTGTCTTCCTCTGTCCCCACCCCCCTCCGCACTTCCTGGTTGCTGGCTGCCTGAGGGAGGGAGAAAAAAGAAAGAAAAGACTGCCGGTTTACCTCAGTTTTGTTCCCGGCAGCATTCAGATCTCTTAAAGGGGCGGGGCGCAAAAAAAGAACAAACGGAAGCCAGGAGAGCCCCGCACTCACTATCCTTACACCGGATCAAATATTTGTCACCATCAAAGACCAGGTACAAAAAAAACTGCTGTTTGGTCGCGCTAAAGTGGGCGGGGGTCGCACTTAATTGTCTGCAAAGTCCGGAGCTGGTGGGTAAACATTTTTAAAGGTCCGGACCTTGCAGCCATTTGCGGTGGAGCTTAGGGGTCGTGTATAAACGCCCTTAGTGTATAACAGAAAACTGGCCACTGGGAATTCCCAGCTAGTTACGGAATACAGATCAAATATTGCCTGTGAATACAAAAGCGGAATTAAATCCAGCTTGAACACATTTATACAGTATATGCACTGTACAATAAAAAGCCTCCCCTACCCAACTCACTTCTTCCTGCTCAAATTCCTTTAAAATATCCAAGCCTAATTAGATTCTGCACATTTGTCGTTCTGCATATTCACCATATGGACTCTATGCACGTGCAGAATCCCACTTGTTAATAAAGTGGGAGAAGAAGAAGAAGAAGAAGAAGAAGAAGACATAAATTCATAAATAAATAAAGATTTTAAAGTAAAATTTTAAACACTTGATTTGAGTACTACTGGACCAAACACTATACTCAATATGTTACAAGAAGTACTTAGGAAATAGAAAACATTTTCAAAATTCTCCCAAATATTAATTCACAAGCAACTTTTAATAGTTTAGAAACCATCCTCTCAATTGTGTTCAGCAACCAGAAGCAGTGTTTTTTGCATACTAGAATCATGAGCTGAATATGAAGGAAGCTGTCAAAATAATTAACTAGTGTCTGTAAACATCAAGATCTACTTCTAGCAATCTGCACAACTGTCTCCCCAACTCTTTGGCATCACCATACCAGAAAAAGTGGGTCGTAGTCCACATAATTATCGTGTGTCACCAAGTCAGTTTTGACTTATGGTGTATTTCTTACACAAAACAAACAATTGGCGACATCTGCATGTTTTGAGGAGAAACAAACAGTGAGATCTTTTAGATATTAACTCATTTTCTTCTGATCTGTTCTTTACCCAAACATAAAATAAATTCCACACTTGTGCAAATTTGCTTTCTTCCTTTTGTTTTAGACTATACGTCAATTTATCCATTGCCGCACATTTTGCTTATTATCTCCTCGCTTGTTGGTGTGCTTTCTAATTTCCATTTTTGGGCCCAGACCAACCTGGCTGCTGTGAGAATATGTATCATTAAATATCTTATCTCTTTTTAAATATTGTTTTGGAGTCATGTTTGGAGTCATGCCTAACAAGCATAGCTCAGGTTTAAATTCTACATTCTGATCTAAGATTTCATTAAGCCATTTATGAATTTTAACCCAGAATTTCTTTGCCTTTTCGCATGACCACCAGCAATGAAAAAATGTTCCTTTCTTATCCTTACATTTCCAACATCTATCTGAGCTATTAGGAAACATTTTATTTAACTTCTCAGGTGTCGTATGCCATCTGTAAAACATCTTCAACATATTCTTTGTATGTAACTGGTGCTGTAATTTTATAATTTCCAAAGTTCTTCCCACTGCTCTAATTGAATTACATGTCCCAGGTTTCTGGCCCATTTTATCATAGTGTCTTTTACTTCTTCTTTTGTTTCCCAATCAATTAATAGTCTGTATAATTTTTGAATAATTTTCTCTTCTTATGTTAATAATATCTTATCTAAAGGTATTTCCTGATCTTCAAAACCAAAGTTTTTTATCTTGATTGTATCTTGAGTATATTTGATAAGGCCACGACGATTGAATCAAACTCTGAGCCTACAGTTGAAATTTAGATTTAAGATTTCCTCTCGTCTAGTAGATTGCTGTATGTCATCATCTTCCCCAGGTTTATAAAATTAGGATGTACCATTGCTTCTAGAGGGGATATCCACTTTCATCTTTTCCATAGAATTAATCTCTTGCTATTTCCCATATTTTAATTAGAGAGCCCCTTATAAAATGATTATGGAAGTGTTTCCATTTTTTATCTCTATTGTACCATAAATATGTGTACCACCCTCTTTGAAGATCAAAACCCTCCAAATATAATAATAATCTTTTGTTTTTCAGTACTATCCATTCCTTTACCCATACGAGCGCGCAGGCCTGATAATATAAATACCAGCTTGGTACTCCCCAACCTCCTCTTTCTTTAATTTCATTGAGTAATTTCATTTTAATCCTGGGTTTTTTTCCCCTTACCAAATGAATTTTGAAGTGATTTTATTTATCTCTTGAAAGAACTTCCGTTCTAACTTAATTGGTATGTTTTGAAATAAAAATAAAAGTTTTGGGAGTGTATTCATTTTTTAAATTGTTATTCTTCCAAGCACAGACAGCTGCATTTTACTCAATTTTTCTAATTCTTGCTTTATCTGTTTTACTAGTTTGCTATAGTTATCTTCCCTTAGTGATGAACATCTAGATGTTAGTTGTATACCTAAATATCTGACTCTTTTCTCTATTTGGATTTCTGTTGTCTGTATAAGTTTTTTTTTGTCGTTCTGTCATATTTTAACTAAAAATTTTGTTTTGCCTTTATTACTCTTTAAGCCTGCTACCTCCCTGTACTTTTCTATTTCTCTTAGCAATACTGGCACTGATTTCTTTGGATCTTCTAAGATAAATGCCAAATCATCTGCATATGCCTGGAGTTTATACTCTTCTTCCTTAATTTTAACTCCTGTTATTTCTCAATTTTTCCTGATTTCTCTATTTAACATCTGTATTGTTAATATGAATAACAATGGTGACAGCGGGCAGCCTTGTCTTGTTCCTTTCTTTATGTCTATTTTAGAGGTCATTTCACTGTTTCCCATAATTTTTGCCTTTTGTTCTTTGTAAATTGCTGTTATTAAATTTAAGAAATTTTCACCGGTTCATTATCTTTAGTTGTTTTATCATAAATTTCCAACTTACATTATCAAATGCCTTTTGTGCATCTAAGAACAACATCCCCATTTGTTTCTCTGAATGAATCTCATAATATTCTAATATGTCTACTATTATTCTTATATTATTTCTAAGCTGTTTGTTTTTTTTGGCAAAAAATCCATTTTGGTCTTCATGAATGAATTCACTTAAGTATTTTTTTAATCTGTTTGCCATGATTGTCGCCAATATTTTATAACCCGCATTCAGAAGGGAGATAGGTCTGTAATTTGCTACTTCAGTTAATTCAGCTCCTTCTTTGGGCACTAAAGTAATGATGGTTTCTTCCCATGACTGTGCAATGAGTGCCTTTTGTAGTGCTTCATCATAAATGTTTTTCATCATACCTATCATTGTTTCCCGAAAGTATTTGTAAATTTCCGCTGGAAGTCTCAAGTACATTTTGATTGCATATTTCTTAAAACAATTTTGAGTGCATTTTTAAAAAATGCACTAAAATTACTTACTGTGGGAACCAAAGTAGCAGGGGTACCTTCAGAAAGCGATTTTAGGGAATCCTCTGAAATTTGGAAGCATTTTGGGGTAAGGGGGCTGAGTTATGAAGCTCTAAAGGGAGTGCCCCTAAACCTTCTCATTGAAATCATATGGTAAGCGGAGGCACCACTATCACTCGCCCAATCAGGACTTGCCCTCCGCTGCCTACCCCAAGCTGTCTGAGCACCTAATTTTACCCCCCCCCCCAAAACTGGGAAACTTATTGACTCGAGTATAAGCCTAGGATTTGTTTGTTTGTTTTCAATCAAAAATAAGGGCTGAAAAACTCGGCTTATACTTGAGTATATACAGAATCTGGTTTTTTAATGCATTCCTATGAAAAGCCACACTTTTGGTTTACACATTTTTCATAATACGAAACATCCCAAAGAAGAAATTAATTTCGTAAAGCGGGGTACCACTGTACTTCAGTCAGTCACTAAGCCATGCAGCCAGCAGTCCACAAAAGCTTTTACCAAAAAAAAAATGTTATGCCAAAAACAAACAACTCCAGCCTTGCTAAATCTAACAGGTTTCACAAGACTGTTATTTTTGCTGCAGCAGATTATAGTTATCTTTCCACAAACTATCTGTAGAGGCTTAATGTTCTTGCGCAAATATATTTTCCAAATATGCTCTTCTACAGTCCTCGGAATAATTAATTTCAATCTCAAATGTTAATACAGAAAGAGATGGATGGCGTTCCAGAGATATCCAGTACTACTCCTTCAGCCTCAAATTGCACAAGCAGAACTGCACCACAACGGTTAGTGCCAGAGGTCAGCATGGCTAGGAAAACAAACAAATAATGGAAGACCATCAAAGCTGAGGATTCCCCAAACCACGGGCTTTCACTGTTTAGCGTATTGCAATAATCAGTGTTTTGAGTGCAGAATTTACATTTTCTCCAAAAAGAGCAAGGTACTCCCACGTGGATGAGAATCTTTTAATACATTTGTATGTCCATTAATAAAATAATTAGAATTTCCAAATGCCTTTCATGAAGAAAGAAACCTAGACCCTAACTAGCCTTACCATAAACCACAGCTTTGTTTGAAGGAACACTCCTAATAATAAGCTTTGTTTCTTGAAAGAGCACAACCAGATTTTAAACAAACCCTTGGCCTCGCAGTTATCAGATCACACGAAAACTTCTGCTTAATGCCACCCCAAACACACACCTTCTTGAGGAATGGGGAAATCTCTGTCACACCTCTGAAGTACATGCAAGCAAAATGCAGAAAAGCCGCCCCCGCCCCCCTCAGCTTCACAACCTGGGCTGAAAGTGAGTGTTCAGCACAGCTATGAGGCTAGAACTTCAAGGAATTCATGAAAGGGTTTTTCCCCTTTCTGTTTTCTCTGATTACTAAATTCACCATGTTGCAAGAATGTCGGAGCAAATCATTCCTTTAACTGAACCACTGGATTTTGTGCAAACGCAAGATCAACCATCTTATCAAATAAAAAGGATAACGAAAGAGTAGCATTTATGACAAGAAGGCTATTTCAAACAATTTATTGTATAAAAAGATATAGAAACACCAATGTGTATTACATTTAATAGCAGGAGGGAGCACATCTCTCATACACTTTTACAACCGGGAAAACCTGTGATGTTTATCTAATACAAAAAATCATTCTGGTCATCATATCATGCATCAGGAAGTAGGCAAGCCATGGTCAAAGGGTAAATATTTGTGGTGCAGAAGCATCAAGTAGGTAGAAAGGCCATTGTGTTTCCCTATGTCGCAGGCAATCTGTTTTAAAATCTAATCTAAATGTAGAGCATATCTTTCATTTCTGGGGCTTAATGACTTGGATTCTAGCTTGCTTCTCCATCTGGACAAGAGGACAGAGATTTCTGCTCATTCATTCTCTCAGTGGCACCACCCAACCTATCCTACATTCGTTCCCAAAGGTTCCTCCATCCTCAGAAGCAGAGTTCTGTGGCACACCGGGTGTTCTACAAGGGGAAGAAGGCCTTTTTCCATGAATGTTTTTTGTAGACAGAATGTCAGGATCCAAGCCAACATAAATAACCAAGAAGGAAGATTATGAAACATTCCTAAAGAGAAACTAAAGTTCAGTAAACATTATGCACAAGCAGGAGTCTTTTATACACTGGGAAATTCTGTTTCATTTTGTCTTTCAAACATATTTCAAAATGTTATCTCTCAAACATGTGTGGTCTGTGCAGTTGAGCCCTAATATAGCTTTCAAGTAGGTTAGATCAAAACCTTCTGGGTTTATTTTTATTCAATCTTATAGCAACACCTATGCATTAAAATATTTCTTTATACTTTATTAAATTCTACTGGAGAAAATATTATTCCTCATCATTCATAGCGGCTCACCCTCCCAACTGAGAACACCAACAGCACTCAAGAGAATTCCTGCTATTATCTCAATGATGGAGTTTACCGTTGCTTTTCTACTCTGTATTCTAGCCAATTAGAGAATATGCGGAGCAGAAAAAGCTGCGTGCTCCTCCAGACAACACCCGTCAGGGCACCTTGGTCCCAAATTGCCCACTGAGCCATCGGACTTCCCACCGGTGATGAGTGAACAAAGAAATTCCAAGATTTTTTATTTCTATCAGAGGACAGGCTAGATTTCCCTGCCATATCATTCAACATTCTGACTGGAAAGGGCAGGGGTGCACAAGAAAACGCACACTGTTATTGCTGCCTGGTGATCAGATATAACAATGGATATTCTCCTCTGTTGTGATTTGCCCAAACAACCTCCTCTTGAGTTGGAAAAGGCAGAGGATACCAAAAGTGGCACCAAGTAAAGGGTTGGCTATAGTGAATATCTTGATCAAGATCAGTTGCATTACACGAGAGCTTTCTGCAGTAGGCGAAAGCTTGCACACAGTGAATTCGTATTGGCCTGGATGGAGTAACCAGATGACATTGGGGGTGACTGGTCCTACTGATGCTATCTGACCTCACAATAAAGAAACCACCCATCCCGCATTAAGCCAAAGAAAATAAAACATTAGTTCTTTAAGCCAGACTTGGGTAAGCTCCAGAAGCGGCAATGTACAGTAGTTACACCAGTCCCGAAAGAACAATTTACTTCTGGTTCTATAAAATGCCTTTTTGGGACAAACAAGACCTAGAGGGCTGCATTTTGCTTTAAGGCTTCACTGTTAATGGGAACTGAATTATTTATATCTTTGTTTTTGCTTTTGTTTGTGGAAGAGAGGAGGTCCAGGAGCTGCAAAATTTCACACCACTGCTTTAGGCACTCCAGCAGCTTCCAAGGACATCTCTGTGACCATAATGTAGTGCAGAATGTAGTGCAGAATCAGCACTGTATATTACTTTAATGTGCATAATGATGTTATTCAGAATGAAAAACAGTTGGCTCTACTGTAAACATGTGCATGCTAAATTTTAGCAGGTTTTTCCAGTCCCATCATGGATGTCTTCATCCTCAATGCTTGAATACAAACCAGTTAAACCACAGAAGCCAGCAATGAGGCAAAGCATTCTAACAGGCAGATTAAAGCCCCCCCCCCCAAAAAAAATGCACAGACTAAGTTCACAAAATTTTCCCAAGCACATTTTCTCACAATCAAATACTTATCATTTCTTTTCAACCCTTTACCATTTCAAACAACGATAGCCTTAAAACACCACAGCATTTTGTTTATCACACCTTACAAATGTGGGTGGTTCAGATCGTGAAACACAAAAAGTAGAGTTTTAAAAAAAATCTTTTGCAACACTGAATGGTATGCTGCAACTGACCGAGACAGACCAAAGTGCGGTCCATAACATTAAAATACAGTGGCATTTCTGACAGCAAACAGAGGAAAGCTGTCAAATCAGCAGAAGTGGCATATTAAGCCATTATAAAAGAAATAAAGAATGCATATTATCCTGCTTCTTCATCTGACCCCTCAAACATGGCCAGAGTTAAAATAAACATATAGTATTTCTAAGAGGCAAATCCTAAATATGGAGATGCTTTATTCAGATTCTACGGTTCCTTTTGGGTCATGAGGTTTCCATATATTTTAGGAAAGCCCATCTTCTTGGTCAATTATCTCTGTTTTGGTGGAGAACACATCAGCTAACATATGCTTTGGTATCTCAGACCCTCTGACTTTCAGTGTGTAGCAGGCGTTCTCCACCTTAGCCAAACTTTGTTTCAAGGTATAGAGTTTTTTAGAAACTTCATAAGGTCCAGTGTTGCCTATGAAGGAAAAGCCGTCGTATATCTGACGCAAGAACTGACTCAGCTCAAATGGGGTGTCTATGTCACCATTGCCGACACTATTGATGCACATCCGCATCAGCTCTCCGGTTAGATCAGCCACCCCCAGAAGATAATCCACAGGGGTCACCTTCAGGTTCCAAACGCAGTCTGGCTTACTGTCACAGTCTGATGATAGCTATTTTAAAAAACAATGCAACACAGTTGAGAAAAGAAATGACAATTGATTAAACACAACCCATGCAGAAAAACAATCAGATAAAAAGGGTTTTCAAACAGAATATCTTCTTGCTTTTGAGCTAATTATTCCATGGCCAAGGGATAGACGTCTCCCAATATTTCCATGCAGTCAAGTAATAAATCTTTATGTTGTGCCTGTTTGTAAGCACTATGCTCCCCACCCCCCCACTCCCGTCCTTTGTAGACCTTAACCAGTAACATGGAGACATCAGAAGTCTAAGCAATTCTTTGTCGGTTGTAAGGATGGGAATTTCCTGATGGCACATCATTGTATCCCAAAGTTCCACTAGCAGGTCATTCTCAAAATGGGGTTTTCCCTCAAACCTGTAAATCCTCTTTTGAGAAACAAGGAGCTGGCAATAGAGGGAAACTACATGGCTAAACACCAGCAAGAGGTGGAGTAACATGAGTGGAAATCCTCCTTCACAAGCTGCCACTGCTCAACCTTCTTCAAACACCTTGCCCTAATATGGTCCTCCTTCCCTGAAGCTTAAGCAACCCCGGAAGATATTTTTCATGAGCTGCAGTGCACTGCAGTGATATAAACGCCCAACAGTTTGAGACTTGTTATACTGAGCTGTAAATATCTGAGCCATTCTTGCTCAGAACTTATCTGAGTTTACAAAAATAAACTGCCCTATTTAAATATTCATCAAAAGTCATCTGTAAAGCCTGAACTTGGTGCATTGCTTGTTCTAGTGTAAGTCCTCTGTCAGCTGCTCAAACTGGATAAAAATGAGGATGAATGGTTAGAATGAAGCATAATCCTGACGAAAACATCAGTATCATAAATGCATCAGGTCCTGAGATGACATAAGACTGTTTCTTATATATGTATTGCTCAGTTATGCTCTACATTGTGCAGCTACATCCCGAGATTCTGAACTTTTAATATTTTTTTCAACAGGGGTATTGGTGACTCAATCCACTTTAACCCATTTATCTTAATCCTGGGTAAAAATGGGAAGGGTCTACAAAATCAGCAGCATTTCCTTTGTTAAATAGTCAAAACAAAAGACTTTCTCCTGGCAACTCTATATTATTATAGCGCTGGAAAAGCCCCAATCTTCAAGTCCCAATCTTGCCTTTTCAAAAGTGGGAGATTTCTAGGCCACGACCTAAAAAGTGGCACTTTGTTTTCATTTATTATATTGGGGCACAAAAATTAGTTAAGAGACTATAGCAAGTTACTGAAATAGCTATAAAATACCTTAAATTGTATTAAAGCCTAGGTAGGGTTTTAATAAATACATAAGAAAACCCTGCTAAATAGTGTATTAATTACTCTAAAAGTGGGCTGTTTGTATGAGGGGAGGGGGGAGATAATTTGCTTCCAGAAGAAGAAATAAAAATACTGGTAGCTGATTGATACTGCAGTGAGTTAAAACCAGTAGTATTATCTATTAAAAAGTTAAGCTGTACCCAACCAAGTCTTTTTGTCAGTGGAACAATCACTACTGATTGAACTCTGACTCCTCTCTGAAGCCCCCAAATCTACTCTGGGAATACCCTGGTCACTGCTGCAAAAGAAAATGGCAATTTTAAAAGGGGAAGTCCACTAACTTAACACTGGACATAGCCCACAATAAATAAGATGGAGATTCCACCAGAGAACACAATTTCTGTTAAATACAATAACAATTGCATTGTGGTTACTTAGCAGGTTATCTTCTTTTATTACCTTTGTTTGATCCTCTTTTTCATTTTCTGTAAATATCAGCTGCCTGTTGATCTCCTCTATGCTAATTAACGATCGTGTTTTGATAAAATACTGAAACGAAACAGCTTCCACATATTCCTGAAGACCTGGATGGATTGTAACAATTTTTAAAAAAATGATATTTTACTCTCATCATTCACAGTAAAATAATGATTCATGCAACATTTTAAGGATACCTGGCGGAAGAATGGCAATCCTGGAGCTCAAAATAGAGATAGGGATGAACATTTAATAAACCAAAGATTTATTTGGGGTAGATTTATTGAATATGTGCTTGTAAGAAATAAAGGTAAAGTTCCAGAACAACAATCAATTCAGTTCTGGAGGGGAGGATAATAAGGATTAAGATAGTTTAAGAGGTCCCATTGGTGGAGGGGAGCACTGTTGTTTTGTATGATGTACTTTGATATTTGTTTTAGGTTATACCATGTAATATAATTTTAATTAAAAAATAAAAAAATAAACCAATGATTACCTATCATTGACAACAGCCTTCACCAATTTGGTTCTTGCCAGATATTTAGATTACAAGTCACCTAAATTAACAAAATCTGGTTTATTCTACTTAATTCCATATGTATACTTTGCATTTTCTCAGTATTATTGTGCAGATAAATGCACAAAATGTGGTTTTGTACTTACGCTTAAAGTGCCCTCCATTGGTTGAATATATCATTTGAATCTTCAGAAAGTGATTGGTTCACTGGCTATATAACATTTTTACCCAAATGTTTAGAGTCATATTTGTCTCAAACTTTTCAAAACGGTACAGAAGGATACTGATTAAATAAAAATTGGTTTCTGTGTTTTAAACGCAGTAGTTCTAGACTAATGACCAGTGAACTATGTTTTCCTCATTACAGTCAAATATGCTTGACATGAAATACGTGCCTTTCAGATGTCTTCACCAAAAAGCAGTCTGAAAATGACATTTAACATGACCCAAGACCTTGACATAAGATGTTTTTAATAAGAGGATGTTTAAATATATTATATTGTAACTTAATGAAGGACATCCGTTATTTTCAGCAAATAATCCCCAAGGTGGGGAAAAGTCCATCCCATTTCACTGTTCCACCCAACAGCATTTTCCTCCTTCTCCTCTCAGTTTTGGGTTGTTTCCAAGAAAAGGGTTACTTAAAGACCATGCTGCCAGCAGAGGAATAGTTTATAAGACTGCTTTTGTTTTCCCGGAATGAACATTGCGAGGCCCAATTAAAAATCCATGATTGTATCTGCCAGCACTTCCTCAGACTTTCAGACAGGCTAGCAAAACAGCAACAGAATGCTGACATTTTGTCTGAGAACCCTCAACGACCATCCCATGAAAGTACAGTGGACCCTCGTATAACAAATGGTTTGTATAACATAAAATCTGTACAACAAAAAATTCCATAGATAGAGGAAATGTGCTTAACAGAATCGCCTATGGGGCGATTCCATCCAACATAAAAATGGTTGCGATTAGAGACTGCTCTGTTTTCAATGCATTCCTATGGAAAAATTGTATAAAGGAAAATTTGCTTAACATAATTTTAGTAGGAACGAATTAATTCCTTTATACAAGGTACCACTGCATTATGTCAATGTTAATCTTATAATTCCCAACAGCAATTTCATACTCTCTCATTTTAGTATTTTTCTCTTTGCTTCTACTCCATGGTCAAGAATTAACGATTTACTTTAAAATGTATCACAGAAGCTTGGCCAATGTTAGATGTTTAAATTAATTAGACTCTTCCAGAAACTACTGGAACTCCATATGCATAGACTCTACAAAAGATACAAAGGTTATTTCCTTGATGTTTTAAGAAAGCTCTTTTTACTCTTTTAAGTATCCTAAAAATGAAGAGGATGATAAGAAGCCACCGAGTTTTTTTGGGAGGGAGGGGGTTTGGAGAACTCCTATCTGCAGGAAACTGATTAAAAACTCAGAAGTCTGGGAGAGTGTTCATTAGCCAATCCAGCAAACTAAAGCATCTTCAAAAGATAACAGACCAGTCTGTTCTTGAAAATATTCAGAAATGAACATTCCATTATTCTGTCAAGTATTTTGTTCTTGACCTTCTTTAAGTATTTGAAGGTCTCAAACTCCTCTTACTTTAAATTCCCTTTTAAAATTTAGTACTCTGTAGTGGTGATAATGTTTGGAACCAAGAAGCTAAGATTCAAATTGTTACTCAGCTCTAAAGCAATCTATTCTCTCTCAATCTGGTATAGGCGCAGGGTTATTGTAGCATTAGCACTGCTATGAGCTCTTTTGAGGAAGGATAGATTATGCAACGAACATGTGTCTGCTGTGCCGCTCTAAAAACAAGCAAGTAAGCAAGCAAAACCTTGACTTTTCCTCACAAATTAATCTGCCCAAAAATGTAAATGCTAGAAGAGCAGAAGTCTGGAGTTAAAACCATTCTAATATGATTATGAACTATGTGTTGATATGCAATCTCACTACATAATCCAAAACAAATTAAAGCTTGATTTTTCAAGGGAGTGCAACCAGAGTAACTAGAAACTCAATTTGTTTGAAGGAAACAAGTTGACATCTATTAAGGATAGACCTGGTCAATTTCCAACACAATTGCAAAAGTTAACTACCGCCTTAAATTGATAGTCTTACTATTTTACAGTAAGTGACTTAAATAATTTGTTTAGAAGTATTAACTGTGTTGAAATTAGTCTCATCAGTAATCTTATCAGGAAACTTCCACCTTTGGAGTTCCATCTCTGTTCTTAAAAACAACAGGGTGAACTTGTGTAATTTTTCAGCTATATCCTGTTCCTGTGTTATTCAGCTGTCTTATTTTGCTCAGCAATCCAATGGCTTTGTCCACTTCCTTCTTATGAAATTTATGAGGATATCTTACTTCCCACTAACTATTTACAGTGTCATGCTACTGCTTGTGACATGTGCTCCTTACACATTCATTTCTAGACTGATGATACATGCAAACAACTATGAACAGATGTGTACAATACACAGAGTACCTATGCTAACGCTTATATAAAGACAGCACACACTGGAAGCCTACAATGCAAAGATCTGCCAGATTATCTCAAATTATGCATGGTTCTCTCTCTATTGCCAGAGATTTTATAATACTGTATATTCCTTCTCCCGGGTTCCTTCTCTTATAGCAGACTCTTATCTGCTGCCTTCTCTTCCTTGCATTCTTTCAGAGCATTTCCTCTTCCAATCCACTGTGACCTCCTTCCATTCTTCTGCATATTCTGTCCCATCAGGGAAGCCCATCAATAACTGCTGTCATGCTCACTGAAGCTTCAACAATCATTGTAAGAGGCTTTATTACTATTTTCTTCATTACAATACAGATAATTAAAGTTAGAGGCTGGGATGAGTAATGGAAAATCCATAAGGTTGATTTTATACAGTATTGGAAATGTATAAGGAAGATGCCTACAAAACCACAGTATTCATTAGCAGCTAAATGACAATAGCCATACAATTCTGCTTGTGCATATTGTGGTTTTTTTTAAAAAAAGTTTTAACGGTAATCCCAGAAACAACTTATTTATTTTAACCAAATCACAACACCTTTAATATGATAATGACCTTAAGCAGGATTTCAAAGGCATGTAGTGCTTCAAAGATTAAAACACCCTGAAATACACCCAGAAATAAATCAGAAGCCAGTAAATATTGAAAATACTGACAGAGTGCAAGTAGAGTACATGTGCCTGCATCCCTCTGCCCTCTCCGCACAGGGCTTTTCTCTGCACGTGCGCCCGCAGCTACAGTTTTTATTTCGGTCATGACAGAACCTGCGTGAGACGCATGCATGTAGTAGAGAACCCAGCAGTGAGACCAAAAATCAGAGGGCCCATTCGGCCAGTCCTCATTCGCTGTTTAGCAACCACATTTTGCATGAGCTGAGGTCTCCAGACCATGGTAACCATTTTCAGAAAGCTGCCCCATATATGCTATCTTCAGCCTGAATTCAGTACATCCAAAATCAAACTTCCCATCTTTCCTCATAACCCCTTCTATCCAGCACATTTCTCTTTGTCCACTTAATATATTACTAGTCACTTTGCTGAAAAGGAGGGTTTTATCTTTGAGACCTCTTTTTCTCCTCATAGTCACTTCAGAACCAAATTGTAGAGTGCAACTCTACCTCTCACAACACTGTAAAGCCTTTCTTTATGTCCTCAGAAAAATTCTGCTTCACAGCTTGATTGCCTCTCATAAGGATGTCTGCAATCTTCTACTCTGTAGATTCCTATTTTCCTTTCACAGTTCATCCATGTCCATCCAGGAGTCTTCAGTAGAAAACCTTTCCTTTTCTCATCACTTAGATTGTACCACACCCATTCCTTCCATCCCTGTACGGTCTTCCTGCCCATTCTTAGCTTCAACCCAAAGTCACCAATAGCCAGCCGCCATCTGATTCTCTCCTTTCCTATCCTAATACATCCTTCCTGCAACAGACACTCCTACAGCTCCACCATCCTTTGAAGGAATCCTGTTCCCCACTACACACACAAAAACCTTTTCTCTATACAGTATAGCGTATAAACTACCACCCAGAAATTATTCCTTTCCAATGCTCCCTGAGATCTCTGGAACATCCTTCAAATTCCCAGGTTCTACTGTGTGGAACTGCATGTAGCCCCTCTCCTGCCTTACGACCGCCTAAAGCAGGCATATCCAAACTTCGGCCCTCCAGATGTTTTGGACCGCAACTCCCACAGTCCTTTGTCATTGGCAATCAAAGTTTAGAATTGTGGGATTTGTGGTCCAAAACATCAGGAGGGGCCGAAGTATGGACCTGCCTGGCCTAAAGCTATGCCCTGTTGCAAGAGTTGCCACACCACCCACCAGCTCATGCTTGTCTGCCTTCAAACTGTTCTGCTTGTCTATCGCCCCATAGCTCGTAAAGCACACTCTGGGAGGTTTATAATTTATTTATGCAGGCTGCCCATTGCACTCCTTCCCCAAATAGAGCTGGGGACTCTTTTTACCAACCTCAGAAGGACAGAAGGCGGAGCCAACCATGAGCCTGTTACCTGGGATTGAACCCCGGGTCGTGAGCACAGCTACAGTTGCAACACAGCAGTTTAACCACTGGGCCACGAGGCCTTCCTCTACTCCTGCCTTCCCAACAGGAAAAACGAGCAGGGTGGAGTGTAATCCCATGTTTTATCCCCAGTCAGTGATTGAATATGACATATGGATGCCCATATGGCTTGCCTTTCCAATGGGGAGAGCAATCAGGGTATGTTTCCTATATGCTATAGGAAATATACACACTAAGAGACAGATTCTATGTCACAAGTATTTCAACTTCAAAAGTAATTTTAAAAAAAACCAGTCTGTGTAACAATGTGCCCAAATGGGCCTGTGTGTTTTTTTAACTAGTTATTTCAGTATCTCTTTGTTTGCTTGCTTAATCATCCCTTGGGACAATCTGTACTGTTGAAGAACGTGTAGAAAACAGGCATCATTTTTTGTTATTGTTCAATTATTACTACCATACTCAGCATCTGAGCTCAAACAAGCATCCTATGGGGAAATGTTCTGCGTGCCTCTAGCACTATTCGTAATGAGGGAAAGCATGAAACGTCTTTTGTGCTCTGCCAGAATTGTTTTATCTTTAAGTCAAAAAGAACAACGGCTTGGAGTAACCCCAAAAAAAGCATTTCACAACTACAAATGGCAAACAATATTCCCAAGAATCAAACTTGCAGCAGCTCTATTTATAGATATACAGATGTTATACTAAATGCATGCACATCCTTAACAGTTTTGTTCTTGTTTTAAATTAGAGTCACTGTTGCAATTCTTTTTAAAAAATAAATAAATAAATATTTCCCATAAGAAGGATGATCCAGAGCTCCATGAACAATATTAAAAAGGGTATGTATAAAACATAGAGAAATGAGCATTTTAAGACTAGTTTCAATCCAGCAGATAGCATTTTAGGAAGTCTGGGACAAGACATTTCAATGTTATGGAATGTGCATGCATAAACTCCTTAGAGAACACAATAATCTTACTAACAGATGACTTACTGTACAGATACTGTCAAGTTTGTAAACCGCCCAGAGTAGCCATGGAGCTAGATGGAGTGGTATATAAATTTAATAAATAAATAAATAAATAAATACAGTATCCTCCTATGTTTTTCAAAGAAGACCAAAAAGTAGAACAAATGTGGCAGAAAACTGTGCCAAATGTAACAGAGTGCAGCACAGAGACTATCTGGCAAGCTGATTTGGTGTGGTGGCTGCAAAAAGTTAGCTTTCTGTTATGTCATTTTGAACTTTAGGCATCAAGTTCTAACCTTCATTCTTAAGCATTTATGTGGTTTTAGTACTTAGTGGCCACACTTCTGTTGCTTCAAAAAGTAAATTGAACTAGTGTAAACCATGAAATCACTGGGAACTTAGGGAGTTAACTCCTAACTTTCACTGATTCAAAAGGGCCTACTCCTGGGGTGTCCAAACTTTGGCCCTCCAGATGTTTTGGGCCACAACTCCCAGAAACCCAAGCCTTGATTGCCAATGAAAAAGGACTGTGGGAGATGTGGTCCAAAACATCTGGAGGGCCAAAGTTTGGACACTACTGGCCTACTCTAACTTAATATGCTAAAGTAAATCCCATTTAGAGTAGGCCTATTTGAATCAAAAGAACTTATGAAGGCACTGACTCACTAAATCCCCCCCCCCCGATCCAACGGACCTATTCTGGTGCAACTTACTGCACTGAACAACTAGATTTTGGCCACTATCTCTTTATGTCCTCTGTTTACTCTTAACAACAATTTGTTCACACCATTCCTTCTATCTTTCTTCTTCGTGTGCCAAGAACAGCGATGGGCACAAACCGGTTCATCCCCGTTCATAATGGCAATAGCATAGGAGCGGCTGCTCCTCTCCCCTGCCGCCTCACTGGGCCCAGCATGCACCTCAAGTGATCTTCTAGTCTTGGCAACAGCTCAGGTTTCTCTGCCCTGCCCTCTTGGCTGATTTCCCACTCAGACAAAAAGGCAACACAAATAAGTCTATGCTCTTGCGAGTGACTGGAGATTAGCTAAAGAAGTGGGAGGGAAAGCAAGCAGTCTTCATTGCATGCAGAGTTGTCCTGACAATTAAGTCTTCAATCTTCCTATTTACAGACTGAATCATCTCTACCCACATTGATTTAGCTCTGATAAAGTTTGGCAGATACTGGCTTAAACCCAACTACAGCAGTCGCCCGTCACATCACGGCCCATATACTGCAGTGCCGCTATATAGTGAGATCTGCCACCGCCGCCACCACTTTCATTCCCAGCATCCCACCACCCTTGCCACTGCCCCCATTTTCGCCCTTGCCACCCCGCCACCCTGGCTGCTGTCGCCCACCACTGTCACCTCTGCCACCCCCACTGTCTCTGCTTTCACCCTTGCCACCCCACCACCCTTGCTGCTGCCCCTGCCACACCCACCACAGCTAGAACCGCCCCCGTTTTCACCCTTGCCGCCCCACCACTGCTAGCACCGCCGTCACCCCTATTGCTGTCACCCTCTGAAGTGGCTTTAGAGAGGAGGGAAGGCGACAGCGAGGGGGTGAAGGTGTCTGCATATGGTGAATTTCTGTTTATTGTGGGTAGTTGGGGAACATAACCCCTGTGATAAACAGGGAAGTACTGCATTAAAATCAACTAGAGTAGATCCAGCTGCCTAGATGCCCTGAGCACATCCAATCTCACCTGATTTCGGAAGCTAAGCAGGGTTGGCCCCGGTTAGTACTTGGATGGGAGACCACCAGGGAATACCAGGTTCTGTAGGCGCCTGGAGTACGAACTGGCAAACCACTCCAGTATTCCTCCCAAGAAAACTCCATGGACATGGGGTCACAAAGAGTCAGTCACAACTGTAATGATGCCCCCCCACACACAGTAGATCCATTCAAATAGAAAGGGTTGCACAATATAATCAGTTGCATTTTTGATGTAGTACTGCTTGTATGATACAAACACTCACATGTTACACTTATGCAAAATAGCTTGCAACCGTAACAGTTACCCCAAGAGAATACACACATCAACACAAAAACCAACAGCGCAGCTGTATCCTCAGATAGTGGAGATTGGGGTCCAATGACTGAGGGCCAGCAGGACAAACTGCCCCAGCAGGGTTTTTTTTCCCCTCCAGTGAGGAAGCAGCAGGTCTCCTTGATTACTTACTTGGATAATTTATTGAGGCTAAGCAAACGAAATTTGCTATATTTTTTATTGGCTACTTGGCAAGACTATTCAGTTACTAACAGGAGACAGGGACAAGGCCTCTTGGTAGTGGGGCGGCTAAAAAAATCTGGTAAATAAATAAATATACATCTTCTTTGCCTCAGTTTTCTCCAATAAGGAAAAAAGAGTTCCATTGGGACAAAGAGTAGAGGAGGTAGGATGGGAATTGCAACATAAAATAGGGAGGGAGGTAGTACAGCAACACCTGAAAACATTAAATGAATTTAAGTCTCCCGGGCTAGATGATTTACACCCAAGGATGTTGAAAGAACTGCCAGAAGTAATTTCAGAACCACTGGCAATAATCTTTGAGAAGTCCTGGAGAATAGGGGAAGTCCCCATCGATTGGAGGAGGGCTAATGTTGTCCCCATCTTCAAAGGGGGGGGGAGAGGACCCAAATAATTACTGCCCAGTCAGCTTGACTTCAATTCCTGGAAAGATCCTAGAACAGGTTATTAAGCAGACAGTCTGTAATTATTTAACAAGCAATGCTGTCATTACGAGAAGTCAACATAGGTTTCTTGAAAACAAGTCATGCCAGACTAATTTGATCTCTTTCTTTGATAGAATTACAGGACTGGTGGATGAGGAAAACACTGTGGATATTGCTTATCTAGATTTCAGAAAGACCTTCAATAAGGTTCCCCAAGGTATACTTCCAAAGAAGTTAGTAGAATGTGGGATAGATAGTGCTACTGTTAAGTGGATTTGTAATTGGCTGACTGATTGCACCCAAAGGGTGATCATAAATGGCTTCTCATCAGCTTGGAGAGGTGTAACCAGTGGGGTACCCCAGGGTTCTGTTCTGGGACTGGTGCTATTCAATATCTTTATTAATGAGTTGGATGAAGGAATCAAGAGTATGCTGATTAAATTTGCAGATGATACCAAATTCGGAGGGGTTGCTAATTGCCTAGAAAATAGGATGAAAATCCAAAACGACCGTGACAGACTAGAGTGCTGGGCCAAAGCTAACGGAATGGATTTTAACAGAGATAAATGTAGGGTGCTGCATTTAAGTAAAAAATGAATTGCAGAGATATAAGGATGGGAGATACTAGGCTGGGAAATAGTACATGTGAAAGGGATCTGGGTGTCTGGGTGGACCACAAATTGAGTCAGCAGTGTGATGCGGCGGCCAAGAAAGTCAATGCAATTCATAGTGTCTAGAGAAAGGGAGGTGATAGTACCACTCTATTCTGCTCTGGTCAGACCCCACCTGTACTGTGTCCAGTTCTGTGCATCTCAGTTTTAAAAGGGTGTTGACAACCTTGAATGGGTTCAGAAGAGGGCGACCAGAAGGTCTGGAAGAAATGTCGTACGAGGAACGGCTTAGGGAGCTTGGAATGTTTAGCCTTTAAAAAAAAGAAGGCTAAGAGGGGATATGACAGCCATGTTTAAATATTTGAAAGGATCTCATATCGAAGAGGGCATTGGCTTGTCTCTCATGACTTCAGAGATTTGGACTTGGGAGCAATGGTTTCAAACTACAGGAAAAGAGATTCAATTTGAACATTAGGAAGAACTTCCTGATGCTTAGAGTTGTCTGGCAGTGGAATCTGCTGCCACAGAGAGTGGTAGAGTCTCCTTCTTTGGAGGTTTTTAAGCAAAGGCTGGATGGCCATCTGCAGGGAGTACTGTGATGGGGATTCCTGCATGCCAGTGGGTTGGACTGGATGCCCCTTGAGATCTCTTTCAACCCTATGATTCTATGATGTAGAAAAGTGGTGCCCAACATTGTGTAGCCCTGGTGTTCTTGGAGAGCAGTTCTCAGAAGCCTTCACCATCAGCTGTGCTAGCAGGAGCTTCTGGGAGTTGCAGTCCGAGAACACCTGAGTTACCCAAGGTAGGGAACCAGTGATCTAGAAAAATCTAATGTGAAAAACCAATCCTCACACAGGCTATGCAAGATCTGTGAATGTACCCGGAGTTTTCCATTCAAATGTGATTTCGGCATGAATCACCAAGCTGATAAATGCTGCTGCACAATTGTGAACATATATCTCTCATATACACAGAAACATACAAAGCTGCGTTATATGAAGATTGGCCATTCACCCACTACTGACAACACTGGCTGATAATACTCCAGGGTTTCAGGCTGTTAGAGGTGACTGCATGCAACTCACCTTGTACTGAAGAAAACATATGTCTTTGTGTAGGAGAAGTAAATATAGAGAAAGAGAAGGAATTCAGGTTTTCTAGACTGTCCTTTACCTGCTCTTACCTAGGCTGACATTCTTTCAAAAAAGACAGACATTCTTAGGGTTGCTGATATTTCTTCCGAATTCTGTTTTGATCTTCTCTTGAAAGGTCAGAGGAGACATCTTGCCTTTGGTCTCCAGAAAGGACGAGACAGCCATAGCTCTCTGCACCGCCTTAGCTAGAATTAGGATTCCTATTCTTTCTCCTATCTCAGTGGATCTCTTTCATTCCGTCTAACACAAATGCACCTTAAAATAAATATGTGAATGTGATTTTTTTCAACAGAGCATATGTACTCTGATGACCAGCTGATTTTCAAGGGTTGAATCCACAAATTACCTGCTTGTTCTGCTAACACACCCAATAATTTCTTCAGGCCAGGAGACAACAGGACTGAACCTGGGACAAGGTTCCCTCTAAGGTGCAAGTGGATACACCTCTGCCACCACCCCTGAGCTGGACTTAAACTTCTACCTTTGTTTTATACAGTACAAAGCCTTTATTTATTAGTTCTGCCCACTGGGCTAACATATTCAAATATACCAGCAAAACCAAGAGGACATTAAGCAATCAGCCACAGTGAGGAAAATCAAAGATTGATATTCTTATCCCAAATCATAAAATGAAATCAGGCTGAACTAAATATTTCTAGTTGTACCCGTTCCCAATTTTGCTTCCCTTATTTCTATACATACCTGGAGATATGGCTCTGTGGAACTGATGCATATCCTCTCCCACCAATTCTTGCGCGACCTGCTTTATCCTCTGTCTTACAGCATCTAATTTGGCCTCAGATTCTGCAAGTATTTCTTCCCCACTGGGAGCACTGTGATCACACAATGCAAACCAAATTACAATTGGAACATCAACGAAGAATCCATGTTGTTATAGCCATCACTTACAATCCATTCTGTGTTAAACCACTTGGTAAAATAATCAACACTGAAAATTCATCACACTGAACTATACAGAACTCAGAGCACCTACAGATATATAACCACACCACACTGAACAGGAGTGGGCAACTCCGAGGACAGACCTAAGGTCATGATAGACTGATCATTACTTTAAAGTGTTCTGCTTAAAAAGTGTCCCACCCCATAGCACTTCAAACACTTTCTGGGTACTTTACAATTTAATTATGCAGGCTATATGTCTCCCACCCCCACCCCCCGCAGGTTGGGTATTCATTTTACCAACCTCAGAAGGATAGAAGGCTGAGTCAACTATGAGCCGGCTACCTGGGATTGAACCCCAGGTCGTGAGCACAGTTGTAGCTGCCGTACAGGCATTAAACCACTGTGACTCTCATGGTATATAAAGTAGTGATAGTTTTTCTAAATAAGATATATGCATTAGGCTTTGACACCAGCAATTTATTCTAAATTATTAATCCCAAATGAAAATTACAATCCTCACAGATTGCATTGCTATAGTTCTGCACAAATGACCACATCAAATATATAATCATTGGGAAATTGGCACTCTGATTCAAAAATCCACTAGTAGCAAAAGAAAAAAAGTTCTGTACCAACTGAAAGATTGGCATAAATTTCTAAGGGACAAAACAACGTTTGGCAGAAGCAACTGACAAAAAAGACACAGTGACACGCCATGGGGGGGGGGGGAGAGACAGAGAGAGACAGAGATGTACCCTCAAAAAAACACCATAACAAATTAATATCTCAATTGTGAATTACATTACAGTACTTTTACACAGAATTCCAGACAGTTTAAGGGGCACGTTATAAAGTGAACATTTTTTTAACCACACATTTCAGAAAAGTCAGCTGATGGGTTGCTGGAAACGGAATAGTTTAATCTGACAGAACACAGAAGCACTATTATTAAAACACAGGAATGGTAATATGGATGTAATATAGTAACATCTAACAGATTGTTAATACAAGCTTTTCTTTGTCTAGACTTCTTAACACATCATCTGTGGAGCTACATGAGCAGCTGCAATGGCTAGTGTCTCAATGTAGCCACAGAAGCGATGCTAATTTACACTATAATCAGCACATTGTCTAGCAGTGTTTGTAAGCTACTCTACAGATCGGGAGGGTTAAAACAGCAGCTACAGTTACTCATAGTAGCACTACTCTCGTCACCTCCAGATTCTAAGGGAGCTGCTATTTTGACTTTACATGAGTGTTTAGCTTCAATAATGAACTGGATGAGGATGAACAAATTGAAATTAAACCCAGACAAGACAGAGGTGCAGCTGGTCAGTCGAAAAGGAGAACAAGGGTTAGGGATGCAACCTATACTGGATGGAGTCACGTTCCAATTGAAAAAGAGGTGCATAGCCTGGGGGTGCTCCTGGACTCATTCTTGAGCTTAGATGCCCAGGTCACAGCTGTGGCCAGGAGTGCATTTGCACAATTAAAGCTAGTACACCAATTACGCCCGTTCCTTGAGAAACCTATTCTGGCCACAGTGACACGCCACAGTGATGTCCTGACTGGACTACCGTAATGCGCTGTATATTGGACTTCCGATTAAAAGTTTCAGGAAACTTCAATGGGCCCAAAATGCAGCAGCCAGATTGCTGACTGGGGTTGGTTACAGAAATCACATTACACCCCTACTAAAGCATCTCCATTGGCTGCAAATCAGCTATCGGGCACAATTCAAGGTGCTGACCTTAACCTACAAAGCACTGTACGACCTGGGTCCTAGCTACCTCAAAGATCGAATCTCACTGTATGAACCATCTCGGGTGCTAAGGTCATCAGGAGAGGCCCTTCTTTCCATCCCCCAACCCTCACAGGTACGTCTCATGGGATTGATGGGAACACATAAAAGGGCCTTCTCAGCTGCTGCTCCCAGACTTTGGAACTCCATCCAACTCCAGTCCTGGCAGGCCAGGCCTGCCCCATCTCTGCTGTCTTTTCAGAGACAGGCAAAGACCTTTCTCTTCAGGCAATCTTTCCCTGAATGATGGACTACCTACTGTGTCTTTATATGAATTGACCATACATAGCTATAGACTTTGTGTTTATAACCACTTATAAATTTGTGTTTATATGAATCTACCATACATGTGTACAGAATTTGTGTTTATAACCACTTATAATTGTGTTTCTATCTTTCCTTGAGTAATTGCATTGACTCCATGTTATCAATTGCTAGTTTTAATGTTGCCTTCTAATGATGTAAGATACCCCTCAATTCCCTTTTTCTCAAACTGAATATGTCTTAAGTGTAATGGACTGTATATTGTCTCTCCTTACTGTAAGCCGCCTTGGGTCCCCTTCCAAGGAGAAAGGCAGGCTAAAAATACTCAAAAATAAATAAAAATAAAATTAAAGCAAACAGAAGGGCAAAAAAATTGAAAGAACACTTTTTTCAGAAAACATGGTATTTTAGTGGTATGCATTTTACCATTTTCCTAATGTGCATGTTCTTCTCTGTTTTTGTTTAATTTAGAGAGTGACGTGCTTCCGAAATTGATAGCAAAATATCATGATTTTTATCTCTTGTTTCTCCTTATCCCAACTGTCAGGAACCAACCAGATGCATCTACATATGTACAGAACGTATGTCTCTGCATCCTTTGGAAGTCTAGAATTTTTCACAGCATTTGACTTAAGAATGTAAGAAAAGCCTTAAAGGACCCGACCAAAGGCCACCCTAATCCAGCATTCTATTCACACTGTAGTCCAATAGATGCCCATAACAAGCATGAAGCAGTACATGAGTGCAACTGCATCCTCCTTGCCTTCCCTGTCTGTCATAATGGAATTCTTGGATAATGCTGGCTCCTCGTTTCCCAGCCCCTCCTTTGATCTAATTGTGCACAGGTTTATCACGACAGCATTGCAAAACTCCAAATGAGTTCTCCACTATCACCGTTATGACAAGCTTCCTTAGCGTTAGTATTTCCCCCCCTAAAGCAACAGAAAGTCAGTGTATACAAAATTATTTTGACAGATCAGATACATTAAAATAATCAGGCAGCAACAAACAAAACTGTGAGACTAAGAAGCAGAAAACAGAACAGTTGCATAGGAACAGAACATTTTGTTACTTCACTCCTGCACTCTTAAAAAACCCCTGATCAGAATATTGATCTTCAGTCAACATTTAAAACAAAAGGGAACCCTTTCCTTTCAGGAGACAATTACCAAGAAACTGTAGAAACCACCAGAGTCACTTACTCACCTGGTAATCCTATGCAGTAAAAATATGGTCCTCTTACTTTCAATAGTTATATCCCGACTAAGTTTCACAAGCCTCTCATATTTATCATGCCTTGTGTCAAGCTCCAGCTGAAATGCTGAAGGGAACAGAATACAGACAAGAACAATTCATTCAAAGATACACTAAAATACATATTTGGGGGGTGGGGAGTTCACCAAGTTACAGCCCAATGAACCAGCAAATTTAATACTACTTTCAATGGTTCAATATTTAAAATACTAGCCCATGAATTTCCAATTATAAAGACCTATTCATGACAATCTTCTGACACTTTTTTGAAAAAATAAAAGATTTTTCAAAGTTGACTTATTTTGTACAGCCAGCAGCATATGTCAATAAAGATTACTGAAATTTGATTTGTGTAGCTAACAGCGCTATTATGTTTTTCATGTTTTGTTTTGTTTTGCTTTTGGCTTTAATACATCTTTAATTTAGCTGACTCAGAATCTTTAAAAACTCCATTTGGGACTGATGCAGAACATTGTTTCCTTGCGTCATGAAATTAATCCAGGTATGAGAATGGCCCTTACTCGTAAGAATCAGACAATAAACCCAGATTGGTCTGATATCTGCCATCACAGTAGCACAACTGCTGAAAGGACTACAGAATGTTTCACTCCAATGTAGGAGCTACTGGACAAAAGGTAACCAGTTTTGAAGTAAAAACAACTTCTTAGGCCTTTAAATGGTTACTTACATTTGAAAGCCGTCATCACAGTTGAGGACGAATTAATGCCATCTTTCTCTTCTCTCCTATGACTATAAGGAAAATTGTCATGCTTTCTTTTCCTGAAACCACCTGCTCCTATAACGATGAAGGAAAAACCAGTCAGAAAGTTTTCGCCAAACATAATGAATGTCTCAAAGAACCAGAAATCCAAAACTTTTGTTCCAAATTTTGTATTCTCTAACACCCTTGCTCCTGACTAAAGGGTGGTATCTTGGCTGTGACAAAGTGCTACAGAGCTTCTCGGGCACTCAGAACATCTCTAAAACATAGTGTCTAGGGCAGGGGTCCTCAAAGTTTTCAAGCAGTGGGCCGGTCCACCACGCCCCAGACACCACTGGGGGCCGGCCCACAGTCCCAAAAAAAAGGCGAACATGGAAAAAAGGGGGGAGGGAGTGGGGGACCTTGCCATAGCCCTCCCGCTTTGAATGCCCCACTAGCCAGCATGCTAGATCAGCATGCTGATCATCTGGGTGGTAGTTGGGGGGAGTGGGAGAAGCGACATAGCCCACTGCTTTGAACTGCCCCAGCAATAGAAGCAGTTGTTGAGGCTGGCTTGCTCGCAAAGCAGGGGGTAGGTGGGGGGTTGCAATTGGTCCCGGGGGCCGGATTCAGGACCTTGGGGGGGGCCCATCTGGCCCCCGGGGCCTTAGGTTGAGGACCCCTGGTCTAGGGCAATGATTTCCAATCTTAGGTCTCCAGATGTTCTAGGGCTGAGCCAGAGCCACCGTAGGAATTAAAGATGTAGCCTTAGATACGGAGCTCTGTTCTAGTTACCAGTCTAGTACAGAATATACAATAGGTATATTTTACCTGTTGATGGTAATACTCCTTTGCCTCAATGTGGAGCATGTGCCAGAGTACAATGTAGTGCTCTTAACAGGTTACATGTTATTAGTTTTCAACAGAAAATAATCCCACTTAACTGGGCAGAGCTACGCATCTAGGGCTTAATTGAACTTGGCACCATGAACAGAGTTGAGGTGTAGAGATTGATAACTGTCAATAAACCTCTTTGTTCCTATCAAGAATAGTGTCTTCCATATGGTAAAACAAAACCTAAAGAGTACTCTGCATAATATATGTGTGTATGTATTTACAGACATACTGTATATACATATTTATAGAAGGAGCATGTTAATAGTCCGAACATAACTCTCCCTAGGCCCAGTCCACTGCAGTAACTCAATATCAATATCTTTTCATATACAAAGTGATAGAGTACAGTAGAAGTATTGCTATGATGACTACCATGCTGCAATTTTCTTTTCCAGCAAGCACCTGTATAAATAATCTAGTAATAACCTAGTATGTAGTTAGAGACTGAACATTTAACCAAAGCAAACACATGTAAAATAAAACGCAATATATGTCATGCACTTTTGCTATTCTTCACCCAAAGAAAAGGTAAGATACTGATAGGCACACTGTTACTAATGTCATTAAAATTTGTGCAGGTGCATGGAGCACATAAAGGGCTCAACCATGCTACTTGCCAACATGTCCAACAGAAGTCAGGAACACTCACACAAGCCACCATGCAAATGAAATAGCAAAGGATGCCCTATTTCAGACAAGGTCTGTCTTCTTCTCAGGAATAAATACAACATGCTGAGAACTGGGAAAGTGTGGTATTCAATTAAGAGAAAGACACTTGACATGGGTGAGTCACAACATACACAAGAAAAAGTTAACAAGAAATATGCCACTGCACTAGAAACCTGACCTGAGGAAAGCAGCTAAAATAGATTGATCATTATTATTTTAAAATGACAATCTCTCACACAAGTCAAGGAGTGACACCTCTTGCATTTCATGGTGTTTGGGGTCCCCTTATTTTGTGTACTCTGTGTAAGAACATATAAAGACCCTGGCTGCATCAGAGGAAGTATCTCTCAAGACCAGCACTGATGTGTCTATACAAAATGCATGAGCAGGCCCTGAATACAATCATCGCCCACGTAAACTAGTACAGTATATACAGTATATTACTACAGAATGGACAGGGAGAATACCATAATCTGATACCCATGAAGTCTGAGCAGCACAAATATTTTGCTTTTTAGTCACTGTTTGTTATTGGGGGGGTTTTACTGCTGTTGTTAACCGCCCGGAGTTCTTTTGGGAAGACGGGCGATATAAAAATAAATAAATGAATAAATAAATAAATAAATAAATAAAATCCAAGCCGGTTTTGTCGAAGGAAACAGAGCAGAAAGTAAACGAGCATATATGGCAATTCCTCAGCCCCACAACCATCAAGGCAATGGAGGAAACGCTTTGACTTCTAGCCTCCAGGGCCAAGAGCATTAAAGGGTTTTATTGATTTAGGCAGCTAAAAGATCCCTGAACGGACGGTGCCTGCATGGTCAAGCAAAGTTACCCCTGCTTCTAAAAGCAAGACTGGCAGCAGGGGCCCAGGCAGGCGGCAGCAGTCCCTGTGGACTTCCTGCCTGACTTTCATCCTGCCCTATATAATCTGGGGCGCCCTCTCCGACTGCCACCCGGCCCCCACACACACACAATTCGTGAACAAAACATAACACAAAAAGGCCGTGTTAGGTGGGTGAAGGTCTAAGCCCGACATTTCCCTGCCTTGCCCTACCGCGATTTTGGGGGGGGGGGGGGGACGGGGGGGGACGAGGAGAGAGGGGAAAGGGAAGCAAGAGCCTTGCAAGGAAAGCGACTCGGGTTTGGGGGGGGGAGGGTCCCCGCTGCCTCTCCCGCCCCTTTCCCCTGCTTCCCGGGGTTGGGAGGGGAGGTGCGCGGAGGGGGGGAAAAAGGCCACCCGCTCCCGACCGCCACCTTCTTTGCCGCTCATGACGCCCGGAGCTCACGGCCGCGGAAGGAGAGGCGGCGCGCGCAGCACGAACTCTACCTCCCCCCCCACACACACACCCCGCCCTCCGCCCTCGCGCGCCGCCACGCGCAGCCCCAGCAGCAGGAGCAGCAGCAGGAGCAGCACCGCCTCCCCCACCGCCACTCCCGCGGGGCCTCGAGGACCGCCTTCCACCCCGGCTTACCCCCCCCTCCCTTTCCACGTGCTAGGACCCCCAAACCCTTGGCAGCCGCCTGAAAACGGATTGACTTCGCCAAGGCCAAGGCCGCTCCGACTCGGCCTCCCGAGATGAGGACGTCGCTTTTTGCTACCAGCTAATATTGAGCGATTTATTTTTATTTTTGAGGAGAAGGGAATGGGTTTAAAAAAAGAAAAGAAAACAGGCATCACTTGGCCAGATATATCCTGTAAGCCTCCTCAAGGTCTCCGACGGAGCAGCGCATTGTGGGAAGTGTAGTTTTGGGGGACCGAAAAGGTAGCGAGCGAAGGCGCTTTCCGACTCGTAGGCACGAGGACACATAAAATGGAGATCGACGTAGCTGGAACCGTTGACGTTAGGAGGGTGGCTTATTTCCCGCCCTAAAGGTTGTTTCTGCTTGGATAAGATCTCTCCGGGTTTTCAACTAGTGGTTCGTACTTTCATAAAAGCAAGAAGTGGTGGCCGTCCCGTCTAGAAAAGCTCGCTTCCCCTTGAAAGCCCTGTTAGGATCGTTTTAAAAAATCGCTAAAACTCTACTGCACGTAACCTTACAACAACCCTAGGTAGGGGAACGTTGAACATTTGCAAACTGAGGTTACAAGCCACCCATTCACATGGAAATACCACCTGCCAACATTGTGTAGTGGCTTAATACAATAATCCAGTATTTTATCATATTACTTACTTGCCCTGCTCTGCTGAGGGCAGGGAAAGTGGGAAAATTGCTTTTATAAAAATCACTATAGAGATTTGCTGATGCACCCTCTGTTATTATAAAAAAATTTCTTTGCTCTGTCTTAAAAGGCCAGTGGAGGAACCACCTACATATAAAGCCACTTCTGCAAACTTGACTGTGGGCAGCCTAGCTATTTGATATGAAAAAAAGATTTTATTATTTTTATAACTCATATAGAACACTAGTGATAGTCTCTATGGTTTTTTTCCCCTCTCCCTGTGCCACTCACGCCATTCTCATCAGAGGGTATTGTACCCTCCTATTTTTATTGGTGCCTCTGATTTTTATGCTAGTTTGTTGTTGTCTCATTCTTTTTTAGTGTACACCGCCCTGAGTTCCGTTTCGGAAGATGGGGTTTTATATAAAATAAATAAATAAATAAATAAATAAATATGGAGTCAAAAAGTTATTTTTCACTCCTCTGCCCTGGCCTAGACCAAGCAGGGGAAGTGATTAATTTGCCAATATCCTGTATTGGCTTGCTTATTAAGCCACTTCATTGTTTTGGCAAATCAGTTCTAGTGATCACATGCACTGTCATAAATAGATGTTACTTTTATTCATTCATTTCCTAAGAGGAACAGATTTCTTTAGATACAGTTACAATCTGGAGGAAAATTAGAGCATTGACAAAAATATTTAAGAAAGGCAACAGCCTTTGGCAAAAGTACTTATAAGCAGGCAATCTCTGTCCTGTACGTATTTTATATGTCCAGTGTCCCAGAGGGGCAAAGAAATAAGTAATATGTATGTCTCTCCCATTCTACCTAAACTTGATAACTTTTATTCTCCTTTTTTCAGGTTAAAGAAATGCCAAGCCTGGCTGTGTTATGGAAACAGAGTTTTGCCAATCCAAGATTCAAGGCTGGTAGGATCAGGGGAACAGATGGAGTTCAACAGACATCTAGGCAAGGGCTATTCTGGCACAGTGGTCAGTTCGTATTCAGCTGAGGCAGAGTGTAAAGGGAACCATGTAAGCATTTCCCAGACTTCCTGTCACATGCTGTGTCTGTGACTGGTTGTGAAAGCAGTCACATGAACTGGCCCATAATAGAAGGTCTAACAAAGTAAAAGTAAAACCCACATGATTGTTTTTCTGCTTCACATTTGCTAAACAATTGCAGGCAAAAAATAAAAGAAAAACAAAACATGTGGCATCTTAAAGACTGGACAGAGTGAAAGTAGTCTATGGATTAATACAGGAAGATATTATGCAGTACTGATTCCCTGTCTTTGCTACTAAAGATGTTTTGGAAATGAGTACCCAGAAATTTCTGATAGCATGTCAAATAGAGCTTTTGGAGATTAAAATCTAAAACATTTAAAGACCAAATGCTAAAAACCCATCCTACAATCTTAGAGAGAGAGAGAGAGAGAGAGAGAGAATACAAGGTGTCTCTTATAGAGTAGTGCAAAGGAGTGAGTCGCATGAGGCAACCCACCTGAGCACAGCTTTGCATACAAGATGTTTATGATGCTATCACATGGCAGTTAGGTAAACTGTTGTAAAAAGAAAATCAGCTCAGTTCAAGGTTGAGACATGCCTGGCAAGAACTTTGCAAGTGGAAAACAAAAATATAAAGCCTCCTGGCTGTTCCTTAAAATGGAGCTATGGAGGGAGTTCAAACATACTTAAAACAAGAATTGAGCTTTTTTGGCATGATGAAGTTGTCTTACAGAAGGAGTGGGACTCCTTAGGCCCCAGGGCCAAATCTAAGGACTCGACTCCTCTGGAGTCTCCCAGCTTTTGCATCTCTTTCCCCATGCTAAAAATCTGAATTCTGTCTCTCCAAAGAAGTGATAGTAACAGCTTAAACCAAAATATGCTCACATTTTTAATCCCATCCTTTTGGCTTTGAATTCATCCCTCCATGGAATCCAGCCCTTGAGGACATCTGTGAAATTCAGTTGGGCCCTCAAACTGAAAGAAACTCTGTACCGTGTCTTGTGTGGTGAACCCTTTTTATTTTGTTCAGCTTTCTACTGAAAGCAAGGCTAGAAACAGATATTACTGAAAGCCTATGATTAGAAGAAGAAAACTCATTAAGTTTTCTCCAATATTAACACTCTTTCAGCTTTAATTCTAGGCTGTCTGCAATATCTGTGAAGGTCCCAAAATATTTCTTTGCTATTGCACTGAACATTTATTTCTTCTTCATTTTTTATCCACTGTGTTTTTCATAAGATGTTTATTATTCAGAACCTATTCAGTGTCCTTTTAAAAATTCCCAGATCAGATGTTTACATGCTGAAGTACTGTTCTGCAGAGAAGTTCAAACGTAATGGTACTATAAAAGCCATTTAGGCTATAGGATCAGAGTTTTTTCTAGAATGTGTCATAGCCATACAGTTAGCCATACATGCATAATTATTTTAGTATTGTTTGTTAAGGGGACGTGGTTTGTTCTTTAAGGTACAAACTTTAAAAAGAGCCTCATGGCGCAGTGGTTAAATGCCTGTACTGCAGGTAAAACTGCTCACGGCCTGGGGTTTGATCCCAGGTAGCAGGCTCATGGTTGACTCAGCCTTCCATTCTTCCAAGGTCAGTAAAATGAGTACCCAGCTTGCTGGGTTGGGTGGGGGGTAACGTGTAGCCTGGATACTGTAATTAAAACTGTAAACTGCCCAGAGACTACTTGAAGTGGTATGAGGCGGTATATAAGCAGAACACTTTGCTTTGCTTTTGCTTAAGGTAAATGTAAAGGTTCCCCCCACACATGCATGCTAGTCGTGTCCAACTCTAGGGGTGGTGCTCATCTCTGTACTCAGGTCGAAAGAGCCAGTGTTGTGCAAGTCCATGACCATGTGGCCGGCATGGCTGCAAGGAAACACTGTTTTACCTTCCCGCTTTTTTACGGCGGTACCTATTTATGTACTTGCGTTTACATGCTTTCAAACTGCTAGGTTGGCAGGAGCTGGGGTTATCAGCGGGACCTCACTCCTCTGCGTGGCACCCGGGATTCAAACCGCCGAGCTGCTGACTTTGCAGGCAACAGTTTTCGGAGCCTTAGTCTGCTGAGCCACCGCACCCCTCAGGTTTGTTCTTTAGCAGCTTATTAACCAAAATATGCAAATTCAGCATAAGGATTCTGTTTCTGAAACTGCCAAACATTTTAAATCACAAATATACTCCACTAATTTGGGGTGGGTGGCAAGAGATTAGTGAAAAGCCTACACAAAAATACTTGATGCAAGCTTTTGCTCCTTCTAATGCATGCCTTTATTCAAAGATTAAACTTTCTGTATACATTTGGAAGAATATATAACAGTACATACCGTTGAAGAATCTACATCACAGATTTCAAAGCACTGTGAAAACTGAAGGATATTCATATTGCTAATCCAGAAAGTGATGATTAATTTAGACCATATTAAAATACAAACCAAACACATTCCTCTCTGATCCATATTTTCCATTAATGTTTCCCTCTCACCAGCCACTGAGAAAACTGTAGCTGAGCTGGGAGGTGACAGGGAAGGGTGTGCCGGTGTGCAGATGATGCCACCATTCTTGCTAATGAACAGGTCCCTGTGTGTGTGTGTCCTGGCTTTGCTACACAATTGCCAGGATGTAACTATAACTTCTTTTTTAGACACAGGAAGTGTTAACTGAACAGATTAGTGCATCAGGTTCCTTCCTTTTTTCTCACCACTGGGGATGAGCAGATAAAGATAAATGTACTTTTACTTTGCAACAACTCATTCCCTAGACTAGAGTAAAAGAGAACATCAGAATAACAATTCGTTATAGGAGGAAGTGGAGGCTGGGAAAAACTAGATCAATGATTTGCCAGATTTCTGAAGAAAATCAGAATAGGGCCTGGTGTTCTGATGTTGTTTTCAAAGGATGAGCTATCAACATTGCATTATGTTGAGTCATTGTGATGCAATTGTATTAAGTAAACACCACTATCCAAGGAGAGAAGGTTGTGTTATGATTACTTGGTGCCTTTCTAGAAAAGGGTTTTTCCCTGCACAAGGGATTCTTTTAAGCTTTTGGAAATTGTTACTGTTCCGAATGCACAGTACACAGAATTAGATTTATTTTTAAGCATATGTCACTTCTGATGGAACTGCTTCTATTTTTTTTTTAAAAAAATCTGGTTTGTACAGATTAACCGTTGTGGAGGGTTGAAGAGGAGCTGAGTTTACAAATCACCTTAAGTCCTGATTATAGGGCACACAAGTCTCTTTTCCCAAAAAGTGCTGTGGTTTTGCCTAATCTCATACTGTTGCCTGCATAATCCCTTGCAGAATAGTTATTAAGAACATAAAATGGTACGTCAGATGAATATTACCCAGCACCCAGTGTGACATCAAATATGATGCAAGCACCTTTATCTGACATGACCATTTTAAATAACAGTTTTTCATCTATAACTGTTTTGCTTATTTACATAAATTCTTAGGTAAGCTTATAAGATACAGTAAATGTTTCTTTTTTTGCTAAAAACAATTTTACAAAAGTAGAAGCTAAAAACCTGTTTCTCCATTCAAAAACACAACCCCCCTTCAAGAATGTTACCTGTGTTTGGGGTGGGGTGGGGAGATTACCTTTTTATACCCTTTCTAGAGTGAAAGTGGACAAAACATTTATTTCATTTTATTTTCTTGGCAACCAAAATACCCACTGTAGGCTACAACCCTCTGAGCAATGAATTTCTCAATAGTTATCATGGGGTCATCACCTGGAGATAGTTAAGATTGTAAGAGAAACCATTACTATTGTACTTTATAAAAATTTACATGCATACCATGGAGAGATTAAGAGTAGTTTATGAGATGCATTTTTTTTGCCCCTGTCTCTTAGGGCATTTATACACGACCCCTAAGCTGCGCTGCAAATGGCTCCCAGCTCCGAAGCTTAGAAATGTTTCCCCACCAGCTCCGGAGTTTGCAGACAATTAAGTGCGACCCCGCCCACTTTAGCGCGACCCAGCGCACTTTTCCTGTAACTTCTCTCTGGAGGTGAAAAATATTTGATGCGGATAAGAGTGCCGGGCTCTCCTGGCTTGTCTGTTGTTGTTTTTGCCTCCCGCCCCTTTAAGAGCCCCTTGAGAAGGAACCAGGAAGTAACGGGGCTCGTGGCAACTTCGACCAGCACCGGCAGGTTAGTAAAGGCTTCTTTTGTCCTTTTTCCCTCCCTCCCCTCACGCTGACAGGAGCAGGAAGTGCTGAGGGGTGGGGACGCAGGAACAGAAACGAACCCCCAAGATCTCTGGTCCAAATTTAAGGGACCAGCAGATCTTAGGGGTCGTGTGAAAAGGCCCTTAATAAGTCAGGGCACTCTGAAAGTTCAGAGGCTTTAATCAGAGGCCATAAAGGGTTAATTTTACCACCAACATCAAGAATATCAGCTAGTGGTCTTTGAGCTTTTTACAACACCAAGATTAAAATGACAAGTGCATTATAGGCAGCTCCTTCAGGTTCTGTAGCATTCTAAACTGTAGCATTGGCTGAAATCCTGTTATGGACATCCCTGCCCAGATGCCTCATTGAATGCCAACTGTGGCTTGGTGCACCACCAGGAATCCAACTAGGGCTTCCTCAATTAACAGCAGTTTGCTGCAACAGGCTATGCCATTTCCCTTTTGTAACAGGATTTGGGGCCCAGTTTTAGTGTTGTAGATATGACCAGTGAGTTAATGAATTCAAGAGAAAGGTAATTCCAGAGAACGAACTGTAGACACAATGGCTTATGTGTTTTATCAGTGCTCAACGTGGCTTTAAAAGTCATGACATGGTCCCCAAAGAACCATGTATCCGGAAAGCTCCATGCTTGCTGTCTCTTTACAGTGTTTCAACAGGAACATTGCTAGCACAGGCTTCCAGAATGTGCCGCTGCCTTGCCCAAGAGAGCCTTCCCTTGCCATTGCTAGTGATAGCATTTACCAGAGCTGGAGTGTAGCCAGCCAGGTCCTGGGACATGGCCCATTCTTCCTGGTGAGAGTGATGCCATTAAATTCCACCCTTGCGCTGTGCTGCCCGAGGCAGGCACGCTGCCCTGCCAGGCCTGGGTGAAACCCCTCCCATAACAGCATATCTCTGTGGCTACATTGCAAGTTGCACAACAACTTCTGTTGAAAGCTGGTGATGTGTGGCTATATGACTTTCTCCCACTAAGATGGGGAGGCAGGTTAAAAGGGTTCTTCTAAGCAGGGAGAGTAGATCCTGTTTTGTAGCTGTGCCATGGAGCTGCCTAGTGGCTGCTGCCTAGTTTTCTGTGACACGTATACATTTAGTGTGTGTAACAGAGATGCCCCAGGTCAGTCTGTGGCGGTTGGCTGCCTCTCTGTCTTTGTTTTTTAAAGGCGTCGCTGCCAGAACAATCCCTGACGGATGGGTTGAGGCAGTGCTGGAACTGAATCTTCCATTCTAATGCCATCTTTAAAATGTTTAACCAGGATAACCACACAGAAGACATGGCACCCATTTCACTTGTATAGCAGCATCATATCATCAGTCCCAGTACAAGGTAATTGCTGTATACCATTCCCAGCATCATCATGCTCTTAGCAGTCAATTTACACAGGGACAGTCACTGTTCACCTGGTAAAGCAAAAAGAGGAAGACACTAAAGACTAAAACATTCGTAGTGGAACTGGCTTTTCGAAGCTTTACCAGATGGAAGAAAGATCATCCTTATTTGTTTGTTTGTTTGTTTGACTTTTATACCACTTCTGCTGACCTGGAGGCCACTCTGGGTAGTTTACAAAATGTAAATGTAAATAATACAATATATAGTAGAATAATAAACATAATAAAACCTCTATTAAATAAGCAATTAAGAAGCAATGCTATATTAAAATAATACAATGGTAAGACAAGAAGCAAGATGAAAACAGAGGCAGAGTTAGGTTATCAAAGACATGTAAAGCAAAACATCAACAATAAGCAGGTAGAAGTAATATACAAAAAGAGGCTGTGGTAATTATGTGAATTTCAGGGAAAGTAATTTCTGTTTGTTTGTTTTTTTCATTTATTTTAACCTCTGCTTTTGTTCCCTTTCTATATTGGGGGGGGGGAATGGTATGGCCTGCAGAATCCGTGTTCCTTGGGTTTTGATCTACAATCAAACATGACCCTAGATCACTCTTTGCCAAAATAGGGTGAGAGGGGGTCTACTTCTGGAAGCCCCCTGGAATTGTTACCATCCATTAACAAGCTGGAGCCCCACCAGTATGGGTTTACAAAATTGCAATCGAATTCTATCTTTTAAAAGTGACTTTCCAAACTCTTGTACGGAAGCCCAAACTGTGGGCAAGCAATGCAATCAGCTTGTTGAAACAGAATTCCCTACTCTTTCCTATGGGGAATAATGGTGTCGTGATATTTAGAGGGCTCCTGCCGCTGCCCCCCCCCCGGTGTTGAGTGGACTGATGTCCACTGACAGAAATCTCCAAGGAATGTGCAATTATTGGCTCTGTGTACAGAGCCAGGTCTCCTCTCTCTGACCATACCCTTGAGTGTCAGCAATATAGTAGATCACCCAACTAACTGTCATTTCTAATAATTACTTTGCTACTATGTTCCAAACCTCAGATATATTAAGCCATCCAGCTTCCCACGGAAAGCAGACTTTCATTTAAGGAGGTGTTACCGCTGGTTAGCACAGTCTTCAAGCCAGTTTAACAAAGATGAAGCAATATTACTCGAAATGTTTGAACGAACCTTGCTACACTGAAAGTTGTGCCATCTAAGCAATTTCCTTCTTTTCACATAATCTGTGGGCTTCAAAGTTCAGGCCTTTTCCTTGAAAGCAGATTTATTCAGCTTTATCGACTGATGATAAAAAGGGTTCCTCTGGGCAACCCCTCACAGGCAGTCAATTTGTTCTCCCCACCAGCACCATGTGAGAACGGCCATACTATTCTGGACCCTCAGCACTTCTGAGACCAGGAGAGGCGGCTAGGACAATGCTGTTGTGCTTTGTCTAAGGAGAGGGAAAAAGAAAATGCACATTTTCCAAAGTGAAAAACAAACACCACAGTGCCTGTACACATGTCATCATGAGACTAAGATGCTCAGAATCCCCCGGCTAATATGGCTGTTGGGGATTCTGAATGCTATAGTCCAAAAATAATTCTTCAAAGTTCTGTAGTAGCTAACCTGAAGCCAAAACAAATTGCTTCAAACAATACACTTTGGAATGGAGAGTCAAACATGAAGCCTCTCTTCAGAGCATGGTTATTCAGAGGTAAGTACAGTAATTCCTTGGTTTATGAGCATAATTCATTCCAGAAACATGCTTGTAAACCAAAATAAATTTCCCCATAAGAAATAATAGCAACTCAGATGATTCATTTTGGGGTCACATAGACCACATACTGCACACAGAAAATGCCAAAACTCACAACAGAAGTTGGCTAGAAGTCCATGTCCACAACATGGTTTAGGTACCCAGCTGCGGAATCTGTTCTGCTTGGGACTAACAACAGGATTTCATTCTGTATTTTTAATGTGACATTAATAAAGTGTAATTTGTAGCCATATACACATTTGACTAGCTGTCCCATGACTAGAAATGGTTTGAAAAAATAAGAATGTTGAAAACAAATTCAAGAAAAATATAAAGAAAAATAAAACCCTAACCTAAAACTCCCCTTTGAAAACATACCTGGCTGGTGCAAGGGAGACCTGTATTCCTCTCGTCTCCTTCTGCTTTGGAGGCTGTCTGAGACGGAATGTTCCAGACAATCACCCACAATCCAGCAGGGGGAGGGAGGGAGAGCCACCATTGGCTCATTTGTGATCATGTGACCTGCTAACAGTACTGGTACTGCAAGACATTGCCTGTTGATCAAGGCAAAAATTAGAAGAAATGTTTGCTTTTCTTGCAAAATCCTCTTAAATCAAGTTACTGTACACTTAAACCAAGGTACAGTATTACTGTAACAAATTTGGAGGGAGCTGCAGAAAGGGCTTGAGAGGAGACTAGCTAGATGCTTGTACCGTACTTGACTTGGGAACCTACAAGAAAGGCCAGGACAATGCCTAACACCCTTAACAAGCAAATGAATAGACTCAGCAGAGTCTCCTACAAGACATGGCTTCCCAGTTGGACAGGTACTCTGCGGTTTGGCAAGGCCTGATACCTTCATAGCCACAAGGGGTGCTTCACCACAAACAAAGCTTTACAAGGGCAATTCAGTACGACGGGTGTAACGGGGGACTAGGTGATTCAGTCAGAAAGTGGAAGTAAATGTGGTACTGGAAATATAGATTACACATCCAGACAAGAAAGGGAGAGTGTTAGGAGAAATTATGAGGCAGGCAGGAGAATCAAAACATTTGGACAGTTTGGGAACTGCAAAAGGCTGTTCATATAGGATTCTGTGATGAAGGAACATCTTTAGTTCTTCACTCAAAGGTAGTTACAGACATCGAAACCAAGAAGAAGAAGAAATGTCCCATGGCTGCAAGCTGAGCTTAGCCTATCCTAAGAGCAAAGATGGACCTGGGGAAAATGAAAGGGAACTTCAGGAAGGTAGCTGGCTGCTTGACTTGAGTTAAAGTGAGCCAACAGTGACTGACCATTAAAAAGGCCCTGCATCTGGGAAACAAGAACAGATACACTGAACAAAACCATATTGTTAAGAATGTCCCCCTGAGGTCCTTTATTTCTTGATAGATTTTAGCCCCTCCTACGGCTATCAAGGGCTCTGTCATTCCAACCGTCATTGCTTCTTGTTCATCCTACTTTATTCACAACAAAAATGGATGGCCAAGGGACTAGGGCAGTATTGGCGAACCTATGTCACGGGTGCCAAAGGTGGCAGGCACTCAGAGCCCTTTCTGTAGGCACCCAACATCGGCCCTTCACAGCCACCTAAATTCAGGTCAAATTGCAGTATTGACACTTTGTGAAAAATTTGACAGTTTTGAATCGCAGTTTGGGCACTCAAGACTCTAAAAGGTTCACCATTACTGAACTAGGGTGGTGCCAACCCAAAATATGGAATAAAGACAGAATAGACAAAACCCTCTGTTATCTTAGTATGTACTGTAGTTTTTTTTAAAAAAAAACACAGTTAAATTCCTTTCTTGGTGTGACTTGTCTGATTTCAATTAATCTTCATGAAGTTAATTGGTTTGCAATTGTGATTTGACTGCATATTTTGTAACCAAAGGATGGGTCCTCGACTTCTTTCCCCGAAGTTGAAAACAGGCAAAGTAAACCAGTCATGACTTGAGACTTTTAGCAGGTAGGAGCCTTTCCTGGAAGAACACCATTCAGACTCTGGAGTCCTCACTTGCTCAACATCACGAGTTAGATTTAAGGATTAGCAACATGTAAAGAAGCAATGTGTTCTGGCTCATCCCATCATTGAAGTGGATGTGTTCTCCACCATCAAGGATTCCCTTGCAGTACCGGGTATGTTCTTGTCCTGTCCCCCTCTAATGGTTCTCAAACCCTTGTTCCCTATCCAGAGACACCTTTTGCAGACCTTCAGTCAAAGGAGCTCCTGTGTTTTGTGATTCCTCCTTGCCATTCACACTGTGTACCCACTGCTCCTGAGCAGAGAATCTAACAATCTAAGGACAACTTGCACTTGTCATTATAGTGGTCTGTGTTTTTGCATTGTACACGGAACAAGAAAAAAAGATACCCTAATGCAGCAATATGTCTCCAATGCTAAGGGGTTTGGCTCCTTCTGTAGCTCAGTAACCAGGGACCTGATGGTTTTGCCATGGGCACTGAGGACACAATTTCCAGGATTGCTCTCTTGTGTGTGTGTCCCACCCTTGGTGCCTCCACAAAAATTAATTCTACCAGTTCTGTGTTTTGAACACAGTACAATAAAATAGCTTAAGTGATTATTCTAGTGTAAAAAGAATAAAGGATTACTCTGACTAGGAGGGACTATATATCATTTTAGAAGTGTTGGCTGAAGATAATTTGCTTCCTAAAGTGGATGTCAGCTAGTGTTCTTGACCCCCCATTACCTCACACTTTAACAAGTCTTGTTCCATCACTCAAATGCCAATCCTTGTTCTTATCTATCTTCCGCTCAAGGTGCCAGACGAAACAGGTAACTTCACCTTATCAATAGCTAGCCCAGGACAATTTCAGCCTCAGGCAAAGGACTAATTAGTGCTGCTCCTTTTCAAATACAAAACTTGATTAGCAAGTGATACTTAGTTTAGTACTGGTTATGATACAGCACTGTCCTGAGGTAGGCAGAGTAGCTTGTGGATAATGGGTGGGTCTGTCACTGCCAACCCAGCTCCAATATCTGGATTCTGAGGCAGATGTTTCCTTTCATATAGCAAAGTCATTAGAAGGAAAGCCAATGGGATGTAACACATTGCCAGACCTGGGTTCAGGCAACCTGACTGAAACATGGAAACGCACTGGGAATGGCAACAGTAAGCCACTCCTTGAGCCCCAATTAAGGTTGGCCCCATAAATTGGAAGTAGCTTAATGGCACAGAACAGCAGGGTTCGCCGTGCGCAACAAAGTGTGCCAAGTACCTCAGACTGCAGGTTGTGTTTCCTGAAAATACTGTATAAGCAACCATCTCTAAGGAAGATACTACTGAAAATACTCCAGCAGCTTTCCTTACTTGTGCTATTTTTTTTCACTTGCAGGTTTGATTCCCCCCCATCTTGTTCTTCACAAGGTGCAGTCATCTAACCCCCATAATCCTCTGCACCAGGATTCTGTTTCCTACTCATGAATTTGCTACTTAAGACAGAAAAATAAATTCCAGTGTTAAAATCAAGTTTTTGTGTTTATTATTCCATATGTGCTTACTACAGATCTTACGCCTGTGCATTCAAAAAGAAATCCCGTGTTCCAAGTTCCAGCTAAGTGTACATGAAATTACTGCCAATCCATCAGAACATATATATGTTTTACTGTCAGAAGACTGAGAAAATTCACTTGAATTTATTCTCATTAATGTCTACCGGCTGTTGCAGTAACAAAACTTCTCAGCAGCAAAGGAAACAACAATTCTCAATAATATTTGGGGAACATAGGGTTGAACTGTAGGGCAATTGAGAAATCTACGAAAGTAATACACTAATGTGTTAATTTACAGCAGTAAAATCTTACAAGGTGTGTTACCGCATCATGACTAACCGATTTTATTTGGTACAGTATATGCTTCTGGGCTCCGGCCCACAACATCCGATGTTGCTGCACTTGAAAACGTGGCCTATACGGTCGTCCAAGGAAAGAGGCCAAGCGGGACTTGTGAGCTGCCCAGGGGCTTCTTGTTACCAAGGGATTCATTCAACGGACCTTTTGCATGAAACCGTTTGTGTTCCTTGAGCGCCAATTCAAAGGGCCCATCTGCTCAAGTGCAACCGTATTGATCAGCAATGTCCAGGGGGCTATTTTGAAAAGAGGACACCCCACCACCACCACCACCCAAATATCCGGGCGACCGCGGGGCAGCGGACCCGACAACGTGGAAACAATGGACTCTTCCGCCGCCGCTGCCTGGGCCGCCCACGTGCGCCACGCGGGACGGGTCCTCCGGCCTGGGGGGCGGGGCGGAAGGAAAGCCGTCTCGAGGCCCCGCGTGACTCTCGGCTTGGGGGTCGCCGATAGGTCTTCGCCTCTGTCAATAAAAGAGCACAAGGGCCCTTCAAACAAAGCACCTGGGCCAAACGGCCGCCCGCGCCCGGCCCTTAAAGGGGACGCGGCCAGCCCCGGCCCACCGTTTGTGACACGGGGGGGGGAGGGGGCTCTCTCGCCCTCATCCGCTGCGGGAGCACCCCCGCCCGGCCGGCCGGCCGCCCGCCCCCCGGCCAAGCCCCGCCGTCCCCTTGCCTGGCTGGCTGGCTGGAAGTGGCGTACGTGCAAAGCGGCGCTGGCGAGTGGCGGCGGAGGCTCCTCCCCTTGGGCTGAGGGAACATCCCGGGAGGAGGAGGGAGAGCGCGGGGCCACGACCGCCGGCGGGCGGGCGGCGACGGCAGGAGCGACCGCGGCGGCCGCTTTTCCCGCTGCCCGGAGGGAGGGAAGGGGCAGCCCCGGAAAGTCTCGCCGGGAGAGGCGCTCCCCTCTCGGCCACCGAGGCGGCTATGAGGGGGCGGCGGCGGCGGCGGCCAAAGAAGAAGGAGTGAACCCCCGAAGCGGCGGCAGGCGGGCGGGCGAGCGGGCGGGCAGGCAGGCAGGCAGGAGTCGGCGGCCCGTCCGGGGTGGGGGTTGGGGGGCGGGCGGATGCCATGAATTGAGCCGCTCGCCTCTTTCTCCCGCCGGAGTCCGCCGAGGATCCCGGGGCGACAGGGAACGAGGGACGCGGAGCCATGGCCAATGACAGCGGTGGGAGTGGCGCGGCTCCCAACGGCGGCGCCGGAGCCGGCCAAAGTGGCGGTGGCGGCAACAACGGTAGCGGCGGCAACGGCGGTAGCGGCGGCGGTAGCAGCAGCAACAACGCCAGCACCGCCGCCGCCTTGGCCTTGGCCGCCGCCAACAGCGAGCGGGACCGGCAGTACTGCGAGCTGTGCGGGAAGATGGAGAACCTGCTGCGTTGCGGGCGCTGCCGCAGCTCCTTCTACTGCAGCAAAGAGCACCAGCGCCAAGACTGGAAGAAGCACAAGCTCATCTGCCGGGGAAGCGGGAGCAGCGGCGCCGCCGCCGCAGGAGGAGGAGGCGCTGCCGCCGAGCGCCCGCACCCAGGCCACCGCCACGGCCGCCCGGCCGCCGCCGCCGCCGCCGCAGGAGGAGGAGGAGGAGGAGGGGACGGGAGAGAAGCCGAGGCCGCCGCCGCCGCCAAGAAGGCCACCTCGTTGCCCGCCAAGGCCCAAGCCCAGGCCGCCCTCAACTCGGAGGCGGCGGCGGCGGCCGTCGCGAATAACCACGTTGCCCCAGGGGCGCCCGAGGCCCGCGAGCAGGAAGGGGCGGAGGAGGAGGCCAAGGCCAAAGCCAAGGCGGCGGCCGCTCCAGTCCGGGAGGCGGGGCTCCTCTACCGGGACAAATCCAACTTGACGGGCGAGGAAGCGTCCTTGCGGCCCAACGGGCAGATGAAGTCTCGGGTGCCTCAGCGGCTGGCCCTCGAGTACATCGTGCCCTGCATGAACAAGCATGGCATCTGCGTGGTGGACGAGTTTCTGGGCAAGGAGCTGGGCGGGCAGATCGAGCAGGAGGTGCGCGCTTTGCACCACACGGGACGCTTCACCGACGGTCAGCTGGTCAGCCAGAAGAGCGACTCCTCCCGGGACATCCGCGGCGACAAGATCACCTGGGTGGAAGGCAAGGAGCCCGGCTGCAAGACCATCGGGAAGCTCATGAACAGTATGGACGATCTCATTCGCCACTGCAATGGCAAGCTGGGCAACTACAAAATCAACGGCAGGACGAAAGTGAGTGGCCCCTTTTCTCTCTCCCCCCCCCCTCGCGCCTCCACTTTAATGGGCAGCGCCTCTGCCCGCGGAAGGTTGACGCGGGTTTTTCAACTGGCCCTTTTGGAGGCGTCGGTGCGGCCCCTTCCCCTTTCCTACTTCGATTTCCCCCAAAGAAACTTATGGTCAGGGACGATCTTTCAGGGCAGTTTCAAAGTCAAGATTCAGAAATTGAAAGGGAGGGGAATTTGGAGAAAGCTGAAATGACTGATCGGACTCTTTAAGCTTCTGTTAGTATACAGTACAGTATATTTATTTGAGACCTAGCTTCATAGTGAGCATTCTGCATGACAAGTAGCGGTATTGACTTTAACAGTTCCAAACCTAAACTGAAGGGGCCACACTTTCAGTTCAGACTATTAGTCACATGATATTTTTAAGCCCACCCCCACCCCCAGGAATATTGAGAAGCCAAGCAAGCTTGCTGAAATCAATAGCTGTTCTGTCAGTTTTGTCATGAATCTAATTAATCCTGTGGTTGTGCTAACACAGGTTTGACTGCAGCATTAACTGAAATGATATCCCAGTAAGTTAATGTTCCAGTGTATAATCAGATGAAAAAGGCAAAATTGTAAAGTTAGGAAAACAGGGGAGTAGGATCTTGGTTGCTCTCTTGTCAGTGCACCATTCACTGCTATGGCTTGCAGTCTTTGAAAATTTTGAAGGGAGCCCTGATAATGAGCCTGTATTAATATTTACATTTGTTTGGTAATTTCCGTTTTGGTCTTGACAGCAATGGAAGTGAGTTATTTTTACTATTTCCTTTTATTTTTTATTACTATCAGCTTAACTGATAGTAATATAAAGTCGAGTCCAGAAAAGTCATAAAAATATGGTCTTGGGCAACCAGAGATTTTGTGGCACTTTTCAGAATAGTAGTTTTTATTGTGCTACACAGCTCTTTCTGTTACAATGTGTGGTGTATAATCATTGAAATAATTTCAGAGAGTTGTGGGATTTTATGATCTACTGCACATAAGATGAAACATGTCAATATATACATAAATTCAGATCATCAGAATGTCAATACTGAGCATGTGTGTTTTCTCTCTCTTACACACATGTGCACACATGCACACCTTGGCTATTGTTCACAAACTAGAGCAGTGTTTATAGAAGTACATTATATGTTCCATATTACAAGTGCTGATGCCTGAAATGGTTGCACAAGTATGTCAAGTTTTTTTTTTTTAGTGCTTTGTAAACAATGTATTTTAATATAAACTACTTAAAACTGAAATTGTTCATCATTAATTTTATTTGGGGTTTATGTTTGCAAGCCACTCCAGTATTTCTGCAAAAAAAACCTTCATGGAATGGGGTCACAAACAGTCGGTCACGACTGTAACAACACAACGTTTGTTCATATAATCTTAGCATGTACAAACAGTTCTTAATGCTGTCAGCAACACCATCATTTTAATATTATTCTGTGATTATCACATAAATCATCTGTACTACAAGTGTGCACTTGAGTGCATGCTAATTTGTTAGCCAACCCATTACAAAATGATCTGTATACTATATAATAGCTGAATTTCTCATCAGCATATTTAGGGATGTACAGTATCTATCTGATACTGTTTTATACTTGTCTCACTCACATGTAACCACAATGCTAAAATAATTTTTTAATGAGGATTAATGTTAAGAATCTAGTGCAGTATAGTATATGATAGTTTGTGATCTTAATAGGGTGCAAGAACTTTTTTCTTGTTGGCAGTGACAAGGAATTACAGCAGTGGTTCTCAACCTTCCTAATGCCAAGACCCTTTAATACAGTGCCTCATGTTGTGGTGACCCCTTACCCTGCTTGGAAGAGGCCACAAGCTCCCTTTGGCAGGGCACTGCCACAGGTGCCATGGAACTTCCCTCTATACCAGTGTTTTTCAACCTTTTTGGGCAAAGGCACACTTGTTTCATGAAAAAAATCACGAGGCACACCACCATTAGAAAATGTTAAAAAAATTAACTCTCTGCGCATTTTGGTGACTCGAGTCGTGATGTCTTCTTCTCTCTGCTGCTGCGCACAACTGTGCTCGGGCGGGAAGGAAGTCGGAAGATGATGTCCTACTGTGATAGGTCCAGGCCGGAGTCTTGACCAATCAGAGCCCGGACATCAGAAAAGTGGAGGGTGTCCCCCTGAGGAGCGCCAATCGGTGCCCCTGCTGGCCGAGGGTGGGGTCAAAAACCCCACTCCTTCATACCCAGGACACAGTCCGGTGCCCGCCTAGTGGGTGAAAATTCGACATTTTTTAAAAAATATTTCAATTTTTTTTCAATTTTTCCAACGGCACACCAGGCAACATCTCGCGGCACCTAGTGTGCCACGGAACAGTGGTTGAAAAACACTGCTCTATACAGCCACCCTCAGCCAATCGCAGCCTCCGGTGCCATTGACTGACATCCACTCCAGCCTATTAAGCTGTAACTCTTCCCCCCTTTCTCCCTCTCGTTCTCCAGATCCAAGCCCTTTGTGCCTTTTTCTTCACTGGCTCATGGCAACCCCTGTGAAATGGTCTTTCAGCCCCCAAGGGGTCCTGACCCCCAGGTTGGGAACCACTGAATTACAGGTTACTTAAACCAAGTTACTCTTAAACCAAGATATTACTGTACTTGGTAATCTTAGAGAAATTTACCAATCGTTTAAGTCCAAGTACCCAACTGAAAAGATAGGATTTTCAAAATTTGCTGAGTTAAGATCAAGGAACCTCATTATAGCAGGAGCAATGTGTGTGAGAGAGAGAGAACGTACCAGCTAACCCCACAGAAGATAACAAAAGTATCCAGCATTCTAGCCAAGGGGGAAAAAATTTCTTAATCATTACCACTGAGATACATCCTGAAATTCGAAGTGATTGGCTACAAGATATGTATGCTTAAGTGTGAATTTTTTGAAAGTTTTTTTAAAAAAATCTGTTTTTTTTTCCAAAAATTCAAAATTTATATTTATTTAAATATGTATTTTTTGCAAATATACAATTGCATCATGTTGTAAATCAAATGAAAGCCCTATTCATAAGCTTTAATATGACATCTGTCCCAGGTATGCAGCTATCCCAGGTATCTATTAAATGACATTTGAAGTTATGGTGGGTAGTGAATTTTGGCTTTTTTTTGTTTTTGTTTTTTTGTTTTTTGCAATTTTGAAAATGCAACATCTCAGAAATGGGTGAACAAAAAAATCTGAATTTTTTTTAAACATCTCATGGTAAGGTACAAATGTACCAAAATGAACCAAATCCATGACATCAAGTTTTCATACAATGGTTGTTTTGACATGGAATGACCCTATATTTCATATGTAAATACAGTATGTGAGGGCAGAAACATAGCTGGACATGAGGAGAACTGAACATCCTAGCCATGACGGCTTCAACATTAGAAACAAGGGATTCTCTATCCCACTCATACTGATCTTGGAGCTGGGAAGGATCACCCTTGATGACTTGCTGTTCTTTGAATATATTTTTGAAATTATTGTGTTATGTTAGAGACAAGAGGAAGGAGGGTTTATTTTTTGGATTTTGTGTGTGTACTACTTTTCAGCAGGATATCCGTAGAGTCGCTTACAAATATCTCTTTAAAGGAGAATCTTGTGTTCTTACAGAATAGCTCTGTAAGTTTTCAGTTAAGTGGCTGTTTGGAAGAGTAGGGCTGGGAAAAGATTTTGGTTATTCCCATGATCTTTGGGTTTGGTATTTTCTTCCAAATTATGTAGAAAATTTTGTAAGGTGTATGATATACTTTTGTATGTGGTGGAGAAGGGTCACCTGCCTACAGAAATCTTATTTCAATTTACAGAAATTTATTTTCTCTTTTGGGGTATGAAAAGGCATTCTATGTTTCTAATGGTTTGGAGCCTAGGATAGCTGGCCTTGAAAACACTCACTGAATTAGGTGCTACTCAGCCTGGCTTATATTGTTTTCAATATAGTATCCCACTTAACAATCAATATGCCACTTCATTAGTATAAAACCTGCGTGGTTTTTGTCTGCTTCTGCTATCTGCTTAATAAGAAATCTTTGTAATTTTGTCCAGAAATGGGGGCAGTTTCAAGTAGCAGTTTCTGTATGTCCAAAAAGAAGGAGTTAGCCACTGTATGTGTCCTCATCTAAAGTCAGGAGCAAAGCCGTATTTTTACACATATTAGATTCTCAACCTAGTCTCGTCTTTTAAAAAGCAGAATTTCCCTTTCCCTTGTACAGTATATACTTTCATTCAAAAACTAGGGTGGGCAGTAAAGTTTTATCTGAATGTGTAACCTGTCACCTCAAACTGCCTCTACCAGTGTTACAACTTTCATTTGGGAACCTGGTCCATACTCTCTTTTTTGTGCAAATTCACATGCAGATGCCTGGACTTGATCCATACATGTTTTTCAGACATAAACATATGGAAGTACGTAGCTGTAGCCATTTTGGAGCTGCTAGATAAAAGTGCACTGATTGTATTGAATGTAAGATTGCTAGTGTGCAAAACTTTGAATTTATTTAACAGATCACCATGCTTTCTTTGAGGACATGCCAACAAGTTATGTTGGTGTTATTGGACAGAAACAAGAACAACTTATTTAAAATTTCAGGTTGCTGATTTTACTTATGTGTATAGGATGCAGTAAAATTTGAGTATGAGAAAATTGAAACAGAAAGCTTGCTCAATAAAATTTGTGTTTTGAGTCACATATTAGAGATACATATATAGAGATGTTTATTAGTGATCTTTATTTAAAAAGTCATACTCACATTTTAAGAGTCTGGCAAATAAATGCACAGATGTTGCTAGATCACCAGTCTATAGTATCATCTTAATTATTTGTAGTCTTTAAACAATAATGCACTAGCTAACCAGGTTGATCCATAGAGATTAGCAGTTTTTCTGAAATCCCAGTGTTTATAAAAGGATTGATGGCTATTAAAAGTTCTTTATAGTTAGATTTATTAATTAACACCATGTTGTCAGTTCTGATTTATAGCTACCGGCATTTCCTCAGCTTTTTCTAGAGTGGAGTACTCAGTGGTTTACAAATCAGTCTTTCTGTTAGCCCTCTGGGATGTCAGCATTTTATTGAGGCCATACAAGCTGAGCCTTTTCCTTAGTCATAATTAGGAATTGAACTCTGGGCTAATGTTCCAACCCACTCCATTTAGCTGTCCAACCAACCAGTTAGAATTGTGATCTTGGTTTTCTTCCTTAAAGCACTACATGGCTTGAAAACTGTCCTACAGGTTAAGCTGGCATAATTTCAAATGCCATTCTGTATTGTGTTCTATAAAACGTTAACCAATGTGTGTGCTGGTTGACTTTTTTAAATAAGGAGGAGTTTGAGATTACTACAGATAGGAAAGCACTGTATGGCTGAAATTATAGCTTATAGGTCTCAGATGCACCACAGAACACAGTAGGTAAGGTTATGAGGTGTGTGTTCACAGGTTATGAATACAGTATGTTACCAGTAGGCATTGAACTTCCGTATGTCTTGGACTTCTGTCCATTAGATCCTATACCTCCCCCCCTCTCTCTAAAAAATACTGGTCTCCTATCCCTTGCAGCTTCCACAGAACTTAGCCACTGCCACCCATTTCCTGTGTCTTCAGAGAAATAAAATTGCTGACAAGGCCTTCATTCCTTATCTTTGGAAAATTGAAAGCTCATGTGAGGACCTTGATTTCTTTGCAAATTATGAATTGTGGCTGGAGGAATTCCTAGTGAATTCTGGGGCTGAATTCAAAAGAAATATAAAAGCCCCATACCTGGTTATCAGCCTGAGTGTACCTATTTTCATCGTAATACTTCATTATAGTGCATTATGTACTTAGACTACATGTATTGGCACAGCCATGATTTGGGCTTTTTATAGAATTCCTGCTTTATTTTTCTTTAAGTGTATGTATGCAAGAGAGTGGTGCTGCCTAGATGCCCTAATAAGCACATCCGATCTCACCTGATTTCGGAAGCTAAGCAGGGTCGGCCCTGGTTAGTACTTGGATGGGCGACCACCAGGGACTACTAGGTGCTGTACGCACCTGGAGTAGGAACTGTCAAACCACTCCAGTATTCCTGCCAAGAAAACTCCATGGTCATGGGGTTACGAAGAGTCGGTCACAACAGTAACGATGCAACACACATGCAAGAGAGTGAGAGCAGGTAATACCACTTTGCAGATAGAATGAGAACACATTTCCAAAACCCTAGTTTGCTTTCAAGTTTTCAAAGTTCATTTCTCATTCAGGTTAAAGTTATTGTTGAAAATAGTAGTCATGAAACTGTAATTGACTCATATTGTTATTAATTTCCATATAAAAATGGAAGAATCTTATTTTCAAAGTATTCAACAGCTTGTATTCCTCAAGTAAAAATAAAATGTGATGGAGAGATGTTAGGGAAAACTAAAACCAGGCACTGATTCTTTGTTACACAAAGTGATTATGCAGGCACTTTGGGCCATGAGACTTACAAGAGCACAATGTTCATTTCTTGGCATTATATGTTATACATAAAGAAAACAGTATTGAATTACCTTGTGGGTATTTGAGTTCATTGTTGGCTTCTTTCTGTAAAAAAAAGGTGATGCAAGTCAGAAATAGAACCGAAGGAGTGTTGCTGTGCTAAGAACGAAGAATGTTGGCAGAGGATGCTGTTGTGTTTCCTGCTACCAGCATGCCTGACATAATCAAAAATGTTTTCTGAATTTTATAGCTATTGGATTGGGAAGGGTGGCTATGATTTGAAGAAAAATGATAATTACAGTCTCTCTGCTTTGTCAGCTGAAAGAATTTTTCTTTGTGTTTTAAAGCTTGAAACATCCTTCATCTATTGTAACCTTGGAGACCAGCCATGTGTACAGATGCAATGTTGTACAGCAAGCTGAAAATTGGCAGTTGATGACATTGGGGAAAATAGTTGAGGCTCTACTTTGGTAACCTTGGGCCTTTTCACACGACCCCTAAGATCCGCTGGCCACTTAAATTCGGACCAGAGATCTTAGGGGTTTGTCGCTGTTCCTGCGTTCCCACCCCCTCCGCACCCCTGGCTGCTGGCTGCGTGAGGGGAGGGAGAAAAAAAAGGAAGAAAAGAATGCCGCTCACCTCCGTTCTGCCGTCCCGGCACTGCATTCAGATCTCTTAAAGGGGCGGGGGGGCAAAAAAAGAACAAACAGAAGCAAGGAGAGCCGGGCAGTCACTACATTATATCCGCATCAGGAATTTTCACCTCCAGAGAGCAGGTACCTGAAAAGTGCGCTGGGACGCGCTTAGGTGGGCGTGGTCGCACTTAATTATCTGTAAACTCCGGAGCTGGTGGGGAAACAATTTTAAGCTCTGGAGCTGGGAGCCATTTGCGGCGGAGTTTAGGGGTCGTGTACAAAGGGCCCTTGTCTTTGAGTCTTTTAGCAGATTTATATGCTCCTTTAGAACACTGTCTTTTTTTTCCCCAAATGATGAATGTGGGGCTTAACCTAACTCACAGGAATGAATAAATCACAGGTTCAGACAAAAATTTTAACTTGTGACTTTAAAAAATTATGTAAACTAAAGATGCAATTAGGGTAGAAATAGTATTGTAAGGCTAGAACTCTTTTCTTTCCAAAGATTGTTGATTTGAAAATAGCTCAGATTTTGCAGATATTTTAAGTTTATGAAAATGTAGCATCCACAGAACGAACAGTCTAAGGTGCTTGCTTCCTTTCAAAATACTGTATGCATGTATTCTTTATCTGAATGAAGGTACAATTCTGATGCCGTAAAGTGGTAAATCTTAATAGTAGCAGTAGCAGTAGCAGTAGTAGAGTCACCCAGAAACAACTTGAAAAAAATTACCCAATATCAGGATCTGAAAATTGAACTTCAGAGATTCTGGTATAAACCGGTACAGGTGGTCCCAGTGGTAATCGGCACGCTGGGTGCAGTGCCTAAAGAGCTAAGCAAGTATTTAGAAGAAATTGGAGTTGACAAAGTCACCATCAGTCAGCTGCAGAAAGCCACCTTACTGGGATGTGCACACATAATTTGCTGATACATCACATAGACCCAAACGCTTGGGAAGCATTCGACTAGTGATTTGTAATACAAAATCCAGCGTAGTTAGCTGTGATGATGATGATGATGATGATGATGATGATGATGATGATGATGATGATGATGATGATGATAAATACCTTTATTTTCAAAGTACAACATGTGTACAATGAAATTGGCTGACACCCTTCCCACCTCCAACACTGTCCCACTAAGAACATTCAGTCTTCTTATACCCTGTGTACTTGTCACACAACACACCGGCCCACAAGTCTATCATGCTATAATTGTCTTAAAATTATTTTCCATTCAACAGCCTGACAGCCCACGGGTAAAAACTATTCTTTAGCCTGTTGGTGTGGCTGGCTATACACCTATATCTCCTGCCCGATGGTAGGAGAGTAAAAAAGTGCTGACTGGGATGTGAATCATCCCTGAGAATTTTCCTCACTCTCCCGAGGCAACGATCCCTAGCAATGTTGTCCAATGCACTCAAGGGACAACCCGTGGTGTTTTGTGTTGTGCTTACAACCCTCTGTAGAGTTTTTCTGTCCGTGTCTGTCAAAGCCAGCATATTTTATTTATTTATTTATTTATTTATTTATTTATTTATTTATTTATTTATTTATTTATAATATTTTACTCCACCTTTCTCCTTGGAAAAGGACCCAAGGTGGCTGATAATAATACCAAACTGTAATAATAATCCAGTGAACCCAGACTTTTTGCAAGAATACCTTTGCCAGATGCATGAAGTATACACCCAAATAAAAGTATATACCCAATAAAATGAAATGGGCTCTCTGCATGAAACTTCTTTTTCCTTCTGTGGAGTTACTTTCAGACAAGCATATATAGAGTTGCACGTTCAGTGGTCATTGGCTATGACTTAAAGAATGTTTAACGTTGTGCATCATTGGTGTTAAATACTTTTATGCATAGAAGTTTTGTATGAAATAGATGTATATCGAAGATGACAGAGGGACATATCCCATTGAGAACTCTGAATATGCCAGATGATTTGGGCAAATATGTTTATGAAATTGCTAAGTTAGGTTCTTCTGAAAACTTCAGGTCTCTTAATTGTGTATTTGAAAAGGCATGTAAAAGCAGCACAAAATTAGTAGCAAACATAATAATTCTAGGTAAATATATTGATTGTAGAGGGGCGTAGTTGCTTAGCCGGCTGGAGTACTGAAATTGTTGGCTGCAAAGTTGGCAGCTCAGCGGTTCAAATCGCAGGTGCCACACGGTGGAGTGAGCTCCCGTTGTTAACCCCAGCTCCTACCAACCTAACAGTTCGAAAACATATAAATGTAAGTAGATAAATAGGTACCACAATTTTAAAAAGGGAAAGTAAAACAGTCTTGCGTGCGTACAAATGTGTTTGGCCATGCCGGTCACATGGCTTCCGATTTGCACAACACTGGCTCTTTGGCTCAGAAACGGAGATGTGCGCCGCCCCTAGAGTCAGACTTGACTAGCGTGCATGTGTGGGAAAAACCTTAACCTTTTTATATTGATAGTAAGTTGTATCCATGGAAACACAGAATCTGGCTGATCTGTACTGGAGATGCAATTTAGTTTAAGTGTAGTGAGTTTTGAGGAAGAGTTATTTCATTATGAAAGGAATAAAGTGGTTATAATCTAGGGAGTTACCCTATTTAGTGTAAGAAAAATTGAAACATTCAGCCCATTCTTAGCTGGCAAATAAAAGTCCCTTCTATGATTCTTAGCAACCCAGCACACATTCAAACCCCTGAGAATTGCAGTGGAGATACTTTATTTGATGGCTAGTAATGGCCTGAAAAGTTAATCAGTTTTCACACATTAAGTAACAGGATTTCTGGCTTTATGTAGTAATCAGGAAGATTTATATTTAATATGTTTAAAATAACCACAATTTATTGGTTATTAATGTATCTTACCTAATGACTTCCTTATGTGCAGGTGTTATTAAACTTGAGTAGAAAAATAACTTCTATTAAGATAAAGCTATTCTCATTTAGAAAGTTCTGTTTCATGAATTAGAACTAGATTGCACCATACACTTTCAGTGCATGCAGAGATTTTACATATCTTGATTATGTGGCCTGACCTGAACAGCTGTAGATTTTGGTTTGGTTTGGTTTGGTTTTAGCTCTGTTTTGTTTTTTGTTTTTTGTTATGCCCAGCATTAATTTTAACACTTCAGAGTATTTCTAGAAAATTAAATAATATTGAGAACCTGAATGTTGTTGCATTTATTTTATTTTATTTTTAGCTAGCTGGGAGCCTACTGGCCACATATAAAACCCAGCACACATAAAATAGAAAAGAGGAAAAGTATTACTGTCTTGATTTTTCAGTGTTGGATTAAATTCAGGACATTGTGTTCCCAGTTTTCCAATACAATAGTTCATAGAAGAGCTTAATTAACTTACCCTGTTTCTAGAGTTGTCAGCAAAAGAGCTGAAATTAATAAAGAATGCTTTTTCCAATATATTCTTTTAAAGATCACATCTAGATACTCTATTTGTTTTCATTGGCTAACATGGCGTATTTTGATTAATCAAAGTATTTGAGTATCATATGTTAAGGCATTCACTTAAATTATTGGGGCACATACAAGGGAGGAAATAAGAAGGAAAGAAATGGGGAAATGGAGAAGACCATGCAAGTTTAGTAACTTGTTGGAAGAGGGAGCATTGTGGTGAAGTGGTTAAACAGTACTGCAGCCAAAGACTGCTGGTGACTCAGGTTTGAACCCAGGGTCATGTATGACTTGAGATTCACTCAACCTTCTGAGGTCTGTAAGTGGAGTACCCAATTTGCTGGAAGGGGGCAGGGTGTACCCTACATAATTAATTATAAATTTGCCCAGAGAGTGCTTTGAGTGCTATGGGGCAGTATGTAAGCAGCATACTTTGCTTTGCTTTAAATTGTGTGACTTTAACACAAATTGCATTAAATTAAGAACTCTCCATAGACATTGTCTATTGCATAATGTATTGAGCAGCTCTATGTGCAACAGATAATATCTACAGAGATGTTTTAAACATGTATGTGGAACTCCCTACCACAAGATATGGTGATGGCATCTAGCCTGGATGCTGCCAAAAGGGGATTGGACAGATTCCTGAAGGAAAAGTCCATCACAGGGTTAAAAACCATGATGGAGATGTGTGATCTCCAGGCTTAAAACCAGAGTACTTCAAGGACCAGATGCAGGGGAGTGGTATCAAGATATCTAGTCTTGTGCACTCCTAGACAGATTTGGTGGGGCCACTGTGAGATACAGGAAGGTGGACTAGATGGGCCTTTGGCCTGATCCAGCAGGGCTCTTCTTCTTATGTTCTCATGTAAATTATGGCAGTTTTCCACTAAAAGTAACACAATCTCCTTGACTTCCCATCAGGAGTTCTGCTTTCGTTTGCTACTTTTACTGCTTTATCTACACGTGTTCAAGTGAGTTCAGTCTTGTTTTCCTGACTAAAGTTTTCCCCCTTTAGTTCTACAGCAGTTTTATCTTGTGCCCTGTGGTTTCTTTATAAACCATTAAAGGTTAGCTATCATTAGAGAGAACTTCAGAAGCATGAAGACAAATATTTAAACTCCGACGATTTTTATTGAAGGTTAGTTCTTTTTTTCTCTGTAGGTCACTAATGTACCTAATCAAATCTATTTCATTTGTGAACTGGTTGAGTTGTGAAAACCACATTAATTTAAGTAATGATATTTCATAAAAATGAATTTTGTTACACAACATTCAGATTGGTTTCCTGGTTGGAATTCAGATACTTTAGTTTTGTTAGTTTCACAAGCATTTGTATTGCTTTATTTGCAGTTAACTATGTAGTTGGCTCTTTTAGCTCTGCACTGCTAAATAATTACTCTGCTTGCTCAGTTTTTGACAGGAAAAGGCCTTGTAGCAGGGAAGGAAACCTGCTTATTTTGACATAAAAGGGGTGTGGTATCAGATGTGAATATTAAAGGAAGTACCGTACAGTGCTTTTATTATATGTAGTATCTGGAAGTTGAGTCATGGCAACTGGACTTCTTTTTTGAGAGAGATAGAAATGTTTCACTGCTCATCCAAACAGCTTATAATCCATCTTATTATAAGATGGAGGACCCACACTAGCTTTATTCAGACTGATGAAGCTGTTTGGATGATCAGTGAAACATTTCTATCTCTCTCAAAAAAGAAGTCCAGTTGCCATGACTCAGCTTCCAGATGAACTCACCTGGATGACTGAGAATCTTCACAGATATATATGTAGTACTTACATAATAATGCAAATTAAAATGTTGTAATTTTAACGCCAATTCAAAATTGTATGTGTGGAAAAGCTTCTGAGATACCAGAGTTTCTTCTGTGTACTTTTATGCTGTTGTATTTCAGACATTGAAAAAACAAGCTACTTCTGTCACATTAGGATTATATAAACATTATAAATGGCTTCCAACCTCATAATAAACACTAATTTCTCATGACTGGAATAAACTACAGTACAGTGACATTTTGGCTTGAGTGCCCACTTGTCATGCTTCTCTGGTATAGCTGTGAAAGGCATATATAAATCATTAACTTCTGTTTCTTATTAACTATAGCTTATTGTTTCATTCAAACCCCAAAACAGGAATATAACATCTTGTAGCAGACTTGTATGAACAAACTATGATCAGCCTCGTGGCGCAGTGGTTAAATGCCTGTACTGCAGGTAAAACTGTGCTCGTGACCTGGGTTCAATCCCTGGTAGCAGGCTCAAGGTTCACTCAGCCTTCCATCCTTCCGAGGTCGGTAAAATGAGTACCCAGCTTGCTGGGGGGGGGGGCAATGTGTAGCCTGCACACTGTAATTAAAATTGTAAACCGCCCAGAGACGACTTGTAGTGGTATGGGGCGGTATATAAGCAGAACACTTTGCTTTGCTATGATTTATATTAACCATGTTTAGATTGGATAGAATGCTTATCTGCAAATGTGAACAATAATTTTTCCTTATTTATTTTACCATGGATGATTGTGGTTAAAATTCAGGTTTTTCCATTTGTATTATAGTGACCAAAGTATTGTACCTTCCAGACTCTTATTACACAATTTCTTATACTGTTTTTGCTTTTATGTTAATTTGTTGGTCACCCCCTAAATCCACTAATAGCATGTTGCAATAAGTCTACAATTCAAATTCTTGTTTTTTTAAAAATAGTGGTCCTTTGGTCAGATGGTGCGGTATAAAAATCAAATAAATAAATAAATAAATAAATAAATAAATAAATAAATAAATAAATAAATAATAAATAAATAAATAAATAAAGTTTAGTACAAAAGTCCATATAGTATAGTAGAATTGAAAATACATAATATCATTCTGTGTGCATTCTTGAGACCAATTTTATAGCTTATTACATTGTGAGAACGAAGAGGGGGACATGCCAAATCTACCTGTCAACACCAGCAGGCCATGTCATATCTCCGTACCAACATGCAGCTCACCAGTGGAATGGAGATGTGCTGATGAGGAGCTGTTGGATGATAAAAGGAAAGGGAGAGAAATGGGGAGAGCAAAGGAGCCCCTAGTGCAGGCATGTCCAAAGTCAGGCCCATGGGCCAAATGTGGCCCATTTTCAAATTTTGAGTGGCCCGTGACTACTTCTCCCCACCGGCTTAGCCTGTCACACATCCCCATCAGCTGGCCCCTCCCCATACCGGATGGAGGTATCAGCTTGCACTTTTACGTTTTGTCTGCCCTCCCTGCCTCTCTCCACCACCACCCCAGCCACCTGCCCAGCCAACCTGCCGCCGGCTCCGTTGCTGCAGCGTCCTCCCTGCCTCCTTCCATGTTATAGAGACTTGTCCAAAGTCCGGCCTGGGGGTCAAATGTGGCTGAATGGTCGGCTCCCACACATTTTCACCTCACCCAATCTGGCCCTCCTTGCAAAAAGTTTGAACACGCCTGCCCTAGTGGAAAAGGGAGAAAGAGGGACAAGTGGAAGATCATTGACAGGAGGCACAAGAAGAGCTGGGGTGGGTCGAGGTAAGGAACAAGATGGAGATAGAGCTTTGTGACTGCTGGGAACTAGAGAAGGAGAACCCTTGGACAGGGAGAGATTGTCCAGCTGTGTGCCCCCCAAGAAGAGGCTGAAATATTCCAGCAATCCCAAACCACCAAGAAACCTTCCTTTGTGGGAGAATGGGAGCATTAAGAGGAATGTCAGAAGAACCAAAATGAGCCAGGAAACAAGACAAGCTCTATTCCAAAGATCAGGAATACTAGAGTGTTCACCCCCAAGGCCTGGAGAGACCCAACACTCCACAACCATTGCCATGACATATACCTCTAAGTGTGGAACAAAAAAGAATACTGGGAGAGAAAGCTCAGTTGGGCCATATAGCATCTCTACTGTGGGACTCCCTGCCTTGCTCACCACATTGTAAGTATTAGGAGACCATGGCCTGACACTTTCCCCAAGTCACATAGGATAGGGTGATAAGGGCACCCATTAGTCACTAGTAAATATATCCCCATTATAACCAAGTTGGATAAACCCCACAGCTCACTGTCTGCCTATGGAACATCTAAGGGGTGGTAGCTTGGTGGGACATATAACCCCAAACTTATTGAGAACTTGCAGATAGTAGTTTAAAGTTTTGAAAATTCATTAGGCAATGTATTAAAGCAAGTGGTCTGGCTTGAAATATGTTTGTTTTTAGGAACAGTCTAGAATCACAGAATTGTGGGTTGCTAGTGTAATTAGTTCATTCTCTTGCTACAGAATAAAGACTTCACATTTCCCCCTAAAATGTAAAGCATAAGGAAGAGAAGACATATGACAGGTATGGCAAATCTCTTAAGAGACCAAGTGCCCAAATTGCTATTCAAAACCCACTTATTTTTTCGCAAAGTGCCAATGTGTCCTTTTCCAAGGAGAAAGGCGGGGTAAAAATACTCTAAAATAAATAAATAAATAAGTACGGCAAGTTAACCAGAATACAGTGGTACCCCGGTTACAAATGCTTCAGGAAAGCGAGGATCATTGAACAAACTTTTGAATTTCTCGCAGGCACTGCACCCTCACCATGGCTGCAGGAAATTCAAAAACCTGCTCTTCGATCCTTGCTTTCAGATCTTCTGAAGGGATGGAAAATCCTCTGGAGTAGACTTTCAAGTGGGTGAAGAAGGCTTCAGAAGGGCGAGAAGGAAAAAGACTGTTCACACCTATGTCTAGGAGCTACATGAAGTTGAATTCAGACCATTGTTTTTATTTATTTCCATTATTTTACTGTTGTGCTGTTGTTTTTATAGCTTGGTGACCTAAAATTAATTTTAAATAAATAAAGGAATCTGGCAAACAAGGATGGAATGGTTTGCCCTTTCTACTTATTGCTGACTTGTTAAATGACTTGAGAATTAGATTTTGACTTCTGTCGAGTTTCCCATACTGGAAATAATATCTGAAAAGAAAAGATGTAAGTTCAAATTGGTGCTTGGTAGACAAGACATTTTAGTACTGTAAAATAAAAGCCATGTATGTGTTAAAATATGTTTCAAACACAGTAGTAATATTCTCTGGGGCAGTGATCTAAAAAACCTTTCCTTACTGAGATGTACAGTATTTCTTCTCCTGCCATACTCTTAAATGATCTTTCTAGATGGAAGTACTGTATGTTTCTGTTGCAGGATGCTACCTTTTCACTCAAGAAATAACAAGTTATTTAATATTTGATCAATTCTTTATACCTGACAGAGAAAAATAATGATAGAAGAACATTAGCACTGAAATAAAAGTTAGTTACTGTAGTGCTAGGTTTAGCAAGAAGTCCTGAGCTCTTTTTCCATGTGCATCATTCAAACATAATATTGAAATGTGGATAAAATCCACTTGTATCAATCTGCCATCAAAGCAGGTTTCTATCAGCACACATATATACCAGTTTGTTTTTGGGAACCCTCCAGAGCGGATATTGGGGTGCTATATTATGGATCTGTTACAGAAATCTGTCTGTGCAGTGCTGTAGGTAACTTTGTGCTGCTTCTGCTTCTGTCTTTGTTCTGTCCCAAACTCTTCAGACAGGTACGTTTGTCTTTTTCTTGTGTCAAAGGTGGTGTTGTATAAATTAATACTCCACTCAGCAGTCAATGCTGAAAGTACAGTAATGGCTTACTATTGCAAGATTTGTTCGGATAGAACTGTCTGAACGTTGTGTTAATGCACTGAAAATTGCATAATTTTAGATTATAGACCTAGAAAGAATCCCATAAGGCACATCTTTAATATTTTTATGAAATTTTCACAAATCATTTATTTTATTGGATGTTTGCTAAAGGCTTTTAATCAGATTGAACGTCACATTGCTGTTTGCTGTTTTATTAAGTAGATTAACCATTATAAAATAAATTCTGGATTTCATGTCAACAAATTCATAGTTATATAAGCTTGAGATTCTTCCTTTTTAATATGAGTACTAAAAAGAAATGGACCAAATTAAGATAATTGAGAGTTTAGAAACCTACACTCAGATGGAAGGAAAACTCACTTTTTCTTCATGTGCTTTTTTTAAATTGCAGGCAATGGTGGCTTGCTATCCAGGCAATGGAACAGGATATGTTCGTCATGTTGATAATCCAAATGGAGACGGAAGATGTGTCACGTGTATATATTATCTTAATAAAGACTGGGATGCCAAGGTACTTTTGTTTTCCAGATGGTATTGCATGCTTGAATAAGCAGAGGTTTAGTTCTGAATTGATTTGAATGTGTTTATACTTAGTCACCTAAGAATAATATACTCCATTCTTGTCATGCCTCTTAAAGGTAATATTTTAAGAATGTTGATGTCATTGGGACTTGTTGCAAATCCTAAGTGTCAGAGTGTCTCATGTTTGGAAATTGTAAGCCCCACCAGCCCTGCTCAGGTCTTTAGACCCTCTTCCAATTCCAGATCCATGTACTTGACACATGTTTCAAGCACAATGAGGTTTATTACAGCTTGGGCAAGAATTTTTAACAAATGGATTCTCTGGTAACTGGCTTTCATCAGGGCTCATTAAGACACACCAGCATATATTTCCTTCTACAGTAATACCTTAGTTTAAGAGTAACTTGATTTAAAAGCGTTTTGCAAGACAAACAAAACAGTTTTTCTAAAGTTTGCCTTGATCAACAAGCAATGTCTTGATATACAAGCACAGGAGCAAGTCACATGATCACAAGCGAGCCAATTGTGGCTCTCTCCCTCCCTCCCTCCCCCTGCTAGATTGTGGGTGATAGTCTGGAACATTCCATCTCAGGCAGCCTCCAAAGCAGAGGGAGGAGAGAGGAATAGAGGTCTCCCTTGCACCAGCCCGGAATGTTTTCAAGGGGGGGTGCAGGTAGAGATGTAAAATTTCCGAAAATTTTGAAGCTCGGAAAAAACCACGAAAATTTTCAGAAAAATTGAAAACAAATGATACATTAGCACTCCCCACCCCCTTTTACAGCTTGAAACTCATTCTGTTACTTTAGGAACATAAAATATGACTATGGAAAATTTGACTTGGCATAAAATTGTCATAACTAGCATATTAAAATATGGTATATCCAAAAAATTACTGTATTACAAACAGAATTTACTTTTTAAATAATATTTATTTGTAATTGTAAGTAACAAATGTAATAATAATCTCCTTAACTGTTTACCAATTTATGTGGAACAACAAAACCTCTACAAAACAATGTTTAAAAATCCAGAATTAACTATTCATATTTCCTCTTTACAGTATTAAATAATTTTTTTAAAAAAAACCTCATTCTCGTAAAAAGAATTGAAGAGGGGGAATGTATAGAAAGGAGTGGGACTAAGTTTCAATGAATGGGCATGAGATTTAATCAGAATCATTTTTGTTGCTCTGTATTTTCTTCCAGTGCTTTGAGGCCTAGTGAAGAGGACAGAACAGAACCAAACACACCCACCCACATGTAAAAACAAAAGTGAAACATTTTTCTTTTTCTTGTGACAATAGCAGCGCTTCCTAAAGGGATAAATGCATCTTGTTCTTGCATTGGGGAGTTCAGTTTGTAACCTAGGACTTGCTTGTCCTTAGTGCACAGAAATCAGAATTACCTGATACAATGCATATTTTTAAAATGATTTGGAAAATATTAGAACATCTTGTATTAAAATATTTTATTCATCATGTTAGAATAAAACATTGCATAATCATTTTTAAATTTCTTTTTCAATGTTTCCAATTTTTCGGGGGGGAAACCAAAAGGCTTCAGGAAAAAAACCGTTTTTTCCGCTGAATTTTTCTGTTTTTTTCCGGGCCTTCACATCTCTAAGTGCAGGTTAAGATTTTCTTTTTCTTTATATTTATATTTTTATTTAATTTGTTTTCAACATTCTTTCTTATTTTTTTGAAACCATTTCCAGTCATGGGGCAGCTAGTCAAGTGTGTATAGGGCTACAAATTGCACTTTATTGTTGTCACACATTAAAGAAACAGAGTAAAATCCAGTTGCTAGTCCCAAGCAAAGCAGATTCAGCTGCCAGGTACCTAAACCATGGTGTGGATGTGGACTTCTAGCCAACTTCTTTTGTGAGTTTTAGAATTTTTTGTTTACAGTATGTGGTCTATGGGACCCCAGAACTAATAATCTTACTTTCCATTATTTCTTATGGGGAAGTTGGCTTTGATATAAGAGTGTTTTGGTTTACAAGCATGTTTCTGGACGAATTATGCTCATAAACCAAGGTATTACTGTACTCTGTTCTATGCCTCAGTTTAACATCACACAGGGGTGGGGGTGGGGAGTCCACAGTTGTACTCACAGGTGGGCACTATGACCTGGTAATCTAGGTCCCTATATAAAAGTGAGGCCCAATACGCTTGCAGTGGGGACAGATCATATGGTATTCTTGGGGTCTAAACTCTGGCTGGAATGGGATCATTGCCTGAGATTGGTCTTGCTGGTGTTCTTTCAGCATCTTTGCCTGCAATTATGCAGCTAAGGCAGGTCTGTTCTCCTTGGCTACTCCCTGCTAGTGGTTGAGTGTCCTGCTTCTGCTGTCTTTCTCCCCAATAGTGCAGGTTATGAGGAGGCTATGGGTATTGATGATTCATGCCCTCTCCATTAGGCATCCTTGGTTCTACCAGGGCATTGGTCCAGGGGGCACTCCAAGGGTGGGTGAGCTGTTTGCACGCACCAGGGCTTCTCTTACTGTTTTATCTGGCAACACCTCCATATGGCTTTTCGTAGTCCTTAGCCCTGGGCTCCTCTTCCTCTATCTCTCTGTCAGGGCAGGCACACTGCTTTCCCAGGGTGCATTTCTCCTGAGGACCTAGGCCCACCAGAGGCCCCCTTGCTGTTGCGCTCTTCACAGAGGTACAGATACATCTTTTCATACTTCTCAGCTAGGATCCAAAATGTACTTGTCCAACTGTGGTGTTAAAAGAATAAGTGTACTACGCTAAGAATCCTAAGCCTCTGAGTGTACTTCTAATCACCCTTTGAATCCCAGCTTACATTTTAAGATGACTTTGGTGGTATGAAAGCTGTTAGGTGGCTGAGATATACATATGGGAAATGTTCTTCTGCAAAACTAAGATTGTGAGATTTCAGCCATATTGCCTTTTACTGCTGTAGTCAGAATAGACTACATACTTCCTACATTCATTGATCACCCCTGCTTCTGTTTGGTGAAAAATCACTAATTCTTAATTTGTACCCATTAGTGTAACAGTTCTTCACTGTACCCATTGCTGTTATTACTCTTAAAATATTGGAAAAATATATATAGGAAAAACAGAAACTGTTGGTTGGCATTTTTTCATTGAAGTGCAAATATGTACGTTTGGTGGACAAAAAATGGTAGACAAATGCTAGACGAGCATTCATGTGGTATTAGTTATTTGCCAACCGTATTAGTGCAGATGTTTTGACAAATCACTTCCTTTCCTGTACAGAGCATAAACCTTCTAATCACTATGATACAGCAGTTTACCTCATAGAGTCATGGAATATTAGAGTTAGATGGAGTCTACAGGGCCGTAGAGACCAAACCTCTGCTCAGTGTAGGAATCCAAATCAAATTATATCTGAAAAATAGGTACAGTAGTCCCCCGTCACATCGCGGTTCAATCATTGTGGTCCTGGTATATTGCAGAATGCTGGACGCATGCCTTCCCCCTCACCTCACCTGGAGAACTGACCTGCTGGGTCATGCTGCACTCCTGCCCCATTCAACACACACCCCATTACCTCCGAAAACTGCCCGGGTGGCTCGCACTGCTCGGGCAGGCCTTTCTGCACCCTCCTCGCACTTCAAGAAAGAATCCTGCTGGGTCGTGCTGCTGGTGCACATCTTTCTGTAGCCCCCAGGACCTCCAGGAATTAACCTGCCAGGTCGGACTGCTTCCACATGCCTTTTTGCATCGGGAATGCAAGGAGCAGGGGAAGCCAAGTCAGGAGGAGGAGTGTGTGCGCGCACACACGTGCACATGTATGTGTAGGCTGCAGCTGAGGATTGAAAGCAAGTTCTCCCTGTCCATTCCATCACAAGGTTTCTTGCTTGTTTTAACTCTTTCTCTGCCAGGAAAAACTTGACAGCTATGCACTCGTGGTGTTAATTGCCTCAAACGCCTAGCCTGGGAAGATCAGATATTATGGGCAGTTTTCATTGGGAGAAGGCGCTCTGACAAGTAGCATGGTCCTAAACCATTTAGGGCTTTGTATGTCATAGTTAAAACCTTGAAGTCAGTGCGGAACCAAACTAGAAGGCAGTGCAGGGTGGCCAGCACTGGGGATATATGGTCGTATTTTCTAGTTCCAGTCAGCAATCTGGCCGCCGTGTTCTGGGTCAGCTGGAGTCTCCGCATCAGCCTCAAGAGCAGCCCCATGTAGAGAGCATTGCAGTAGTCCAGCCCTAAGACTACCAATGCATGGACCAGTGTGGTGAGAGTCCCTGTGCCTAGATATGGGTGTAGCTTAGCAATCTGCTACAGATAGTAATGAGCAGAATGGACCACCAACACTACATGACATTACATAGATAGCACTGAATCCAAGAGAATGCCCAGGCTGCGCACCTCATTCTGAGCGGGAAGAGTCACACCTCCAAATGAGGAGTTTCCCAACTCGCTGACAGTAGGAGCCACCATCCACAGGACTTTTGTCTTGTCTGGGTTCAACCTCGGTCTGTTTGCCCTCATCCATCCCAGAACAGCATCAAGGCAGCTCTCAAGGGATGGCACAGCATCTACTGCAGAAGATGCAAAGGAGAGATAGAGCTGGGTGTCATCAGCATATTGATGACTTGAAGTTCCAAAACTCCTGATGACCCCTCCCAGTGGCCTCATATAGATATTAAATAGCATTGGGAAGATGATCGACCCCTGTGGATCCCCACACTTAAGGGTCCACAGGGTGGACTGCATCTCACCCATTTCCACTCTCTTGGGAGGGTCCTCCAAGAAGGAAGTGAACCACGCCAAGGCGGGGGGGCCAGCTCCGCACTCGGAGACATACACACCCCCAGAGGATACCATGGTCAACGGTATCAAAGGCTGCTGAGAGATCGAGGAGCACCAACAAAGACATCTTGCCCCCATTGGCCTCCCTCAGTAGGTTATCCTGCAGGGCGATCAATGCTGTTTCCCTGCCATGCTGCGGCCTGAACCCAGACTGGAATGGACCAAGGGCATCAGTTTCATTTAGGAGAGCCTGAATCTGATCTGCCACCACTCTCTCCAAGACCTTACTCATGAAGGGAACATTGGCGACTGGTTGATAGTTGTTAATATCGTCAGCCGCCACATTCGCCTTCTTACGGATAGGCCTAATGAGTGTCTCCTTGAAGGCCAGGGGTACCTGGCCCTCAAGGAGGGACCCATTAATTATTGCTGTGGCCCAATCCATAGTCACCGGCCTGGCCGCTTTTCTTAGCCAGGCTGGGCAAGGGTCAAGGGAGTGCAATTCAGTTTAGAGCCCTCCTGATTACGTTCATGCTGCAGATAAACATATTCTTCCAGGTTCATGTGAAGTGCAACCCATCACTACTCAGCACCCCATCTTCTAGGAAGTATAACCCCTTATTTCAAATCCTTCATGTCGACGCTAGAGACGGGCACTTCTTGCTTCATACAGTTCCATACAAAGCACAAAGCAAGGCACCATAGGTGGTGCTGAGTTTCCTCTCCCTCCCTCCCAAGTCCATAGGTCCACTTATGGTCTCTCCATGCGGTTGGAATCCTTTGGCAGCGATGTTCCAGTCCAAGCAAGAGCCCAGCCAGCCTTTCCCCTCCTCCCCAGATAGCCAACTACTCATCAACTGTGCAGGGAGACTCTCTGTTCTGCCGCCTCACCAGAAGGGTTGGCTGCCTGGGGAGGTGAGGAGAGGGTGGCTGAGCTCCTGCCTGGATTGGAGTGCTACTGCCAAAGGACCCCTGCAGCATGTGCAGACGAGTACGTGGACCTGCAAGCCTGGAGGTAGGGAGAGGGAACTCAGCACCACCTGTGGTGCTTTGCTTCATACAAAGCTGTACAAAGTGCCCATTTCTAGTTGGCACTGCTCCCATAGCCAGTGGTTTATCTGGAATATATTCCTTTTCCTTCCATGTACCTCTTCTGAGTAATGGTAGGATGTACAAGAAGACTATCTGGACACCAAAATCCTTGGGCTTCCTTCCCAAAGGTTCAGAGTCTGATGTAGTTTCTTCATAGTTCCTTTTGATTGTGTCATTTGTTCCCACATGGGTTAAGAAAAGGATAGGCAGCCGTGGGTTTTATGAGTGATGGCAATCCTGTCACATCCTCATCAGTCCTTCAGGGAGACAGCATTCCTGGCAGGCCCATGGATCTTCCTGGGATATTTACCATGCAGTAGGGAGTCTCCAACTACTAAAATTCTCTTCTTTTGTAGGCCATGGGTTCACTGACTCTACTTGGCTGAGTTTCACCCTCACTCATGTCCTCCTGTGGGGTCTCCTGTATGTCTTTCTCTGCATGCTGTCTGCCTAACTCCTCTTCAAGAATATGAAAGCAGTTTTGCAGTTCCATTGGTGAAGAATGTCTTCTCTTTTTTTCTCCTAAATGTGACCCTTTCCGATGGTTCCATTATGTTCTTACCTCAGCGTTCTCCTTTTTCCGCTTTGCCTTGCTGTTCTTCCAGCTCTGTTGCTTCTCTTGGCTACTACTGCTCTAGAGTTCCATATGTGTTCTCATAATCTTTTCTTATAGCCTTATGTTTGCTTTCTCCCCCAGTTCTCTCAATTCCTTCACTAAAACACAGCAGCTTAAATTGTCTTAAATTATGGAACTGATAAGGTGCATACAGTACTTGTGAAGCCAATATATGAACTTCATGGACAGGTTATGTTTCTATCACTATGAGTATGGTAGCTAATTGTCTGATCTTTAGCTATTCTAGAAGTCTTTAGGCTTCAGGGAAGCTGTCTGTTATTTCTGTTGCTGTGAACACAAAGCACTGTTGTGTTTGTTTTGTTTTTAAGGTAAGTGGAGGCATCCTTCGAATATTTCCGGAAGGCAAAGCTCAGTTTGCAGACATTGAACCTAAATTTGATAGACTGCTGTTTTTCTGGTCAGATCGCCGGAACCCTCATGAAGTACAGCCTGCATTTGCTACAAGGTGAGATGAATTTACCTTCAGACTGGGTGGGAATTCTCACTGTTCATATTTGAAATATATATTTTACCCTGCATTTCTACTTTAAAAATACCCAAGGTGGCTTACATCAGTGAAAGACGATTTAAAACTATTAACAGTAAGTATACAGATATTTTTAAAGACTCAAACAAATACTACACTAAAATGGTAAACAAAATCTACACTAAAAACACATTAAAAGCAACCAGGCACAACAATCCATTTAAAAGCATGTCTCAGACAGATAGTCCATAAGGGAAAGCCTGCCTGAAGAAAAAGTCTTTGCTTAGGGAAGGACAGCAAAGATGGGGCCAGCCTGGGCTCCAATGGGAGGGAGTTCAACAGAGAGCAGCAACAGAGAAGGCCCCCTCCTGTGTCTCCCCCCAACACACCCGCAAAGAGGGTGAAAGGTCGCCCCTGATGATCTTAACACCTGAGGAGGTTCATAAAGGGAGATACAGTCCTTCAGATAGCTTCAATCCAAGGCATTTATGGCTTAATAAGTTAAAACCAGCACTTTCAATTACTCCCAACATGCATCAGCAACCAGCTGCTGTGACAAGGGGATCATGTGATCCCCGCAGCCAGCCCCATTAAACATCTGATTCTGGCATCTACAGAATATGCATATACTCTTACCCACACATTAACAGGAAAACTTGGAGATCTGATATTTGTAACAACATTTGTGTGTATTGATGTGAGATGGGGATGGGCAGCTTTCCAACTTTGGTGGACCATCTTGTCCCTTAAAACTCAATTTATTCAAAAGGGGAGGGTTGACCTAAAGATAACTGCTAATTTTTCCAAAAAGGCTATTTCAAGCCTAAAACAGTCTCGGAGAGTGGAGGAATAGTCTTCAGATAGACTGGTTTAGCCTCCAGCATAAGACCAATGAAGTTGTTTGGATGAACAGTGAAACGTTTCTATCTCTCAAAAAAGAAGTCCAGTAGCCATGACTCAACTTCCAGATAAACTCACCTGGATGACTGAGAATCTTCACAGACATATTTCTGGGAGCATGATTGAACGTTTACAAGGAGCTTTTTTTGCATATGGAAGTTGCATTAGGGGATTTGGCAGGCTTCCCATGGCCATCATTTTTCCCATTGTGGCTTAAGAGTTGCCAATAGAAGAAATGTGTTGAATGTTGCTTGTAATCAGAGTTTGCAGACTAGGGCTAGGTTGTTAAAATATTCAGGACACAGCTTTTTATATTTCTGCATACCTCTGGATTCCCCAGGTATACAGAAACCTACAGTTTGTTTTACTTACAAACCAAATGTCACAACTATCAGACTTCTGTATTATATAGAAGTATAATAAAATACAGTGTCTAAAACATTGAATTACAGATGCAGCACCATCTTCATCTAGCAGGTCAAGTGCAGCAGGTGGTGGTGTGCATGGATACACTTGTCTCTTCCTCTAGTGCAGTGTTTTTCAACCTTTTTTGGGCAAAGGCACACTTGTTTCATGAAAAAAATCACGAGGCACACCACCATTAGAAAATGTTAAAAAAATTAACTCTGTGTCTATATTGACTATATATAAAGTAATTCTCTTGAATAGGAATCAAATAAACACAAAGAAAGTATTTTATAATTACTTTATTATGAAATAGTAAACAGAAATATGAAAAAATATAAAATACTTTATTCAGTGCACAACCTGGGCCTGTTTGGCTGAACACAAAGCTGATATTCTTCAGCTTTTCCAACGGCACACCAGGCAACATCTCGCGGCACACTAGTGTGCCGCGGAACAGTGGTTGAAAAAACACTGCTCTAGTGTACTAGTAGACTGGTGAACACCATTTTCACATCTGAACAACTTCATTCAGTTCATCACATTCTTTGATTAGTTCAGGTTCATTTCCATGCTAAACTGGCAGACATTAATAAAATTGTTCAAAGCAGTGATGCCATATGATTGACATTGTTCTAAGGCTTAACTAAGAAGGAGCCAACTGCTTTCAAAACACATTTAACTAATGTAAACTACGTATTCCCCTAACTGTACCTTTAAATCATACTTTCATTTAACAGCAAATGTTCTACACCCCCTTCAATCATTTTAAAACCTTATAAATTGGAAATTTCAATTTTCACAAGTGTATGCTGTGGAAGTACTTCTGGAACCCTTTGATCTCTTTGACACATACTTCCTGTTCCAAAAGTGCTGTGAGCACAACTTCAAAAACACTACTATGGGATCCACAAGACCATATCATAAATAGCTTTTTAGTAGAATCCTGTTGAAGCTAACATTAAAGTAAAGAAATGAGGTGTCCATAGAATGCATAGACCTCCTGCTTATCAGCACTCCTGTGGTATGAAGGCACTGATCCTTGTGAATCTTTATAATATTTGAAGGGGATGCCAATTAAACAAAACATCAACCCATAGGAGGCATCTGTAGACCACAGGTGTGATTTGATGATAGTATCAAGTAATAGACCTCTTACATAAAATGAGAATCCATAAGGATCTGTATCTCGGGTCCATATTTATGTGCTATGTGTTGCTTTAAAGTCAAATTTTTACCATCTGTGGACACATTCAAAATCTGTTATTTGATAGTGACTTTTCAGAGGTGGTATTGATATAAACATATTTGGAAACTCTGGAGGATTTTATAGTTGTGAGTTTTTCGGGCTGTTTGGCCATGTTCTGGAAGTTTTTCTTCCTGGTGTTTTGCCAGACTCTGTGGTTGGCATCTTCAGAGAGCAAAGAGCTCTGGAGGATTTGTTTTACTGGAACCAGCCAATACCCTCTCTAATTTTCACCCCGGTTGTGTGGAGCTCTGTTCTGCACATATGCGCACCTCTCTCCTGTGTGTTCCATTGTGACTGGAACAAAAATGGTTGCTGGGGGTTCATGGGAGAGAAAAGCCCTACACAGAGGGAATCAGAGACGTGTTCTGTTAGAGAGGGAACCTTCCATCCAACTTTCGTGTATTAGAGATGGGCACAAAGCACAGCTCAGCAGTTCAGCCCAGTTCTGTGGTGTACATGCACTGGTGTTCCATGGGCTCTGCACATCCCTGAATAATGTGTGCTTCCCTCCCCGCCTCCTCCGTGTGGCTGTCCGCTCACAAGTTGCAGTGCACACTTCCCTCCTCTGCCTCATTTGGTGGCCAACCATTCAAAGGCAGCCCTGCAGGCTTCCCTGATCTAGCCCCTCATCTGAGTCTGCAGCTGCTGGAGAAGGTGGAGGAAGGAAGTATGCATCATCACCTTGGGAATGGGTGAGTGTATAGAAGAGGAGGGGGAGGGCATTAATGCCAAGAGAGGCCTGTAAGTTGAAAGCAATAAATTGGACCTTCTCAGCAGTTGCCCCCACACCTTTGGAACAATCTCCCATCTGACATCTGTGTGGCCCCCTCCTTCAGCTCTTTCAAACCAGCATTAAAAATCTGGTTGCATAGACAGACATTCCCAGAGGCTATCACATGGCTTTAGTGTGACTAATGACTATTCTATTCTCCCTGCCCAAAATGGTATTTACGATTGCTAGTATGTTTCAATTGTATTTGAATGAAAGTTGTCTTATACTGTTTTGTGTTAAACATATTCTACAAAACATGTACATGTGTTACAAAACAAAAAACTAGTGCCTATTCTTGTACTATTCCAAAGGCATTCATGGCAGGTTCAGATTTTGTACGGACCTTGCTAGTGCTTTGCTTTGCAATCTGGATTCCTAGTATAAATATTTCTTTAAAATAATTAGGGACCTAAAAGTCTTGGAAGGGACAGCATCATAAGAACATAAACATACATAAGAACATAAGAAGAGCCATGCTGGATCAGGCCAAAGGCCCATCTAGTCCAGCTTCTTGTATCTTACAGTGGCTCCACTAAATGCCTCTGGGATTGCATGAGACTAGATATCTGTCTCCTGATACCACTCCCCTGCACCTGGCCCTTGAAGTACCCTGATTTTAAGCCTAGAAATTACACGTCTCCATCATGGTTTGTAACCTGTGATGGACTTTTCCTCCAAGAATTTGTCCCATCCCCTTTTGAAGGCATCCAGGCCAGATTGCATCACCACCTCTTGTGACAGGGAGTTCCACAGACTAACAACAGACTGGGGGTGGGATTTCTTTTATCTGTTCTCACTCTCCCAAACCTCAATTTGAGTGGATGTCCCCTAGTTCTGGTATTTTGTGAGAGGGAGAAGAGCATCCCTCTATCCACTTTACTCATGCCCTGCATTATTTTGTACGTCTCAATCATATCCCGCCTCAGGTGCCTTTTTCCAGATTAAAGAACCCCAAATGTTTTAGCCTTTCCTCATAAGGGAGGTGCCCCAGCCCAGTAATCATTTTAGTCGCTCTCTTCTGCACCTTTTTCAGTTTCACTCTATCTTTTTTGAGATGCAGTGACCAGAACTGTACGCAATACTCCAGGTGCGGCCTCTCTACTCCAGGTGCAGCCAAGTGCCATGAGAGGTCTCTGCAGAAGCTATGATGTCTACAAGCACCACACTAAAGGCAGCAAAATATATAAACCACAAATTGCTCATGAATAATGCTTTGTCAAATGTCACTTGAAGGAGGAGTTTAAAAGATTATTGAGATAGCTAGTTTTTTTTAAAGGTAGTATATTATTACTTCGTTTTCTTTCTTTTAAAGGTACGCAATAACAGTGTGGTATTTTGATGCAGATGAACGAGCCCGTGCTAAAGTAAAATACTCAACAGGTATATTTGTTTGTTTTTTCCAAATAATATTTTGTTTTGCTGTAAACAACTAAAAATAACTTTCAACAGCCCCTTGCTATGTTACACCTCGATGCCATGAATGATCCAGCAAAAAACTTGTACCTGACAGTGAAATAGTGCCCTTGATCTCATTCTGTTTCTTTCTCTCCCCCAACCCCAACGGAAAAGGGCTCAGTATTTTTCTGGAATCCCTTACTTGAACCTAGTATAGTCAAAGCACTCTTCATTGTATTGAAGTGCTATGATTAATAATAATTTAAAATTAAGATCTAGAACAAACAATTTGATTTAAGAGTATGTTGAAATTTACTGGTTTCCTTAGCATTAGAAGACTCCACCAGTATTGAGAAAAAATAAACGGATATACGGTATAGCTATTTAAAAATCGACCAGCCCAAGGCAGGCAATCTCAAAGATAACACATAGTCAAGGTCGGCGCTAGGTTTTTTTGCGCCCTAGGTGAGGGGTGGGGGTGGGACGGGTGGCGGGTGTGCGGCGGCAGGGGGCGGGGCGGCAATGGGCATGGGGGTGGCAGTGGGCGCGGGGGGGGCGGACGGCAGTGGCCAGCGGGGGGGGGTGTCAGCAGGCTGGCCAGCACCCTCTGTCCATTTTGGCGCCCTAGGCAACTGCCTAATTTGCCTTAATGGACGCGCCGGCCCTGGATGCAGTGTAGTGATATGTATGTAAAAAGATGGACAGTTTTTGAGGCCAGAGCAGGATGATCAACTATGTATCTCTAGGTTTTCTTGAACCATGATTCCTATTCTTGGCTAGGACTGTTAGGAGTGGCAGCCTGACAGCATAAATAAATAAATACATTTAAAAATGTGCAGCAGAGGGCACTGTTGTGGGAGTGTGTCCCCCTTCCACCACTCCTGTTGCTGAATTTTAGCAGCAGAACATTCTGCAGCCCTGATTTTTACCCTTCCTTTTGGAAGAAAAAAAGTGTATGTATGTATATAAAACTGTATATACAGGGTTACCTCTAAAAACAAATGCAATTTGTTCTACGAGTTAATTTGTTTTAAGAAAATTTTTCTTATGAAATGCGGTTTCCCATAGGAATGCATTGAAAATGGATTAATCCGTTCCGGAGGCTATGGCTTGCTTCGTTTTATGAAAATTTTGTCTTAGGAAACATGGTTTTCCATAGGAATGCATTGGGAATTGCATCCCATAGGGAATTTTTTGTCATGCAAATCATGCCTATTCCCAGAATTTTTTTCTTCCTACGAGTGTTTTGTCTTATGAGGTATTTGTCTGAAGAGGTACCACTGTATATCAGTTTTAGAACTCTCATAATGTCTGAGTAATATTTCTGTGTATAATATTTTTATGTTTAATTGTTTCTAACTTCTTTACAGGTGAAAAGGGTGTGAGGGTTGAACTTAATAAACCTTCAGATTCAAATGGAAAAGACCTTCTATAAAGCCGTGATCTATCATCTTTCTGGTTCTTCTCCAGTCTTTCCACCCAAACAGTTTTTGGCGCTGTCTGTTAACTTTTGAATGTGAATAATAAGATAAAGGAAAGTCAACGCCAAATTGACATGCGGAATAATTTGGGTTTCAGTATTACATCAAGTGGATCTCTAACTGCTGAAGCATTGTACTACATGATTGTGACTCCAATCCTGTGACTGCTTATGTGAGGATAAGCACTGAGAAGAAACAGCTTACACGTGAAGTGCCCTACATAGTTTTTATCCATATTTTGCCACTCAGTCATCTGACTCAATGCTAGTCATTTCCTCTTTTTTTTAAAAAAAAGTGGTAAACGTTTGATGTTCAACTTTTTGTATAACCAGGTTCAGCTGTTCAAATTTTTAAGGAAAAACTCGCTTCTTCCAAAATACCGTTATCTGTTTTGTTGGTCTGCTCATCACACTGTTGTCCTGCTATGTGAAACCTAATTTATACAAGAATTGCCAGTAACTGGTTAGCATTTTGTCTTTTCACATAAAGTCCAAAAAGGAGCACTTTAATTACCATCTGAACCCTGATTGTTTTTATTTTCATATCTTACACTAATTTGAACTTTTTTAAAAAAAGATTGCTGCTGTGTTACGTTCTCTGAATTTTTTTAAAAAACTGAAAAGATGCCTATCTTGCTGTCAATTACTTTTGTTAAATTTGTGGTTTGATATGTTGAATACAGAGAGCAAGCATTCTCTGTTGCATTTGGGTTTTCTGAGTGACTGGTTTGCACCAAGTGAATTTGACACTACCCATTCTGTCCTAGGAACTGAAGACTGTGGGTGCAGTTTACTAGGAGCTTCATCTGTAAAAGCTGTAAAGTCAGTCCAGAACACACCTATGCTCTTCCCCAGTTCTGGTTCTTTGAACAGGGCTTGTGCAGATGAAATGCCAGGTGGACTCTGCCCACGATGAACCATTAGATCCCTATAAGGGCTTTTCCAAGCTTTTAGGTGTACTGACAAACACCTCCCCCCCCTTCTACTACTATGATGGGAGATCTCTGTTTTGACTCATTTTAAAAGCCTTTTTGCCACTGTGTGTGAAAGATAATACAGCTGAAAACCAGAGATTGTGTGATCTCCTAAAGCAATAGTGTTTCTTTTCATTTGCAGTTTAACCCCTCAGTTCTCCTACATTGTGTCAGGGCTACACTAAATGCATTAGGACTGAAGTGCATTGCTACAGCCTTAAAATGTAGAGATTTTGATACTGCTGCAGAAGTTTAACATTGGCTCTGATAGTGCAGAGATAATTTTAACAAAGGGGGGAAAATACTTTCTTTAAGGTGAAGCAGTAGAGAATAAAGTTCATTCACCGGGTATTTGGAAATTTTCATTTGGATGGGAGCATGTATCGTTAGAAGGAATCCCCTAAAGACAAGCTTTCACATTCTTCCAGCCTTAGAAACACGAGCCTCCCCACTTGCATGTTAAATTGTCTATCCCTTAAATGCCGCATTCAATCAAAACAATGTGAGTGTACAGAAATATTTCTGTATATGTAACTTGGACAATTTTAGCATCTGTATAGTTTGTACTCTTATTAGAGACCTTTTCTATGGAAAGCTCAGTAATTTTTATTTTAAAAAGCTTACTATTCATGTAAAACATGAACAAGCATTGTGTTTAGTAACAACTGACAGGAAGGGGGAAAATTGAGTTTGGTGAAAGCATAATCGGGGAAGCTTACCACGAGAGTCTTTATGAGTTTTTGGTCCCCCCCCCATTCCCTCCAAATGACTAACAGTTTTATTTTTTCTCTTCATCCTGGTAAATGAGACGAAAACGTCTACTGTAAGTGCCTCTGCAAGCCTGACCAAGGAGTGTAAATCTTTACTATTTGGTCTGCAGTGCAATGCACTGTTTTAGGCCTAAGTAACATCATTTTAACTTTTAACTGCTTTTGTATTGCGTTTAATGTGCTAGAAATTCACAACATAAGCCTTTACATTTTTATTTGTCCCTTTATTCAAAATAGCAATGTCTTATATTTGTGCTTGCTGGGGAGATATCAAATGTGCTTAAACCTCTCAATTTGTTATTTACAGAAGGTCATCAAACTGGATTTTATAATGTCCATTTAGAAACTGTTTGTATCAGTTAAATCTTCAGCCTTGGGCATCACCAAGCAGGAACCTGTTTCAGACTATTTTTAAACTGTCGTATGGCCTGTATATGTGTTTCATCCTGGTTCAAGATAAAGCTTCATAATGCTATTTTTATTTCATGACATTAGCCAGCTGTAAAACACAAGACTTATCTAGCAGGCAAAGAAATTCAGGATACATTTGCAGATTTCCTATGAAGTCATGTAACTTTTGCAAAGCAGTGTTCATTACTGAAAGAGCTCTCAATTTGCTTGTAAAGCTAATCTAATTAAAAGAGTACAGTATAAAGGTTCTTGAAACAATGTGGTGGTGATTTGTAATTATGTAGCATTTTTAAACCCTACTCCACAGCAACTAATTAGTAATCTGATAAAGGGAGTGTGTGGGTCTGTTTTTAGCTGTCAGTGACATTGCAGCTGCAGTCAAGGGTCTCTTGTTAGCTTCATTTATAAAACCTGTTTTTAATTATCTAGCTGTGATTGTTTTTAAAAAAAGATGAGTTGAGGGCAGCAGTGGAGGAGTGAGGAAGGACAGCCAATTGTGGCCTGTTAGTAATTCATTGTAAACATTTTATCTCTGATCACATGGAAATGGTATACAGTGTTGTTCTTTCCCCTGCTGCCAACAGAAGCAGTCCTTGATACATTTTTTAAACAGCATTTAGATTGCAACCATATAGACTGAATTCAGGCCTAAGAAACATTGTTTTAGATTGTTGGATCCTTGTGGTAAAGATATTTAGATACTTCTGGTTAGGTCCGGTCTTCAGGTTCACGTGGATATGCTGTGAAATACATATTAATGGCACAATTGGCATACTCTCATCTGCAAGAAAAATATTTGTCAGTTAGAAAACTGTGAAGATTTACTTAACTGCCTGCAAAGAGTACTTTTTGAAAAAAAAATAGACAACTTAGTCATGTATAATTTCAAAACTATCCAGGCCATGTTCTACGGTGTTTCTGTAATTTTAGTCAGTGGATGGAAACTGAATCTATCAAAAGTCCAACAAAATATGGCAATAAGTATAGACAGAACAATCTTGAAATGTCACTATAAATTCTAATTCTAAAGGGAAAGGATGCCAAAGATTGCAGAAAGTATAAAACCAGTGCATTAGTTCCCCATGCAAGCAAAGTAATGCTCAAGATTTTGCAACAAATATTTCTTGCAGAGCAAGACACTTCAGATGCTCCAGCATAGAAAGGAGGTACTGAAGATCATATTGCAAATGTGTGGTCAAGTAATGGAGCATATCAAAGAAATGCAGAAGGAAACCTGTTGTGCATTATAAATCACAGGAGAGCCTTTGACTTGATGCACCAGAAGAGCTATGGCTTTTTCTGAAAGAACTGGTCATGCTACAACTTTTGATTGCCCTGTGCTGTGGGCAAGAGAATGCTGTGAAAACAAAATAATAGACAAACGCAATGGTTTTCTGTAGGCATATTGCTCAGATGACAAAATAGTTTATTTCCCCCTCTGTGAAATATATAGGCAGAACATATGAAAAATTAGATGCATTGAATAAAGCAGAAGAAAGCAGAACACTTTATTGATGGAAAGCAGCAGTAACTTGAAATTTCTACAGAAGAAGGTTAAAGAAAGTGCAAAAACAAGATTAGAGCTAACATTTTGCTATATGTCATCAAGTCACTTCTGACTTACAACAACCCTAATAGAGTTTTCAAAGTGTGAAATGTATCTAAGGCGTTTTTAGTCTTGCAATTCTTTAGTGAGATTTGATGGCCAAGCAGGGAGTGAACCCAGATCTCCAAAGGCATACTCTGTGCCTCTCTCCACTATTATCCACAATGGAGAATTACGCTGGTTTCCTGTATTCTAATTTCTCCGAGTCCACAAAGAGATACACTGCTGCAAAGCTATCTTGATGTACTTCTATAGAATGTTTATCCAAAGAGACATCAGTGTTCTTGCTTGACACTGTGTAGTCCAACTTTTCTTGACAGAGGGTCTTCCATTGTTACTCCATAACACATGCTAATATATTATTTTAATGCGCTTCAGCATCTGATCATCAATAAATTTGCTGCATGTTCATTGGCAAGTCGTACTTAATCCATGCTTGAATCATGGGGAAGACATATTCCTTAATTCCCAGAGTTGTCCCATTAGAGGTACTCTTCCTATGTACTTTCTTAGGTCTTATCAGAAGGTAATTGAAAAGCTTTGTCACCTTTTCAATGTTAAGTATCCACAATCTACTTCCATTACTGTATAAGCTGTATGTGTCCCATCTTCCAAGGGATCGTCTAGATCTCTGCTACATATAGCTTGAGAGTTCTTAGGTTTGATTATCTCGTGTGCCGTTCCTGTGGAAGAGGTGGCATTTCTAAGAATGTAAACTGTGGAGTTCTCTACATTCAGCAGGCTACAAAAAAGCTAAAATTTTGCTTTCAGAGGCCACGTAGCTGCATTTCATCAAATTATTAGTGCTGTCTACAAACTTAACTAGGTGACAGACACATAGTATCTGCAAAATTTGTTGCCATCAGATAGGGACTTCAGCCTGTAGTCAACACAACTGAGTCCTTTCTAAAAATCTGGCTGTTCTTCATCAGAATTATGCCTCCCTTCCTTGAGTTCCTGTCTATGGCAAAACACCAGCAAAGCTTTTACCATGTTCCTGAAAGTCTACTTATCCTTTCACTGTTTGGTTAATAGCAGTCCTGCATGCACTAATGTCAAGTATCTGCAAGAGGGGCTTCACCACCTAATGTGATTGTCTTTTGCCACCTCTAACATTTGAGGCAAGGCCACACACCCTCTTTCTGTTGTGAAAAAATGCTTTTATACTTGTTCTGGATGGTAAATGGGAAGATGCTCTGAACTGACTTGGACAGTGATGTGTCAAAGAAAGGAACTTTCCTGAGAGAGTTCCAGACCAAAAGGGATCAGATTACCTCGTGAATGGGAAGGACAACAGGAAAGCCATTCCCAAACCCAACCATGTTCCTGCTGGCACTGTGGTGGGAGGAATACTTTAGTCCAGAGATGGGGAACCTTCAGCCCTCCATATGTTTTGCACCACAACTCCTACAGTCCTTGATCATTGGCAGTACTGGCTCAGAATTCTGGAGGGCTGAAGGTTCCCCACTCAATTTAGCCGAAGAATGTCCATCCCCCAGAGATTGTTCAGGCAAAGGGGACAAAACCAGTTCTGGCACAAAAGAACAAAAGCATGTGGGAACTCATTCTATGAGAGAGAAGGGGAGGGGGTAACAAGGAGTTTTTAAAAACAGCTTGTGTGGCTTATTTTGAACACAAATCAACTGAGTGCATAGTAAAGAAAAATAATGTTTTTGAGCTCTTAAATCTAATGGTGTCTACAAACTTGAGTTTTAGCTCACCAAGGTAACATGACACAAGCCCAAAAAGAGGAAAACACCAACCTGGACATCTTGCACTATCGCTTTGCACACCCATCTCCAAAAGCAATCCTCAATCTGCAGAACCATGATCTTGCTACAGGTATCAAGGTAAAACTACATGATAAAAATAGCACTGCCAGGTACATAAGCTGTTAGCACAGAAAAAGTGTTAGACCCTCATTTCCACCAAGGACAGATAGAAGGCACACCAAGGTGCTGGATCGAGTACACACACACCGTTTGAGCCACTTAGTGTGCCATTACTAGGATGTACCAGGTAGGCTTTAATATTTATGGATGGTTTTTTAATGAACTGTATCATCTGCATACTATAGTGAGACACATGAGATGCTCAAGAAGTATACAGCCAAGGTGAGCAACAAGTTGAAATCCAAGGCATTTCAGACAGACAATGGGGGGGTCAGTACCTTTCACATCACCACATGCCTGTCTAATGAACAAGGCATTTTGCACATGTGGTGTGTCGCACTCCTGGGCAGAATGGAACAGCTGAAAGGAAGCCAATGTCTCTTTTGGAGATGACAAGATGTGTGCTGGCAGATGCAGAGTTGCCCAACAGATTTTTGAGTGATACAATCATGACTGCAACATATCTCCAGAACAGATGGTCAACCAAGGCATCACAAAAACGCCATTAAAATAAACCAAAAGAAGGGGGGAGAGACAGTTGTACAGCAATAGGCACCAGTCCCACAACATGTTCCAGGACCAGCCATCAGATGCATATTATGACTCATCAAAAATGCACCACCTCCTGTCCTCACCTACCTCACAGAATTATGCCTGATGAATGAGCCAGTGACCTGGAAAGGAACTGAACAGAAGCCAAAGCCACCAGATGGAGAGAAGCTGCAAAAGAAGTGATAGAAGCACTATGCTTAAGCCTGGAAGCAGAAATTGAAGAATATTTTGCTGCAATGCAGATCAGTGCTTGCATATCAGAAGCAGGAATGGATATTTAACTTTTACTCTTCCCTGTGTTGATGACTGAAACAAACAAACAAAAAGTTCACCAACACAGGGTGACTGGACAGCTGTCAAAAGTGTAGTTAGATACTTGGAAGTAAGTATAGACATCAGGTTAAGATTGCCAGCCAGCAGAAACCCAAAGCACTGTAGGGTGCACAAGTGCAGACTGGGCAGAGGGTGGCACTGACTTTATGTCCTCCAGTGGGTTCCTGTTTATGTATGGTGGTAGGCCAATCTCACGGGCTAGTCATAAACAAAATTTTGTAGCTTTGTCTTTCACAGATTCAAAGTTAATTGCTGCATCAGAAGCATGCAGAGAACTGCAGTGGCCGGAGAAGTTGCTAAAAGACATGGAAATAAATGAAAAGATGCCAATCCAGATGTTAGAAGTCAAGCGGAGCTTCATCAAATTGTTTCAGATTGAGAAGATGAATGCGTGCACCAAACACATTGACATGAGTTGTGTAACCAGGCCGAGAAAGGCACTATCCAGATGAACTACTGTCCCACTGCAGAGAAGAGGACAAATACTTTGACAGAGGCTCTACCAAGAGATTGCTTTGAGAACCTGTGAAGCAAAATGGGTCTTGAGGGTTCTTGCATGCGTGCCTGAGAAGGGATGTTGGGATAATAGCATGCTTCCATGGGTATCAGTGGGAGGGGGCTTTGCAGCTTAATGTGATTGCCTTTTCCCATTGACTTCTTTAGTCAAGTTATTTCCCCACCTCTTCTTGTTTCTTTGCTTCCTTTTTGGGGGGGTGTATGTTATGTATGCTGTAGCTCTTCTTTCACTCTTGTGATTTGTCAGGGTGAAATGGAAGTATTTCTGACAGTCATATTTAATTATGACCTGAGAACTTTCTCAGCTGCTGGGAGCCAAGAAGCCTGGAGAGTAGAAGGTGTGCTGGAACTAATTGTGCAGACCAAGTTGGGGCAGATGTTCAATAAATGCTTTGATGGCATCTTCCTTCTCCAAATTCCATTATATTATTGGGAAGGGAAGATCAAAATACATTCTTGTGCTCAAGTTCAGGGCATGGCAAGCTGCCTGCTGCTTACTTTGCCCCAAATCTCAACAGATGCCTCACATTAGGACACTATAGATGGAGGAAAACTGCAATTGTTCATTTTCTTCTGTCCCAAAATATGTAGCTCTTTCACACTGAAGAGTAGACCATAAATTAATGAAACAGTTCTTTTAGCTTTCCTGAGTTGAAGAACATGTAATACCCTTATCTTTACACCAAAAATCCTTTGCCAGAATATATTACATGCTGAATTTCTGTGAATGTGCATGCTGTAGTCATGTGATATGCATGTATCTGCGCATGTGCAAGGGAAAGAAACAGGCACACATGCATCATCTAGCAGTTTTAAAAAAAACAGCATCTCACTTGACCAAGCCTCCAGAATTTGCTGCTCTGATTATTTTTCTGATAGATTCATCGTATGCACTCTACAAGCAATTATAAGGCTACAAGTGCAAATGTGTTTTAATAGGCATGAGTTAAACAAATTCCCTTTGAATTTGGGGTGGAGGTAGAAGGCGTCATGGTTTATGTATATGCATGGAAAGCTCTTAACACAACATGCTAAACCATTCTGTTAAACTGGAAGCTGCTGCTGCTGCTGCTGCTGCTGCTGCTGCTGCTGCTGCTCCTCCTCCTCCTCCTCCTCCTCCTCCTTCTTCTGGATGGATGGATGGAGCAATGGTGGTTTAATTTTCTATTATGTATAAACAACAAAGCACCACCAAGCCAATGGTATACTCACCCTATAAAGCTTGTTGGAGAGCATGAAAAACATGCAACATTTTCTGCAATAGGGTAGACATGTGGAAACCAGTGTGGTGTCCTGGCTTGGGTAGTAGATTATGACTTAGCAAACCTGGGCTCCAATCTCCACTCAGCCATGTAAATAGTAGGTGACCTTGGGGCAATCATAAGCTCTCAGCCAAACTTGCTTTACAGGGTTGTTCTGAGGCTAAAACCAAGGGGGGTGGGAGAGACCCACACATAACATATTTAGCTCCCTAGAGTATAATCAGGGATGTTGGTAAGTCGCTGGTTCCAAATCCAAGACTTTGGTACCAAGACTCTAGTAAAGCACAGAGTCTTTGGTACTAAGCCCAAAGAGTTCCAAGTCTAGGACAATGGCTAGGAGGGAAACATGAACATGTGACTGGCCTGGCTTTCCTTCCCAGAGTCAGCCCCTGCCTCTGAGCATGCTCAGAAGCAGTGGTCCTGGCTCCTGGAGGGGAAGCTGAATTTGTTACTTGTTTCTGACGAAAGTGTGCACAGCAACAGCCAGAGGAGATGGGCGCCAACGGGTGGGATACTCTATGCACAATTAGGAAAAAGGGTTCCATGTCATAAGTTGAGTGCAAGTCATGGGGAAAAAACAAGTAGAGTCCAAGTCAAGTTGTCAGTGAGACTTAGACTCAACAGTGAGCCTCAAGTTCCCATCTCTGTGTAGAACTGCAGTTAACAACAATATATATATATTGTGGTATTCTTGATGATAAATAATCCATATCCAAACCTCTTGTTATATGTTGCTGGTAGAGATGGGCACGACTTAGCGGTATTCCCGTTTCCGTTTCCGTTACTCGTTTCCGTTACTCTACGGAAACGGTAACGGGAATCACTGCCCCAGACTTCGAGCTCGAACCGACGAACGAACAATTTGGTCTGATTTGTCGTGCTCGTTACTTGCATCGCGCAATGCCAAGCGGCACAGAAAAAAAGTTTTTTAAAAGTTAAAAAAAAAAACCCGATTCCCGGCCCTAAAAGTAGGCGACAACTGTCTGAGGGCACCTACCAGGCCAGAAGGGTGTTTTATTTGGGGGGGGGGTTCCCCGCCCCCCTCTCCTTGGCTATTGCTACTGCTGCGCTGCTGGTACCAGGCTGGGAGGGCGCATCCATTTGCCATGCAGTGCGGGGGATCCAAAATGGCAACCGCAATATTTTTTTTGAAATCGTTGCCCAAAACCCCACCAAAGCACCACAGAAACATGCGAAAATTAGCTATTTTAAATGCTTGAATTTTTACAGTAGCAGCAGTGGGTTTTTCTTGCAAAAAAAGTCTCCGTTGATTTTATTTTATTTTATTTTATTTTATTTTATTTCTTTACACCTGCGCATTCGCAATGATGGGCTCGCCCATGGGAGTGGACCATGCAAAGTTTTGGAGCCATTCCACCAATCGCATGGCCAGGTTTTGCTGACTGTACCAGGCTGGGAGGGCGCATCCATTTGCCATGCGGTGGGGGGGGATCCAAAATGGCGACCGCAATTTTTTTTTGAAATTGTTGCCCAAAACCCCACCAAAGCACCACAGAAACATGCGAAAATTAGCTATTTTAAATGCTTGAATTTTTACAGTAGCAGCAGTGGGTTTTTCTTGCAAAAAAAAAGGCTCCGTTGATTTTATTTTATTTTATTTTTTTTTATTTTTTTTACACCTGCACATTTGCAATGATGGGCTCTCCCATGGGAGTAGACCATGCAAATTTTCCACCAATCGCATGGCCACTTGGCCAGGTTGACCACAGAGACTTCTGGGATGTGCCAATCGGGCATAAACAGCCCACTAATCGTAGCCCAAACCCGAACCCTAAGCCTAACCCATACGCCAGTACACTGTCCTTCTAAGTGGGTCAGAGAGGCACCCAGATGCACCCCAATACTCACCGTAACCTCACCCGTAACTAGCCTAACCCTAGCCGTTGCGCTAAGCCGTCTTAACCCTAAGCCAGATCTACTTGCTTTGTACTACATGCAAGTACGTGAGACACAGCGGGTGCAAAGAGTCTGCCAGTCCGTCACTTGTGGCTCTGGCTGACTCCTGCAGCTCCCTCCAGGAGCCCGCTACCCCCTCCCCAAACCAGTACTAACGACAACGAAAAAACAAAAAAACGAACCGACTAATTTTTGCAAATTTTCGCAAAAAACGGAAACGAGCCGAAACGGAACCAGCCCGACTAACGACAACTCGAAAAAAATTTTTTTCAAGTCGTGCCCATCTCTAGTTGCTGGTATTATATGCAAGTATATATAACTGGGGGAAGCAGAGATTACTGGGGAAAATATCCAACTTGAACAGGTTGCAATGTATTTTGACAGTGCAGAATGTTTTTCTTTAACATTAAGGAAAAGCATCACAGTGGGTAGAGAATGTTTTCTTACACTGCCTGTATGCCCCTAATATCATTCATTCACTGGTCAAAGTGCAGAGTAGAGAAGCCACCAGCTGATATTTAGGCTGAGGATCTACCTTTGCTTCTCCCTGTTCCTCCTTTCCCTACTGTTGGCTCCTCTTCCCCGTCTTTGAACTTGGGTAACTCTGAGGGTTCTTCTCCCTCTGAGCCTACAGTGGGCAGAGCTTGGCAGAGGGGCTCAACTGAGAACCTCCGTAGGGTGGATTTTATCCGTGATTTGGAGGTTCTCTCTTTGCTGCCTCGCCTGATCCTTTTCAGACTATTCTTAGGCCATCTTGGCATATGATTACTTCAAAATGGTGTAGAGAGTAATAGGGATGGGGAGTGGAATGGAACCATTTTTCAGCTCCTATAAGGCAAAAGGTTCAAGGTGGACAGTCAGGACAACCAGAAAGTATAACATGGACAACTCATGGTGCATGTCAGTTTTTTTTTTAAAAAAAGGAAAGGAAAAGTTCTCTCTCAATTGCTAATTTTTTAAAAAGCACGATGCAGCAAATTTACCACTAGATTGTTTGTGTACGGAGGGGAGAGGCAGGCAGGCAGGCATATGGACAGAATGAGACAAAATGTGTGACTCTAACACATTTGGGCCTTTGTTCTTCCTTTTAGCAAATCTCAGATGTAAACAGGGCAGCTATGATGGAGAGTCCATCTGTTTTATAGAAGACTTATGGTCTTTGAATAAGATAATTTTGTTCAAAAGGATGAAGGCAAGGGCTGAGTGTTCTTTGAATCACCCACAACATCCCTTGTATTATTATTTCCTAGATAGACATTCATCATCTAAAAACACTAGGAAATGGTGCCTCCTTTCAACAGAAGGTGCACAGTGTCCACAGCTAGTCAGGGGCTAGAAATCCCAAAACTCACCCTTCCTTCCTTAACTGAAAAAAAAACCCAACCAACCAGTAGAACCGCTATTATTTCTGAAACTAAGAATTCATAATTCACTGCCCTTTCATGACAATCTGCAAATAGTGGTCTTTTATGCAGTTGTCCCAATTGCCAAATGGCAGCCGTCATGCCTGAAACATTTGCCATCTTCACATCCTCACTTTTCATCCAGTGATTCTAGTCTTTTGGCCCCACCCCATCTGCTTATCTCCTTTGGTCTTCCTATCCCAGCTTACTTCTCTTTGCCCTCAGTCTCTGTATGCAAGGGCCCTTCATGTGCATAGACTTTTCCCAGTCTTGCATAAAGATGGCTCATGTGGCTCCTTGCATAACCTCTGTATTTCCAATGGGATGATCTCCAGCCTGTGTAACAGCAAGTCAGAGATCACATGGAGTGGGGTGAGTGAAGTGTAACACTCCACCCATGTTGCAGCAGGATACTTGCCAACACCTTTGTGTGTTCTGTGCCATCAAGTTAGATCTGACTTACGGTGACCCTAATAGAAGCTTTCTCGGTAAGTGAGATATTTAAGGAGTGGCTTTACAAAGTCCACTTCCCCTGGTGAGTTTTTATGGCCAAATGGGGATTTGAGCCCCACTCTCCAGAGCCCTTGTTCATCACTCTATCCAAGACACTACACTGGGAATCCCAGTTATTATGTGCCATCAAGTCAATGGTGACTTGTGACGATCCTTTTCAGGGCTTTCCAGACTGAGAATATTCAGAAGTTACTCACCATCACTTTCTTCTTGGGATGCCGTGGGACTGTGCAGGTTGCCCAAAGCCACACAGGCTGACTCTATTTGCAGAAGGCACAGTGGGGATCCAAACTCCCAACACCTGGCTTTGCAGCCAAATACCCAAAGAAATGGGAGCTGCCTAGATGCCCTGAGCTCATCCAATCTCGCCTGATTTTGGAAGCTAAGCAGGGTCGGCCCTGGTTCGTACTTGTGATGGGAGACCACCAGGGAATACCAGGTGCTGCAGGCACCTGGAGTAGGAACTGGCAAACCACTCCAGTATTCCTGCCAAGAAAACTCCATGGGCATGGAGTCATGAAGAGTCGGTTACGACTGTAACAACACAACACAACACAACACACTCAAAGAAATGAGAAATGAGCTGCCCAGTCAGTTATAGCATAGGTGCACAACCCCCAGGCTGTGCACTGGTACCAGTCTTCAGTCTGTTTAGGAACACACAGTAAGACGCAAACCTAAGCAGATGTGCATCCATCTCTGCACTCACCCACAGGGTTTCTCCTCCCCTGCACACTCATCACAATGTTTTTTAATTTTGGTCACAACAGAACCAGCATGTGGAGGTAGGGGACTTGTGCATGCACCCGAGAACCTCCCCCCCCACAATAAAACCAGTCCCTAGTGCCAAAAAGGCTAAGGACTACCAAGTGATATGACTAGAGCGTCCAGTGACAGTGGGCTCACAAGCTCCCTGTTCTTTCAAGAACTCGGAGGCAGGAATGTATTTCCCAAATGCAGGCAATTGCATCATGAGCCTTCACTTTTGGGGGGAATTCCTCACCTTCCCAAAGTCTTGCAAACTTCCAGTAATTGGATAAACACACAGCAGTTACCAGAACACACAGTGCTGGGTTATGATGTTAGCATGCAAATCATTTACCCCATGGAAAATAATTAACACTGACTTCCACATTTCTGTGGTTTAGTTGCTAAATCCACATCCTTTATTAACCCCTCCTTTTCCAAAAAGGCAATGTCATCATTCACATCTGAAAACACCTAGGTCCAAATTTTTCCCAATATGACCAATCATGGATTGGTTTTGGTTACTTTCATCATCCTGCCCTTGATACCTGGTGTAGTCAATTGGACTAGAAAAGTCCTGTTGAATCAACAAGGATTTGGTGACCCAACTCCTCCATGAACTCCACTGGTTCAAATGGGCCTACTCTAACTAACACTTACTTTAGCATAGAAAGTAACACAGTTGGTCATTTGAATCAAATGGTGACTTGCCAATTCCCCATTGATTCAATGGCTCTACCCTAGTGTGACTTACTGTGCCAAACAATGGGATTTTGGCCTCTGAACTGAACTGAACTAATTCCATCTAATCTGAAGCAAGGAATACTTTGCTATGAATACCATCAGGTCAAGAGCGTTCAACCTTCCTTGGCCAGTAGGTTTATGTAGAAACTGGAATGTGTGTCAGGGGTGCTGTTCTAAAACAGCAGTGGAGGGAGTGATGTTTGCAAAGAAGGTCTGCCATGCCCATTTTCCAGAAGGCAAACTTACAAAGCTAAAAGAAAAGTAACTTTCTCCAAACGTTAGCACAAGGTAGACGTGAGGACCGAGTTTTCAATCACAAAACCACTATTCCAGATTCATAGGCGTTTTGTCTACATATACATATCAGAAGGCAAACTGATAAGGCCCGGAGACAAATAACCTGGCCAAGTAACTGCATACCAGTTACCGGTGAGATCTGAACCTCAAATACTGAATCATCAGAACAGAAGAGAACCCAAAGACGTGTCTGGTCCAACATTCTGTTCACTCTGTGCATATGCAGTTGCTTATGGGAAGCCTGCCAGCATGGCATGAGTGGAACTGCATTCTCTGTCTCATGTTCCTCAGCAAGTCACCTTCATAACAGCGTTCTGCCTTTGTTACTGGCATTGATGTGCGGCTAGCCTGACTGGTAGCCAGCCACTGATTGCTTCAGCCTCCAGGAACCCCTCTAACCCACCATTAAAGCTATCATAGGGCCTTTTTACATGACCCCTAAGATCCGCTGGCCACTTAAATTCGGACCAGAGATCTTAGGGGTTCGTCGCTCTTCCTCTGTCTTCCTCTGTCCCCACCCCCCTCCGCACTTCCTGGTTGCTGGCTGCCTGAGGGAGGGAGAAAAAAGAAAGAAAAGACTGCCGGTTTACCTCCGTTTTGTTCCCGGCAGCATTCAGATCTCTTAAAGGGGCGGGGCTCAAAAAAAGAACAAACGGAAGCCAGGAGAGCCCCGCACTCACTATCCTTACACCGGATCAAATATTTGTCACCATCAAATACCAGGTACAAAAAAACTGCTGTTTGGTCGCGCTAAAGTGGGCGGGGTCGCACTTAATTGTCTGCAAAGTCCGGAGCTGGTGGGTAAACATTTTTAAGGTCAGGACCTTGCAGCCATTTGCGGCGGAGCTTAGGGGTCGTGTATAAACGCCCTAAGTTGTCAGCTATCACTCATCTTGAGACACTGGATTCTGCTGTTTAACAATGGACACTTTGAGGAAATGTGCCTTTTCACCTGAGCCATTCCACCTCATTGCATGACGCCAGATTCTAGTATCATGAGAGGAGGGGGGGGAGCTCTTCCTCATTTACTTTGCCTATATCATGCATTTCTGACATGTCTGTAACTTTTGCCTTTCCTCACCTTTTTTTTTTCAGCTTAAAACAGCCCAAAATATTCTTCACAAGCAAAACAAGCCATTCCCTTGGTTGCGCTTTTTAAAGATACAGTGGACTCTTGTATAACAAACGGTTTGTATAAGATAAAATCTGTACAACATAAAAAATTCCAGAGATAGGGGAAATTTGCTTAACAGAATCATATATGGGGTGAATCTGTACAACATAAAAATAGTTGCGATTAGGGATTACTCTGTTTTCACTGCATTCCTATGAGAAATTTGTATAAAGGAAAATTTGCTTAACATAATTTCATTTGGAACGAATTAATTCCTTTATATGAGTTGCCACTGTACTATGGGCTGAGCTACACACAATATTCTAGGTGTGGTCAATTTGATTTCTATACCAGCTGATGACATTCTAACCTTTTCTTAGAGTTGGAGATTCATGGTAGGACTTCATACTCCATTCAAAGACTAGCCCTTTTATTATTTGCTCGTTTTTCAGAAACACAGAGGCATACATTCACTGGATATATTTGCAACAACAGGAGGCCAGGTTATACAAGAAGTGTAGAAGTTGTTGCAAAACAGGCTTCCTTCCATTTGCATGAAAAGGGCGCTCCGTCCTTCATTGCTGAGCTGTAATATCCTGTGATGAGGTAGGTAAATCATTCGCCAGAGACTTGGAGATAATTATCTAATTGCCCAGCAACGTGCATATGTTTAAATATATATAAAGGTCAAGTAAGAACCCTGTGTTTTTATCTTCCTGTGATCAGGAATCAGACAGACCAAGAGATGGTGCAGGCTAAGACAAGACACCTCTCACTTCAGGGAAAGAGATAAGGCTTCCAAGTATGATACTGCTTTAGAGAGTAACACCCTGTGGCTAGGTTGTGCAATATCTTGGTGCAGGTGGAAGCACAAACGCTGCCATAGCATGAAACAATTAGTTTTAAGGAACAGAAGGCAGGTAATAAGTACATAATGGTCTCACAATGGAGGGTTATAAACTGTGGGGCTCTCTAAGGATCTGCATTTAAGCTGGGTCATTTTAAATTTAATTTATGAGTGAGCCATGGAGTGGCTAGATTTCTCTCTCCTATAATATTGGAACATGGTAGCCATCTACTGAAATTAAACGGTGGGATGTTTTGGAATGAGCCAAGTAGTGGTTTCTGATGGTTTTAATACCAGTTGATGTTTGTGGTTTCTTAATGGGATTACACAGCTTTATAGAGGGCAAGTCAGTCAAATATTACAACATATGAATAAAATGCTAGAAATTCTCAATACTGTAAAGAGAAGAAAATTGCAACATTTCAGTCACATAATGCATAATAACAAATACCATCTACTGCAGGTTATCGTTCAAGAAAAAGTAGATGGGAAGTGTGGCCTGGGGTGTAGAAGAACATTCTAACTTAAGAATTTAAGCTAATGGTCCACAGTAAGCACAGCTTCTCTATTTAGAGTAGCTTTAGATTTAAAAAAAAACAGATTGTGCTACTGATCGCCAAGGTTCTACAGGCCATGTCACTTGAACAAGGTGGCAGTCAAAGCTATGAATCCAGATATACAGGTGAAACTCAAAAAAATTAGAATATCATGCAAATGTTCATTTATTTCAGTAAGTCAACTCAAATGGTGAAACTAATATATGAGATAGACTCATAACATGCAAAGCGAGATATGTCAAGGCTTACGTTGGTATAATTGTGAAGATTATGGCATACAGCTTATGAAAACCCCAAATTCACAATCTCAGAAAATTAGAATATTACATGAAATCAATAGCATGAGGATTGAAAATAGAACAATATCTGACCTCTGAAAAGTATAAGCATGCATATGTACTCAGTACTTGGTTGGGGTCTCTTTTGCATCAATTACTGCCTCAATGCAGTGTGGCATGGATGTTATCAGGCACTGCTGAGGTGTTAGGGAAGACCAGGATTGTCCAATAGCGTCCTTCAGCTCCGCTGCATTGTTCAGTCTCATGTCCCTCATCTTTCTCTTGGCAATGCCCCAAAGATTCTCTATTGGGTTCAGGTTAGGCAAATTTGCAGGCCAATCAAACACAGTAATCCCATGGTCATTGAGCCAGATTTTGGTACTTTTGGTAATGTGGGCAGGTGCCAAGTTCTGCTGGAAAATGAAGTCAGCATCCCCATAAAGCTCATCTGCGGAAGGAAGCATGAAGTGCTCCAAAATCTTCTGGTAGACAGCTGCGTTGACCCTGGACTTAATGAAACACAGTCGATCAACACCGGCAGATGGCATGGCTCCCCCAAAGCAACACAGATTGTGAAAACTTCACACTGGACTTCAGGCATCTTGCATTGTGTGCCTCTCCATTCTTCCTCCAGACTCTGGGTCCTTGGTTCCCAAATGAGATGCAAAAGAAAAGAGGACTTTGGACCACTGAGCAACAGTGTTCAGAAGTGGCTTGACAAGAGGAATACGTCATTTGAAGCCCATTTCCAGGGTCTGTCTCTGTGTGATGGCTCTTGATGCACTAACTCCAGCCTCTGTCCACTCCCCCTCCAACACTTTTGAATGGCCTTTTCCTGACAATCCTCTCCAGGCTGCGGTCATCCCTGCTGCTTGTGCACCTTTCCCCCCCACACTTTCCCCTTCCACATAACTTTCTGTTGATGTGCTTTGATACAGCACTTTGGGAACATCCAACTTCTTTTGCAGCCTGTACCTTTTGGGGCTTTCTCTCCTTATAGAGGGTGTCAGTGATGGTTTTGTGCACAACTGTCAGGTCAGCAAAAGCAAAAGCAAAGTGTTCTGCTTATATACCGCCCAATACCACTACAAGTAGTCTCTGGGCGGTTTACAATTTTAATTACAGTGTGCAGGCTACACATTGCCCCCCCAGCAAGTTGGGTACTCATTTTACCGACCTTGGAAGGATGGAAGGCTGAGTGAACCTTGAGCCTGCTACCAGGGATTGAACCCAGGTCGTGAGCACAGTTTTACCTGCAGGACAGGCATTTAACCACTGCGCCACGAGGCCCTTCCCACGAGGCTGGAGTTAGTGCAGTCTTTCCCATGATTGTGATTCCCACTGAACCAGCCTGAGAGACCATTAAAAGGCCCAGGAACCCTTTGCAGGTCTTATGGATTCATTAGCTAATTAGAGTGGGATACTTTGAGCCTAGAATTGAACCTTGTCATACTATTCTAATTTTCTGAGATTGTGAATTTGGGGTTTTCATAAATTGTATGCCAGATTCATCACAATTATACCAAATTAAGGCTTGGCATATCTTGTTTTGCATGTAGTCTGGCTCATATATTAGCTTCACCCTTTGAGTTGACTTACTGAAATAAATGAACATTTGCACAGTATTCTAATTTTTTGAGTTTCACCTGTACCATCTTCAGGATCAGAGGTAGCATTCAAGTTTTTGAGGAACACAAACAGGAAGGTGCTGTTGTCCTAGGTTTCTCCGAGGAATCTGGCCAGCCGCTGTGCAACAGAAGGACTAGATAAGCTTTTGCTTTCCTGTGGCGTGGCTATTAAATTCTTGACTTTTGTGCATAGATGTTCCAAATGATGGGATGTATCAGATTTACAGTGATCCTAGCAAATAAAAAATATTGTACTGTACTGTACATGGTGTGTTTTAGCATTCCAGTTCTGCCCTGGCTAGAGCACCATCTAGTGTCTATTTTAGGAAAATGGAGCAATGCTGCTTGACTATCCCTGCTGAATAAAAGATGTTACCTGTTGCTAATGTAGGACTGCTAAATCTGGGGCATGGAGATGTCCCACTTTTCATCCATCCCCGCTGCCTTTAAGCAGAAGGAGCACTTGCTAGGTGTTGATGCTTTTCCTATCATCATGATCAACATCAGGCAGACAAAAAAAAAACCCTTTCCATAAACTAATGGTTGCATTGCAAAACTTCATCCAGTAGTTATACAGAAAATCCAGCCACAGCAAACATAGCCTTGAACACAAAATCAAATTACTTCCTCAGAATTTCAAAGTTGTACCTTTAACATTTTTAAATGCACATTTTCAAATTAAGCAGTGGCTTGCCCCGAGAAACTCCCAAAGCTTCCTTAAATTTTTGAAAATACTCTCCACTGTAACTAAATCTTCACAGATAGGTGGAGCCATACAATTCAACAGCAGGGATGAGTATCAGAGAATAACTATGGAGGTCCTCCAGTCCAAAGATAGCCCGAGGTGTGCTCTTTAGGACAGGATAGCTTTTGTAACAGATTGCTATCAAATCACTCCAAATATAGCTTGAGAAAACCCATCACCTTCCAAGACAGGATGTTCCAATATCAGAGTAGGTCTCAACCAAATCTATTTCCTTGCAATTCCTCCTCCTTAGTACTAATCCAACCCTTTGGAGCAACAGACCAAGTCTGCTCCATCTTTTTCATCTTAATTGTGATAATCCATAAAATCATACATCCTTAGCTTTTAATCTCTAATGCCCATTCAGTATTCATCCCATCCATCCTTTACCATTCCATGTGTATATAAATCATTATCTTGAGGACACAATGATTTCTTTCTTTCCTTCTTTCTTCTTTCGTTAAAACACAGTATTAATGTTAAAAAGTAAATTATTCAAATATTAAATGAATTAGTAACACTATATTAAGAATGTTAGGTAAGGCATTACAGTGGTCCCTCGCTCTTTCGCGGTTCATATACTGTGATCTCGCTATATCGCGAGGGCCTGTCGGAGGGGGGAGGGCCTGTCGGAGGCCTCAGAAATGACTTCCGCTTCGCAGGGAGGCCCCTTTGGGGCCTCCAAAAGACCCAGAAAGGCCCTTGCAGGCCCTTTCGGGGCAGCGCCAGGCTAGGGGTAAGTACAAGAGTCCCCAGCTAGGCGCACCAGGCCCAACCCGACCTGCATCCACTTATTGCGGATTTTCAAATTATTGCGGGTTGGGTTGGGCCCCTAACCCCCGCGATAGGTGGAGGGTCACTGTACTAAAAAAGAGTTAGAAGCAGCAAAATGCAAGCCATCTTGTTTTAAAACCTCTTAGTCTGTCATTAAAGGAAAGCCTGCCTGAAGAGAGAGGTGTTTGCCTGCTTCCAGATGAGACAGCAATGACGGGGCCGACCTGGGCTCCTGTGGGAGGGAGTTCCAGTCTGGGAGCAGTGACAAGGCCATCTCCTGTGTCCCCATCAAATATACCCGTGAGGCTAATGGGACCAATCAGATGGGCTCATAAAGAGAGAAATGGTCTTTTGAGATACTTTATAAGGATTAGAATAATATGTAGTCACAGACTTTCGCAGGTTTCAAGCTCAGTCCCAGTACATAAAACAAAAGTGTATCATTAACACAGGCTCAAAAACTCACGTCCTATTATTTATGTATTATGTATTATTTATATTTTTATATTGTCTTCTGAAGGAACTCCAGGCAGTTTACAACAATTATAATTCAACAACAATCAAAAATCAAATAAAAAATAATAAAATAATCAGTAAAGATGGTGGCTAATGTGTCACAAAAACCAAAACAAAACAAAACAAAACAAAAAAGTAATGGCCGCCAAATGCCTCTCTAAAAAGCAGAGTCTTAAGGGCTTTTTTGAAGACCAGCAGGGACTGTGATAAGCGCAGCTCACTTGACAGATGGTTCTACAACAAGGGGCCAACCACAGAGAAGGCCCAGTTCCAGGTTACCGATTTCTTAGCTTCCCTGGGGAGGGCCACCTAAAGTGAGAGTGGGCTCGGCTACTCTACTCTCTGGGCTTGGCCACCAAGAAAGGAACCGAGCCAGCACCAAGCATGACCCCCAACACCCACCTCAGACAGCCTGCCCAGGAGGATACTGTGGTCGACGATATCAAAGGCTGCTGACAGATCAAGAAGGACCAACAGGGTAGAGGAACCCCTGTCAGCCCCCCTCAATAGGTCTTCTTGCAACGCAACCAGGGCTGTCTTAGCCCCATGCCATGGCCTGAACCCAAACTGGAAAGGATCCAGAATGCAATCTTCCTCCAGGAACGACTGGAGCCTAACCGCGGCAACCCGCTCAATCACCTTGCCCAAAAAGGGAACATTGGCTACCGGACGATAGTTAGACAAATCATCGGCAGCCAGGCCAGGTCTTTTAAGAATGGGTCGGATCACGGTGTCCTTCAGGTGATCAGACAGAATCCTGTCCCTGAAGGAAGCAGACGCGGTCACAGCCACCCATTCTGGCATGCTCCCACCTGGCAGTCTTAATCAGCCAGGATGGGCAAGGGTCAAATGGAGAAGCCGCAGGTCGGCAATAAGCCAGCACCCTGGAGGCCTCAGCTGGAGTCATAGGCCCAAACTCAACAAATCGGGGAGACCGAGGGGGTGCAGCGCAAGCGATACTCAGGGATAGATTATTGAAACCAGTGTCAAGATTGGCCCAGACTGCCTCTATTTTAGATTTAAAATGGGCTGCGAAAGATTCACTAGTGAAATCACTAGGAGGAGGCCTCCCCTGACCAGGATTGGAGAGGTCCCGAACCAGCCTAAACAATTCTGCCTGGCGGTTTGAGGCCTCCCCAATTCTCAGGGAGGCATGAGTCATCAAAATCTCAAAACAGCTGCAAAACAGCTAGCTCTCCATTTGGCCCCTCTTATGTTCCCTGAGAAGGCCAAGTACTGCTGTGAGGTGTAATTAAGAGCCATTTGGAGAAAAACTCAGAACAGAACATGGCAGATGATTAACTTGCTTCCTTTTAGCTATTTTCTTCAATGATATAAATGGTGTCATTTTCCTGCAGTTTCAAGCGTTACCAATGCAGTAAAGGCTGCCATATGTGCAAGTGATGTTTCTTGCAAGTGTGACTAATTCTTCCCATAAGAAAAAAACTTCATCTACCTACTGTGTGTTTCTTATCACAGATTATGAGGCTAGGAATGGCTATGAAGCATGATGGCTAAATATTACATCCAACCCAATACAAGCCTGTATTACAGTCATTGACGAGCGTAAATATTACATCCAAGTAAGAGAGAGACAACATGCCTGTGTTAGTTGCTGAAAAATGTGAAGCAGAGGATGCAGCTGCACTTATGTATCAATTGGTGGGTTCTGTACAAGCATCAGTTTGCCTACTGGTGGGAACAGATGGGCATGAAGCAAGTTGCCCAAATTCATCAAGTCAAAGCCCTGCCAAGCCCCATCTGAACGGGTGGCTGCCAGAGGAAGCAGAGAAGGGACGTCCATGCGCCTGCCTGGACTGGCCAGTCACCCAATGAGGACCTGGGCAGCACATACTGGCTAGTGAGTGAGGCATCAGCTGGGGGATACAGGAAGGGCATGTGGGTACATCTGATGAATTTTGACCACTTGCTTCGTGCTCAACTCTAGTGACAAGTCTTTGGTCTGATTCACCAGTCCTGGATTCTTTTACATTCTTATGTCAACATTTACTTTAGATCCCCTCCCCTCCAGGGATTAAAAACTAGGGGTTGATATCTTCAGTTAAAAAGACTTTGTTTTGGCAATGCATTGCCTTTTTGGGTGGGTAGGCACTTGGGCAAGATGCCCTTTAAAAGAGCAGCAAATGTTCTCTTCTCTGGAAGTCAAGAAGGGTGGACAACAAAGGAAAACAGCAGCTGCTTTCTCCCTTGTTCTCAGCTGCTAGATACCTGTAAACTAGCCAGAAATGATATTTCCATCTTCATTGCTGGAGTTGGTCACAATTCAAATAACTTTTGCTTCAATTTACTTTCTCCCTTTTCTGACCAATGGCAAGGAACAGCAACAAACAACTGCTGGAGAGGCAGTGGAAGAGTTGCGGCCATGGCTTTTCCTTGTCATCACAGGCAAATCTTTCATCCAAGAGCCTGAGCAGATGCTTCACAATAGTCCCTGTGACACGGGATTTGTCATGAACATTAGTCCCATTTTATGGTCTTTAAAGGGTACCAATAAAGTCAGACATTGGAAAATCAATTATATGCTCTGGTCTGATAAAACGTTTCTTAGTGAGGCAGAGAAGGACCTGAAGACATAGATAAACTCCACGCAGGGAATGCAAACTAAAACTATTTGGGATGCCTCTAAGACTTACTTTAGAGGTATTGTGATACAATATATGGCTAAGAAGAATAGAGAAAGGAAAACAAAGACCGCAGAGATTCTGAGTACAATGGGAGACCTAGAGAACAAACTGATAACAGACCCTGGAAATAAACAATATCTCAATGAGCTATTACAAGCTAGACACCAATTGAATTTGATTCTATCTGCAGACATTGCACACAAGCTCAGATTAGCAAGGCTAAACCATTTCGAAAATGCTAATAAAACAGGAAAATGGTTGGCCTATAGACTTAAGAAACAACAAACCCAAAGAACAATTATAAATTTAAAACTAGATTATTTGTTAACAGCTAAGATATATGGACTGAATCTGCAAAAGAACAATGCACCTTTTAGTACAGGCATGTCCAGACCTCGGCCCTCCTGATGTTTTGGACCACAACTCCCAGAATTCCAAGCCTGTATTTCCAATAGCAAAGGACCGTGGGAGTTGTGGTCCAAAACATCTGGAAGGCTGAAGTTTGGACATGCCTGTTTTAGTCTTATGAAAACACCAGAAAAAGGTGTATAAGTAATACGAAATGAAACGTATATGCTAGTGAATTTGATATCATACTTAGCAGACAGGTTTATTTTCAAATGTTCTAAAACAGAACTCGGTACTGCAATTACTGTTCCTGAAAAATTGTTTTATTTTATATTTTTCAAACTCTAACAGTTATCAAATGCTTAATAGTTTTCAAGTACTCCAGAGAAAGGGCACCACACATCTTACATGAACAAATACTTGCATATAATTGATGGCTTCATTTCTAGGCACTTCTCAGGTGAAACAGTCAGCAGCTTATCTCTTGTGCAAATACAGCTAATAGCCAGAAGTTGTCTGGCTAGTGATAAAGTAATGGCAAACATCTTATGGCTTTTCTGAACTTTGTGTCAACACTGGCTGAAATGTTTAAACAGAACAGAAATTGGGCTAAAAAGAGATTCTTCAACCATAGTGAATGACTCCCCTAAATTACTTTAAAGGGTGAAGACTTGCCATTTTTTAAACATTGATATCTAACAATCTAAACTTGGTTCTGATCAAGAACTAAATTTGAGTGACACAAGTCCCCTAGTTCCCCCTCACTTAATGTTGGCAAATCCCTTCAGTACAAGAGGTATGTTAAGACAATTATTGCAGTAATTCCCTACAGAGAGCACACATGCCAAGAAACCAAAAGGAAAAACCCAAACATCTTGTTCAGAGCCAAATCCCACTAGTTCAGTTTAAGCAAGTTGCATTAAATATCTTGAAGATTCCCCTCCCAATGCATATATTCCAGATAGTATCTGACTTGAGTTGGTGGCACTATAATGAATTGGATCAGAGTCAGTAGGTTTTAGGGTCTCAAGGGATTAACAGACTGATTTGCATATAAATGTGGTTGATTGTTTGCATTCTCCTTAATTTTTATCCTCAAAAAGGTACCAAAGCTACTTAAGACATCATCATTGAAACCACACATACACTGCTTTTTAAAAAATTGCAACTGGCTTTTGTGTATTGCTTTTTCTTTTAAAATGAGGACATTAAAACCTTGCACACACATGCATAGCAATTTCCTTGAAACTCCTGTAACATGCATCTTACTCGTGGATATACATGCATGTTCCGAGCTTACTGCACTGTTACTGTACAGGTTGACAGAACAGCTACTTATTCAAGCTGAAGAAACTGAACGCCTCCTGGTTGTTGGGTTCTAACTGCCATTAGCCTTCTCCAGCATAGCCAAGGGTAAATGACAACGACAGATCACTTCCTTCCAGTTCAATAATATCTGCAGTGACACCTTCCTCAGTCCATCCACATGGCTGCACACAAAGATGATGTCACAAAGCACCGCCCAACAGAGAAAGACAATAAACACACATGGAACACTCAGATGACGCAACACCTAAAGCAGGCATATCCAAACTTCGGCCCTCCTGATGTTTTGGGCCACAACTCCCAGAATTCCAAGCCTGTATTTCCAATGGCAAAGGACTGTGGGAGTTGTGGTCCAAAACATCTGGAGGGCCGAAGTTTGGACATGACTGACCTAAAGCAAAGCAGCTTCCCTTAAGATTAGAAACACATTAAACAGCATCTGAAAGACAGGAATCCAGGTGTGGGTTGATTTCAGCCTCCAAAACTTCAGAATGGCAAACAGGGCAGTGCACCTTCCTCTCTCCATCACTGACGCGCTCAGCTTCCAACACCACTGGTTCAGCCTCGGTCGTTCCAGGAGGACGAGTCCGCCCTGCATCCTTTTTCTTTAGAAAGTAGTTTTCAAAGGCAACCGTGTCTTCCATTCTTGCTCGTTTGGGGGGTACACCATTCTGGGTAGGGCTGTTTTCTTGAGACTTCGGAGCTGGGGATTTATAAGCTGCTGCAGCTGTCTGAGGAAGGCTCCTCCTTGGCATTCCCTTTCGTGCTAAATCCCAGACAGTATTTGTGGGGTTTTTATTATTTGATCTTGTTACATTAAATGAAACATTTTTGACTGGTGAGCCATTGACGTTAGTGTAAGCTTTTTTGTTAGCAACTGAAACTTTAGGAAGTATGAGGCTGGAATCAAAGTTATTTTTATCACCACTACTAGAAAAGGAATGAGAGTTATTTTTACAGGAAACATTTTGTTCAGTCATCGGATTTGGTCTAGGCAAAGGAGATGATGAATGATGTGTTGATGTGAGCGGCTCTCTGTTTCTGGGAGAATTTTCACTGGTGGATTTCCCTAAAGATGATGATACATTATATTTTCCTCCAAGGACATATCCTTTCCCACTGAAAGGAATTATGCTTTGTATACTGCATCCTGAAGTTCTTCCTGTCAAAAACATAAACAAAAATAAAAAATAAATAACAAAATACAATAAATAAATGAATCATGGAATACTTTTCAGTTCAAATGGCAGTGTCAAGTATTTAACATACAAAAAAAATCTCAGATAATTTCCAAATTAACATTTTTAATTTAATTCATCTTAAACATTTTTTAATACTGTACGTAGATACTCAGGTGATGAAGAATGAAACAAGATACCTTTGCCATCCACAGGGAACTGCTGTTGCTGGTTCTTCTCTTTGCCCTTCTTGCTGTAGTCTTCTGGCTCTTTGATCTTGGTGAATGTACCTCCACAGGTCTGCTGGTGCTCAGACCACCAGAAGTCATTTGCGGAAGGTGCCCTATTCATTGCACGCTTCACATAACCATAATATGGCTTTCTGTGTTGACATGGCCCGTTACAACGCCACCAATGCTGACGATAGGAATCCACCTCATCATGAAACTCATGATAGATCTAAGATCAACCAAAAATGGAAATAAAAAAACAATAATGTAAAACTTTCATCTTCATTTTCTTAACAACAGACACCCAAAGGATCCATAGTTACCAATACACGTGCAAGGGACTGTGTATACAGCAAATTCTTAAGTGTATGAAATATCCCTTACTCACTGCGGAAGTTTTGTTTAAGTATTCTCAGTTCAAAGATTTGTCTGGCTATGAACAAAATATCATGCACTACTACCAGAAATCTGTAGTTGCCTGAAGTCTCATTTTATTTATCAACCATTTATATATTAATTAACAATTAACACAAACTTCTAGGTTGGAGAGAGCAAACCCACAGAGGCTTCTCAAATTCCAATTTTTTTAAAAAATGCTTTTGACCCAAAATCCCCCACCCCCCGAACGTATTTAACAAAACAATTATTTGTCAGCAGGCATAGCAGGCGTCTTCCATAAAGAACTTTCATACAAATTCGTAAGACAATTTTTGAGGGGATGGGGAGCACTGGGGCAACCTTCAAAACTTGAGGAGAGTGCATGATTGTTCTGAACATTATGAGAGTCAACCTAAATTTTTCCATTACTGAGCAAAAATGGATTTATATTATTAAAAATATTTTCCTCTACTCTGTTCTATATGTCATATTAATATAGTATGAAGATTCATTGGTCTAGCAATTATTACTTAAAATGACTGTCAATGATACTAACACTACAATAATGTGAAATGCCACGTTCATATTCCCAGTCATTTCTGTCACTTATTCACCCATATCTTGTTATACAACTCTGGCTAAATCTGCCATCAATACCTGCCAATAGCATGTCATCACGTCACCTAGATTTTCCACAAATTACAGTATATCAAAAGAATGTTTACCGTAATATTGGCACCAGTTAAACGATTTATCCGGTGCATGTGTTTGCAGAACTCTGGGCCATGGGAATCATGATCTTTGTCATTATTAGTGACAAAAAGAAGAGCATGGATCATTTCATGCAAGAGGGTCTGAAATTAAAACAGTTATTGAATTATTTCCGTTTTCTTAACAGACAATTGATTTTTAAAATTAGACTGGCATCTATCAAAAACATTATAACCAGATCAAATCAATCTCCCAAACTTTTAGTTTTCACCCCCCACCCCACTCCCACATTATTTGAAACTGCTGGATTGTTACAATTCTTTAGTACAGTATTTACTAGCTTCAGAGATCATAGCCAGGTTTATATACCGTATATGTATTTTGCTGCTTCTGAATGCACTACACTACTTCAAGATGACAAAATTAGTTCAATACTAACGCAAGAAAGAAAAACCAGATATATTTCCTTTCGAGAAATCATTTTAAAAGCTGTAATAATTTCTCCTGTTTTAAAAGCAGGAAAATAGGCATGTTTATAGATAGATAGATAGATAGATAGATAGATAGATAGATAGATAGATAGATAGATAGATAGATAGATAGATAGATAGATAGATAGACTGACTGACTGTATAAGTGTGGTGTGCAACCCTAAGTCATGAATAAAGTATTGCTGCAAGCTAAGAAGAGTGCACAGAGGAACCTTAGAAACCTCTCTGATGGAGGCAGAAAGGTGCCTCAACATACTCTCTTTCATTACATGCAGACCCAATGGAGTTTCCATGGCCATAGAGAAAGCTCCAGGATAAATGCAATGCTGAAATAGTCTATTTCTTCCCACCTAAAGGTCTGCCGTGCATGCTGTGGATCAAACTGGTGCTATAAGGCAGCTAGATGCCTCATCGCATTAACTGGTAATACAACTTGCCTATTGTATGGCATCATTGCCTGCAAAAGTAGACTGTATTCATGAAAGCTCACATTAAAACACAGCTGTTTGTCTTTAATGCATGTTATTGTATGCCATCAAGACACTTTTGATGTAAACCAGTCCAATTACATGACCACCAAAAAGCTGATCATTAACAGCCCTGCCAGGTCTTGCAAATTAAAGGCTACAGCTTCCTTTACTGGATGTTAGGTGGAAAAAAATACATAATGTACAGTAGTCAATACGCATCTACAGAAAAAGTCCCATCCTACCTCTACAAGATCCCTCCTTGGCCGCAACTTTAAAAGGGGTTCACTAAGTCGAATGGAGCACATTCCACCACGTCTTTCATAGCAGCAAACCCCTGCACAGCTAGAAGACAAAGCACAATGGAACCTTGTTTTCAGTGGCAGCCTCCTATGTCCTTGTTCAACAACAGGTATACTCCCTCACATGACACAAAAGCTGTTGATAAAATTATTTTCCAAAATATTTCCCCATTAATTTACTAGGAACTGAGACAGGAAGCAATACAAATAATTACAGCGCTTGTACTCTTCATAGTATCAGGTAAATGACAGAATACATGCCACTTAGTATGTGAGTAAATGTGTGGCCATATTAACATATAAAGGACATGAGCTTCCAGCAGAAAATACTGCAACTGGACTTTTCATCATAGCCACATGGCTATCCTCATACTATAAACTCCAGATCTTAAATTTAAAATCTGATGGTTAGAGTGGAATACGCTGCCACGGAGGGTGGTGGAGTCTCCTTTGGAGATTTTTAAGCAGAGGCTGGATGGCCAGCTGTCGGAGGAGGTACGTTGAGGGGGGTTCCTGCATGGCAGGGGGTTGGACTTGGACGGTCCTCGAGGTCTCTTCCAACTCTATGATTCTGTTTCTCCTAAACATTTGTATAATGGAAGTTTCTGATAATTCATGTTTTGAACAATATCTCCTCTGATTTACAGCTGCATTTCTAAACAAAAGTAAGACTGTTTAAACATCTGCTCTCACTATGTGGAATTTTTCTGAGTTAGAGGGATTTTTATATGCCTATGAGTATACTCTACTAACTATCAATGTTGATAATTTGATCAAACGGAGCAGAAAGGCCAGGAGATTGCTTGTTTCCTTTTTACAAAGCAAAGCATAGTATCTCTGAAGCAACTATGGAACAACCACCTATGGCTTGGTAACAGATCAGAACATATTTATAGTACATGTGTAAATTTAAGTTACAGGCTTTATTTTGCCATGAAGCAGAACCAACTGATAAAACATGCTATGTAACTACAACAGAAACAGAAGCACCACAATTCTTAGAAGGCCCCTTGTGTCAAACAACAAAAACAAATCCCACCTCAATCCTCCCCACAGACACTTAAATATTTTAAATAAATGAATGAATGAAGGTGGAAAAGCAGAGTACAGTCCAGAACTCGTTGGTTTTCTATTTGTATCACTTTCGCCCTAACATGGAGCATTCAAAATCTGCACTTACACACTCAGATCCACAAAGTCCGTTTACACCGAATTTTAAAAACTTTGGGCAGCGTCCCAATATAGATCCAAGGGAGGAAGCTGTCATTTGGTAACCCTGGGTCATAATATGGCAACACCTCCTAGAGACGCCTACCCGTCTCAGGTTTAATTCCGCCTTTTCTCGGCGGTCAGGACTACACCAGCAAAGGTTCCTCTCCACACAGTATAGGCATTTTATTGGTCAAGCTCCCCATTTTGCGACCGTCTGCTGATAGTACCGTCTGACTAGATGCTATGAGACTTTAAGGGCCAGTGGGGGGTGAATCATCTTTTGAATTCTTGCAACAACTTTTCTGCATGACCATAATAATAATAATAATAATAATAATAATAATAATAATAATAATAATAATAATAATAATAATAATAATAATAATAATAATAATAATAATAATTAATAATAATAATAATAATAATAATAATAATAATAATAATAATAATAATTTAACTTTCTTTCGCCCTGCCTTCCTCCTCTGTGAGCGATGTCCCTCCACCAGGGATGCTCCGCCGCCCAAGCCTTCCCCGCCCCATCTCCGCATCGCCCTTCATCATCATCATCATCATCATCATCATCATCATCATCATCATCATCATCATCGCCGCCGCCGCCCCCTCCCCGCCTCGTACAGCGTCATGCGAGGGCTCCACTTCACTTCCACGGCCGCCAGGCGCCCCCAGAAAAGGGTCTCGTTGAACTGCAGGAAAAGGCCCCGGATATCGGGGCTGGGATCCAGCAGCTCCCAGGCTTCGTCGACCACCGAGAGCGGCCGCGAGGGGCTACCGGAGCTGCTGCTGCTGCTGCTGCTGCTGTTGGCGGAGGCGGCGGCGGCCTTTACCGCCTGGACGTGGCCGTCCTCCGCCTCCCACTCCTCCTGCAGACGGAGCGCCAACAAGAAGTCTTCGTCCATCGCGCCCGAGAGAGACCAACCGCGCGCGCGCCCTCCGCTCCCCCTCTCGCGACTTCGAACCCGGCGCCTGCGCAGAACGACCCGGCCCTGGTAGACCACCCACCACCACCACCACTCCTCGCGCGCTTCCTCCTCTCTTTGTTTTGCTTTTGCTTTCACGCAACGCGCTTGCGCCGCTCTCCGACTCACCGGGAAGTGGAACGCCGCGTTGCCGCTCTAGGCCCGCAGCGTCGGTGGTGAAGTCTCGAAAGGCGCCTGCGCCGCGCGGTGTCACTGCGTCCGGCGTCCCTCCCTTCTCTTGCCGGCCGGCGGAGGCGTGGCCATTGGGGCCGAGGCAGGCCTTCCTTCCTCTCTGGCCCTCGTTCTCTCGTTGCTCCGGCTTCGGACATGGCGCTGTCTCTGGGCGAGGCGGGCGGCGGCGGCGGCGGCGGCGGCGGCGGCGGCGGGCACCGGCTGAGGCTCCAGCTGGAGTCGGGCCACTACGTGGCGGAGGAGTACGTGCGGCAGCTCTCGCAGCAGTCGGACGGCGACCGGGACTTGCAGGAGCACCGGCAGTGCATCCAGGCGCTGAGCGAGGAGACGGCGCAGAGCCTCAAGCGCAACGTCTACCAGAACTACCGGCAGTTCATCGAGACGGCGCGCGAGATCAGCTACCTGGAGAGCGAGATGTACCAGCTGAGCCACATCCTCACCGAGCAGAAGGGCATCCTGGAGGCCGTCCAGCAGGCGCTGCTCCTCCAGGCCGACCGGGACGACCCGAGCCTGGCCAGCGCCCGGAGGGTGGCCGCCGCCGCCGACCCGCACGCCAACCCCTTCCTGCTGCCCGTCTCGGCCAAGGAGGCCTCCTTGGCCAGCGAGGAAGGCCGCCAGCGGACCCTCACCACCCTGCTGGAGAAAGTGGAAGGATGCCGGGACCTGCTCCGGGACAGCCCCGGCAAGTACCTGGTCTACAACGGGGACCTGGTGGAGTACGACGCCGACCACATGGTCCAGATCCAGAAAGTGCACGCTTTCTTGCTCAACGACTGCTTGCTGGTGGCCGCTTGGCTGCCCAACCGGCGCGGCACCTACCGCTATGACGCCGTCTACCCGCTCGACGGGCTGGCGGTGGTCAACGTCAAGGACAACCCGCCCATGAAGGACATGTTCAAGCTGCTCATGTTCCCCGAGAGCCGCCTCTTCCAAGCCGAGAACGCCAAGATCAAGAAGGAGTGGCTGGAAGTGCTGGAGGAGACCAAGAGGAGCCGCGCCCTGAGCGAGAAGCGGCGGCTGGAGCAAGAGGTCCCGGCCAGGGCGGCGGCGCCTCCTTCTCCTTCTCCCCTTCCTCATCCTCCTCATCCTCCTCTTCCTCCTCCCTCAGAGCCCACCAACCCCTTTGAGGACGAGGAGGAGGAAGGAGAAGAAGAAGAGGGAGCCACCCCAGAAGAAGAAGAAGCGGTGGATCTGTCCTTAGAGTGGATCCAGGAGCTGCCCGAAGACCTGGATGTCTGCATTGCTCAGAGGGACTTCGAAGGGGCGGTGGACTTGCTCGATAAGCTGAACGCCTACCTGAGCGACAAGCCTGTCACCCAGCTGGTCAGAGAGTTGCGAGCAAAAGTGGACGAAAGGGTCAGGCAGCTCACCCGCGTGCTGGTCTTCGAGTTGTCCCCCGATCGGTCCCTGCGAGGCGGGCCCCGAGCCACCCGCCGGGCTGTTTCTCAGCTCATTCGCTTGGGCCAGTCCACCAAGGCCTGCGAACTTTTCCTCAAGAACCGGGAAGCCGCTGTCCGCACGGCCATCCGCCAGTTGCGCATCGAAGGGGCCACCCTGCTCTACATTCACAAGCTCTGCCAGGTCTTCTTCAGCAGCTTGTTAGAGACGGCGAGAGAGTTTGAGATGGACTTTGCCGGCAACAGTGGGTGTTACTCGGCTTTTGTTGTCTGGGCCCGGTCTGCTGTGAGGATGTTTGTGGATGCATTCAGTAAGCAGGTGTTTGACAGTAAGGAGAGCTTATCTACTGCTGCTGAATGTGTTAAGGTAAGAGGAAAAAGAAAAGGAGAAGCAGGGCTCAGAAGCCATGTGTTATGCTTAGTCAATAGTCACATCGATTCTGTGCTGCAGCAGATGCTTTTAGCCATGTGTTATGCTTAGTCAATAGTCACATCGATTCTGTGCTGCAGCAGATGCTTTTAGCAGATGTTTAGCTCTTCTGCTAGTGGCATACTATATAGTAGGAAATATGGAACAAAACAACAGTATAATCCATTGTTCTTTGTATTCCAATTGTAAGTACTTATTTGTGGGGAATCTGTTAGGTAATCCTCTTGCCTGTCACTGAAGCTTCTTCCCCCATTACAATGTTTAATTCTGTTTTATAAAACCTGCATTTCTTGCTCTTCTGGCATTAACAAGCTCCTTACAGTTGGCAAGGAGAGGATAAGTCATGAGTCTTGCCTCTGTAGCTCAATTTTATTTCATTGCAGATCTGGTCTTCTGACAAAATACAGATTTGCTAACTAGGAGGGGACAGATTCTGGTGTTGCTTCTTATCATAGCACTCAGCATAATACCATCCTGCAGAGAACTCTGTGAGAAACCATCTGAGTTCTCTTTCAGTGGCCAACAAAAGTACAGTGGGTAGAGGTAGAGGGACCAATGCCTACTGCTGCTTTAACCACTTGGGAATCTGAAGCACATTAAAACTGTAGCTGTAGTACAGTCAGCACAAACTGCAGTGGTGAGTAGGAGTTCTGAGCAATTAATGATACCCATATCTGAAGATGGAATCACTTTTGAATCACAGCCCAGCTCATCAGCTGGCTTCCTTTTCCTTGTTCTGTCGTAAAGGAGGAGAAAAATTGCTGTTGTGAGCTGCCAGGAAAAAAGTGGCCTGGACACTGTTGGGTTTTATGGACTACATATGAGTTTTGCAGTGCGCTGTAACGGTTTATCATCCCATTCTGGGACTGGGCAACTTGCCCAGGGCTACATAGGCTGGCTCTTCTGAGATGTACAGTGGGGGATCAAATTTCCAAGTGAACTCAGCAAGGCATGGTAGCTAGCATTACCAGCCAGAGAGATAAATTTTGGTCACACAATCTCCTGCTTTGCACGTTTCTTTCTTTCTTTGCTTTAATGGTAAAGATCATGGCCCTGAACTGGCTAAAGTGACCATTCTTCAGAAATAAATGGAACTAGTTAGTTGCAACTGACTTAGGACCCAGCTTTAAATAAAATTAGCAGCAAGTAACTTAATATATTCATTTCTATAGTCAAAAGTAATGTAAATTAGGTTTGTTATATTTCTTTCTTATTTTTCTCCCTATCCACATCAGAAGAACGTTGCCACTTTCATGTTTTTCCTTGGGTTAATATACACACACACAGAGAGAGAGAGAGAGAATATGTGACAAAATAGAATGTTCATATAATATATTTTAAAGGGTTACTATCAACTTTTCTTTTTAAACTCCAAAAAGGAGCTGCCATAATATCAAGCAAAATATTTCTAAAATAATAAAAGCTGTGTAGCCATTGTTTAAATCCATAAAATTTTAAAAGTCTTAATTAATGTATATGCCCTCCTTGTTCCTTTATGAGTGGGATGAAGATTATCTGTTCTAGGGTGTTACAGATGTTCTGTTGTGCAATTAAGTAAGGTGTGCTAAAATTAATGGTATAACTTGTTATTGAAGGTGGCAAAGGAACACTGCAAGCAGCTCAGCGAGATCGGTCTGGACCTGACCTTCATCATCCATGCCCTACTAGTAAAGGATATCAAAGGTGCTTTGCAGAGCTACAAAGATATCATAATTGAGGCCACAAAGCATCGTAACTCGGAAGAGATGTGGAGAAGAATGAATCTGATGACACCAGAAGCTTTAGGAAAACTTCGAGAAGAGATGAGAAGCTGTGGCGTGACCAGTTTCGACCAGTACACTGGCGACGATTGCTGGGTGAATCTTAGCTACACAGTGGTGGCTTTCACTAAACAGACCATGGCCTTCTTGGAGGAGGCCCTCCGGTTGTACTTTCCCGAGCTGCACATGGTTCTGCTGGAAAGCCTGTTGGAGATTATCCTTGTGGCTGTTCAGCATGTTGATTATAGTTTACGGTGCGAACAGGACCCCGAGAAGAAAGCCTTCATTAGGCAAAATGCCTCTTTCCTGTACGAAACTGTCCTTCCGGTGGTGGAAAAGAGGTTTGAAGAAGGGGTTGGCAAGCCAGCTAAGCAGCTCCAAGATCTGAGGAATGCTTCCAGACTGATGCGTATTAATCCTGAAAGTACTACCTCTGTGGTGTGAAACATTAGGCCTGGATCCTTTTCATATAAAATACTGTATATACGTGAATGCTCATCACCCTTTTTCAACTCCCTTGGCAGTAGCCAAATCCAAGAACAGTCCCTTTAGCCAATTATGCCTTGCAAATAAATTGGAAGGCAAAGAAAAGAATATGGGGAATTTAAAAGTAAATAGTGTTGTTGAAGAGCCACATCCCTCCAAAAATGTGGTCCTGGCATTTTAAGTGTATGGAAGTCACCTGGTGACACAGTGTGTTTTGGTATGAAGGCTAATGAGTTATTTAAACATGACTAGAGTAATTGCAATAGGATCAAGGGTAACCACTAACAGGTATTAGCGGGTTTTGTAGGAGTATAAATAATAGGATGCACCCACCTCATGATTTCATTATACCAAGTTTCTATAACGGTCCCTCACACAACTTGTGAAAAGATAGCAAAAAATGAGAGCACAATCTTTGTTTCAGAAAGACAGCTTAAATTCCATTGAAAAGTCATGCTTGACAGGAGCGTGGAATTCATGGCCTTACTTTTCCAGTATGTGTTGCAATTCCCAGCAGCAGGGAATCAATGTAAGGGATGGAAGTTGAATGTATCCTGTCTAGTTTGCCACCACTGGGAATTAAATTTGAGTGCCAACAACATAGGAACCGGCTTCCTGAGGATCAGCCTCCCAGGAATTATTTGGCAGTTTTGCTACAGGCTCTTTGCAACCCTGTAGCTCAACGAGGGTGAACAGAATGTTCAGCTTTCGAAATCAGATTCAAAACAGGTTGAAAACAGCAGGAAAAGTTGTGATGTTGCACTGGGTTCTTCAGCAACCACATATACATGTCCGTGCCTGTGGTGCGTATTTCCTTTTGTGTCATCATTTGTTTTGGACGGCCGCCAGCTCTGGACTGGAAAGGAAAGGAGTGGACTTATGTCCAGGTTGATTGCTTGGGTAACAGGCAGGAAGGATGTTCTTCCTATAAATGAAGGTTTATAGAATGGCCCCTACACATTTCAGCATGGCCTTACAGGGCCTGCTGGAGACTTTGTGGTGTGAAAGACTCCATTTGCAAGTGAGCGATGACAGATGTGTAAGAAGGCTTAAGAAGTGACCTATACGTAGAAGCTTTTACTTTGCCACAGAGGGAAAATGGAGTGGAGGCACTGTGAGGAGGGAAGGAAAAACCTTTAAGGTCTGTGAAAAGCCCCACGGTCTGTAACAACGGATTTACCATCGCCTTCTCGATAGCTCTGCACCCATTTGGACTGTGAATAAACTGGGTAAAGGGTTCGTTCTTGCCTTTGCACAAACATAAGGTTCTGCCTTCAAGCCTGCTGCAGCCTTCCTCAAATCTTGAGCTGTCCAGATGTGATTGTGTACACTTGCTGTTCTTTCCATGGGGGATAATAAAAACTGCCATTCAGCATAATCTGGATGGCCCTGGGTTTGGGAAGACAGAACTGTTGCAAGGAGGCTTCCTCACAATGTTTCCGCTGAGATTGGCTCATTGATACCAAACTTGGGTTAATTACACTAAGGGGAATTTACGTATTGCCTGTAAAAAGAGCCTTGCTGTAAGTCTTCTCCAGTTTAGGTGCAAAAAGGTGAAATGTCTGGATTGTACAGTATATTGAAGGTGCTAAATACCTTAATTCACGGTCGGGGACTTTAGATATACATAGTGGAACGTGGTTGCATCTGACACTGGGAACTGCTAGTAGAATTAGCGCAGTTGCAAGAATACTGGTAAATTGTCACAGAAAAAAAGATATGGGAAATGTTTTTTTCTTGTGCCAAGGTCCAAAAATTGGTGGCATTGTGAGTCAGTGTCAGCAGCTGGGTGGTAGGAACCCCGTCTCAGCACAGCACCCATATAGCTGAATTTCTTTGTCATGGGCCTGAACTCCAAAAAAACGGTGTAGAAAAGGTTTCACATATGTTTAGTTCAGTATGCAGTTACAGTGAAGGAGATTCTGTTAAAAAATGTCTGTTTATTTGCTGAACCAGGAAGAGAAACACAAAAGGCGGTGTTCCAGTCTATGGCAGTTGTCTATCTCTTTGAACGCAACAGTTTCCCTTATGGAAGAAATTTTTGCTCATAGCTGTGCATCCTATAATCTTAAGCAACAGTATATTAATCTGGTGCTCAGTACTTTTCTGAAGATGGCCCCAATTAACTTGGTTTATAGAGCATTTATAAGTAATCTGAGAATCCCAAATAGTCTTGCTTTGTAATAAATACTTTAATATTCTTTTTATGCCACCCAAGAGTATATGGAGGTCAAATTCTTTAGGAATGAGAACTATGATATATACTTAAACATGCCAACTAACTTGCAATTGTATGTCATGCAAAGAACCGTATTAAAAAGGTGTGCCCAGAGAATATTTTGAAATTATGTTTTCTTGTCTTAAGCCTGGATATGTACATGAACAACATGTCTGGAAGGTTTTTGATTTTTTAATTAAAATTATCTAACAGAATTTTGATGGGTACTGGTTTCAATGATTGATTCAGCTATTTGAGTTGTCTATACTAAAATATATTATCAGTATAAGTTAGGTGACAGTTTAGATAGCAGAACAGTGCTTTGCACACACAAGGTTCATCCTGGTCTCTGCTAAAATGCAAACATGTGCATATGGTGGTGGAATTAGTTTCTTCATAAACATCCAAATTAGATGCTGCATGACAGAGGATCCATAGAAAACAGTTGACTTTAGAAGAAGTGTTAGTAGATTCCACTTGCTTGGATTGTCTCAGGGAGTATTTATTATTTTATTTATTTTATTTTGAATATTTTCACCCCATCTTTCTCCTTGGAAAAGGACCCAAGCTCTATAAAGCTCAGTCTTCTGGTTAGTCATTATTGTCTGTGTGTCAGGGACTAGATTGGAGATTTTATGTTCCACTAGAAGAATACCCATGTGATCTGGCATAGGGATTTTATGCCCTTGAAAATTAATGCCATGAGATTCTAATAAGAGAAAATATGCTAAATAAAACTCCACTAATGGGCTGGGGTGGGAGAGATGACAGTGCTAGCATCATTCAACAGGTAAAGGTAAAGGTTCTCCCCGCACATGTGTGTTGGTTGTGTCCGACTCTAGGGGCGGTGCTCATCTCTGTACTCAAGCTGAAGGGCCAGTGTTGTGCAAGTCCATTGCCACATGGCCAGCATGGCTGCAAGGAAACACTGTTTTACCTTCCCACTTTTTACAGTGGTACCTATTTATGTACTTGCATTTACATGCTTTCGAACTGCTAGGTTGGCAGGAGCTGGGGTTATCAGCGGGAGCTCGTTCCGTTGCGTGGCACCCGGGATTCGAACTGCTGAGCTGCCAACTTTGCAGCCAACAGTTTTCGGAGCCTTAGTCTACTGAGCCACCATGCCTCCTATATCATTCAACAAGCTGAAGGCAAAAAGACCATTACAGTAATACCTTATTATTAGGACCAAGTGTGGTATTTTAAATCATGGAGTCTCGCAGACTTCCCCCCCCCCCAAAAAAAAACAAGTATGGTATAGTATAGAACAAAGAATAAAGTTGTACAAGCTTTTTGTTATTTACTTAAGGTACAGTGTTTGCACAGGTATATATATATATATATATATATATCTCTCTGATGACTTTGCACACAACTATTGGAGTATGCAAACAAGATCCCCCAACATTCTAAAATAATAAATATTCATAAATCATGGTGAACACCACACCTTGTTTAAGAGTACCATGATTTAAGAGTGTTTTGCAGTACAAGCAAACATTTCTTCTAAAGTTTGCCTTGATCAACAAGCAAAGTTGTGATATAAAAGCACTGGAGCAGGTCACATGATCACAAATAAGCCAATGGCAGCTCTCCTGCTGGAATGTTACCTCTCAGGCAAGCCTCAAAAGCAGAGCAAAGAAAAATCAGATTTCCCTTGTACCAGTCATGAAGGTTTTCAAAGGGAAGTGCAGGTTCGTTAGCGTCTTATTTTTCTTTTATATTTATATTTTTATTTAAGTTGTTTTCAACTTCCTTTCTTATTTTTCAAAAATTTTCTAGTCATGGGGCAGCTAGTCAAGTGTGTATGTAGCTACAAATTGCATTTTATTGTTGTCACATTAAAAACACAGAGTAAAATCCAGTTGCTAGTCCCAAACAGAGTAGATTCCATAGCTAGGTGCCTAAACCATGGTGTGGACATGGATTTCTAGCCAACTTATGACAGTGTTTTGGTTTACAAGAATGTTTCCAGAACAGATTATCTTGTAAAGGTATTACTGTATTATTTCAAGCATCAGCTAATGATTAAGTGGCCATATCTTACACACATACAGTTGTCGTTAAGATTCTCAGTCATCCAGGTGAGGTTATCCAGAAGTTAATCCACAGGCACAATCCTATTCAGACCAGGGTTGTGTGAAACGAAGGTGAACTATATATTGGAGGCCTCACATCAACTTTCCTCAGACTGACAAAGCTACTTGGATGAGTGGTGAAATGTTTCAGTCTTACAAGAAAAGAAGACCAGTTGCCATGACTCAACTTCCAGACACACAGTTACCCTTGTTTGTAGGTTATTAATTTATTTATGTCTCATGGAAGCTTGAAACGACACATTAAGTGCTTAGAGATCTAGTGCTAAAACCTCCAAGTGAATGAAATTAGCTGTGCCTATTTTCATGTACACCCATCACCTATCATTTATCTGATCAGCATATTTGCTTAGTGGAATTGTTAAATAGAACATGATATGTATTTGCCTTCTTTTCTGAGAAAATGCTGATTGTGTGTTTTGCTTTAGGGCAGGGTATTAATTATAATATTTCTGACAGTTCTAAAAAGGCCAGGGACACTTTTTAAATCAGCTAAAGTATAAACAGAAGTACTGCAGATATTAAAATGTTCTTTTCATCACACTCATTTAAAATTTGAATTTCTCTCAGATTTGTCACGTAAAGTGCAAGAGCAAATTATTCTCCTTACCAAACAAACAAACAAACAAACAAACAAACAAACCCCAGTCTTTTGATAACAGTGATCTAATACTTTTGTTTTGATAATTCTTCCCTAACTTTATTCCATTCAAAATTGGCAAAACATGTGGGCAGTTTTTAAAGGAAAGGCCTTCATAGAATTTTGGCCAAATATTTTCTCTCAAAATGGCAACAGAAGGCTGTTCCATAATTATTAGGCCCAGACTTTAAAGAATGTCATACAGCATTTATCTCTGTATCAGTCCTTAGTGCATAATTGGCTTGTGAATTACTAGGAACCCTTGTCTTAAAAGGTTGGGAAAGGCTTTCTGATCCTCACCATAAGAAGTGAAATCTGAAATGTATACTGTACCTAAGTCTGTAGCTCCCACTTTGAAATGTGGCTTCGGCAAAGGAACCTGCCCCACACATCTGGCCATTATTTTTGGAATGACTATATTTCTTCTGCACTACCCCAAACTCATGTAGTCTGATGAAGACCCCACACAGGTTGAAAGCTAGTTGAGGTCTGACTTTTTTTTAAATCTAATAACTCCATTGCCATGCCCTACAACAGATCTTTGCATTTGGATGGCGTAAAAGTCTTCACCCCCTTCTTTTACGTGTATAGTTGGTTAACTTTTCTTAACTCCTGTGTACTAGGCTTATGTGCCACTTAGAATGGACCCATTCGGGTTTACTTCTGGGAGTTTATCTAATGTCTCACTAATTTCAGTGGGGCCTACTCTAGGTACAGCTAATATTGAATTTAACCCTAAGTTTGTAACAGATGTAGATCAGGATAAATCTAAGTAGTGTAAGGGCCCAGGGAAAGCAAATCTTCTTTTCTTTCAGTGTGAAGTTTGACACTGGCAAATATGACAGAGCATTTTTTTCTTCTTTGGTGGTACCCAAGATTGGGTGCAGGATTTTGCTCACACGGGAAAGGCATGCAGTTGACGGGCACAAACTTCCAGTTCTTCTGTCAGACAAACAGGTATTCGGGGGTTCCCAGTCCTGACTCCTCCACCAGGTTCCCACTCAGAGGCAGTGCCCTGGCTTCCCTGCCCTGCCTCCCCCAGATGTTGCCTCGGAGAGAGTGCCTGCTGTGGGAGGCAGGGCTGGGAAGTGCTGAACACCTTGTTGTCCAAAGGACGAATTACCACAAATGCTGAAGCAACTGTTCTGTGCCCATCTCTAATGGTGGTATGTTTACATATTTCATATATGTGCAACACGCTGCTACAACACAGTGTGTCCCTCCATGTGCATCCGCAGATAAATTTAGGATTTGTGGGGAGAGCAAGCACCCTTCTTTGATACTGAGTGCTGCTGGCCCTGCTGTTAGTTTGTGTGAAGTGGTTCATGAGATGAGGATGGCTGCCACAGGAAAAAGCAATGAGATGTTAGAGGAGGGTGATAAGTGCTATATGGCCTGCACTGATCCTTAAGCCAGCCTTAAAGTGCCTGGGGCTGGTGGGACACACACATACCAACCAAGCCCTCTGAGGACAGACTGAAAGAACAGGGCATGTTTAGCCTAGACAGAGAAAAGAAGACTGAAGGGAGACATGATAGCACTGTTCAAATACAGTAGGACCCCAGTATCTGCTGGGGATTGGTTCTAGACCTTCCTGTGGATAATGAAAACCGTGGATAAGAGAGAACACCAAAAAAATCCCCAAAACTGCTGTTTTGTGACAGTAGCTTGCTTTACGACTGCTGTTTGTGACAGTAGCTTGCTTTGTTTACAACAGTAGCTTGCTTTGTGGCTGCTGAATTATTTATTTGATTTTTTCCCCTCTGCCATCCATGAATAACTGAGTCAGTAGATACGGGGTCCTATTGTATTTGAAAGACAGTCATACCGAGGATGGGAAGGATCTGTTCTCAGTCATTCCAGAATGCAGGACTAGGGATAGGCACCATATTGAAAACGACACGCTGCTTCGTCATTACGTTAGCTAACAAAACGGGGAAGCAGCATTTCATTACAAATGGAAGGAAACACCATTTTTCTCTAGAATGAAACAATTCATTCTAGAGGAAATGGTAGGGGAGCTTCCTCAATCTCTTCCCTGAAAGCATCCAAAATTTGGAAAGATTTGGGGGTCAGGGAGCTGAGTTATGAAGCTCCAAAGGGGGTGCCCCTAGGAAAAAAAATTCTAATTGGAATCAGAAGGTGATCTGGCCAGCGATAGCACTGCCACCGCTTCCCATATGATTCCAATTAGGTTTGTTTTCCTAGGGGCACCCCCTTTGGAGCGTCATAACTTAGCCCCCTTACCCCCAAATGTTTTCAAATTTCAGGAGCTTCTCTAAAATTGCTTTCTTAAGGTACCCCTGCTACTTTGGCTCCCCAAGGTAAGTAATTTTTGAGTGCATTTTTAAAAATGCATTCAAAAATTATTTTAAAATATAAGCAATCAAAATTTACTTACCTTGGGGCTGTAAGGTAGCAGGGGTACCTTCCCAAAGCAATTTTAGGGAACCCCATGGAATCTGGAAAGATTTGGGGGGTAATGGGACTTAGTTATGAAGCTCTAAAGAGGCTGGGGGTAGTGAAGTGGCAAAGTGTGATGGGAACATGGAGATAATCAGGGAGTTTACTCTATGGTATTAACTCCCTAATTGCCTCCATACTTCCAGCACAGGAGCAGTGGCAGGAAAGAAAAACACTCTTTTCTGCATTTCTCCCCTTCCCCGTCTCCCAGTTGGGGCTGTTTGCCAGGTCAGGGTTCGGAGAAGGGGGATATCCTTTCCCCCACACCCTAACCTGTCAAAAAGCCGCAGAAGGGAAACAGGGGGAGGGGCAAAATACAGAAAGGAGCAGGGGGCTAAAGGCTGAACAGAGCAGGTCCCCCCCCTCCATGCTCCGTTCAGCCTTTCATCGCTCCCCCCACCTCCCAGCTGGGTCTTTTTGACAGGTCCAGTTTTGGAGAGGGGTGAACCCCTCCCCACAACCTTGACCTGTCAAAAAGTCCCAGCTAGGAGGCAAGAGAAGTGGCGAAAGGCTGAATGGAGCAGTCCCCCCCCAATGCTCCATTCTGCCTTTTGCTCCTCCCCTCACCTCCCAGCTGGGGCTTTTTGACAGGTATGGGTGGGAGGGAAGGGTTTTCCCCTCTCTAAACCCCAACCTGTCAAAAAACTCCAGCTAGGAGGCGGGAATTGCAAGGAAGAAAGAAGGAAGTAGTGGTAAACTGAAGCTCTGATTGAATTTACCATTGCCTCCTTCCTTCTCCCGTGCTCCCCCCTCCTCCCAGGGTGGTTTTCTGGATAGGGAGGGCTGTGGGCAGTGGGGGCTGGCTCCCACTGCCCACAGCACTCCATGTCCAAAACACCCCCCCCCCCGGGAGGTGGGGGTGGCAGGGGAGAAAGGAGCAGTCAGGCAGAGAATTTACTTCTGTCTGGCTGCTCATTTCCTCCTACCCTGCTTCCCAGCTCGGAATGAGCAGTCAAAATCAGCTGGGAGGCAGTCGTGAGGAGGCTTTTGAATCCCCCATGCACCAGCTAGAGCACTGGTGCCATGAGGGATTCATTTTGTTTTGTTTTGTTTCACAAGTAATGAAATGTTTTTGAAAATTTTTGTTGCTTACAATATGAAACAAAATGCGGGGGGAGGATGAAATGGAATGAAACAAAACACAGTTTTTCTGTTTCGTGTCCATCCCTATGCAGGACACATAATAATGGGCTACATTAATGGAACTCTGATTCAGGCTGAATAAAGTGTTCTGCTTATATACTGTCCCACAGCACTTCAAGCACTTTCTGGGCAGCTTACTCTTTAATTATGCAGGATACTCATCACCTGCTCCCTCCCAGCAAGCTGGATACTCATTTTACCAACCTCGGAAGGATGGCATGAGCTTTCTACCTGGGATTGAACCCCAGGCCGAGAGCATAGCTTTTAACCACTGCACAACGAGGCTCCTTTATATCAGGAAAATATGAATATAAGGAAAATATCTTGTTAGGGCAATATGGCAATGGAACCAACTATATCAGGAAGCAGTGAGCACTCCAAAGCTGGAGGTATTTAAGAGAAAATTAGACAACCACCTGTCAGATCTACTTTGGTTTAGATTCCTGCATGGAGCAGGGGGTTGGACTTGATGGCCTTATAGGGTCCTTCCAACTTTAGGGTTCTCTGATTCTATGGGGGCAGGGCTGGCGCTAGGGTTTTTTACGCCCTAGGTGAGGGGCAGGGTGGGGTGGGGTGGGCGGCGGCGGGGGGACAGGGGGCCGGGCAGGGCCGTGCGGCAGGGTGGGGTGTGCTGGGTGGTGGCGGCGGGGCGGGGGCAGGGGGCTGGGGGCGGGCGGACAGCGGTGGTGGCCGGCGCCCCCTGTCCATTTTGGTGCCCTAGGCAACTGCCTAGTTCGTCTTAATGGACGCGCCGGCCCTGTATGGGGGGGGGGACACGCACAGAAACCTCTCCCAGCCCATCCATGACCAAGAGGAAAATTGGGGACCTGCCAGAGAAGCAAGGGGGCCCCTTAACAACGCTCCTGGCAGTGGGTTGATCCTGACTGTAGTGGCTGCAGTGATGGCTGCATTTTCCCCTCGTGGACAGATATGATGCTTATCTGTTAAATGATCTAGTGATGTTGATGCTTCATTTATGCAATGCCAAAATATAAAGAGTGTTTGCAAAATAAAACAGAAACGCTAGCATGTCATACATATGAGGAGACATTTTGTTTAGAAAACTCATACCTGGACATGTATGCAAGTGTGTCCGGGTACAAATTTTATGCACTTGCAAAAATTTTCTCCCTCCTCCCTCAGAGGACGGAGAATGATCTCTTTTAATTGAATTTGTTGACTATTTATGAATGCCCATACACTAACGTGTGGAAATAATCCCTGAAAGCTCCCGCCACCAGAGTTCTCTGTTGCTGCACCCAGACACAGGAACTCCCTTCCACAGAAGACCAGGTTGGTTGTATCTTTCCTTCTGCAACGAGACAAAGATCTTTCTCTTCAGACAAGCTTTCCATGAGTGACAGGCTGTTTGAGAGGGTTTGTTTTAATTGGAGTGTTGCAACATGTTGCTTTGAATATGTTTTAATGCTGATTGTGTTTACTGTTTCTGTGTAGTATTTGTTTGATTCTTTTAAAAATATGTATACTTACTGTTTTGGATATAAAATTGTGTTTTTAATGAAGCACCCGCCTTTGGCCATTTTAAGGGGGAAAGGTAAGGCAAAAATATTTTTTCACAATAATAAATACATTTTCTGTCTCCTGTGCCACAAGAATAGAGTGGGCTGTTGGGGTGTGGATGGTTACATGATTCAGGCAGCAAAATATTTTGGACAGGCCGTAACTAAGAAAAAGCAAAAAGAAGAAAACCACATGTCATTAGTTGTGTATAATGCAGGGTGAGTGTATAGTATCATATGAGAATACTGTATCTTGTGAGGATAAAATTATATACTCAAGCTCAGATTCTAGCTAGACTCTAAAATTATTATTTTTGCTGTTGTGTCATTACAGTTTTGACCAACTCTTCATGACCCCATATCCATGGAGTTTTTCTTGGCAGAAATACTGGAGTGGTTTGCCAGTTCCTACTCCAGGCGCCTATTGAGTTAGGTTAGGCTTAATTTTAAAGAAAGCTTATTCTGAAAGGCTGATCCTTCCCCCCATGAGCACATATTCACAGAATATTAGTCTTCCAGCTTTGGATATCAGAGCTGCAGTGTGCCATATTTTTCAAATTCTGGTCTAGAGCGCCTTGGCTTAAACATATAGCTATACAGATAAAATAGAGCAGTCTGTACAGCACCCAGTGGGTGGCAGCATTGTCTAGCTAATATTAATTAGCCTTCCTGCTAAACCTGAAGGTGGGACGATGATAAACATGACTATTGTGGACACTGGCTCCCAGAATCCCTCAAGCACCAAGGCGGATAGAGAGGGGGCTTCTGGTAGTTGTTGCCCAAAACAGAAAACATGGGTGGGACATTACTACGGCCACTTTAACAGCCGCAAACCACAGCAGTGTAATGTGTGACTTCTTCATAAGTTTAGTAGTGCATGGGAAGTCTGAAAATTTCTTTTTTTTCTTTCTTTCTTTCTTTCTTTCTTTCTTTCTTTCTTTTTCTTTCTTTCTTTCTTTCTTTCTTTCTTTCTTTGTAAAATATATTTTGAACTAGGACTCCTACCAGCCCTCTGTAGGACCATGGTTACGGGCAAAAGCAGTGGCAGTTGTAGCATCTGTGGACTGAGAGTTTCTCCCAGTCCTAGAATAAGATTTGGCAGGAGAGGAGTAGTTTGTGTCTGATGAAATTCTTGTCATTGAAACCTGGCTAAAGGTTTTGTCTTTCTCCACTCTTCCTTTTCTTTCTGACACTTCGAAATGTCAGCATCTGAAAATTTCCACTAGAATTCCCCACAGAGAGGTAGGTGGAATGTAGTGTAGATGCTTTTTGCAAATGAGAGAGTGCTCAGCACCCACCCACTCCAGAGGTGTGGTTGTAGTTTTTATTGCCTATTGCATGTCCACGCAAAATGCAACAGGAGTGTCTGAAATGTAGGTTTGACACACATCAACCCACCAGTTTAGCTGTTTTCATCACCAGGAGTGTTTTTGAAAGCTTTTGGGACCACATCCCAGAGGACTCTCCCAAAATATTTGATGGTATCACAGCAAGAAACCTGTTATAGAAGTTTTCACCTAGAACAGAAGGAGGATATTATTCAAGCTAATATCTTAAATGGCCATTCAAAATCAAGCTGCCCTCCCCCACCCTGTACCTTGCATGACAACAAGGACAGTTTACTGCCGAGCCTCCTAGTTACTGTCAGGGTTGCAGCAAAGTTCAAAGGGAACCAAGAAGCTAAGGAGGGGAAAGGTGGCAGGCAATGTTACTGGTCATCACTCCTGCTAATGTAAAGGTCCTTTGAACTTGTCAGCAGAGTCGCCACCACAACGTGGGTCACTGCTTTGGCAGGTGCTGACAAACCACAAAAACTAGATATTTCTCAATCTGCTGTGGAGCTGCAATGCATGGCTGATGGACTTTGTTCGGATTGGTGAGTTGTGAGCTGTGTAATGTAATGAGGCACTCGTACCATGGTAGAAATTTGATAGCTCTAGTCTAGAGTTTCAGGCAATATTTATTTATTTATTTATTTATTTATTTATTTATTATTTTCCTTTCTCAACTTGGTTCTTGAACCACTGACGGTTCTAAATAATAGAATTGCAGAGCTCTAAGGGACCATGTGGATCATGGAATCCAGCCCCTATCAAGGAGGCACAGTGGAAAATTGAACTCTCCAACCTCTAACTTCACAGCCAGAGTAATCACCGTGCTCTCCAACAGCTCCATCAATTGGCTGAAAAGTCATCCACAAGTATCTTTCCAGCCGCAACATAATTATTTGACCATGTTTTGTTGTTGGGAATATTAATAAATCAGGATCTTGGTACGGGTATGTCTCATTCAGATATTTCCCTGGTAAACGTTGCCAGAGAATCCTGAGGAATGGTTGTACTGACCTAAAACTTCTTCTGGCAGCAGGTGTCCTGCAGGTGGCTTCATTTAATCGTGCCCTTTGGCTTCTGGAAGCTACAGCTTTATCCTGGTTATTTTATCCTTTGGGGTCTCCCCCCCCCAACTATTCCCACAGCACCTTGAAAGCACTTACATAAAAGCCTGGCCTTCATGCTCCCTGCAGCAGCTTTTAATGAGAGGCAGACTTTTAGTCATTTATTTTTGGTTCCAGGTGTAACCTATGTGTGTTTGAGGCCGGGGGAAAGATCTCGCCAGGGGAAAGATCCAAATATTGTGAAAGTCCGGCTTTTCTCCTTTCTTGGTCATGTGACTGGAGATGTGGGATCTCCGTTCCCACATACTGTACAAGGATTTTTTTAAAAAAGCACAGACCAGCCCCAGGACCAGCAGGTGGCACTAAAAAAATAAAACAAAACAACAGCACTGACAGCCTGAAGCCCAGCTGATCAGTACTGGGGAGAGGGGAAATTAAAAAATATATTTTAAAAAAGCACTGATAAGCCCCAGGACAAGCTGGTCAGTGCTAGAAAAAATAAAATGAAATTTTTAAAAAAAAAAAAAACAGCTCTGGCAGCCTGAAGGTCAGCTGATTAGCGCTGGGGGAAGGGAAATTTTTAAAAAACTAAAAAGCGCCGATGAGCCCTAGGATGAGTTGGTCCAGGCTAGGGGTGGAAAAGCAGAAAATCGGATCATATGCGAGCTCCCATGGACTTCTGGCTTGCAATTTTTACTGGAGCAAAAAATTCTCAACTTCTCTGGTAGGTTTTGGAAAACTCACTAAAGGGGGCATAACCATTTTTTAAAAAAGCCCAGTGGCCGTGGGGACAAGATTTTTGGAAACGCTTTATTTTGAAATTTAATCAGCATTTTAAAGGACTTGTGATAGAGCCCAGACACACACACTGCTTCCACATTCACAACCCTGCCTGGTCCACTCCAGCTAAAGTTCATTGTAGGGCTGAAGCCCGACAATTGGGTGGATGGTTTGATACTCCCACCCACAGCCCTCCATGGACTAGGTTACCTTGGGGGGGGGAATGCCTTCACCCCTGGTAATATCTGTTTCCCCTGGGAGGATCAAGAGTCAGTTTTAACCACACTGAGCCTTCTGCAGTTGGGGAATATGTGTTGTTGTTAATGGTACCCTAACCGAACTGTCCGGCTGGAAGAGCACTTCTTGAGTTGCTTGGCATAAATCAGGAACAGTCTGTACCCCCAACTGGGAAGCCTAACAGGACTGGGAAGCATTTTTCCCAGTGATCAGAGACAATTATTCTCTTATGTACCAAGGGTAAGGATGTGTCACTGAAGATGAAGACGAAGACCATCCATGCTATCGTATTTCCACTCACCATGTATGGGAAGGAAAGCTGGCCAGTGAAGAAAACTGTCAGGGATGGAAATCATTCCTTTGGCATGGGGCATTGAAGGAGCGCTTTTCAGATATCTGGACTGGCAGAAAGGCAAACAAGTGGGCCCTAGATCAGATCGAGCCTGAACAATCTCTGGGAGCTAAGTTGTATTTATTATTATTTAATTATATTTATATCCTGGCCATATGGCCACTCTGAAAAGCGAGCCTGTCAGAGGGTAGACCATGAAAAGGCAGGATTTCCTGGAAAAGACAGAAATACTGGGAAAGGTAGAAGGCAGCAGGAGAAGAGGAAGACCAAGTGATGGAGTGACTCCCTAAAGGAAGCCTTGGGCTTGCGTTTGCAAAAGCTGAGCAGATCTGTTGAGAGCAGGACATTTGGGAGGTTACACATTCATAGGGACACCCTCAGTCCTAGGAGGAACTACGATGGCCCCTAACAACAATGGATGTGCCACATGCTTTCCCACATGCTTCTCACTGTCCCAGCTGAGATGTTGGAAATGAATCTGTTCTCTCCCATCCATGCAGGAAAACTCACTGCAGCAGACCTTAGAGCAGTGGTTCCCAACCTTCCTAATGCCGCAACCCTTTAATATAGTTCCTCATGTTGTGGTGACCCCTTGCCCTGCTTGGAAGAGGCCACAAGCCCCAGTTGTCATCGACAACTTCCCTCTACAGGCACCCTCAGCCAATCGGAGCCTCTGGTGCCATTGACTGACATCACCTTCAACCTATCAAGGTGTAACTCACTCTTCCCCCCCTTCCTCCCCCTCCCCCTCCAGACCCAAGCCGTTTGTGCCTTTTTCTTCACTGGCTCATGGCGACCCCTGTGAAATGGTCATTCGACTCCCCCCAAGGGGTCCTGACCCCCAGGTTGGGAACCACTTCCTTAGGCTGCTTTTACACGACCCCTAAAATCTGCTGCAAAATGCTCGCAGATGCAGAGCATAAAATTGTTTTCCCACCAGCAGCGGACTTTAAAAAAAAATGTACAGCCACGCCCACTTAAGCGCGCCCCAGCGCATTTTACAAGTACCGGATCTAGAGAAGGTAAAATCCTTGTTGCTGTTTTAAAGCATTGCATGCCTGGCCCTCCTCCACTTTTTGTGTGTTTTTGTCAGCCACCCCCCTTTTAACAGACAGGAATCCTAACGGACTGCAACAATTAGCTGCTGCCGACGGCAGGCAGAGGTGAGCCTGCTTTTTTTCCCTCTCCCCTCACCACAGACAGAAGCAATAGAATCAGAGTGTGGGAGGTGGGAACACGGGAAGCAGAACAAAAACCACGTTGGGGGGAATCTGCATTTAAGTTGCCAGCGGATTTTAGGGGTCGTGTAAAAGCAGCCTTAGAGAGGAGCTTGAGGGGGAGTGTTGCAGTCCGGACGAAGCCTGCCAGCAGGCATCACCCAAGAAGACACGAGAACGGCCGTTGCGGTATATACTGGGAGAGCTCTGATGCAGTCAGGAGATCTGATCTGTCTCTCGGCACCACCAGCGCTTTATTTATTCAAAGCATACATTCCTACATGACTCCTACATAACTCTTATTCTGCGCATGTACTAAGCTGAGCTAATCATCTATTTACACTTGTCAATCTCTGATTCCTCTTGCGTTGTGCGCCTGCGTGTTAGTGTGCGGAACAGTCATCATTATGCCTGTGCTAACCTTATCACTGCTTATCTGCTGACGCTGTATTCATTCATTAACCAGGTACAGGCAGGTGCATAGCGTAGGTGTCGTAGCTGGTCTAAACCGGGTAAAACTTGCTAAAGCTACACATCATGAACTATACTTGAACTATGCTTGAACTATGCTTGACCTATGCTGACAGGCTGGCTAAATATATTTGCCAGAGCCTTTAAAGCACCCCCACATGTCCCCTTTCTAAATTATTAGATTTGATTTTGATTTGGTACTGAGTTAACAGAAGGTAGGACACAAGTAATAGGTCGATAAACAGCATAGAAATTAGGGTCGTTAGGATGTAGGTCTGGAGAAACTTCATCAGGATCTATACAGCTGACAGGAAGGTATCGTGTTGACACGGAGACCGCAAGGGCGCTGCGGTTTGACTCTACTTTTGACCCGCAGGATCTCAATGTGGCGATGAGGGAGGGGATGCATTGAATACAACAACACAAGCTAACACAAGATGCCAGCAAGGGAATTCCATACCGGAAAATCTTTTTTAACCAACCCCAATCGGGTAGCCATGAAGTTAAGGCTGAACCCAAATCGAATTCGCCCTCTGAAGAGGAACGGACATTGTTTTGCACTAAATTTTGAAGTTGGGCCAATTCATCCTCTATAGTTTTGTTAAGATCTTTGTATTTTACCATACATCCCGCTTTATCTACAATTTTACAAAAACCGCCTTGACGAGCGAGCAAAAAGTCCAATGCAAAGCGGTGTTGTAATTGAACCTGACTCAATTCCATAATTTCATTTTGGACATGTCTAATGAGACGTGCTGTGGCATTGACTGTTTTTTCCAAACGACAAGTCAAACCTATGATAGAGTGACGATTCTCTTGAGCTATGATACCTGGGTAAGCTCCCAGAGTCAAAACCCCTGTCAGACCACCAGCCAGGGCTCGTCCCCATGTTTTCCCACCACTACTCTGACGATCTAAAATAACATCGTCCTTGCAAAGGGGTCCCATGGGTCCAGGGCCATCGGCTGCTCTTCGAAGTTTGTTGTGCTTTTGGGGTTCTTTTACCTGTACTGGGAGTGTAAAATAACTAAGGGCGGCACACTGGTAGTTTCCTGGATGATAATTTGTGGCCCAACCGTGTCCCCAAAAAAACCACAGTTCCGGATCCTTTATGACCCACTTACTACAAATAGAGCCAGTTAAGGATGTATAATCAGGACTGAACATGGGTAGTGCATGATATATATCATAGTAGGTAGAATTTACAAAACCATTACTAAAAGAGTAGGTAGAGTTCCTATTGCCATAAAGAAAGAAATAATCATTGCAGGCGGTATAATTTTTAGCAGCACCGCCCCATTACTGTTGGGCCATCTTGTAAGGTGGCCAAAAGGATTTAAAATTGCTATTTTTTGCATAACAACAAAAACAGAGCCCCAGTAGTGAACGAAGGTATCTCATTTTTCGGAAAGGTATAGTTTCGGGGCTAATTGTGTTGACTCCCTCAAAAAGGGTAGATTTGTGTATATTTTGTAGCTGAGCTACTACCAAATCAGGAACACTAAAAGGCGTGGGCAAAAATGACATAGAGGCTACTGATATGGGAGGCTCATAGATGAGAGAAACTTGCTTCCCATGAAATTCAAACTATATATTGTGCATGTTTAAGCCATGTGTTAGGCAATGAAAACTCCTGCATAGTCTCTATCATGCCTGCGTCGGTGGTATTATAATCTGCCGATGCTATTACTGTGCCCCAGAGAAAAAGGAGGAAACCCAGCATGCTGAGTTTGAATCGTCAACAGGTGCAGGTTCAGGTGGCGTTGGTGTCTTGCGCCAAGGTCTGACACAACGAGCCGGAATCCAACAGGATCCCGAATCAGTCTGTACTGCAGCGTAGCCTCGTCCCCAAGTGATCAGTGGTACTGGACCCAACCACTGAGGATTCGGCGGGCAGCGATAAGAAACCAATGGGTGATCCAACTGCTCTTGAGATCTGAAATGAAACTCAACAGGAGTGTGTGAGGAATCTTTGAGATAACTCAAATGATTAATAGTAAACAAAACCTTAGAAATAACAACAGGTATGTCTGCTGGAGGGACCCCCCTCCCTTCCGTTTGTTTAGCAAGCAGCTGTTTGAAAGTAAGGTGAGCGCGCTCAACGATGGCCTGGCCTGTACTGTTGTATGGCAGACCATGGACGAGCTTGATACCCCAAGTGTCGCAGAAGGTGTTAAAGGTAGCAGAGATATAGGCAGGTGCGTTATCAGTCTTGATTTGAGCGGGACAACCCATGACAGCAATGCATCGCATAACATGCTGAATGACATGCTTAGCAGTTCCCCCCCGGAGAGGAGAAGCCCACATGAATCCCGAAGAGGTATCCACTGTTAAATGAAGGTGAGACAGAGGGGAAAGAGCAGGGACTTGAGTAACATCCATTTGCCAAATCTGATTAGGAGATGTGCCCCTTGGATTAACCGCATCAAAGGGTATTGACACAGGAGCGACAGAGCAAACAGGACAAGAAGCCACAATTTCTCTAGCCTCCCGAGTAGGCAGACCAAAGCGCTTGCGCAAAGAAGAAGAGGAAAGATGGAACATAGAGTGGGCTTCCACAGCTGAGGACAGAACCGACCCCAAGAAGGGGGCCTCTTGAGGGGGTTTGAGTGCTGCGTCCGCAGCTGCATTGCCTTCGCTTAGAAAACCTGGAAGGCCAGAATGGGAGCGAATATGAGCAACAAAATAAGGTACTGTTCGGGTTTGAAGAGCTTCCTGCAATTGAAGGAAAAGAGACATCAAATCTTCATCAATTGAGGGTGTGATATACACATCAGGAAATTGAAGTAAAATGCGATACACATATTGTGTATCGACTATCAAGTTGAAAGGAGTGTCCGGAAAGGTTTGAAAGGCCAGTATCACCGCCGCTAGTTCTGAACGTTGAGCAGAGCATTGATCGGCAGTGAAAACTGGATGCCATTCACCTTGTGGATTTTGATATGTGAGAACTCCCTTAGTTTTGGTGCCATCTGTGAAGACGGTGAGAGCATCTTGGAGAGGGCGAGGGCGTCGAGTTGGAACGATGTTCGCTGAAGGAATAGTTGCAAGAAGAGTAAGGCGTGGATCTTTCGGTGGGTTGAAAATGTATTCACCAGAAAAGCCCTCCAGTGCCACTTGAAAATCCAAAGAGGTGGCATGCACATGCTCTAATTGGTCCCGTGTGAGAGGAGTGTAGAGAGCCTGTAAATCCTTTCCAGTGAGACTCAAGGCCCTCTTCCGGGCTCGTTGAATCAAGTCCAATATAGCAGTTAGGAATGGATATATATTAGTTGGCGGTGTATGGGGAAGGTGCAACCATTCAACAATAATGCAAGGCGTACTAAGATACACATAAAGAACTGCCGTAGCAGTAGGTTGTGTCCGAATAATGGCCGCAGAAAGAGACACAGGGTAGTCCACGAGTCGGTCAACCGCTCTGGAGGCCAAAGCAGAGTTTACCATATCCATGGTGTGCTTAATGGCCGGCGTGATTGGGATTGTATCGGCAGGCTGTTTGTGTCCCTTTAAGGCGGCAAATAGCGGGGCAAGCTGAGATGTGGTAAGACTGAGATATGGACGGGCCCAATTGATGGTGCCCAAAATCTGTTGTAACTGAACCAAGGTGCACTTGTCCGGGAGACGAAGTTGAGGCACTGCCGGTGCTGAAGATGTTTTAAGGAGCAAATGTCCCAAAAATTGATACGGGGGGCTTTTTTGAATTTTTTCCGGAGCTATAATAAAAACCTCGAGACGTAAGAGTCTTTGTCAAGTCAGTAATAATTTCTGGAGTGAGCTGTTCAGCCCCCAGAAGCAGGTCATCCATGTAGTGATACAGGCCTTCTCATGGTTTGTCTCTCTATATAGAGCCTTTTCACACGACCCCTAAACTCCGCGGCAAATGGCTCCCAGCTCCGGAGCTTAAAATTGTTTCCCCACCAGCTCCGGAGTTTACAGAAAATTAAGTGCGACCACGCCCATCTAAGCGCATCCCAGTGCACTTTTCAGGTACCTGCTCTCCTGGGGTGAAAAATCCCTGATGCGGATCTAACGTAGGGAGTGCCGGGCTCTCCTGGCTTCTGTTTTTGTTGTTTTTTTGCCCCCACCCCTTTAAGAGATCTGAATGCTGCCGGGAACAGAACCAGACTGGCAGAACGGAGGTAAGTCGGCATTCTTTTCTTTCTTTTTTTCTCCCTCCCCTCACACAGCCAGCAGCCAGGAGTGCGGAGGGGGTGGGAACACAGAAACAGCGACAAACCCCCAAGATCTCTGGTCCGAATTTAAGTGGCCAGCGGATCTTAGGGGTCGTGTGAAAAGGCTCATAGTTGATTGATTGGTCTGTCCCCATCTTGTGTCTTAGTGTAGATTCTATTTAAGTTGTGTCTCATTTGCTCTCTTGTTTAATGTTTATTTCTGGTTATGTTGCTGATGCTCTTACTGTAATCAGTTCAGGCAAGTGGCCTGGCTGCTAAATGGGTGGGACAAATAAACAAACAAACATGTGACAGGATCTCATTTTGCGATGAGTTTGTCACAGAAACCAAAAACAGCCATTGTTCACACTCTTCACTTGAACACTCTGGTTGTAATCATACCATGATTACAACTCTGAAGCTCTGCTCACTACTGCTGTTATGTGTAGCCAGGTCACTTCCAACTAAGGGCAAACCTAATAGGGTTTTTGAGGTGTGTGTGATGATCAAATCCTTGTTTATTCTTCCTTTCTAAATGGATTTTATGACAAATTATTCCAAAGTCTCATCTTACAGTTTCTATTCACTACAGCACATTATGCTTTCAAGTATGTTTAGGATTACAGTGTACTTTCATCAAGCCAGTTTTGCCCTACTGATGTCGCAGAAGACATGAAGGGATCGAGGACTCAGCCTGGGATGTTTCCTGGTGGTCAGCCTTTCCTCAGGAGGTGGGGATTTAGGCTGGAAAGCAGGATGCAGATACAGCCAGTTTAATCAGCCCAGAGCTGTATGTTATTAGGAGATAACCAGGAAATATCTCCCTGTTTGATCTTTGGCTCCTCAGTGGGATTGTATAAGTGATGTGTTGCAGGATAGAAATTGTAGCCATGTGGGCAACTGACACAACATTAAATATCAATTCCATTATGAGCCATTCATTGCCTCGTCAATGTGTGAAGAGCGATAGGTGAGAATGAAGGAGAGCAAGAGAGATTAAAGCTTAAATAGGAATGATTAATTGGGAAAATACTATAAGCGAGGGCAATGTTGCTATATCCTATTAGGTGTTCACTTATCAGGCCACTGTTGACACTTTGACAACTTGAATGGATGGTGGTTTGGCACAAACATCACCATAAAAAATGTGTGAAAGGGACCCCATGCCTTATCAGTGACTAGACTTTTGTGCACAAAATATGGTTTATTTAAGTTCATTTTAAGCTTACCACATTGCTACAATTGCTGCAGCAATGAATGGAAATTCATTGCCTGGAAATGGCTGTACAAGTATAGTCTTTCAAGCCAGCGTCACGCCATACTCTCGGGAGCTGACCCTGTACCGTCAGTTAGAGCAGCAATTTCTAGCTGTATTTGAACAGCAATATTGTTGGGCAGTACTGGAGCAAGTGTCAGTTAGAATCATAGAATTATAGAGTTGGAAGAGACCTCAAGGGCCATCCAGTCCAACCCCCTGCCATGCTGGAACCCCCCCATCATAATATTAAGGACAGATGGCCATCCAGCCTCTGCTTAAAAACCTCCGAAGAAGGAGACTCCACTACCATCCTCCGTGGCAGCATATTCCACTGCCAAACAGCTCTAACTGTCATGAACTCCTTCCTAATGTTCAAATGGAATCTCTTTTCCTGTAGTTTGAAACCATTGCCCCAAGTCCTAGTCTGTGAAGCCATGGAAAACAAACCTGTTCCCTCTTCAATATGACATCATTTCAAATATTTAAACATAGCTATCATATCCCCCCCTCAGCCTTCTTTTTGAAAGGCTAAACATTCCCAGTTCCCTAAGCCGTTCCTCATAAGACATTTGTTCCAGACCTTCAGCCATCGTGGTCGCCCTCCTCTGTACCCACTCAAGGTTGTCAACATCTTTTTTTAAACTGAGGCGCACAGAGCTGGACACAGAACTCCAGGTTGGGTCTGACCAGAGCAGAATAGTGTGGTGCTATCACTTCCCTTGATCTAAGGTTCTGTTGATGCAACCAAGAATCGCATTGGCTTTCCTGGCCACCGCAGTTCATGGTAGGAACAGCAATGGTCTGCTGTACTGTAACCCATCTCATGGATCTCTGCGCTTTGATTTTTGTTGTTCCCCATACATGAACCATTGATACCAGTAGTGGTTGTAAATGTATGCATTTGCTTTGTTCAATTGGCATGATCAGGAAATCACTGTGATATCCAATGGCTTGTATTCCTGCACTGATGAAGTGGTTGGACTCAATGATTTTGTAGGCCCCTTCCATCTTCATGATTTTAATGTAATGTGTGTTGTGTTGTTAAAGTTATACTGAAACTTGGAAGTACTGCTGGGTTTACCATTTCCCAGAATCCCACAGCCAATTAGATGGCTGTGGCAGCTGTATTCAGGGCGGCTTTCTACCAACTTAGACTTATCACCCAGATTTGCCGTACCTGGACGTGGATTCCCTTAGGACAGTAGTGCAGGTGCTGGTGATATGGAGGATAGATTACTTAATGCTCTTTATATGGGGTTACCCTTGACCCTTGTTCGGCAACTGCAGCAGGTGCAGAATGCAGCGGCCAGGCTGGTGGTTGGTGCGGGCAAGTTTGACCACATCACCTCCATCTTGGCCTGCCTGCATTGGCTACCCGTTGCCTCCCGAATAAGATTCAAGGTACTGGTTTTGATTTACAAAACCCTCCATGGCTTGGGACCTGATTATATGGCAGAGCGTATCTCCCGGACATCAGCTTCATCCCGATGGACCAGATGTTTGCTTGCCTTTTCGCTCTGGGTTGCCACTCCAAGGGAGGCCCAAAGGGTTTCTACTCGCAATCCGGCCTTCTTGGAAGGGGGGAGGGGGGAGGATCCCTTCCCCCAATTGGTCTGTTAACTGGCATGATTTTAGAGCATGTATAACTGGTAGCACAATAAATTATGGCCATTGACATATGTAACTGGGACATGCTGCTTTTGTGGGGTTAGGGTATGGGGGAGTGAAAGAAGGATATCACCAGCACTTCTTATTATCCTTAAATGCCAAGGTCCTGGCTCTCCAGAGGCCCATTTTGTAGCAAATCAGGCTAGATGCCAAGGTAATTATCACAGCTGCATTTTGAACCACTTGAATCGGCCACTTCTGGTTTGACAGCAGAATGCCTAAGACAGGGTTTATTCATGTAATCATACCACCTCAGAGGGAAAAAAACCCACCAAATCAAATCAAATCAAATCAAATCAAATCAACCTTTATTGGCATTAAAATAAAATAAAACAACACAACAAGAGAAAATGAGGTCAGCAAGGAGGGTAATCAAACATGGAACTGGTGATTCTAATATATGCATTAGCTACTCAAGCCAATGAGATGGGGAATAGGGAGGCCCAGATCCTCGTGCAGGGGGTTGGACCAATCATCCATACTTTTCGCAGTCCTTTTATGTACTTTAAGCAGTCAGCCTATGTGTAAATATTGATGCTCTGAAAACACACACAAACACAGAGAGCGCGTGCAAATCCCATCCCATTTTGTCCTTGGCTTTCTACCTTTGAAGCGTTCTGCTGTGGCTCAAGAGCGATTTCTCTGTGCACGAGTCGTGAAACCTTTCTGCTGCTAGTCCTACCTCTTCTGCTGTTTTTCCTACCAAGTTTACCAGTGGTCAGAAAAGCATCTTTGCAGAAGTTCCAACCCACACTGTTTCCTGGATGTTCCTGGATATTTCCTTGTCCTGTGGAGTTCTCAAGAGTAGACATGGGCACGACTTGGCGAAATTCTCGTTTCCATTTCCGTTCCTCGTTTCCGTTATGTAACGGAAACGGTAACGACAATTACTCCACCAGAACTCGAACTCGAACCGATAAAAGAAAAATTGGGTCTGATTTGTCGTTGTCGTTCCTGGCATCGCAGCGATCGTGCGATGCCAAGCAGCACAGAAAAAAAGCTTTAAAAATTAAAAAAAACCTGATTCCCGTCCAAAAAAGCAGGTGAAAATATGCCTGCCTGAGTGAGGGCACCTACCAGAGGGGTGGTTTCTGGGGGGGGGAGGTCCCCAGCCTTCCCCCCCCTCCTGTCCTGGGCTGCTCTGGTGGGGGGCATCCTCGTCGTCTCGCCAACTCGCCATGCCATGCGGCGTGGGAAGGGGATCCAAATATTTATTTTGAAATCGTGGTCCAAAAACACACCAAAGCACCACAGAAACATGCGAAAATAGCTATTTTAAAACTCCCTGAATTTTTACAGTAGCAGCAGTGGGGGTTTTTTTTGCAACAAAACATCTCCATTGATTTTATTTTATTTTATTTTTATTTTTATTTTTTTACACCTGCGCAATGATGGGTTGGCCATGGGAGTGGACCGTGCAAATTTTTGGAGCCATTCCACCAATTGCATGGCCACTTGGCCAGATTTTGACCGAGACTTCTGGGATGTGCCAGTCAGGCATAAAAAGCCCACTAACCCTAGCCCGAACCCTAACCCTAACCCTAACCCTAACCCTAACCCATACGCCAGTACACTGTCCTTCTTAGTGGGTCAGAGAGGCACCCAGAGGTGCACCCCACTAACTCACCCTAACCTTACCCGTAACCCTAAGCCTATCCCTTGCGCTAACCCTAACCCTAAGCCAGATCTGTGTACTCACATTGCACTACACGCAAGTACACTTCCCTTCTTAGTGAGCCAGAGGGCGCCCATAGGGGTCCTCTCTCACTTTGTTCCCATCCCCATCCCCACCAGCCCAAGTGCACCGTACACCAGTATGCCAGTATGCTGTCCTTCTTAGTGAGTCACAGTAGAGGCACCCAAAAGAAAGAGAGGTGCCTCTGCCTGCCACTGCAACTTGGTATGCATATCCAATTGGCTATGCGTACCCTTTTGTAGCGGGCCAGAGGAGGCACCCACCCCAGAGAGGTGCCTCCAGGAGCCTGCTTTCCCTTCATAGCGGGCCAGAGGAGGCACCCACCCCAGAGAGGTGCCTCCAGGAGCCCGCTTTCCCTTCATAGCGGGCCAGAGGAGGCACCCACCCCAGGTGCCTCCAGGAGCCCGCTTTCCCTTTGTAGCGGGCCAGAGGAGGCACCCACCCCAGAGAGGTGCCTCCAGGAGCCCGCTACCCCCCAAACAAGTACTAACGACAGACGAAAAAACAAAAAACGAAACGACAAATTTTTGAAAAATTTCATGACAAACGGAAACGAGCCGAAACGGGCCGGCTCTGACACACAACAACTCGAAACGTCATTTTTCCTGGTCATGCCCATCTCTACTCAAGAGCACCTGCTTCGTAATTCACCTAGTCTGGGTGAATCAAAAGAACAACAAGGTAGCTGCAGTGGTTTCTCATCTCTTTTCCATTTGTGCACAGGCAGGGAGGCGAGATGATGTGTCAGCATTCCCACTCCACCATTCTAGGCTACTTCATATTGAATAGATTCTGTCATTGAAAGAATTTCTGTGACCATTTTTGGGTTATTTACAGTATGGCTGGTAGAAAGTGTCCCACCCAACCGATCACATTATTTTTTTATGCTGTTGTCTGGGGAGATTCTCCATCATCCAGCTGAGGTTATGTGGGATTTGAGACTGAAGAAGCTGCTTGGATGAGCAGTGAAACGTTTTGATCCCAAAAGAAAAGAAGTCCATTTGCTGTGGCTCAACTCTCTGAGTTGTATTATTTTTACAGACAGCATGCTGTACAAGTAAATGTGGATCAGGTCATAGTTCCCACCACCACCACCTCCACAATATTTATTTATTTATTTATTATTTATTTATTTATTTGTTAAGCTTATATCCCACCCACCTTCCCAGGAGGGAACTCTGGGTGGCTTACAATAAAACCAAGTAAAACAGACAGACACAGTAACAAAAGAATACATTTTCCCTCCAGCATGAGGGCTTCTACTTCTTCTTCTTTTAAAGAGCTGAATGCATTTGCATTGGCACAGGCAGGCAGTGTGATTGCTTGAGCCAATGTGGCATAGTGGCTGAATGCTTGACCAGAAGCTGGCTCTCCCAGTTTCCCAGTTGAAGTTAAGGAGAAAAGATGCAAAGGATTACTCCTGTGGGTACCAGCTTCCCTCAAAGTAGCATCCCTTTATTTCCAAATCACCCCTGGGTTTAGTGTTAGCACTAGTATACTAGAGCACAACTGGAGAACAAATGGGGCAGGGGTGGGGAGGAAATTGTCAGCTAACCCTTGTCTGCAGCTTCTTAAGGTAGCTCCTTGGCAAGCCATACCTCCTGCAAATCTGGATGGCTGCTGCAAAGCCACCTTAACATGGTGACAATAAGTTAAAGATTGACAATTTCCTCTGTCATCCGTATGTGATCTCCTAAAGTGAATATCCCCCAGGGAAATCTGACTTCCCAGGTACAACTTCACAGCAGATCACTTTACATTTTTCCTGCAGAGCAGTCACACTCTTCCTTCAAGTGCTGGTGCTGAGGGTCCAACATCCTCTACTCACTTCTGGGCAACAAATTAGGACATGCAGGACATGTTGCCTGGAATACACCATTCTGTAGAAAAGACCATCTGGGTCTTAAAAGGGAAAAACATATTTCCTATCATGTCTGGAAACCCATCCAGAAATAGGAAAGAAGAAAAAGCCAAACCAAGTTTGCAAAACTACCTAGAGCTGGCTTTCCTGACGTGTGCTTGCAATCATTATGACACAGAAAGAATAGTTACCAAATATTTTGGAAAAAAGTAGAGCCTAAGAAGAGCATATGTTCAACAAGTACTTTAAAAAAGACAAAAGGGGGAAATATGCCCATGTTTACTTACTGTTTATGCCATTGCACTCCACTATTGTTTATGCCATTGCACTGCACTCAAGTTACTTGTTAGAAGCACGGGTGAAAGATCAGTTCATGAGCCAAGTTGCATATGGGTTTCATGTCAATGCTGCAGCATTTTTGTCCCTTGTGAAATGGGTATTAAGTGAATAAGGAAGGAAGGGGTTTAGAACCATCCATCACCTTTCAATATTATGCCAGTCTGAAAGAAGCAGACTTCTCCACTAGAGATTTAAGAGCAACTCAGAATAAATGGTCATATTCCTTATGGAAGTGGACTCTTACTGAAGAAGAGAATAGTAGGAGTTTAGCACTTGAATGTCATCTATGAGAGGTTCACCATGCTGGTATGCATTACATCATAGGTAAGAGATACGGCATATCTGTTTTCCCCATTATTTTGCTAGGACCTTTGTTCCCTAGAGCCCTGTGTCTGCCATCTGCAATGAGTAATCAAACAGGCCTGCCATTTTCATCAGCAGCAGGCTGCGCAGAACCAAAATGCCTCCCTTCCAATAACAGCTGCTCTTTTAACTTCATTTTCTTACTTTATCTCGTTGTCCACCCGCCTCCTCTCAGTTTCTCAGCATACAGATTGCATATACCAGATATACATATAGGTGAAGCAGAAATCCTCACCTGCAAATGGAATCTGTTATAGATATGACACAGATCAGATTAAGATTAATTTTATTGTACCTTTCCTTGTTGGTAAGCTAGTGCCACTGAGCAAAAGCTGTTTATTTTAATAGTTACCAATGGACACTGGCCTACCAGCAGGTAGTGTACATAGCATAAAAGTTACAATGATTATCTTATGAAACTTTTACTTCAAACAGTTAATCATATGCTGTGTGTATTTAATTTGTATTTAACAATTCCCATTATTATGTAATTCTGTTGCTAATTTTTATTTGACCTGTAATAAAGGAATTGAAATTGTACTCTAAGGATTTTGTAATATTGTGTCACTCTGTACACACCCTGGTCAGTGCCCATCTAATGCGCCTATTCAGATTGGGGTGAAGTGAAACCAAGGTGGAATATACACTAGAAGTCTCCTACCAATCTTCCAATGAAGATGCTTGGGTGAATAGTGAAACATTTTGATGTCATAGAAAAGAAGTCCAGTTGCCATGACTCAACTTCCTTATTCTATGATGCAAAGGCCATTTTGAATCTGTCTGGCTCTTTTTTCCTCCTGATGTGGAGATGGGCAGAATGACTGTCTGGTATGCTGCTCGTGTAGTAAGCTGGGTGTGATATTTTGCAGAAATTCCCATCGCTACAATTTTTCTCTGTAGTCACCCCAAAGCGGCCTACTGAGTTTGGCACTATGATATTTATGGGTAGACTAGTCTAGCGCTATATCACCTTTGCACAGACAATAAATAAATAAGGCTGAAATAGTAACAAAACTGATGAGCTACAGTCAACTGCTATGTTTCTGTGATATGTATGTGAATTTGTACATTATGAAGAGCTTTGGAAAACTGACCTTTTTCTAGCACCATGAAACCCTTTAAACAGTCCACTGCCTTTACAATGGACTTTAAAGCGAGAGCTGAGGATCACCAGAGGGTGGGATCAAAAGGAGGAGGTTGTGGGCTGTGGTGCAAATTAAACCACATGAAACTGAAGGGCTGGTGTGGATATTGAGACCAAAACAATTTGCAGTCTCTCTGTAAGCACCTAATCTGAACAGAAACATAAAATAGGCTGTGAATCCAGCTGCAGCGAAGCTGAATCATTCTAAATTGCCTTGTCAGTGTTTTTTGTAGGCTACTTTTTACCAAAAGATGTTGAACAGAGGATGTCTGATATAAATGTATGTGAAGGATTTGAAGTTATACTTGCAGTGGCTACAACTTAAATCTTTTAACATATTTTAATATATTGCACCACCTCATCTCCCACTGGAGAACAGTAAAAGAACTGACATGTAAAAATAGCTGGTGAATCACTGCCTCTGGAGAAGTACTTGATAGCAAACTGAACACGAATATGAAAGAATAGCATATGTAACTAGCATGCAAAAACTGTTTTCCTTTATTTCAGTGGCACTTCAGACCTTCACAAAGAACAAATGAGTAAAATGTAATGAGATGTCATAGAAAACTGTTGATCACACAGACTAAGGCTGTTACCCCACATCAATTTTATCCCGCATCAATGTAAAATGTGTATTTTATTTTGTTGCTGTCACATGGTAGAAAATGTGGAAAATGTATCCACACAGACACATTTTAATGTTCTGTACCTTATGTCGGTGGTCCCCAACCCCCGGGCCGCGGACCGGTGCCGGTCCGTGGACCAGTCGGCACCGGGCCGCCTGGGGAGGCTCCTCCCCTTTTCCTCCGCTGCCCTCCTCCTCCTCCTCTTCTCTCCCGCGGGCGGGCCGGTGGAGGAGGAAGGCTGGAGGAGCGCAGGAGGAGCCGCCGCCGCCGCATTTGCCTTTGCCTCCCTCCTCTGCCCGGCGGCGGCGGCGGCGCATCCTCCTCCTCCTCCACCCTCCACCACCAGCAGCAGCAGCAGCAGCCACGGCGGCGGCGGCGCGTCCTCCTCCTCCTCCTCCTCCCCCTCCTCCTCCTCGCCCTCCACCACTACCAGCAGCAGCAGCAGGAACCCCGTTTGGGCCCGCTTGCCCCTCCTCGCCTCCTCCCGGCCCCAACCCCCCTGCCCTGGGGGCCGGGCGCGCGCGGGGGGCCGGCGGGGAGGAGGGGGCCCCCTCAGTCAGAAGAGCAGGTGGGTGCCCTCCTCCTCCTCCTCCTCCCCTGGGGCGCGCGCCCTTTGGCCCCTCCCTGCGGCCGCGCTCCAGGGCGGAGCCCCCCCGCTGCCGTCGCCGCCGGACCGCGCCTGTGTTGGGGGCGGGTGGGGGGTGTCGCGGCCCGGCCCGGATGTTTTCCCCGCCCCCCCGCAATCGCCTCCACCGCCGCCGCCGCCGCCCATCCCCCCCGCAATTGTCCCCGCCCCGCCGCTGCCGCAACCCCCGTAATCGCCCCCCCCCCCGCCGCCGCCGCAATCCCCCCCAATCGCCCCCATCCCGGGAGCCGCCGCCGCCGCCTTGCTGCCCCCGCCGGCCTCAGCCCCCGTCACCAGCCTCTCGGGGCTGTCCTGGGAGCCGCCGCCGCCGCCTTGCTGCCCCCGCCGGACGCGACCCCCATCACCGGCCTTGCGGGGCCGTCCAGGGAGCCGCCTACGCCGCGACCCCCATAATCGCCCCCGCCGACGCCGCGAACCCCCCGGTCGCCGCTGCCGCAATCCCCCCCAATCGCCCCCATCCCGCCGCCGACCCCCATGCAATCGCCCCACCCTGAAAGAAAGAAAGAAAGAAAAAGAAAGAAAGAAAGAAAGAAAGAAAGAAAGAAAGAAAAAGAAAGAAAGAAGAAAGAGGAGGGAGGGAGGGAGGGAGGAATGGAGGAGAAAGAAAGAAAGAAGGGAGGGGGGGAAAGAAAAGGGAAAGAAAGAAAGAAGGGGGAGGGAGGGAGAAAGAAGAAAGAAAGAAAGAAAGAAAGAAAGAAAGAAAGAAAGAAAGAAAGAAAGAAAGAAAGAAAGAAAGAAAGAAAGAAAGGGGAAGGAGGAAGGGAGGAAGGAAGAAAGGGGGAGAAGGAGGAAGGGAGAGAGAGAGAGAAAGAAAAAGAAAGAAAAAGGAAGGAAGGAAGAAAGGAAGGAGGGAGGGAGAAAGAAAGAAAGAAAAAAGAAAGAAAGAAAGAAAGAGAGAAAGAAGGGAGGGAGGGAGGGAGGGAGGGAGGGAGGGAGGGAGGAGAAAGAAAGAAAGAAGGAGAGGGGGGAAAGAAAAGGGAAAGAAAGAAAGAAGGGAGGGAGGGAGAAAGAAAGAAAGAAAGAAAAAAGAAAGAAAGAAAGGGGAAGGAGGAAGGGAGGAAGAAAGAAAGAAAGAAAGAAAGGGGGAGAAAGAGGAAGGGAGAGAGAGAGAAAGAAAAAGAAAGAAACGAAGGAAGGAGGGAGAAAGAAAGAAAGAAAGAAAGAAAGAAAGAAAGAAAGAAAGAAAGAAAGAAAGAAAGAAAGAAAGAAAGAAAGAAAGAAAGAAAGAAAGAAAGGCGCCCACCGGGTCCTCGCCGCCGCGGGGCAGCCCCACACGAGGAGGAGGGGGGCGCACGGCAGCCCCCCTCGGCCCCCCACCCGCTGCCTCCCCCGGGCTCTTCGCTGCCGCCGCCGCTGCCCCGTGCTTCCCCGGTGTCTCTGCCGGCGCCCGAAGGCAGCGCCTGCTCCTCCTCCTCCTCCGCGGGAAGGATCCAGCCCCGTCAGCGGCGGCAGTCCCCGAGCAAAGCCGGGCCTCCCCGGAAAGGAAGAGTCCCAACTGGCCGGTTTGCAAAGGTGAGAGGGAGGGGCTGGGGTGGTGCGGTCGTGCGTGTGTGCGTCTCTCTCTCTCTCTCTCCCCGCCCGACCCCCCATTTGCATTCCTTTATCTTCCCCCCCCTTCCCCACCCCCCACCCCCACCCCCACCCCCGGGCCACGGAAAAATTATCAAAAAATTACTGGTCCGCAGGGATAAAAAGGTTGGGGAGCACTGCCTTATGTGACCCCACGTATGGGGTCCGCATCTAAGTTTAATTTTATTTATTTTATATTATTTTATTTATATAGCTTTTATGCTGCCCACTACCCAAAGGTCTCTGGGCGGCTCGCAATCAAAATAGACAATTAAAACATCCAAATTACAATAAAATTAGAACAATAAAACATGTAAATACAATAAATATGATACATTAAAAACACAACACTAAAATTGCTATCAGGACCCACAATCATTAGTTAAAAAACTTCTGGAACAGGAAGGTTTTTACCTGGCGCCGAAATGTTATCAACGTCGGCGCCAGGCGAGTCTCACTTGGGAGGGCATTCCATAGTCTGGGGGCAGTTGCTGAAAAAGCCCTATTCCTGCAAGCCATCCCTTTCACCTCCTTAAGGGATGGCTCTTTCAGGAGGGCTCCCTGACTAGATCTTAATTGCTGGGTAGGTTCATATGAAAGGAGGCGGTCCTTCAGGTATCTAGGTCCTAAGCCATTTAGGGCTATATGTGTCAAAACAAGCACTTTGAATTGGGCTCGGGCAGCAACTGGTAACCAATGGCCCTACCACTCACCAGCCATGCAGTACAATTCTGAACCAGTTGCAATCGCCGGACCATCTTCAAAGGCAGCCCCAAGTAAAGCGCATTGCAGTAATCAATACGGGATGTTACCAGTGCATGCATAACTGTCATGAGGCTTCGTTCATCTAGGTAGGGGCGCAGCTGATATATATCCGCAGCTGGAGAAAGGCACCCCTGGCCACTGAGTCCACCTGGGCTTCCAGAGTTAGACCGGGGTCCACGAGCTCCCCCCCGCAAGCTATGGACCCTGTCCCTTAGTGGGAGTGCAACCCCATCCAGGACAGGGAAGTGGCCCTCTAGCCTGTCTGGCAAGGCACCCACTAACAGCACTTCCATCTTGTCTGGATTAAGTTTCAATTTATTAACCCTCATCCAGTCCATTATCTGGTCCAGACACGAGTTCAGAACAGAAACCGCCTCACCTGGATTGGTGGAGAACGAGCGGTAGAGCTCAGTATCATCAGCATATTGCTGACTCCTCAGCCCAAACCTCCTGATGACCTCTCCCAGCGGTTCCATGTAGATGTTAAACAGCATGGGGGATAGTATTGAGCCCTGTGGAACCCCATGACATAAATGCCATGGGGCAGAGCTACTACCCCCCAGCACCACCTTCTGGACACGGTCAGTCAGTGTCGTTTATCGTCGTTTTTGCAGTGCTCTTTTATGTTTTTTTAAAAATATCTGATATGTTGGTATACCAATATATCGACTTTCAGCTATCATATATCAATCACCAAATACATTTTTTTTCTTTTTCCAGTGCATAATGGCTTAAGTGTTTGTAAATGGAAATAAACGCAATGGGGAACAATTAATTCATGTAAAAATGACCGTAAGATACTGCCGTACCAATATACCGTAGAAAGTACTTCAAAAATAATTCACGGGAAGACGCCAAAGAGGGAGCGAAATGGTTTTGCTGTGGATTTAACAAGTTCCCATGGGCTCGTGTTCCGGTTTAAAATCTGTATCGGAACAGGGATAAGGATTTTACCACTCAGTGGCCAGGGACTTGTAAAACATGTTGAGTCATGCTTCAGGGGATGTGGTCGCACGTTTTTTAAAAAAAAAAGTTCGCAGGACGTGGGATAATGATTTTATGCTCCGCATCGGAGAGCACTTTGCTGCAGAATTTAGTGGACATGGGACAAGGGCCTAATTTGATTTTTCTTCTATTTCGGTAAGTTAATAGTCCAGTTTCTTTTAAATAAAGAAGAATGTGACTTTGCAGCTTTAGATGTTTAGTGCAATAATATTTTTCATTAAAAATTTGATGGAAGGATAATAACAATTAGTATCTTTTCTGTGAAAATGCCTAATGTAAAATATGAACATTGTAACATATATTGCAAAGTGTGTGAGACAATCACCATGCTAGAGAAGAAAAAAACAAGTGTTGGAAATGAGATTGTGATGTTAATAGGTGGGCACAGAGCCAATGGGAGAGGGCAGTGTATGACAGCCACAGAATACCCGTGTAGGGGCTGCACTGAACTGGTTCGAACCACCCAACTGGTTCCTCAGAGTTCAACAAGCAAAAAGCAAAGGCAGACCCAGTGTTTAGTTCAGGCCTGCCCAAAGTCCGCCCGGGGGCCAAATCCGGCCCGTCAGGCCATTCTGAGTGGCTTGTGGCTGGCTGGCCCGCCCCTCCCTCCCCCTCCTTCGCCCCATGTTTTTTTTTAAAAAAAAAAACTCTTCTGCCAACACTGATAACGCTGGGAAGCTTGGGTGGCTGGGCGGACAGGCGGTCTGCTGCCACTGGCACCACAGGGGAATGTGTGGGGGTGGGAAGGTCAGCGGGCCTCTGCCACCACCAAGGAGATTTGGGGGGGCCCTGGCGGGTGAGCCGTTGCCACCGCTGGGGAGCTTGGGGGGTGCAAGGTCGCACAGATTGCCTCTTCCAAGGGGCGACCTGTGGCCACGGCTCCCTGTGCTTCCTTTGGTCCCCACCTTCCTTCTTTCCTCCCTCCCTTGGTCCCCACCTCCCTTCCTCCCTCCCTTCCTTGTTCCCCACCTTCCTTCTTTCCTCTCTTGGTTTCCACCTTCCTCCCTTCGTCCCTTCGTCCCCACCTTACTTCCTGCGGGTGGGGTTGCAAGGGGTCAGTGGGTGGGACTTATGGGTCAGTGGGTGGGGCTTGCAGTGAGGTGGCAGGGTCAGGGAGCAACTGGCCCCTGACACATTCTCAGCCACCAAATCTGGCCCTCCTTACAAAAAGTTTGGGCACCCCTGGTTTAGTTTGTCTGATCACTCAGCCATCTTGGCCAGATGTCTAGTGCCAGATATGGTGAACTGACATGGAACACTGGGAATGACTAAACAAGAAGCGAAACACCTCCAAAGCTTCTCTGGATGTGTAAAACCCAAGATTGCACCATTGGATCCTGGTCATTGAATCAAGACCGTCTCTTCATCTTTCATTCAGAGCTAGATCACACTTGAAAAAAGAACCCCCGTTAGATCAATTCTTTTCATACCTTTAAAAAAATGTCAATACTTTTTTCCAGCATTTATTGGTATACACATTGTCAGGAGTGTTCCACAAGATCCACAAGCATGGAATCCCCCTCAGACCCATCATCAGTAGTATAAATTCAGTGACTTATATAGCATTGCAAAATACCTGGCGACTATCCTAGCCCCACTGGTTGGACTCATAGACCACCACATGCACAATTCAGAGGCGTTTGTTTCTAAAGTCAGGGAGCTGAAACTGGATACAGACGAAACCATGGTATCCTTTGACGTTACATCTCTCTTTACCTGCATTCCCACCATCGATGCCCTAACAACTGTAAAGAGAAGACTAAGAGAAGACAGCACCCTCACCTCCAGAAGCAGCCTCAACCAGACCAGATATGCCGGCTCCTGGACCTTTGTTTGAACACCACATACAGTATTTCATGTACAGAGGGTACTTCTACAGACAGAAGCATGGTTGCGCCATGGGTTCCCCAGTGTTACCAATTGTTGTAAACCTATTCATGGAAGAAGTGGAGACAAAGGCACTCAACACGTTCCCAGGGACAATACCACCCCTCTGGTTCAGGTATGTAGATGATACCTAGATGAAAATCAAGACTCAGGAAGTACAGGCCTTTGCAGACCACATCAATGTGGTGGACCCTAATATTAAGTTCACTAGGGAAGACACCCAAGACAACTAATGTTTTAACTGGAAACCGCCCTGAGTTCCTTTTGGAAAAAGGAGCGGTATATAAACATACCAAATAAATAATAAATAATAAATAAATAACTAGGCTGGCTTTCCAAATTAGGAGTCATCAGGACCCTAAACCACAGAGCAGAGAGCATCCCCACCTCCACAGAAGCCAAGAAGAAGGAAGACAGGCACCTGAAGACAGCACTTAAGTCAGTGGTGGCCAAACTCCGGCCCTCCAGATGTTTTGGACCACAACTCCCACAGTCCTTTGTCATTGGCAATGCAGGCTTGGAATTCTGGGAGTTGTGGTCCAAAACATCTGGAGGGCCGAAGTTTGGCCACTACTGACTTAAGGCCTGTGGAGATCCAAAGCGGGCCTTCAACAAAGCAGTGTGCCCACCCAGAAGAACAAAGGATCAGACTGAGACCCAGACCTGACGGAAGAACCTGGTCATTCCCTACATGGCTGGAGTGTCTGAGAAGCTTAAAAGGATTTTTGGCAAACACCACATCCCTGTTTATTTCAAACCCACAAATACTCTAAGGCAGAGACTCATCCACCCAATGGACCCGATTCAAAAACACAAAAGGAGCAATATAATATATGCAGTCCAATGCAGTGAGGAGTGTGCAGACCTCTACATTGGAGAAACTAAACAGGCATTAAACAGAAGAATGGCCCAACATAGGAGGAGTAACAGCTCAGGACCAGAATCAGCGGTGTACCTCCACTTGAAGAACAAAGGGTACTCATTCAAAGATGAGATGTACACATATTAGACAGAGAAGATGGGTGGTTTGAGAGATGGGTCAGGGAAGCTATTCATGTGAGCATTGAAAACCCCTCTCTCAACAGAGGTGGAGTGCTCAGGCACAGTCTATCTGCCGCTTATCAGACTGTGATTTCAATAATACCTAGACAAATCAAAAATACTTCACACCTTCATGACTAGGCCATAGCTAATGACCCTTATGCTATGGGTTTCAGCATTTGAGGCAATTATTCACCTTAAGGCCATTGAGTCTGTTGTCTACCTAATATGAGCCTATTCAGGCCATTGTTCATCTTATGAGCCTATTTCAGACCAGGGTGACAAGAGGTCAACGTGAGCTATAAAATAGAGGACTCAACTAGCTTTTCTTCAGACTGATAAAGCTGTTTGGATGAGCAATGAAACATTTCAATCTCTCAAGAAAAAGAAGTCCAGTTGCCATGATTCAACTTGCAGATAAACTCACCTGGATGGCTGAGAATCTTCACAGAGTGCTCACATTGTTTTTAACTGCATAAATTCATTTCTATTTGAACCATTACAGCAGGCTACATTGATCTTTAAGTTTTATCAATTCATTTTTCTTTTGTTTCTTTAGGCATTCACCCCCTTGTCCTTTTTTTTAAATTAACAAAAGTGATGTTTTTCTTTCCCCTTTTGCATTATCATGTTCAACCAAAGACTCTTCAGTGGCATACCCTACATGCCAGCACAGCCACAAGTGATTGTAACTAAACCTTTAAAATACAGGAACAGATCAGTTATTTATATTTCTAAAATTGAAATTGCAGTAAAAGTTTATTTAAAAAAACCTCAAAAGGCATTTTTACAGCCTGTAGCAGTTGTATTAGTTTATGTTACTGTATCTCTCCATAATAATAATTTACTATACACAGGAGGCATGCTGTCATATATGCTTTCACGGTCTTATCTCCTGTTTGTATCAGTGGTGTTTCTCTATTTTGGAGGGGTTGTCCCCGGAAGATAATGTATCCTCCTGACATATATGAGGGACGTGTGAGAATCAAATGACATTAGTATAATTTCCTGGCATTGGAAGCCAAGATCCCAGCATCTGTGTCCACCATAAACAGAATGCTCAGCTACAGTCATAAAAAGAAGCTTCTGTAGCAGCCAGAGATCTGACAGGAAATCTGTATCAGCAGAAAAGGGACATCATGTTGATGTGCATGAGATGGTTTTAGGGTGTGGACTCCCATCTCAGTGTGAAGGCATGAGGGATGCAGTTTCATGTACCCACTGGCTCTCTCCCCAATCTCGCCTCCCCCCATCACCTAGCTTTCTGGCATGCCACCATTGAGCCAATTCTGTCCTTTCAGTTGTTGTTGCTATTTACCATTAAATCACCTCCAACCTATGGCGACCATATGAATGCGTGAGCTCCAAAATGCCTTGTCCTCAGCTGCCCTGCTGAGCTCTGGCAAATTCAATCCTGTGGATTCCTTTATGGAGTCACTCCATTTCATATGTGATTTTCCTCTTTTCCTACTGCCTTCCACGCTTCCCAGCATTATTGGTTTTTCTTCCAGAGAATCCTGCCCAAAATAGGGCAACCTCGGTTTCAACCTTTTTGCCTCAGAGATATTTCAGGCTTGGTTTTGCTCTGTTGAACCACTTTGTCCTGGCAGCACCATGTTTCAAATTAATCATTTTCCCATCAACTTTCTTCACTGTCCAACTTTCACACCCGTACATTGTGATTGGAAATACAAGTGTGTGGATGATCCTGTTCTCCTGTCACAATCCTTACCTTTGATTATCGTTTCTAGTTCCTTCATTGCTGCCCTTTTGAGTCTCAGTCTCATTCCCATTTCTTGTCTACAATCTCTATTTGGATAGATTATTAAACCAAAGTATACAATATCTTGAATTATTTGGGAAAGGCAAGGAATGAAGCACCGGGATCAAAACTCATGAGGTTTCTTGTTACATATGCCAAGGCAGAAGTGGCATAAAATATGGGGACAACTCCCCTCCCAATCTTTACCTACCCAACTGTGTGACATCAGAAGGGGTCACCCCATTACATCACATGTATCCACCCCCTAATCTCAGGGTTCAAATCTCAGGGAACACAATGCTGCAGTCCTGGGAATCTACTCAACAAGGCCCACTGACCAGGTAGCTTCAGCTGCCTTGAGACACCACGATTGAAGCATTGAAGTGTTATCTCTGCAGCTTATGGGTGGATTCTTACTTCTCATATTTCATTGTGTTTGCCTAATCCTTTTGATTGTTTACTTTCTTCTTCTTTTTCAAAATCACACTTGAATTAAGAAAAAAAAATGACTCTTTTTCCATTTATTCTAGACTGTTCTATACTGGTATATTTATCCTTTTATTCTATTTAATCACCATCTCCTCAAAGGTACTCTATTTGATCAGATTTTTGTTATATCAGATTGCTTCAGACTTATAGTGACCCTAAAATTTAGTACTGTATCCTGTTATTATTAATGCTCCTGTCCAGGTCTTGTTTAAATTCAAGCCATGGTTTATTGTTGAGTCAGTCCATCTCAGTCTTCTTTCCCTTCTGCTTTCAATTGTTTCATTTTTTTACCAGTTTCAGATGTCTTTGCATCAGTGCATACCAGGATGAAAACCAAACACATTGAGCTTGAACTATTAGGACAGGAAGGCAAATGTGATTGAATAGAAATTAACAACTCTGTGGTGGGATAAGACTTATGACTCAAATGTAATGACTGAAGGGTGCAACTTATTTAAAAGGAATAGAAACAAGAAGGGAGGACCAAAAACATTCTCTATAACTGTGAGAAGATCCATGGGGTGGAACATGAAATCCTGGTGGAGAATATTTTGGTAAAAATCAAAGAAAAGAGAAATAATAGTGACATCTCTCTCTCTCTCTCTCTCTCTCTCTCTCTCTCTCTCTCTCTCTCTCTCTCTCTCTCTCTCTCTCTCTCTCTCTCTCTCTCTCTCTCTCTCTCTCTCTCTCTCTCTCTCTCTCTCTCTCGTGTGTGTGTGTGTGTGTGTGTGTGTGTGTGTGTGTGTGTGTGTGTGTGTGTGCACGCACACGCGCTACAGACTCTTCCCAGAGCAATGTCCTCCCAGATCAGACTCTGAAACATTCAGATAGGAGAGACATAGCAACAATTGGAGACTTCAAATATATTTATTGTATCTTTTAGAAGATCATCTTCACTAGCTTTTCTGACAACTTCATCTTCCAAAAGGTGGAAGCACCAGCAAGTCAATCAGCTATTCTGTATCTAGTCTCAGCAGAAAACCACCTACCAGAGATGCTTTACTTATGAATTACTGGCTTTGTCAGGAAGTTGGACTCTATGGCTGGGGGGGGGGGGGGTCTCCGTGCTTTGCAGTTCCACTAACTTTTCACAGCATTGTTGTCCAGCGAGTCTTGTCTTCTACTGATGCCACCCGCCTGTTTCCCTCCTTGTTTCCTTTCCTGACTGATACCCTTTGATTTGTTTACCTCTGATTTCACTTTACTGCTGACTCCTCATTTTGCTTCTAGAACTGTTTATTTTACTGCTTCCTTCACTAGTGCTTTTATTGCTTCCTTCTGCTCCTGATCACTTTGCTCTTTTCTTCTGCTCCTCCCTGCCTTCACCTCAACCTGATCTCTGTCATTTTTGTGGAAACATTCTGCTTGATTTTGCCTCAAAACTTCCTCTCCTACAAATTTGGTTCACTCGGGGTGGTAAATTAATACAATTTCTTCTACCCAAAGGGGGAGCACCCAGACTTATCTAGAAGAACACTTAGCTTCCACCCAGCATTGTCGCACATAGAGATGGGCACGAAACGAGTGATTTTTCATTTTTGTTTTCGTTTTTTTTCGTTTCACTACACAACGAAAACGAAATGAAATTTTTTTAAAAAACAAAACGAAAACGAAAACGAAACGACCAAATTTGCTGTGTTTTTCGTTTTCATTGCAGCAGATGCATTGAACTAAAAAGAATGCTAACGAAACAGCAATTTTTCATTTTCGTTTTTGTTTTTTCATTTCGTTACCTAACGAAACGAAAATGAATTTTTTTGCAAAAAACGTCACGAAAATGAAAACGAACTGAAATGGACCCCTAAACGACCAAACAACAAAACGAAACACCATTTTTTTGAGTCGTGCCCAGACTCCCACATCTACTCCATCCTTCTATGTTAAATCCCTTGCTGTTTATGAGGTCCCCTTCCCCTCCTTGGGCGAAGCTGTGAGTAGCTGCATTAGACAAAATGGAGTACCAGAAAAGGGGGAAATGAAATCATAAGTACAGTGGTACCTTGTATAAAGGAATTAATTCGTTCCAAATGAAATTATGTTAAGCAAATTTTCCTTTATACAAATTTCCCATAGGAATGCATTGAAAACAGAGTGATCCCATTTTTATGTTGTAAGGATTTGCCCCATAGGCGATTATGTTAAGCAAATTTCCCCTATCTCCGGAATTTTTTATGTTGTACAAATTTTATGTTATACAAGCTGTTTGTTATACAAGGGTCCACTGTATTAAATTGTAAGCAGAGTTTTGATCGCACTTTAACCACTGTACCACAAGGTTCCTACAACACTAAATATTTCCTCAGCTCCGTGGAAGGGCAGAGGAAGTTTAGAAATGTTTGTCATGTGCATTCGAGCAACAAATATGCACTGCATGAGTTTAAAAGCAGCATTAGTTTTATGTATTACAAATTAGGTACTGTATATATATTAGGTCTATCTATTTAATATGCAATAATTGCTAATTGCTTTTTTTTGTTTTGTTTGTTTGTTTGTTTGTTTTTTGCCATCAGGTTTTATGCCTCTTGCCTAGTACCTTTTTATATTGTTCTTTGATGTTTGTTTTTAACCTTTTGTGTGAACCGCCCAGAGTTCCCTTTGGGAAATGGGAGTGGTATATAAATGCAAAAATAAATAAAAATAAATAAAAAATATGCATACCTAATGCTGTTTTTACAGCGATGCATTGCATATTTGCTGCTATAATACACATTTACACACCCCACCCCACGTCCTGAGCCCCTCCATGGAGCTGCATAATCACATGCGCTGGAAACGGACCAAAAGAAAAAAAAGGAGAAGCCCCTCACAGGAGCCAGAAATGTGCACGAAGTTCTGCTCTTGGGGTGGGCCGGTTTGCTCCAGCCAAGACGTCATTTGATCTCTTTCTTTGCAAGTGAAACAGTCTGGAGCAAACAGTGGGCTAAGCAATTATGAAGTCAGCCTCATATCCAGTGAGCTAGGTATTGGCCTGCAGAGACAGATGCTGGGAGTTCAGTTTTGCAATGTGTCCCAGGAAAAGAGCCAGCCTCTGTGGCCTTGGGCAAATGATACATTTCCAGAGCACCCCAGAAGAAGGGACTAGGAAACCACATCTGAGTATTCCCTACCTAGAAAACCCTGAAAAGAGTCATTATAAGTCAGAATATATTTGACTTTATTATTATTATTATTATTATTATTATTATTATTATTATTATTATTATTATTATTATTATTATTATTATTATTATTATTATTAATTAATCAATCAATCAATCAATCAATCAATTATTCTATTTATATACCACCTGATTTTCCCAAACGGGAACTCAGGGCAGTTAACAAGATATAGCATACAACAATACCAAAAAATACTCGGTTCCACAATATGGCATATTATTTAAAAAGCCCCAACAACATTCAGTAGAAACCAAGATTTAAAATACTAAAAATACAGGCAATATTAAGGCAAGATAGTGAAATTTTATTATTATTATTATTATTATTATTATTATTATTATTATTATTATTATTATTATTATTATTATTATTATTATTATTATTATTATTATTATTAAACACTACGGTTTCTACAGTCCCCTAATATTACAACTTAAATGCTTAATTCCATTTGGTTAATTTTTCTCAAAACTTCCTTCCTCATCTTTTTCCGCATTTCTATTTCTTTCCCAGTTGCTTTCATTTGCAACTTTTCTGGCATCTTTCCATGTGCCTTTAATGTTTGTGATTGTTACCAAACAAATTCTTTAGATTGTTAGGTTATTTCCCTTCTTCCTGTCATTTCTCAAATATGTCCATTCTTGGTGCCCTTTTCTTCCTTTGGCCTAATTCTTGTTCTCTGCCCTGGGAGACCCAGTTTACAAATGATTTACCACCCTTTGGCGGCAGGCCAAGGCATTTCTGTTTCCATGTATATCTAATGGAAACGCTTGCTAACTTGCACTGCCTTGTTTTGTTAATATGGCAATTGCTTTGTCTTTTTCTTTATTGCAGCTCTTGATTAATTGTTCATTCACAGTTTGAGTTCCTTTGAGAGTTGCATTGTTTTCTCTGAGCTGTTATCCACTCTGGGGTTTCATAGCAATGAAATGTGTGAAGTAACTATATCTATCTATCTATCTATCTATCTATCTATCTATCTATCTATCTATCTATCTATCTATCATCTATCTATCGAGAGAAATCTATGGATTACTACCGAACTTTCCATTTTTATTTTTACTTACAGTCTAAGAATTCGTCCATTTATAGGCCTTTTTCCCAACTAAACTGAGGCATTTAAGGCATGGAATTGAGAGCTTTGTTGCAAAGCTAATTGTTTTCAAGTGTTTGTCCCATTATTTGTATCCATTTGCTATTGGGTGTATTAAGATGTATCAGTACATCCTGTTTACATGTTTTGAACAGTCACTTGCCAGTTTGCTTACCTTCTCTGTCCTAACTCAACTCAGTTCACCCTGCTCTATTTCCCCCTTCTTTCACTTTTCCTCCATCATTGTCGTTGTCGTTGTCGTTGTCGTCGTCGTCATCATCATCATCATCATCATCATCATCATCATCATCATCATCATCATCATCATCATCATCATCAACAACAACAACAACAACAGCAGCAGCAGCAGCAGCAGCAGCCTGCCAAATTCAACATACTGTATTTATCTGTTGCACAGCATCACAGTAACGCCACACCTCATTTTTTCTGCTTTGGTGCTATAGTAATTGGTTGGTGTTGGAGACTTTTCCTGTGATCAGCCTCATCCATACTGCAACACACTCCTCCCTAAACATTCTGTTGCTAATTCTATATGGCTTTGGCATGATATATAAAATGCTTCATGCTACATCAAAAGCATAACAGTCAATGTTTGTTTCATTTCCTTCCATGCAAGAAAACGGACATTCCTCCCATAGAGATGGGCACGACAAGGAAAAATTACGTTTCGAGTTGTGTGTCGGAGCCGGCCCGTTTCGGCTCATTTCCGTTTTTTGCGAAATTTTCCAAAAATTTGTCGTTTCGTTTGTCGGTTTTTCATCTGTCGTTAGTACTGGTTTTTTGGGGGGGGCTCCTGGAGGCACCTCTCTGGGGTGGGTGCCTCCTCTGGCCCGCCATGAAGGGAAAGCGGGCTCCTGGAGGCACCTCTCTGGGGTGGGTGCCTCTTCTGGCCCGCTACAAAATGGCAGGCATAGCCAATTGGATATGCATACCATTAAGTTGCAGTTACAGTAGGCAGAGGCACCTCTCTTTCGGGTGCCTCTGTGACTCACTGCCTGCACTTGGTCTGGGGAACGAAGTGAGAGAGGACCCCTACGGGCGCCCGCTGTGACTCACTAAGAAGGGAAGTGTACTTGCTGTAGTGCAATGCGAGTACACAGATCTGGCTTGGGGTTAGGGGTTAGCGCAAGGGCTAGGCTTAGGGTTACTGGTAAGGTTAGGGTGAGTTACTGGGGTGCACCTCTGGGTGCCTCTCTGACCCACTAAGAAGGACAGTGTACTGGCGTATGGGTTAGGGTTAGGGTTCGGGTTCGGGTTCGGGCTAGGGTTAGTGGCTTTTTATGCCCGACTGGCACATCCCAGAAGTCTCGGTCAAAACCTGGCCAAGTGGCCATGCAATTGGTGGAATGGCTCCAAAAATTTGCATGGTCCACTCCCATGGCCAGCCCATCATTGCGCAGGTGTAAAAAAATAAAAATAAAAATAAAATAAAATAAAATCAATGGAGACGTTTTGTTGCAAGAAAAACCCACTGCTACTACTGTAAAAATTCAGGCAGTTTTAAAATAGCTATTTTCGCATGTTTCTGTGGTGCTTTGGTGTGTTTTTGGACCACGCGATTTCAAAATAAATATTGCGGTTGCCCCATTTTGGATCCCCCGCCCGCACCGCATGGCGCGAGTTGGCGAGACGACGAGGATGCGCAGCCCAGGAAAGGAGAGGGGGGAGGCCGGGGACCCCCCCCCCAGAAACCACCCTTCTGGTATGTGCCCTCACTGAGGCAGGCATATTTTCGCCTGCTTTTTTGGCCGGGAATCGGGATTTTTTATTTTTAAAACTTTTTTTCTGTGCCGCGCCGCTTGGCGAGTTGCGACTCGACGAGGATGCGCAGCCCAGGAGAGGAGAGGGGGGGAGGCCGGGGACGCCCCCCCAGAAACCACCCCTCTGGTAGGTGCCCTCAGGCAGGCATATTTTCGCCTCATTTTTGGCCGGGAATCAGGTTTTTTTTAATTTTTAAAACTTTTTTCCTGTGCCGCTTGGCATCGTGCGATCGCTGCGATGCCAGGAACGACAACGACAAATCAGACCCAATTTTTCTTTAGTTGGTTCGAGTTCGAGTTCTGGCGGAGTAATTGTCGTTACCGTTTCCGTTACGTAACGGAAACGAGAAACGGAAACGGAAACGAGAATTTCGCCAAGTCGTGCCCATGTCTATCCTCCCACCCAAAGACTTAAGAACATAAGAACATAAGAAGAGCCATGCTGGATCAGGCCAAAGGCCCATCTAGTCCAGCTTCCTGTATCTCACAGTGCCCCCGCCCAGATGTGTCTGGGAGCGCACAAAACTAGATATCTGTCTCCTGATACCACTCCCCTGCATCTGGCCCTTGAAGTACCCCGGTTTTAAGCCTGCAGATAACACATCTCCATCATGGTTTGTATCTTGTGATGGACTTTTCCTCCAGGAATCTGTCCAATCCCCCTTTGAAGGCATCCAGGCCAGATGCCATCACCTACCATCACCAGGAGCATTGCTACCAGCCACGTCTTCTCACCAAACAAACATCCATGAGAGGAAGCTATTGCAGAGCACTTTTCACATTCTAAAAATAAGAAGTGAAAGCAAAATACAGTATGTTGATTACTTTGAAACATCAGCCCTGACAATATAAGGTGCCTAATAAAGGACCAAACATATTTCTAAAAGAGATAAAATGAAGTGACTCGGTGTAGAGAGTGTGTTGTTTAGACATTAACTTTGATTAGTTGTTTGTTTGTTTCCTGATGTTATTTTGAGCATATAAAATGGATGCCATCCATTGCAGTTTTGTGACCTAGATCTAGAACATAGATGATTTTTTAAAAAGTAACTGTCAAATAAATGGTACAGTGGTACCATGTATAAAGGAATTAATTCATTCCAAATGAAATTCTGTTAAGCAAATTTTCCTTTATACAAATTTCCCATAGGAATGCATTGAAAACAGAGTAATCCCTAATCGCGACCATTTTTATGTTGTATGGATTTGCCCCATAGGTGATTCTGTTAAGCAAATTTCCCCTATCTCCATAATTTTTTATGTTGTACAGATTTTATGTTATATAAACTGTTTGTTATATGTGGGTCCACTGTATTTTAATTCTTTGAATCTGACTTCTGTTCCAACCATTTGTTTGGATTTGTTCTTTAATGCCTTTTTGCTTGGCCCTATGTCCTCTGATAACAAAATCACAGAAGCCTCTACCTCTACGTCACTTTTTAAACAACCAACATTTATTTCTGGCAACTCTAAGAAAGGGCCTTTTTACACGACCCCTAAGATCCGCTGGCCACTTAAATTCGGACCAGAGATCTTAGGGGTTCCTCGCTCTTCCTGTGTCCCCACCCCCTCCGAACTTCCTGGCTGCTGGCTGCGTGAGGGGAGGGAGAAAAAGAGAAAGAAAAGCATGCCTTCTCACCTCTTCTGCCTCTCGTCTCTGTAAAAGTAGCTCTTAAAGGGGCGGGAGCCAAAAAACAACAAACAGAAGCAAGGAGAGCCCCGCACTCACTATTTTTACACCGGATCAAATAATTTTCACCTTCAAAGAGCAGGTACCTGAAAGCTGCGCTGGGATGCGCTAAAGTGGGCGGGGTCGCACTTAATTTCCTGTTAACTCCGGAGCTGGTGGGTAAACATTTTTAAGCTCCGGAGCTGGGAGCCATTTGCCCCGGAGTTTAGGGGTCGTGTATAAACGCCCAAAGAAGTGTCCACTTTAATGTCCAACATCTCATTCCTGCCCAAAGGAATCTGGAACGGGTTCAAATCTTCATCAACCATCAAATTTTGGCCAACCATCAAGTTTCCCAACACATCTGTACAAGCTCCCTCATGGTCTTGGGTGTCAAAGTCCATTATTTCTGAGTCTGGTGAAACAACAACATGGGTGCCCCTTCTCCGGCTTCCTCATGTGCACCCCACTGCATTCCAGGATTCATCTAGCCCTCACCCTCTTTTCTCATTCTGTCTTTGCCTTTTCATCACACAATCTCCTCCTACATTCACAGGCCTCTTTCTCTCCTCATTATGAGGGCTTTTGCATGGTGGGAACCCCCCCATCTGCGTCTATCTGCCTCCTCGTGGGGTGCCATCAGTCTCTCCCAGTGGGAGGTCCAAGGGGTTCCCACCCAGATCCACATCCTTCCTCTTTCAAAATGTCTACCTCCTCCTCGATTCCCCCCCTTCCTCTCTGATACCTCTAGTCTTCAACTTTGTCCTTTTGGTTTACATTTGACACTTCCTCCAGATTTTACCCCTCTTCTCTAACGGAGCAGGTTGCCCTCTGGTGATGGTGCATTCAGCCAGGGCCGGCGCGTCCATTAAGGTGAACTAGGCAGTTGCCTAGGGTGCCAAAATGGAGAGGGGGCGCTGGCCAACCTGCTGCCCCCCGCTGCCCGCCGCCGCTGGCCACCGCTGCCCATCCCCCGGCCGCCCATCGCCGTCCGCCCGCCACCCCCCACGCCCATCGCCACCCACCCCCCATGCCCGTTGCCATCCGCCCCCACGCCCGTCCCCGTCCCCCGTCATCCACCTCCTGGGTGCAGGAGAGGGAGAATAAATATGGCACAGTTATGAGTTGTTTGTGAAGCACTGAAGATTTTTGCTGACATTCAGAGGTCTCAAGAAGCTGTGGATCCTCTATTTCCTTTCCTCCTAATGATAACCCTGTGAAGTAGTTCAGGTTATTTATTTATTTATTTATTTATTTATTTATTTATTTATTTATATTTTTACAACTTATATGCTGCCCACTACCCAAAGGTCTCTGGGCGGTTAAGAGGCTGTGATTGCTCAAAGGCCTCTTGGTAAGCTTCGTGTCTAAGAGTGCAACTACACTGGAAAGGCTGGAGAAAGTGTTCTCCTGCAGCTTTGCTGCAATCTGATTTGCAGCCTGTATTATGTTTAAAAATCGCAGTGAGAGGTCACACATTGATCTGGGAGTTCACCATTCATACTGGATGTGCTATGCGCTGCATTCCAGCCTACAGCCCCCCCCCCTTCCCTTCTTTCTTCAGGTCCCACCTCTGCTGAGCCTTCCTTCCTCTGATGACCCTTTTACGGTTCGCTGTGAAGCTGGTTTATCATTAAAAGCTTCAAACTACAACACTTCTCAAAAGCTTTTCAATAGAAAAAAATAACATGGAAAGGTATTTAACAGTCTAAGAAACATGTCCCTGTCTTTACAAGAACATATAACAAACCACAGAGGAAAAAAAGGCTGTTCAAATCATTCGTGCTTGAAAAAGTAGAATTCCCTCAAGAGCAGAGGAAACGGGACCAATTTGGATTAACCTTTGCTTCATGAAGTCAGTAAAATTACTTTGAAATCACCCATTTATGTGGAGCAAATCCACAGTATTTAACCATGTAGTTGCACTCTATATGGGGATTTGAAGCAGATTTCCTGGGCCCAAGGCCAACTCTGTAACTACTGCAGCATACTAAATGTGAGACATTTCTCAAGCATTCAAGAAGGAAGGAGATGTCCCACATTCAGTGGATGGGAGAAAACGTGTACAAGCTGATCTTAAGGGAATGCAGGGCTCGGAAAGAATAAAAACCCCACATAAAGGAATGGAAAACTGAAGTGAAGAAAAATAGCAGCTGGAGAAATAATGCTGAAATCCATGGAAGAAGAAGGATTTTTGGAGAAGTGGAATGCAAAATAAATAAATAGAAGAGCCAAATAATTTTACTGTTATTTAGAATTAAGTAACAAGAAAGGAAAACCGGTATACAGTATAGCATCATCATAGAATGTCATAGAATCATAAAATTGGAAGGGGCCTACAAGGCCATTGAGTCCAACTCCCTACTCGAGTAAGGAATACAAATCATATAATACCTGCCAGGTGGTTGTCCAAATTTCTCTTGAATGCCTCCAGTGTTAGAGCACTCACCTTCTCTTAATTGGTTCCACTGTCATACTACTCTAACAGTTCGGAAGTTTTTTCCTGATATTCAATCAAAATCTGGCTTTCTGTAACAAGAGCCCATTGCTGCATGACCTACATTCTGGGTTGATTGAGAACAGATCCTGCTCCTCCTTTGTATGATAGGCTTTCAAGTATTTGAAAAATGCTATTATATCCCTCCCAGTCTCCTTTTCTCAAGGCTAAACATGACCAGTTCTTTCAGTCTTTCCCCATAAGGCTTGGTTTCCAGTCTCCTAACCCTAATTGTTATCTTTAGAGATGGGCACGACTTGAAAAAAAAATTTTTCGAGTTGTCGTTAGTCGGGCCGGTCCCGTTTCGGGTCGTTTCCGGTTTTCGCGAAAATTCGCAAAAATTAGTCGGTTCGTTTTTTTTTTTTTTTCGTTGTCGTTAGTACTGGTTTTTTTGGGGGGGGGGGCGGGCTCCTGGAGGCACCTCTGTGGGGTGGGTGCCTCCTCTGGCCCGCTATAAAGGGAAAGTGGGCTCCTGGAGGCACCCGTGGGTGCCTCCTGCCACTAGGAAGGGGAAGCAGGCTCCAAGAGACACCCCTCTACATGGGGGTCTCCCTTCCTCACCTGCTGCTGCTGCAAAATGCTATGCAATAGCCATATGGATATTGCATAACATAATGTGCAGACGTGAGACCAGTGTGAGAATGATAGGGTCATACCCGCCCTTCACAAGGCTCTGGCACCACCATGTCTCACACAGAAGGGAATTGTAGTTGCTGCGTGTAGTGCAATGCAAGCAAGTAGATCTGGCTTTAAGGTGGCTTAGTGCAATGGCTAGGGTTAGGCTAGTGACGGGTAAGGTTACGGTGGGCTAGTGGGTTGCACCTCTGGGTGCCTCTCTGACCCACTAAGAAGACAGTCTGTGACGTATGGGTACGGAGTCAAGGGTTAGGGTTAGGGCTAGGGCAGGTTTTAGGGGGCTTTTTGGCACATCCCAGAAGTCTCCATGGCCAAGTGGCCATGCGACTGGTGGGATGGCTCCAAAAATTTGCATGGTTGTCCACTCCCACATGGCTGGCCACTCGGCCAGCCCATCATTGCGCACTGCGCAGGTGTAAATAAAATAAAATAAAATAAAATAAATGGAGGACAGAGGAGGAGAGGAGAGACATTTTGTTGCAAGAAAAAACCCACTGCTACTGTGAAAAATCTGGCAGTTTATAAATTTTCGCGTGTTTCTGTTGTGCTTGTGTGTTTTTGGACCACGATTTCAAAAACAATATTGCGTTTGCCGCCCCATTTTGGATCCCCCACCCGCACCGCATGGCATGGCAATGGCGACTCGAGTCCGGCTGCCCAGGACGGGGGGGAGGCGGGACCCCCCCTCCAGAAACCACCCCTCCGGTAGGTGCCCTGCGCCCTTAGTCAAGCAGGCATTTTTCCGCCTGCTTTTTTGGCCCGGGAATGGGTGGGGGGAGAGTTTAAAAGTTTTTTCCTGTGCCGTCCGTGCCGCTTGCTTGCGCTTTAATTGCGGGCGGCCGGCGGCGAGACTGGGCTTTTTGCTGGCTGCGAGCCTGCAGCGAGTCCCACCAGAGCAGCTGAGGACGGGGGATGAGGGGGGAGGCCGGGGACCTCCAGAAACAACCCCTCTGGTAGGTGTCCTGAGGCACGGCAGGCATTTTCCCGCCTGCTTTTTGGCCGGGAACCGGGTTTTTTTTAACTTTTAAAAAACTTTTTTTCTGTGCCGCGTGTGGCATCGCGCGATCTCGCGATGCAAGTAACGAGCACGACAAATCAGACCAAAATTGTTCGTTCGTCGGTTCGAGCTCGAAGTCTGGGGGAGTAATTCCCGTTACCGTTTCCGTAGAGTAACGGAACCGAGTAACGGAAACGGAAACGGGAATACCGCTAAGTCGTGCCCATCTCTAGTTATCTTTGTTGCCCTCCTCTGAATCCGTTCCTATTTGTCAGCATCTTTCTTGAAGTGTGGTGTTCAGCCTAACTAGTGCTGAATAGAGGGGAACTAGACCTCATAGGACAGTGATGGCGAACCTTTTAGAGACCGAGTGCCCAAACTGCGATTCAAAACCCACTAATTTTTCGCAAAGTGCCAATACAGCAATTTAACCTGAATACGGGTGGCTGTGAAGGGGCGATGTTGGGTGCCCACAGAAAGGGCTTCAAGTGTCACCTTTGGCACCTGTGCCATAGGTTCGCCAACACTGTCATAGTATTCGCAGACTATTAATGCAGATGCCCTGAGCACATCTGATCTCGCCTGATCTTGGAAGCTAAGCAGGGTCGGGCCTAGCTAGTACTTGGATGAGTGACCACCAGAGAATACCAGGTACTATAGGCACCTGGAGTAGTCCTGCCAAGAAAACTCCATGGACATGGGGTCACGAAGAGTCAGTCATGGCTGTAATGACACAACAACAAAATAACATTTTCCTTTTTTGGTAGCCACTATTGGCTGATATTCAGCTTGTGATCTATGGGCGCTTTTACACTACCCCTAAAATCCAAGGCAAAGGGCTCCCAGATCCGGAGCTTAAAAATGTTTCCCCACCAGCTCCGGACTTTAAAAAAAATTAAGTACGACCACACCCACCTAAGCCCGTCCCAGCGCACTTTTCAAGTACCTGGCCTCCAGGAGGTAAAAAAATCTTCCAATGTGCATTGTAAAGCTGTGAATGCCGGGCTCCCTCGCCTTCTGTTTGCTTTTTTGTCCCCGCTGCCCCTTTAGGAGACAGGAATCACTATGGGCGGCTCCCGACAGCTTCCACCGGCAGAGGGTGGTGAGCCTGCATTTTTTCTCCCTTTTTTCTCCCTCCCCTGCCGCAGACAGGAACAATGGAGTGCGGAGGGGTGGGAACACAGGAAGAGCGACAAACCCCCACAATCCCTGGTCCGAATTTAAGTTGCAGGCGGATTTTAGAGGTCGTGTAAAAGCGCCCTAACATTACTCCAAGATGCTTCTCATTTGTAGTATTCCAGATCCAGGTTTCCCTCCATCTTGTAAATCTGGGGAGGGACCAGTTAGGGAACAGACTACATGGAGGTGGGCAGGAAAAGAAGAGATTTAAACTAAAATATTCCTGTGGGAGCAAATGAAGTGATACAATGCTTGCTCACATATCTTTTTTGGAAAGTACCTTTGTGGGAGGTGAGGGAAAGGATCTGAAGAGTTCAAGCAGGGCAACATTTTGTTACTGGCATAGAGAAAGCATAATGGATTGCTTGCAATACTATGGAGTTTCAGCGACAAAAAAGTACATGTGATTCAAATAAGCAAAGCAACAGATGGAGAGTACAAGGGGCACTGTATTTGGAAACAACACAGAGAGACCTGCCTGAGGATCCTTCGCTGCACACTCAAAAACAGCTGCAAATCAAAATTGCTTGCAGATAATACAAGGCAACAACCAGTCACAAGAAGAAGTTACCAGTTTGGCCTTGTATAAATGTTGATTCCAGATGGAGGAACACACAAAAATATGGAATGCATGAAACAGCAATTAAATTCCTTAATGGATTTATTGTGGAGTAGTAGAGGAATAAAAAGAGGAAGCATTTTGTCCAGATTCCCCATGGAGTTCTGTGAGTAAGGGTGTAACTCAGTGGTTCTCAACCTGTGGGTCCTCAGATGTTCCTGGACTGCAACTCCCAGACACCCATTCCAGTACAACGAGTGGTGGAGGCTTCTGGGAGTTGCAGTCCAGGAACATCTGGGGACCCACAGGGTGAGAACCACTGGTGTAACTACAACAAGGGGGTGGTGGAATATGGCGCGAACTGCTGTGGTTAGCAGTTTATCAGATCAGATTTCCCTGGGTGAAATTGCTGTAGCTGACCAGTTGGCAATTTGCAGGAGTCAGTAGGGGCAGAGGCTAAGAGTTTATTTATTTATTTATTTTAGGGCCTTTTCACACGACCCCTAAGATCCACTGGTCCCTTAAATTCGGACCAAAGATCTTAGGGGTTCGTTGCCCTTCCTTCCTCCCCACCAGAGAAAGAGGGGGAAAAATGCAGCTCACCTGGAGGAGCTTCCCGGAGCTCCGTTTCTCTTCTGCTTGCTTTTTTCCCTCCCACCTCTTCTCTTAAAGGGGCAGGAGGCAAAAAAAACACAAGCAGAAGCCAGGAGAGCCCTGCACTGACCAGATTAAATCCGGACCTGGGGATTTTCACCCACCTCAAGCAGGTACAAGAAAGTGCAGCTGGGTCGCGCTTAGGTGGGCGGGGTCGCACTTAATTGTCTGCAAAGTCCGGAGCTAGTGGGAAAACACTTGTAAGGTCCGGACCTTGCAGCCATTTCCTGCGGAGCTTAGGGGTCGTGTATAAAGGCCCTTAGAGTATTTTTACCCCACCTTTCTCCTTGGAAAAGGACCCAGTTCAGGTTTGCAATGGAGCTCCAACAGCATAAGCTGCCTTAGGATGCTAACAAGGTGCTAATTGGCAAACCCCACCTTTGTGCGTGTTTTAAAATGTTATGCTTCCTAGATGACCTAGCAATAGTCTGTTCCAGTGCTGCAAAAATCAAATCCTCTCTGGGTCAAAGCATATTCCATTCTGGAGTGAAGCAATAGAAACCGGAGCACTTTGAATTAGCTGTGATTCTAAACAGAGTGAGGAAGAACCAGGCAACATGTCTCCAACAAGGTGTCATGATCAGCAGAGAAGATGGGTTGCCCAGACTGCTCAGAGATGCAATGTGAAGCTTCTTCACTTGGCACTTGGTGTTTTACACTTGACACTAGAATGCTTATGAACCAAGAGGTGATTGAGTGAGGAGAACTGACATCCACACAAGTGCCTCTTTGAACTGGATCAGGCAGTCACACTGGACAGAAAGCAGACAAAAGAGCTGTCAGCCCATCTGGAGCAAATTTAAACCATCCCTGGTGACTTGCACAAAAAAGATGGTTTCCTACTCTGAGATATTTCCACAAGGGGCTTCTCTGAATTGAATTTTGTGTTGTGCAGTTGCAATTCTTAATTCTAATTCATCCATTTCTGATCTGATGCAACTGTAGAATAAATGTTCAGTGTAATTATCCCCTGAGTTAGGTTGATCACATAGGCATTAGCAAGAATACTGTAACTCTCCAAAACATTATGAAGCATAACATTGTGTTCAAAGTGTGATTGCTTGGAATCATTTATGTCCAGCAGCTTACAGCTCAAAGCCTATGCATGGTTTACTTAAGAGTAAATCCCACTGACCTCAACAGAACATACTTTGAATTTACATTCCTGACCTACACACCTGATAAAAATAAGTTAATTTAAGGTGAAGGTGAAACACTTCATGTGACTTGAAAATCAAAGGTCCTGTCCCTCAAAGCTGACAGCCTCACATATAGTTGTGCACAAGCGATCTTTGGAAATTCTCCACCCTAATTATGAGAAGAGAAATCACAGAGGAACTTTCCCTGCATTTCTCAAGGCACAGGAGAAATTCTCTGACAATTTTTCCTAGATCGGACTCACTGTTAACAGTAGCTGTTACCACAGAAATATTCCCCCCCCCAAGTATTTTTCCCCAGTGCCACTGTTATATAGCATTTTTTGTTTTATTTGCTGCCCTTTTATGTTGCCATTCTCCCCTCCATGGAACTCAACAGAAGTATCATCTCCAGGCTTAAAACCGGGGTACTTCAAGGGCCAGATACAGGGGAGTGCTATCAGGAGACAGATATCTAGTCTCGTGCACTCCCAGACACATCTGGTGGGGCCACTGTGAGATACAGGAAGCTGGACTAGATGGGCCTTTGGCCTGATCTAGCATTGCTCTTCTTATGTTCTTCTTATGTGGGTAGCCTGGCCACCATTTTGCTTCCTCCAAAGTGCCCTCTACATATGGTGGCACTATGTTGTTCTATAGCAGTGATGGCGAACCTTTTAGAGTCCAAGTGCCCAAACTGGAAGTTGAGTCATGGCAACTGGACTTCTTTTTCTTGAGAAATAGAAATGTTCCGCTGCTCATCCAAACAGCTTCATCAGTCTGAAGAAAGCTAGTTGTGAGTTCTCCATCTTATAGTGCCCAAACTGCAATTCAAACCCCACTATTTTTTTTCACAAAGTCCAATACAGCAATTTGACCTGAATACAGGTGGCTGTGAAGGGGCGATGTCGGGTGCCCTCAGAAAGGGCTCCAAGTGCCATCTTTGGCACCTGTGCCATAGGTTCACCAACACTGCTCTATAGCACTGTGATGGAGGCGGAGAGGCAGCCAACCTAAAAACTGGATTTTGTATGGGATTTTTTTTCAAATTATGCTTCTGTTTCTAAGATATAAACAAGAAGAAAAGAAAATATCAGAATATTTCTGAGAGAAACATTTTATGGAAAAAAATTAGCCCAGCATGTTGTCATTCTTCAGGATTCAACACCTTCTCCACAGGTCCTTGTAGCTACATTTAATTTCAACTTCAAATGTTACCAGTGTAACACCTTCCCTGTCCAAGAAGAAGATGAAACCAGCTTGATGTTATAATTTTAAATCATCATCACCATCATCTCAGAACTGAAGAGCTGAAAAGGACTTAATAGACCCTTAATGGACTTAACCACCCAGAGTAGCCATGCAGCTAGATGGAGTGGTATATAAATTTAATAAATAAATAAATAATAAATAAATAAATAATCATCAAGTCCAGCACTAGTCAAGGAGACACAGTGATGAACTGAACTCACAACTTCTTCCAGTTAAAGCTTTACTTCCCCATGAAAGAACCTTCCATTTTTCCTTCCTCATTCTTCATGCCCCTTTGGCTATATTTTTGTGCTTGCCTTGAGAATGCATGGAGGCAAGCGTCCCACATTTGTTTTTCCTATTACCCATCTCATCATTCCTCTGCAATTTCCTTGGCTGCCCACACTTCCTGAATTGGAAAAAAAAGTCCTGTGGAAGACGTTACCTTATGAAATCTCACCCTGTGTAAGTGAAGTGTGGGAAGCTGGTCATGAGAACACAGGTGGGGGTGGGTAGTTGATGGCTGTCCCAGAGATGATTGTATCATGACAGCCAAGGCAAACAGAGACACTGACTTACCTCATAAATTTCTCTGAAATTTCCAATCCTTTAGCATTATTTTAAAGAAAATTTATCTTCCACCAAATTGATTTGAGAATGGTCAAAATCTTTGTGAGAGAAATTTTCCAACAGCATTTTAATTTTGTCACTGAGGGCTATGTTTCACATTATGGGGGGGGGACCCTGCTTTTCGCACCATGTCTGTTGTATACTTTTCTTCCATGCTAAAAGGCACACGGATGTCAAAAACGAACACACAAGCCTCAAGAGCAGATGCTGTATAAGTTAACAATATGGGATCAAATGATGATGGCTGTTTGTTAATAATAAATATTGGCTGAAATCTTATTGAAATTGCCATCACACTAAGTTATGCCTGCAGAACTTTGCAAGGTGCTATGCCCAGACAGCCCACCTTGTGTTCCTGATTGTGTAACTGTTTGCACAGTTCACTGTACATCTAGTTATACAACTTCTTATTGGATATGACCACCACCCTTGCACAAATTTTGCTACTGCTTGCACAACCTTGAGTTATGCAGGCGTACCTAGGCAACAGGATTTCAGTGCTTGTATAAATTTGTATTCATTCCTGAATTCATATTTGCGTTTTTCTGAGCATTCAGATATCACATGCAAAGTCATCATGGCTTTTCCTCTTCTGGTTAGAAGTCAACCATAATAAATTAAGTGCCTTCCATCTTCTGAAAATGTAACTGACAGTTGTAGGTGACGTCCTTAATGTTCTGTAGCAAGCCAGGGACACCTCCCACCCACTGTATCTTGAAACAGAGAGGAAAAATTGACCGAAGAATAAAACTAATGTGATCTTTCCTCTCTCCCCCCCCCTTTTTTAAAAAGTGACCTTTCCTGCACTAAAGCACATTGCTTCATATATTTGTCTAATTAATGCTGATAAATGGGCTAAGAAACCTGCCTTTTCTCTGTGAAATAGGCTGAGTTTTGATAAGATTGGACAGCTTTGCTGCTGAGCCTTGAGGAGTTGGGGAGAGGAAAAGGATGATAAGAGGTGGAAATGGCCTGGAAAAGGAAATGAAAATAAACATTTCACTTGGATGCACTACACACAAGTGTCAGTGATGGTGGAGGGCTGTCTGTTACCTTTTGTTATACAGTGGTACCTTGTATAAAGGAATTAATTCATTCCAAATGAAATTATGTTAAGCAAATTTTCCTTTATACAAATATCCCATAGGAATGCATTGAAAACAGAGTAATCCCTAATCACGACCATTTTATGTTATACAGATTCGCCCCATAGATGATTCTGTTAAGCAAATTACCCTTATCTCTGGAATTTTTTATGTTGTACAGATTTTATGTTATACGAACTGTTTGTTATATGAGGCTCCACTGTATTTTGTTACCTTATGTTGTCCTATATTTTAGAACATCTTGTGTTGCTACAACATGACACACCCCAATCAGCAAGGGCAGTGGGCTTATTTTTCATGAACCATGTTCAAGATTTTAATATTTGCCTACAAACGTGACAAAGGACCCTGTGGCACTTTCAAAGATGCACTGTCATTTTCAGGAGGACATCAGCTTTTGTAGGCAAATGCCTAATCTTACAATGATTTTGTTTGTCTTTGGTACCACCTCCAACTATTACTGTGTCCCATACCTGCCTTCAAGAGTTTCCCATCCCATCACCATAGGAAAGGTGAATCCTCTGGCTACTGGTGCAGCTTTTAAGCCTGGAAGGGTGGATCCATGTTGTTCTGGTATTTCAGCCATTATTTCACCTTGGGTGACCCTGCTTAGAATAACACCATTGCTCTCCACTTTTCCTGAAAAGCTCCAGCTTTTCCAACTCACATCTGGCCATCCAAGAGAGAGCACAGAAGATTATTGCAAGCCTTACAGAGGGCAGCGGTAAGGAAGGTCAAAGGCAAGACAGAAATGGAAGAGTCAGGGGAGAGCTGTGTCTGGCTGTTGGAACAAAAACAACAAAGCGCCATTAAGACGGAGTTTTATTTGGTACCACCTTAGGCGCCTGAAGGCTCTTTATTCCTGAGAGCGATTCTTCTGGTGCTTTTATCCAAGTTTTAGGGGCAGATCAAAGAAGCCGCAGCGTTCCGCCTCGAAAGGCTCGGCGGGGTCGCGAACAAGAGCAGAACCCTCCGGCAGGGGGCGGTCTCGCCTTTAAGAGCAACCGGTGAGACCGCATTGGTCCCCGAGCATTCGAAAGGGACGTAGATCGACCAATGAGAAGCCCCGCCACGAGGCGCGCGCAGAGCATGCCATTCCCCCAATGGGCGGCGGCTTCTGGAGACTGGTACCAGGCGCTCGCCTGGGCAGATTGGATCCCGGCGTCCAGGAGCACCGCCTGCCGGGCGCCTCCTCTACCCGGGGCTCCGCCCACTGCTAGCCGGCTCCGCCCTCTTTGGCTCCCCTCCTTCTGCCTTCTTCTGTATTATGTCATCTCACGGCAGACCGCCTGGCAGGCGGCAGGAGGAGGAGGAGGAGTAATTGCAGCAGCAGCAGCAGCAGCAGCAGTGGCAGCCGCGGCCGCCTGCGAGCGTGGGGCGGAGAGCGCTGCTCGCTTACTAAAGACTGGGTTGCAGCTTCTTCCAGCGTTCGGAAGCCAGCGGCGGACCTCCCTGGAGCGGATCGCAAAGGACGAAGCTGGGCGCCCCTTCGAGCCAGACTGCCGCTCTCCGCCTGGGGCGCGTCCCCGCCTCCGGCCCTTGCCCGCCGCCGCCGCCGCTGCCCCCGGTGGCTCAGCCTCCGCGGCTCCCGTGGTCCTCGGGGGTCTTCCGCGCCGGAGCCGGGAGGATGCCGCCGCAGCAAGAAGACGAGGCCGGCGGCTACATCAGCAAGCCGCTGCCGCCGGGCGGCGGGGGCTGCGATGTGCCGCCGGTGCCTCCGCGCCGGGTCCGCAGCAGCCGGGCGGCGGCGGCGGCGGCATTCGGGGCCGCCCTGGGGAGCCGCTGCCGGGCCGGCGCGGGAGGCGGCGGGGGCGCGGGAGGCGGCGGCGCGGACCCTTCCCGGCGCAGCATCAAGTGTGTGCTGGTGGGCGACGGCGCGGTGGGCAAGACCAGCCTGGTGGTGAGCTACACCACCAACGGCTACCCCACGGAGTATATCCCCACCGCCTTCGACAATTTTTCAGGTAAGGGATCGAGTGGATCGGGCTGGGGGTGGGGTGGCTGGCTGGCGGAAGCGCCCCTTCCTCCTTGTGCCCCCGAGCGCCGGTGCAGGATCGCTCCCCGGGGAGCCTCACTCCCCAGCAGCGCTCTTTTCTTCCTGGGCGCCTTTTCCCCTCCGGCGGCTGGTTTCGATCTTCCCACCTCGCGAAGGGGCGGCTACCCTTCGGCGTGCAGTTTCGGATGGAGAAAGGAAAGGCTTTAGATCTCCCTTGGATTCGCGGAGAGGAAGCTTGGGGGAAGGGGAGGAGGAAAGGAGAGAGCCGGCCACCGTGTGTACGGAAGGAGGAGGCAGGTGGAGGGGCGTCTCCGTGAATGAAATGCACGCTTTTTACTCTTGAGCGGAAATCTGATCCGGACAGCAACGCCTTCAAGCCTCTTGCCAGCCCCAGAGACAGACATCCAGACCCGTCTTTCCGCCTCTCCTGCATGCCCCTCAGGGGGTACCTAAGAAGGGGGCTGAAGCTCTTGCATGAGCCATGTTAGCTCCTTGTGTGGTCACGCACAGCTTTGCATAGATACAGTATATTAGACCTAGCCTGTCTGCCCCCCAACGAACTTATTCTGGGTACAGAAAACTCCTGCAGGTGTGCGAACTCTGCAACAACAGAGTTGAGGCATAACCTTCCGCGTGTTTTCTAGGAAGCAAGTCCCTAAATGTGTGCAGGACTGCAGCCTGTACTTTTTCTTGTGTTCCTTCCTCCTTGGATGGTTTCCCAATGCCCACCGCTTATTTTCATGATATTTCCCTAACAGTTTCCAGTCATGAGAGCTAGAAACTTGGGAGGGAAGAATAATAATTAAGGTTTTCAAAATTTTAATTAGTGCTGCTGAGGAGAGGCAACAGGCTCTCTGTCACCTTGGGACAGGTGTTTTCTCTCCTAGCTCAGCATGCAAATAGTGAGTGAGTGTGTGTGTGTGTGTGTGTGTGTGTGTGTGTGTGTGTGTGTGTGTGTGTGTGTGTGTGTGTTTTATGGCCAAGAGCTTGTAGGAATTCATTTTGACCCAGGATCAGAGAAGCTGTGCTGAGTGTGCTGTGTGTCCGTGGATAAAACAGTTTCTCATTTTTTTCTCATAATGTCGCACACTTTCCTGTCGTCTTGCAAATCCTCTTGGTTGCCTCATAATCCTTATCCCTTTAGATGGGTTTAAAAGGGGGGAAAGTAAGTCTTGTCTCCAAGGCTGCTCCCCTCCTCCCACCTCCTCTCATTAGTTTAGATCTCTGCTGATTCCCACCTCAGCCCCTCAGTGTGGAACATGACCTTCTGCTCTAGTTTTAATTAAATAGTCAGGTTGCTCCCAGATTATTCAAGTAAAATTGGTGAGCATGACGTGGGAAACTGCTGGGCCCTCATTCTGGTTCTGGACAGGAATTTCAGTGTTGCTTCCCATTTTGTGGAGGGGGGAAGGAACAGGCCTGTGGTGGCAGTATGCTTCTGGCAAATAATTGATGGGCCCCCACATGACTGAAAACCAGAGATTTGGAACCTTGACATTTTGGAATGACAACTTCCAGAATTCCCCTGCCAGCTGCCTGGAGAATTCCAGAAGCTGTAGTCCAAAAGAAACATTTCCAAACTCATCTAAAAACACATGATAAAATAGTCAACCCACCGCTGGTATTGGAAGTCCCAGTTATTGGCTGGGTTTTGTGCGTGCTTGTACACGTATGGCGTTAAGCTGGTGAGGAAATCTAAGGATGTATTTGCTATAAGGTAAAACACAGAGACATTAAGCTTTGAGGGGCTGGCAGGATCTTTAAGCCTCAGGCCTCCTGAGGGTGGTCTATCCCTCCTTTAAAGTAGCTTACATCTGTAGGATATGCAGCCTAATCCCACAAGTATATTTCTATTGAGATCAGTGGGAATTATTCCTTAGCAAGTATACATTAGTTAGATGCATTGTGGTGTTTCTGTGTGTAAGATTATGAAAGACTGCTTGACTTCATTTGTTTACATGCATTTGTTTACAGTATTGTTGCTGTATGGGGAAAGCAAGTGGTTTTCATCTGCAGCTAAACATTGAGGGGCACCATTTTCCAGCACTCTTAAAATGGGTAAAAACATACTCTGTGGACAATAGCAGTTGTGGTCTCATCAGAGGAGAACCAAAACAAATCCAGAAAAGAAAAAGAAACATTATTAAAAGAAAGCGTGAAATTCACCCTTAACTAATGCCTCAACATTGTACATGGTTATGGATCAAGCTAGTTTTTTTCTGGAATGATAAACCCCCTAGTCACAATTCAAAGGATTGAGAAAAGAAGAAGCACTTCCCTGAGGGGAAAACATGTAAATATTTGCATTGTCTTCCCTGTGATTTAAAGCAAGAGGAGGTTGCCAGGGTTCTGTTTGTGCCTGGGCTCTAAAAGCAGAAACGTGACAAGAAAACTAATCTTTGAGAAAGTTAAGGGGGAAACTCATCTTTGATGTTTTGGGTCAACTCTCCTTGTTTTGAGTGCCAGGAAGGAAGGCCTCTCGGTTTAGCAATTTTCTGCTTGCCGGTTGGAGTGTGGAGAATTTTAAAAATCCCCAAAGGGGTTATGTGGACAGAGGAGTTGAGGGAGAGGCTGCCTTTGAGTTTTGCAGACTGTTAAATCAGAGTTGGTTTAAAGGTAAATGAGAAACATGGGGAGGAATGAGGCAATTCTTCATTAATGGGCCAAGGTTTCATTTGTTTTCCCCTTCCGTTCCATTTCAGCCGTTGTATCTGTAGATGGCCGACCCGTGAGGCTCCAGCTCTGTGATACAGCTGGCCAGGTCAGTAAAACTGTCTCTTTTACTCATGACTTTAATTTAAATTTTGTTGGCTTAAGAGCCTTAAGTAGTATCCAGTGTGGTGATAGAAAATTGGGCCTCTTTGAAATCCCTGGTGATTTAAGAATATTGGTGACTTCTTAAGTATCAACAAGGTTTATTTGGCATAAGCTTTGTGGACCTATAGCCCATGCTTCAGATGCAAGCAGATTATTATCCACAAAAGTTTTTGTCAAATAAGGCTGACAAGTTTTGTCCTGAAAGTGCCACAAGACTCCATTTTGCTGCAACAAATTAAAGACTACATGCCATTGCATCAAAACCAACTTAGAATGACCCTGATGTGGGTTGCAAGGCAAATGTGATATTTAAGCATCTGTTTTACCAGTTCCACACACCACACACCCCTATGAGATTCATAGAATCATGCAATAAAATCATAGAATCATAGAGTTGGAAGAGACCTCAAGGGCCATCCAGACTAATCCCCTGCCATTCAGGAACCCCAATCACAGTAATTAGGTGATTGGGTGGCCATCCAGACTTTGCTTAAACACCTCCAAAGAAGGAGACTCTACCGACCTCCGTGGCAGCTTATTCTACTGCCAAACAGCTCTAACTGTCATGAAGTTCTTCCTAGTGTTCAGATGGAATCTCTTTCCCTGTAATTTGAAACCCTTGCCCCGAGTCCTAGTCTCTGAAGCCATGGAAGACAAATCTGTTCCCTCTTCAATATGACATTCTTTCATATATTTAAACATACCTATCATGTCCCCTGTCAGCCTTCTTTTTGAAAGGCTAAATATTCCCAGCTCCCTAAGTCGTTCCTCATAAGACATTTCTTCCAGACCTTCCATGGCCAAGCAGGGATTTGAACCCAGGTCTCTTGAGTCCAAGCCCATCACTCTAGTTACTGCATCTCACTGGGTATACAATGCCCAGGCTACCCATCTGTTAAATTCCCAAGGTTTCTTAACTTTCTGTACAGAGATGTCCAGTCCCCCCTTATCTGTTTCACTAACTTAGGGCTAGATTTCTTTTGTCTCTTAATTTGATCCAGAGAGTTTAATTGTTGATCCCACCCACTGATGGGAATGGCCTAGCCTCCTCTTTTGGAAGTACAACCCTTTCTTGGGGCCATTTCCTCCTGATGAAAAGACCCCATTTTGCAGCTTTTGCTTAAAGGCCTCTTGGTGCAGGAAAGAGCAGATATACTTGTCATTGTGATAATGGGAGAACCATCCAGAATCAGAATTTGGTGTCTTTCTTCTCTCCTCCTCCTCCTCCTCCTCCTCCTCCTCCTCCTCCTCTTCCTCCTCTTCTTCTTCTTCTTCTTCTTCTTCCTCTTCCTCCTCCTCCTCCTCCTCCTCCTCCTCTTCTCTTGGTTTGGCCAGAGAAAAGACTCTGCCATGTGATCTCATAAGACTGTATAGCACCACTAGTCACCCAGCCACCCCTTTGCACCACAGAGAACTACTGCAGTTGCCACAATTTGTTAGTAGCAACTGTGGTGGTGGCAAGGTCGGGGCTGTCTGCTGAACTTTGGTGCTGATGCCACCCTGAGTGGTTTCCAGGGAGAAGGCAGTGCACGGTCATACATATTTCAAGCAACAGAAGGTTGTCGGTCGTAGCATGGGTTGTGACTTGTGGCTGTTACGAGATCATACGAGCAATCTCTTTGTTGGGCAAATATTTTTCATGCACCAGTTTTAACAGCAACACCACGGGTACAGCTTGCTTGAGTTCTACCTCTGCCTCCTCGGCCAAGTGGCAGCAGTCTTGGGCTTGTGCCTGCTTTCTTAGGGGCTTAAAGAAAGAAGCGAGCTAATGAGGCCTCTTTTCATTATTGTTGCCTTGTGAACCAGCATCTCCCTTTGCCAGTGCACTAGACATGTATTCAAGTGGAAGATAAATTGGTAGCGGTTTCTACAATGCATAGGAAAGGACTGCACAGTCTGTCCCCTCCAAAATTTTCCAAAACAGAATCTCAGGCCCTGTAGTACAAATGAACTGAACTTATAAGCATTAGTTTGGCAGCAAAGCGTTGGCGCTGGAAGAGGCATTTTCAACTCTGTTTGCTCTTTGTGTTTGCTAATTTAAGACTGAGAAACCAGCTGAATTCTAATTAAAATGCCACCACGGTTGAAGCAAATCCGATCTATTTAGGAAGTCAGGACTGCTATGTTCTTATCCCGGAGTTAATATTTTCCTCCATTATGGCCAGTTCTCTTGCTCTTAATTTGGTTGAGCATTATTTAGTTGACGGCACCAACTGAAAACAAGCAAGGTAGAATGGCAACAGGGCTTTGTAGAAGGAGATACCAGAAGACAAGTAGCTTAGGGCAGACATAGGGCAGGTTGAAAGGGGTATTGGCCACACAGAGGAATGAGGAGGGAAGATGTTCTTTATTCATGCGTCCTGTGAAATTTGTCGTGTTGTTCATTTTTAATGGAACGTGAACCATCCTGAGCTTCTGCTAGAAAGGGGAGATGATGATTACTTGACATAGAAAATACGAATCTAAATCTACTAGTCATCCTACTAAAACTGTACTGCAGTGATACATTTCCATATTATATCCCCCCCATCCACTCATCCATTTAATTTTTTTTACCCTTCCTTTCTCCTTAAAAAGGACCCAAGGCAGATTACCTCATTAAAAGGCAATATTTAATTTTTTTTAAAAAAATTAAATGCTAGAAGGGTCAAACAAATACTGCAATAAAATGGCAAAGGCAACAACAAAAAACACATTCAAAGCAGTAAGGCAGACCCATCCATTTGAAAACCCCAGCTCAGACAGGCAGTCATTGAGGAAAAGCCTTCACAGTCACTTTGTGATGAGGCAAGGTGCTGACGTGGCATTGTTCAGATGTTGAATCCTCACCTAGTAAATACTTTCCCCTCCTTTTGCTTGGCATTTACTATTCCTTTTTAGTTTTCGACTGTACTGGCCAGGATTTCTAGAAGTTGCATCCCAAGAACATCTGGGGACCCAAAGGTTGGAAAGTACTGATCTATAAGTTTCAATCCGTATGCTTTCATTAATGCAAACTCTAAGTGAATTAAAGGCTCATCCCTATTTCTGAGGATTTCCACCATAGAAGAATGGAAGTTATAACAGCAATAATCTCAGAACTGCACAGTGGGAAGGGACCCTGTGGGTCATCAAATTCAACTGTTCTCAAAGAGGGTCAGTGGGGAATCGAACCCCTAACCTCTAGCCCCACAGCTAGCTGCCCTAATTGCTGAGCTATTACCTTTTAGCAATGCCATTGCCCCTGAGCTAATCCAGTTCTCATTTGTGCTTGTTGCGCAACGCTCCACCTACACGTAGTGCCATAGCTTAGCATATCATTTATGTGGGAAAGACCTGTTTTATTTTTTTGGTGGCACACATCTTCTAGGGCTGTGCCATACCTACTTTATAGCAGCTGGATCATATGATTGATGGGTCATGTCTCATGCTAAGACCACCCCTTTGCCTTTGAGACGCTGGCCTCTTGAATTTGAGATGTGTGCCTCTAGCCATAGTTTTCTTCCTGATTTGCTGTTTGTGAGTAGATTTGTGAAGAACAGCAACATTGGGTAGCATTTGTCTTTGTAGCCCCCACCCCCACTGCATTTGACACTGGAGTAATCTCAGGAGGATATGTTTTTAATATATTATTGCTTTAATATCTTGTTGTAAGCCACCCAGAGACCGCTTGATAATGGGGCGGCTAAAAAATCCTGTAAATAAATAAATAAACCAATATGATCCAGATAGGTCTGTTGTCTTTATCCTTCCCATAGGTCTGTTGTCTTGATGCTAAATAGCAGTTTTCGCCTGTTTGATGTGATCAGGATGCATTGGACTTTTAAAGTCGCATCATCCCCACACCAGCATTGTCCCTATTGGCTAAGATCATGTGAGTCCAGCAGACCTGGTGCACACCAGCTTCGACAGTGCTTTTTAAGAATAGCTATAAGTATTAATTCTGATATACTTTTCAGCAGTAGTGGAGGGTGGGATTTTCTTTTAAAAAGTGGGAATTCTTTCAAGTCCAGAATTTTGAAGAATTACCAATAATTTCCCACAAGGTGGAATGGCTAGACTTCCACCTTTCTTCCACCGACTTTCTTCACCACCACCACCACCCCCCGATTTGCAGTGGTGGAGCTTTGATGGTCCTTTTCCACTTGAGCAGACTTGCCTCTGGATATTCATGCTACTTTACTTTTTTTCATGCAGGATGAATTTGACAAGCTCCGGCCCCTTTGCTACACCAACACAGACATCTTTTTGCTGTGCTTCAGCGTGGTGAGTCCCTCTTCTTTCCAGAACGTGAGTGAGAAGTGGGTCCCCGAAATCCGCTGCCACTGCCCCAAAGCGCCAATCATCCTCGTCGGGACCCAGTCGGACCTCCGGGAGGACGTCAAAGTCCTCATTGAACTGGACAAGTGCAAAGAGAAGCCGGTGGCGGAGGAGGCGGCGAGGCTGTGTGCGGAGGAAATAAAAGCCGCCTCGTACATTGAGTGCTCCGCTCTGACTCAGAAAAACCTGAAAGAAGTCTTTGATGCAGCCATTGTTACCGGCATCCAGTACTCGGATACCCAACAACAGCCAAAGAAATCCAAAAGCAGGACTCCGGACAAAATGAAAAACCTTTCCAAATCCTGGTGGAAGAAGTACTGCTGTTTTGTATAACAGTTTTGGCAAAGGCCTGAAGGGGTGGGGAGGGGAGAAACGGCAGTCTGATACCAAGGGCGGTCTTGAAAGCTATATTAGCTCAAAAATCTTGATATTCCAGAGTGTGCGGACTACATTCCAACATCCTACATGCTGCTAAAGGCATTCATTTTCACTGGAGGTGGGAGAAGTGGTGGTTTGGTTTTTGTCAGGCCAAGGGTTTTCACCACTAACTTTAGAGTTCCTTCTTGGTCCAGGGCAGTTCTTCCAGCCCTGGTGAAAGCAAAAGCTGCACAGAGGCATATTGAATGTGTGCCAAGGAAGAGAAACCAGAACCCAAAACAGTTTTCTTACAAAAGCGACCTGGAGATGGTAAAGGGCTATTGAAGAACGGATCTCGACAGACTTGATTTTAGAACATGTTGTGTGCCTCGTATGACACTTTGTTTGGAGAAGTGCTTCCCTCCTGCTTTTTTCAATCTTGTGGTCTTCAGAAATTGCCCAGCGCATTCCAGATGCAGTCACAACATTGCTGCAGTAGCAAGAGTCTGCACGCAAATCTTGTGTGTTTTATTTACAGAGATGCCTACTTCATGCACCGTGTAGGGATATCTCAATACTTGCTTACCTAACTGCATCTTCTTTGTAGACCCCTGACTTAACAGACCTCTCTTACATGGTGTAATGTGCATGCCTGGTTCCTTATGAAATATATTTTCACTAGTAATTGGCTGCTTTTATATTTATAGAGACCCCATGACAGTTCATTTTTTAATTGGTTTGAGAAAAATGAAGGGCATTCTTTATAAAGTATCCCCCAAACCTCTGAGAAATACAGATGTGGACTTCAATAGTTGAAGTCAGCTTTTCCCCAACCACTAGTCTCACCAGGCATGGCCAATATACAAATGATTGTAGTTGTAGACCAAACCTTCTGCAGGGCATCAGGTTGTGTGAGCCTGATTTAACTCCATGTAATACATGTTTTCTGCAAAATCATTCCAATTAATTACATTATCTTCCCTCCCCTTGTTTGATGCTACACAAGTGTGCATCTGAAGATGAGCCATTGTGATACCTGTCAATGTAACGGAAGGTAGAATGTGAAAACTTAATTAGTCTTAAATATGAGGAAATCCATCCACTGGGGTCAGTGGTGGTGTTTTCTAATTAAAAGTGTACTGTACTGGAATGTCTTAACTCCATGGTTATGAAAGGGTGACGATTCATAACATGTGAAATCGTTTCCTGCCAATTTTCATATAGCAATTTAAATGTTTAAAAAGGTTAAAAAGTCAGGTTGCCAGTAGTCATAATGGCCTGGTTGTTGCAAGGTTCATATGGTCTTCCATGCTGTTTTGAATGAAATAGTTGACTCGCAGTACCTTTTGCTGGCTTGAATCCCTTTTCAGATCATTTGAAGAATAAAAATTGAATTTTGACTAAATTGTCTTTCCTTGCAGCAGATAAGCAAGAGTGGGTCTGAAATGCAGAATATTATCTTCTCACATTATCTCTCTCTTACCTGCTGCACCAAGCAATGCAGAACTAAATTGTCTTGATTTTCTGTGGCTTTCCCATTTGTTTCACTGTTCTGTTGCATTTAAACTTGTGCTTGGCTCAGGTGTAATGGGAAGCCATTGTTTCTTGCTGGCTATGGAAAGTGTTGGCCTCACATGTTGCTTGTGTCCTCATCACTCTGTACTTGGCAAACAAGATCAGAAATGTCACTCAGTTTTTATACCAGGCACAGGCAAGTTTGGCAGGTCCTGAGGCCAGTTTTCTTTCCCTTGGAATTTCTGGAAGCCACACACACACAAGTAACTTAGAAAAGTGAAAGGTGGTGGTGATGAAGAAAACCTAAGTAACCACAATTACCTGTTGCATCTGAACTTTGGGGACTTCCACTTTTGAATCCTGGTTAGAGAGACTAAGCAAGGATCAGACTATGGTGGCTTGTTGTTGCTAGTTACTGTTTAGTTCAGAATTATAATTCTCTGAGACCGGGCATTACAAGGAACTGTGGGAAGTTCAAAAACTGAAGCAAATGATACCATTCATGTGCTCATCCACAGAGAGGAAGGGGAATCCCCGTATGTTCAAGATTGGCATGGCCCTTGCATGTAGAATAGGAGTTGGGACTAGCATTGTTCGGTCCAGGGTCTGATTCGATGTTCCGGTACCCTCCAGGCACTGGACATAAAGGGCTGAAAAAAGAGGCAGAAAATTAAGTCCACTTCCAGATTTGACGAAATATTTATTTGGTGGTGACATTGAATGGTGTAGGAAGGATCCAGTGACTGCTTTGAAGAATGAATGAACACTCCCAGAGGCTGTAAGGAGCTGGCGTCCATCTTTTGTGGCTGGAAAATGGGAAGCTGCCAGTGTCAAAATCCACTGCTTTCAGGCGCCCCGTGGATGCAAGTTTGCCCACTCCGATATAGAAATGAGATAGGGATCATTTGCAAGTGGGGGTGCCGTCCCCCAAATTCTGTTCAGCAAATCCTGATCATCTCTGGCAGCTTTACAGAGAGCTCCCCCCCCCCCCCCACTGCAGACCCAGCCCGGCGATTTCTGCTTACATAACCCTCCGCCAGCATGAGGCTACTTGCGTGTCCTGAGGGATGCATTTCATGGACCGCTGTCAGTTTCATTGTTGCTACTTAAATTGTACACAGTGTTTCCTGTTCTTAAAATCTTAAAATAGGTCTGTGTAGAATACACTACCCGCTCTCCAGTTTGTAGCAGAAATGGAAAGACACATTTCCTTCAGAACTGGCGTCTGGACAAGTCTCTACTTCCAAATAGGCCTCTTAAGGCTTCTTAATTTCTTATCTTGAGCTGACATGCTGCATTGTAGGAGATTGTGCCTACCAGTGGCGGAAGGTGAGGGATCCTATCTCGGGTCAGCCTGAGTCCCAAATGTGGGGCCATGGAGAAATAAACTTCAGTTTCCTAAAGGTTCTCTCTCTCTCTCTCTCTCTCTCTCTCTCTCTCTCTCTCTCTCTCTCTCTCTCTCTCTCTCTCTCTCTCTCTTTCTCTCTCTGATGCACTGTCAAATTACAATGACCCAAACAGGGTTTCCAAGGTAACAGGTATGTTTGGAGTGGTGTTGCTAGTGCCACCCCATGCCCCACTGAGTTTCTTTGCCAAGCAGGGCCCGTCACTCTATCCACTGCACCACACTGTCTTTTCTCAAAGGTAAACCGTGGACCTGCAACCCCATTGTCAAGGTGAAGGATAAAGTATTGTAAAATATCTTGTGTGCTAAAACAAGTTGGGTGCACACATAATTAGAAATGCCCCTAACATACAGTACAAGCCTCATTCATGGATTCAGCACAGAATCAACCTGAATATGTGAGGAAAGGGATCAGGATTGGTGTGTTATTCTCTCCTCATAGAAAGTGGCCATTTGGAGAGGATAACATTCTTGATAGGTGCAGCTTATCGATGCAATTGGAAATAATTGCTTTTAAAGTTTCTAAATATAGTGGAGAGTCATATTTCAGATTATAGCTGCCCATGTGAAGAACACTGGGTACAACGGGGGGAGGACTTTTGCCTTACACATGCAGGTAAATCCTATTTTGAATGCCTTACACATGCAGGTAAATCCTATTTTGAATGCCTGAATATACGTTTCTGTTAATCTGAGCTCAATGAAGCTCAGGAGCATAGACGAACTGGATTGTCAAGGATACATTTGGTCTCTGGTCTGATTAAATAAAGGATGCCAATACCATTTCAAACTTCCTTCTTTTAAAATATAGTTTGAAGGTCTGCCAGCTGTTTCTTTGGACAAGGGTGGTGAGAACCACATGCTTTGAGGGCAAAAATGTGTGAAATAGTGGAAGACACAATTGGAAATAAATTTAAGTAACATGAATTTGCTGTGACTTCTTGCAGTACTTCAATGATGGGTTATTGAGGTTAACACAGAACGCAAAAGCCTATTGCACAATTAGGCCCACACAACTTGAGGTTGTGGGCACAGCAGTTGCAGGATACCTGAGGTGTGTGAGAGAAAAGGACTAGTGCATTTTTCCTTTCATTTGGAATGCTTAAACAAGGCTTTTTCCTTAGTTCAACACCACAAGTGGACAGACCATTTTGTATGAAGGACTTCCCCCATATCTTGCTCAAATGCCAACATGATTCTGCCCCCCCCCAAAAAAAGATGGTGCAGTGCTCTAAATGCATAATCTTGGCTATCTAACACCTACTGTAATTTTATTTTTATTTCAAACCCCTGGGCCTCAAAAAAGGGCCCTGAAAAGTGGGAGATGCATAGGCCTGGAAAGAGACAGGCTATTTTCACTTTTAAGTGGCTTTCCATTGTGGTGGCTTCAACAAGCTTTATCCTTCTCCACCGTAGTTATGTCCCACACATGAGACAGGTTCTCTTCTAGTATTATGAATGTATGCACTTTTAGCCACTTTATGCCTGTTTTGGGGTGTATTTTCAGGAGGAAAAGAGCACTTTCATGACGACCATTGCCAAGAAATCTTGGATTCCGTGCTCACTTGCCATCCCCTTCCATCAATTTTTTTCCTAACAGCTTTTTCCCACCCTCTCTTGTCGAGAAACTATTTCCACCTTTAGCACCCTCAGTTGAGATTGCACAGTACAAATGTTTGTTTGTTTGTTTGTTTGTTTGTTTTAGGGTATTTTTACCTTGCCTTTCTCTTTGGAAAAGGACCCAAGACAGCTTACAGTAATGAGGGATAATATACAGTCCAGTACAATTAAGACATATTATATTCAAGCATTGAGAACTACAGCATCAAAGACATGACATTAAAGTTACCAGAGAGCATGAGCAGTTAAAAACAGTAAAATTCCATGTAAAGTTCTGAGTGAGGGAAACGAACATTGAGACCATAGTGTCAATGCAATCACAAAGTCTATGTGTTAGAAGAGCATACGTAACCATGCATCCAACTTCTGTTCCAGGATGTGTGATTCTATTTCGTTTTGGCTTCTATACTATTGCACATACAGTTGCACAGCTTTCAGGGGCCACTAAGTATACTCACTCTTCATTTGTTTGTACTGAGGATTCATTCTTTTAGAATCTGTTTTGTTTCCCCCGAACCTGCCAGTGTGATTTGAGTGGACCTTTTAGCCACGTAAGGAGTCCTCTTGGAAACATTGTGTTTGCTATCCGTTAAGGTGGACACTTACTGCATGACCAAAAAAGAGCACCAAAAGGCCAATGATCTGCATAAAAATGAATATGCTAAATGATATGTGAAAATTAGAAAACAGTGTTTTTTATCATTTAGACAGAATTACAGTACATCTCACTTGAGTATAGCTTACTACGACCAGGCAACTTGTGCGGCTGCTGAATCTACTGTCAAAGGGCTCCCTGTGGGTGGGTGACCTCAAAGTTCCTGATCTCCTTCCTTGCAGTTCTTCATCTTCAAATCAGACTTGGACTCTGGAGCCAGTGAAAAGGAGGACATCTCCAAAAGAAGGACATTTCTCTCTCAGCCCTTCAAATGGAGGACTCTGTTCTGAAGAAGAGGATATGTGACCATTCTATTAGAACACAAGACCTTTTGTTAGGACTCTGAGACTCCAGAACTAAGTACGTTCAACGTGGCTACCTGCCTCCTTCCCTGTTGTACACACTTGAGCTCGACCATTCCCCTTCCTTTTCCATTCACTTGCCTGTTTGCCTCATAAACTCTCCCGTATATGCAAGGCAGAGTAGTAGTAAGGGAAGTCAGTCAGAACCATGAGGAGCATCTTGGATCTATTTCTAGACAATTACCCTTTCCCCGCATTCTTTATCTCACTTTGTTCTGAAGTGCTCCCCACCACCACTCCAGAAAGATTTTTGAGGGGATGCCACCAGGATGTAAGAACTAGAATTTGCCTTCTTTAAGCTCCCACTCTTCTTTTGTAGGCTTCAACTCTTTGCCTTACATTTCCTTTGGGGAGAGCTGAACAAACTGTGTATCTTGACCTAGCTCAGCTAGCTATTTGCTGAGCTTTCTATGGATATGACAGAAAGTGAAGGCCCCAGGAAGGCACGGTGTTTAACTTGGCACCTTGTCCAAGGAAAACATGGAGTGGTGGATGTTTGAAGTGTAAACAATGACTTTCATTTCTGGCATGTACCTGCTACTGAATCGCATTGAACATGATTTACATGTTTCAAGTTAAGTTGCGAGATAATTGGTGACTTCTGCATCTTTGAAATGTGATCAGGCCTTGGGCAGAAAGTCCACATTCCTATTTCCCTCTGAACTTCCAGCAAACTGTTTTCATTTTTTTAAGCCAACAATATACTTTTGACATTTCCCCCATCTCTTTTGCAGAAGTGTGTAAGTACTGCTCAGATGTCCTCTGTATGTCAGCACAACATCTGGACATTGCTAGGTTTGAATTAGTGAGGCCTGGCACTGTTTTGCCCTGTGGTGGCTCTGTACATGTGCATGGTGGTGTGATCAAAAGACCTTTTCAGCCGCCGTGGCTGAAATATGGGGTGAAATGGGAGCTGAGGCTGATAAGAATGCATTGAAGTAAGCCCATTGTAAATAAGGTTTCCCAGAAACACTGAAGCCTTTGTCATTCTGTGATGGATGAACCTTCTTGAGCTGGCATTTTTTATTAAAACCACGTGCTTTAAGAAGCGGTAACCAGGAAAGAGGGACATGGCTAGCTTTTGATTCACAGGAGTATTGTCTTGCCACAAGGTGACTTTTGGGTTACTGCTTCAGAAAATACAAGCTTAGGATAGAATTCCATATATGGTGAGGCACCGAAGGGCCTCTTCCACATTAAGTTTGAACTGGCAAGGCCAATATTTAATAAGAATGAAAAATTGTTTTTTTCCTCTCACATCCATATATTATAAATTTTGGTAGATTATGATACTTTTTACACAACCTGACAAACTGACAAATCTACCATGTTTGTTTTTGCCTACTTTGAATCTTGAAATTTTTTGAGGAACTGTGATTTAAAAAAAAAACTTCAAATGACAATTCTACCCATTCCTAGAATCTAAGCCTTGTTATGACAATAGATCAATTAGAAGCACCTTAACCTCACCCATCAGAGCTTAGAAAAGCTTTGTTCTGGGGGGGATGTGTTGGGGTGCAGAGCAAGGCTTGGGATATATACCTTTCTCCAATATCTTGTTGCTGCTTCCTTGTATCTGACACCTGGGGCAACTGTCTGACTTGCTTAACAAAAGGCTGTCTGAAAGAAATACACATCCTGCCTTTAAGACTTGCCAGACAGCATTTAGGTAGGTACCTTAACTCCCAAGGAAGGATTATGTATGAGAGAGTGAGAGAGGTCTTGCAAATAAGCAGGCCCTCCAAAGTTATCACCTCAGGATAATGTTTGCCAACCCACCTGCTCATAAGATGCTTATGTTAGTAATCCATTTGTACTCTGAAAAGAAGGGAATGGGACATAATTGTGCAATGTTTCAGGGGTGGCCTAGAGGCCTCTTTTCATCACCCCAGATGGCCAAGGAATTGCTAGGAGTATTTTGCTGCTGGCATTCGAGCTTAGCACCTATTTAGGTGAATGGTTTGAAACAACGTGTGGGTGGGTGTGAAAGAGCGAGGGTGTATGCATATCATGGTCGAATTGGTCAACCCAATGCATTCTGCCTATCAGCTTCCCCAGCGTTCTCAGGTCTCTGTAGCATTGGTTCTATTAAAGCCCTGCTGGGGGGGGCAATGTGTGTGGATGCTGCTCTCCCTCTCAAAGAACTATAATAGCAATTGCATTTTTGTTTGTTGTTTCAGAAAATATGAACAGGCTGATGGCTGTTAGAACAAGGAATGTGTCTTCATATACATTGAACTGCAAATTCTGTTTGCTAAATACAGAGGCCAGTATCATTTTGCTACCTCAATGAAGAACAAAGTTATTGAATCACTTATTAGGTCAACACTTATATAAATCCCATTGAGTCAATGGGTCTACTTTAATTGGGACAGCAATGGGATATAAGACAGCTTGTGAAAAGGAATTGTAAACGAATGCACATAAGGAAGGGATACCGAATCCATTCCGGTTTATATACAGTGTTTGCATTTGGGCACTTTTTTGGGGATGGGCATAATTTATTATGGGGTTGGAGACTACCATGCCTGAGTAACTACAGTTCAGAATTCACCACTCTACCATTGATTAGGGGCTCTCAGACCTCTCCATGTTTTAACACTTGGATGATGGTGCCAGAGGAGGGGGCCTACTTTGTCCTGGTGTTGGTTGGAGTTTTGTTTTATGTTGTTGTGTTATTTACTTTGCACTGGAGAAAAATCATATTGAAACAAGGGAGAGTTCCACTCCTGCTTTGCTAGCTTAAAGCATTAAGGTTCTGAATAGAACTAGTACAGACACTTCACTTCACATTTCAAGAGTACAGAATTTCTTTCTCATTAGTCGGTGCCTGTCTTCAGAAAAGCATATAAGGAGGAGGAGAATTGAGATGCCTGCTTGACCCAGATGGAATTGGCTGCTCTGATCTCCTTCTCCATTCCATTCCAGAACTAAGATATTTTGACTGAAGGGCAGTAAGAGCCAGATTTGTCAATATGCAGCGCTGGTTTATTCTCCTCATTCAGTTACATCAGCCCCATAAATAAGCAACAGTGACAGCTACATGAGTGTTTTTATTTTTTTGAAACCCAAACACATTATATGGCAACATTATTTGTTTTGTGGGTTATAAGAGTAAAATGCCTTGCTACTGAGTATCGGAAACTGTTATTATGACTTTACCCCCGAGTCTTTCTGTGTCCTGCCTGTACTGTCATGGACTAAATGAAATTTGTGCTGTTTCTTTGCAACAGCATGATGTCGAATATGTAGATTATTTTTAAAATCAGATTAAAGTAGTTTTCATTTATCCTACATTATTATGTTAAATATAGTATCATTATTTTTATGACGCTGATATTTAGTTGTGCAAGTGCTCTGCTTTCTCCCTTTTGTAAGGAGGTGCACAGCAGCCCAGTTTACATTTGCCTGTCAGGAAGCATCAGTATCCAGCATTATGCTGATGGAGAGTTCCTCTTTGCCAGTGCTTAGTAGGAACCCAGAGTCCATGTTACCTTAGGGACCTAGATATTTATTGTAGTATGTGCTATAAGCTTTCACTGTGTTTATTTCAGTATAAACCTTCATATATGAGCAAAAATATATATCCTTGGGTATGGAGCTAATCACAGCCTTGGGACCTTTTGATTCATCAGGTGTCATTTCTTACCTCCATCACAGCAGGCTTCCTGGCTGTACTCTCTCAATAAGCGAGAGACTGGGGGGGGGGTGGGTGGGTCCCAGCATCACTGCATTGTTGTGAATTATCCCTTCACAGTATTTTGGTCTGCTTGATCTTGAATGCCTAACTAAGACTTATAAAGCTTGGCAAAAGACCTTTTCTTGGTGGAGATGAAAACTGTTTGAACTGATTTGTTGATATGGGTCAGGAAGCTGCCAATGTTTTCTGAATTCTTCTTGGAGGTCTTGCTATGGAGATTACGATGACCAGTCACATTCCAGATTATACTGCTATATCACTGGCACAGAGAAAGAGAAGCATGTAAATAGCTAGCATCCAAGGCAGTGAAATGCAGAGGGTAGCTACAGGGTGACTGCAGAACTCAAATGTACAGAACTCTATCAAGACTCATCCAGCAGCTATGGACAACATGTTGATAGTCTATTGGAGTCATCTCCAAGTAAGTTTTTTAAACCTAAGTGGATTCTGGTGCTTATAAATAGATTTGTCTTTCTTTCTTTCTTTCTTTCTTTCTTTCTTTCTTTCTTTCTTTCTTTCTTTCTTTCTTTCTTTCTTTCTTTCTTTCTTTCTTTCTTTGCTGGCTGGATAGCTCAATTAATTGGGTTTCTGGCTACAGAGTCAAAGGTTGGGTGTTACCCACTGTGCATCTCAGAAGGGTTAGCTTGTGTAACCCTGGACAAGCTACACAGTCCCAGTATACCCCCCAGAAGAAGGAAATTATAAACCACTTCTGAGTAAACTCCATTGCAGTTTTTACAATCTCACACAATGCCACTAGTAGGTGTGGTTGGAAGGGACCTTTCTGGGCTGAGGTGACTGTCAATCTATCCAGCACTTACCAATCGTTCCTTCCATGCCTCTAAATTCAGAGAGAGTACACCTCTCTGCCAAGAACTTTCCCCCTTTAACTTTGGCCGTTACTTCACGAGCCGCTCGCTTCGTGGCTAGCCTTCTTTTCTGTGCGAATCGATCGTTTCAGTCCGCACGCTCCTCCTTTTTGGCTGCGATGCCACCCCGACCACGCCCCCTTTACCGTGCTCCAAGCGGGGCGAGTGGTTCCCCTGGCTGCTGCCGGGAATCTTTTCGCTTCGCATCTTGCTTCGCTCCCAACGTCACGTGTGGTCTCGGTTTTTGGCTTTTATTTCAAGTTTTTTAAAAATATATTCAAACAGGGATATCGATGCATCGCTATATCGTTTCATCGCTTTGCGCTGTTACTTCCTCGCTCGAGTAGGGGAGGCGGCGGCAGCGGCGGCGGCGGCAGCGGCGGGAGCAGGAGGAGCCGCTGCTGCCTCGCCCGGCCAGAGCAGGGCACCCGGGGCAGGCAGCGTGCAAGCGGCGGAGGGCGGGCGGCTGTGCCATGTGGGGCTCCCCCTGAGTAGCGGCGGCGGCGGCGGCGGGGGGGGGGCTGCCAATGATGCCAGGAAACAGTTGAAATCAGTAGAGCCATTGCAACTGACAGTCCAGCATGAGTGCATCGATACGCCGTCGGTAGGAATTTTTTTAAAGGACGGATGGGAAATAACGAACGTTGAAAAGTGGCATGCGAATGCGAAGGGAGCACGTGAGGTTGTGCTCGAATCGGTCCTAAAACTGCAGCTCGTGAGTACTGAGAAACAGGGGCGGGAGCGAAGCGAGAACACGTGACCGCCACGTGACCGCCTCCGAATTCAAATCGAAGGCAATATCGCTGCGGAGCGCCGCGCCTCGTGAAGTAAGGGCCTTTGTCTGTTGGAAGCAGTAAGTCTGCTGAGGTCTGTTGGCTGAAGGCAGCCAGGTTTACTCAGTTTTCTCTTTAAATAAAGAAGGTGGTTTTATTATTTTTACTATTAATGTCTTGGAGTGAGATATTGAGAGTGTAAGTGCTAGTTGATGACAAAGAGGTGGGTCTAATCTGGGGGAGCCTGAAGCCATTCTGCCCTGTCAATCCCTGTACTTCTGCTGTGCATCTAGAGGAATTTAACAAAAATCACAACTGCAACTCTCTCTACCTAGAAAACCCTGAAAAGGGTTTCCATAAGTCAGAACAGAACTGATTTGAGAGCACACAGTTGTTATTATTAATAATGTGTCTTTATACATTTGTCATCGAAACTGCTTCACTTCCTTCTCCCTTCTTCTTTGGGTAGGATTTGCTTGTCTCACTCTCTTGAACTTGCTTTTCCAAGGCCTAGTTATATTTAATTTATTTGTAATTAGAAGTGGCATTTTGTCCCACTCCTCTGGCTTTCACGCTGTCTGCATGCATCGCTTGCTTGGTCTAACCTTGCCATAATGATGGTCCCAGCAGTGTGCTGTCTTTTTTTCCTCCTCTTCAAAACGAACTCTGTGTGCATCTACTTTCATTTCTCACTCCACAGCAGCGATCATCTGGGGTGACTTAAAAATAAAAACCTGCACCTTTTGCTGACACTGATAAACAATGGGATAAGATGGCCAAGAGGTGAAGTCTCTAGCAGCACATGCCTGATAAGAAGGCCCCAAATCCTTATGCAGAAGTAATTATTGCTGACATCTTGAAGACAGAGCACAGCTCTCTCTGTTCTAATTGAGATAGAATCCTGGCCCTTTTCAAAGGACTTTTGAAGTATCTTCTGAATTAAGTTTCTTCTCCAGAAGATAGCAAATGACAAAGAGAGGAAGGAGCAAATCTTTCAGAAAACAGTTATGCATTTATCTCAGCTGCTTAACTCTAGTTGCCAGACAGAAACGAGGCCCAGATGTGTGACCCACAAAGGAGATGAAGGAAATGTTATACAGAGTAGAAAAGTGAAGTAACACAGCAAAACATCATGTAGCCAGACCTCTTGTATCTGTCTCTTTATGTTTAGAAGTCAAGTTATTGTGTATATCTCCCCTGGTTGTACACAACATCGTGTTTAGTCTCCCAGACGGTGTGATGTCACTCAGCATATCATAGCAAAGCAGGAGATCCACAGGTTGAGATGTTATCTTGAGACCATCTCTTTACATTCCCTTTTGGAAATCCTCATAGACAGAGGCGTTCAAGAACCACATTCATATGTCTTTTCAAGTTTTAATGACAGATGTGTACATTTAGTCATGCCTCATTAAACTGAGCTTTCAAAAGCTGAGCAGGGCTCCTAAGAACAGGACAGTTTGGAGGCCACTGCTTTGTATAGTCACTAGTAAGTCAAAGGCAATTTGACTGTGTAATTTTTTTTTTTAGTTCTGTGGGATTCTTTGTTTACTTATATACCTATGGATGAACATTACAAAGACAATTCCATAAAGGTAGTCTCTTCTTCACAGTTATATAACAACATGAGCAATGATAACAATAAAAGGCTACCGTTTGTCTTTCTAAACCAATGTTGGCAAACCTATGGCACAGGTGCCAAAGGTGTCACCCGGAGCCTTTTCTGTGGTTACCTGACACCCGGAGCCTTTTCTGTGGGCACCCGACATCGCCCCTTCACAGCCACCTGTATTCAAGTTAAATTGCTGTATTGGCACTTTGCAAAAAAAAATAGTGGGTTTTGAATCGCAGTTTGGGCACTCGGTCTCTAAAAGTCTTGCCATCACTGACATAGGAGGATCAGCTTCACATGCAGAATCTTCTAAACCCTAGATTAAATATCATTTCTATCACATATACCTGTACTGTACATGAATTTACAATGTGTATTCACCCCTCCAGCACAAACAGAGAGGAATTATACCTAGACTAAATTGACAAGGGCCTTTGCAGTCCAAATGGCAGCAGCAGCTCCAGCCTCTTCATCTCTCCTACTCTTTCTGATTCAAATATCTTACATGGTGAGGACCCTGCCTAGAAACCTCTGTTGTCCCATTGGTGCAAATCTGTGGACTTTAGCAATCTTAAAAGTAGCAAGAATTTTATTCCACTCTGCATGTGTAGATGTGCTGACAGTGTGCTTTGCAATATTGTCATTTCCAGAAGCAGTGTCAGAGGCTGACAATTGTCCGTGGTTCTGCACAATTGGCATTTCTGTCTTTAAAAACATTCAGTTTATTCCCTGCCTTTTGCCCTTAGTGATAGCTCCTGACTACTTGATAAGAAAGAATGATTGCATGCCAGGAAGTAAATTCCATTTTATGGTGGACCTTCCAAGGTTTCTTGCTTGTAAAGGTATAAAGAACTCAGAAGTAGTTTTCTAGTCCCTCATCAGCCACCAATGTTCTGGATGATCTCAGATGTTCCCTTTTGTGAGAGGTGCAGTACAGATTTGAACTCCAAAACCCTGGCAGCCAAGAGCTCCAACCCAATGTGGTGTGCCAATTCCTGATAAGCAAACTACATAATAAACAATACTGCCACATTTGTGTTGCCCATTGATGAAAGGAAGCCAGCTCTTCCACTTGGTTCAAATACTTCAAAGTTACTCAGCTACTTCTGCACCCAAGGTAGTTCTAGATTTCTGCCCTATCTCCAACAATTCTTTTTAAATTCATTTTATCAGCTACCACATTATATTAAAAGGCAAAGGTTCCCCCTCGCTCATGTGTGCTAGTCGTGTCCGACTCTAGGGGCAGTGATCGTCTCTGTTTTTTTGCCCAAGAGCCAGTGTTGTGCAAGTCTGTGGCCATGTGGCCGACATGGCTGAACGCATTTCTGCGCGTGGAACAATGTTTACCTTCCCGCTTTTTATGGCGGTACCTATGTATCTACTTGCATTTAAATGCTTTTGAACTGCTAGGTTGGTAGGAGCCAGGGTTAACAATGGGAGTGCACTCTGCTGTGTGGCACCTGGAGCTTGAACCGTTGATATCCCAACTTTGCAGCCAACAGTTTCAGTACTCTAGCTCGCTGAGCCACCATGCTTGTTATTTGCTGGTTACATTCATTAACTGCTTTTCCTGTAATAAACTCAAGGCACCATGCATGGGTCTCCTTTCCCTTGTTTTATCCTCACAAGAGCCCGCTCAGGCGGGTTAAGTGAAGAGTTACTTGCCTAAATTCAGCCAAGTGAGGTCCAAACTACTCATGACTTAGAAGCTACTCATCATCATTAGAAGGGGAAATTCCTTGCATGATGAGAAGTCTGGTTGTTACAGTGGCTTTGCATATCTCCTGTTTGCAAATCAGATTGTTCTGTTTTGTGTTCCTTGGTTGTTCTTTTGCAAATGCAATTGCCCAGTCATGAAGGCCCAGCTGCATCAATTCTTTGGAACATCCAGCTTCTAAGGATGGATCTCTGTAACATACAGTCTGGCCTTCAGTTTCATATCTGACCTCAACTTGAATCTGCCAAATCCTAGTCCAGCACTCCTGCCACTACACCACCATGGCTTTCTTGGGAAACACCACCGCTGGAATATGATCTTTGCTTCTTATTCCCTCTGGTGTATGTGTGTGTGTGTGTGTGTGTGTGTGTGTGTGTGTGTGTGTGTGTGTGTGTGCGCGCCCAACCCATAACTATTTAACAAGACTGAAAGAAAGACAGATAGCACAATATTAAAGGGAGAAGAAGGAGTAGAGATGACATCTGTACAAGATTGTTCTGCCTTCCGTTCTGGTGTTTTAATTTTTCCATTAACAGCTTTGCACAAGCAATCTGATATTCCTTTTCCCCATCCGTGTCAGGCTAGCTGCAGCTGATAAAGATTACCTAGTGCTGGGTCATTCTCAGCCACATGTATCCCTCATTAGCTAAGCAAAAGGCTCATTTATTAGCAGTTCAGTAACTGAGAAGGGAGAGATAGCATTGTTCTGCAAGTAGCCAGTTGGATAACAAAGGCCCTGATGTCATTTGCCATTTGCTTCTTCTTCTAAACATGGGGGGGGGAGGCTCCCTTATGTAATCTGGCAAGTTTTGGTTAAGTTGACAGGACATGCTGCCTTTGTGCGGAGGTCTCGTCTGTGCTGGAAATGCAGAATTTATCATGCACAACCCTGCTGAGCTAGCAAAACTAGAAGGCTGCGTACACTATAAAAGAACCAAAACCCCTATCTGAAATACATTCTGGAGTAATACTCAGATTGCGTTTGTGTTATGCGCCATCATGTTGAAAGTCATCTTAGGCTGATACTTCACGTCCCTCTCGCTGCAGTTCGCGGCCCCGCTGGAGAACGGTTCGAAGGAACGTAACCTCACATCCTTGTGGGGTCAATCCGAGTTCGAAGGAACGTTCCCTCACGTCCTTGTGGGGTCAATCCAAGTTCACCCCGACCACGCCCCCTGAACTGCGCTCCAAGCGGGGTGAGAGATTCCCGTCCTGGAGCTCGGGAATCTTTTCAATCCACTTCTTGATCCGTGTTGAAAACCGATTTCAACACGGAGGCAAGTTCATCTCGGCTCGAGGAAGGATGTGAAGTAACCACCTAAAGCAACAAGGGCTTCCAACACGGCTTTCCGGGCAAGTGCAATATTTAAGATGCAGGTTTTACCTGTTCCACCCCTCCCCAGTGAGTTTGTGTTTCTGAGCAGGTATTTGAATCCACATTTCCTGAATTCTAGAGGCTGACTATGGGCGTTCAGCCTATTGTTTGGTCGATAGCAGGAAGGACTTTGTTTACTCTTTAAGATGGCAAACAGGTGACATATTTGTTGGAGCTAACCAGCCTGCCTCCAGAGCTGTTCTGTCCATACCTTTCTAAGCCCCTATCACAGTGATGGCGAACCTTTTAGAGACCGAGTGCCCAAACTGCAATTTAAAACCCACTAATTTTTTGCAAAGTGCCAATACAGTAATTGAACCTGTATACAGGTGGCTATGAAGAGACGATGTCGGGTGCCCACAGAAAGGGCTCCAAGTGCCACCTTTGGCACCTGTGCCATAGGTTCGCCATCACTGCTCTATCAGAGTTGTCTGCTTTTTTGGTATGGGCAGGAACACTCTGGTTTGGATCAATTCCAGTGTGGTTGTATGCTAGAAGTGATCCAAAGTAAGTTTTTCATTTTAAATTTGCTAGTATTTGTGAAGTGGATGAATAAAAGGGAACTATTCACTGCTTTAATAAGTGCAGGGAAAAATGCTCTGCTGTTAGTTTCACTAACATTCGTTCTAGAAGAAATGGCAGGGGAGCTTTCTCAACCTCTTTCCTGAAAGCCCCTGAAATTTGGGAAGTTGGAGTTATGAAGTTCAAAAGGCAGTGCCCCTTAGGGAAAACCCTTCTAATTGGAATCAGAAGCTGATCAGGCCAGCGATAGCGCTGCTGCCACTTCCCATAGGATTCCAATTAGAAGGTTTTTTTTCCTAGGGGCACTCTCTTTGGAGCTTCATAACTCAGCCCCCTTACCCCAAATGTTTCCAAATTTCAGGGGATTCTCTAAAATTGCTTTCTGAAGGTACCCCTGCTACTTTGGTGCCCCACAGTAAGTAATTTTTGAATGCATATTTTTTAAAAACATGCACTCAAAAAATATTTTTAAAAATATGCGATTTACTTACTTGGGGCTCCAAAGTAGCAGGGATATCTTCCTGAACTTCAGGACCTGAAGTGATTTTAGGGAACCCCCTGAAATCTGGAAAGATTTGGGGGTAAGTGGACTTAGTTATGAAGTTCTAAAGGGCTGCGGGCAGTTAATTAGGAAAGTGTGCTGGGACGTGGAAGCAATCAGGGAGTTTACTCTGTGGTAAACTAATTGCCTCCATACTCCCAGCACAGGAGCAGCGAGGGGGGACTGCCCCTTTCTGCATTTCTCCCCTCCCCAGGTGGGAGGAGGGGTGAAAGGCAGAAAAGAGCAGGGTTTTCTTCCCTCCCTGTTCCTTTCTGTGTTTCTCCCCTCCCCCGCTTCCCAGCTGGGGCTTTTTGACAGGTCAGAGTGTGTGTGGGGGGGAGGGGAGTCCCCTCTCCAAACCCCAGCCTGTCAAAAAGCCTCAGCTGGGATGCGGGGAGGAGGGGCAAAAGGAAGAACAGAGCATTGGAGGGGGGAAACCTGCTCTGTTCAGCCTTTCATTCCTCCATCCACCTCCCAGCTGGGACTTTTTGACAGGTCTGGGTGTATGGGGGGGGAGAGGTACTCCTTTACCAAACCCTGACCTGTCAAAAAGCCCCAGCTGTTAGGCGGGGATCACAAGGAAGAAGGAAGGAAGAAAGCAGCTGTAAATTGAAGTTCTGTTGAATTTTACCTCTGCCTCTTTCCTTCTCCCATGTTCCCCCTCCTCCCAGGGTGGTTTTCTGTACCGGGGGGGGGGGGAGAAGAGGGCTGTGGGCAGAAAGAACGAAAAATAAATCTATTCATGTTGCTATGAATCCAAAGCAAAGTTATGCACATCAAAACAGCTTTCACACTACCTGTGGATGAGGTGGGATGTGAATCAATGTTCTCTCAGAATCATACTGTAAAAAAGAACAAGGAATATATGTTTATTATTTATTTGTTGCATTTATATCCCACCTTTCTTCCCATGAATTCAAGGCATGATACAAGGTCCCACTTCTCCTCACTATGGCCTTAACAACCATGTAAGGAAGGACAAGATGAAACAGAGTGACTCACCCAAGTTCACCCAATAGGTTTCCAATCCAAGTGATAATTTGAATTCAGATCTCTTGGGTCCTGGTCCAACACTCTGACCATTATATCATGCTATTCTAGCATATGGCTTAAAAATAGCAGCAGAGGACATCTCTGTATTGAAATAAGGGCTGCTCACCTACTTTGATCTGTGGAGAGATCATTTGCAGAGGTAGATCCCTTTGGAACGTTATATTTTAAAGTGGGAATCTATGTTTCTACAATCTAGCACAGTGGATCCCGACCTTGGGTCTCCGGATGTTATTGGACTACAATTCTGAGAAATCCTGGCCAGCACAACTACCAGTGAAGGCTTCTGTGAATTTTAGTACAAGAACTTCTGGGGACTCAATGCTGATAATAATAATAATAATAATAATAATAATAATAATAATAATAATAATAATAATAATAATAATAATAATAATAATAATAATAATAAATAAATAAAATAAATAATAAAAAATAAATAAATAAATAAATAAATAAATAAATAAATAAATAATATTGATTTATATCCCACCCATCTTCCCTGGCGGGAACTCTGGGCGGCTCACAATATTAAAAAATAATAAACAACTTTATTTTTATGCCGCCTTTCTCCCTGAAGGGACCCAAGAATGTGTAGAAAAAAAATCTGTATCATCAGCATGCTATTGGTAAATGAGGCAGCAGGGTACATAGCTGAGCCATGATGATGTGATTTCTGTTTTTTTACAGGACATTGATTTAAAATATTGGATTTATTATGAGAAGTGGTGCTTTTCTTCACACAAATTTCAAAAGGCTTACAAAATGAACAGTTTTATGGAGCAGGGTATTAACAATCAGTTTGAAATCCTGCTTAAAGTTGCTGCATTAGAGCATCAGAAAAGCATCCTTCAAATCCTATTTTACACCATAGCATCATGCTCCATTATACTCTATATTCTTATGGTCACTCCTTAATAGTAGTTACTGGCTGCTGTTTATAAACCTTTTATTTCACTGTGCATTAAAGGACACTGTAAAAGATCTACTTCTTAAATGTGCAAACGCAGGAGCAATTTTGTTCAAATCATAAAGCAACAGTCCTAATAACCACTCTAAGTGGTGCTAAATCCCACTGAAATCTGTAGAAATTACTACTGAAGAAAAATGATATGTTATTACTACATAATAGTAATGTCTGTGAAGATTCTCAGTCATCCTGGTGAGGTTATCTGGAAGTTGGGTCATGGCAACTGGACTTCTTTTCTTGAGAGATCAAAATGTTTTGCTACTCATCCAAGCAGCTTCATCAGTTTGAGCTTTGATTTGAATATTACATATTCATAATATTAAGCAGAACCAACTCCCATCTAATTTTCAATCACACTTTTAAAAAATCAACTGGTCCACAGTAACCCATTGTGAAGAATGTTGTTTTATTTACAGTCTTGCATTTTGTCTGTAGTTTGAGTGCTAGGAGGGGTGTTTTTGGGCTTGAGTGATTATCTATCTAACCAATTGTTCCTTCTAGCTTTTGAAATCCAAAGAGAGTCCGGCCTTCCAAGAATTAAGCCTTTTGTGTAACTGTGCCACAGGAGTTCAGCTGTTGTTATCTGTTGCTCTACTGGAGTTAAATCCTATTGTGAGCCACCTTTAGATAGGATATATAAGATAAGTCCAATTCATCTGAAAGTGTCAGTAGGAGTAACATTGGATTTTGCCTTGTTAGTCTCCCTTCTTCAAAGTGTCTCCAAGACTTGTCGTGATCCTCTGAAGCAATATGCCTGTTGGATTTTATTGCTGCTATTTCTGTGTTAGTTTTTGATACACAGCAGAGATGATAGACCATGCCTACACCTTTTGAGGAAAGCCGGGTTTTCTAGCCAGGCTTCTTGGATGATGATCCCACCCTAGTGATGATACCATCTATTCCTAGAGAATTCTTTAGTGGTTTCTAGGTGGGGGCATTCCTACCCTGAAGGATGGAAACACTGGTAGGCAGATGAATGGCTGATTAATAGATTTATTCTGAAGATTTGAAAGAACTGTCCTTGGCAAATCCATACTTGCAGTGGTTCTTCTGAAAGATAAGCTTTTTTTAAAATTTGGATTTATTCTAATCTGTGGTCGAGAGTAAATGTGTATGTGATTTTATTTTTAAAAAACTGAGGGTATTTTCATCATGGTGCCTTTTAATATTGTTGCTGTTACGTGCCATCGGACTGCTTCCCACTTCATGGTGACCCTATGAATGAATTATTTTAAAAATCTCCTGACATCAGCAGCCTGGCTCATATTGCAAACTGAAGGCTGTGGTTCCTTTACTGCAATAAATCTATCTCACATTAGGTTGTCCTCTTTCCCTAATACCATTTGTCTTGGGGATATTGTATTTTTATAATGGGGATGTTAGTCCTTGAGAATTTTATTCATATAGTATTGTTTTGTCATACTGCAGAAGTGGTGTCAAAAAGTCATATTTCTTTCCAGGGTGGGGGAAATCTTTATAAAATTCAGCATGTTTTCAAACTGAATTAAGTTTGTGCTTCATCAAATAGATTTTTTTTGGAATTTTTTATTTAGATTTTAATTCTGTGCTCAGCTCTATGATATGTAAGTGCCCCTCCATGTTCATCACTCAAGATGACAAACATCTGCGACATTTTGATCTTATTCTTGATCTCTTCCCAACAAGAGAAAGCATGGCTGCTGTTTTTCCTCAGAAATGCAGAGGTGAAATACTTCCTACAAGCCTCAGAAAACTTGTACACTCTTTCTACTGACTGCTGCTTTATTGCTGGGTTAATTTAAGCTCATTTAGATAATAGCATTCTGTTAATCAGGTGGCAGTTAATCTAGTTCCATGTCATTCATGCATCAAGTGTTATAGATTTGGCGTAAAAATCATAAGGTGACATTCCTACAGAGGCAGCCCAATGACCAAAATCATTGCTTTGTATAGTAAATCATATTAGAGTAGGCCAATTGAATCAATGGTATTTGGTGAGTCAACTGCTCCAAAAATTCCACTGATTCAGATTGGTCTACTCTAACAGCCACTTACTATGCTACTGTAAGTCACAGAGTGGGTTCATCTGAATCAATAAGAGTTTATCAAGGAGTTGACTTATAAAATTTCCGGTTGATTCAGTGGGTATACTCTAGTCCGATTCACCATGCAAACAAAGCAATAGGTGTTGGCCAGCATTGTGTTGCTCGTACAGTACAAGCTATTGCAGTCACAAAATGTGCACAAACAGAAGGGAAGAATGGCTAGGATACACATAATGGAGTCATGTGAACATGGTATGTGGAGAATAATGGTAGACAGGCAGGAGCAGCGGTAAATGGGGAGAAATATAAATATCATGCCTGCTACCTTGTTGGTTTTTTAAGTTTGTGTGGAATGATACATTTGTGTGCAGTTACAATTTCCCTGCTGCTTATTCAAGGGGGGATTCATTAGTCTCCTGTGCAACAGAAAGCCCAGGTTTTTTTTAAAAGAAGGCAATCTACAGCATATGTAATTGCAAGCTAGAGATTGAAGGAGTAAATGGAAGTGCTCTAACCATGGAGCTCTTTCACTCCCCCTTTGCAGACAGGATTCTAGCCATTAAAAACAGCAGTAAAAACTAACAAGCTTGATTTGGCACATAGCTTTTCTCTGGCATATGCCCATAGGTTTTATTTGGCAGAAGCATTTGTGGGTTGCAGACAGTTTCATCCAATGCCTCTAATGAAGTGGGCTGGAATCCACAAAAGCTGATGTCAAACAAAACTTGTCCATTTTCCAGGTGTCACAACACTCTCTACTGCTGCTGCTGCAGTAAAGGCATAAAATAGCCTGCCCTGGAAACAGTCATACCATCGGTAGCAAATCTAACTAGGGCTGGAATCCTGTTGGCATAGCCGTAGAGGTTTCTTTGGAAATTAAACCTTACTGATTTCTGCCCCCAAACTCCTGAGGTTCCCATGCAATTTCTTTCACTCGGGAAGTCAATGGAGTCATTGAATAAGGAGGGGGAAGTCTGTGAATACCAAAAATCACTGCTTGTACAATGTTTTATTAATGTTTTAGTAGCTCAAGTCTTCTTGTCCCATTACACAGCCTCTAAGGTGTCCCTGTGGGTCAGGAATGTTGGGACAGAAGTTGAAAATGTTTTGAAAAATCATCACTTGCTGCCGATGTCATCTGCCTTAGTTGGGATAAATTAGGCCAACAGGATTTCAGATTACTGTTACTGTATCTCTAATTTAAAAACAAACAAACATTGAGTTATGAATTCATACATGGTGTCATAGTCCTTTCTGTACTTATGGAGGTAGATGAATACTGCCAGTCTTATATAACTGCTATGTGAAAATCTTGAAATACACTAGTAAACAGTGCCAGTGATTTAAATCCAATTAAAGATCAAAATGTCGTATAAAGGTGACATATTAGTTAGGCCAAGTACTTTGAGACATTTACTATCAGCCTTAACTGCTGTTTGTTTGAAAACAGGGACTATATAATCTCCTTTCAAATATTTACAATATGATCTGAATACCTGAGATCATCAGCATTCAAAAGCGGCAACATTTAGGATGTTCAAATGCCTTTCTGTTTGCTTATTCCTAACAACACAGTAGAGGAATAAAACTGAGACAGACTCCAAGGAGCAAGTGACCAGGAGTCGGATGGGGTGGCTCAATGGGAGAGGCCCCTTACAAAATTTTCAGTTTCTGGATATAGTTATATATTAGTAGGAGTAGCTGTGTTATTCTATGATAGCATATCTAGCAAATTAAATTAAATTTAAAAATATGAAATTTCTAGATTAACTGCTATATTTTAATGTGATCTTTGCTGACAAGTCCACTTCCTCAGTTATATATTGTTGGACTTTCCCAGCACTCTTCAAGGGAGACAAGGCAGAGGAAAGGGCACTCATAGTCAAACAGAAGAAAGTAAAAAAGTAACAGGTACTACTGAAGGAAGAGATTGTGGAGTGGAAAGAAGGCCAGGCCACAAAGGAAGCAGACAGACAAGTAGCAAAGAACTGCAGGGATTATGTCAGGAATGAGCTGAGGTTAGCAAGAGATGCTAATAGCAGCAAAAACAAAACAAAACAAAACAAAACAAAAAACTGTACAGTATTTGTGTATTAAAATAAATAGTGTCTCAGCTAATCAATGGGCTTGGAAAAATGATGAGATAAAGAAAAGGTATAAATGCTCAGTTCCTGCTGTAGCTCAGTCTTTTCCCAAAACAGGGTCTATGGCCCTCCAGGCAAATGTGAAGGACAAATTGGAAGGGACAGCATTGCAGCTTAAGACTGATAAAGAAATACTCCAAGAGTACTTTATTGCTTTGCATGAGTTCAAATCTCCAGGGCTGGATGAAAAAGCAAAAAGCAAAGTGTTCTTCTTATATACCGCCCCATAGCACTTCAAGCTTTTTAGCTGTCTAGATGCCCTAAGCATGTCCTATCTCGCCTGATTTCGGAAGCTAAGCAGGGTTGGCCCTGGTTAGTACTTGGATGGGAGACCATCAGGGAATACCAGGTGCTGTAGGCGCCTGGAGTTGGAACTAGCAAACCACTCCAGTATTCCTGCCAAGAAAACTCCATGGACATGGAGTCATGAAGAATCTGTCACATCTGTAATGACACAACACACAGCACTTCAAGAACTCTCTGGACAGTTTACAATTTAATTATGCAGGCTACACCCCCCCCAGCAGGCTGGGTATTAGACATGGGCACGACTTGGCGAAATTCTCGTTTCCGTTTCCGTTTCTCGTTTCCATTACGGAACGGAAACGGTAACGACAATTACTCTGCCAGAACTCGAACTCGAACCGACTAAAGAAAAATTGGGTCTGATTTTTCGTGTTGTCGTTCCTGGGCATCGTAGCGATCGCGCGATGCCAAGCGGCACAGGAAAAAAGTTTTTTAAAAAAAAACCCGATTCCCGGCCAAAAAAGCAGGCGAAAATATGCCTGCCTCAGTGAGGGCACCTACCAGAGGGGTGGTTTCTGGGGGGGGGGGGTCCCCGGCCTCCCTCCCCTCTTCTCCTGGGCTGTGCATCCTCGTTGTCTCGCCAACTCGCCAACTCACCATGCCATGCGGTGCGGGCGGGGGATCCAAAATGGGGCGACCGCAATATTTATTTTGAAATCGCGTGGTCCAAAAACACACCAAAGCACCACAGAAACATGCGAAAATAGCTATTTTAAAACTGCCTGAATTTTTACAGTAGCAGCAGTGGGTTTTTCTTGCAACAAAACGTCCCTCTATTTTATTTTTATTTTTATTTTTTTTACACCTGCGCACTCGCAATGATGGGCTGTCCATGGGAGTGGACCATGCAAATTTTTGGAGCCATTCCACCAATTGCATGGCCACTTGGCCAGGTTTTGACTGAGACTTCTGGGATGTGCCAGTCGGGCATAAAAAGCCACTAACCCTAGCCCGAACCCGAACCCTAACCCTAACCCTAACCCATATGCCAGTACACTGTCCTTCTTAGTGGGTCAGAGAGGCACCCAGAGGTGCACCCCAGTAACTCACCCTAACCTTACCAGTAACCCTAATCCTAGCCCTTGCGCTAACCCCTAACCCCAAGCCAGATCTGTGTACTCGCATTGCACTACAGCAAGTACACTTCCCTTCTTAGTGAGTCACAGTGGGCGCCCTTAGGGGTCCCCAGTGACTCACTCCAGTCCTCTGTCACTTCGCTCTCCAGCAGGCAGTGAGGCACCCGAAAGAGGTGCCTCTGCCTGCTACTGCTGTTGCAACTTAATGGTATGCATATCCAATTGGCTATGCTTGCCATTTTGTAGCGGCTAGCGGGTGAGGAGAGGAGGCACCCACGAGGTGCCTCCAGGAGCCCGCTTTCCCTTCATGGTGGGCCAGAGGAGGCACCCACCCAGAGGTGCCTCCAGGAGCCCGCGCCCCCCCCCCAAAACCAGTACTAACGACAGACGAAAATCCGACAAACGAAACGACAAATTTTTGGAAAATTTTGCAAAAAACGGAAACGAGCCGAAACGGGCCGGCTCCGACACACGACAACTTGAAAACGTCATTTTCCCTGGTCGTGCCCATCTCTACTGGGTATTCATTTTACCAACCTTGGAAGGATGAGTCAACCAAGCGCCTGCTACCTGGGATTGAACCCCAGGTTGTGAGCCCAGTTTTAGCTGCATTACAGGCATTTAACCACTGTGCCACAAGGCTGTAATCTCAATGCATCCAAGAGTACTGAAGGAATTGGCTGAACAATTTTCAGAACAAATGTGTATTGTTTCTTGAAATCATGGAGAATGGGTGAAGTTCTGGATGCTAGGAGGAGAGGCAACATGATCCTTATTTTCAAAAAGGCAAAAAGGAAGAGCCTGGGAAGTACAGACCAGTCAGCTTGACATCAATCTCAGAGAAAATTCTGGAGCAGATTATAAAGTGTTCACTGGGCAAGCACCTTGAAAAGAATGTAGTAATAACTACAAGCCAACGTGGAATTTGTCAAGACATTTTTACAGGAGCTTATTGCATCATCTGCCATTTCTTTTTTAAAAAAAAAACAAACATTTTTATTTATTTTCTACACTAAGTTACATAAAACAAATATATTGCTTGTCCTCTGTCATGTTAATGAAGCAAGCTCAGAGGATGGCAACAAGGATGACCAGGGGACTAGAAACCAAACCCTCTGAGGAAAGATGGAAAGAACTGAGTATGGGCGCTTTTACACGACCCCTAAGCTGCGCTGCAAATGGCTCCCAGCTCCGGAGCTTAGAATTGTTTCCCCACCAGCTCCGGAGTTTAGAGAAAATTAAGTGCGACCACGCCCCCATAAGCGCGACCCAGCGCACCTTTCATGTACTTGCTCTCAGCAGATGAAAATTCCTTGATGTGGATAAGAGTGCTGGGCTCTCCTCGCTTGTCTGTTGTTTTTTTGCCTCCCACCCCTTTAAGAGCCCCTTGAGAAGGAACCAGGAAGTAACGGGGCTCGTGGCAACTTCGACCGGCACCGGCAGGTTAGTAAAGGCTTATTTTGTCCTTTTTTTCCCTCCCTCCCCTCACGCCGACAGGAGCAGGAAGTGCTGAGGGGTGGGGACGCAGGAACAGAAATGAACCCCCAAGATCTCTGGTCCGAATTTAAGGGACCAGCGGATCTTAGGGGTCGTGTGAAAAGGCCCTGAGTATGTTTAGGCTTAAGCAAAGAAGGCTGAGGGGATATATGATAGCAGTTTTCAAGTACTGTTGTACATGAAAGATTGTCAGATAAGTGGCAAGATCTGTTCTTGATCATCTCTGAGCACCAGACACATAATTATGGGCTCAAGGTACAAGCAGTCAGATTGCAGACTGTATTAGGAAGAATTTTCTGACTGTTACAGCAGTACTGTAATGGAACCAATTACCTTGGGAGGTGATGAGTGCTCCACGCTAGAGGCACTCAAGGTGAAATTAGAAAACCATCTGTCAGATATCCCATGATTTTGATTTGGATTCTGCATTGAGCAGTAGTATGGGGGGGGGGGGGACTTGATCGCCTTATAGGGCAATTCCAACTCAATTATTCTATGATTCACTTCTCATAGGACTGCACAACCGCTTGTGTAGCATAAGCTTTGCAACTCCAATAATTCTCATAGCATAATAATTTAACATAATTTAAATCCTATTGCCAGCCCCCCTTGCAAACAGTCTGATTTCTTCAAATTGCTGTACAGAAAAAAAGGAAACCTTGAAAAAGACTGGGGTAGGAGAAAGAATATGGAAAAGCAACAAGTAGTGCTAAAAAAAAATAAAAGGCAGATTCTCCATTATTACAAATGGGCTGGAAATCATTGTGGAGTGTTGCCAGTTTATATTAGCAAAGCAGGAGGGGGTGTTATTTCCAGTGTGTTTCTATTCTTTGGGTGTCTGTAACTGTAAGATCCTTGAAGGACTGACTGTGTAAATAGGCATTGCACAAGGAACGGAGGGGAGAAGGAAGAATAAGACGAAAGAGGAGAGCTTTCTAAAACTCTTCTCAGATGGTTAACAGTATGCTTTGGCTTGGAATGCTATGAAAGATGCAGTTTTCCCAAGGGCTTCTTGCAATATGTTTCCACTGATTGCAGTGAGGTCATAGGAAGAAAGGCAGTTGTTTTAAAACAGATCCGACCCTAGACCCATCTGGCTCTGTGTATCTCTACATGGGAGGTTGACAACATAATGCCCATGGACTTCTTCACACCCATGGATACTGCCTTCAGTACATGCTGGTCTCTGTCTGTAATGTTAATGTTACATTTCTAAAAAATGAATGTTTTTTTGACAACTTTTATTTGAAGCACTCTAGAGCACTGGGAGGGCTGATGTGAAGGAGGGAGGGATGGAGAGAATCTTTGCTAATATTTCACAGCCAAGAAGGCCTGAAGAAAAGGAGCACAACAACTGGTAGAGTAGCCCAGTTATATTACTATAAAGGAGAGGGTCAGTGCTCTGTGTAAAAACTGATTATGCCAGTTGAGACGTTCATCTGCAAGACACTGCTGGTGACTGAACCTGTATCTTCTTTGCCACTGAGTTACATGCTCCAAATAACATTGAGTTTTGTCATAGCCTTTTAAATGTCAGATGTTATAGATTCACGTTTCCCTGCTTTACTATTCTGGAGCAGGACCTCCGATTTGGTCCTTCAAAAACAAATGGGCAAGCACCAGTTTGCTGAACCTGTGCCTTGCAGGAATGACTTTCCACTAGGCTTCCCTCTTATTTTGTTGTTGTGGTTCATTCGTTCAGTTGTATCCGACTCTTCGTGACCCCATGGACCAGAGCACTCCAGGCCCTTCTGTCTTCCGTTGCCTTCTGGAATTTGGTCAAATCCATATTGGTTGCATTGATGACACCGTCCAACCATCTCATTCTCTGCTGTCCCAACATCAGGGACTTTTCCAAGGACTCCTCTCTCCTAACGAGGTGGCCAAAGTACTGAAGCCTCAGCTTCAAAATCTATCCTTCCAGTGAACATTTGGGGTTGATTTCTTTCAGGATGGGTAGGTTTGATCTCCTTGTAGTCCAGGGGACTCTCAAGACTCTACTCCAGCATCACAGCTCAAAAGCATTGATTCTCTTATTTTTACCTGGACCATATTGGTTTTCTCAGAGCACACATCTTCTGGCAACATTTTGTGGAGGAAACAAAATAGTATGGGATGGTGAGAAAATGCATGTCTTTGAACTGCACAGCCTTCTCTTTCCTTGGTCCATTGTTAACATTGTTAACTAAACCATTTCTATTTGATGCAAGTGTCTCTTTTTCTACTTGAAGGAAAGACGACTCTTAGGAGGCGCAAATGAGTGAAATGGAGTTCATGAATCTCTTTGGTCTTCAGAATGTCTCATTAAATATTAACAATACTAAAGGCATCTTCTTCCATAGTGGATATGCTGTGGCATCTCCTATCAATCTACTGTGTGATTTGGTTTCTACACTGAAAAAAGAAAAGTAGTGATATCTGTATGTATCACTCAGTCCTCAGAAGTGATGGTATCAATAAGGACTTATTACACTGCTTCAGCCTTTGGAAGGGGGGGCAGAAAAACCCCAACAACACACACCTTAAGTCTTGTTTTCTATTTTTCTATCTGAGAATACAGTAGGATCCCAGTATTTGTTGGGGATTAGTTCCAAGCCTTCCCGTGGATAATGAAAACCATGGATAAGAGAGAACACCAAAATTTCCCCAAAACTGCTATTTGTGACAGTAGCTTGCTTTATGGCTGCTGTTTTATGAAAGTAGCTTGCTTTACAGCTGCTCTTTGTGACAGTAGCTTGCTTTGTGGCTGCTGAATTATTTATTTATTTTTTCCTCAGCCAACCGTGGATAACTGAATAAGTGTGGATAATGAGTCAGTGGATACTGGGGTCCTACTGTAATTCAAATGAGAAAGCTGTGTCTGACCAACCCAATTTTCCAGTATGTTACTTTCATCATACAAGGTTTTCACCATGTATTTCATCTGTGTGGCAGAGCTTTCACTGGGTTCTTGAATGTAGTGGAAAAGGAAGGTAAGACAAGGTAAGTCCTTCCGATTTTTTTAAAATTAGGGCAAAGATCATAGTTGAAAGAGAAGACAAACTTACAGATGTATTGGGCTGCCAATTTGTTTGCCTCCCATTGACACACACTCCTTCACCAGACCTTGAGGAATTTACTCTTTTTTTTTTTACTATATTTCCCAGTATTCCCCAGGTAGCATGCCATGCTAACTGTGTATTTCTGGGAGTTAGTAGACCAATCATCATCATCATCATCATCATCATCATCATCATCAAATTCCCCAGTACTGTACTGTATTTTGTTCTTTGCTTTCATCTTCTCTAGCTCCTCTTTACTGTGCCCAAACCATGGTTTGTGGGTCTATAGTAAATGTAAGGTAATTCTTCTGGTGGCAATACTGAAAATTCTGATCTCACCTGCTGGAAAATTTTAAAAATTATATTAATTGCCATCCATCAAATAAAGTCAGCCATTATTTATTTTGATGCATTCTACATTTTTTCATTTCCTATACTTGTTTTTTTTTAATTCTTTGCTGAGTTGAAAGTTCTTTACTCAACCATTGAGGTTTCCTTAGACATCTCCCATTTTTCTTCTTGTTGGAACCATTATAGATTGTGCCTTTAGGATCTCACTTTTAAGGAATTCCCATCCATCTTGGATTCCCTTCCCTTTCAGTGCCTCGGTCCATGGAAATACAGCCAATAATTCCCTGCATTTACAAAAATGGCTTTCTTAAAGTCCATGATGCTTGTCTAGCTATATTTAGCTTCCCTTTCCCACTGTATAACAAATCCCAAAAGAGCGTGGTCACTTCTACCTAAAGATCCCACCACTTCAACCCCATTTGCAAGGTCCATCATATTTGTTAAGATTAGATCTAAAATAGCTGTTTCTTTTGTTGCCTCCTCCACCTTCTGGACCATGAAATTGTCTGCAAGGCCATTAAGGAATTTATTGGACCTTGTGTTCTTAGCATTAGTAAATAATGGAAAATGGCTTTTTTCCAGGGCTTTGTTTAATTGCTTTGGATGTATGTACATTCTGAGTTCCCTGTTTCAGCAGTCTGTGCTTTTTTCCTCTAGCACTATAATTCACTAGGCGTTGCCATTCTCCCTTCAGAGGTTCTACCAAGATTAGTTCCTGTTTGGCTTGATTGGATTCACAAGTGGAATAATCTCTCCATTATACAAACAGCATTCAGCGTTCAATCTCTCTCTCAAACTCCTCTTTGAATTCCCCCTGAATCTTTTCTTAATTCCACCTTCCATTTTCATATGCATTTTCAGTCATCTCTATGGCCACATTAAATAAGTACCTTTAAGTACTTTTCATTATCTGCACTGCCTTAAGGCCCAACAGCGATGCTGCTTCTTGGTCATCAATTTATTTATTTGCTTGTTTATTTGAGTCATATATCACCCCATTGGTGCAATGCTTATTCTGGGCAGCTTATAACATAATAAACAAACAAATGAACTGTTCAGTGGTTTGTGTATCTGGTTGGGAGTTCAGTTGCCCACTGTGCTTCCTTGGCAGGGGCTAGATTCAGTAATCCACAGGGTCCCTTCCAGGCTTTTTTCTATAATGTATTTTTTTCTCTGGCATGTTCACTTCCATAATACTTGCCATTGCCTTATTATGATCACACGATTGCCTTCGTGACTACTTTTCTCCTCTCCTTCTTAAGTGGTGCACCAATGGCCTTCATTTTCTACCTTTCCAGGTAGAAAATATACCTACCTATGGACAATTCAGTTGCCCTGCATATTTCCAACCTTCTCTCTAAACCCAGGTCAGCTTTCCTCACCAGGCTCTTTTACTCAAGTGCCCTACAAGCTGGTCCCCTACTGGATGGACTTTGTTGTCTTTTTAAAAAATGCATCTGACTTCTAACACCTCTAAACTGTTACCGTATTCTTTAGTGCTCCTATTGCTTGGTTCCAGGTTAAAAATAAAACCATCTTTCCATGGTTTCATTATTTTGGTGCATCAAAACAACTTACTGAATTAATGTAGCCAATGTTGTTTTGACACTATGTTTGAGAAGTATACTTATTTTTCCCCTGCTTTCTAAAATACTTCACATTTTCATATCCCACCCTCTATCTGGTAATGAAATGTCTACATAGTAGAGATGGGCACGACAAGGGAAAATGACGTTTTCGAGTTGTCGTGTGTCGGAGCCGGCCCGTTTCGGCTCGTTTCCGTTTTTTGCGAAATTTTCCAAAAATTTGTTGTTTCGTTTGTCGGTTTTTCATCTGTTGTTAGTACTGGTTTGGGGGGGAGCGGGCTCCTGGAGGCACCTCTCTGGGGTGGGTGCCTCCTCTGGCCTGCTACAAAGGGAAAGCGGGCTCCTGGAGGCACCTCTCTGGGGTGGGTGCCTCCTCTGGCCCGCTACAAAATGGCATGCATAGCCAATTGGATATGCATACCAAGTTGAGACTCGAGGCACCTCTTTTTTGGGTGCCTCTCTGTTGACCACAGGCCCACTGCTAACTGCAGTGTCACAGTGCGCACACTGGGGGAAGGCTCTGTTGGGATATATTAATGGATTGGTGGGAGATTGGTGTATTATTTGATATTATGTGCTGCGGTCTGATTAAGGAGGAGTCGTAGACACAAATGTATATGAAAATATATTTTATCTCTATGTTCTAAAGGGGAAAAGGTAAACGGGATGGTCTATGAAAATAATAAAACACTCATTGAATATCTGTACAGCTAAATATACAAAATAGAAAATAGGGCAACAGCAGTTGTGTTAGAGCTCATAAAAAGGGATAATATCAGGAGCTATACACATATATACTGCCTTGCTTATTAAAATACAAAAGAGTAAAATACAAGCTTACATAGCAATAAAATAGTAGTAATTCTCCAACTCTCTCTATCCCTCTGGACACAAACGTCAGGCAGGTCAGGACGTGGCCGAGGAGAGAGTGTTTTGAGGCTAGCACCATTACTTAAATAGTGAGGTCTTAAAGAGATATACAAACTGCTGACTCATACTGAGATTAGTTTGCCATATGTTTTGATGTAGGCCTTGCTATGCCAACAGGCTCCTCCTCAGTCTCGGCGCTCTGTGGTTCACCAAGAAGGGAACTGTACTTGCGTGTGTGCAATGCAAGTACAGATTTGGCTTAGGGTTAGGGGGGTTAGCGCAAGGGCTAGGCTTAGGGTTGTTACGGGTAAGGTTAGGGTGAGTTCGTGGGGTGCACCTCTGGGTGCCTCTCTGACCCACTAAGAAGGACAGTGTACTGGCGTATGGGTTAGGGTTCGGGTTCGGGTTCGGGCTACGGTTAGTGGGCTTTTTATGCCTGACAGACACATCCCAGAAGTCTCGGTCAAAACCTGGTCAAGTGGCCATGCAATTGGTGGAATGGCTCCAAAAATTTGCATGGTCCACTCCCATGGCCAGCCCATCATTGCGCAGGTGTAAAAAAATAAAATAAAATAAAAATAAAATCAATGGAGACGTTTTGTTGCAAGAAAAACCCACTGCTGCTACTGTAAAAATTCAGGCAGTTTTAAAATAGCTATTTTCGCATGTTTCTGTGGTGTCGTGCTTTGGTGTGTTTTTGGACCACCACGATTTCAAAATAAATAAATATTGCTTGCGGTCGCCCCATTTTGGATCCCCCACCCGCACCGCATGGCATGGCGAGTTGGCGAGACGATGAGGAATGGATGCACAGCCCAGGAGAGGAGAGGGGGGGAGGCCAGGGACCCCCCCCCCAAGAAACCACCCCTCTGGTAGGTGCCCTCACTCAGGCAGGCATATTTTCGCCTGCTTTTTTGGCCGGGAATCGGGTTTTTTTAATTTTTAAACTTTTTTTCTGTGCCGCGCCGCTTGGCGAGTTGGCGAGACGACGAGGATGCACAGCCCAGGAGAGGAGATGGGGGGAGGCCGGGGACCCCCCCAGAAACCACCCCTCTGGTAGGTGCCCTCACTCAGGCAGGCATATTTTCGCCTGCTTTTTTTGCCGGGAATCGGGTTTTTTTAAATTTTTAAAACTTTTTTTCTTGTGCCGCTTGGCATCGCGCGATCGCTGCCATGCCGCCAGGAATGACCACGACAAATCAGACCCAATTTTTCTTTAGTCGGTTCGAGTTCGAGTTCTGGCGGAGTAATTGTCGTTCTTCGTTTCGTTACGTAACGGAAACGAGGAACGGAAACGGAAATGAGGATTTCGCCGAGTCGTGCCCATGTCTACTACATAGTAATAAACTATTTTTGGGTTGCCCAGGCAAGGTTTTGAGTATGCAGGCTCAATCTGCCTTCTGGTTCAGGCCCTCCATTTCTTATTCTGTTCATTTCCTCTTCAGATTTGTTTTGTCTGTACCAATAAGTACTTATTGGTTTTTCTTGGTGTAAAACCAAACAAGGTTTGTTTCAAACCAAATTTTAAGTTGATTTTAGAAAAATGTTTAACAGAGCCCTCGTTCACTAAGGTCTCTCTTAGGGCTGAAGCAGTGTGTGATGCTACCACTTTGTTCCTGTTTCTTCCCGACAAGTACATCAGTTCAGGTTGTGTCCAGTGTCTTTTTTTCACGCTCTTAGTTCCATGTAGAGGGACAGTCCTCTAGAAAATTGGATACATGATGACTGGCTAAGCTTGTTTTATAGTGCAAGTCATGTTAGTTAGACATTTATTGCACATGTTTAAAGTAATTTGAAATTTGCATTGCATATTTGTCCTCAATAAATCTAGGATGGCTTTGCCTAGTAGATAGTAATTATTGTCACATTATGCAGCTAGAAAGAGAGACTGGGGTGAAGTTCAAACAGAAATCTCCTGCCTCACACATTAATTCACTGGACTATATCTTGTTTGTGTTGTTAAAAATGTTAATAATTTTTAAAATCAAGAAATATTACTAATCTTGGGGTGTTTAGATATTAAGATATTAAAACATCACTGTATCTTGTGGCACCTCAAAGAGGCAACTTTCATGAACTGTGGCCCAGAAATCTGAAAAGCTGACCTCTGCAAAAGTCTATGAAAGCTGATGCCAGATGAAAATCTGTCACTGCTGTTTTATTGGGCAAATCCAGGGAGTTTATTGCAAGGAAAGATCTACATCTCCCTGGACTAGCTCTTATCTTGGGAAGATTACTTTCCACAAGAGGTGAGAAAGTCCTGAGGTACTGAAACTGTGATAAAACACCCAAGAGATCAGTGACATAGTTAATGGTGGTTGTTGTGACTCATCTAACCCAAGGGAGCAGGAGATGCGTGCTCCTCACAAAGCACCACAGACAGCTGCTTTTACACAAATAGCTGTTGACATGGTGACATGGAGGACGTGCAGTTTGGCCAGGCCAGGACAACCTGGGTGGCTGTCAGTACTGAGATAGCCACTGGGCTCCAATTACAGGCCTCAGGGAAGGAGTCTGAAGGGGGTCATGCCTCTGTGTTCATGTGAAACAAAAGCACTCACCTGCTTTTGTCTTGCAAACAGTGTCCCCAGATACATCTCTTCACACAAAGGGCCCAACTTTAAATATGAAGTGCTGTGTCTGTTACACATCACTCCCATTATTGTTTTTACAAGGTTAGTGAAGATCACAATTTAAACTCTTATTTTTTCCTAGAAAGTACATTCATTTTTATAAGGTACATATAAAAAATTTTTTGCTGCTTCTCCTCAGGGCAAAGCTATGACTTATTCACAGCCTGTGAGGCAATATTTTATTATAAGACCATAGGCATGTTCATAGTTCACAGTCAGCAAAGGGACATCATCAAATGAACATATGTATGGTTATAGGATTCATGTATAAAATAGTTTATACAGCAAATACAGTATTAGGGAGAGGAGTGAAAGATATGCTGAAGTTGACCCCTGTTGGAAAGCCACCCATGTATCCTGTATATCCTATATGCCCCCCATTCAGGTCTCTACTCTAAGTATTCAGTAATGCAGAGAGATGAACACTATAATTCTCTGAGCATATATCACCATTTTCCATTTTTGCTTCTTAAAATATTAATGAAGTCTTCTGTATCCCCCCCCCCCCCCCCACAAAAAAGTTCCCATCCAGCATTTGGAACTCTAATTAACTCAACAAAGAGATAACTTCCTTTGTGACCTATTAAGACAGCAGATGATGAGGAATAGTTTTTGTAAGACCCAAGGGATCATGATCCTGAAACTATTCAGACTAGCATCACCTATCTAAATGCATTGTTTCTTTTTAAAATTAGATTAATCTACAGATAGGCCAGGGGATCCAATTATCACTTAGTGTTTGCTAGGGGACACATCTAAAACCATTCTCTGTGAAAAGCAAACATAGTCCCTTTTATTTGGCTAAATCATTTGCACATATTATCATACAATCAGGAGAAAACAAAACCCCAAACCTTCTACAAAGAGACAGTTGTATTTCTTTGGTGGTGAGGCTGCATTGAAGACACATCGCTATTGTGAATTTAATATCTGTTTGTGACATCAAATGCCTAGCATTTAAGCCTTTGTTTAAATACTGGCACTGGTTATTGTGCTGCTAACCTAGCAGCAAACAGGGATATAGCCCAGATCAGGGGGTGAGCAAATATGTCCTTTTACCCATCTAATAATGGGACACTTGCCTAGAAAAGAAATGTGTGCTGTTCTAAAACTACTAGGTACATTTTGAACGCTACTGCTAGTTCAAAAGAAAAAGAAGGGACAGGAGTGAGTAGCTAACTAGTGCTTATTGAGATTTTACTAGACCACAATTCTACTATTTCTCACCATTCACTCTGTTGTCTAGAGCTCATGAGAGTTGCCATCCAATAGTATCTGGAATGGCACAAATTGGTTATTGTACTGTATTTCTATGTCATATGTAGTGTGTATATTAATAGCAAATCCATCCCTGGTAAAGAATCCTTATAGCAATGCTTACATGTGCAGTGGAGATGCGAGCAGGCTTGGGGAAACCAAGTGCCAACAACAATCATAATAAAGAGTAATAAAGGTGATAGTAATGATAATGATACAAATTTGAGAGGGGGTCCCAAAGGGGTCTCCGGTCAGTCTGGTGAAGACTAAGCATGCTCATGGGGCCCCAATGATGCCAGGAAGAAAATGGGAAAACAAGGTGGGGAAAGGAGATGGAGGAGCCAGTGCAAGAACTCATAACTGTACAGCAGCATTGATTGTTGGGTCTCCTTGTAGCAGTTAGTGGTTGAAATCCTATTGGCACAGCTCTCTGTGTGTACATGACTTCTATTGCTGCAGTTTCCAATGTCCCTTGCTCCTGTTCTCATGCTTCGTTAGTAATCCCCCCCCCCCTGAAAAAGCCCTTGCAGCCTTGGGACAGTGGTGGGCAGTCTTCACAGTCTCTTAAAATCAGTCCAACCAGTCCTGATCCCAACGGTGATGATCTTTAGATTTGCAGTTCCCACAGCCTTCCCCAGAATAAAAGGGATTCCTAGGAAGCCCCAGAACCTTTGCGGGTGGTGGACTGAAAATGTATAATTAGCGATAAAAAGCCATTACTGATTACATAATTAGCCTCGTGCACTTGGAGCTGTACCAACAAAATTTCAGACAGTAGTGAATCCTTCTCATGCTTTAGTCTTGTCTGACTATGTTTGCAACACTCAGTAGGACAAGAGATTGAGTCTCTTCCCTGGTTTATATTCAATAGTCATATCAAGTTCATTTTTCAGTGAGGAAATATGTGCTTTTCTTAGCTTCTAAACTACAGATGAGTTCTGGTGAATCATTATTGAGTTACATTGCCTCGCCTCTAGTAGTACAGCACATGTAGTTCCATTATGAATAGTAGATATTTGGAATCAGTCCTATGTTATTCACTCAGAAGTCAGTGAATTGTGTAATTCTTATGACCTGTGTGCCTGAGTCTGGCACTTCCCTGTGGATATCACCTAGGGCAGTGGTGGCGAACCGTTGGCACCCCAGATGTTTTGGACCACAACTCCCAGAATTCCAAGCCTGTATTGCCAATGACAAAGGACTGTGGGAGTTGTGGTCCAAAACATCTGGAGTGCCAAAGGTTCGCTACCACTGACCTAGGGAATGCAAGGGAACTGATTTCCAAATAAGCATAAACAAGACCAAAGAGAAACTATGCATATTCAAAAAAAAATCAGTGTGGCATGGTGACTGGAGTTTTGGGGTAGGAGTCGTGAGACCTTCATGAAATCTTCACTTGGCCATCAGGTCAAAACAGATGGGAAAAATAAAAATAAAGAAGACACCTTAAAATGAATAAATTAGGACTTTAAAACCTAACTGCTCTATTTTAATGTGAACTTTCCTGGGCCAGTCCCCTTCCTTAGACATCTGACCATGAAGACCACAGGGTGACCTTGGGCCAACTGCACATTCTCAGTGTGTGAAGCCTACAGGATTGCTATGAGATGAAGTGGGGAACAAGCAAGCCATGTATGCAGCCTTGAGCTCATCCAAGGAAAGCTAAATATAATTGAAACAAATAGAGAACTATGAATACACATATTTACTTGAGGATAAGCCTCACAGCTAAATGTCGTTTACTTGGGAATAAATGAGAAGAGGGCCAGACTCCCCTGAAAGGATATTTTAGCTTCTCTGTTTAATTTGTGTTATGTATTAATGTTTGACAGAATGAGGGCAGAAATTTTGCATCATTTTAGGCAACATACATCTTGTATTTACATAGATGATTGATTAAGCCTCTTAGCCCGTTTCCTCCTCTTTTTGTTCCTTAGGCTCAAAATTTTAAAAAGCAAACAAATCCAGAATCACAATACATTTATTTATTTATTTATTTATTTATTTATTTATTTATTTATTTATTTATTTATTTATTTAAGAGTGTTTTTACCCTGCCTTTCTCCTTGGAAAAGGACCCAAGGCGGCTTATAGTATGGAGGGATAATATACAGCCCAGTACAATTAAGACATGTTCACGTATTGAGAACAGGGAATTGAGGGACATCTTCCTCCTGTAGTTGGAGAGGGCTGAAGACATCATCATGCTGAAATCAACCCCTGGATTACCCATGATAAATGGAACACATGGCTGCATCTGCAAGTTTTCTAGGAACATGCTCATTTGATTAGCATTGACTCATGATCATATATTTATGCTTATTAAACTATAAAAGTAAAACAATGAGGGAAACATTGCTGCAGTGCAGAGTTGGCCCAGAGTTGACCTGTAAATCATAGCCTTTGGCTGAGCAAACACTTCTTGTGTGGCCTCTACCAAGCCACTAAACTTCCTTGTACGTCAGCTTTACCATTTTTATCATTGAGTCATGTGGGATGCCCCAAGCTCTGCCATATATTGAGACCTACAAATGTCTTTGGAGACCCTCAGATGAAAATTGTTACAGAATTGTCACTCTGAGACTGGCCTATCTGAAGACCCATTTAAGCACTGCCAGCCAAAAGTAAAACGAATCCCTTGTTATTGTTCTTATAATTCCTCCCACATGTTGAAGGATTTGTAAAATGCAACCATTCAAACAGTATTTGAATCTGGCTTTGGTCCCGTAAAAGAGTGCTGTTTGTGCAGCTGACTTCAGAGCCCACTCAAAACAAGCAAACCTGATTTTAAAACGTACTGTGATTTCAGTTCTGATTTATTGTGCCCGTGATCTGCAGTTGCCTTCCAGAGATCACTGTCCAGAGTGGTTTGTGAAAAGGTTTGCAGTTGCAACATATTTTCCCTAACCTGTTGAGCAATAGCCATCCTTCCTCTGAAAAAGACGCTGCATAATACAAATATTTACATATACATACACCATCAAAAGCCTTTGACTGTGTGGACCATAACAAACTATGGCAAGTTCTTAAAGGAATGGGAGTGCCTGACCACCTTATCTGTCTCCTAAGAAATCTATATGTGGGACAAGCAGCAACAGTCAGAACTGGATAGGGAACAACTGACTGGTTTAAAATTGGGAAAGGAGTATGACAAGGCTGTATACCAGGGGTGTCCAAACTTTTTACAAGGAGGGCCAGATTTGGTGAGGTGAAAATGTGTGGGGGCTGACCATTCAGCCGCATTTGCCCCCCCCCCGCCAGACCTTGGACAGCCTTTAGGACATGCAAGGATGTGGGGGAGGATGCTGCAGTAACAGAGCCAGGTAGGCTGGCAGGTGGCTGCGGGGACCGAGGAAAGGGAGGGCAGGCAAACTGTAAAACTGCAAGCTGACATCTCCATCCAGTATGGGGAAGGGCCAGCTAGCAGGGATGTGTGACAGGCTGAGCCAGTGGGGAGAAGAGGCTGTGGGCCACTCAAAATTTGAAAACGCATTTGGCCCCGGGGCCTGACTTTGGACATGCCTGCTGTATACTGTCACCTTGCCTATTTAACGTATATGCAGAGTACATCATGCAGGTCTGGATGAATCACAAGCCAGAATTAAGATTGCCGGAAGAAATATCAACAACCTCAGATACACAGATGATACTACTCTGATAGCAGAAAGTGAGGAGGAATTAAAGAACCTCTTTATGAGGGTGAAAGAGGACAGTAAAAAAATGGACTGAAGGTGAACATCAAAAAAACTAAGATCATGGCCACCTGTCCCATCACCTCCTGCCAAATAGAAGGGGAAGAAATGGAGGCAATGACATTTTCTTAGGCTCCTTGATCACTGCAGATGGCGACTGCAACAACAAAATTAAAAGACGCCTGCTTCTTGGGAGGAAAACAATGGCAAACCTAGGAAGCATCCTAAAGGGCAGTGACATCACCTTGCCAACTAAGGTCAGGATAATCAAAGCTATGGTCTTTCCAGTAGTGATGTATGGAAGTGAGAGCTGGACTATAAAGAAGTCTGATTGCCGCAGAATCGATGCTTTTGAGCTGTGGTGCTGGAGGAGAGTCTTGCGAGTTCCCTGTACTGCAAGGAGATCAAACCTACCCATCCTGAAAGAAATCAACCCCGAATAGAGATGGGCACGACCAGGGAAAATGACGTTTTCGAGTTGTCGTGTGTCGGAGCCGGCCCGTTTCGGCTCGTTTCCGTTTTTCGCGAAATTTTCCAAAAATTTGTCGTTTCATTTGTCGTTTTTCGTCTGTCATTAGTACTGGTTTGGGGGGGGAGCGGGCTCCTGGAGGCACCTCTCTGGGGTGGGTGCCTCCTCTGGCCTGCTATGAAGGGAAAGCGGGCTCCTGGAGGCAGCTCTCCGGGGTGGGTGCCTCCTCCGGCCCGCTACAAAATGGCATGCATAGCCAATTGGATATGTATACCAAGTTGAGCAGAGAGGCACCTCTTTTTTGGGTGCCTCTGTCTGTTGACCACAGGCCCACTGCTAACTGCAGTGTCACAGTGCGCACACTGGGGGGAAAGGCTCCTCCTCAGTCTCGGCGCTCTGTGGTTCACCAAGAAGGGAACTGTACTTGCGTGTGTGCAATGCGAGTACAGATTTGGCTTAGGGTTAGGGGGGTTAGCGCAAGGGCTAGGCTTAGGGTTGTTAGGGGTAAGGTTAGGGTGAGTTCGTGGGGTGCACCTCTGGGTGCCTCTCTGACCCACTAAGAAGGACAGTGTACTGGCGTATGGGTTAGGGTTCGGGTTCAGGTTCGGGTTCGGGCTACGGTTAGTGGGCTTTTTATGCCTGACAGGCACATCCCAGAAGTCTTGGTCAAAACCTGGTCAAGTGGCCATGCAATTGGTGGAATGGCTCCAAAAATTTGCATGGTCCACTCCCATGGCCAGCCCATCATTGCGCAGGTGTAAAAAAATAAAATAAAAATAAAATAAAATAAAATCAATGGAGACGTTTTGTTGCAAGAAAAACCCACTGCTGCTACTGTAAAAGTTCAGGCAGTTTTAAAATAGCTATTTTCGCATGTTTCTGTGGTGCTTTGGTGTGTTTTTGGACCAAAACACGGTCGTCCCATTTTGGATCCCCCGCCCGCACCGCATGGCATGGCGAGTTGGCGAGACGACGAGGAATGGATGCGCAGCCCAGGAGAGGAGAGGGGGGAGGCCGGGGACACCCCCCCCCCAGAAACCACCCCTCTGTTAGGTGCCCTCACTCAGGCAGGCATATTTTCGCCTGCTTTTTTGGCCGGGAATCGGTTTTTTTTAATTCTTAAAACTTTTTTTCTGTGCCGCGCCGCTTGGCGAGTTGGCGAGACGACGAGGATGCGCAGCCCAGGAGAGGAGATGGGGGAGGCCAGGGACCCCCCCCCAGAAACCACCCCTCTCGTAGGTGCCCTCACTCAGGCAGGCATATTCCCGCCTGCTTTTTTGGCTGGGAATCGGTTTTTTTTAAAAAACTTTTTTTCTGTGCCGCGCCGCTTGGCAAGTTGGCGAGACGATGAGGAATGGATGCGCATGCGCAGGCACTCGCAGCCCAGGAGAGGAGGGGGGGAGGCCGGGGACCCCCCCCCCCCCCCCCCAGAAACCACCCCTCTTGTAGGTGCCCTCAGGCAAGCATATTTTCGCCTGCTTTTTTGGTGGGGAATCGGGTTTTTTTATTTTTAAAACTTTTTTCCTGTGCCGCTTGGCATCGCGCGATCGCTGCCATGCCGCCAGGAACGACCACAACAAATCAGACCCAATTTTTCTTTAGTCAGTTCGAGTTCGAGTTCTGGCGGAGTAATTGTCGTTCTTTGTTTCGTTACGTAACGGAAACGAGGAACGGAAACGGAAACGAGGATTTCGCCGAGTCGTGCCCATGTTTAACCCCGAATGTTCACTGGAAGGACAGATTTTGAAGCTGAGGCTCCAGTACTTTGGCCACCTAATGAGGAGAGATGAGTCCTTGGAAAAGTCCCTGATATTTGGAAAGATTAAAGGCAAAAGGAAAATGGGACGGTAGAGAATGAGATGGTTGGACAGTGTCATCGATGCAACCAATATGGATTTGACCAAACTCTGGGAGGCAGTGAAAGACAGGAAGTCCTGGCAAGCTCTGGTCCATGGGGTCACAAAGAGTCTGACACAACTGAACAACAACAACAATGCCATCATAGGCTGGCTGGCCCAAACACATTGTCTTACCTATTACACCAGGCATGTCCAAACTTCGGCCCTCCTGATGTTTTGGACCACAACTCCCAGAATTCCAAGCCTGTATTTCCAATGGCAAAGGACTGTGGGAGTTGTGTTCCAAAACATCTGGAGGGCCGAAGTTTGGGCATGCCTGTATTACACATTTCATAGGGCTTTAGCTCATTTGGCTGCATTTGACCCAACCATCTGTTATGGCCATTGAAATTAATAATGTCTTCCCTTCCTTCTTCCCTTGGGAATGTCTGGCTTGTTGTCCTTACACTCTTGAGTTTTCTGACCTACTCACTTTGGTTGGCTGCTGTCTGCAGGGCTAGGGGAATTTCAGACACAGTGGCCTAAGTGTTAGAATCATTTATGACGGTATTTGGGGAATCGAGTACAGTGGCGTCATAAAGGGTGTGTGGACTATTCAATAGAAATGGCTAGTCTGGAGATTCAAACTTGCATACCTTGACAAGAGGAAGAGGGAGCTGGAGACGGATAGCAAAACCGCCCCCCCCCCAAAAAAAAAACACACCCCACTTTACTTTTTATTATGGCAGGGGATCCATTTTAAGGATAGTGCAGGAAGAGAATAATGATGGAAGTGCCTACAACTGGCTCCCACACTTGTAGGTCTGTTGCTCTGCCTATCAAGAAAGAGCCTCTATGAGCAGGAATCTAAACATTGATACAGTAAATGTGAGCGGGTGAAAAACACATTTAGGCAACAAGATAATGGCGCCTTCTTTGTTGTCTTATGCTACATGGTGGAGGAGATGGGTGGCTGCTGTTTCCATGTATGTTTCTATAATATGTGCACTTCAGAAGTACATTGTGTGACGCACATTGTATTGCAGAACCTGAACAGTGAAGTATTCATTTCTTTACAGAAATCCACATTTCACATGTTGTAGAGATCTGTAAGTATTTTATTAAATCTGGAAAGTGCAAAAGATAACCAGAGTGTCCAAAGATTTATGGGGTCATATTCTAGCCAAACTTATCTATTTCAGATGCAATTCAAAACACTTATTTATGTTTTATTTATTTTAGAGTATTTTTTACCCCACCTTTCTCCTTGGAAAAGGACCCTTATATTCTATAGCAAATATAACTTGGATAGAACTGTAGTTTGTTCTGTTGGCTAAAGTGTTAGATAAACAACAGGAAAGCCCAAGTTCAAGCTATTACATTCTCGGCCATTACATTTAGAAGATGACCTTGAACTGAAACAAACACACATTAATTTCGGCCTCACGTGGTCTGTTTGTGTTTTAGGGGAAGCTAATGTTAAGTGAATGATTGAGAAAAATCTGTTGAAATATGAATATGCGTCTTAGCCTGTTGGAAGCTGTGCACATTACCTAGAGATTATGCAGAGTCCTGTCAAGATAAGCACATCACATTCCCCAAGGCCTGTCAGAGATCATGCATAAAGACAGAATAATTTTACAGAATTTTGTTGAGATACCATCCCTTTCAAAGCCTGTAGGAGAGTATCCATTATAATGCGAAAATGTTTACTGTTCCTTCCTGGAACTGGGCAGGTGGTGGATACATTTTCCATGAGAAAGGGTGAAAATACACAATAGCCAGTTGTCCCATGTTAGCTGGTCACCTCCGTAGACAACCCCCTCCCTCAATACAATTGACTTTAGTGTGAGGGAAGCAGATGCTTAATTCTTGCTTGCTTGTAGTCACTGGAGCTTAAAAAAAAACCCTTGGCTGGAGCATGCCCATTAATTTTATCTGTGAACATGGCAAATAGCATGGGGATTCTTGTTTATTCCATTTCTTCTGGATTTCTGGCCATCTTTGATGAAAATCACCTGGCGCTTGTTCAAGATGAAAGTTGCTCTAGTCCCAACGGCTATTGTTATCCCATCATTGTAATGAATACTTTTGGCTGATTTAACATATTGACCAATACATGTTGAGGTAATTAATCTGAAATGACATGCTTTAAATGAATAATCCCCTCTGTGTTTCTTCAGCCTGAATACATTGTTAGAAAATGAACATGTTGCAATTTGGAGCCTCCTCCCCACCCCACCGCCCCACTGCCGCTTTCCTTGCCTTTTGTTTTGTGCTGGAGTCACATCTGGCAAAATGGGACCTCAGCTTGGACAGCCGTGCAGAGCAAACAAATAGAATTCCATCAAAGAGGGCACCGCTTTTATTTTTTAGTGAATTATATTTGTGAGCCAGGGGGTTTCATTTCTAGATCAATGACCAGCCAGTGTGCATCTCTGTCTCAGGGGACACTTCTAATCAGGATGGAAGGCCCTGGGCTACAATGTGAAATGGAAACCGCAGAGAGGCAAAAAAGCATTGGACTCAGGATCAATATTTTACATAGGTCTCAGTTCGCGAATGCAGTGTTTTGCTTATGTGTGGACCCATACTTTATAGGTTTCAGCACCTTAGGCCATTGTTCACCTTAAGGCTATGGATACTATTGTCTACCTTACAAGCCTATTCAGGCCATTGTTCATCATATGAGCCTATTTCAGACCAGGGTGACAAGAGGTCAAAGCTGACTATAAGATGGAGGACTTGCACTAGCTGTATTCAGACTGATGAAGCTGTTTGGATGAGCAGTGAAATGTTTCTATCTCTCAAGAAAAAGAAGTCCAGTAGCCATGACTCAGCTTCCAGATAAACTCACCTGGATGACTGTGAATCTTCACAGACATATTGAAGGCAGAAAATTATTTATTATTATTATTATATTTCTATGCCACCCATCTAGCTAGTAAAGGTAAAGGTCCCCCCCACCCCCACCCCATGCGTGCTAGTCATGTCCGACTCTAGGGGTGGTGCTCATCTCTGTATTCAAGCTGCAGAGCCAGTGTTGTGGAAGTCCATGGCCACGTGGCCGGCATGGCTGCAAGGAAACACTGGTTTACCTTCCCGCTTTTTACAGCGGTACCTATTTACCTACTTGCATTTACATGCTTTCGAACTGCTAGGTTGGCAGGAGCTGGGGTTATTAGCAAGAGCTTGCTCCACTGCGAGGCATCTGGAATTCGAACTGCTGAGCTGCTGACTTTGCAGCCAACAGTTTTCGGAGCCTTAGTCTGCTGAGCCAGCATGCCCCAGGTACCCATCTAGCTACCAGGCTGCAATATGGATTTTAATGCAAGCTACACATGCTGAGGAGCTGCTTAGATACTCTAAGCACATCCGATCTCGCCCGATTTCGGAAGCTAAGCAGGGTCAGCCCTGGTTAGTACTTGAATCGGTGACCACCAGGGAATACCAGGTGCTGTAGGCACCTGGAGTAGGAACTGGCAAACCACTCCAGTATTCCTGCCAAGAACACTCCATGGACATGGAGTCACGAAGAGTTGGTCATGACTGTAACCACACACACACACACACACACACACACACACACACACACACACACACACACACACACACACACACACGCTGAATCTTTTCCCTCCATACAACTATTAGAGGAAATTTGTCCTCTTCTTCATCTAGTCACCCCAGGGGGCAAGAACTTCTTGGGCCAAAAGCTTAGGGCTAATCCATTAACCAAGCAACTAACCAACTAGGCAAAACAACAATTCAGTGGAGAAAATCATTCCTTAAAAGGTTTTAAGAGACTCTTCATTGTTTCTGAAAGAGCTACTGTGAACGATTGGGTTTTCAAAGTAGAACAGCAGCAGATTAAGCTTCTACTATAAAGGACTCAGCAGAAGTTTCAGATATTGCAGTAATCTACTGTGAATAACAGTCCAGCAGAGAAGTATTTTCAAATACTTTCTTCAAGGTTTTTGAAATATTTTGGAACCAATTATTTAAGAGATGTTGGCTTCATAGAGAAAAATGGAAGATCTGTCCTCACCTGATGCCAACAAGCACCAATTATGATATGGAGTGGGCAACTTGTCCACAGATTAATAGATATTTTGCAATGATGAAAAACAGGGCATAAAACAGTAAAACTAAAGTCAGTAGGAATGGCATACACAAATCCATTTGGTAGGGGGTCCATATCATATCCAAAATATTTGTTTTTTTACCCTTCTGGGTCTCCTGTAGAAACAGCATGGCTTAGAGTCCTTTTGTTTTATATAATATGGTAGAGCAATCAGAAAAGTGTTTTCCACTTCTGATGAGCTCTCCTTTGCATCATCTAGCTGTGAAACTGAGTGCATTACCCCTTACTTAAAAGACAGCCTGTTGGAGAGTGAGAACCAATGTGCGATTGCCTCTGAGAGTACAGATTATCTTAACAGCCTTCTGCCCATTCTATTCCTAGCTAGAATCATATACCTCTGTGAGTGCTGTTACCCACAGATACAGCCTTGGAGTCCCAGAGATAACTATCAACCATGAAATTTGATATCCCTCCAATATCTATGGGCGTTTATACACAACCCCTAAACTCCGGGGCAAATGGCTCCCAGCTCCGGAGCTTAAAAATGTTTACCCACCAACTCCGGAGTTAACAGGAAATTAAGTGCGACCACGCCCACTTTAGCACATCCCAGCGCACCTTTCAAGTACCTGCTCTTTGGAGGTGAAAATTATTTGATCTGGTGTAACGATAGTGAGTGCGGGACTCTCCTTGCTTCTGTTTGTTGTTTTTTGGCTCCCGCCCCTTTAAGAGCTACTTTTACAGAGACGAGAGGCAGAACGGAGGTGAGCGGCATGCTTTTCTTTCTCTTTTTCTCCCTCCCCTCACACAGCCAGCAGCCAGGAAGTGCGGAGGGGGTGGGAACGCAGGAAGAGCGACGAACCCCTAAGATCTCTGGTCCGAATTTAAGTGGCCAGCAGATCTTAGGGGTCATGTAAAAAGGCCCTATGTTTTCAACTCCCAAATGTTGTAGTGATGCCACGGCAGTATAACTGATAGAAAAAGTCAGTTTATCATGTTTGTCCCAAGACTTTTACTGAACAGGCTAAGTCAAATTCTTAATGCATACACACCCCAGGTCCAACATTGCCCATTTCACTGAATACCCATATCCAGATTTTGTAGCAATCTTGTAGTATTTTACTATTTGGGTGTTAACTTTGCTGAACTGTTTTCATGGCACAACAACATTAAGGGCATTACAATACTTTGGTGTAGAATTTGAGGAATACCACACGTTGAGGTTCCCAATTTATATAACTTCTCTTGAGACTTCAAGATGGAGATTAACAAATACAATCAGTTCTTCTTTTTCTTTTGTAGACTCTAAACAGCAGTGGAGATTACCTAAGTGTTTTCCAACTTTTGACCTCAGCTTTATGGCTGGGCCAGGGAGCCCAACATACTACTTAGAACAGGGTCAGAATGATTCACACAGAGGGAAAGCAGCGTTCTAGAAAGAAAATACTACAGCCTAATTGGCCACATTTTTACAGCACCCAATTAAGCAATAAATGGACCTGCTTAGAGATGGAACAGCTGCAGAACAATATGTAAATCAACCAAAGGCCTCTGGTGATATGGCAGTTGCATCAACAGCAGTGACAAGACATTAGTTCAAAGTCCATGTTTCTTTGCTTAATAGCTCTAGTTCCTTTAAGATATTTACCACATAGTATAAATAGCAACAGATGCATAGTTGTTTTTATGCTGATGACATCATGATTGCATCAGAGAGTAAGACAAATCTTGAGTGCCAAGCCTAAGTATAGAGTGACCGTCTGACAAGATTTGACCTACGCCTGAATGTGAAGAAGACGGAATATCTGACAACCCACCCTAATGAATATGGTATGATCCAAATCTATAGTATTGGCCTATCGAAAACAGATGTTCAAATACCTTGGTTCCATGATCACAACCGATGGGAGCCTGAGTCACGAGGTGACATCAAGGATCAACAGTGCTTGGCTAAAATGGCATACAGCATCAAGTGTCATGCATGACAAAAAGATCAGCGACCATTTAAAATCAAAGATCTATCGCACCATTGTATGACCTGTTGTGCTCTATGGTTCAGAATGCGAGCCAGTGATTATATAAACTGAACATCTCCTTGGTGTCATGGAGACAAAGATGCTGCAATGGACCTCCAGCCTCACATGAAAGGACCATGTGCACAATGATGACATCAGAGCAAAATATGGCATTGCACCTATTGCTGACAAGTGTGCAAAGACTGACTGCGTTGGTTTGGACATGTCCTGTGTGCTGATGAGGAAACACTCGACAAAAAGGGGCTCACCCTGGAGGTCAGTAGATCCCAACCAAGGAGATGTTCAAAACAGTGCTGAATGAACACCCTTGAGAATGACATGAAGTTATCCCGGGTTCATCCAGAACTAGCCCATGACCATGCTAAGTGGAAGGCCAAAGCAAGAATAGTGGACCTCACCACCAAGGGAGACAAAGAAAAAGAAGATGTCTAGTTCTCTTTTCAGTTTTATCAGAGTAACCTTATATTATATTTTCCTGAATAATGATTCCTGAGCACCCACATGCAGGGGTGTCTTCATTCTTAGGTAACCACGTGGAATGCAGATCAGGCACGACTAGTCATTTTGCATTATATCTGAGCCCAAAAATGTTTCTTTTCTTTTTTTTAAAGACAACTCCTAGAATATCACACCCATCTTGGCCACTGATATCACTCTGTGTAATTACTCCCCCCTCCCACTTCTATGTTTCACATTTGCTGGGACTTTGCTCCTGTTTGGTTGAGATGATCACACAGAGTGCAGATTGTTTTGGTGCCAGTGTCCACACTGGCCCCTCAATCTGATGAAGTTTGATCCATGCCATAGTCCACAGCCCCCCTTCCTTTGATTCCATCATCTGCCATTCCTGAAGCAAACGCCCTTCTGTGGCCTGCTTCCCACCTTTGCTCCACATAGCCTTCCACTGTGCTAGTTCTTGAAGATTCCTAGCGATAGGATCAGCCCACAAGATAAAAATACTTGCTTGCTGTAGCAGGTAAATTCCATCTCTGTCTCCACCAGCCAGATGGGTGTTAAAATCAGTGCCGCTCTGTCATTAATTGCCAGGTCTTTAGTCATCAGCAGGGAAGAGTAGGAACTCTTACAGATCAGCAACCTCTTCCAAAACTGAAATATATACATGCTGCATGCCTGGAGCCACTAATAGCAGAAGGGAGTTGATGGTTGGAGGGAGTGAAGAGAAAAGTTTGACGTGGCTGGAGTAGTCCATTGCAACCACCAACTCCAGCACTGTAGCCAGCAGCAGCATTAGCCATCTGCTCCCTCATTCTGCAAAAGCTGCAAAAGGAGAAAAAGGGAAACAAGTCTCTCCAGCTGGAACTTCTCAGTTTCCCTTGGTGGAGAAATAAAGGATTAAAAAACCTAAATGAAATTGGACATCTTTTTCCATTGCACAACTGAAATTTGTATGCAGTATATTGTACATATTCATGAGCCATGAAAGAGGGATCCTTAGATGCCCTTATAGATTGGGTCAATTCAGGTGAGCCTTCTGCATGCCACCTGTTTGGCACTGAGCTTTCTGACTGGCTCAAGACACCAACCTAAATGTGGAGTTATGGGGGGGGGGGGGAACGGTGGCCATGGTGACTGGCCGCTTAGGGCAAAGGTGCATGGGATACCTCAAGCTCAGGCTATTCTAAGCCAGCTCCCACCTGCCTTCCTCCTTACCAAAAGAAGAGAGTGACTGTGTTCCCTTCCCATGTGTATTTATGGGACAGAGTGAATATTGCTGGAAACAAGAAAGGGGAAGCAGAAACAGGAGAATTTCCAACTGGAGGGTGGAGTGGTAGAAGAGATTGTATAGTATTTTGCTTCTCGGTGGATGAATGGAATGGGAGAGGAGTGAAGTGGTATCTGAGTGAATACTTCCTTCCTTCCTGTGTGCTTGTATGTATGTATGTATGTATGTATGTATGTATGTATGTATGTATGTATGTATGTATGTATGTATGTATGTATGTACGTACGTACGTACATATATTTATTTAACCCACCTTTCTTTAAAAAGGCCCCAAGGAAGCCAACATCATTAAAAGGCAATATTTGAAGTTAACAATAGTACAAATTCTAAATGGGTCAAATATCACTGTAAGGAACAGTGAACAAAAGCACTCCCAAAAAAGCACGTTCAAAGCAGTAAGCCACAACAGTCTGTTTTAAACCCCACTCACACCACCAGTCACTGATGGCAAGCTTGTCTGAAGAGAAGGGCCTTTGCCTGCATTCAGAAGGACAGCAAAGGTGGAGCCAGCCTGACCTCCAGAGGGATGGAGTTACGTAACGAAACAACAAACAAAAATTGTGATGAAAATGAAACGAAACGAACAGAACCATGAAAATTTTGTTCATTACGTTTTGTTTCCGTTACTGGCAGCGTGCAATGAAATGAACTGTTTTAAATGTTAAAAAACGCCCTGGACATCCATAAAAATGCAGCGATAATTATTTATAATGTCTGATAAAACCTACCGGGGGGGTGTTGGGGTCCTTAAAATGTGCATTTATGTCTTTTCTCAGATCTCTGTATTTTTTTCCTTTAAGGGGAGTTAGGGGACATCGACCCAAAATGGCTCCCAGATGCCTAATATTGATTTCTTGGGTATTAAAACACCCTGGACATCCATAAAAATGCAGCGATAATGTGATAATTATTTGAAATTATTACCTACCGGGGGTAGGGGTCCTTAAAATGTTTGTTTTTGTCTTTTCCCATCGCGATGTATTTTTTTTCCCCTTTATGGATGACAAAATGGATGTCGCCACTCCAGCCACAACATGGAGGCAAGCCATGTGATGGGATCATGTAAATTCTTGGACAACTTCAACCAACAGTATCCCCAGGTGGCAGACTGGGCAGGTCTGGCAGCCACAGGGGGCATAAAAAGCTCTGACAGCCCCCGTCCTCCTTGCAGTCTCCAGTGGGAATTAGGGTGACATTGCTGTCTCTGCAACTCTAGCTTCAGTCCTGCATCCTCCCTGTGTGCGTGCGTACCTCTCGGTGAGTACCCTCCCCTGCCCCGCAGTGCAGTCACTCTGCGGCTGCCTTGCACCCTGGGCAACGCCCGCCGCTGCTTTTGCAGCCTCCCTGCGAACCTACTCTATATGGTGTCTCTGCCAGCATCAATTTTTTTTAGTGTTTTCCCTCTGGTCTGGGGCGTTGGGGGACGCCCATGCATGAAATGCTTTTAAAAATCGTGCAAAAAGCAGGTAGAAACGACAAACAAAAAATGAAAAACGGAAACGAAATTTTTCCAAAAAATTCACGACAAACAGAAACGAAATGAAACGGACCTCTCAATGACAAACGACAAACGAAACACCATTTTTTTTATTCATGCCCATCTCTAATGAAAATGAAATGAAACGAACAGATCCATGAAAACTGTGTTCATTACGTTTCGTTTCCGTTATTGGCGGTGTGCAATGAAATGAGCTGTTTTAAATGTTAAAAAACGCCCTGGACATCCATAAAAATGCAGCGATAATTGTTTATACTGTTTGATAATACCTACTGGGGGGGTGGCGTCCTTAAAACGTGCATTTATGTCTTTTCTCAGATCGCTGTATTTTTTTCCCTTTAAGGGGAATTAGGGGACATCGACCCAAAATGGCTCCCAGATGCCTAATATTGATTTCTTGGGTATTAAAACACCCTGGACATCCATATAAATGCAGCAATAATGTGATAATTATTTGAAATTATTACCTACCAGGGGGTAGGGGTCCTTAAAACGTTTGTTTTTGTCTTTTCCCATCGCGATGTATTTTTCTTTTTCCTTTATGGATGACAAAATGGATGTTGCCACTCCAGCCACAACATGGAGGCAAGCCATGTGATGGGATCATGTAAATTCTTGGACAACTTCAACCAATAGCATGCCCAGGTGGCAGACTGGGCAGGTCTGGCAGCCACAGAGGGCATAAAAAGCTCTGGCAGCCCCCGTCCTCCTTGCAGTCTCCAGTGGGAGTTAGGATGGGATTGCTGTCTCTGCGACTCTAGCTTCAGTCCTGCATCCTCCCTGTGTGCGTGTGTGTACCTCTCGGTGAGTACCCTCCCCTGCCCCACAGTGCAGTCACTCTGTGGCTGCCTTGCACCCTGGGCAACGCCCGCCGCTGCCTTTGCAGCCTCCCTGCATCCCTAGTCTATACTGTGTCTCTGCCAGCATCATTTTTTTAGTGTTTTCCCTCTGGTCTGGGGCGTTGGGGGACGCCCATGCACGGAAATGCTTTTAAAAATCGTGCAAAAAGCGGGTAGAAACAACAAATGAAAAAATGAAAAATGAAAACAAAATTTTTCCAAAAAAATCGCAAAAAACAGAAACGAAATGAAACGGACCTCTCAACGACAAACGACAAACGAAACACCATTTTTTTTATTCGTGCACATCTCTATATATGAACTGGTATGATAATGTTCTTTCTCTTTCTCTTTCTCTTCTTTGGCAATGGCATGAACCTAGCCCAGTCAGCATCAAAAGCACACAAATGTTTGTGCAAAGCCTACCAAGTTTTTCAAACCAGTGATGTCTCTGATGGCATGTATTTCTGCAGATTGAATTCTGCTATCGGCCTTTCATTTCCAAATTAATAATACACACAGAAGGGCTTCTAGAGCCATTTGGATGTGTTTGTATCAGCCCTTGGTCAACACAGAGAAGGCAGAAGATACAGGAAACTCAGCAGGGAGACTCATGCCTGAAAAGCAACTTGCAAAAACAGCTGGGCAACTCTGCCTGGTGTACTCCCAGATGTTCTTTTTAACAGCACACTTAACTTGTTTATATTCCCCCCACACACACACACACTGGAAATTGTGACAGATTATTTTTGTTGCAGAGCCTTTGCAATGTGATGTAGGTGGTCTTGTAAAGGGAAGGAGATATTTAACCTCAGCCTATCACCTTCTCCTTTGCCCTGACTGTTTACGTAGTGACACTTGGTACCAGTTGTTTCAGATAGTGAGACTACACCAGGAGACTGTTCTGCTAGCATGGCTGTAGGTCAACTATGCATTGCCATTCCTTTGGATTTGTGCTGATGTAAATGAGAGAAGAGTGGTACTATGGACATAAATCTACCCAGGCATCTGTATACATAACTGTGGACATGTACACAAAAGGTATGCATGAGCTCTATAGGATAAGCCTTATCAGCATCCACTTGGGTGGGCTGCCATTGTGCTCACAAGTGGCAAGAAAAGTGTCCCAGGTAAGTCACTCTGAACACAGATTTGGTGGGATTCTTTTGCCATGGGATGCATGGATTACTCTACAACCAACCAGCCAGCCAGTCAGTGACAGACTCACAAACACATTGATGAATGCTGAAAGTCACTGAAATGCAAGGCTTGGAAAAGTTAACCACTTCTGCAATATACAAGCCAGCATGGCTATCTGGTAGCTGACCTTGGTCCAGATTGATGGTGTTGGTGGTGGTGCATGTGTGTGTGTGTTTAGAGACTTTTTTCTTATTAAAATGTTTATACAGTATTTCAAAGTGACCATCTAGCTTGTTCCTCCCATTCCACTTATTTTACTGTACTGGTATATTGTCCAGAGATTCCTAGCACTGATCAATGACTCATACAACAACCTTTCCTTTCCACCTCCTAAAATGTCCTTTTAAAAGGATTGCTGAAGGTCCCACCTAATGGTGGTGGTCGGGGGGGTGGGGGGTGGGGGAGGCTGTGAATTTTTTATTCTGAAGTTTTGTTTTATGGATCCTCCAGGCGAGAAATGACTATGGCTCCAGTGATATTTAGTAACCTTAACCTTTCGGAACTGTGCAGGTTTCATAGTGGAAATGCTGCCAAAAATAAATATAGGATTTCCTATTAAGGTAACTACCCTAATACACTTTGTAATGTCTCATATTGGATTTCATTTACTGTTGAATTGCAGTATCCATTTTTCGTGGCCTCGTAGAGCTCTCAAAATAAATTTCACAGCAAACAGCCAGAGACTGTCATTTAATGCCATGAGACACTAGCATTTTGCTGGGTTTAAGTGGATTTATTGGCAAAAAAGGAAGGATGGCAGGCTGCTGAGCAAAACAAGTTGCCTTTAAGAGTTCACCCATCCCTCTTTCAGAGTATCTACCTAGGAGAGTGGGGAGCTGACTCTGGATCTGGGAAGTACGTATCAAGACCTTCTTACTGCAGAACTGACCAGCAAGATGAGTCCCAAAACAAAAAGGCATAAACATAAAAGTTGACAAATTGATGTTCCTGGAGTTATCTGGGAAATACTGTATGTGCGCAATGGAGGCAGGAGAGTGAATACCAGTTTAAGAAGATGCCATCATTCTTAAACAGAACAGAACGGAACTGAACTGAATGGAACATACTGTTAAGTTGAAGATTTTTTAAAAAACATAACACAGGCTGTTATTAGGGGATAAAAACCTGGGTCATGCTCTTGTACACCAGAATTTAGGGAGATCACACAAATAACAACTGATGGGAACTTTGCAACTGTTACCTATCCATTTGCCATTCTCATGTTCAAGACACAGTAGGAGGACTAATGAAAAAGAAACAAAAGGACAACAACTGACAAAGGGATATATCTGACATTAACAAGGCTCTTCCTAGTCCTAAACGTATTTCCTTGACAGCAAAGGCAAGCTTCTTCATAGCTTGATTTATACTATATACTTCTAATGTAACATCCGGGTTGTAGACAGATACCTGCATGTGGGGACTCCCAGTATGTGCAGGTTGGGAAACCCCTAACCTTTTGGGAAAGTGACTCTTCCTGTTAGGTCTGAGATTCATAGCTTGGGCCAAGCTCTTTCCATGGAGTAATAGGTAGTGTCTGTGGTCCATTCAGCCCATTTCCACCATTGATGGATTGTCCAGCTGGACACTGGGGACCTTACCATGCTGGTTTATGCACTGGGAAACTTAAGATTGGACAACTGCAGTTCTTTGTACATAGAGTTGACCATGAGGCTAATGCAGAGGCTTCAATGAGTCGAGAACACAGCAGCCAGACTACTAGCTGGGATGGATGAGACACTATCATTGTATCTTCCCCACACTGGTTGCTCTGCACTGGTTACCGGACCACTTCCACACTGATTTCAAGGTAATGATGATAACATACAAAGCCTTGAACAGTTTAGGACCTCAATACTTTCTCCTACAAAGAACTGCCCGAACCACCTGTTCTTCCCAGGCAGGGTGACTGAGAGCCCTGACACCAAGGGAACCATGGAAAACAAAAACTAGGGACTGGGCCTTCTTGGTGGCGGCCCCTCACCTGTGGAATTCTTTACCCCCAGACATCCACCTGCTCCCTACAGTGGGTATGTTTAATCACCACCTAAAGACCTGGCTATTTTAGCAGGCCTTCCCCGAGTCTGGTTTGTAACTCTAGTGCTTGCCTCTCTCCAGATTTATTAATACTGCCTCTGCCTGTTATTAATCAATTGTTTTTGCACTGCCGTTTTTGTTTATATCCTTTATATTGTTTTCTAATTAGTGTAAATTCATTGTTATTATTATAATTTTTGTTGTTTACTGGTAGCTAGATGGGTCATATAGAAATTGAATAAATGAACAAATGCCAGTCCACGTCTTGTTAGGATCCAGGCCCCGAGCTGACAAGGTTTCCCTGTAAGGTGTGTGCTCAAGCTGGCATGCACGTCTCTCCCGACTCCATGATGGAACCAGCATGGGGGTGGGGTGGGGATGTCCATAACCACGGCCTCATATATGTGCATGTCCAAGAAAAGCCCTGCACGCACACACACACACACACACTTACCTATGACAAAGCCCCATGCAGTCACAAAAATGGCCCCTGGTGCTAAAAAGGTTGGAGGCCGCTGATCTAGAGGAAGCCCCATTGAAATGATTGTCTTGTTTTGTCCTGTGTTCTCAAGAACTGAAATGTCTGAAAACACAATATGCTGCCAAACTCTGGCACAAAAGAATTATGGTATTAAAGACTGCACATATACCACAGTTTTCATCGTAAGGCAAAAGATGCTTTTGCATCTTTTATTTCTCAATAAATGCAAGGGAGCAGATTCTGAGAAATCCTAATTGCCCATTTGTCAGGAGAGCTAGTGCAAAGGGTTAATTGGGTGTTCTTTCTTCTTTGCTTCATTCATGGTGGTCTGCAGGCTTCTGTCAGGCACATATGAGCCACTTTCATTAATATAACCAGCATACTTACAATTGCCTGTAGCTTGCTGAAACAGATTTGCCAAACCACAGGTAATAAATCAAAAGGCAGTTTTCATTAAAAGGGGTAGGATTTCTGGTTTGTTATTTTGCAAGGGATTTTCTTGGTTTGGAATAATTTGATGGGAGGAAGAATTGTTTCAGTTCAGCATGGAAATGGGATGGGGGTGATCCAGAGGCATGTAAACCCTCTCTTAATGCAGCTGATACATTTTGAAGACATTTAGATTTCGTCTTTTGCTACAGTTCTCTGAAAAAGCTTCCTTTTGTTCTCTCTGGCTGGAAGTTTCAATAAACAGTCAAGCGATTTGTTTCAGCTAAGGGCTCTCAATTAATCTTCCACAATAAACTTCCTTCAGAAGCAGCTGCCTTATTCCCAGGCTACCAAGCCTAAAAATTCTTCATTAAGAAAGAGGCTTACAGATATATATCAAGTATTATTTGTTTCAGTGCAATGTTGTTAACATTTAGGAATAGGAATAGGAATCTTTATTGTCATTGCCCCCTTGCAGGAACAACGAAATTTTGTGGTTGCTATATAAAACTCATTTAAAACATTTCACATAAATTTAAAAACAGGTACAACACATAATATGACATATAAAATGAATAAAATATGACATATAAAATAAGCTGACTTCAACGTCCAGGATTTCCATTTAAGGCCAATATTGCTCTAAAAAAGAAGCTATTTTTGAGACGGTTTGTTCTTGCCCTAAGTACTCTATATCTCCGTCCCGATGGCAGCAACTCGAAGAGGCGATGACCAGGATGTGATGGATCTCTTAATATATCTAATGCTTTACAGTGGAACCTGGTAGTATAAATTTGTTCTAGGGTGGGGAGTGAACAGCCCACAATACTCTGCAATTCTTATTATTCTGTGCAACACTGTCTTATCCCGGTGGGTACAACAAGATGGTTTTTCCTTAAGGTTCTCAAGAAAAATAGTCTCTGCTGAGCCTTCTTATTATGAAGCTGTGCTTTGATTTAAAGAAATGCAATCAAGAAACACTTTAAAAAATAGATTGTTCCCAGAAAGTGACCCACTCTAAAAAAAATTATATTGGGATGCATTTACATTGCACTTATATTTATATGTGTATATATTTACATGGAGTTACACTGGGAGATATATAATAGGATGCAAATAGGATTCATACCTATTGAGAATTTGCAGACTGGGGTTATGGAGACATATGTGGCACCATGTCCTGTTGACATCAATGGGCTTCCCAGCCTGTATTCATGGTATGTTCAACATGCAGAGGTGTCACTTTATTCAGATATCTTGTTGCTTCAATCATCTTACATCTTGAAATGGTAGTGACTCATTCTGACCACTGTTTTTTCATTAACCACATACTTACCAACAACATGTCCAGAAAAAAAAATGCCATGGAGAGTGCACTTCGGATCTTTTCACCGTTGTTAGCCAGAACACATAGATGGAAACACTGTCTTTTTGGTGACTGTGTGCCTTTCAAAAACATCTCAAGAAAAAAAGAGTACAGTGGTACCTCTGATAACGAATTTAATTCGTTCTCAGAAGCAATTTGTTATCCGAAAAAATTGTTATCCGAAATGTGGTTTCCCATTGAAATGAATGGGAAACCGATCAATCTGTTCCGGAGGTCCGAAAAAAGGCAAAAAAGTGTGTGTGGGGGGGTACAGACCTCTTTATAAAATGCACTTTTAAGGCTTGCAGTGCTGGAACACCCTCCAGAACATCCCCCTGCAGTGCAATGCAAACATGGACAAGAGAAACCAGCAAGACTACCCCAGCCTGTTCCCACCCAAAGTGCAATGGGGGAAAATGCAAACAAACAAACATAAGCAGGAAGAAAAATCCAGCCCATTTTTGCCTGCAGAGCAATGAAAAAAGACTGCAAACATGGAGAAATGAAAACAGCAAGACTGCCCCAGCCTCTTCCAGCCAAAAAAGGAAAGAAAAGCAGTGCAAAGATTAATAAAAGCTAGCTCCTTATCTTACCAAGTTCGAAAGGTCCAAATCCCTCAGCAAAACATGTCCAGAATGATTCCAAAACACCATGGAAAAAAACCACTCTAACTCCTCCCATCCCTCCACAAACTATGCATCCTGCAGTGCATGCAGGGTACACATTTTTGCAAGGCATTATGAAACATTTTATCCGAGGCAGCCCATAGGGAACATTCGCTATCCGAGGCAGCCCTATACCTGGAAATTTCCAAAAATTTGTTATCTGAGGCATTCTTTATCCAAGGTAGTACTGTAGTTCTCTAGCTATAAATCCCCAAATACCTCCAACTGTTACAGAGGAATCCTTACATGAAATGTAGCAATCGATTGCATAAGCAAGATCTTTTATATACCACACTACCGTGGTACTGTATTTATTTGTAAGGTTTTGTGTGTGTGTCTGTGAGAGAGGGTTCTTTAGGGGTTTTTTTTGGGGGAGGGAGTGTTGCACACGAGGATAATTCTGTTTTATATGGTTACTGTGTTATCTGCGGAACATCAAGCTGCCTAAATGCCCTAAGCACATCCGTTCTCGCCTGATTTCGGAAACTAAGCAGGGTTGGCCCTGGTTAGTACTTGGATGGGAGACCACCAGGGAATGCCAGGTGCTGTAGCCGCCTGGAGTAGGAACTGGCAAGCCACTCCAGTATTCCTGCCAAGAAAACCCCATGGACATGGGGTCACGAGGAGTCGAATACAATGACACAACACACACACTGTGGAACATTAGGATGCAATAATACAGTTGAAGTACAGTATTGTAGTATGACTATGTTGTAACTAAAAATCTGTTCTTAATCCTAAAAGGGACAAAAGGTCGAGGGGCCCTTATACCTCCCAGTATAATATCTCCCCATATAATCTCCCTCCCTGATCTTTGGAGGAGATCTTTGGAGGAGGCTGTAGCATTCAACCTTTTACTGTGTATGCGACTGTACAGGAGGGGGATAAAAGGTTAACAACACTTATGCCCAAATATGGAATATGGAGGTGGAGCCTTAGTGCTTAAATAGCTCCACCAGAGGTAGTTAGAGTCAGTGATAGGGCAAAGATAGGGCTAAGATAGGAAAACTGAAAGGCACTGAAGAAGAGACAAGACAGGGAACTGTCAAGTTTGAGTGAGGGAATTAGATCAGCATTTGAGTGAACTGCTTTGAGAAACTCTAAGTAACGGGACACAAATGAACTGTATTCAACATCTTAATGTATTCAATAAACTTTCATTCTGTTTTTCCACATGACATCTTGTCTGGGACTCAGTGACTGAACTGGGATATCTGACTGGTGGCAGCGATAATACCTGAGACTAAATTGTTTGAGGTCAATGGTCCGTGGGGGGCTGTACTAGAGTGAGGTTGTGCCTTTTACTACTCTGTAGTGAGGGCAGTGTGGGAGCCTGGCTGCACCCCGAAAGACTGACCTCCACAGAGGCTTTTTCTCAGTTCTGCCACCACAATTGCAGGCATGTTTGGTGAGGAGTCAAAAGGTGTGTTCCTTGGCTGCTCTTGGTCAATTAGCAGGTGAAAACCTTCCATTTTAAACTAGCCTTTCATCTGTGAATGCCCTGGTAGGACTGAAATTTTTAGTGGGAAATGCAACATAAATTTTATTACAATGATTTTTTTTGTTTTTATTCTCATATGTTATTGATGTTCACCATGTTTATTGTCATACGTTATTGATGTTCACTGCCCAGAGTTCCTTCGGGAAGACGGTGCAGTAAATAAGTAAATAAATAAATAAATAAATAAATAAATAAATAAATAAATAAATTGTATTTTAACATCAAAATCCTAAACCTACCTGCTTTCCAACTGTTGTAGACCACTTCAAGTCCCTTTGCTGGAAGAAAGGGAGAAGGAGGAGACTAGAATATCATAGAGAAAGTGGCTAAAATCCTAATTCTGACTTTTCTTAATAAATGTGTTCTTTAGCACAAAACCACAAGTTTGGACACATGTAGAATCTGAAAGATAGTGTCTTGATCTTCATGTTAGTCCAGAAACAGCAAATCAGTTCTTTTCTGGATAAGACAAAGGTTGGGAGTTTGATTCCCCACTGTGCCTTTTTGACCAGCATATGTGTGTGGATTCAATGATCCCTCCAGCTCTGCAGTTCAAAGGTTATTATTCTTGATCATCTTTTCTTCCATGTTGAGGGTGCCTGCTGCTACCATTTAGGATTATTAATTCTGTTTTATTAAAACACCGTTCCCTCCCCCCTCATCAAGGTGATAGTGAGATTGCTGTTGCTCTTGAAGGGCCTTTTCACACGACCCCTAAGATCCGCTGGTCCCTTAAATTCGGACCAGAGATCTTGGGGGTTCGTTTCTGTTCCTGCGTCCCCACCCCTCAGCACTTCCTGCTCCTGTCGGCGTGAGGGGAGGGAGGGAAAAAAGGACAAAAGAAGCCTTTACTAACCTGCCGGTGCCGGTCGAAGTTGCCATGAGCCCCGTTACTTCCTGGTTCCTTCTCAAGGGGCTCTTAAAGGGGCGGGAGGCAAAAACAACAACTGACAAGCGAGGAGAGCCCAGCACTCTTATCCGCATCAAATATTTTTCACCTCCAGAGAGAAGGTACAAGAAAAGTGTGCTGGGTCGTGCTAAAGTGGGCAGGGTCGCACTTAATTGTCTGCAAACTCCGGAGCTGGTGGGGAAACATTTCTAAGCTCCGGAGCTGGGAGCCATTTGCAGCGCAGCTTAGGAGTCGTGTATAAACGCCCGAAGTTAATATATGCAGTCAGGAGGCTGATGTTCATGTAAATTGTGCCAGTGCTCTTAGCTGGTGCTTTGTTGCATGAGCTTTGAACAAAGTAGAAGAACTGCATGGGGGCCTCTCTCTTTTTTGATACTTTTCTGATCAATCAACCAGTCTTTCTGTGCTGCTGTGCTGATACATTTCATGCAAATATTTCTCTAATCTGTCTCTCATGCTGGGACCATGTGTCTTTTCCATGAATTTTCAATAGGCTAGATTGCCAATCTGGACTATCTCAAGAAGAAAATGAAATTTCTTCACATGACTCATGCCAGTCAAAAGGCCTTGTACCCACTGGACATCAAGAATAGTACTTCTTACAGTCCTCAGATGTTCTTGGACTAAAACTCCCAGAAGACTTCATGATTAGCTGTACTGGCCAGGATTTTTATGAGTTGTAGCCCAAAAATATTTGGGGAGACAACGTTGGGAACCACTGTTCAAGAATTTTCTGCCCTTTTATGCCTCTCCAAATCTTCTGCCTGAAGAAACTACCCCAGTCAGCTTAACGGAAAGGTAAACCTTGCAAAGCAGGCATGGGGCTGGATACTGTTAAGAACCATGTTGCAAGCAGGAGACCCAAACAGCGACTTTCCTACACTTTAAGGCTGGGAAGGCCATTTCGTGCAGAAAGATAACTCTCTAATCCCACCCAGAGTTCTATAATCAGACATTGTGCACATACTGTACTCAGAGAGGAATTTGAGCCCTACTCAGTACCTTCCCACATTCTTCAAAGTTACAATGCTGGAGCTACAGAGGATAGTCTTGTTCCTATATAGACTCTTGCGCATGAGCAAGGTCCTTGATTTTCCAGAGTCCTTCTTCACTGGTAGAGCCTACATATAGGCTGGAACCCCTGTTCTTTGGAACTAGTGGTGCAACGCGAAGAACATGCTGATGGAGGGAACAGGCCTAAGTATTCCCCTCTAAAATATAAAATATAAGTTAAATAAATAAATAAATAAATAAATAAATAAATAAATAAATAAATAAATAAATAAATAAATATGTTGACAGCAGTAGGTTGTAGGACACCTGAAGATGGCTTTTTGAAGTCCAAGCGGAGCAAATGGCACGTGTGCACCTTCTCAAACAAAGTGGTGCTGTTCCAAATAATGGTTGTGGGAAGGAGTCAGAAACGGAAAAGAACCAAGCAGCTAAGGATCTTTCTGCTTCGATCCTACAAAGGCACCTCTCATATGTGAAGTGTGGGTTCACAATGAGCCAAAGCAAGGGGCACATTCCAGAAGAGAACTGCAGCATCTTGAGGGTATCTAGAGTTTTATAAAACAAGAACTGATACCTACTTTGTTTGAGGAACTTCTGCAGACACATGAGGAAACACATCTAGAGACACACGAGGAAACCACATGACAATTTCCTTCAAAAAAGTTGTCATGATGAAACATCTGAATGAGATGAACAGACATTTTACATAGCTATTACCCACCACTGCTCCATGATTGCTGTATAATCTTGCTGTCCTTCATAGTCATGCTATCCAGAACTACTGGGAGCAGAGCTTGGGAAATTTCTTTTGAGTAATATGATTGTACGTAATGACATACTGAAGCTTTCTGTAAATGAAGGTGCAACTACACATCAAAATGCTCTTGTTTTGCATTAGGTTTGGCATGAATGAAATTGAATAAAAAGATCCAACTAAATGACATACAGTTAAAAGTATGTTGTTTTTTCAAGCTGGGAATTTATTTTTAAATGCCCACTTTAGAGTTGTTTTATTCTGAATTGATTGCATCTTATTTTATCCGATTTGGCATGTGTGATCACCTGTGTCAGAACAAGTCGAGCCAGTAGGGTCTGCTGGATTTGCTGAGTATAACAGGTTTTAGGTTGCAGGTTTTCCCACAATCTGAACTCCTCCCCATTTCTGTATCTATTTGCTAAATTAAACTATTTATTTATTTATTTATTTATTTATTTATTTATTTATTTAGTAACATAGTACTATGCCAGTTCAAAATTTTATAAAAAATTTTAATTATAAAAAAGGTTGTGAAGTGCAGAGCTGCTCCAGCACCACAACTTGAAGTAACTCTAGAACTTTACACAGAGATTAGCATAGATGGCACAGAAAAGAACATTTATTTCTCTTTCTTTCTTTCTTTCTTCTTTCTTTCTTTCTTTCTTTCTTTCTTTCTTTCTTTGATTTATATACTTCCCCATTGGTGCAAGCACTATCGTGGGCAGTTAAAAAGTTAGAAATTAAAAATCTCAGAGGCCCCACATAACAATACATACAACAATATGGTGGTTTAAAAAAACATGCAAAAAAGCAAAGTGAAAACAAGAGCAGAAAATAATAAAATACTGCATTAATATTAACTGCATCTGGGAGACTCAGTTGTTGAAGGCAGCTTTGAATAGTTCTATATTCAACAATTTCCTGAACACAAGGAGGGATGGTGGCTGTGGTCGAATATTATTATGTCCTTTATCTAAGCATTTGTATTTATTTCCTGCCTCGGGGTTTATTTTATGGTGCTTTTTCGTCTCATTTTGATGGTGCAATAGTCCCCTAAGACATTAAGGCAGGCAACAGAAACCTACAACCTGGCGCTAATATAGGCTGGAATATTTGTGTGCACGTGCTTCTGTGTATGTGTGTCTTAGAGACCACAAGGTGAAGGGAATAGTAAAACACATGTAGCACAACTCCAGTTTGGTTGAAGTCTTCAATCTGTGGTTCTTGTTTAGAAAAAAAGGCTAGATGCACTAAGTATTCATATAGATATTAAGCAGCTGCACAATATAATTTAAAAAACACAATACGACAACAATTAAAATGGTTTAAGAAGCTAAATACACCAGATCACAGACACACACACACAAATCAAAATGTGTAGTTCCCCTAGCCTTTCCATGTCTTGATCACCAAAGGGTTGGCTCTGCTTAATCCTTCCACATCACCCCTTAGATGGACCCCTGGTTTACACAACTAATTGTTAGCATCTGGCAGGAGACTGAGCATTGGAACCAAGATGACAGGGCGGGAGAGGTGAGCCAGAAACCCAGCATTAAAAAAAAGCCCACCATACTTCTGGATTGTATTAGACACTTCCTTGAGCAATAAAGACACGCAGATGTTTGGGACCCAGACAGTTTATTGGGCCAGAAGAAACCGCCTTTTTCTTTTATTTTGTAAACGGTAAGAAATGAAAACCCTATTTTGAACACATTGTGTCCTGTAAACTGAAGAAAATTCTTCAAGACAATACTTGTGGGGGGAGGGGCACTGAAGCTATTAGTTATCCTTCTGCATTCAGTTTTAAATACTCTTTGCAGCTCAATGACTTCCTAAGTTTAATGGGTAATAGAGATGGGCACGACTAGGGAAAATGACGTTTTCGAGTTGTCGTGTGTCGGAGGCGGCCTGTGTCGGCTCGTTTCCGTTTTTCACGAAACTTCACAAAAATTTGTTGTTTCATTTTTCGTTTTTTTGTCTGTCGTTAAACTGGTTGGGGGGTAGCGGGCTCCTGGAGGCACCTCTTTTTTGGGGGGTGGGTGCCTCCTATCCTCACCCGCTAGGGAAAGCAGGCTCCTGGAGACCCCTCATACATGGGGGTCTCCTCTCCTCACCTGCTGCAAAAGGGTATGCATGCATAGCCATATATGGATATGATTGCATACCCAGTTGCACGCAGAGACACAGCAGACTGGCAGAGGCACCCCTCTTTTTGGGGTGCCTTCCCTGCATCAGTCAGGCCTCGGGGGCATGGTTTGCATCTGTCACACATGCTGCCGGCCGAGCCAAGCCTGCAGGAGTCACCCAGAGCCACAAGTGGCGGACTGACAGACTCTCTGCACCCACTGTGTCTCACTAAGAAGGGAATTGTACTTAATGCAAGTACAGATCTGGCTTAGGCAACAGGGTTAGCGCAAGGGCTAGGGTTAGGCTAGTTACGGGTGAGGTTAGGGTGAGTATTAGGGTGCACCTCTGGGGGCCTCTCTGACCCACTTAGAAGGACAGTGTACTGGCGTATGGGTTAGGGTTAGGGTTAGGGTTCGGGTTCGGGCTACGGTTAGTGGGCTTTTTATGCCCGGTTGGCACATCCCTGAAGTCTCTGTGGTCAACCTGGCCAAGTGGCCATGCGATTGGTGGAATGGCTCCAAAAATTTGCATGGTCACTCCCATGACCAGCCCATCATTGCACAGGTGTAAAAAAATTAAAATAAAATAAAATAAAATAAAATAAAATCAATGGAGAGAGGAAAAAGGAGACATTTTGTTGCAAGAAAAAACCCACTGCTACTGTAAAAATCCTGGCAGTTTTAAAATAGCAATTTTCGCATGTTTCTGTGTGGTGCTTGTGTGTTTTTGGACCACGATTTCAAAAAAAAATTGCGGTCGCCACCCCATTTTGGATCCCCAGCCCGCACCGCATGGCATGGCGACTCGAGTCCGGCTGCCCAGGACAGGAGAGGGGGGGAGGCCGGGACCCCCCCCCAGAAACCACCCCTCTGCTAGGTGCACTCTGCACTGCAGGCATATTTTCGCCTGCTTTTTGGCCCGGGAATGGGGAGGGGAGTTTAAAACTTTTTTTCTGTGCCGCTTCTGCTTGAATTGCGGCGGCCGGCGGCGAGTCCGGTGCTGAGCGACTACTACGAGGATTTCCCCCACCCCCACCACCAGAGCAGCCCAGGACAGGAGAGGGGGGTCAACCACCCCTCTGGTAGGTGCCCTGAGCCCTCACTCAAGCAGGCATATTTCCGCCTGCTTTTTGGCCGGGAATTGGTTTTTTTTTTAACTTTTAAAAACTTTTTTTCTGTGCCGCTTGGCATTGCAGGATCGCCGCGATGCCAGGAACGACCACGACAAATCAGACCCAATTATTCTTTAGTCGGTTCGAGTTCGAGTTCTGGCGGAGTAATTCCCGTTACCGTTTCCGTTCCGTAACGGAAACGAGGAACAGAAACGGAAACGGGAATTCCGCCAAGTCGTGCCCATCTCTAAAGGGTAAGTTTCTGATGTTTTGTGTTCTGTGCCAGGCAGTGGAGTAAGCTCCTGCTGCTAACCCCAGCTCCTGCCAACCCAGAAGTTCGAAAGCAAGTAAATGCAAGTAGATAAATAGGTACCATCATAAAAAGCGGGAAGGTAAAGTGTTCCCTGCACAGAAATGCATTCAGCCATGCCGGCCACATGGCCACAGACTTGCACAACACTGGTTCTTTGGCTTAAAAACAGAGATGAGCACCGCCCCTAGAGTCTGACATGACTAGCATGCATATGCGGTGTGTGTGTGTGTGCGTGTGTGTGGGAACCTTTTACCTTTTTTACCTTCTGTTGTTTTTAGTGCCTATCTCAGGAGAGAGTACTGGGGCCAATGTGCTTTTGCAAGGCCCATTTATTTACAGATTTACAAGCCCAGCCAGGAAAAGCAGGCAAATGCCCAATTCTGTCGGATCTGGCAGTCTTTCTTTGAAAAGAGGGTAGACAGTTGGATTCAGACTCACAAGAATCAGGTTTAAAAAGTGTGACCCAGAGCCAGTCACAGTCTCTTCTCTGAAAGCTGTGGACCTACTTCACAGGGCTGTGGTGAAGGGGTTTGAGCAGGGGATTGGACTCGGTGGCCTTACAGGCCCCCTTCCAAATCAATTATTCTATGATTCTGTAAAATAAAAGTAAGCAAAGAGCCAGGCACTTTGTGAACCCCTTGGAGAAAAAGTTGGCATCTATGGCCAATAAATAAATAAATCACATGCACAGCAGGATTGCTGGCCTTTTTGTACAGAAGGATATTATCTCATGGAATAGTTTGGCTTCTTCAGTCTTTCCGTGGTGCAGTGCTTAAATGCCTGTACTGCAGGTAAAACTGTGCTCACAACCTGGGGTTCAATCCCAGGCAGCAGGCTCAAGGTTCACTCAGCCTTCCATCCTTCCAAGGTTGGTAAAATGAGTACCCAGCTTGCTGGGGTGGGGGGGCAATGTGTAGCCTGCATTACTGTAATTAAAAACTGTAAACCACCCAGAGACTACTTGAAGTGGTATGGGGCGGTATATAAGCAGAACACTTTGCTTTTCCCCCCACGTCAGATTCTTCACCCTCTGAAAAGGTAAGTACTAAGTAGTATATATTTCAGCCATGTCAAATGGATTAAATAAGAATTTGAGGTGTGTTTGTTTTTTAGCTTCACAGATGCCTGCTGTTTATTTGCTGATGATTCCATTAAAGCAACGTGCACATAATTAAAGCCGATCCAACCCAGCTATAGAACAAGTCCTTCACTGTAGCAGTTGGTCACCACTTTCTACACTGACACAAATCCCCCCTCCCCCGCCGCCCCTGCCGCTTCATTTTCAAAATTGCTAAGATCTCCGTTTGCCTTCCTCAGCGCTGCGGCTTATTTTAAATGTATAAGGGTTTCCATTTCAGGGAGAGGAGGGGAAAAGCCATCCAGCAATTGACACAAAGCACATCTGGACCTTTTCGGTTTAATCTTTTGTTTACATTCAGTAAGGGTTTGGTAGGGAAGAGTGTGCTTTAAATTGCTCCTGCTTTATTTAAACTTGCACATGTGTGTGAGAGAAGAGGAAGTACAATAACATTTTCTGAACCGTTTGATGGAGATCGCATTTCATCCTCTCATGGGTGCCTGGGCTTTGACAAGAATGCTCTTCTCACACTCTCCTTTTCAACTAATTTAGCATATTTTAAAGGGAAACAGATACTGGACTTTCATAGCTCTCAAAATACAGGGTGAAATTTTTTTTGATAGTTTAAAAGCTATTCGTTAATCCAATAACAGAAAGGATACAGGAGAGTTAGAAGCTGAGGGCTTTTTCTGGCCAGTAGCTTGTTGGCCACGGACACTGATTCAGATCCAGTCAAGTCATGTTCATGGTGTAGAGGTGTGAGAGTTTGCAGGATAAAAGCCCCACGGTGATCTGAGTAGTAGGCACTATGACTTCAGCCCCCTCAGGCTTCCCTGATCCCGCAAAGCTTAGAGGTAATCCTACTATAGTTGAGACAAACAGATTTCCCCAGAAACAGGGAGCCCAGTATTGCTAGTTAAGCCTGCTACAACGCAATATAATGTGGAGGAGAGTGGTTTGGTTTTGGATGGGCAATTAAGACCCATTAACTATACTAATGACCTGTTCTTCCTTTAGTGATATGCAGTTTTCTCGTTATCCGCATTTTAAAATCTCCTCTTTGGTGAGGGAGGCAAGTAGCTATAGGAGCTACTGCGGTGAGCACCTGCATTTTAAAACAACACTTTAGAAAGAGGACTTAGTTTAAAAAGCACATTACACTGTGCTGTCAAGTTGCCCTGGATTTATGGCAACCCTCTGATCATTAACAGCCCTGCACAACTCCCTCTGCTCAATTTTTGAAAACTCAAGGCTATATGGCGTTTTTCATTGAATCAATTCATCTCTTATTTGGCCTTTCTATTTTCCAGATGCTTTCAACTTTTAAAAGCATTTTTTGTCTTTCCTAGCAAATCTTGTCTTCTTGTGATGTACCAAAGCACAATGGCCTCAGTTCAGTCATTTTTGCTACTAGAGAGAGTTCCGGTTTTACTTGATATATAAGTCCCACTTACTTCTCTTTCTGGCAGCTGATGGTATCTGCAAAGCTCTCCTCCAGCTGTGAGACTTCAAACAAGATTCTTTTTTTTTCCTTATCCGCTTTCTTCACTGTCCGGCTTTCACATCCATACATCGTGACTGGAAATACATTCAATATGGATAATCTAAGGAAGCTTTCATCTCCAATGCCACATCTCTGATTATCTTTCTCCATCTCCTTCTGATTTCTTGCCTGCTGTCTCCATTTGAATTGATCATTGAACCAAACTACACAAAACCTCTAACAATTTCCAGTTATGTACTTCCTCTACAGCCATGATTTTTAGCTAGGGTCCTTTTCTTGCACTTCCTTCTTTCAATTTCTTCAGAAGTCATTTCAAGTCACTGCTGTAGTCTGCCAGTACAGTGGAACCTTGACTTACGTCATTAATCCGTTCCGGAGGTCTAGACTCAAGTCAAACATGCCTTAAGTCAAATGAACTTTTCCCACAGAAAATAATGGGAAAGTGGATTAATCCGTTCCAGATGATGAAAAAGATCTCCGAAAACAGCAATTTAACACAAATTTGACTGGGATAGGAGATTCCTTCTAGGGATGTAAATGAAATGTCTCTTCAAAGAGAGGAGGAGGCAGTGGAATTATAGTCCACAAGTTATACGCCTCCACTTTTTAATGTTCATAGCAACAATGTCTATCATTTAAGTTTTACTGATTTTTAACCTGACGTTCCAAGTTCTGAACAACCCTATACTTACCATTAGAGTCCCACAACTGTACTGCTCCTCAACTAAAATGCTTCCATTGTGGACCAGACTTCTGCAGCCAGATTTTTTACAAGACTGAGCCGACTGTCTAACCAGCGAGGCCAGCCCCGAGCTCCCGGCCCTTCTTCTCCTCTGGCAGCAGTGGCGGCTTCGGCAAGGCTGAGGACCAGCTCCAGGTGCTCAGAGCTGGCCTCGCCGAAGCCGCCGCTGCCGGAGGAGAGGAAGAAGGCAGGAGCAGTTTGGAGCCGGCAGCCGGGATGCTGGGTCGTTGCTGCCACCCGATTCCAGGGCCTTGCGCCGGGGCTCTGAGCTGTAAGTCGGAGCCCGCGATGCAAGTCAAACAGGCCCCTTCTTGCTGCAAGTCAAATATGCTGCAAGTCAAGCAGCATGTAAGTCAAGGTTCCACTGTACAATATTGTGTGCATATCTTAATTTACATACGGTTCTACACATTACACTAATGAACTATAATTAGCATTGCAGGTGTGCTTTTTTGTAGTAATATGTAAGTAGGAATATATGAACAAGTCTATTTCCAAATCTTATCACCTGCAATTACAACTCCATTCTGCTCAAATTTTACATCAATGTATAATTATTAAAAAACGTGAAACCTGCATTTTCAGATTTTCATCTCATAGATGCATTTCATATCTACTGTATTTTCATATACAGATTTCTCTAACAGATATATTTTTGTATCTCTGCATTTGAACTGATAATTTTACGGAAAATTCAGAGAAGGAAGTTATCAGAAATATGACTGTATAGTATTCCATTCGCCATCACTGGTCTAGGCAGTCCTGTCTAGGGTTCCAGCCACCCAATTATGTTCCCTTCTGGGCTGGGATAAAATTGAATGCAGGAAGCCTGGATGACTGAATAGAAGATGGATGGGTGGATTATAAGGATCTTCTCATCCTTAGGGGTTTTGGTGGAGTTGTTTTTCTTTTGGATTTAATGTTTTAATTTTTTTTTTATTTTTCAGACATAAAGGGATATCTAGAGCAGGCCTGCACAAAAGGTAGACCACGGGCTACTGGTAGCCCGCGAAGGGTTCAAAAATAGCCCGCCGGCCATCAATTTAAAAAGTGAGGGGATAAGTTCTCCACCCCTCCTTCCCCCATCCCAAGGGCCACCACTGCCCCGGCAAAGTTCTGGGTCTGCCAGCCCCCTGTCTCTGCCAAGGTGCCATTGAAATTCAAGGGCCATGGTGCATTGAGATCTTTTCCCTCCAGAACAGATTAATTGGTATTCAATGCATTCCTATCGGAAACCGCTGGTCTACTTAACAAAGGTTTTTACTTATGAGCATATTCTGTTCTTGCTTGGAACGGATAAAATTCGTAAGTACAGGTTTTGTGTAGTAGCCCTCAGGCAGTTTGGCCAGAAAAAGTAGACCCTGGCCTGTTCAAAGTTGAACAGCCCTGATATAGAGGAAGAGGGTGACAGGTAGGAATTCGAAGGATAAAAAATGAAGAGTTCAAGTGGCATGTTTACAGTATTTCCCTTATTTTAACACCAACAGCTACAATCTCTATTATACTGTTGGAGTAATTTGTTACAGATTTCGTTTTCATAAAAACTGTAGAGTAGTTTCCAGCTATCTCTTGCCTTCTTTATTGTTAAGCAATTGTGATGTTATAGCCATCTCTGCTGTTTCAGATCTCCCCCCAATTCTTGTCAATTTGGTCTTCTTCTTCTTCTTCTTCTTCTTCTTCTTCTTCTTCTTCTTCTTCTTCTTCTTCTTCTTTCTTCTTTCTTCTTTCTTCTTTCTTCTTCTTCTTCTTCTTCTTCTTCTTCTTCTTCTTCTTCTTCTTCTTCTTCTTCTTCTTCTTCTTCTTCTTCTTTAGCATTTGTCCCAGTTGTGGGGCCTGCTAGACAGATCTATTGTTGTGATGTGACTTTTTTTGAGAAGTTTGGCCGGCCTGATGCAGGGCCTGTTGCTTAGCCTACAGCTTGTTTCAGCTAATTTCCAGTATTTAGCAAATAAAATTCTTGCAGTAGTTGTCACGTGCATTAACAAGCATTTCACATTAACATACTGTATTTGATTTCTGGCATAATACTCTATTTAACAAAAATAAGTGGAATGATATGACCCAGCATTGTTTGCAATATCTTGTACACCATTCTCCAATACTCTTTCTTTGTCTCTTCACATATCCAACCACATATAATAGAAGGTCCCTTCTTTACATTTACATTTCCAACATCTGTCTGATACATTTCCATACATTTTGGCTAGTTTTTGTGGTGTCATGTTCCATCTATAAAATATATTATTTCAAGTTCACAACTTTTGTACATTTTACATAACTTTCCCACAGCTGTGTCCAATACATCAACTCAATGTTCTGCCCTATATTTTGTGACCATAAAACCATACAGTCTTTCACAATTTCATCCTTAGCCTTTTGTACTTAAGTTTTGACACTTTTCTAAGCTTCTGATATCGTCTTTTGTGTGGAGACTAAAGATGGACAGTTCATGTTCATATCTCTGGGACAGGAATGCGAAATGCAGCATGGCTCAGTGCCCTCCCCCAGAACCAGTCCTCTCCACTCACTGGGCTCCATGCAGTGCAATGCTCCCTCGTCCACTTCAGAGCATCAAATCCTGGCTGGAACCCAGCTGGCACCTCCCTCTGCAGCTGACCATGGAACAGCTGGGCAGAAAGACTCCCCCATCTCACCTCCCATCTTTATATCCAGTAAACAAAGAATATTTATTTATTTATTTATTTAACAATATTTTTACCCCATCTTTCTCCTGGGAAAAGGACCCAAGGCAACTTACAGTAATGAGGGATAATATACATTCCGGTACAATTAAGACGTGGGGCGTAGTGGCTAAGTGGACTAAGGCTCCGAAAACTGTTGACTTCAAAGTCAGCAGCTCAGTGGTTCGACTCCCGGGTGCCACGCAGTGGAGCGAGCTCCCGCTGTTCACCCCAGCTCCTGCCAACCTAGCAGTTCGAAAGCATGTAAAATGCGAGTAGATAAATAGGTACCGCTGTAAAAGGTGGGAAGGTAAAAACAGTGTTTCCTTGCAGCCATGCTGGCCACATGGCCATGGACTTGCACAACACTGGCTCTTCCAGCTTGAATACGGAGAAGAGCACCGCCCCTAGAGTCAGACACGACTAGCACGCATGTGCGGGGGGAACCTTTACCTTTACCTTTACCTTTACCTTTACCTTTACACTTAAGATAAAGTGCCCATCCCTAGTACAGAGGGAGCAACCATTTCCAGAGCTTGGGTGAGATATCACGTAGCACAACAGATGAAGTCACAGAGAAATGACTCTTGCACAGTTTCACATGGAGGCACATCTGCAACTAAAGCCAACTGGTGTAACCAACGACTACGTTTACTTGGAGCTTCATCAGTGAGGAATTTAAAATTCTGGTGACAGTGGTAGATCTTGAAATGAGACACAGTAAAGGGCAGAGGTCTGAGTGGAAAGCATGGTATACTTCAGTTGTTCCCAACTTTTTTTGAGCTGTGACCTCCTTTTACAATAGCCAAGGAACCTGCAAAACACACACACACACACACACACACACACACACACACACACACACACACACACACATTTTTTAAAGAAAAAGGAATCCTTTCTCAGAAAATGCAGGTTTCTTTCTTCTCACAAAGGGCTCGTTTCTCATAAATACAAACACACATACTAACTTTAATATTCTGTTCTGAAACACTGAGGTAGAAATTATTAAACTAGGGTTACATATAAGGTGATCCATGAACACCCCCCCATATATCCTGGCCTCTTTGGGGGGGGTCCCAACCTCAAGGTTGGGAAACACTGCTATATGTGTATTGTTGCTGTTTAAACCTCAGCATTGCCGGTCCTACTGTCAGACAAATAGAGGCAGCCCCTTCAGGCAGCACATATTGGGAGGAAGCACTAAAGGAAGGAGGAAAACCCAAATCTCTAAGTTTACTCGGATGTCCTCATGTGCGGCAGAGGACACAGTCCTGTCTCCTGTGCTGGAAAGGATTCTGCTCCCAGTTCCAGTGTTTGCAGGAGAGAAGAATGAGCTGATTTTTGCTCTAAATCTCAGATTTCGCAAGGAAATCACACAAGTTTCCTTGGGTTTCCTGCAGTTAGACTGTAAATTCTTTCCCCCCCCTCCCCCCCAAACCTTAGGCAGTATTGGACCACGTGGGGGATTCCTGTGGTATTCTCATGGATCTGTTTCAGGCAAAAATCAAAGAAAAGCAAAACAAAACAAAAGACAAACATGTGGCACCTTAAAGACTTTCATATTTTAATGTGACGTTTCATGCAAATGTGCACTTCTTCAGAAATATAGCAGCAGAATGAGGTGTGAGATACTGTATAATATGAGATATATATTTCATACCAGATATTGATAGGCTGTAGACTATATAGCCATTGGCTGTAGCATATAGATCTGTAAAACACTTGTGCCATTTGAATAAACTGGTTGCAAAGCATGACAGGGATTCAACGTGAGTACCACAATAGCCTCTGTGCACGATCATGTGCCATTATTTAATTATATGCAACATATATTGCAAACCTATATGGTTTCCCATTCTTCCCTTTCTACATTCATCCCTACAACAATGCTGTAAGACGGACTTGGCTGAAATATACTGTTCAGCCAAAGGGCACCAAACAATAGGTAAGCTTGGTGACTGACATGCCTCTGATGCTTGCAATGTATGTATGTATGTATGTATGTATGTATGTATGTATGTATGTATGTATGTATGTATGTATGTATGTATATATTTCTCTACCCCACCCCACCCTTAGTTTAAACTGCACTACGTAGGGTAGTTTACAAAATGTACTGGCTCTCTTCCATCAGTGCATACTGGCAGAAAAAAATTGCAACCATTAATATACCCAATTCACATCATGTGCACAATCTGCAGATTAGGCTGTGTTGTTTCGGAGCGCTGGAATATAGCATCCCTTGAATAACTGATTAACAGACAATTATGTGATAAATTATACTTATGATCTACATGCTATTATATCTTCCAAAAACCACATTTCCTCCCTCTTATCAGGATACTTCACTTAAGTATGAGACCAGGGAATTTATTGTTTTTTTACTAATTGGTTCTTGGCTGCTCCATGCAAGGAATACCTGTTTATAGAATGGTATCAACAAGAAGATTTTTAAAATAATAATTCAACGTTCAGGTCCAGTTCTCATGTTGCTTATAAAAGACATGGATATATACCCCTGGGAACGGCCTGTTCCTTTTAGTGTAACATCAAGAGAGAAAAGGCATGAAGTACTGGACTCCAAAATAATATTGTGTTCTTGCAGTGGTAGCATTTCTTGTTCCTGTTTTGATAGCTGCAGTTAAGTACTACAAGCTCAGAGACAGAAGAGGTTGGTTTTTTTGGACTACAACACCCAGAATGGTCCAGCAAGCATGGCAAGTGTTATACTGCAAGAAGATGTCTGCAGAATACAATAAGAGACCTAATCTCAACCTACAGCCTCTCATGGCAGTCAGCCACCAGGCACTGTACATCTGGAGGGCTCCAAGTAGGGGAAGGCTGCAGTACAATCATGCATGAGTAGCCTCTAGATGTTAGCACTAATGCATGATTGTAATGCAGCCTTCCACAGCTTGGTGCCCTCCAGAAGTATCAGACTACAATTCCTATTGCCGCCAAGTAGACATGGGCACGACTTGGCGAAATTGTCGTTTCCGTTTTCGGATATCGTTTCCGTTACGTAACAGAAACGGTAACGACAATTAAGCTGTCAGAACTCGAACTCGAACCGAAAAAAGAAAAATTGGGTCTGATTTGTCGTTGTCATTCCTGGCATCGCGCGGCGATCGCACGATGCCAAGCGGCACAGAAAAAAAGTTAAAAAAAAAAAAACCTCGATTCCCGGCCAAAAACGCAGGTGAAAATATGCCTGCCTGAGGGCACCTACCAGAGTGGTGGTTTCTGGGGGGGGGGGGCAGCCTTCCCCCCCTCCTGTCCTGGGCTGCTGGTACCGGGCTGGGAGGGGGGCATCCTCGGCGTCTCCATTTGCCATGCGGTGCGGGGGGATCCAAAATGGCGTCCGCAATATTTTTTTGAAATCGTGGTCCAAAAAACCACCAAACCACCACAGAAACATGCGAAAATTAGCTATTTTAAATGCTTGAATTTTTACAGTAGCAGCAGTGGGTTTTTTATAGCAGTAAAAGGTCGCACTGATTTTATTTTATTTTATTTTTATTTTTATTTTTTTACACCTGCGCAATGATGGGCTGGCCATGGGATGGGACCATGCAAATTTTTGGACCCATTCTATCAATCGCATGGCCAGGTTTTGACTGACACTTCTGGATGTGCAAGAGGGCATAAAAAGCCGAGGCACTCCCAGAAGAGTCACAGTCCGGGCTTGGATATGGGTGGGAGAGGGCTGTGTGTAGCTGGCTGCTGTGCTAGACTAGTTTCGATTTCGCGGAGCCTTTAGATTTCAGTTAGGCAGGCAGGGAGGGAATTGATTCAATTGAATTTTTAGGAAATAATAATAATTCCTTTCATTCTCTGTCTGCTGTGGGGAATAGCAACGCAGTTTATTCTTTTTTATTCTCCTGCAGTTTGTTAGGATTTCTTTTCTGATAGTGCTTCAAAGGGGGGGAGGTTTGAGTGGGAGGGGAGGTGTGGATTTATTTTAAAAATTTCATTTGCTTGGTGGCAAGCCAAGGTCCTTTCATACCCTGCCTGCAGCTCTGCTGTGGGTGCACTGCCCACTTTGTTTGCAATAAAAATTGCAATTGCTTTATTCGATGCAGTGTTGTGCAGCAAGTCAGTTTAAAGTGTTTTTCCGCCTGCTCTGGGTCATTGCGGGACCCGTGCCCGCCGCCGCCCGCCCGCCCACCGCCCGCGCGCCCGCCCCTCCCCCCTGCCGCTGCCGCCACCCGCCCATGGCCCCCCTGCCACCCCGCCCGCCGCCTAGGGCGCAAAAACACCTAGCGCCAGTGGGACGCCACTCTCTGGGACTTCAAATCTCACGAAATCGCGGCGGCGGTAACGACAAACGACAAACGACACGACGAAATGACAATTTTTTTACAAATTTCGCGAAAAACGGAAACGACCCGAAACGGACCCGTCCCGAAAAACGACAACTCGAAAAAATTTTTTTCTGGTCGTGCCCATCTCTACCGCCAAGCCACCAAGTCAGTAAGGCTTTTGTGATGTACTGTAATGGGGAATTCTGGATTTATTATTTTTTGCATCAATTTTTAATGTTATGAGGTGGATACTAAGTACCTCAGGAACTTAAGTATGGTTGTTTTAGACTTGTTTTTATATTTTACATCACATTGAGAAAGTGTTTATTAATCAATCAATTGATAAAAATATATAAACTCTTCAGCACTCACACCAATTATTCCATAAATTTTGATCCATATTAACTGAGTGGATTGGTCCTGTTCCTTTTATCTACTCTTCAGATCACTGGATGTTCGGGATTCAGATTTCACATCTTTTACCATTTAGGGCGCTTTTACACAACCCCTAAGATCCGCTGGCAACTTAAATTTGGACCAGAGATCTTGGGGGTTTGTTCTGCTTTCTGTGTTCCCACCCTCCGAATGCCATTGCTCCTGTCTGAGGGGAGGGGAGGGAGAAAAAAAGGGAGAAAAGAATGCAGGCTCACCCCCGCTCAGCTCCGTCTGCCGGTCGGAGCAGCCCCGGAAGCATTCCAGTCTCTTAAAGGGACGGGGACAAAAAAAAACCAAACAGAAGGCGAGGAGAGCCTGGCACTCACTGCTTTACAATCCGCATCAGAATTTTTTTTACCTCCGGAGACCAGGTACTTTTAAAATGTGCTGGGGCACGCTTAGGTGGGCGTGGTCGTACTTAATTTTTTTAAAAGTGCGCAGCTGGTGGGAAAACAATTTTAAGCTCCGCATCTGGGAGCCCTATGCCTCAGATTTTAGGAGTCGTGTAAAAGAGGACACCACTACATAGCTGGAAAAAAACCTGAGAGTTGTCTCAGAATACTATTGTATCAATTTATATCACAGGATCTTTGTATATTCCAGACTTCACAGAGCACCCTCAATTGAAGCAGATTGATTTGGTGCAGAGGACTACACCTCTCTTTAAATCACTTTAAATAAAACTGGGTACACACTTTGATCTGCCCATTGGTCTGTTCCAACTCCCTCTCCAACTTTTCATTATCCATAACTCTCTTGTCTGGAGTTTTTGTTTTTTTCAAGCATTTGCAGTAGGAATTTCTTTCCTTTCCTTTCCTTTCCTTTCCTTTCCTTTCCTTTCCTTTCCTTTCCTTTCCTTTTCTTCAAATTTGCAAGAGTTGTTTCCTCTTTTTTATTCTAAGTGGCATAGTGCTACATCAGCATTGCAGACAGTGTATTTTTCTGCAGTTGAAATTTCCCGCTTATCTCTTTTGACAATCTACTATGAATTATACAGCATTCTGTGCAATAGGCTGGCAAAACTTGCAAATACAATAATAAAGAAACCCTCAGCCCAAATAGAATGAAGATGTAAGAAAAAGAATGAAAGAGAAGGAGCAGGCATACTGTCCATTTGAAGAAGCTAAAGTCACCAGATGGTAGGCTAACCACATGTCAGTAACTAGCCAGCAAGACTCCAGTGCCTATGTGATGCAGCACTAAAATTGAATACTTTATTTTAAAAAAATTAAAAAGAGTTCAATCAGCATTGACTTTTCAGGTAAAGTGGAAGGTGCTGCTCTGAATACATGTCCATACTATCAGAGCTGGCTTTCTTTCATCTTCTCTGTTAATGATATTACACCTGTTAAATATGGTCCATTCCTCCACATGGTGCCACTGGGTAATGCAATCCCAGTGTCAGGCTGAAGTGACAGGCTGGTTGGTATTTTTGTCAGAAAAATCAGAGCACAATGTAGAGCAATTTAAAACAACCAACCTCTTGATGGGTATTCAAATAGAAAGTATTCATTAAAGAAAAGTGTGAGTTTCCCCCACACGTACAATAATGTCACAGAGTCTGGAATGATTGAATTAATTTGAACTGTGCTAAACCTAGAGTAAATGGAGGCACATATTGCAATGAAATCATACTCTCAGTCTGTAACTGGGAAACTGAGCAGTTATGCTAGGAAAAATCAAAGGTGGTTGGGCATAGTAATAGGCACATTATTTCACTGTGCCACTGTGGGTAAAGGACACAGAGATGTAACTGTCAGTTGCCTTGCAAGCTGTTATTGGATCCAACACCTTTGTATTCAGTGACATCTGAGGAGTGCTTAGTAATACAATGAGCACCACTAGTTTCCATCTCATTCAGCTAACACAATACCTCAACCCAACTATTGTTCAAATTAGTTGTCCGGTGATTACAAAAGGTAATTATTTCTTCTTATGCCTCTCCATCTCATTAATGGTTAGAGTGGTGTGAGCAGCCTCCCATCCCCCACCCAGGCTGCCCCCCATGATAAAGCAACACAAGGAGTGTTTGCAGGGAGAGGCTCTTTCAGTAGAGCAACACAACTAAAATGGAGCTAACAAGGCTTGACAACTTAAATAGTTCTGTGGGCACCAGAGGCTGAGTTTCACTCCCAAACCCTTAGGTCAATGGGACCAGTCCATAACAGTCATTTGCAGGGAGGTGCAGAGCCCTGTCTCCTGTAGTAGCTTAAGGATACTTCTTAGATGAGCTAGACACAGAGTGCTGCAGCCAAGGTACTTGATGGAGACACTCAACTGTCCCTGGAGGAGCACAGCCTTGGGCCCTTCCCCTGCTACTTCCCTGTAGTCTGTGCTTCCCCAGACATGCTCTACTGTATTCCTATACAGACTTTGCTGGGCTTACCTGTGTAACAAGGTGTGGAAGGAGGTTGGATAGGAGGAGGACTAGCTGCTGCTGAGAGTACTGCCCATGGGAACCTTGCTGTGGGGCCACTGGCCCCTGCTCTTTCCTCTGCCTGCCTTGTGCGCTGGTCCTCCTGGTTCTTTGCCTCTTGGCATCATCCCACTGGAGTCAGACTGCTTCTTCCAGCAGAATGAAGAACTCCTCCCAACCAAAGCCTGGTGTCAGGGTTTTGGCAGTTGATTGTCTCCCAAATGGCCATCGACTGCTCTGGCAGCACCTGCATCTCCTGGGCCTCAAACACCTCCCAGTCGACAGAGTCCACCCAACAATTCTCCTCTTCCTTCTCACTCTCTTTCCTAAATCCCCAGCCCTCTGTGTTCACACTTGTGGCTTCTAATCTGTTGTTTGGATCACTGCCACCAGTGATCCAAACCACACCCTTACCCGTGGGGAGGTGGAAAGCCCACACTCACCAGCAGGGGGATCAGGGCCAGTCCCACAGCTGCCCACCTCATCAGCCTCATGTTTGAGAAACCGCTCAATCCCAATGTTGTACTGTACTTTTATCTGCATAACACACTAACAGTATTTGAACATAAAGCTTTGATTCATCTAGGCACCATCAGTATCTCTGTATTGAGGTGTAGTTTGCATCTTGCTATATGTTTGACCCTTATGTCAAACAATTATTGTCAGCTTGTGTGGTGACCTTACTTCCGAAGGAGATGATTTTTGCACTAATTTTCACATTAGCAGGCCACAAATTCTTCAGGTGGTTGCAAGCTTTTAACACCTTAAGCCTAGTTACCGCTCTTTGGTGCCACCAAGGAAGTCATTCACCTGAAAGGAAGTCTCCCTTTAGAATCACAGCTGACTATTATGGGCTTGCCCCTTCTATTCTGCCCTAGCCAGAGCCTCCTTGCCACAAGCTGATATCCTATCTATCCAGATGTTCAGTGAAAGAGTTGTTCTATTTTAGTTAATCACCTTGTTCCTACTGGTAGCCCATAGCATTGTGTGACACAGTTGTAGTGCTGTCTGCTTGTAGTCTGCTTAGCTTCTTTTTAGTTGCACATAAAATAAATAAGGAAAAGAATTTGGCTGAAACAAACAAAAAAGGATTTTACTACGAGACCACAGGTAAGTGGTTTGAAGAGGAAGGTAGGGTTCAGGATACAGGGTAAACAGTCCTTGAAATATAAACATATTCTTTTCATATATCAGGATTAAAATAACTTCTTCACAGATTCTTTGGGAATACACTTCAGACTCTCATGACAGACATTTTCTAATAAACTCTAATATAGACCATTTCTACTGGATGACTAGAAAACACACGTATTTCTAATTCTCAGCTCAAAACATGACTCTAAACTTGGCCACAAAACAAGCTCCTCCCCACTATATTAAAATCACAGCCACCAAACCATTCAGCTGCTAATCACACAAGCCCTCAGCCTGTATCTATCCAGCATTCAGGCACCCAAAGCTATTCCCACCCAAACCTGGTGAACATGCATATGTGGAAATTTAAAATGGGCAGAATCACCACATTTTACATCTAACACATGTACTGAAAAGTGTTGAGTGGAAAAGTGGAGAAAAATTCAAGTGATTCATACATCACACTCACCATCTCTTTAATGCCCTTCCTAACTTCCTAACTTCCAACCGCCCTGAGTCCCCCATGTGGGAAATAGGCACGGTATATAAGTGTGAAAATAAATAAATAAATAAATAAATAAATAAATAAACTTCTTGAAAATTTTCAAACAAATTACTATTGCCAGCTTTGCAAGACAAGAGCCAGTCTTATAGGAATAAGACTTCATGTGGGTCAAAGTAGGAGTGGCTGAGGACAAAAGATAAGAGAGTAGCTTACCTAAAGCTATCTTATGAGCCAGAGTTAAACTGAGATTTGAACCCGGGTGGGGTAGGGGATTCAGATCATGCAGCTTATCATCTCAAACACTTGGCTGCCCAGCAGCCCCAGGTCTAACTGGGGTTGCCAGGTTGCACTATCCTATTCCCTTTCTTGCATCCATTAAACATATCAAGGGTAGCCGTTGTGACATCCTGAGGGTGGGTCTTTGTGATGTCAAACACACAGGGCAGGCACAGGGTGATAGGGAAGCAAGCATAATACAAGCCCCTTCAAACTGAGCTAGTAATCCCCTGATGGCAATGGATGGGGACTCAGGGTTCAAGACAGCTCATATAAAAAAAACTCTTCCTCTTCTAGTGCCACTTATCTAAAGCGTTCTGTCCCTGCTTGGTGACATTGGGAAGCATAGCAATCACCTTAGACTTCAGCCAGTAACCTAAGAGCTATCTACCAAAACTAGGAAGGATTCTGCACTTTGGGTTGGGGCTGTAGATCTGGGCTGTACTGTAGCTTCCTTTCTTTGACAACAAAATCACAGAAATAAGGGGAGCAGACTAATGGGGGTGGCAGCAGCAGAGAAAACACTATATGTCTGTGCTTCAAGAAAAGCCAAAGGCAAATGTTGAGGGTGGGGGGGATATGCTGGGGGCATAGAATTACTGCAACTTCCCATCATCTGCTGAGACAGCTTCTTCACTCTTCTGAAGACTGAGGCCAATAGTGGTTCCGGATAATCCTAGCCTCTGCTCAGTGCACCATTGTCAATAACCCCTAACTCTAGCACCGCTGCCCAGGTAGGCTAGAGTTCTCTCTCCTCTTCCCCAACTTGCTACTTACCGAGCTCTGCAGATGTGCCAAAACCACTCTGGAGCCTGGCCAGCCTTTCCCTGTCTCCTCAGGTTGCTGACCCACTCCAGAGAGGAGATGGGAGGTTGAGCATCCCTGTGCAGCCAATGAGTAGAGTAGTCACCTGCCTGAGGAGGCAGGGATGGGCTGGCAGCATGGGGCATCTATCTCTCTAACCCATATTGGGGAGCCGGGGCAGGATCTGGTTTTTATAATATGTACCTTTATTAGATCACCAAAAAGTTACAAAGTGAGCTTTTGAATTCTCCAGAACTCTTATTTAGGCTTAACTGGTGTAAATTAGAGAAGGGCAGAGTTAGAGGAAGATGCATCACATCCAAAACATCTGGCATTACACCAGATGTAATGATCATTGTTCTTGAAGTCAGACAGCTTGCAAGCGAGGTTATAGATTCAGTGAAAAATAAAGCTGTTGGTTTACAAGGCTCCTCCTCTGTGTAGTCATGTGTGACATCCAACATGGGTGGAAGTCTAACCATAATGTTATTTCTACTCATGGGCATCCTGGCTACTCTCCCTCCCCCCACCTTCCTTACCAGTGTAAACTCAACATATTGAAAATTGAGTGGCTGAAAGCAGTAGAAAGGAAGAGAGCATTGCTTCTAATCCCAGCAGAAACACCTGAGACAGATGAGTGATTTGATCCTGCAGAAAGCAGTTTATGGGTGGGGAAACTGCCCCATGTATTGGTGGGGGGAGGGGAAAAGGGCTGAACTGTGTGCCTTTCCTCTAGAATTGTGCCTGTAGGCTAATCTGCATTTTCACCAATTGAGGTCCTCATTAAACCTGCTCTCTTTTCTCTCCCTCTCCTTATTATGTGTCAAGAGAGTGGGGGAAGGGGGAGCCCCCCACTGCAAGGAGAGCACAAAAGAGCCTGCATTTGCATCCAAGCCACCAACTGAGCAAGCAATTAAAGGTCTGCTATCAAGGAAAGTGCTTCGGGTGGGCTGTTACTGACTGTGGACTTGGTTTATGACAGCAGCAGCAGCTGACACACAAAGCCTCTATTCATTTCCTGACAGGCCTTTGATAACCACAGCCAATGCTTTGCATTTACCTTCCTCACCCAGGCCCAATATTTTACTCCTCTACCACATATGCCATCATGAAACTGGGCAAGCTTAAGATGTTTCGGGAGACTAGACATGGGCACGACCAGAAAAAATGACGTTTTGAGTTTTCGCTTGTCGGAAGGGGTCCGTTTCGGGTCATTTCCGTTTGTCGTGAAATTTTTCAAAAATTTGTCGTTTCCGTTTGTCGTTTGTCGTTTGTCATTTCCACTGTGATTTAGCGCGATTTGACTTCCCAGAGCATGGGGCGTCCCGCAATCAGGGCCGGCGCTAGGTGTTTTTGCGCCCTAGGCGGCGGGCGGGGCGGGGGGGGGCAGGTGGCGGGGGAAGGTGCGGGCGGGTGGCAGTGGTGGGGGGCCATGGGCGGGCGGCGGCCACGGGCGGGCGAGTAGGCGGGCGGCGGCGCGGGCTGCAGGCAGGTGGCGACGCGGGCGGGCGGGCGAGTGGGCAGTTAGGATATCACTTAGGATAGAGGTTCTGTTCTTGGCTTGCACCCCAAATGTGTGTGTGTGCAAGCAAATTGAAGTTGGGAAAATAGAAAATAAATGGTAGTATATAATATATATTTAAAATAAATCCACACCTCCCACTCTCAGTCGAACCTCCCCCTTTATCCAATATCAGAAAAAAATCCTCACAAACTGCCAGAGAAGAAATAAAGAATAAACTGCTATTCCCTTCAGCAGACAAAGCTGCAGGGAATCAAAGAAATTATTTTCTAAATTCAATTCCCTCCCTCCCTGCCTAACTTAAATCCTAAAGCCTCCAGCCTCCCTCCTCAATCTCGATCGGATCACACCAGCACCAGCAGCCAGCCCTCCTCCCTCAACCACATCCATACATCCAACTGCGATTTCTGGAAGGTTCCTCGGCTTTTTATACCCTCCGAGACATCCAGAAGTGTCAGTCAAAAACCTGGCGATGCCATTGGTGGAATGGTTCAAAAAATTTGCATGGTCCCATCCCATGCCCAGCCCAAATGGGCAGGTCTAAAATAAAATAAAATAAAAATAAAATAAAATAAAATAAAATCAATACAACATTTTATTGCTATAAAAAAAACCACTGCTGCTACTATTAAAATTCAGGCATTTAAAATAAATAAATTTCACATGTTTCTGTGGTGATTTGGTGTGTTTTTTGACCACGATTTCAAAAGAAAAATTGTGGTTGCCATTTTGGATCCCCCCCACCACCACATGGCATGGCGAGACGACGAGGATGACCCCCCCCCCAGCCTGGTGCAAGCAGCCCAGGACAGGAGAAGAGGGGGGGAAAGGCCGGGGACCCCCAGAAACCACCCCTCTGGTAGGTGGCAAAGCCTCAGGCAGGCATATTTTCACCTGCATTTTTGGCTGGGAGTCGGGGTTTTTTAAAAAACCTTTTAAAAACTTTTTCTGTGCTTCGCATTGCGCGATCGCCGCGATGCCACAAACGGAAACAAAAACCCGACCAAATTTTTCTTTTTTCGGTTCGAGTTCGAATTCTGACGGCTTAATTATCGTTACCATTTCCGTTACGTAACGGAAACAATAACCGAAAACGGAAACAACAATTTCGCCGAGTCGTGCCCATGTCTACGGTAGACTAATAATTTGCCTGCATATTCCTCAGCATGTGTGACTTTCGCCTTGCCAAGTTACCACAAATTCAAGAAAGGAACAGCCCGGAGATTCGGGTGGCCACTTACACATCACCAGAAAGAGGACAGATATATCACTCAAAGAATATTGGAGAAGATAGCAATTTCCTGAAAACTGTGTGTGCTCATTTAAATGTACAGATGCAAAATTACACTGCTTTTTTGATAACTTTAAAATAATTACCATAATTCTCAACATAGCAGGCTAGGCCAAGACTAGGTGATCCACATACAGTAACCCCCCCATCTATCGTGTGGGTTAAAGACCCAACACAACCCACAATAACTAAAATCCGCCATATGCGGGTGCAGGTCGTGTCGGGCCTGGAGGGCCTAGCTGGGGGCTCTTGTACTTAGCCCCAGCCTGGTGCTGCCCCAAACTGGCCTGTGAGGGCCTTCCTGGGCCTTCCTGAAGCCCCAAAAGTGCCTCCCTGTGAACCGGAAGTGAATTCTGGATTGCCAAAAATAATTTCTGAAGCCTTCAACAGGAAGTCACTTCTGGTTCACAGGGAAGCCATTTTGAGGCCTCCAGAAGGCCTGGGAAGGCCCTCATAGGTCCGTTCAGGGCAGTGCCCGTCCTGGGGTAAGTACAGGAGGCCTGAAACAGGCCTTGCCCCCCCTACCCCAGGGGGCCTTTTTTCATATACTGTGGTCCCGCGATATAGTGGGACCACAGTATATGAACTGCGAAAGGGTGGGGGGTGAATATGATGTCCCAGTGTTCACTGTGGATGTTCATCTTAAGGTTCCTGTCCTGCCTCTTGACGATTTACCATCCCCAAATCAAACTTCATCTGTAAACAGCCCTTTGGGCAGAAAACTCACCATTGGCAGTGCCACCCTTCAATCAGGAGACTGTCATCAGTAGAAGAGAACTCATGGACATTCCCACCTAAAACACATAAAGCTACTAAAACTATACAGTACCAGATGATATATTTTGATATTTCAGAAAGATGTTAGCCATGCTAGTGCAAAAGACTAGTTTTAGAATCTGAGGAGCAGCAGTGGTAAAGTCTTAACATTTAAATGACATCTGTACTGACTTCTAATTTGTTTGGAAGTCCAATTCAGGATAGCCAGGAAGCCCACATTAAATTTCAGAGGGGAAATAAAACTTTGCTGGGTTGCTAAAATAATGTGTGTAGAATGATTTGAAACTGTAATAATTGTAAAACCATCCGTGGTCACACCTGGGTTTCGATCCTGATCTTCTGAAGATCCGGCTTTTCCTCTTTGTCCCATCATGTGATTGAATAAGTGGGACAGGAGTTCACACGTCAAAAGCTGTTTTTTTTTTTTGTATTTTAAAGTGCAGTTCAGCCCCCTTGGCCAGCAGGTGGCACTAGCATTTGAAAAAAAAAACAGACCACTTGGCTGGGGGAAATGAAAACTTGTAGGACCGGATAGAGCTTCCTGTTTCTCTGAAGGTGAAAAGCAATTTAAAAAACATAGCCCATCAGCCCCAGGAACAGCCGGTCAGTGCTATGAAAAAAGAAAGAAAAAGAAACCTGGATCATCTGCGTGGTCCCACGGCGTCTGCCTCCTTAAAAGCTGGATTTTCAAAGCGAGGCAAAAAATTCCCTACCTCTTCAGTGAGTCACAGAAACCTCGCTTCAAGGGGCATTACCGGGGTTTTTTTCTTTTCGTTTTTTTTTCAAAAAGCCTGGTGGCCGTGGGGACGGCATTTTTAGACACAGTTTATCTGGTAATTTAAACTGCTTTTAAAGGGACCGGGGCCAAGGAAGATGATGAATCCAGCTTCAGTGATGTTTTCATTGAAATGGTTGTCTTTTATTGTTTTTACATGTTTTCACTGCTTAAAACTGAGCTGTTTGAGAGAAACTGCCCAGAGTGACCTTGTTCCCGAATGGGAGGTAAAGGTTCCCCCCGCACATGTGTGCTAGTCGTGTTTGACTCTAGGGGTGGTGTTAATCTCTGTTTCCAAGCCAAAGACCCAGTGTTGTGCAAGTCTGTGGCCATGTGGCCGGCATGGCTGAATGCATTTCTATGCACAGAACACTGCTTACCTTCCTGCAAGAGCCTCGTGGCGCAGTGGTTAAATGCCTGTACTGCAGGTAAAAATGTGCTCACGACCTGGGTTCAATCCCCGGTAGCAGGCTCAAGGTTCACTCAGCCTTCCATCCTTCCGAGGTCGGTAAAATGAGTACCCAGCTCGCTGGGGGGGGGCAATGTGTAGCCTGCACACTGTAATCAAAAAATTGTAAACCGCCCAGAGACTACTTGTAGTGGTATGGGGCGGTATATAAGCAGAACACTTTGCTTTGCTTTTTGCTTTTTCAGGCGGTACCTCTTTATCTACTTGCATTTACATACTTTCGAAGGACTAGGTTGGCAGGAGCTGGGGTTATCAGCGGGAACTCACTCCACGGCCTGGCACCCGGGATTTGAACTGCCGAGCTGCCAACTTTGCTGCCGACAGTTTTCAGCGCTCTAGCCCATTGAGCCACTATGCCCCAGGAAGTATAGAAATCAACCAATCAACCAACCAATCAATCAACCAATGGCAGTTCATAACTACATTCAATAATTTTTGAAGCTCTCTGGAATTTCCTTTCTGCGTGTGAAGTCCATCATGTGGTATCCCCCAACTGGCCACAGTTCTCTAAAGTCTTCAGGGGGCCAAGGTCCTTCCATTTAACTCCTACCCAGTCCTTTTAACTGGAGCACCCAGTGATCAGGTACAGGGCCATCTGGTTGCAAACCATGTGCTCTGCCACAGAACTACATTCCCTTATCCGGGAGCAGATGAACGCCAGCAGCTTATGAGTTAAGTCAGATCTGTCCCTCTGGCTAGAACCTAATATCTGTTGTAATAAAAGCACTCCCCCCTATCACCCCAGCATGGCTCTAGCTAATAATCAAAGTCAACCTTATATGCAGACAGCTGCATTATGCGCATATGTGTGTATGTGTGTGTGTGTGTGTGTGTGTGTGCTGTTTAGCTTCCCAAGTCACATAGGGAGTACTTTGCCCAATTCATGAGTAAATACCAGGTTTTAGAGGATCACCATCTTGGCGGCAGCACAAGGGAAGAAAGGCATAAAGAAGCCATAGCCAGCAAGCAGCCAGCAGGTTGCCATATAGCGGACCCGAACAATAGCAGACACGTATGGAACAGGTCAGTAGCATAGCATATGCCTGGCCTGTTCAGCTCTCAGTGTTCTTAATCCTTGTTTTTGGTATGATAATCAATGCCATTTGCTAGCCTCCTTCAAACAGTGCTGGTTTGCATTTAGCTCTTTGGTGCATTTTTACATTTTATTTTGAGTTTTCTAAATTTTTACACTGAGATCAGGATAGAACTCCCTGGATGGACATGCTTATCATTCTCTCAGTCCCAAAAGCAAATCACAGGCAATTGAAAGAGAGCATCAAATTAATCGCTCATCATGAAACGCTTCGCCGATGGAGTTTGTTTTACAGCATTCATTGAGCAAACCAACAGGGACACTGCGAGCAAATATATACAAATAAGGCTGTTTAGGCTTTTGTTGCCTGAGTTCAGCAACGAAGACGCCTTCATTAATACAACATTTCATCTTCCCACAAAATGGACAAAATGCCTCTAAATAACTTTGCATATTCATTTCTCAAAATAAGGGTCTTTGCTTCTCACTGCGCTGTTTGGAAATGCACTGTGTGTTTTATTTTTAATTTATCCCTCTGTCCTTTCATATTTTTATGCAGCACAGAAGGTTTCATAATGGAAATTCTTGTTTGTGTGTGTGTGTGAGAGAGAGAGACAGAGAGAGAGAGAGAGAGAGAGAGAGAGAGAGAGAGAGAGAGAGAGAGAGAGAGAGAGAGAGAGAGAGAGAGAGAGAGAGAGAGAGTCAGTGAGTGTGTGAAAGAAAACAAAGGTTGCTAGATGGATGTGTGTGAAACTGCTGGGAAAAGTACTGCCTACCTGACATCATTCCATTCCAAATCACACATTCGTTGTGATGTTATACACACACCTCAGTCACATCAATGGAAAGCCTTTAGAGAGGTAGCTTCTTGTAGCCTCTGTTCAAGGCCAGCCCTACATTGAGGCTGACTGAAACAATAGCTTCAGGCAGCAGATTTAGGGGATGAGTTGCCAGGATGTTCTGCTTTGTGTCCGGAAATGACGGGAAGGGCGATGGGTGCAATGAACTTTGACCTGAGTGAATCCACTCAGCAGGCACTACTTCCTCCTCAGGCCGCAAAATGCCTCGGGATGGCTGTACTTATTTATTTATTTATTTTAATACTTATATACCGCTCGTCTTCCGGAGGAACTCCGGGCTGTTTACAACAATATGCAAACAATGAAACAATGAAAACAATGACAATAATAATAAACTAAATAAAACATAATAATAATAAAACTACAAGAAAAAGTCATTAGCATGATGGAGGGACAGAAAAAAATTTCAGCTCATTCTGGTTGTCCATGTCTTATCCTGTCATCTGTCCCTGATTGACAAATGGATGGTTAAGGCTGAATGACGCTAATAAGAAACAGGAAGGGAACAGGAACTGTGTGGCGGCGGCAAAGAGTGGGGTTTAAATCGGAATGCAGCTCCAGACAGGGCTGCCCCATGTTATTCTGCTGCCTAAAATAGCACAGCAAATGGCACCACACACCTACCTAAATAAAGGTGCACAGGACCCAAAGCTAGTAAGGATATTTCGGTGCATGAAGAAGACCTCTGTCACTCTAAACCTATCCCACGGCCACTAAAACCGCTTCAAACTGCTTGAAGAGGTGGTTAATAAAATTGTGTCCCCACAACCAGCGGACTTTAAAGGGGGAAAATACGACCACACCCACTTAAGCACGGCCCAGCAAATTTTACAATTACCTGGTCTCGAGGTGGTACAAAGCTTGTCTCAGTTCCAATGCAGAGTTTTAACCGGTACTTGAGTCAATGGGGACTCAGAAAATCCGCATCAAAACCTTTTCATTCTGCTGTGTTGCGGTTCCCGCTCATGGAATCACAAAAGATATGGTTCTTTAAACTGTGCACGTGGGGACACAGGAACAGCATTCTCAACCATGTGACTGTTCCAGGGGAAACTCCACATTTTAATTTGATCCAGATTTTCTGGCTGTGGGATAGCAGCAACAATACAACACCAGCAAATTAAATAAGGGCCTTTTCACACGACCCCTAAACTCCGCGGCTAATGGCTCCCAGCTCCGGAGCTTAAAATTATTTCCCCACCAGCTCCAGAGTTTACAGATAATTAAGTGCGACCACACCCACCTAAGCACGTCCCAGTGCACTTTTCATGTACCTGCTCTCGGAGGGTGAAAATCCCTGATGCGGATATAACAGTAGTGATTGCCGGGCTCTCCTTGCTTCTGTTTGTTCTTTTTTTGCCCCCCGCCCCTTTAAGAGATCTGAATGCAGTGCCGGGAGCAAAGCGAGATGGCAGAACGGAGGTGAGCGGCATTCTTTTCTTCCTTTTTTTCTCCCTCCCCTCACGCAGCCAGCAGCCAGGAGTGCGGAGGGGTAGGAACGCAGGAACAGCGACAAACCCCTAAGATCTCTGGTCCGAATTTAAGTGGCCAGCGGATCTTAGGGGTCGTGTGAAAAGGCCCTAAGAATTTCATGGCACCAGCATTTGCTGCATCAGGTGGCCCCATTACTTTGCCTACCAGTAAGGTGAGCCTTTAATAGGAACAGCATCATCATCAACAACAACAGTGACAGCAACAAAAAGGATAGGACAGAGCTTGGAAAATTGCGGAATGAAATTACTCGGTGGTTGAAATTGTAAGCAATTAAAGCAGGCCTGTTGAGAAATGGAACTTATAGAGGAGTTGATTCAAAAAATCCCAGTTGATTTAATGGGCCTATACTAGTTGTGACTTACTACTGGATTTCAACTATGATCTTTTTAGTAACTCATTCTGGTAACTCACAAGTTTTTAAAAGCAATCTTTGAGTTATTTGCTGCATTGCTTCTTACTCTGCATGACTTGTAACTGAAAAAAAAAGAAATATCAAAATAGTTCCTCGGGTATTTTTTAACCCACCCACTGCACATAATTTTTGTCAACTCTTTTTGTCCAGCAGGTATATTTGGAATTGCCATGGGAGTAAACTAATTCAAATCAAAATACTAATATGTTTTTTCAGAGGTGTAAAAATGAAAATTTGAAATGTGGAACACCATTTTAAATGTGGAGAGAGTCATACAAACATTATGTCAATAAATCGGTTCTGTGATGAAGGTACAATATGAATTACACCCGTTGGATGTACAATTCTACACTGTATGGCATTTCATGGGAGAAAACTAAATTAGCTTGGCTTTCCTCCTTTCTCTTTTTAAATTATCCAAGCATATTATGAACCTTGATGCCTAAAGGCTATGGTGAAGGGTTCACTGAAAATACCATAACATGCAACACAGAGGTTGTCCATTGTAATGAAAATCAAATTGCAAATCTATGAGCAGGATAGTATGAGCTGTTGCAACAGCTGAGATTTAACATTAAGCATTGTTCCTACATTTCATTAATTTGTTTTAGGGTGCTTGCTTTCACACAGTCAATACTATTACCCTATATGTTGTATTTGAGAAACATGGACTCTGAGGAAGTAACAGATTTGTTCTGGATGCTTCGCTTTGAATCCATTGTGCTGCTGCTGCTGCCTTAATCCCGGATGTAGGACTCTAACTGGAAAATATCTTCCTGGACACAGCAGAGTTTGCTCTAGCAACCTAAAACAGCTCGGCACTGACTTCCCCAAATTCCTCCAGTCCTTTTTACCAACTGTCCTCCTAAAAGTCCAGACCAAGGGATCCAAGGACATGATGACAGTAACCAGATATCTTTGCTATGCCTTTCCTTTTTTGCAGCAGTAACTGAAGCTTTATGTTTCCCATCTTCCATTTAGAAAAGATCTAACAAGGGTGAAAGAAAGGTATTTTCAAAATCCTAGTCTATTTCCTAGCGGTTATTTTCTGACAAAATATACTTGCCGAATCTCCTTGCTATTTTGAGTTCTGTTTACTGTATGTTTAGGGTAAGATTATTTTAGACTCGTTTTGTGCCTGGAAGCTCTGCAACATGCTGCAGATTGCTTCTTCTTAATCCTTTAGTAATCTGGGTAATTTATTAAATCCAGTACAAAAGGATCATGGCTGAGCTTCCTTTTCGCAAGTCTGGTTCCCTCTGTCCCCTTTTCATCTCTGAGATCCTTGTTGAAGAGCATGTACGGTATCCCCAAAGCTCCAGGAGACTTACCAGTAAATGTCAGAGGAGACAGCCGAAGAAGAAGCTAAGCAGAAGAGGTTCTGTGAGGCTTCAGCAAGGTATATTGGAAGCATCCTTCCTTATTTCCCTGCCCTCACTAAACTGCTCAGCTGTGTTTGGTTGTCATTTATGCTTTCTTATCCAAAGAGGTGGTTCATCTCACACAAAAAGATATGGATGCATAATCCATGCATTTATTAATTTGTACGCCTAGAAAGAGAAATAATTGTGTGTGTGCTTTTTCTGTGCTTTCGTGTCGGAACTGACTTGTAGCAACCCTAACAGGGCTTTTGAAGTAAGATATTTAGAGTGGTTTTACCAGTTCCCCTATCCCTGTGCATTTCCCTGGCCACGTGGGAATTCAAAATTGTTCTCCAAACTCCTAGTCCCTCACTCTGTCCACTACACCACACTGGGATCCTGTGAAATAATTACTGCAATTTAAATAGATTTACAGGATGTCATACCATAGAAGGATAGACTGTGCACATGGACTGCCAACTTCAGGTTTCCTACTGTCCTTACTTATTCCTAATCTGTCAACTGGTCTCTTGGACATGATCTCCCTACCAACAGAGAAATGCACACTGTAAAGTTAAAGGTTTGACCACTTTAAATCTCATGCAATCCTAATAAAACGACAATGGCACCACCCAATTAGGGCTTCATCTGTTCATAACTATACATGTATACAAGACTACAGTTTGAAAGGTTCCCAGTGTGGTGTAGTGGATAGAGTGACAGAGTAGGTCTCTGAAGTACAGGGTTCAAATGAGAGTCTCAACCATGGAAATTGAGAGTGTGGAACTAGTAAATGTAAAAGGTAAATGCCCCCCCCCCGCACATGTATGCTAGTTGTGTCCAACTCTAGGGGCGGTGCTCATCTCCGTATTCAAGCTGAAGAGCCAGTTTTGTGCAAGTCTGTGGCCATGTGGCTGGCATGGCTGCAAGGAAACACTGTTTTGCCTTCCTGTTTTTTAAGGAGGTACCACACACACCTATTTATCTACTTGCATTTACATGCTTTCAAATTGCTAGGTTGGCAGGAACTGGGGTTAACAGTGGGAGCTCACTCCGCTGCATGGCACTTGGGATTCAAACCCACAAACTGCCAACTTTGCAGACAACAGTTTCAGCACTCTAGCCCGCTGAGCCATCATGCACCTCTCCTCAAATATTTCCCTTTCCTTGAAAATGCTTAAAAGTAGGTTCCAACTTGAAACAAGGTAGCAGCAATACTTTGAAACAATTGATTGGTAGTATTTGAAACACAACACCCACCTATTAGTGCAAACCAGAGTGGACCCAAGGAATGAGCAGAGCTTGAGAAGTCAATGACAATGTAAGTCTCTTTGATTCAGAGGGCCTCCTCTAGCAGGAGTCTAACAGAAGAGTTTAGCTTTTATGATTCTAATGGTAGCTGATGGAACATATCTAAGAATTTCAACCCCTTCTTGGGTGCTCCTGTTTTTCTGAGCAAGTGAAAACTATTTTTCAACACTATGCTTAGAGTCCGAAGGTACTTTTGATGAACGTAACAGTGTTCCTAAGTTACATGATAGGGAGAAAAAGACACCGAGTGAGTCGGAAATCCCACAGCAAAACCAGAAGTAAGTGATCCTCATTAAACTGGAATAGCAAAAAGCATTACGTCAGGACAGGCAGCTGGCAGCCACAGTAGGAGACAAGGGCTAGCCCCCTTTGCTCTGAGAACAGGGGCCTTGTGTTACAGGAAGCACAGGTCTCTCCCTAATCCCGCTTGCGCCTTTCACATCATGAAACCATACATGATTTCAGAACAATTTGCCACAGTTGGAATCATGGTGAGGAAGGCTACCCTGCAGCTGCTATCTCAGAAGAGGCCGAAGGGGCTGAGGGAAAACACAACCCATGGTAGGGAGAAGGAGGGGGGTGTCACCAGTTTCTCTTTTTAAAGCCACTTGGGCTTTTTCTAAAGAGCACTCTATTAAATTAGCACAGGATAATCAACACAGTTGCATTTCCCTCCTTAGTGAAGAGGCAGGCAGGTAACAAATGTGGGATAGTTGTCCACAAAGTTTATACCTGCACTGAAGAAGTAACATTTAGTTATGAAAACCCTTGCGAAGACTGAGCAGAGGATCAAGTAAATTGAGAAAGACTGTAGACATGAGAAGAGCGGCACACAATGTCCATGGTTATTATAACCAACTTACTCGGAAAACCAAGGCAGCAAAACATGCAACTTGACTCAAGATTGTCCCAGTTATAGTGGGTAGCCTCCACACTGTGCCCCAACACAGGAACTGAAAGTGGTTGGAGGTCCACATTAGGGTATGAAAAAAAAAGTGCAGCTTCAAAACAAAACTAGATGGAGGATATCCTGCATTTTGCTCTAGTCTGAAGTGATTCCCAATTTTAGGTCCCCAGATGTTCTGGCCAGCACAGCTGTTAAAAAAATATTACCACTCCTGAAGGCTTCCAAGAGTGGAGATTGGCTGTAAAAATGGGTGGCCAAGTTACATCCAGCCCTTGAACCATAGGTTGCCCACTTTTGTTCTAAACCCATGACTTTTCTGGTCTCAAAGGGATTGTGCTGCTGTAACTTCTGTATATCACTGCATAATCATCACTGCCACATAATCGTTGCACCGTGGTTTTCTTCAGTCCAAAAATTGCTTTATAGTAGTCCCCCACCTATCGTACGGGTTAGCGACACAACCCGACCCGCGATAATGGAAAATCCGCAATATGCGGGTGCTGGGTCAGGTCGAGATGGGGGGGGCTATCTGGGGCCTCCTGCATTTACCCCAGGCTTGACGCTGCACCAAATTGGCCTCTAACGGCCTTCCCAGGCCTGTCGGAGGCCAAGAAGTGGTTTGCAGTGATCCAGAAGTCACTTCCGGTTTTTCAGAAATGACATCCAGTTCACCGGAAACCACTTCTGGGGCCTCCAAGAGGACCAGTAAGCCTGTCGGAGGCCTGTTCAGGGCAATGCCAGTCCTGGGGTAAGTGCAAGAGGCCTCAAACAGGTCCAAGCAGGTTGCCCCAGGGGGCCTTACATTTCATATTCTGTGATCCTGTGATATACTGGGGCCTCAGTATATGAACTGCAAAATGGCGGGGATGATTGTATAATCTTTCATTGTGTAATCATCAAATGGTATAACTCTGCACATCACACTACTTAAAAAGCAAACAGAGCAGCAACGTATTCACCAGTGGTGTATGGATGCCCATTTATCTCAAGCGCATTGCAAGTCGCATGCCTAGAATTCTCACCTCACACATTGTCAATATAGTGTATTTCCAAAAGCCGACTTGTGTGGTTTCTTTAGAGCACTGCAGTACTAACGGTATTGTCACTCAACTCCATGAAGATCTGTAGGCTCAAGTGGAATTGACAGGCAGGCAGAAGTGCCATCAGTATAAGAAGTCACATGATACAGTGAGACTCTCCTGTGCTAGCTAAACTGTACATCTATACATTAATACGCTAAGCATTTCTTTCTGATTATTAGTAAATATAAAAAATAATTCTCTGGGCTTCAAGCTGAAAGTGATTGTGTTCGCTGAACAGCTACAGAAAGATGTCTGTGAAGATTCTCAGTCATCCAGGTCAGTTTATCTGGAAGCTGAGTCATGACAACTGGACTTCTTTTTCTTGAGAGATAGAAACGTTTCGCTGCTCATCCAAACAGCTGTTTGGATGAGCAGCGAAACGTTTCTATCTCTCAAGAAAAAGAAGTCCAGTAGCCATGATTCAACTTCCAGAGCTACAGAAAGACAGTTTCCAGTGAGTAAAAAGTAGATACGAAACTAGCGGAAACTAAAAGACAAGCTAAAAAACACAAACATAACCCTTTCTTGGTGCACATTTAGAAGTCCTAAGACAGGCAACTTTCCACACCTCGATGAAGAAGTGTTGGCTAGTTTGGTGAAATGCATAACAATAACTGCAGTGTATCGTATGAGATGCTGCAAATGCATATGAGATGTACAATATCCTTACAACTCAGTTTAAGGTGAGTTATGGCTGGGTTATGAGGTTTATCTGATGATGCAAATTTTCTGTGCGAAGGAGAACCACAATATGCCAAAGGTTGCAACCTGATTTCACTGGCAAGCTTTCATCGATTTGTCTTCCACGTGCACCAGGAAACTTCATGCTCACTTTCTGAAACCAGTAACACTGATCAGACTCCTCTGTTTTTCGATATGCCTCACAACAGCTCTGTTATGCTAAAAGGATCATCTAATATATTTATGAAAACCAGTGGTAATAAGAAATTTTTGTGTATGGCAATGCTTGCCATTACGGGTGATGGAAGGAAGTTACTGGCTTAAATACTTTTCAAGAGGAAATCAGTGCCTAAGGGAATATAATTTCCCTCAGAATTCATGTCCAAGTACAACCAAATGATTATATGGACTTAGAACTCCTGGTGGACTGAATTAAAACTGTGTGCAACAGAAAACCAGGCCCACTACTGAAACAGCCAGACACAACAGGTATGTACACGTAAACATACTCTTTAAAGAACACTTGCCCCATTTCTATGAGTGGATGATGAGTACTGCTCACCAGGTGATGCCCACTGGAAACAGTAAGCATCTGTCCTTGGAACTGATATGCATGAGAGTAATTAAGAGTTGGGACCTTATACCACATGAAGCCAGGGCCGGCACGTCCATTAAGGCGAACTAGGCAGTTGCCTAAGGTGCCAAAATGGACAGGGGGTGCTGCCCAGCCTGCTGCCCCCCCGCCCCCGCCCCCCAGCCACCCCCGCCACCCTGCCGCCGCCCGCCCCCACCGCCGCCCCTGCCCCCCAGCTGCCCCCCCGCCGCCACCCCCTGCCACCGCCACTGCGCCCCCCGCTGCCACCCTCGCCGCCGCCCAACCCCCGCCCACTGCCGCCTGCCCCCCCGCCGCCACTGCCGCCGCCCGACCCCCGCCCGCTGCCGCCTGCCCCCCCCGCCGCCCCCCGCGCCCCCCGCCCCGCCCGCCACTGCCCGCCACTGCCCGCCCGCCCGCCGCCCGCCCCCCCCCGCCTCCTGACTCCCCTCCACCACCGCCCGACCCCCCCATCGCCACCCCGCCCTCTCACCGCCCCTCGCCTAGAGCGCGAAAAACCCTAGCGCCAGCCTTGCATGAAGCAGTTGTCAAAATTTCAATATTGTATATACTAGATGCATCCTAATCTTGCACCAAAGGCAGTTTAGTAATAAATGATTTTTAAGTATGGTAATACTGGCAGATCTTTTTTTAAAGCTTCACATAATAGTCCCATCCCCTTTTTTCAAAAAAAGGGCATAAAATCTGTGATTAGAGATGGGCACGACCAGGAAAAATTATGTTTCGAGTTGTCGTGTGTGGGAGCCGGCCCGTTTCGGCTCGTTTCCGTTTTTCGCGAAATTTTCCAAAAATTTGTCGTTTTGTTTGTCAGTTTTTCGTCTGTCGTTAGTACTGGTTTTGGGGGGGGGCTCCTGGAGGCACCTCTGGGTGGGTGCCTCCTCTGGCCCGCCATGAAGGGAAAGCGGGCTCCTGGAGGCACCTCGTGGGTGCCTCCTCTCCTCACCCGCTACAAAATGGCATGCATAGCCAATTGGATATGCATACCATTAAGTTGCAGCAGCAGTAGCAGGCAGAGGCACCTCTTTCGGGTGCCTCACTGCCTGCTGGAGAGCGAAGTGACAGAGGACTGTAAGTCACTGGACCCCTAAGGGCGCCCGCTGTGACTCACTAAGAAGGGAAGTGTACTTGCTGTAGTGCAATGTGAGTACACAGATCTGGCTTGGGGTTAGGGGTTAGTGCAAGGGCTAGGATTAGGGTTGATGATAAGGTTAGGGTGAGTTACTGGGGTGCACCTCTGGGTGCCTCTCTGACCCACTAAGATGGACAGTGTACTGTCGTATGGGTTAGGGTTAGGGTTAGGGTTCGGGTTCGGGCTAGGGTTAGTGGCTTTTTATGCCCGACTGGCACATCCCAGAAGTCTCGGTCAAAACCTGGCCAAGTGGCCATGCAATTATTGGATATGGCTCCAAAAATTTGCATGGTCCACTCCCATGGACAGCCCATCATTAATGCGCAGGTGTAAAAAAATAAAAATAAAAATAAAATAAAATAAAATCAATGGAGACGTTTTGTTGCAAGAAAAACCCACTGCTGCTACTGTAAAAATTCAGGCAGTTTTAAAATAGCTATTTTTGCATGTTTCTGTGGTGCTTTGGTGTGTTTTTGGACCACGATTTCAAAATAAATATTGCGGTCGCCCATTTTGGATCCCCCGTCCGCACCGCATGGCATGGCGAGCGAGTTGGCGAGATGACGAGGATGCGCAGCCCAGGAGAAGAGAGGGGGGGGGAGGCCGGGGACCCCCCGCCCCCCAGAAACCACCCTTCTGGTAGGTGCCCTCACTGAGGCAGACATATTTTCGCCTGCTTTTTTGGCCGGGAATCTGGTTTTTTTTAAAAACTTTTTTCCTCCGCCGCGCTGCTTGGCGAGTTGGCGTGGGCGAGTGCGACTCGACAATGAGGATGCGCACTTTGCGCAGCCCAGGAGAGGAGGGGAGGGAGGCCGGGGACCCCCCCCCAGAAACCACCCCTCTGGTAGGTGCCCTCACTGAGGCAGGCATATTTTCGCCTGCTTTTTTGGCCGGGAATCGGGGTTTTTTTATTTTTAAAACTTTTTTCCTGTGCCGCTTGGCATCGCGCGATCGCTGCGATGCCAGGAACGACAACACGAAAAATCAGACCCAATTTTTCTTTAGTCGGTTCTAGTTCAAGTTCTGGCAGAGTAATTGTCGTTACCGTTTCTGTTCCGTAACGGAAATGAGAAACGGAAACGGAAACGAGAATTTCGCCAAGTCGTGCCCATGTCTATCTGTGATTATTATGTAGTGAAATATGGTGCACATAGACAATTTGGTTGCAGAAATGAGCATGTTTCTCCCAGTCATTCACATGACTTTTTCATGCAAGGCCTTCTGAAAGGGAAAGGATACAAGGCAAATTTTAAATATCTAAGGTGCATGTTTTTCTTTATCACACTAGGAGAATGTTTCACAATAGTGACAATTAGATTGGCCTCCTAAGTGTATAGAGAATGAGATTCACAAGAAAAGAAAAGAAAAGAAAAGAAAAGAAAAGAAAAGAAAAGAAAAGAAAAGAAAAGAAAAGAAAAGAAAAGGGAAAAGGAGGGGAGAAAGAAAAGGGAAGGTCATTTCATGCATTGTTGGCACACAGTAGCATAAAGTGACGCCTTGTTCCTTCTGTGGATTGGCTGATTCTATTCTATAGTACCTGATTTGTTGTTGTTGTTAAGTCATGGGACACTAGATGCTAATTCAAATATTTTGGGTGGAAATAGTCCACACATTCAGAGGAGAGTGATTGAGAGCTGTTAAGTGATGAGAATTTGTGAAGTTTCTGCCACCCATTAACCTATGCTGAGGTGGTTCTTTCTGCTGAAAGGCAGCAATAATCCCACACAGAGCAGTAAATTACTCTTCTGACAAAAATGCCAACCAAGAATGAATATTTGTACCACCCTGAGAGATCTAGAGGGAGCAACAAGTCCCTCATAGATCCATCTGGCATTCATGCGGTTAAAAGGGTATTTTTTTTCACCAAAGACTCCTAGCAATTTGGATGGAAGGGAAAAGGAACCCTAAAAGATTTAGCTGCTAGTAACAGAGAAGATGGTGTGTGATGGTTGAAACTCCCCCCATAAAGATCACAATCTCCTCTGATACTCCCATCACTGAAAAACCAGGAAGGACTCAGACTGAGGTCAACAGGTGGTAGATTTCCTTGACAGCCGCTCCCTAGCTTTCTCATGTACTTGCAGGGCCCAGTGGGAGATTCACATCATCAATGCAAGCTAGAACAAAAGTTCTAGGAAATTTTCTCGCCTTGACTTCTTATCTAGCTGAGCTAGTTTATTAAACAGTTTACTACTGGGACTGAGTGTATGCATGTTAATGAATTCTGCCTTTCTCTCAGATGGGCATTGACTGGCTAGGTCAGAACTGCAGGGGGAGTGGGCGTACAGTCTGTCTGTCTTCCCCATCCCCATGCCTGGTCTTCTTCGTTGGAGTAGCCCAAATGCCACCCCGTGTTGGTCTTTGTGCAGCTGCTGCTAGAAGGGTGCCTGTTGGCTAAAGCAAAGTCTTCCTTTCTTTCTATCAGATCCCCAAAACTGATGGTGCTGCACAGCCATCCCCCTCATGTCATAAGAACATAAGAACATAAGAAGAGCCATGCTGGATCAGGCCAAAGGCCCATCTAGTCCAGCTTCCTGTATCTCACAGCGGCTCCACCAGATGCGTTTGGGAGCGCATGAGACTAGATATCTGTCTCCTGATACCACTCCCCTGCATCTGGCCCTTGAAGTACCCTGGTTTAAAGCCTGGAGATTACACATCTCCATCATGGTTTGTAACCTGTGACGGACTTTTCCTCCAGGAATCTGTCCAATCCCCTTTTGAAGGCATCCAGGCCAGATGCCATCACCACATCCTGTGGCAGGGTTCCATAGACTTACAACGCGCTGGGTGAAAAAATATTTTCTTTTGTCTGTTCTTACTCTCCCAGCCCTCAATTTGAGTGTATGTCCCCTAGTTCTGGCATTTTGGGAGAGAGAGAAGAGCTTCCCTCTATCCACTTTACTCATACCCTGCATTATTTTGTTTGTCTCAATCATATCCCCCCTCAAGCGCCTTTTTTCCAGACTAAAGAGGCCCAAATGTTTTAGCCTTTCTTCATAAGGGAGGTGCCCCAGGCCAGTAATCATTTTAGTTGCTCTCTTCTGCACCTTTTCCAGTTCCACTATGTCTTTCTTGAGATGCGGTGACCAGAATTGTACACAATACTCCAGGTGGGGCCTTACTATTGTTTTGTATAAAGGCATTATAATGTTCGCTGTTTTATTTTCAATCCCTTTTTGATAATCCCTAGCATGGAATTGGCCTTCTTCACCGCTGCCACACATTGGGGAGACACCTTCATGGAGCTGTCCACCAACACACCAAGATCTCTTTCCTGATCCGTCACAGATAACTCAGAGCCCATGAGTTGATAGATGAAGTTTGGATTTTTTGCCCCAATATGCATTACTTTACATTTGGTTACATTAAAACGCATTTGCCATTTCTCAGCCCATTCCCCCAGTTTGGAGAGATCCTTCTGGAGCTCTTCACAATCTTCTCTGGTTTTTACCACACGGAAAAGTTTTGTGTCATCAGCAAACTTGGCCACCTCACTGTTTATCCCTGTCTCCAGGTCATTTATGAACAGATTGAAAAGCACCGGTCCCAGGACAGAGCCCTGGGGCACACCGCTTTTCACCTCTCTCCATTGTGAAAATTTCCCATTGACACCTACTCTTTGTTTCCGGGATCTCAACCAGTTCTCAATCCATAAGAGGACCTGCCCTCTTATCCCCTGACTGTGCTATTTTCTCAGCAGCCTCTGGTGAGGGACTGTGTCAAAAGCCTTTTGAAAATCCAGATAGACTATATCCACCGGTTCACCCAAATCCATGTGCCTGTTGACCTTTTCAAAAAATTCTAAAAGTTTTGTCAGACAAGATTTACCCTTACAGAAGCCATGCTGATTTTCTCTCAGCAAGGTTTGTTCTTTTATGTGTTTTAAAATTTTCTCTTGGATGTCACTGCAGTTTATATCCCCTCTCCCCCATTTGCAGAAGTAGGGTTTTAATGGCCGCTCAGATGTACACAAATACTAACATGGACATGGACCAAAAAATTGGTGTATTTGTATGTGTCACCCAAAGGGCTCATGGTGGATCATGTACTTTTCTATGTGCCATACCAGGTCAGAGAATTGCAGAACCCCACACAGCAGACATCAGGCATGACATCTATGTACACAGTATACATGCACACTGTGGTAATCCATATCTCAAAGGACATATAAACATTGGTATTAAGAAATAATACTGTATGTGTAATTATCTATTACTAATCCTTTCAATATATTAGGTGCATCCTAAGGGTCAAATCACACATTATGAGAAATGCTTATTTTCTGCTGTTTCAGCACTTCCCTTCCAGCCTTGTAACTCCTTCCAAGTACAGTAAGGGCCTTTTTACATGACCCCTAAGATTCGCTGGCCACTTAAATTCGGACCAGAGATCTTAGGGGTTTGTCGCTCTTCCTCTGTCTTCCTCTGTCCCCACCCCCCTCGGCACTTCCTGGTTGCTGGCTGCCTGAGGGACGGAGAAAAAAGAAAGAAAAGAATGCATTCTTACCTCCGTTTTGTTCCTGGCAGCATTCAGATCTCTTAAAGGGGCGGGGCGCAAAAAAAGAACAAACGGAAGCCAGGAGAGCCCCGCACTCACTATCCTTACACCGGATCAAATATTTGTCACCATCAAAGACCAGGTACAAGAAAACTGCTGTTTGGTCTTGCTAAAGTGGGCGGGGTCGCACTTAATTATCTGCAAAGTCCGGAGCTGGTGGGTAAACATTTTTAAGGTCCGGACCTTGCAGCCATTTGCGGCGGAGCTTAGGGGTCATGTATAAACGCCCTAAGACTTGCCAATGAAGGTTATAACTACCACTGTCAAAAGTTAGGTAAGGTTGTTGACTTTTACCATTACCACTTCTGGATATTCCACTTAACTGATGCAAGCTATCTTCAGAATTTGATTTCAGGTGATAACAGCACGTTGCCCTAAAACATGTCACAGTGGTTGTACTTGGGGAAACTGAGCTGCAGTGGCTATTTATGATCAAGAGATGACCAAGGATGGGAGGTCAAATATGGGCCCCAAGTGGTATTAAGACTTACCATCTGTTTGTTAAACCAGCAATGACAACAATGTGCATGGCATTAATGATTATAAAATCCACCCTCCCTCCTACCTCAAGGAAAATCTTCCTTTCATGTACGCAAATGCCTGCTTCTAAATTGGCATGGGAAACCCTCCTTTCACTGCAATTGGAAGGAAGTCATGTTTTATTCATAGAAAATAAAGATTTTATTGTCCCCTTCTCTTTTGCTTCCCCTCCCCACCCTGCAAGCCTCTTCTGACTAATAGCAACTATTATGATGATCTCGCACCACCATTTAGTTCCTCTGTCCCTCAGGAGATTCCCCCCCACACTTTTCTCTTGATGTGCTTTTTTGCCAGCTGCTTTGGTTGGCTGTATCCTTGAATGAAGAGAAGACACATTAGTCAGGTGATTTGAGTTTGCTGAAGAATGGTTTATATTTCTGTGCATCAGCTTTTAAATCTTTAAGGGTTTGCTCCACAGCTGGGGTAGTGAGAAAGCAACAGTGGGCTTTTCACTGCTTTTGCATGTCACATTGGTTGCTATTTGATCTTGTAAAATAATCATCAAACATGCATTTCCATTCTGCGCTGTGAATCGAGAGCAGGTCAGGATTCAGCTTTATACAAGTGCAGGTGCTTTTATAGATGTTGGGGTGAGTAAAAAGATGAACATCATGGGAAAGTGTCATTACGATAATAGTTACCACCACCCTCATCTCTATATATTGGGTTAGACAGCCTGGAAAAAAAGGGACTACAAGTCTAGACTAATCCAGTCTGCATTGGCACCGGCCACAGTGATTTGTGGTATCTTTCTGTAAAAGCTGTCTGGATTGGGCATCAGAGGCATTTTTTCACAGTGGCTTTCTCCTATTTTAGAGGACCAATTCAGATGGACAGTTTGGGAAACTCCTGTCTTTTCCCCTGGGTTCTATTCTGTGCCCCTTGTTTTTTGACATGCTGACTGGGGCGGGATACAGAGATCACGTTACATCCCTTTTAAAGCAACTCTACTGGCTACCAATCAGCTATCGGGCACAATTCAAAGTGATGACCTTAACCTACAAAGGACTGTGTGACCTGGGTCCAAGGTACCTCAAAGATCAAATCTCACAGTATGAACAGGCTTGGGTATTAAGGTCATCAGGAGAGGCCTTTCTCTCCATCCTGCCACCCTCATAGGTACAATTTGTGGGAACCCATGAAAGGGCCTTCTCAGCTGCTGCACCCAGACTCTGGAACTCCCTCCCACTAGAGGCCAGGACTGCCCCTTCTCTAATGTATTTCCGGAAACAGGCAAAGACCTTTCCCTTCGGGCAAACTTTCCCTGAATGATTATGTGACTTTTATATGAATCTACCGTGTTGTTGTTCAGTCGTTCAGTCGTGTCCGACTCTTCGTGACCCCATGGACCCCATGAATCTACCGTACATAATCCCATAGACTTTGTGTTTATAGATTTTGTGATTGCATTGATAATATGTTTTCAATGTTAGTTTCCCTCATGCATAACTTTTACACTCTCTTTTTAATTGCTTCATTCTGTTGTAGCTTTAATGTAATGTATTTTAATGCTGTAAGATGTCCCTCAATTCCCTGCTCTTAATTACTTGAATATGTCTTCATTGTATTGGACTGCATATTGTCCCTCATTACTGTAAACCAGCTTGGGTCCTTTTCCAAGAGAAAGGTGGGGTAAAATACTCTAAAACAAACAAACAAACACCTGAGGGAAGATTGTCACCCAAGTATGCAGATGATCCTCAACTCCATCTTTCCTTTTCATCTAATGCAGGTGAGGCAGTGACTATCCAGAACCAGTGTTTGGATTCTGCAATGCACTGGAGAAAGGCTAATAAACTGACACTCAACTCACCTGAGGCAGAGGTGCTATTAGTCGGTGGTCATCTGTCCAGCTAAGTGATGGTCTCTCTCCCTGCTCTGGATTGGGTTGCACTCTCCTCAAAAGACTAGGCTTGCACCTTGCAGATATTCTTTGATCCATTTTGCCAGCTGAGGCCCAAGTGGCACTCAGTGCCAACTACACATGTACTTGGACAGAGGTAATGAGGAGGCAGCTATCCATGCACTGGTCACCTCCTGCCTGGATTACTATAGTGCACTATATGTGGGGCTAGCTTTGAAGACAGGGTGGAATCCTGGTAAGTGCAAGACAGAGCACCTTGGCTGCTTACTGATATTTATTGACATGACCACATCACATTTGGGCTGTGTCAAGTATACTAAGCATCAGGTAAATGACCTAATTTCAATGCATCAGACTCATAGTTTCAGTTATGCATTAAAAGTTCACTGATCTCTAATATGTGAGAATTTTCTGATCCTATGTCCATAGACAAGCAATGTTCAAATAGCTCTCAATTCATGGATTGGTATAATAGCACCAGTTCATGGAGTCTAGATGTACTGAATGCTTGACATCATGGTGGCTCTCAAGGGCCAGAAAGTGGGCCAGTAAGAAAGGGAATCCATCGCAAGGCTGCGATAGAATACCTTCTATGCTCTTCATTACTTGCTAGAACACCTTGATTCAGAACCAGAACAAATTTACTTTTTTTGGACAGCAACACTCAGAAATTGAATCCCCAAGGATGGCCACTAGGGCTTATAGTCCAAAAATGACTTTTCAGTGTGCTGGTTAGGATCCAGGATCTTGAAATGCCACTTAGCAGTATTTAGCTCTTCCCCTGTAGAAGAGATACGGAAGACAGATGGTGCTGAGACCAGCGATGGCCCTGCAGCAGCAGCTACCTACCATTTGTCAGGTGAGAGTAATGCAAAGTGTCATCACTTTTTATTATTTTAGTTACTTAGTTTCCCTCTTTTGTTTTCTTTTTGTTGTCTACCGCCCATTGACCCATCTTGTTGTATTGCTTTGTTCTGTTTTTTTTAATCTTGTAAACCACCCAGAGTTCCATATTGGAAGATGGGCAGTATAAAAATATAAAAATATAAAAATAAATAAATAAATAAATTACAACTGCGAGTGCCACCAGAAGTGCTGGTGGCATTCCTCTTTTGTAATACAGCAGCCAGTCAGAAACTTGTAAGACAGCTGGGCTCGCAGTGCATTGTAGCGATGCTTAGGTAAAATGTTGTTTCTAGCCTGGCCCTGTGCTCCAGTTTTTAAGCCGTGTTACAAGCCCATGCTACAGTGGGGAAATGGTGCCATCTTGGACTACAGTTTCCAGAATTTCTCAGTAGTTTGGTCCCATGTCATAATAATCTTTGAGAGCTGGGCTATCTTTTCCTTTGTGCTGTCCTGAGCATTGTAGTTAAAGCAATTTCAACTCTTCTAACCTCTGCTCCTCCTAGTATTATTTGATTGAGTGGAGGTTGTCGTGTCATTCATTCATAGAAATCCTTTTGCTTCTAATCAATGGGCTATTTGTTGGATTTCCCAACCCCATTTCTTGCTTTTGGGTCAAGAATGGTCTATGCAAGATTTGCTGCCAGTTTTAGCTTTTTGGGGATTAGGGGCTCTACAAACTTGGTGGTGTAGAAAGAAAGTATGGTATACTTTTCCTGAACAGTAGCCATAATGGTAGACAGACAATGTGGTATAATGGGCAGAGTGTCAGAGTAGAACTCCAGAGACCTGGTTTCAAAAACCTTGGTTGGCCATGGAACCTCACAGGAAGGTTGCAGTGACAGACCATTTATTTATCTTGTAAGGTCTACTAGGGTCACCACAGGTTGGAAGCAACGTGACTGCATAGTAAAACAACAACAAACCATAAAGCCAAGTTAGGCTGCTGCAGCAATGTATATCAGGCCAAAACAGAAAGTTAAAAAAAGAGAAAAATATTGTGGCAACAATATTAGCGTATTTGAAGACATGGCAAAAATCAATTTAAGACAATGCCAATTAAAATTTACAGGCCCTTAATGTGCTAAATGATATCTGTTGTTCATGCATTGTGGGTGGAGCTTTAATTAGTGTGCCACTGCTGGATAACAAGGAATCATTTGCGGAAGCACTGGTTTTCATGAGTGATTTTGATTATACCTCATAGGTAGAACTTGGTTGAGGCTTCCCATTAGCTACCTTGGATTTTGATTCCAGCCATCTGATTCCAAGTTAATCTGCAGCCACACAAGATAAAACATCCATTACCTTCCAAGGATCATTGTGACAAAGGTCACCTTCCCAGGGTATGCAGACCATGTCTTTCACCCTTTGTAGTTCTCTGAGGAATGTCCGGGGAGGGCTTCGTCAGGGGTCATGCCCTTTGGGGAAGAGAGAGAGGGGGTATGGTGTTTACTGTCTGTGGAGAAATAAACAAGCACCCGGACAGATACTGCTGTTGGTCTCTGCAGCAGCATCAGTCCCCCTAAAATAAATGCTAGGCTTTCTTTCTTCAGGGTTCCAAGACCATCTGACACTGTTCCTCTGCCGTCCAAGCTGGGGGTGGGGTACTCAGTGGGACTAGTCATCAAAAGCTAAAATACTCCTCTAACTCAGCCATTAGTGTCCATTAAGGAAACAACTTAGCAACTGAGGCATAGAAAAGACTGTCAAAAGGGTCTCCCCCTCAATTTGCAGTCATAAACCCAGGGTTCAGTTTGTTTCTCAATGAAACTTTCAGAGAGATGGTTGTTAAATACCAATTTATTCCCTGCAATGGTTAATTTCCAAGTAAGGAGAATCCTTGCAGAATGTTTTCCAAGCCTCCAGTCTTTAATGACCGTTTACTGATGATCTGTTGCAACACTAATAATACCATTGAAAAATACTGCTGTTGCAAACATTCCAGATCCCTGCCTAAGCCAGGTTCCACCCTGTGTCTTCTTATTGGATGGAGAGAAGTGTGTTTTTATTATAAACCAGCACAAGAGTTCATCTTCTGTATTCAGAGATGATAATGCTTGGGTGGTCTTTCAGTTCTCCACAAGTTAGAGGCTTTTTATTTTGAGCCGCACCTTTTAGAAAAATACTTATTCAGATGGCTTAAACGCTTAGACGATAACAAGGAGGACAGGAGTCAAAACAGGGAAATGTGGCCAGTATCAATTCTCACTTGGTGCAGTGTTGTGATCTCACAAGTGGCATTTTTTTTTCTACGCAGGGTCATGTTTAAGGGTTCATTCTGGATAGAGGCTTGGTTCTGGCAACACCCCCAGGTTGTGCACCAATTTTATTCAGTGTTTGCCCCATAACTATGAATGAATCAGGGTGGCCTTTTTGGTAGATGGCACTATATAGAAATCCAATGATGATGATGATGATGATGATGATGATGATGATGATGATGATGATGCCATAAAGGTGAAAACTGATAAATCATAGAAAGATAGTAAATGTAGATTGTGCTAAGAAAGGGATAAAACTATAGATTACATCATCAGCTGTTGCCCCAAAATCACTCAGAGTGATTATTTAGCCCATCATAATAAAGTAGCAGCAATGCTCCACTGGAACATATGTAAACATATCAACCTACCATCAAGCAAGAATTGGTGGGAATATCAGCCAGAAAAGGTTACCAAAAATGAAGTCATCAAGGTTTCAGAATCCAATGCGACAGACTCCTTGTCCACAATACTCCAGAAATCATGATTGGATACAAGCAAGAAAACAATGATCAAATCGTCAATGTGGCAATACCAGGAGATACAAGAGTCAGCGGCAAAGAGTTAGAAAACATAACCAGTGGTAATCGGCACACTGGGTACCATGTCTAAAAAGCTAAGCAAGTATTTAGAAGATATTGGAGTCGACAAAGTCACCCTCAGTCAGCTGCAGAAAGCCACCTTACTGGGATCTGCTCACATAATTTCCCGATACATCATGTAGTCCTAAACGTTTGGGAAGCATTCAACTAGTGATTTGTAATACAAAATCCAGTGTAGTTATCTTGTCTCATGTGTTTTTCTAAATTATTATTATTATTATTATTATTATTATTATTATTATTATTATTATTATTATTATTATTATTATTATTATTATTAATAATAATAATAATAATAATAATAATAATAATAATAATAATAATAATAATAATAATAATAATAATAATAATAATAATAAAAGCCTTTGACTCAGTACCGCATAGTAGGATTAAGTGTCTGGATGTCATTGGAATATGTAAAAGTATTGGTGCCCTAACTGAAAATGTGATGAAGAACTGGAAAACAGAATTGTTTGTCAGGGATGAAAGCTACAGATTGGTTAGCATTAAATGAGGGATTTTTCAAGGTGACTCTTTGTCACCTCTGCTATTTACTATTGCCCTGATTCCCCTCAGTAATTTTGCAGAAGACAAATGTAGGGTACCATTGTATATGGATGACTTATAAAGTTGTATGGAAAATCAGAAACTGAAATACACTCACTGACCAACACAGCTCGAATTTTCAGTACTGATGTTAGTACTGAGTTAAGGAACAGTTGATCAGTATTTTTGGCCTATATCCAGTGAAACAGCTAAAAGCCTATGTAGCACCAGGAGTACCTAGCCTATATTTCATCTGGCCGCAAGGATATTGTGGGAGAATTTGCTGAAAGTCTTGTTCTCTACGGTTTCAGCTCAGCTACATGTCATCAACGACTGAACCTTAAAACATTTTGAATGCAACACATGTGCTCTGCCACTGAACTCCTGAGCTGAGTTGGGGTGTGTGTGAATATTGGGGCTGGAAGAGAGCTCAACTCCCCTGATGCCCTGTTCTCCAGCATAACTGTTACCAGGTTGTACTTCTCTTTGTTTGAGGGTTGCATAAAACAGTAAACATTACTGAGTCTGAATGGAAGTTAAAAGCAAAAGCACAACCAGTCCCTCCCCATGTGTTCAGCCTGAATATTTGCAACTGTGAGCATTGGGGTGGCATCCACTCTCTTTGAATGCTCTGCCAGCTACTTCACTTTCAATCAACACAAACATAATCTGTTAACATTTTTGTTGCCTGCAATTTATTGAGGATTGTACTCCTGACAAAGATGAGAGCTTTAAGCTTTATGGTTTCCGCTTGGCTGGTTGCCCAGTCTGGTGGTGATACTGCCTGTCTGCCTGAAAGAAAACAAGCTGAAAAGCCATTTAAAAATTAACTATACCTTCGTAATGAGCAAATGTTGCAGAGTTAGATTTAGATGAATGCTGTGCATGAGGAGAGCACCAGATGGATTACGTCCAGGGAGTGACCTCCTGGGTCCTCCATCCACTCCTTCCAGTTGAAACAGTGTTTCACAACATGGAGTGTTTTCTTTTAATTTCCAGCTTCCCTGGGAAAGTCCACTGGGAAAAAAAAATAAAAAAAAAAAAAGCAACAAGATAAGGAATATGTGTTTGGGGGGGAGGCAATAAAAGGAAGCCAGAGTTTTCCTGCAAGCAGGGCACTTTGTTTAAATTTCAAGTCATTTGTAACAGGCAGTGAGTGAAGTTCAGCAAGACCAGAATGTCACCTCCACCAGTAAAAGGAGGACTCTTTTTGCAAGAGGACTTGGAGAATTACCAGTATGTCACCTCCCATTTTCCAGACAGAGCATTTTAACGAGAAAGCTTCAGTTAATTGACCTGCATGAATATAGAGTTTCTCAAACTGGGGCAAGAATAAACTGAGAAGAGCTGTAGCAAATGTGTGTCTTTCCCATAAGCCTGTTTTCATCATCTATGATCCATGCCTTGCTCTCTCTGATACTCAAAAGCATGCACAGCATGTATGTGGGTGGGTGTTGTGTCATTACAGTTGTGAACAACTCTTTGTGACCCCATGTCCATGGAGTTTTCTTGGCAGGAATACTGGAATGGTTTGCCAGTTCCTACTCCAGGCACCTACAACACCTGGTATTCCCTGGTGGTCGTCCATCCAAGTACAGTACTAGCCAGGCCCGACCCTGCTTAGCTTTCGAAATCAGGCGAGATCGGATGTACTTAGGGCATCTAGTGAATGCCAATTCACATAGGCGTGATAGTCAACATTCAGCCATGGTTTGAATGTGTAAATGAGTCATACTCACAGATGGATCACCACCACAGATACATCTCCTTACCTCAGCTCAAACACATTGGTTTTCACTGGAGAAGGTTCATGTGCTTGTGAGCTGTCAAAAGCAGAGCTATTATATATATTTATTTATTATTTATACTGATATACCACCCAACTTTCCCAAAGGAACTCTCCAGTGATGCAATAAGCACATATGGACCAGTATAGTTTGCCATTTTTTCTTATACTGTAGGCTGTTGAGTTGGAACTGATTTACAACAGTCCTCTGGGCTCTATCCCATGTTCTTTAAAATCCGGATCTAATTTAGTGATAAACTGCCTCCAAAATTTGTGCCCCCATGTTCAGTGGGATTTTTTTTTAAAAAACACACACCCAGTAACACCCACTTAATGGTGTTCCAGAGAGTTTTCCAAGACCTAAGGCAGCAGGTGGATATTTTTTGCTCCGGTTCAAAATGTGTGCTTTTAAAAGAGGCAAATGTTAGTGGGAGTGCAAATCCCCAGATTTTCCCCCTTTTTATCCCTGTGCTACACTAATTTCTTGGCTTTTTATTTTTTAACCCTTTCATGTTGGTTTACCAGTTATGCGGGTTGGCAACATTCTATCTTGCTTCCCCACCTTCAATTGCTGTCTCTCTGATTTTTTCTTATTGATGCTCAGGAGACAGACAGCCAAGTTGGGGCAGCTTGCTGCTCCGTCGCTGCTGGAGCTCCCTTTCTGAGTTGCTGCTTGCCATGGAGCTTCTAAGCTCCATCTGCCGGATGTCCCCTTTGGAGCTTCTCGTTGCCCCCCATGGAAAATGTCCCAGAGCTTGATCAGCCAAGCGGACTGGGAATGGGGAAGGAAAAGAAACTTTGCCAGCCTCTCTTGAGTTTCCTGGCTCATTGACACTGGCAGTATTGTGGAGCAGGACGTCTCTGCAAAGCCCCCCCCCCGAGGCATCTCTTGCCTGCCCATAGGGGCATATCTAGGGAGGGCAGAAGGGCACATCTGCCACGGGTGCAGCAATCTGGGGGCGCCTGGATGGGGAGCAGGAGGAGGAAGCTGTGCACCCTCCTGCTGCCCAGCAGTCCTCCTTTCCCCTAAGGCTTGGCGACGGCACCCCCTCTGCCGCCTCTGCTGTGGCTCACATGGTGAAGCAGGCAGACAGGAGCATGGTGGCTGCAGCGCCTTCCTCCTCCTCTTCCTCACCTTGGTGGGAGAGGTATAAAGCGCACACATGCCCATCTGCCCATGCGCACACGTATGTATGCACCCACCCCATGCCCGTAGGGTTCGCCCCATTGCCGATGGGTGGGCGGCAGGAAGGGCACAGAAACAAACTTTGTCTCCAGGCACTCCAAATCCTGGCTACATCTATGCCTGCCCGCCCTTCCCAGTACAGTGGCAGCAGCTGGCTGTTGGAAAATTCACTCACTAACTCACAGCAACCTTTGATGAGGGACTGTGTCAAAAGCCTTCTGAAAATCCAGATAGACAACATCCACCAGTTCACCCAAATCCACATGCCTGTTGACATTTTCAAATAATTCTAAAAGGTTTGTCAGGCAAGATTTACCCTTACAGAAGCCATGCTGATTTTCCATCAGCAAGTTTGTTCCTGTTGTTGTCTTCCTGTATCTCATCAAGTGTGATGAGTGAGAGATCCTCAGGTGGAACCAGTTGTTCCTCTGCATTCCTCGTGAGGTGTGATGAGGGAATAAGCCTCAAATTGATTCTGCAATTTCAGACTCTCAGAGCTATCCCTTGCCCTTCTACTTCTTTGAGTCACATTCCTCCATTCATCTACCTTCTGAGTTAGTGAAATGACTTCTTCCTCAGAACTGTGCCCTTTCTCTACTTTGTCCAGCATAGTCTGCTCCTCTCTGTCCAAGAACAGCTCAAGCTCGTTGATTTGTTGCTGGTTAGATATGAGGGCCTCTAGCTGCTGGACCTTCTTTCTAGTAATGCAACCAGTTTGCATTTGCTGCAAGTGTAGTTCTCCATGTGCTTTGGCAAGATGACAAACATGGTACAAGTGTGGCAGGTAACTACAGCTGCTCCCTCTGACTCCATTTTAACGAATGCAGTATTCTGGGCCTCAAAAACTTACACTTTTACTACCTTTCTATCTACTAAGAATATTTTCTTCCTTTTTTTTTATATGAAATCTCTCGCGCTGTTAGGTATGTAGGCCTCTAAAGCACCTCTACTAGGAGTGTATTTCATAGGGTCTTCTTGCAGATCCTTCTATGAACTAGGATGTGTTATTGTTGAAGAGGGGCGAGGTTTCACATGTTGCATAATTATTGTGGGAAATTTAGATAATAGGCCATTAGAACAGACTCACTAATATCAACGGGAGACTTAGAAAATGGGCTGGATTAGGCTTTAAGACCACACATAGCAGACTACCTGAACTAAAAAAGACTTGTACTGCCCACAGTTATAGCTATATCAACTGAAAGCTCATTAAAAACCTGGATCCAACCTACTGTCTTCAAAAGTAGCATCCCTCTTGTTTAAAAAAAAATCAGACTTTCACTACATAAAATTGGTTTGCAAGAAATACAAATATCGATCTTTGGCATATTGCATAGTTGCAGCCTTTTCTGGACAGGAACTCCCACTAATAACACTGCTCTGCACATTGGTAACCTCGAATACCGATTACTGAAATGCTCTCTAAGTAGGGATGCCTAGAGAGGCCTGGAAATATACCACCAGGAACTGGCCTTTCTCCGTGGTGACTGCAATGCTATGGAATATGTGGCCTATTGATGTTCACCAGGCTCCCTTCTTTCTGACCACCAGGAAATGGGTGCAAGCTGAGCTTTTCAAAGAGGCCTTTGGTAAATGGTCTGGAAGACATGTCTTAGGAGAAGCGGCTTAGGAAGCTTTGAATATTTAGTCTTATGAAAAGAAGCTTGAGTGGGGATATGATAGCCATGTTTAAATATTTGAAACGATGTCATATTGAACAGGGGGTGGGTCTGTTTTCCATGGCTTCAGAGACTAGGACTCGGGGCAGTGGTTTCAAATTAAATGGAAAAGAGATTCCATTTAAACATTAGGAAGAACTTCCTAATGGTTAGAGCTGTTCAGCAGTGGAATATGCTGCCACGAAGGGTAGTAGAGTCTCCTTCTTTGGAGGTTCTTATAAGCAGAGGCTGGATGGCCATCTGTCGGCATTACTGTGATGGAGTTTCCTGCATGGCAGTGGGTTGGACTGGATGGCCCTTGAGGTCTCTTCCAACTCTATGAGTCTGTGATTCTATGGTGCATCTCTGAAAGCAGCGAGTACAGTGTAGATTATTCCTGCAGTCATTGGGTCAAGTATTCATTAACTTGCTGATGGCTTTTACAATATGAATGTTGAATGGCAAACTATTAATTTTATTTTATTTATTTGTTAGGCTTGTATACTGCCCGTCTTCCCGGAGGAACTCCGGGCGGTTCACAACAAGAAATATAATCAAAATCAAAACAATTAAATATCACAATTTAAAAACACTTAAACAGGCAAACTACCACACTATGGCCAACTCTTTCCCTAGAGAATGAGAAAGAATGTATTGTATATGGGGTATTAATTTCTATTTGGAAAAAAAAATTCAGAGGTGGAGTACTCTGCCCTATAGACACCGGTGATCCCTCCAGGGGAGAGGCTGTTGGAGCTATTTCAACCTTGTATACTGCCTTCAGTAGATTTGGCAGGGAGAGACCTTTCTGAACTGTCAATCAAGTCAGTGGTAACCTATTATTGCTTTCTTGCCTCTAATTTCAAAGAGAGCCACACTTCTCTGTTTGTGTGTTGCAGTGAGAAACAGGAATGCATTTACTGTATGCTTGTCCTCGTGGCGCAGTGGTTAAATGCCTGTACTGCAGGTAAAACTGTGCTCACAACCCGTGGTTCAATCCCAGGTACCAGGCTCAAGGTTCATTCAGCCTTCCATCCTTCCAAAGTTGGTAAAATGAGTACCCAGCTTGCTGGGGGGGGGGCAATGTGTAGCCTGCACAGTAATTAAAATTGTAAACCGCCCAGAGACTACTTTAAAAAGTGGTATGGGGCAGTATATAAGCAGAACACTTTGCTTTGCTTTGCTTTGTCCTGTGAGACACAATATTATGATACAGTGTGTTTTCTTAGTCTGCCATTGATGGTATACCTATGGTACACATATTCAGCATACCAGCAATGGCAGAGAGACAGTGGCAGACAGAAGAGAGTGGTCTTCTGGATGTTTCCAGAATGTGGTCAAATCAAATGTGCTGTTTATCACATCACACATATTTGCCTCCTCTTTGCCTGAGAGCTCAGTAAAAGTTCATGAGGTGAATTGCACCATTCCAAGGAGCAAGTTAAGGCACAGAGATGGAATTGGTTCACAGCCACCCACTGAGCACTGGCGTTGAGCAGAGATTTCAAAACATGTATCTGCAGACCTCTTTCAACACTCACACCCACGCCACTGTGCTGACTTTCTTCAGGAGGTGGTAAAATATATATAAGGAGGTGCATTCCATGTGAAAAGTTGTTAGTGTGCAGTTGTACCATGACTATGTTGATCTTAGCCATCCTAGCTGTTCCTGCTTTTCGACAGATAAGGTGACATAGTTAAACTTGGCACAACTACACGTGCAAATTGTACAGGTTCAGGTTCCCATGTGGAACCATGGGGGCACCATCCTAATTTTCAGTGCAAGAGTTCAGCTGAGTCCCATTCAAGTGTGGGTAATTAGAAAAGATGTCCTTTTTGTCAAGCTAAAGGGTATTTTTTAAAGTGTGATGCATTTAATATATTTATATCCTACCTTTGCTTCAATGAGCTCAAAAGAGTATGCAGTAGAGATGGGCACGACTCAAAAAAATGGTGTTTTGTTTGTCGTTTGGTCGTTTAGGGGTCCGTTTCGGTTCGTTTTCGTTTATCGGTGGGTTTTTGCAAATTTTTTCATTTTGTTTTCGTTGCGTAACGAAACGAAAAAATGAAAACGAAAACGAAAAATTGCTGTCTCGTTAGCATTCTTTTCAGTTGAATGCATTTGCTGCAACGAAAACGAAAACCACGGCAAAAATGGTCGTTTTCGTTTTGTTTTGAAATTTTTTTGTTTCGTTTTCGTTTTGTAACGAAACGAAAAAAATGAAAACAAAAACGAAAAATCGCTCATTTCATGCCCATCTCTAGTATGCAGTATATGGCTCTTATCTTTTTCAGTTTATCTGCACAACAGCCCTGTAAAGTAACTCCTGCTGAGCAAGTGTGACTAACCCAAGGCCATCAAGTTAGTCCATGGCCAAGTTGGAGGTTTGAATCTAGGCCTTTTGGGTTCTAGTCCAGAATCCCAACTACTGTGCCACTCAGGCACTCCAACAATTTTGTGGAAGCCGGTTATTTATTTATTAATGTAATGCTTTTTCTTATATCTGTACATGCAATCTGAATCATCACTGGATGGCCTAATCTATTAATGGTCACTAAAGACAGTGAAGAGTAAGAAGACCAACTTGATTTGTTCAGAAATTATTATTCATTCTATTAGCTTAGCACCTCATTGCTCTTGAATAATGTCAAAATGATGGATGCGTTATACCTAATTTGACTGTTGAAGTCTTCTGTCCTGGAAATCACATCTGTGTCACTCTGACGGAAGGGTAAAGAGAGTCTGTATGTCTTGGGTCCTCAGGGCAGTCCTTTTATTGTCTTACATTAAACTTTACTTCTGTCAACCTAACCGCAAAATGTCATTGATTATCTCTGAACTAACGCCTGTTGCATAATTCAGCCCACCAAGCTGTCACCTCTGCTGGTCCAGCAGTTGAGAATCTGAACTAAACACACTGAAATTTAAAAACTGAGTAGCAAAACATGTGCTAAATAAGCATATATTTAAACTCTGGAGACCTTTTGATGGGTCGCACAGAGCTGGAAAGTGAGAGGAAACGCAGTGGAGGAAGAACTGAGCGAAGAAAAACAAAAATTAATTGCACACATTCTGTAATGTCTTCTTTGCTAGCATATTTATGGTGAGAAGGTAGCTGGTCTATTTTTCTACTCTATCAAGGAAAGAAGGGAAGAAATCACAGAAGGAGTCATTATTTATATTTTATTCTGTTCTCTTGGGTGTTGTTTTAGAGGTTTTGGGTTTACTTTTAACCTTGTTCTTCTGTCCAATGACAAGAAACCAAGAGAAGCAATATAGATTGAAACTTAAAATAACTATTGCAATTAGAGAAGGACATGAACCCAAAAATGGTTTAGAAATTTTTTGAAAAAAATTGTTTCATAATTTGTTTTGGTTCGGGTTCATTTTTTTCTGTTTTTTTAACCCCACTAGTGGGTTTATTATTATTATTATTATTATTATTATTATTATTATTATTATTATTATTATTATTATTATTATTATTATTATTAAATCCTGCCAGTCCAGATTATTTTTATTTTATTTTTATTTTATTGTATTGTATTTTTATTGTATTTTTTTTTACTGCTGACCACGTGACCGCCTACCAGCTGTAGCGCAGCTGGTCGGCTTTCCCCCTCCCCCCCGAGGCTCCTGGACCCTCCCTGCAGCCAGGATGGAGGACCCCAGGAGCAGCACCAGGTAGGAGACACTACTGGCAAACGAAACGAAACGAAATGGAAATTTCCGTTTCGTTTCATTTCTCTTAGAGGGGGCAGATCGTTATTCATTTCGTTACATAATGAAACGAATAACAAATAAAAAATGAATCAAAACTTCATTTTGTGCCCATCTCTAATTGCAATGTATTGTAACAAACTCTATTATATTATCTTCACCAAATATGTTTTGTCAGACCCAATATACTATGCAGTTTGGAGCTGGGGACGTGCTATGAATTTGTGGGAAACATAATAGCTGAAATTCATCAGCGAGTTGCAACTAGAGTAATCCCATTGAATCAGTGGGGATTTGATGATTCATCTCCAACACAATTTATGCTGATTCAATGAGCCTGTTCTAGTTGTGATGCTATCTTGGATTCAGCTGCTCTTTGAAATCAGCCATAGGATGTATGGATATCTGTTTCAGGTTTGCAGAAGATCCTTTATCATTCACATGCAGCATCTAGACCACTGTTGGTGAACCTATGACACGGGTGTCAAAGGTGGCACTCGGAGCCCTTTCTGTGGGCACCCAGCATCGCTCCTTCACAGCCACCTGTATTCAGGTTATATTGCTGTATCTGCACTTTGCAAAAAATTAGTGGGTTTTGAATCTCACTTTGGGCACTCAGTCTATAAAAGGTTCACCATCACTGATCTCGACAGTCTGTTCATGATTTTAATTTATCACACATGTATACTCCACTCATATGAATGCTTACATGTTTGATTTCAGAAGACAAAAAGGAGTTGCAGCCAGGTAAATGAAAATTGATAAGGAGTTGCCATACCTACCTACTTATCTACCTACCTGAAAAGAAATGAAACAATCCAGATTGTTTTTAAATGGATTTTATTGAGTAACTTCTTACACTGAATATGCTTAACTGTCTTTTAATTTATTGAACATTATTTCAATTGTTTCAATATTTGTGCTTTAAAATTTGTTGTAAGCCAGCTTGGGTCTTCTAGCAGAAGAAAGACAAGGTAGAGGGCAAATCAAATCATATTGTATTGATAAATATATACTCAAGGATCAACCAGGAAGGCACCTCTGGAAATATCATGGGGTGCCTCCTTGTTGTTATCATGGCCTGTCTAGGCTGCAGTACAGTGGTCATATCAAAAAGAGGGCAGAGCTCCTTTAATAGTGGTGTGAATGCAGGTGTTCCAAGAGGCTGTTGCACAAGACTCATGGGGTGAATTTCCCTCTGTGGTCCAGCTGTTAAAACTAAGAAAAAGAAGAAGGTCCAGCTGTTAAAAGTACAGTAACCCTGCCTGCTGCTATATCTAGCCATCCTTGACTCCAAGGAAGTGGCAAAGATGTCTTGACTTTCAAGAAAGGTTTCTCCCTTGCAGGTGTCTCCTTGCTTCTTCCATCAACAACAATTCTCTTTGTCAGCTAATGTCCTGAGATAATGTTTATTTAAACCAAAGTAATTTTGCAATGCTCCAGTAAGTGTGTGCAGGGCCCGAGAGAGGGCAAAGGTTGATTTATGGCTCCTCAAGAGTCTTCTGCTGTCAGAGGATTACTAAGAGGCAGAGTTTGTTCTGTGGCCAGTCACCCTTGAGAAAGGAGGCCACTTTGTGTTGTTTCCCACAGACCTTGGTAATGCAGTCTCTCCTCTACAGAGATGTCCCATCAGGCCATTTTGCAGTCATGTTGGTCCTACACCCTGAGAGGCAGAGAGCTGTTTGGTGAAGTGATACAGTGTTTAAAACTCCACATGTTTGAAATCACTTATGAGCATTTCAACACAGTGTGAAATGCAGGCATTCTCATGGCATCTATAAAGTTATATTACAGGGCAACAAACAATGTGGAAAATGCTGTGGGATTGGGATGATCATTTCCACATTATTTTCCATTGACTACATGGCATACAAGTCAGTACAAATCAGCCTGGAATCTCTCCCTGCTCCATTCATAGTTTTTTCCTCCACCACTGGGGCTTCTACATTGTTGACAGTGATCACTTGAACCAATATATATGGCTTTGTAGCTATTTCATTGAAAGCCATTCCACTCAGCTACAGCAGCAGCAAAGAGAGGTAGGGCAGTATGGAAGCTGGCTGCCATTTAAATCCTCTCCTCCCTATACCTGGTGCCCCGAGTCTACTTATTCTTCCCTTCTGTTTCTCCACCCCCTTTCTTTTCTGTTCTTTTTAAGGCTAATCTAGTGTGAGAGCAGCTAAGTGACCAAAAAAGGGGAGGCAAGGAATGTGTTATCAACCAGCATTGTTTCTAGATTGTTAAGTTCACTCTGCTGTAACTGTATATCTTGCAATTCTGGATGGCCAGAGCAGAGCTACCTTAACAACTTGCAAGTAGACATGGGCACGACTTGGCGAAATTGTCGTTTCCGTTTTCGGATATCGTTTCCGTTACGTAACGGAAATGGTAACGACAATTAAGCTGTCAGAACTCGAACTCGAACCGAAAAAAGAAAAATTGGGTCTGATTTGTCGTTGTCGTTCCTGGCATCGCGCGGTGATCGCGCAATGCCAAGCGGCACAGAAGAAAAGTTTTAAAAATAAAAACCCCGATTCCCGGCCAAAAAAGCAGGCGAAAATATGCCTGTCTGAGGACACCTACCAGAGGCGTGGTTTCTGGGGGGGGTCCCCAGCCTTCCCCCCCTCCTGTCCTGGGCTGCTGGTACCGGGCTGGGAGGGGGCATCCTCAGCGTCTCCATTTGCCATGCGGTGCAGGGGGATCCAAAATGGCGTCCGCAATATTTTTTTTGAAATCGTGGTCCAAAAAACCACCAAAGCACCACAGAAACATGCGAAAATTAGCTATTTTAAATACTTGAATTTTTACAGTAGCAGCAGTGGGTTTTTTATAGCAGTAAAAGGTCGCACTGATTTTATTTTATTTTATTTTTATTTTTATTTTTTTACACCTGCGCAATGATGGGCTGGCCATGGGATGGGACCATGCAAATTTTTGGACCCATTCTACCAATCGCATGGCCAGGTTTTGACTGACACTTCTGGATGTGCAAGAGGGCATAAAAAGCCGAGGCACTCCCAGAAGAGTCGCAGTCCGGGCTTGGATATGGGTGGGAGAGGGCTGTGTATAGCTGGCTGCTGTGCTAGACTAGTTTCGATTTCGCGGAGCCTTTAGATTTCAGTTAGGCAGGCAGGGAGGGAATTGATTCAATTGAATTTTTAGGAAATAATAATAATTCCTTTCATTCTCTGTCTGCTGTGGGGAATAGCAACACAGTTTATTCTTTTTTATTCTCCTGCAGTTTCATAAGACTAAAGGGGGGGGGGAGGTTTGAGTGGGAGGGGAGGTGTGGATTTATTTTAAAACTTTCATTTGCTTGGTGGCAAGCCAAGGTCCTTTCATACCCTGCCTGCAGCTCTGCTGTGGGTGCACTGCCCACTTTGTTTGCAAAAATTGCAATTGCTTTATTTGATGCAGTCTTGTGCAGCAAGTCAGTTTAAAGTTTTTCCGCCTGCTCTGGGTCATTGCGGGACCCGCGCCCGCCGCCCGCGCGGCCCGCGCGCCCGCCCCTCCCCCCTGCCGCTGCCGCTGCCCGCCAATGGCCACCCCGCCACCCCGCCCGCCGCCTAGGGTGCAAAAACACCTAGCGCCGGCGGGACGCCACTTGCTGGGACGTCAAATCGCGCGAAATGACAAATGACACGATGAAATGACAAATTTTTTACAAATTTCGCAAAAAACGGAAACGACCTGAAACAGACCCGTCCCAAAAAACGACAACTCGAAAAAAAAATTCTGGTCGTGCCCATCTCTACTTGCAAGCAAGGCTAAGTGCCAATGTCCTCTCTCTGCTGACATTGGGACACTGAGACCAAGTGAAATACTGGTGTTATTTAAATCTTGTCATACAAAGCCACTTGAATTTTGACCAGATTCCAAATTTGCAATGAAAAATGGTTGTTTACATTTTCCCCTTGAAAACACAGTAAAGTGATACCACAGTATTGCCTTCTTTTTGAAAAAGTAATTGTTCTGGTTTCTGAGAAATCAGCACCTGCTTGTTGAAGGCTTTAGAAAACTGGAATTTCAAGAGTCATTCTTTATTCTAGGCAAACTGAGTTTGTTGGATACTCTTGTGTAAAGACTTCTGCAGTTTTTGTGTCAAAGAAATAGGAAAATGGTGTCAGTCTCTCAGGATACTGAACTTGGAAAAATGACTAGTTTGAATAATTCCATGGTGCTCCAGCCTATGTGGTCAGCTTAGGGAGTTGCAGTCCAAGAAAACAAGGTATTCTGAGCTCTGCAGGGGAATCAACAGCAACAGAAGTGAAAAATCACAGCATAGGGATATTATAATGAAAGAGAACCAGCAAAGGTATAAATGACAGATATAATGAAAAATAAATGGCCAGAATCCTAGTAATAGTCACACAAGATTGTGTCACAAGATTGTGCTGTGGTGCTGGAATACATGTTGGTTATGCAGTTGAGTGGTTGATTAGACATTCTCCCATAATGCACCCTGGCACAATTAAATGTGAAATATCTGGAAGTTGAATCATGGCTACTGGACTTCTACGCACTAGATGTATTCAGACTGATGAAGCTGTTTGGATGAGCAGTGAAACGTTTCAATCTCTCAAAAAAGAAGTCCAGCAGCCATGACTCAACTTCCAGATAAACTCACCTGGATGACTGAGAATCTTCACAGATAAATGTGGCATGTTCTGCAAACAAATACCAAAATGATTCTGGTCAGTAACTGTAATTAGGGCACAATTATATATACATTGAGTAAATTTCTTTGAACCCAGTGTGATTTCCTTCTAACTAGTCATGTGTAAGAGCTTAATATTAATCTATGGGCGCTTTTACACGACCCCTAAGATCCGCTGGCCACTTCAATTCGGACCAGAGATCTTGGGGGTTCGTCGCTCTTCCTGTGTTCCCACCCCCTCCGCACTTCCTTGCTCCTGTCTGCATGAGGGGAGGGAGAAAAAAAGGGAGAAAAAAATGCAGGCTCACCTCCGTCTGCCGGTGGAAGCTGCCCGGAGCCCCGTCGTCGTCATGATTCCTGTTTCTTAAAGGGGCGGCGGGGGGGGACACAAGGCGAGGAGAGCCCGGCACTCACTACTTTACATCCGCATCAGAAATTTTTCAGATCCGGAGAGCAGGTACTTGAAAAGTGTGCTGGGATGTGCTTAGGTGGGCGTGGTCGCACTTAATTTTTTGTAAACTCCGGAGCTGGTGGGGAAACAATTTTAAGCTCCGGATCTGGGAGCCATTTGCCGCGGATTTTAGGGGTCGTGCGAAAAGGCCCAAAGTTTCCATCACTGCATCTGGAAAAATAAACCATTTTTTCTTTGTGAACAGTTTTTTAAATTATGATAAGTCTGATGGACAGTCTTCAGCCTTCTTCTTCCTAGAGTTTTTTCTGCAGGTACAAAGTTTGCTTTTCAGATCCTCAAATGCCACTTTGCCCAATCAACTGCATCTTCAAGGTGCAGGCTGACAATATGCATGTCTGCATTGACCTCTGTTTTGGTTACCTATGTAGCTGCTGGCCGTTGATTTTCAGGTAGTAAACAGTTTTGGCAATGTTGGAAAGTGTCACTCTGAGTATATGTCCATACTAGTGAAGCCACCTTCCTCTCATCGTATCTGTAATTGATCTCACACCTAGTTGCTGTCAGACAGTATCATTTGTAGCACTGTTGAGTAGCGAAAATACTCAATGTCCAGCACAGCATTGCACATTTACATGACAGAGAGACAGCACTCTACATCTATTGCTGTTGCCCAGCCCTCAGTGCTATACAGGGCAACAGGGCAGATAATCAACTTGCTCTTGTGAATCTTAGATTTGAGAATGATTGGCATTCATCTGTTGCAAACCTCACCAGTGAGTTCTCACCAATGCCACCAGGCTGCATACACCCTTGCGCACAGGTTATTGCTAGAGATCGGAGCCAATATACTGGAATATCAACCTTCTTTAGGTTTTCTCCATTCAATTGGAGTGCACCAAATGTGGTAGTTTTCCTGATGTTTAGGCAGAGTCCAAAATGGTTGAGGGGGTGATTCCATGTTTGAACTTGCCACTGCATTTCACTCCTAGTAGTAGTAGCAAACATGATGTTGTCAGTGTAGAGCAGGCATGTCCAAAGCCAAGCCCGGGGGCCAAATGCAGTCCATTTTCAAATTTTGAGCATCCTGCAGCCTCTTCTCCCCACATCTAAGGGTCTCAAGGTTCAAAGAGATCCCTTTGCTCCATTGCTGCAGGGCTCCCAGATGCAGAGCTTAAAATTGTTTTCCCACCAGCTGCGGACTTTTAAAAAAATTAAGCACGACCATGCCCACCTAAGCACACCCCAACTCATTTTACAAGTACCTGGTCTCTGGAGGTTAAAAAAAAAATCTGATGCGGATTGTAAAGCTGTGGATGCCAGGCTCTCCTCACCTTTTGTTTGTTTTTTTGTCCCCGCCGCACCTTTAACAGACAGGAATCCCTACGGGGCTGCTCCGACGGCAGACAGTGGTGAGCGGAGGTGAGCCTGCATCCTTTTCTCCCTTTTTTTCTCCCTCCCCCCCAGCACCGATAGGAGCAATGGAGTGCGGAAGGGTGGGAACACAGGAAGGAGAATAAAACCCCACAATCTCTGGTCTGAATTTAAGTTGCCAGCGGATTTTAGAGGTCATGTAAAAGTGCCCACCAGACATGCCCTACCATTATATTTTTTCCCATTGCAGTTATGAAAAAAATTAAAGGGTATTTTTCCCCATTAAAGACTGTAGCTTTTGTCAGGAATTATCTTTAAAACTGTCCACAGAACTTCCTCTCTACTGAAAACTTTTTGGGTGTGTATTGTAATACACTTTAGCCCTAAGTTTGCCTCAAGATGCCAAATGTCTATTCCCACTACTCCCAAGTCCTTCTTCCTTCAGTGTGGTTTTCATTCAATGGGATGCCAGAAAGTTGAGAGGAAAAGCTCGTCACATGCCAATTATCCTGGCTTCAAAACTGCAAATGATTGCCTACAGCTCTTGGCAAAATGGAACGTTGTTCCAAGCATTCAATACCTAATTGAATAAAGCCAAGGAGATGGTTTGCTGGGCCTTTTTTTTCATCCCCTATTTGTGCTGGATTTCTACTTGATTTGGGTTCCACGGGAGGGAGAAAAATAATATGGCTTTTTGGTGATGGTGGTGATAGTGGAGTTGAAGGAAACAACCTTCAGTAAAATAGCCACCATCACGTGTTTTGCTAGAGAGGGCGACTTGCAAGTGCTGACTCTTACTTCTCTCTTCATTACAACAGATTTGCATTCATGCTTTCTCTCTCCCCCCCCCCCCCAAGAAATTCTCAGCATAAATAAAGAGCCAAAAGCAAGTTATTTGGAGAGGCATGTGCCTGTGTGAACATGTGCAATGACTAGAAATCAAATTTAATGTGAAATGTGAGCAATTCCACTTTTGCTTTCCCATGCTTTAAAACCCATTGGCTTTTAATATCCTTATCTGGTACATAAACACTAATCACCCACTTCAGATTAAGGATCCTTTATGAAATACATGCTAGGATCTGAAAGAAACCAGAAAGGCTCTTTCAGCCATAATTCCCCCTTATTTAGATAAGAAGAGAAGTCTGGGATGATCCAGTCTGGTCCTAGTGCCCTTATATTTCAAGCATTATCTTCAATTTTGTTTAAACTAACTGGTTCAATTGTATGCTTAGCATTTTACTTTTAAATACATCACTACAGTCCAACTTGAGGATAAATGCACTTTGAACGGAAATAAGTAAATGCAACTTTTTTTTTTGGCTTAAGATGCCTTATAGCAATTTTTTTAAAGAAAACATTAACTTCCTTTTTATTTTATTTTCCATGGGAGACTTGCACCCATGCTTCATAATTCAGTCAGTTGTAGATGGTACCATTGGTCCCAAGTATCAAAATGACTCATCATAGTTCTGGTGGGAGCTGCCACCTCCTCCACCCAGCAGACCTATTCCACTGAACCTCTTAGTAAGAGGATCACCAAGTCCCCAAATGTTCTAAGTGTTAGAATATGTAAATACAGTGGACCCTTGTATAACAAACAGTTTGTATAACATAAAATCTGTACAACATAAAAAATTCCGGAGATAGGGGAAATTTGCTTAAATTTCCCTCTGGTCTGGGGCGTTGGGGGACGTCCGCGTGCGGAAATGCTTTAAGTCACGCAAAAAGCGGGTAAAAATGAAAAATGAAAAATGAAAAAATGAAATGAAATTTTTTCAAAAAATTCACGAAAAACAAAAATGAACCGAAACGGACCTGCAACGAAAAACGAAAAACCAAAACATCATTTTTTCAATTTGTGCCCATCTCTAGTTAGAATTGTCTTCAGTTAGGTGTCTTCTGTTAGTTAGTTAGGAAACTGATACGTAGGTGTCTGCCATGAGACAAAGAAGTCCGTCAAGCACAAATAAAACCTTATTATATTTTTGCATCAATGAGATGGATCCATATATAAAATGACCCCCACTTTCCTAGGGAGTTCCATAGACCAGTGATCCTCTGGGTGAAAAAGTACTTTCTCTTATTTGTTTGATTGAGTGCCCCCTAGTTCTAGTGTTGTGCAATAGGGAAAACAGTTTTTCCTATCTACTTTGTCACTGTGTATAATTTTATAAATGTAAATCCGGTCACCTCTTAGACGCCATTGTTCAAGAGTGAAGAGGCCCAGCCGTTGCAGCCTCAGATGGTAAGGAAGGTGTTCCAATCCCCTAATCATTTTGGTTTCCCTCCTCTGCACTTTTTTCCATTTCCATAATATCCTTCTGGATGTATGGTGACCAGAACTTTAAACAATATTCCAGACAGGGCCTCACCATAGATTTATAAAGAGGCAAAATGACACTTGCTGACTTATTTTATATACCCTTCCTAATGATCCATAGCATTGAGTTTGCTTTTTTTCACTGCTGCAGCACACTGGGTTGACACCTTCATTGAGATGCCCACCAGGACACCAAGGTCCCTTTTCTGGTTTGTTGCAGAGAGCTCAGATCCCATCAGTTTAGAAACGTTATTGGAGATTTTTTGTTGGTGACTAGCTCCTGGCTCTGCTTGGTAATCTTTGCATCCTCTTCACTACTCAAGTAGACACCTTCCTGAACCGAACCAGATGCTGCCCAGCTCCTGTTGGTTTCCCCCCCAGTTATCAGTTTAAAAGCTGCTCTTCAGCATTTTTGAATTTGAGTGCTAGCAATCTGGTCCCGTCATGTTTCAAGGGCAACCCATCCCTCCTGAACAGGTTTGGCTTACTTCCCTGTATAAAACAACCCTCAATTTTTTGTCTAATAACTTTAGTCTTAGACACAGAAAGATACTGCATATCAACTCAAAGTGTTAGCTTATTCTTCAGCATATTTTAAGTACACATTCTTAAAGATTATTGTGACTGAATGATCATTCTATTATGGCATATATCAGAAGAGAATAGTATTCGTAATCTGTGTGTGTTTTTCAACTCACACTTAATCTGCAATGTGCAAACTCACAAAAGCTCATCTCTAAGTAGTAGTACGTGAATCTTTCTTCTCTACCAGAGACAACATCCAGACCTGAGTGTTTACAGCATGAGACAGACTGACTGCATGAAGTAGATTCCTAAAACTTTGAAAAGTTAAAGAGGGATACTGGAAATTAAGAGGGGGGGAGGACCTTTCCCAAGTTTAACTTCTCTGTGATGTGAACAAGAAACTTCCACAGTTTAAAAACCCTGTTCCCTTAAAACACACATATACCCACAATTTTCAGGGTTGGCTCTGCCACAAGAAAAGCAGAGCTTTTGAGGTACTAGATTGGGGAGAGCAGCAAAGGAATTCTTGCTTATGGTGCCAGCTGCTAGACCATGATCGATGCTTATTTCCAGTGGCCAGATTTTTACTACCCCCCAAATCCCTTCCTAATGTACCTGAAAACCACAGAGCATCAGCAGCAGATGCAAACCATTCATGCGCCTGCTGAGTTGTTGATATATCAAAAAAACTGCTTCAAGTTAAAGTTTGTGGTATGATGGTTAGAATGTTGGACTAGGACTCAGAAGATCTTGGTTCAAGTCCTCATTACTTCATGAAAGCTTCTAGTTGCCTTGGGCCAAATGGAATACAGGGCTGCCATCTTGCTTTTCCCCATAATTTAGCACTGTTGACAGACAGTACAATTGCACCTCAAAGATACACTGACTCTAAAGATTTGGAAGAATATAAACTTCAGGCTTGCAGAAATGTCCTTTCATAGCTGCCTTTGGGGTGACTGATCTCAGAGAGGATGGATCTAGTTAAGATCAACTGAAAGAAGTACCAAAAACTGAGGAAGAGAAGGGAGCTGAATAGGCGAGGGAGGACTGAGTCACACTGTTATCCAAACCACATTCAACACAGGGACACAGTTGCCATATTGGCAAACAGTTAGACCTGGGTGACAACAGCCCTAAAAAATTCCCAACACACCTAGTAGGGTTTGGATTCAGCACCACTTCAGTGTCAGCTCTGGTGGCTTTCAGCCAAATTGACTAGTTACAATTGCACTCCTAGCATCTTATCTATCTATCTATCTATCTATCTATTAACACCATTCCACTGTACTTGAACCCTCTTTCTCTCTTTGGTTGCTATTAGAGATGGGCACAAAACAATTTTTTCCATTTCATTTTTCATTTTTCATTTTGTTCCCTAAGGAAATGAAAAACGAACTGCCCCTTCAAAGAAAAATGAAATGAAATGAAACAGAAATTTTCATGTTGTTCCATTCTGTTTTCCGCTTTGAAACAATGCATTCTGATGGGCAAACTATTTGAAAAGGCCGCTGCTTTCCTTCCACAACGTGCTCAATTGGGTGGGGGAAACTGCAGGCTTTTAAAACTTTTTTTGTTTGACGCCAGAAGCAAGTGCTGATCAGCAGGCACGAGGGGCTTTGGCAGCACTTGCTTCATTGCTGAAAAATAAGTTTTAAAACCCCGTGCTTTCCCCCGCAACACACCCAATTGGGTGGGGGAACTGATGGGTTTTTTAACTTATTTTTTGGCTTTGGTGCCAAAAAATAAGCTGAAAAAGCCCATACTCCCCCACCAACATGCCCAATGGGGGAGAAGGTATGGGGTTTTAAAAAATATCCTGGAGCCACCGAACCTGCCTCAATGGCTCCAAGACATTTTTTTTTAAAAAAAAATGCCATTTCCCCCAATCGGGTGCGTTGGAGGAGACAAAAAAAAACTAAAAAATGATATATTTTTTTAAAAAAATCATTTTGTACAAAACAAAAACCCCTCAAAAAAAAAAGTGAAACAAAACGGAATTCTTCCATTTCGTGCCCATCTCTAGTTGCTACTTGCAAAGTCAGACCAGCTTTCAACATAATCACATCAGGGAGATGGTGGTAAAGAAGCAAATGGGGAACATGACATGGGCTGTTGCTTTAAGTCCCTGGTTTTCCAGTACTTAAATTTTACACTGATTGACATCAATTTCTTTTTATTTTCAGCACAGAACACAACCAGAATGACAAACCCAAGATTTGACAGGAATAATACTTAAACATAATGCAAAAGCAAATGTTGAAATAGCATAATTTAAAAAGAAATCATCTCCTACTGTTTATAAACATGAAAAACAGGTGGATTATTGACTTTTTTCCAGGCCTTAGCAGGTATAACTATAAGAGCAAATTATCACAGCAGGCTTAGCTCATTTTAAATATGAAATCTGTTGCAGTGGGCAACTGTTTGTAAGATATCTGTTTCCACTGCGCCGATTGTTTTCACATGTAAATAATTCAATGATGTGCTGATTTTATGTTTAAAGCAAAGCTACATGGCCAAAACTAGCATGGATGAAAATCTCTCCACTTAGTGCTTAAATGAGAGGAAGTGCTTCCTATTTAGCAAACGGTTCTGACCCATAAATATTACCAAAGTACAGATTTTATAGTTTCAAGGTTCCTAAAATCCAGCATGCAGGCAATCTTGCTAGTCCAGCTCTTAAAAGATACATTTTCTTGGCCTTTTTCTGTAATTGATGCTGCTAGCGGCACTTATACATATCGAAAAGTGTCAGTAAAAATCTCCCCCTGGGGTTTCTGACATTTTCTGTGCCAGCTGCAACAGAGAGGAGAGGAATAGAAGGTAGTTTAGATGGTAGTTAAGCTGTCAGGTCCCCTGAGAAGCTTTGATACTATAACAAAGCACTTTCTTCTGTCACTATTTAACCATCTCTTCATTTCACAAGTGGCAATCTCTCTCTCTCTCTCTCTCTCTCTCCTTTAGCAAGGGAAGGTTAAAGATAATAATAAAAAAGCTGTTGTTCAGAAGCTGCTTCTAAAGCTCACTGTATTTATGGCAAGAACATTCTTGTCAGAGTATTAGTAACTGAAAAATCATTCCCACATCCAGATGGCACAGCCCAATGCTGGCTTAAATCTAATTGTTAGAGTAGAACCACTGAATCAATAGGAACTTAGTGCTGTACATAGATTTAGTTGGTGCAATGTGAAGTTCATCTGTTCACGTAATCTTATCCTGTCATTCACCATGTTTGGAACCTTGAAGTGCTTAATTGCCTCAGCTGGAACGTGATGATTTTAATTATAAAATGCTTCTACATTTGAAATGATGGGACACATTTTCACTGCCTGTCTCAACACTCACATTCAGTAGGCTTACATTTAGTAACCCAACTCATGCAAATCTACATAGCTGTGGGTGACTGTGAGAATTATGGATGGATGGGTAGCTAGGTCCATTTTTGATCCGTGTCACTTTGACTAAAAACTGTTCTGCCCCATTTTCAGTGCATTTTAAAACAAAAATGCAGAAGAGGGCCCTTTTAAATATCCATATTTCCCCCTAAAATATAAATGCTGTCCATATCTTCCACAGCATATACATTTCCACATCTGTCCCTGAATAGATCTACTGTGCCAAACTAAAGCAAAAGTGCAAAGGAGCTGCTGGATAGCTCAGTGGTTTTAGGCAGGGGCAGAGGCTGGGAGTTCAGTTCCCCACTGTACCTGTTTGACGGGGCTAGACTCAATGATCCATAAGGTCCTTTCCAGCTCAGAAGCTCCAAGAAGAAGAAGACGAGGAGGAGGAGGAGGAAGAGGAGGACTTCAGGCTTTTTTACTTTGAAGGAAAAGTTCTTGCAGAGCCCCAGTCCTGAATAACCTTTTGATTCTGACCAGATGTACAATTCTCCTCCTGCTGCTGTTTGCTAATCTAGGCACCAATTTCTACCCTTCCTACTGTGGTGTTCACCAGTTACGATTAGAGATGGGCACGACTTGAAAAAAATTTTTTCCGAGTTGTCGTTAGTCGGGCCGGTTCCATTTCGGGTCGTTTCCATTTTTCGTGAAAATTCGCAAAAATTAGTCGGTTCGTTTTTTCGTTTTCGTTAGTACTGGTTTTTTTGGGGGGGGAGGGGGTTCCTGGAGGCACCTCTCTGGGGTGGGTGCCTCCTCTGGCCCGCTATAAAGCGAAAGTGGGCTCCTGGAGGCACCCGTGGGTGCCTCCTATCCTCACCCACTAGGAAGGGGAAGCAGGCTCCAAGAGACCCCTCAACATGGGGGTCTCCCCTCCTCACCTGCTGCTGCTGCAAAATGGTATACAATAGCCATATGGATATTGCATAACAGTTGTGCAGACAGTGACTGTGAAGACTAGTGGATGGCACTGAACCCAGAGCCATAGTGAGATGCCTAACTAAGGCTCTCGCACCACCATGTCTCACACAGAAGGGAATTGTACTTGCGTGTAGTGCAATGCAAGTACATCTGGCTTAGGGTTAAGGTGGGTTAGGGTTAGGGCTAGGGTTAGGCTAGTGACGGGTAAGGTTACGGTGGGCTAGTGGGTTGCACCTCTGGGTGCCTCTCTGACCCACTAAGAAGACAGTCTGTGACGTATGGGTACGGAGTCAAGGGTTAGGGTTAGGGGGCTAGGGCAGGTTTTAGGGGGCTTTTTGGCACATCCCAGAAGTCTCCATGGCCAAGTGGCCATGCGATTGGTGGGATGGCTCCAAAAATTTGCATGGTCGTCCACTCCCACATGGCTGGCCACTCGGCCAGCCCATCATTGCGCAGGTGTAAATAAAATAAAATAAAATAAAATCAATGGAGGACAGAGGAGGAGAGGAGAGACATTTTGCTGCAAGAAAAAACCCACTGCTACTGTGAAAAATCTGTCAGTTTATAAATTTTCGCGTGTTTCTGTTGTGCTTGTGTGTTTTTGGACCATGATTTCAAAAACAATATTGCGTTCGCCGCCCCATTTTGGATCCCCTGCCCGCACCGCATGGCATGGCGACTCGAGTCTGGCTGCCCAGGACGGGGGGGAGGCGGGACCCCCCCTCCAGAAACCACCCCTCCGGTAGGTGCCCTGCGGCCTTAGTCAAGCAGGCATTTTTCCGCCTGCTTTTTTGGCCCGGGAATGGGTGGGGGGAGAGTTTAAAAGTTTTTTCCTGTGCCGTCCGTGCCGCTTGCTTGCGTTTTAATTGCGGCGGCCGGCGGCCGGCGAGACTGGGCTTTTTGCTGGCTGTCTGCGAGCCTGCGGCAGCCGGCGACTCCCACCAGAGCAGCCCAGGACGGGGGATGGGGGGGAGGCCGGGGACCTCCAGAAACAACCCCTCTGGTAGGTGTCCTGAGGCACGGCAGGCATTTTTCCGCCTGCTTTTCGGCCGGGAACCGAAAACTTTTTTTCTGTGCCGTGTGGCATCGCGCGATCGCGCGATGCAAGGAACGAGCACGACAAATCAGACCAAAATTGTTCGTTCGTCGGTTCGAGCTCGAAGTCTGGCGGAGTAATTCCCATTACCGTTTCCGTAGAGTAACGGAAACGAGTAACGGAAACGGAAACGGGAATACCACTAAGTCGTACCCATCTCTAGTTACGATAAATAATGTATGAGAGGTGTCTGTGCTGATTGGTGGGTCTGTAGACCAATGAGAGAGTCTGGGGAGTGGCCTGAGAGGATTTAAGGCACTGCTCAGCATTGTTTTAGTTAGATAGGGAGCTACACTTTATGAAGAAAAGTCCAGATAGGGGCTGATAGAAAGGCCTACACTTGGAGATAGGGCTAAAAGAAGACAGAGTCTGAGAGATTCAGATAGGGTCCGGTACTGCAAGAGAAAGACAGGGCTAAAGAACAGACCGGATTTTAGACTGTCTGTAGAGAAAATTAAGTGTCTAGAGTTTGTGAACTTAGGAACTGGGTGCACATTTATTCATCTTTATTAGTAATCAAACTTAAGTGCGTTAGAGCAAGATTCATCTTTTTGTTTATACTTCAACATGTTACCATTAATGATTTTGACTCAACTTTGTAATCAATAACCTTCTTTTATTTTTGTTCAACTTAACAACAGTCTGAATTTACTAGCTAAGCTAGTTGGTGGCAGTGATATAGGGAAATCAGAAGCGATATTTGTCAATAGCCCGTGAAACAGCCGGGGACAAGCATGTTAACGTTACACCTACCACCCCTGCCCTGTCTGATGCACTCTGCCTAGAAATAATGCTTGAAAAAGGCTCAAGTTCAGGCAGTCCCTATTTGGATACCCAGCAATTTTATTTACCATAGCTCTGTTTACTTTTCTTTTTCTTGCCTCTTTCACCCTGTGGAGTTCTGCAATGTCCTTTTTATCCTCACACCATAACTTTGGGGTAGATTAGGCTGATGGAGATATTTTCTCAAGGCTCCTTTCCAGTGGTAAATGAGCAAGGCTATTTATTTTATTTCATTGTAATGCTAAGTACTCCTGTCACAGCTGTAGCCAAAGTAGTGGGAAAAGCAGAAACTGTGTGGAATATTCCTTGAACATTTAGCTTTTGTTTGAAAGGAAAAGGGCACCACTGTAGCCATTTTATTCACGCAGAGACAGGGGAAAGGCCATGTTCTTTTCAGTTGTTTCCTGAGGAGTATATCTTCTGGCAGCTTCCAGTGTTTTCACCAAAACCCAAACATTTTTTCACCTTGTTATTCAGAAGCAAAATGCAAACCTAAGGGTTCATGTGCTTCCATCCCGGCAACCCGCTGCCAGATACATGCATGACTACTTTTTGCTCCATAGCCTTCCGAAAAAACAGAAGTGGCTTCCAGTTCACTAGAAACCACTTCTGGGGCCTTTGACAGGCTTCCCAGGCCTGTTGGAGACCCCAGAAGTGGTTTCCAGTGAACCGGAAGTGGCTTCTGAAAAACTGGATGTGACTTCCAGTTCACTTCTGGAGCCTCCAACAGGCCTGGGAAGCCCGTCGGAGGCCTGTTTGGAGCAGTGCCAGGCCTGGGGTAAGTGCAGGAGGCCCCAAACAGACCCCCCCAGTCCCAACCCTATCCAGCATCTGCATAACATGGATTTCTCTTTAGTGAGGGTCGTGTTGGTTCAGATCCCTAACTCTCACTATAAACGGGGGATTACTGTATGCTGGTTTGACAGCCATGGATAGAAAGGCATTACAGAAGGTGGTGAGCACAGCGCAAAACATTGTGGGCTGTCCTCTGAGTCCACTAGATGACATAACTAGGGATCGCTGCCTTAGGAGAGCGAGGAAATTTCTCAGTGGTGACACATACACCCTGGTCAGCACTTCTTTACTTTCCTGCCAACGGGCAGGAGATATAGAAGTATAGCCAGCCACACCAACAGACTGTAAAACAGTTTCTACCCATGGGCTGTCAGACTTTTAAATGGAAATTAATTCTATGTCAACATAGTACGACCGACTTGTGGGGCCGGTGTGCGTGTTGCACAAGGTGCTACAAGGCTATGTGGTTGTTAGTGGGATGCATTGTGTTGCGGGGCAGGGTGTATGAGGGAGGCTTAGCTAATTTCATTGTACACATGTTGTACTTTGACAATAAAGTATTGATGAGTAGTAGTAGTAGTAGTAGTAGTAGTAGTAGTAGTAGTAGTAGTAGTAGTAGTAGTAGTAGTAGTAGTAAAGCAAAAGCAAAATGTTCTGCTTATATACTGCCCCATAGCATTTCAAGCACTCTCTGGGAGGTTTACAATTTAATTATGCAGGTACTCATCATCATCATCATCATCCTCATCCTCATCCTCATTGATATTGACATTTATATGTGTCTTTCTTCCAGTGGATTCGAAGCATCCACATCCTACATTATTCCTGCTTTTCTCCAACAAAGAGGCCATGATATCCTTAGTATGAAGGATGCCATAGCCCTTCCACGGTTCACTCAACAGAGGTAGAGATGGCCTCCTTCACTGTATAGACATCTATAATATTTGATACTGTTGAATCTTACTGATTATACAGTATTTGTTTCTGACCTTCCATATAACAATAGGTTTCAGGGTGGGTACCATCAAGGATAACACCTTGAAAGAATCTTGGAATGCTCAACAATGGTTCAAAACATTTGAACATTCAAACAAAATGAAGCCAAGCCACCTGAAAGATTAGATACAAATTTATATTGATGTAAACAGCCTTGAGTGATGGATAGACCTAGAAAGGCAGGGTAATTTTTAAAAAATGCCATAAATAAAAGGACTCTTGGATGAAGTTTAAAACAACAGTTGGGAATTACCAGTTTTCATTATTTCCTTTTTCCTGGAGAAGAAGGATGTTTTGCATAATTGCTGAAACATGCTTACTTAATATAGCCTCATTAAATTTAATGTGAAATGAATAAATAACTATGAAACACTAAAGGTGTTAATGGTGCATTAATTATTACTGAGCTATACTAGACTTCCTATGGAATGTCATATGATATCCCCATTAATACCTAATAACATTCTTTACAACTAGGGTAATTACACAGAATATTAAATGAAGTGCATCACAGTGGGAACTATTAACTTCAGATATCAAGTGTATATAAAGCATTTCAGTTTTTAATACTGTTGGTACACCAGTTCAGAAAAAAACAACTAGAGACAAACAATACAGATCCAGCCTGCGGCTGGAGAATTTTTTTACTTCTGCTACACCTTGGTGGCCATTTTATTCTGATCAGAGAATCCTAGAATAGGGAGTTGGAAGGGTCCTACAAGGCCATCAACTCCAAACCCCCACTTCATGCAGGAATACAGATCAAAGGATCTCTGCCAGGTGGTTGTCCAGATTTCTCTTGAATGCCTCCAGTGTTGGAGCACTCAGCACCTCTTGAGGCAATTTTTTTCCATTGCTGTGCTGCTCTAACAGTTAGGAAGTTTTTCCTGATACTGTATTCAGCCGAAAGCTGGGTTCTGTTAACTTGAGCCCATTGTTGCATGTCCCACACTCTGGGATGATTGAGAACAGATCCTTCCCCTCCTCTATATGACAGCCCTCCCAAATATTTGAAAAGTGCTATCATATCACCCCCTCAGTCTTCTTTTCTCCAGGCTAAATATGCCACATAATCTTGGTCATTGATGTTGATTTTAGCAAGTCAAGAACATTTATTTATTTATTTATTTATTTATTTATTTATTTATTTATTTATTTATCATTTGTCATGTTTTTCTCAAAACTGGAACTCAAGGTGGGTTGGAAAACAATTTCTTTTTCTTATAACCTTATTTTCCTTGTGGCTAAATGGATTGTGTTAAAGGCAGGCAGCATTCAAAAGCCCTTCAAAAGGCAGAGACTCTCTAGCTCTTATTGGTGATTATCTGTGGTGGTAAAGAGTGATGGGAGTTGTAATTAAACACCAAAGAGGTCAACTGGGGCCAACTCCTGTTCTGTGTGGTCTTAAAGACTACCAGCCAGTGAGCACTTAGTTAAGAGGAGATGTTTCTGATGCTATTGTAATCAACCTTCAAGGAAGTATGCATATAACTCAGCAGATCACAAAACCCAGGTGTACTTGGAGGTACCTCTAGGGTTTGGGAGCCATTCTCTTATATTTGTTTCCCGGGCACAACAGCACTATTTTTATACGTCAAGGTATGATTCAATTGACTGATAAACCTTGCTTCTTGTGTAGTTCATTCATTCATTCAATTTGTATACACCTCACTGCCTGGGGCCACTCTGGATGGTAACAATAAAATAAATAAAACATATGAAATATTTATATAAACAATATTAAACAGTAACAAAAATCAATAACATCAATTATAAAAAACCGCGTTTGTACAAAATAACAACAAACCACCATGGTGTATGCACTGCTGTGGACTCTGGACATTATCATCTGTTAGTAATCCTGGTATATTCCCATATGTCACATGCCCTCTTGAGCTTATGAGCAACTTCAAGGTGAGCTAAGAGTGGACAGAAGCCAGTTTACATTGGGACTGTGGAGGTTAAGTTCCATCCTTGGGCAATGCAGTTAGAATAGCCACATGCTGTCTTTTAGAGAGGACAGTCATCCATCTGAAAGGGCACCAGAAGCAGCTGCCAGGGTGGTATAGGACTTTGAGGAGCCATTCCACAACATATTTCTCCTGCATTGCAAGCCTCTGAGGGTTTCTAGAGACCTGGACTTGCAACTTCTGGCTAAAAGGGAATGTGTTTCTACTAAATCACACAGCTAACATCAACCTATTTAATGAGAACTGAGTCTCTCCTATAAGAGCCCATACAACTCATTGTCCCTGAGGATTAGGGAATTCTCCTGAATGGAGGTGGTGTGTGAAAAGCGGGAAACTACAGGAAATTGGATGGAGGCAGATGCCCTAAGCACATCCAATCTCGCCTAATTTCTGAAGCTAAGCAGGGTCAGGCCTGGTTAGTACTTGGATGGGTGACCACCAGGGAGTGCTGTAGGTGCCCGGAGTAGGAACTGGCAAACCACTCCAGTATTCCTGCCAAGAAAACTCCATGGACATGGGGTCACAAAGAGTCGGTCATGACTGTAACGACACAACACACACACACCTTCCACATGCAGAGTTGCGTATAGACTGAAGAAATCCTTCAGACATTGTACAGTATGCCAGATCCTGAATCCAATCCAGACAGCTGTTTTGCTGAAAGGTTGTTCTACACTTCTGGCTCCCTTTGTCCGGAGCTTGGAAAAGCCACCTTTTGAACCACAGCTCCCAGTATCAGAACCTTTAGATTGCCATTTCCAGAAATCTCCAGCCAAATAGCCACACAATTGCACATTTTAAAAATAATTCAAGTATCAATGCAAGAGGAAGCAGCTAAAGCACTTTTGGAACATTTCAACCATTTGTTTTCAACTCTCAGAGGCCCAGGCATTGAGGGTTATTGTTTTTAATTAAAAGAAAATAGTTTCTAGACTGTAGGAAACATTGTACTAAAGTTTTGTACCCACAGAGACTTTGTTTTATGCTTCATACCAGGGATTTCAAGAGTAGAAAGGAATATACTGGCCAGGATTCTGTTGTGTAGCAATGGAAAATATGTCCATTTTAGGAGCATTTTGCTACTAGTTAAAGAGTTGCTTTAAAAAAAAAATTGGGGTTCACATAGTATATGTACAATTAGGCAAAATCATACGTTCCCTGAACATGAAAAAGGAAATCTTTAATTTGCCACTGATAAAGATATATCAATTGCACAGGGAGAGCTCTATAATGGGATTAAGCATGTATTGTGTTCACTGCCACACAAAATATCCATATAAATCCTTGGCATGATCATGACAGGCTATGTTATTTCCTCAACCCTAAAAAAAGGTTTATATCTGATTTGGTATCTGCTATGTTTAGCACAATACAGTATTTTATGAGCAGCCTCATACTGATAATGTATACTGCATTTACTACACTATATATTACACTGACTCCTTGTGTGAGTCAGGAAATGCTACCCTATACATGTATGGGCAGATACCTAGTACGGCATAATAGAATGATGGCTTGGGCCCAAGGGATCTGGATTCAAATCCTTGCTCAGCCATGGAAGATATATGTGGACATTTTTATACGGAAGTGTGCACAGCACATGCCCCAATGGCCAATAGCCTGTTGTAACAAACACTATCCTGTTCCAATGTATAGTACTTATTAATTTCTACTGTTAAAGAGTCTGCTTTGTGGGGTGGAGGAGGAGGAAGCAAAAGTTTTTTTAAGGCTCTTCTCCCCCCCTCCCCCCCAAGGAGGAGCAGAAGAAGTTTAGAGCAATGTTGATGTGCTATACCTTTTAGAAATAAAATAAAATAAAAATGAGAGCTGCTTTCTGGAAGGAGAAGTAAACAGGGCTTAGCAAGAAGGGGGAAGTTTTGTTTTGTTTGTTTATTTATTTATTTATTTTCCCTTTAAAAGGAGGAAACCCAAATAGGCTTGAGGTGCATATCCTATGGGGATGCAAGGGTCACATCAAATGACTTATCACACCTCCACATGACTTTCAGTGATCCTTTTTATTGCATTCCAGCGCATTCCCAAATCACACATCTAATCTAGCCAAGCTCTTACTGGTACTCCAGGTGGACTCTATTATACCACCAGCTGTTGGTACAGGCTGTGAATCTATTCCATTGTACACACGTACACACATGCAGTCTAGCAGGGAGTACTCACAGGATTTCAGCATTGAATATGATGCGTATATACTCACTAATTATCTTCCATCTGTCTCCATATGAGACTTACTGTGAGGTAAATGATAGGATTGCAGCTTCATCTGGCTTTAGTCTGATGATGACTTTCCCGAATATTCATAAGAAATTCATTCCAGACTTGTCACTTGTGGCTTTTTCATATGCATATAAGGCATGTCATCCCCCAAACCCTCAAGTCTGCAATTTTCTGACAAACTGTCTCTTGAGGGATGCAAATTAACTTTGCAATAAAATCTCTTGCCAATTAATTGTTAGAATGGCACTGCCACTCTAACTTTGAACCCCTGTTTCTATGTCCATTATCCCACCTTTTGATGTCATATTCCATGCTTCCTGCTTCTGAAAATCCCTTTTCCAGATATATAACTTCTTGGCACGCTTTGCTGTCAACTCAGCTAATCAAGCTGAAATGAATGTTTCTCTGGTCATTCAGTAAGCCTCAAACAAACACAAATCGTTAATTAAAACATGGGTTGGCGAAAAGCAGATCCAGAGAATGTGGGGTGATTTGCAAGAAGTTGGAAAGGAATTCTGACTTCCAACCTTTTAATCATGCTGACAACAATGTTGTCTCACACTCTAAATTGCTGTTGTTATTTCCCACCAAATCAGAACTGACTTCTAGCAACTCTAACAGGGCTTTCAAGATAAATGAGATATTCAAGGAGTATTTTTTTTCTCCATTCCACACTTTCAGTGACTTTCCATGGCTGAGTGAGCATTTGAACCCAGGTCTCCAAAGTACTAGACCAGTGGTTCTCAACCGGTGGGTTCCCAGATGTTCCTGGACTGCATCTCCCAGAAGCCTCCAGCACTTGCTGTGCTAGAAGGGGTTTCTAGGAGTTGCAGTCCAGGAACATCTGGGGACCCACAAGTTGAGAACCACTGTACTAGACTATCACTGGATACATTACACCGTACTGAGTAAATTAGCCTGCTGAAAGGAAGAAAGCTTTTGGAGAGCAGGGTAACCAGCAATGCTTTTGAAGTGGAATGTTTCCAATGGTAAATTTTATTTTATTTTTATGTTTAGCTCTTTTAATTCTGATATTCTTGGGTTCTGCATTCTGTAATTTTAATTCATCTTCAGTTATTATCTGGATCTTGACAATATGCTGAAGGTGGAGCCCCTCATGTAGAGAGTGACATGTACGAAGAGCTGAAGATCCTGATTGTTTGTATGTGAACAAAACCCTCCACTCTTCTTGCTTGTGTGTGGAAATTTAAGGGGTTTAAATTTAAGAGTTTAAGGGGCTGGCTGGCTTTTGCACCAGGCGTTGATGGGTCTTGGGGTTGAAATAAATGGGGATGAGAGGTTTCCTGCAAGCCTAAGACGTTCTTGTCCCTGTTCAAGAAGGAAAAAAGGAGCTGCCTCATGAATGTAGACGTTTCTAGGAATGGGATTAACCAAGAGTTACAAGATAGTAACAGAAGAACTATGCAACTTTAGCATTGACAATGAAGACACTGAAATAGCTAGAGATTTTTTTTAAAAAAAATCTTGCCTCAGTCATCAATCCAGACGAAGACTGCAGCCAAGAAATCAGAAGAAGATGGCGGCTTGGGAAGGGCTGCAACGAAGGAACTAGAAAAGAGAATCAAATGTAAGGACATGTCACTGGAGAACAAGGGTGAGATTATCGACACGGTTGTATTTCTGACCACCATATACTGTATGAGTGTGAGAGCTGGACGGTTAAGAAATCCGACATGGGGGGGAAATGATTCATTTAATTTTTTTTCTATTAAAGAGTTTTATTGATTTTAGGGGGACGAGAGAGGGGAAAGAAGGGAAAAGGGGGAAAGGGATACAGTATAAGTTACATTGAATACATCAAGCCAGAAGATAACGATTATACATAACAGGATATCACAGAGTATTGTCAAAGTGTTAGTAGGTTAACTACTTCTTGCCATCTTCTTTTGGAGATCTCTTCATATTCTCCCTTCAGGAGTCCAGAAAGCCTGTCAATTTTGATACATTCTCTTATTTTGTCATGAAGATTTATCTCAGTAGGCGCTTCAGGTTGTTTCCAAAATTTCGCATATAATATCCTTGCCAGTTGCCACAACTATTACATGATGGAGTACATATTTTTGATCAAAGGAAATATTTATGTCTATTATATTTAATAAGAAAAGTTCTGGGCGAAGCTCTAACTTACATCTTCAAAGATCTCTCTATAAATAGTTTTACCATTCTCCAATATGTGTTTACCTCTTTACATGTCCACCACATGTGGTAGAAAGTATCGCTATCGTGTTTACATTTCCAACATCTAGGTCAGCAATTGTACATCTTAGATAAGCAGTGAGGTGAAAAATGCCATCTATAAAACATCTTGTAACAGTTTTCCTTAAAGGTTATCGACTTAAAAAGTTTTACTGTGTTTCACAGGGAGTCCCATTTACTTAAGTGAATAGAGTAGCCAAAGTTTTTTGCCCATCTTATCATAGTATCTTTTACCAGTGTATCAATCGATTTCTCATTTAACAAAATACTATAGAATTTACTAAGGAGCTATGTATCACCAGAGGATAATATTTTGTCAAGTGAAGTATCATTAGTCATAAAACCACCCTCTTTAATGAGATTTTTGAAGTGTGAATATATTTGTTGGTAATTCCACCAATCTATTTTCCAACCTTCAGATACTAATTGAGTAAGTGGCTTCAAGGAGCAATCAACATTCAAAAGTTGTCTGTAGGTTAAGGATTTAAGGGTTGCACTTGTATGGGAACCAGTTATCGCTCCTAATGGAGAAAGCCACATTGGAGTTTTGACATAAAACTGATTTTTTATGGATAACAATATTTTAATTAACGCATTCCTTATCCAATGTTTTTTGAAGAGGGTAGGTATGTTACCCTTAAGCCATAAGTAATGGTGCCAACCCTTGTCCAGATTGTGACCTTCGAGCTGTAATATTCTGTTATTTGTCATTAAAATCCAGTCTTTGACCCAAGTCATAGCTGCTGCTTTATAATACAATATTAAGTTGGGTAGGGCAAAACCAGCAACTTTAGTTCTATCTTGTAAATAGACATTTCTAATCCTTGCTTTCTTCTTTTGCCCCATAAACACCTGTATACTTTTTTCCAAATCAGAAATAATCTTAAAATTAGGTAATATAGGTAAGCATTGAAATAAAAAAAGCAATTTAGGTAGGATAGTCATTTTAATCGCAGCAATTCTACCCATTAGTGAAAGCTGAAGTCTTGACCAGATTTCCAAGTCTGCTTTAATTGCTTTTATCACACTGACATAGTTATCTTCGAGAAGTGTGTTACACCGATTGTATATAGTGATGCCTAAGTATTTTGCCTTGTTTACATGTTGAAAACCCGACAAATTAACCAACTTCACAGTCATAGATGGGGTCATATTTTTAGTTAACATCAATGTTTTTTCTCTGTTAACCTTTAATCCTGAGATTTTAGAGTAGGCATTTAAAATCTTTAACAGCTCTGGAAGAGAAAGCTGTGGATCTTCCAAAATAACTAGCAGGTCATCTGCAAAGGCTTGCACCTTATTGACTTCTCCTTTAATACACAGACCCTGAATTCCTTCAGTATTTCTTATTACATGGAGTAGTATTTCTAAGGATAAAATAAACAACAGGGGGGAGAGCGGGCACCCTTGCCTAGTGCCTTTAAGTATCATAACTGTATCTGCAAGGTAGCCATTTACTACAGTTCTAGCATTTTGTGTGGAATAAATTTGTTCTATAGCTCTTAACATTCTATGACCACACTGTAGGTAGTCTAGGAGAGCTGTTAGTAATGACCAGGAGACATTGTCAAAGGCTTTCTCAGCATCAATAAATGTAAGGGCAACTTGCTTCTCAGGGTGGCATTCATAGTATTCCAACACATCCAGCAAAATTCTAACGTTGGATTGGAGGTGTCTCTTTGGGAGAAAGCCATTTTGATCATGGCGTATCAGGGAGGATATGATCTTCTGCCATCTATTTGCCAAAATAGTTGCAAAACTTTTGTAATCCACATTTAGTAAAGCAATTGGCCTGTAGTCTTGAACCTGGTCTCTGGATTTCCCTTCTTTGGGGATCAGAGTTATATGCGATGATCTCCATGAGTCTGGAATATCTTCACCTTCCAAGATAGATGTAAACAATTTTTTCATATTTCCGGAGACCACTTCAGAAAAGTTCTTGTAAAATTGAGCTGGCAACAAATCAGGACCCGGGGCCTTATGCGTTTTTTGGTGGTTTATAGCCTCTGTTATTTCCATCATAGAAATAGGAACGTTCGTCATGGCTCTCTGTTCTTCAGTGAGTTTTGGAAAGTTGGCTTGTTCTAGATATTGGAATATGGTAGCTTTGTTGATGTCTTCCGGCTTGAACAGATTCTGATAATACGCCTCTATAATTTTTTGAATTTGGGACTGATCAGTCTGATTTTTCCCAGTTTTGTCTTTGAGTGTTGGAATAAGTTTTTGAGAATGTGTCTTTTTTAGTTTATAAGCTAGCCACCTGCCTGGTTTGTTTGCATTTTCGACAAAATTCAGTTTTGCTATTTTGATCTTGTGGGCTATATCTGCTGTTAGAATCAAATTGAGTTCATGCCTACAGTTAGCTAAATCCTTATTCAGCTGCTCGTTCCGTGGATCTAGGATTAGGTCCTTTTTGAGCTTTTTCATCATATTGAGAATAGACCCAGTTTTCTTTTTTCTCTCTTTATTCCGTTTTGCCATATATTGAATAACAAAGCCTCTAAAGTAGGGCTTTGAGGCGTCCCATACAGTTTTCAGTGGAACATCCTTGGTTAAGTTCATTTCAAAGTATAGGCTCAAGTCCTTGGTTGCCTCTGAGATAAATTCTTGGTCCGTCCACAAAGCAGAATTGATTTTCCAGTGTCTGGGTTTACTAGAGGCTTTCAAGGTCCGTAGAATAGCATTGTGATCAGATATTGTTCTTGGGAGAACTTCTATATCCCTTGTGTTTAGTAGTAGACCAGAAGAAGCCCAGCACATGTCAATACGAGAGAAGGAAGCATGTCGCCTTGAATGAAAGGTGAATCCCCCCTGTAGTGGATTTTTCCTTCTCCAAATATCCTGAAGTTCTAGGATATCAGACAAATCTAAGAAGGCTTTTGGAAGAGTAGAGGTCGAAGACCTATGTTTTTTTCCCTTTGGGGCTTTCCTGTCGACGGTGGGGGAATGTATAGCATTGAAGTCCCCCAATATAATTAACTGATGGCTTTCAAATTGCAGAAGTTTCTGGGTCAATTCTTCGAAGAAAACTTGTCTTCTGTGTTTATCATTTGGGGCATATATACCGACAATGATTGTTTTTTTTAGATTGTACATTTGCTTGAACAATGATCCATCTACCTAGTTGATCTTTTTCCAGCAAGATTGGGTGGAGTTCTGATTTAATATATAATGCAACCCCATTTTGTTTCTTTTCGTTATTGGAGGTCGAGAACAGATTGCCCAATCTATTTTGTATTGGATATTTCTCGTGTCTTTGCAGTACGTGTGTTTCCTGTAAACAGGTAATGGCACACTGCTCTTGTTGGGGAAGGGTATACAATTTTCGCCTCTTGTATGGAGAATTTAATCCGTTAACGTTCCATGTTAAGATTTTTTTGGGCCATCCTGGTTTATTTCCAGTGGTGTTTCCTCCCTGGTTTAGACCTGAGCTGTCTTTTCGGCCTGGCGCCTCCCACCGCACCAGACTCTTGGTCTTTCTTGGAGGTCCCTTGTTTGGAGGCCTGGTGGGACTGACTATCGTCTTTTCTGGATCTTCTGGTCACAGTTTGATTGTCGCTTGGGTCTTCACCCTCAGAGGTAGATGAAGAGGGGGAGGTTGGGGAGAATCCCAGCTTCTCTGCATTTTTCTCTGCGAAAATTCTTGCTTTCTTGTAAGAATGGATTTTCTGTATTTTCCCTTCCCACTGGAAAGTCAGGCCCTCTGGGTAAATCCACTTGTATCTTATATCATGCTTAAGCAGAAGTCTAGTAAGAAACGAGTACTCTTCCCGTGATTGACGAACCGCCCAGGGGACATCTTTCAGTATTGTCACTTTAGATTCATTGATTTTCACCTCTTTATTGCAGATAGCTTTCAGGATACAGTCTCTGGTATATTTCCTCACCACTTGAACAATTACCTCTGGAGGAAGCTTGTTCATTTAAAATTGGTGCTGGATGAGAGCTTAGTGGATAACCCAGATTGCTAGAAAGGCAAACATGTGAGTCCTAGAGCAAAAATTTCTGAACTACAGTATACAGTGGTCCCCTGCCCATTCACGGTTCATATACTGCAGTCCCGCTAGATTGCGGGACTGCAGTATATGAAAAAAGACCCCCTAGGGTAAGGGGGGAAGGCCTGGGGTTAGGGGGAGGGCCTGTCAGAGGCCTCCGAAATGACTTCCAGTTTGCAGGGAGGTCCTTTTGGAGTCTCCAAAAGACCCAGAAAGGTCCTTGCAGCCCCGTTTGGGGCAGTGCCAGGCTGGGGGTAAGTACAAGAGTCCCCACCTAGGCGCCCCAGGCCCAACCCGACCTGCATTCGCATATCACGGATTTTCAATTTTTGCAGGACGGGTTGGGTCCCTAACCCCCACGATAGGTGGGGGGGGGGTCACTGTATCTGGAGGCAAAAATGTTGAAACTAATGCTGGATTCTCTGGAAACGTCGCTGGTGCTGGGAAAGGTTGAAGGCAGCAGGGAAAGAGGAAGACCAATTACAAGATGGATTAACTCCCTAAAAGCATCACAGGCTTGAGTTTGCAAGAGATGAGCTGAGCTGTTGAGGAAAGGCCCCAGGAGGCACAGTGGGAAACTGAACTTCCAGCCTCTACTGGCTCACCAAACAATCAGGCCAGCATGCAACAGCATAATTTAAATAAAATCAAAGAAAAATCATTTTTTACAACGATGTACTATTCATCTAATACTTAGACAAGGAAGGTCTTAAAAGAATTCACTGTTTTAATTTTGTCAAACCTATTGGTTGCAACATGAAATGTGCCTAGCAGGCTTTCTCTTGAGGCCATCAATAAAATGATGGATCTGAGATGGCACTTAGACGGTCCTTCACTAGCTTTAGTTTACTAAAATTATAGCCCCTTGGTGCATACAATGGGAGTATAACTGATGGTGCTTCCAAGCAGGAGGTCTGCAACAGATAATTACAAGGCATTTTGCAGCTGTTCTATCATTTCCCCTGAAATGATCTTCCAGGGGGATTAAAAAAGGAGGTAGAAATAATGGAGAAACTCAGGAGGACTGCATGTTGAAGACAACAGTTGTAATTCTCTTGATGTTCATGTAAGATGTACATAACTTCCTGCAGCTAATTCCAGCTTTTTCATACAGTGCTGTGGCACATCTTGGTCATTGGTGTGACTTTGCAACTGAGATGGATGTTGTCAATTAGCCACAATTAGTCTTAATTAGGTGCAGCAAATTGCTCGAACTTTACCAGCCATTGCCATCTGGAACACCTATCAGCTACTATGAATGAATCAAGGCAACTTCATAGTAAAAGCTAACAAGTGGTTGGAACAGTTAATTTTTTGGACTGTAGAATCTCATAGCTGGCATGAAGGATATTATGAATCCAGCAGAGGAAAGACCATACTCCAGGGAGCTGAATTCTTGGATCAGGTGGGAGAGTCATGACTAGTGGGGGGGGGCAGTCAAGCTGTGGTCCAGGGTGCTGAAATGTACAAGGCACAAAGTTTTGCTACTGGAAGGATATGATCCCACCCATTGACCGTTGCCAATGGAATGGCAGAAACCCAAGCTCACCAAGTATTTATATACTGCTTCTAGCCACACCTCCTTGGACAGAAGGAAATATGAAAATGTGAGGGATTTTAGAGCTTGGTAACTTTTTGGAGCACCAGCCTAGAATAATATCTGGTGGTCAAAAAGAGGATATTATTGACATCAACACCAGGGTCATCTCTCTGCAGATAAAAGGGGATTGACAGGCAGGCACAGCAGTAGATCAGAGGATTGGGCTGGGGCCAGGAGGCAGTCCAGCAGAGGCTAGTTGTTGCTGGGGTCACATACTGGCTCCAAAAGGTAAGTTCTCTAGTGAAAGCAGATGGACTTGCTAAGTGGGCTTGTGAGTTAGCAGCTCAAAGCTGGTGGAGGTCTGTGGCTTGAAGCTGACTGATGTCGGCAACAGATGGGTGGGGAGATGGTGGATGTTGGTGGACAGAAGCTGGCAAAGTTTGCCTGTGAAAGCTGGCTGATGTCCCAAGGCAGAATCTGGCAGAGGTTGGCAGATGGAGCTCCTGGACATCTGCCTCCCGAAACCTGCTGGCAGAAGCTTGGTTGATATTGGTGGATGGAAGCCAGGGTGTGAATGTGTGAATGGCTGGTGGTATGAATGGGGGCTGGCTGGCCTCCGGAGTGTGTGTGTGTGTGTGTGTGTGTGTGTGTGTGTGTGTGTGTGAGAGAGAGAGAGAGAGAGAGAGAGAGAGAGAGAGACACTCAAGCATTCGGAAGCTGGCATAGGCTAGCTTCAGAAGCAGAGTGGAAGAGATGAAGCCGGGGGGGGGGGGATATTCCTAGTGGAAGCCAGTGGATGTTGGCAAGGAGAACCTCAGGATGAAGTTGCCAGAATAGAGGCTGCTGGAAGTGCCTGGATTGAAGCTGGCTAACAGCAGTGGATGAGCTTGCCCTTAGCTGGTGTTTTATTCATCTTTGCCTTCTAGGGACCAGAAGCTTCCTCCTCCCTAAGGTGATGCAAGGGACCATAGTGCAGGCAACCTGCTGGAGCTCAACCAGATTGTCTCTGCTGAGGGTCAGGATACCTGTTTAACCTCTTTTCAAAAACCAGGAAAAATATTTTACAGAAATGGTTGTGAAGTATTTTCTTCTCTGACAAGGGCATCATGAGAGCATCTTCCCTACCTCCAATGGGTGTCTTTGTGAGTTCATAGTGTGGTGCCTTGTGATATCACAGGAGGAAGGAGATTCTCTAGGCAAAAGCATGTCTCTGAATGTAGTGTATGAGGGAGGGAGATAGGCATTGTGAGTTCCCTGTGCACCCCCTAAACAAATATGTATGTGTATTGCATGACAGATAGCATAAGCCAGTATGCCCAGGTGCTAATTTGGAAAGGGTAGGAGGTATGGATAGGATAGGCTCTCGGGTAATTTTTTAAGGTTGTTTCTCGGTGACTCTACTATCACCTGGTATAGCAACATCAATGATTCACACTTTTTTCTTCTTCACAATCATAATATCTGGGGTATTATGCTCCAAAATCCTGTCTGCCTGTATTCCGAAGTCCCAAAGTAATTTTGCATGCTCATTTTCAATCACCTTTTCAGGATTATAATCCCACCAGTTTTTCGCTACGGGCAGATGATAGTTCTGACACAAATTCCAGTGGACAATTTGAGCAACTACATTATGATGATGTTTGTAATCCATCTGAGCAATTTTCTTGCAACAACTCAATATATGGTCGATAGTTTCATCTGCCTCTTTACAGAGTCTGCACGTGGGGTACTCAACTGATTTTTCTGTTCTAGCCTTAACTGCATTTGTTCTTATGGCTTGTTCTTGAGCTGCAAAAATCAGGGCTTCTGTGAATACTACTACTACTACTACTACTACTACTACTACTACTACTAATAATAATAATAATAATAATAATAATAACAACAACAACAACAACAACAACAACAACAACAACAATAATGAACAACAACACAACTTGAACTCGTTTCTGACTTCAAGTTGTGTTATTATTATTATTATTATTATTATTATTATTATTATTATTATTATTATTATTATTATTATATCAATCCAAATTATAAAAACATTGACTGGTATTATATAACAGATGCAAATTTTAACCAAAAACCTACATGCCTATTAAATATCAACTGTTCCTAATATTGCAGTTTTTTGTAGTTCCGACAATGTTATTTCTGAAATCTGCAACTTTTTACAGTACTGTGTGAAATTTCTTGATATTGTTTATAAAACCTCGATGACAATGAAGATCACTAGGGTATGTTTCATCTACAAGCAAGATATTTCAATTACCACATCTCTGTATTTTGTTTTTCCAGCTCTTTATCTTCAACTCTGGCATCTCCTGTAACTGCAATGTCAATTCTCCAAACATTTCTTCATTCTGTTGCTATAACGTCTGGTGTATGACATTCAAGGGTCTATCAGCTTGGATCCAAAAATCACACAAGATTTGATTTTGTTATTTTCTGACACCTTCTCTACCTGATGTTCCCATAGGTTTTTGGAGGCTGGCATGTTATATTTTTCCAAGAATGACAATGATGATGATAATAATCTGTGCCATGGATTGATGTTTTTGAACCATGGGAAAGTCATGTGCTCAGGGACAATGATTTCTGTGTTGTAACCTGTGGGCCCAAATGGGGTCTATAAGTATACAGTCGTTTGAGGATAATCATGCATAAAAATTATGTGGATCCATAATGCTCCATGCTTAATATCAATGTATTGCACTGTCTGCAGATTCATGAGCTGCAGGATCCATGATTTCTGTGGTGTCCGCTGGGAGCATCTCTGCCTTAGATTAGTGTTTTGTGCTAATGCAAAGCCATGCAGTGAAGGATCCATGATTTCTGTTTTGTAGTCAGTGGGCAGAAATGAGTCTTATGACTGGACAGTGGTTTGGAGGTTGTTGTATGAAATAATCAAGTAGATTCATCAGGATTTGTGCCTCTCTATTGATATTTTTGCTCCACTGTAAGGTCATGTGCTGGGAGACCCAGCATGCCTCTGTTTTAATCTATGGGCCCAAATAGAGGCCTATGACTCGACAGTGGCTTGGGATTGATCCTAGATAAAAAGCATGTGGATCTGTGAGGATCTGTGCATTAGATCCATGTTTTTGCACCACTCCAAAGCCATGTGCTGGGGAACCCATGATGTCTGTGTTGTAAACTTCACCATATCCCTCTTTGTGACAGACATGGTACTCAGAGCCTGAGACATGTTTTATCTCCTCAACTCAGACTTCTTTACCTGCCAATTGCCAGCAAACCCAGCTGAAAAGAGTTGCAGCTGAGGCTATGCAGGGCCAAAGAGTTGGAAGAAAAGGGGAAAGAGCCATTAGGAGAGGGTTTCTACCAGATGTTTTAGAGGAGATGCATTTGCACCACACTTCCAGTATGTCCCTGTCTCCTGAAGGCCAGGAAGGAGTTAAATGGTTTCTTCCACATTGAATGCCATGGCAAGGTTAAAAGAGAGACTTCTGACACCTGTAGAGTTGCCTGGCCAACTCCAGACACATTCTGATTGGTCCAAATGCTATCCTACACAGACATAGCTAGGGCTTCCATAGCCCAGGGCAACAGTCAGTTTTTGTGCCCCCCCATTGCAGACTATAATCTGGATGGTGGGTGGGGGGGCAGCAGCGGGGGGGGGTCGGTAGGCAATTTGGCGCCCCCTAATTGCTGTGCCCTGGGCGCCCCGTTCTTTGCCCTCCCCAAGCTACGCCCCTGCCTACACAAACAGGTTTTTTTTTTGAATGTTCAGTTATTTAAAAGCCAGTTGTTTTGAGAGGTGTTTAGGCTGTAAAAGCACTACTTTAAAAAAAATCATATAGACTATAAGAAAAACCCTTTGCCTAAATGGGGCAGACTTCTGTTACATCCATGCCATATTTGGTGCTGATCCGAGGTTCATGTTATAATTATTTTGTTTGGAGCACCACTGTTTTTCAGTTGGCTTGCGGAATCCCAGGCACCAACAATACATCTTCTGACATATTTGCATGAAAGTACTTTCTATTTAAAGCACTCCAGGTACGATAAGTACACAATTCCTATCTCCCAAATGAATACTTTTATTGCAGTGATATGTTATGGGGGGCGGGGAAAGCCCTCAAGTTCTACATGGAGTAAAGGTCTGGTATGCAAAGTCATATCTCTGTCTGAGGAGGAAGGAAGGAAGGAAGGAAGAAACATAGGGAGAGGCCTGTTTGCCTAACGGACCATTAACGTAGGGCAGGGCCATTATACCTCATAGGGTACTGTATTATTTTCTTCAGGAAGGCCAACCTTTGAAAGGTTTTCTCTTGGCAACCAAACTGTTTCCCTTGGTAACTTGGTTCTATTGGTAGGTCCTGTGAAGGAAGGCAAAGGTGCTGTAGTTTTCCAGCCACCTGGTTTTTAAAATGCATTCGGTTATGCAATTTGGAAATATCGAGGGCAGGCGACCCAGACAGTTTTCGGAGAAGCACATGCACATTATCATCCCTCCTATTTTCCAATTAATCCTGTCATTAATAAATATCTTTATATCATAAAGCAAACCATTTCTATAACCCTAACTTAACAACTAGGTTTTTTTGTTTTGTTTTAACCTTTCTGGAATTATATTTGAAATGTTAGCTTTGAAGTTTTTAAGCAAGTCTTAGTTAATAACCTTGATCCTTATTGTATCATATTCCCTTTTTAATCACTGAGGGAACAGAAACTGACAGGGAGATTGTCATCTGCCCAGACACCCACAATTATAATTCTCAGGAAACACAGAGGTGGGATTTGAACCTAAATTCAACACTATTAGCCAGATTCCTCTGGATCACTTTACTCTTGGGGCCTTTTCACTGTAGCTTAGCAGAAAGCACTCTTGGCTATAACCATAACCACCATTACAATCATGTGCTGTCAAGTCAATTCTGACCTACGGCAACACTTTTCAGAGTTTTCCACCTACAGAAGAGAATATTCAGAAATGGGTTGACATTCTTCTGGGGGGGGGATGCTAGGAGTGTGCAGCTTGTCCAAGGCCAAACAGTCTTCTTTGTAGAAGGCACGGGGGCGGCGGGGGGGAATCAAACCATTGGCTCTAGAGATGGGCACGACTTGAAAAAAATTTTTTTCGAGTTGTCGTTAGTCGGGCCGGTCCCGTTTCGGGTCGTTTCCGGTTTTTGCGAAAATTCGCAAAAATTAGTCGGTTCGTTTTTTCGTTGTCGTTAGTACTGGTTTTGGGGGGGGAGCGGGCTCCTGGAGGCACCTCTGTGGGGTGGGTGCCTCCTCTGGCCCGCTATAAAGGGAAAGTGGGCTCCTGGAGGCACCCGTGGGTGCCTCCTGCCACTAGGAAGGGGAAGCAGGCTCCAAGAGAGACCCCTCTACATGGGGGTCTCCCCTCCTCACCTGCTGCTGCTGCAAAATGCTATGCAATAGCCATATGGATATTGCATAACAGAATGTGCAGACAGTGAGACCAGTGAGAGTGATAGCGTCATGCCCGCCCTTCACAAGGCTCTGGCACCACCATGTCTCACACAGAAGGGAATTGTACTTGCTGCGTGTAGTGCAATGCAAGCAAGTAGATCTGGCTTTAAGGTGGCTTAGTGCAATGGCTAGGGTTAGGCTAGTGACGGGTAAGGTTACGGTGGGCTAGTGGGTTGCACCTCTGGGTGCCTCTCTGACCCACTAAGAAGACAGTCTGTGACGTATGGGTACGGAGTCAAGGGTTAGGGTTAGGGCTAGGGCAGGTTTTAGGGGGCTTTTTGGCACATCCCAGAAGTCTCCATGGCCAAGTGGCCATGCGACTGGTGGGATGGCTCCAAAAATTTGCATGGTTGTCCACTCCCACATGGCTGGCCACTCGGCCAGCCCATCATTGCGCAATGCGCAGGTGTAAATAAAATAAAATAAAATAAAATCAATGGAGGACAGAGGAGGAGAGGAGAGACATTTTGTTGCAAGAAAAAACCCACTGCTACTGTGAAAAATCTGGCAGTTTATAAATTTTCGCGTGTTTCTGTTGTGCTTGTGTGTTCTTGGACCATGATTTCAAAAACAATATTGCGTTTGCCGCCCCATTTTGGATCCCCCGCCCGCACCGCATGGCATGGCGAAATGGCAACTCGAGTCCGGCTGCCCAGGACGGGGGGGAGGCGGGACCCCCCCTCCAGAAACCACCCCTCCGGTAGGTGCCCTGCGCCCTTAGTCAAGCAGGCATTTTTCCGCCTGCTTTTTTGGCCCGGGAATGGGTGTGGGGAGAGTTTAAAAGTTTTTTCCTGTGCCGTCCGTGCCGCTTGCTTGCGCTTTAATTGCGGGCGGCCGGCGGCGAGACTGGGCTTTTTGCTGGCTGCGAGCCTGCGGCGAGTCCCACCAGAGCAGCCCAGGACGGGGGATGAGAGGGGGAGGCCGGGGACCTCCAGAAACAACCCCTCTGGTAGGTGCCCTGAGGCACGGCAGGCATTTTTCCGCCTGCTTTTTGGCCGGGAACCGGGTTTTTTTAACTTTTAAAAACTTTTTTTCTGTGCCGCGTCTGGCATCGCGCAATCGCGCGATGCAAGGAACGAGCATGACAAATCAGACCAAAATTGTTCGTGCGTCGGTTCGAGCTCGAAGTCTGGCAGAGTAATTCCCGTTACCGTTTCCGTAGAGTAACGGAACCGAGTAACGGAAACGGGAATACCGCTAAGTCGTGCCCATCTCTAATTGGCTCTGCCTCCAGATAGCTAAACCACTGAGCTGTCCCACCAGGTTATTTGACCACAAGAATGACAAATAATGAAGAATTTACTATAGATACGTAGGTTTTATTGGCTTAAAGACTGCTTCATGAAATGCATGAAAGGTTACCCTATACTGGCAGGTTTGTATCTATACGCATTCGGGGCAGGCAGGAGAGAAATATATAATAAACAGTGGGGTGAAAAAACAATTATGGAATAAAAAATGGCTAACAACAAAAAGTGCTTTTCTTAACGTGCTCTTTCTTAAATCAGTTTAATGTTAACTGAGATATATTTCGGAAGGACTAGGAATATATGCTCATGTGGGAGAAACAGGCGACAGGCTTCTAGAAGCCTTAAGTACCAGAAGGCCCCTCACTCTGTGAAACCCCAGACTGTCTTCCCACAGAGTAACTCTCAGTTTAAACATTAGGATCACTCCTGAAAGCACACCCTCCAGTAACAGAATAGTCTGCCATATGGATTCATATTTTATTTAGCTGATTGTTCCTTTCATTTGCGGAATAAACATTAGAGTGTTCATTATTATACATAACCAAGACAATTCCCTACTTGAATTCATGTAACTGTATAATTAAACGTTTCTTAAAAACAAACTGACTCCGCCTCAACACTTCCTTTTTTCTTTCTATGCTAATTAAAATTCCCCTGAGAAATTGAGTTAGTGTGAGTGCCTGAGACAGCTCTACAAAGATGTGAGATCACCACAACCCAAGGATTCAACATGTAAATAAACTCAGAATGTACTTAATTATATTGTCTTTTCCCTGGCAGACCAAAATGATTTTTAGTCAGGCGGGCAATTTGTTTGTTTGTTTATTTATTTATTTATTTATTTATTTATTTATTTATTTATTTAAGAGTATTTTTACCCCGCCTTTCTCATGTGAAAAGGACCCAAGGTGGCTTACAGTAATGAGGGATAATATACAGTCCAGTACAATTAAAGCATATTCAAGTATTAAGAACAGGGAATTGAGGGACATCTTATAGCATTAAAAGACAACATTACATTAAAGCTACAAAAGAACAAAAGCAGTTAAAGAGAGAGTAAACATTCCATGTAAACGTTATGAGTGAGGGTAACAAACATTGAAAACATAGTGTCACTGCCAATGCAATCAGAAAGTCTACAAACAAAGTCTATGTAATCATGTATGGTGTGTGTGTGTGTGTTGTGTCGTTACAGTCGTGACCGACTCTTCGTGACCCCATGTCCATGGAGTTTTCTTGGCAGGCATATTGGAGTGGCTTGCCAGTTCCTACTCCAGGCGCCTACAGCACCTGGTATTCCCTGGTGGTCTCCCATCCAAGTACTAACCAGGGCCGACCCTGCTTAGCTTCCGAAATCAGGTGAGATCAGATGCGCTTAGGGCATCTAGGCAGCTAATCATGTATGGTAGATTCATATAACAGACACATAATAGGTAGTCCATCATTCAGGGAATGATGCCCTGTCATCTTCAGAATACAAACAGCATGCTACCTTGGTTCCATACAGTAATATACACTTAGTGTGATTACATCATAAAACATGTCTGTGAAGATTCTCAGTCATCCAGGTGAGTTTATCTGGAAGTTGAGTCATGGCTACTGAACTTCTTTTTTGAGAGATAGAAATGTTTCGCTGCTCATCGAAACAGCTTCATCAGTCTGAATACAGATAGTGCAAGTCCTCCATCTTATAGTCAGTCAGCGTTGACCTCTTGTCACCGTGATCTGAATTAGGCTCATAAGATGAACAATGGCCTGAATAGGCTCGTTAGGGAGACAATAGTATCCATAGATTTAAGGTGAACAATGGCCTAAGGTGCTGAAACCTATCAAGAATGGATAGTTAGCTATGGCCTTGGTAGTGAAGGCTTTTTGATTTGTCTGGGTACTTTGGAAAGCACACCCTGATAAGTAGCAGATAGACTATGCCTACGGCCGCCACCTCTATTGACGGAGGGGGTTTCGATGCTGACATGAATGGCTTCCCTTACTCCTCTCTCAAACCATCTATCTTCTTTGTCTAATACGTGTACATCCTCATCTTTGAAAGAGTGCCCTTTGTCCTTCAAAGGGAGGTGTACTGCTGATTCTGGTCCTGAGCTGTTACCCCAACTATGTTGGGCCATCCTTCTGTTTAATAAAACATTCAGGTGGATGAATTGCCCAATCAATTTACTGATGCCCTGATGAGGTCAATTATAGGAAGCCATGAGTCACAAAATCTTTGTCCTTCCTCACAGTTTGTGAATAACGTTTGGTTGAATTTGCCAGCTTCCATGAGTTGTGAAAAAAGCCCAGGGGAGCACCTAAATGTAGGTGAAAAACATAGTGAAGGATGGGATTTAATCTTTAACCCATTGGTAGTTGAGTCTCAAAGTTAGTAGGACTCAGGACTCGGTGTGGGGTCTTATTTATTGTTTATGAATTGTGTCTTACTGAGTTCTGTTATGGGATTGTGATGATAATTATGATAATAAACATGAAGTTATCTGTCTAGTTCCCAAACCATTATGAAAATGGTAAGATAGCCCTGGACACCTAATGCATTAAAAGCTGTTTTTTAAAAAATGCCACCAGGGTGCACCAGTTCATCCACATTATTTTGTTTTATAATGAGAGAGCTTGGCCTTACAATTGTGCCAGAGTTCCAATATTTGTGCTTAGACAAAGTTTCAGAAAGGATGTGTTTGGAAAATGACCCATAAATACAGAGAGATCAGAAGACAAAATCATTAACAAACCAAGGGCCAGTTGCCAAATCCTTCTGAAGCCCAATGAAAAACTCCTGTTGACCTCCGTGGTTCTGGGATTGATTTGGTTGAAGTTTGTGTTCGGGAAAATGACACAGTGTAGAGTTCCCAGAATAATTTCACATCTGACTCTTGTAAAGAGCTGTTCACAAACATAGCCAAGTCAAATTTACATAGCTGTAGTGTGAGGCATACGTCCATTTATTTATGAACACACTTTTATTTTTGCTTGTAATCTGCACAAGCAAAGACGCAAGAGCCAAATGTCACCACTCACAACTAGCAAATACAGAGGTTCCTTCCAAAGCGGCAGCTGTGTTTATTAGTAGAAGGCACGCATAAAAGGGACAGAGAGACCAACAATTTAGTGTTTTTCCCTGCCTGTCCCGCCACACACACACACCCCAGCCACCAGCATGTCTTCTCTGCTCTGTTTCACCTAGTCATTTTTGTGTGTTAAGAATAGCTGCAGGATGTGGGTAGCAGATTCACGTGGGGAATCATGCAGCAGTACATTGGTTTTAATTGTTTGTTAATAATTACCATAAAAAGAAGATGCTCTTGGAATAGCCAAGAAGGTTTTTAGCCAAGAAGGGTGGCTAAAAAACAGTTAACATTTCACTCCCCTATGTGCCCAATTGGGGGGGGAAGGCACAGGTTTTTTAAAATGTCTTGGAGCCACCGAGGCTGCCTTAGTGGCTCTAAGACATTTTTTAAAACCCACGCCTTTTCCCCCGGGAGCATTGGGGCGTGGGGGGATGAAAAAAGAAAAAGAAAAATGAAAATCTTTTTTAAAAATTCATTTTGTATGAAAAATCTCCCCAAACAAAAGAAAAAACAAAACAAAACTGAATTTTTCCATTTTGTGCCCACCTCTAGTGCTGACCTTAACCTACAAAGCACTGTGTAACGTGGGTCCTAGCTACCTCAGAAATCAAATTTCACAGTATGAACCAGCTCAATTGTTAAGGTCATCAGGAAAGGCCTTTCTCTCCATCCCGCCAGCCTCACAGGTATGTCTCGTGGGAACACATGAAAGGACCTTCTCGGCTGTGTTGCCCGGACTCTGGAACTCCCTCCCACTAGAAGCCAGGACTGCCTCATCTCTGTTGTCCTTCCGGAAACAGGCAAAGACTTTTCTCTTCATGCAAGCTTTCCCTGAATGATGGACTACCTATTATGTGTCTTTTATATGAATCTACCATACATGATTAGCTGCCTAGATGCCCTAAGCGCATCTGATCTCACCTGATTTCGGAAGCAAAGCAGGGTCGGCCCTGGTTAGTACTTGGATGGGAGACCAAGGGGTCAATGTTTGTCTCGGAGTGGACAACTTTTTGATGATACTCTAAGAAAATAGGAAGGTTTTCAAACATTATTCATGTGTGCCTTTTGTGTTCTTTGGCTGGCCGTAGGTTACACCTGGAGCACAGTAAAGTGGATGCGGGGGGGGGGGGGCTGTGTGTGTTGGGGGAAGGGAATTCAGCACTTGAATAGAAAACCATGAATAGTCCATTGACAACAGAGAACTCAAGGCTTATGTTCTGCCGGTGTGGATTTAAGATTCAAATGAATATGGGGCAGCACATCCCACAGCAAACCTGTACCCTCTTGTCTGAAAGAACCTGATATGGCGAATACTACTGTGAACTTTCCACTGCGTGGGGGGAAAGGGAACTCAGCACCCAACCGGGCAGCCTCTGTAATCCTTCCTCTTTACTTCCATACGGGCCTTACAGCCTTTGAAGTTGTTTGATATATATATAATACATTTAAAGCAATACATGTCCTCTCTTATTTCTCTATTATTATGTCTGGTAAGAGAAGATATTGTAAAGAAAGGAGGAGAGTGCATTCGGAAAGGAGTGGTAATTATGCTTTGCAGAGTTTTTTCCTGTAGGTCTGAGGGAGATAATGAAGGCCTGTGGGAGAAGATTAGCCTTTTCACTCCTCTCCAATAGCGAATTACAGTCAAATGGGCCTCCTATCTGCCAATTAAAGAGAGCCAAAGCATAGAAACCAAGATATACAGCAAGGTACTTTGGGGTATCTGACGTTCAGGTAAATTACATCAGTAGATCTGACAAAGTACCTGTCAGGCAAAGAGAACGCCAGTTTGTTTGTATTTGTGTCTATGGCTGTGTGTGTCCGTGCGGTTGTGTGTCCGTCTATCGGAAGTTGGTAAATACAGTTCCCAGAATCCTCTGGTTAGCATAGCCAGCAATCATGCTGGTTGGGGGGGGGAATCTGAAAACTGTAACTTAAGAAAGTAACTTGTCAATGCTCTGCCAGAGCTGTTCAATAATGCTTTAAAAAAGTAAACCCGTTGCTGGGTGTGACTTTCAGAAATGAAGAGCAAGAATTCTAGCGACCATCCCAACATTCTGGTTTGGAAACAGAAAGCTGGTCTCCCAGGAGTCTTGCAAACACAGGCTGGCCCTAACCAGTTAGTGATTTCACAAAAGCCCAGGGATATTTTTTTTAAAAAAAAGAAAGTCCTATTAAACACTGTACAGTTATAGGATAAACATTTTAAGATTAGACAGCCTTCATTAAGCAGCTGCAAAACATATTTCTGTTAAATAGAGGACTAAATTTAGTTAATTATATAAAACTGTCAGACACAGCCTTTTGTTGCACTGTAAGGGCTTTGTTGTGCAGTGATATTTAGCAGAAATTCTCTGGCATCCAAATGGTTTCCTCTTCATCTCTTTTTGTACCATTCCCCTGTCCACTCCCATGAGTTCCTATACTTCATCCTAGATTGCAAAACCAATATTTATTTTTGTACCCTACTTTGTATGTGGGGAAAGAATTTAGCACTATGTTGCTTTCTGAACATCGATTCTACAATAGCTAACAAGGAACACTGGAAACACATGTCAGCTAGAGTTGACAGTATAAGTTATCTGGATGTTGGTAAGTGCAAAATTGGTGGGTCAGAGATCTTCAGTATCAAAGGACTGCAGTAAGCCACTCTGATAGACAGTGAACTGTTGCAACAGGAGTTTCCACAAACCACACGATCTTCTGTCCTCAAATGACAAAAAACGAGGTGAATCAAAAGTGTGTCTGGAAGACCTCTAGACTTAAACCAGGGTTGGAAAAACTGTGGCTCCCCAGATGCTCTATCTAGTTCCCATCAACCACAGCCAGACTGACTAATGGAGAGGCATAAGGTAAGCCACTCCAGTATTCACCACCACCACCACCATTCATTCATTCATTCATTCATTCATTCATTCATTCATTCATTCATTATTGTAAGCCACTTTGGGTCCTTTTTCATGGAGAAAGGTGAGGTAAAAATATTCAAAATAAAATAAATAAATAATAAATATTTCTGCCAAGAAAACTCCATGGATATGAGGTCATGAAGAGTCGGTCATGAATTGTAATGACATAACAACAAAATAATGCAAGTAGCAGTTCAAAATCCAAAGGGTTGATGTTTTCCACCACAGAGTTAAACTGAAACCCATATGGGGCACCACTCTTAAGTTCTGCTTTAAGCCTATTGTCAAAACTGCTGGCTGTGTTGTCTCCTGTTCTGTTCCTCTAAACATGTGCATACCGTAGTCATTAATCTCCCATCCAGAAGCCTGTTTGATGGTTGTGGGCAATCACATTATTCTAAGTCCACTAAACTCCCCTTATCTGTCATGGCAGGGGTATCTTCAAAGACATCCAACAAGCTACTTAAGCACAGGCTGACCTTCCTGTGGCTTAATGTGCGCCTTTACCTTTAATCAGACCAGGCTTTCCCATATATTCTTCCGTCATGACCCTTCAAATCATTTCACAGATGTCTCCCTGAGCAAACGTCAAGCTCCCTGGCTAATCTTTTCTTAGTGTATCTCTTCTTCTGTTATTAAGACAAAAGGACATTCCTCTATGCCTCTCCCCATCTTCTTTTAATTATGCAAGTTTGTCATGCATAAACATTTCCACAAGTATTATTCTGTGTCTGTGAAGATTCTCAGTCATCCAGGTGAGTTTATCTGGAAGTTGAGTCATGGCTACCGGACTTCTTTTTTGAGAGATAGAAACGTTTCGCTGTTCATCCAAACAGCTTCATCGGTCTGATGAAGCTGTTTGGATGAACAGCGAAACGTTTCTATCTCTCAAAAAAGAAGTCCGGTAGCCATGACTCAACTTCCAGGTATTATTCTGTGGTTTGGTCTTTGCATACTGTACCCCAGTGTGAATGATGCATGGACCAAAAGATAGATAAGGTGGTTGGGTGGTGGCTTGAGCTGTTTAACCTCCTATCCTTGTTATTTCTGTGAACATCTGCAGAATGAGCTATTGTGCCTGGGACTTTGGCCTACTTCTCTGCTCAATAGGATACCATGGTTGCTGCTGCTACTATATGCTGTCAAGTCACCTCCAACCTATTAGTGAGTGGCCTCCAAAATGTCCTGTTATTCATGGTCCTGCTCAGATTTTGCAAATCAAAGGCTCTGGCTGCCCTCATTTGCTCAACCCAGCACATGTTTTATGTTCCTCTTCTACCTTTCCTAACATTGCTCTCCTTTCCATTGAGTCTTGTATTCCCATGGTATATATGATAGCCTCAGTCTAGTCCTTTTTGCTGCTACTGAGAGTTCAGGCTTTATTTGATCTAGAGAACCCATTTATTTGTCTTCCTTGCAATCCAGGGCAGAGCTATTTTAAGAAGTAGCTAACAAGGCTTGGTGGGCTAGAGTGCTGAAATGTCGGCTGCAAAGTTGGCAGCTTGACGGTTCGAATCCCGGGTGCCACGCAGTGGAGTGAGCTCCTGCTGTTAACCCCAGCTCCTGCCAACCTAGCAATTCAAAAGCATGTAAATGCAAGTAGATAAATAGGTACTGCCATAAAAAGTGGGAAGGTAAACAGTGTTCCATGCGCAAAAATGAGTTCAGCCATACCGGCCACATGGCTGCGTACTTGCATAACACTGTCTCTTTGGCTTGGAAACAGAGATGAGTACTGCCCCTAGTGTAGGTCGCAACTAGCACGATGTGCAGGGGGAACATTTACCTTTAACAAGGCTGATGGATAATTTTCTCCTCTCTCTCTTGATTCCTAGCCTTTCCCCCTTCATCTGCTCGCTTAGGTGCCCAGGCACAAGAGCACCAAGCCCTTGAAATGGGAAAAAAAGAGTAAAAGAATGGAATGGAAAAAGAAGAAGATAAGAAAACAAGCACACCCAGGCACTGTGTGGAGAGGAGAGGATTAAAAAAGGCTAGTTAAAAATGGCTATTCTGTCTCTCTCCCTACCACTGTAGCTGTCTGGGTGGTTTGAAGCTGAACAACTACAGACCCATCCACTTGGGTTCAAGTGATCACTCCACATGAACCGATGCAAATGCATTTACTACCAAAAAGCCCAGATGTCCCAATGTCTCAAGAAGAAGAAGAAATAGATGGGGAGAAACACTAGGCTACATGTTGTGTAGTCAAGGGGAAATGATATAACTACAACCATCCTAATTCCAAGCCATTTCCCATAATATTTGCACCGTTCTTCTGGTATTGGGTCAGTTGAGTTCAGTAATACAGATCTGTTCTTTATGTGGTCTTTAAATTATTCAGGAATATTATTTAAATTATACTGTGGCACCAGTCTATTATGCCTGATTATTTAGAATACTCTTCAATTGTTCCGGAATATTTATCAGTCAGCATGGATGTTAGCTATCAATGGTCAACTAAATGTTATAGTCTTTCTTTCTGACTGAATTTTAGTACGGTTGGGGGAAATCCCAGCTCATGGTAAATAATGCTTTTGGCACATGTAAACTATTAACTGAAGGATCAAATATGCTGCTTTTGACCCAGATTCAAGGGCTAATTAACCCTCCTTGTAATAATCTCACATTTATAAGTCTTCGGCTTCAGCTTCCCACCCGAGGAAGGGTTGACCTTGATATAAGCATTTAATGCTTAACTACAGCAAGGAGGCTGATGTAAAACATTTATGAATTCTGGATAAATGGAATGTAAATACATAACTCTTTATTTGACTCATGTTTATGCATTATGTTCATGGTGGATTTAGCATGCATGAATTTCTACTGGGGAAAGTTGCACGGTTGATATTCATATTGAAACTTTTAAAAAGGATGCCCATGCATATTATACCAGTTACAGCAGGGGTGTTCTGGGAGTGGTTTTGGTGGGGGGGGGGGAGGGCTCATCCCCAAAGTGGTAACTGCTGGTACTAAAAAGAAATGGGATGGTGCAAATTCAAGACAAGGCTTTGTTACAGTCAGCTAGCTGGATGGCCGCTAAGTTATTTGGCTGCAGGGCCATTCACTGGGGGTTTGAGTCCCCCACACTGCCTCCAAGGAGAAGAGACAGCCTTTGTGGCCTTGAGCAAGCTGCACACCCTCAGGGTGCCCCCCCCCCAAGAAGAAGGGAATAGGAAACCATGTCTGCATAGTCTCGACATGAAAACCCTGAAAAGGGTCACTATAAGCCATAACTGATTTGGGAAGCATGTGATTATTATTACTGATTGTAACAGCCTGTTATTTTCTAATAGAGGAACAAATCCTCTGCCTTTGAAAACATGCTCCAGCTATTGTTTGGAAGTAGAAAAGCAAAGCAAAGTGTTCTGCTTACATACCACCCCATTGTGCTTAAAGCGTTCGCTCAGAAGTTTACAACTTAACTATGCAGGCTACACATCCCCACCCCCACCCCTCAGGAAGCTGGGTACTCATTTTACTGACCTTGGAAGCAGGCCTGGTGCTAGGTCTTTTTGTGCCCTAGGTGAGGGGGGGGCAGCAGCGGTGGCAGTGGCGGACAGGCGGGGGGCGGACAGGCGGGGCGGCAGCAGTGGGGGTGGGGGAGTGGATGGGCAGGGCGGCGGTGGGGGGCGGGGCGGCGGACGGGCGGGGCGGCGGTGGCGGTAGGGGGCAGTGGATGGCGGGGGATGGCGACGGGCGGGGGGGTGGACGGCGACGGGCATGGGGAGGTGGGTGGCGATGGGCGCGGGGGCCAGCAGGCAGATAGCGATGGGCGGTGGGGGGACGGATGGCAGCGGCCGGCGGCGGGGGGAGTGGCGGGGGGCAGCAGGCTGGCCAGCGCCCTCTGTCCATTTTGGTGCCCTAGGCAACTGCCTAGTTCGCCTTAATGGACGCGCCGGCCCTGCTTGGAAGAATGGAAGAATGAATCAGCCATGAGCCGTCTACCTGGGATTGAAACCCAGGTTGTGAGCCCAATTTTAGCTGCAGTACAAGAATGATCTGCTCTTCTCTATAAGAAGCATTGCTTGCTATATGAGGTTGCAAATCAAGACGTGCTACCTGTACGTAGTTCTGTTAACCAGATGTGGCAGGAAAATTCTCGTTTTTCTCCACCATTTGGCCTGCTCCAGGAATGTGGGTGTGGTCCAGCATCCGGCTTTATCCCTGGAAGCCCAGGTGATGGTAATTTCCAGGACTACCTTTTTCCATCTCCGGAAGATTGCCCAGATTTGCCCATACCTGGACGAGATGTCCCTGAGAAGAGTTGTGCAGGCGCTCGTGACCACGAGGATAGATTATTGCAACATTCTCTAAGTGGGGTTGCCCTTGACTCTTATTCAGATACTTCAGCGGATTCAAAATGCAGCAGTCAGACTGGTGGTTGGTGTGGGCAGATATGACCACATCACCCCAGTTTTTTTGTTTTGTTTTGTTTTGTTTAAGCACCGACCGTGTGGCCCCTGGGGCAGGATCAGTGCTGATTCTTTTTTATTATTATTTTTCTTTATTTTACAGCACTGACCCAGCCACCCCTGCAGCCGGGTCAGCGCTCCTTTTTTTTTAAGGTGTCAACCACACAGCCCCTGCGGCCGAGTCGGCACTGATTTTTTAATTTTTTTCTTTTTTTTTTTACAGCGCCCACCTGGCCACCCCTGGGGCTGGGTCGGAGCTCCTTTTTATCATTTTTATTTTTATTTTTTGGTTTTTTTAAAAGTCTCCAGTAGGAGCTTTTGAGGTGCTGGCCCCAAGCCAGTGCCTCTACAGGCCTTTGTTCCCGCCAGGACTAGAGGACTGCGATGACAGGACAAGGTAAGAGGGGGGGGGCAATGAAAAACAAAGCGAACGAAACAGAAATTTTCATTTCGTTTTGTTTCATTTTTCTTTGATGGGTTGGTTCGTTATTCGTTTTGTTAGCTAACAAAATGAATAACAAATAACAAAATGAATTAAAAGGTCATTTCGTGCCCATCTCTACTTTTAATAATGCAAGCCAGTTTGGGTCCCTTTTAAGGAGAAAGACATGGTAACATATATTTTAACTTTTTTTAAAAAAATTGATCTCTAGTTCCCTTCAGCTCTAGAAATCCTGCCCAATGATGAAGCATGATGCGAGTACTGTAGAAGTGCATCAAAATCCCTATCCTGACATCATTTTTAAATTGAAAGCAGTAGGAGTGTGCACATTTAAATGACCCAATGCAAACAAGGAATCAATCAACAGTTTGTTTCCTGTAGGAAGTCTCTGTTGTCATGGCGATTCAATCCCATCTCCGATATTTCTTGCAGTCTCAAATGAAGCACTAGAAGTCGATAAACTCAAGTCCACCACAGGCACGTAACTCTTTCCATTTCATTGCAGTTCGCAAAGCCGGATGTGCTTTGTGGTCCACTCAACTTCCTGTGAATCATGAAGTACCATTTATTTATTTATTTATCTATTTATTTATTTATTTATTTATTTTGAATATCTGAATGTTGCTGATGTTATGCTTTGGTGGGGGCATGAAGAGAGCAGCAGCCTAGGAATTTTTGAAGAAGTGTTATATATTATGGTTATCTGGAAGTTGAATCATGACAACTAGACTTCTTTTCTTGAAAGACTGGAACATTTCGCTGCTCATCCAAACAGCTTTGGGCCTTTTCACACGACCCCTAAAACCCATGGCAAATGGCTCCCAGATCCGGAGCTTAAAATTGTTTCCCCACCAGCTCCGGAGTTTACAAAAAATTAAGTGCGGCCACGCCCACCTAAGCGCGTCCCAGCACACCTTTCAAGTACCTGCTCTCACATGCGGATGTAACTTAGTGAGTGCCGGGCTCTCCTCGCTTCTGTTTGTTGTTGTTTTTGCCCCCCGCCCCTTTAAGAGATACTAAGAGACTGGAATGAGACGGCAGAACGGAGGTGAGCCAGCATTCTTTTCTCCTTTTTTCCCTCCCTCCCCTCACGCAGACAGGAGCCAGGGAGTGTGGAGGGGGTGGGAACACAGGAACAGCGACAAACCCCCAAGATCTCTGGTCCAAATTTAAGTGGGCCAGCGGATCTTAGGGGTCGTGTTAAAAGGCTCCCTGTCAGTCTGAGGAACTGATGAACCTGTTTGGATGAGCAAAAAAAAAGTTCCTATCTCTCAATAAAAGAAGTCCAGTTGCCATGATTCAACTATTTGATAAACCCACCTAGATGACTGAGAATCTTCCGAGACATATTATGGTTAGTTTACCAAATTGGAATAAATGTTATTTGGGAGGAAATACCAAATTGGTCCAAAAACTGAATGAAAGTGTCCAATACAAGGCTGGAGCTATAGCTTTTAGATTGTAAACTGTCTGAATAGAGAATTGCTCTGGAATTATAAGTAGTACCTTATGGAAGAACTATTAAAATCAGACTAATCAGGCATCTCTGGACACTTGTAGCAATTAATGATGATTATCTCTAAGGAATGTGGATAATATCCTAGTTTAGGGACACAATTGCACTGGCTGGCACATTCAGCTTTAGAAAGTGGTGTCTTGAGACTAGTCCCAAAAAGATTGTCCAGTGCACAGCTTTGAAAAGTTACTCTTTTTTTTTTACTGCAGCCCCCAGAATCTAGGAACAGCAGGGTGCAGGAGGACTTGTACGTCTCCCGGGATCAAGGTCAAGAGGTGCAGAGAAGACTGAAAAGAAGTGCCTTAACTCTTGAAAAAACAAAACCATTGGGAGCTTTAAAATGCAACACTTGGTTTATGTGGAGGTGTCTCCAGGGGTGGCAAAAGGGGATGAGAGCCTCTAAATGAAACAAGCGGGTTGAAGTCAGATTTTTCAACTTCAGAATCCTCATTCCAGCCAACCACTTAAGGAGGTTTCCTTTCCCCCTTTTTTTCCTTTTCCTTTTTCTTTTCTTCTTTCTTTCTTTCTTTCTTTCTTTCTTTCTTTCTTTCTTTCTTTCTTTCTTTCTTTCTTTCTTTCTTTCTTTTCTTTTTTTCTTTTTTTGAGCAAAGCTAATTGCTCTCTCTCTCTCTCTCTCTCTCTCTCTCTCACACACACACACACACACACACACACACACACACACCAGTTTCCAAGCTTTCAACGATTACTTTTTTGCACTTTCAGTCCCAGAATCCCCTCAGACACGGGCCATGATGACATCTGGGGAAGATCTGGCGCTGTGTTCTTAAAAATAAACCTTTGTCAAGGTCTGCTCCTGTGCCCTGTGCTTTTGGCGTTTTATAGGGGGCAATTCTGTGCAGGTAAAAACAGGAAATCTAGGGGGATCATCAGAGATCCTGCCTGTGGAGGAAGGGAAGTGAAAGAATGGCCATGGGAGATGAGGCTTTTTCATTTGTTCCATATCTTACTCAAAAACAAAGGAATAATTCACGAGCCCCGTAGCCAGGAAAAAGAAGAAAGAAAGAAAAAAAAGAGGAAAAGCTGGAGGCCAAGTTAATAAACTCCTTCCTGGCTGTGCTGGGGCTGGCCTTTCACTCACGGGGAACAAGTACGTTTTTCATCCCCTTGGAAGATGGTAGCAAGGAGCTTGGTCTCGATAGCTTTGCCTTGTGAAGTTCACAGAAGGCCTTGAGTTTGTTAGCTTCTCATGGAGTCTGTAACAATTTGCGTGGTCAGAAATAAGGTAGTTCCTGGGCCTCATAGTACCCAGAAATTGTGTTTTCGCCATCTTGTATGCCATCGGCTTGGCTAAGTTGAAGCCTTTCCTCTTCACTTTAGGTGACAATATGGGAGAGGGAGTGATTATTAACTGCACATGGGTCACACAACATCCTTTGTAGACTGCAGACCTCTGCACCAGCTCTGAACCTGCTCTTGTTCTGCACCTGTTCTGTACCCATTGGTCTTCTGTTGCTCTACTGGCTCCTTCACCGGCCATATGGAGAAAACAGTGTGTGCGGTTGCAATGTTAAATGCATTGATGAAGTGAAGCAGTGATAAACATTTTAAGAAAGATTTTAAAAAAAAAACCTAAAAGGAGAAATGGAGGTGCCCCTGCCACCCAAAACCCACACAGGCACACCTTCAAATGGCAGCAGCATTCACATCCACAACCCTACATTGAACTTAGAACTTAAGCCAGCAGAGGGATAGGGTTTTTAGGGTTCACGCTAAAGTCATGTGGGCACAAAATGTTTTGTATCAATGTGTGCATGCTCATACCATGCCACTGCTACTTGACAAACAAGGCCAGTCCTAAGCAGCAAGCAGATGAGGGGAGGCACAGTTGGGAAGGCGATGGAGGCGATCATGCAGGCAGTGGGGGCAATTACGAAGATGAAGAGGGTGGCCAGGTGATGGGGTGATCAGGTGTGGGGGGGATCAGGCAGGTGGGGGTGTGACTGAGCAAGCAGTGGGGGTCAATTGGGCAGGTGGGGGTTGTGATCAGGCAGGCACCATCTTTTTGCAAGCACAGTGCTTTTATCTCTGTTTTTTTATTCCTGCTGTCACTGATATAATGCTGTATCAGAGAGAGTATTTTTTTAAAAAAAAAGCAGCATAGGCACACACATGTGCAATCAGTTCCAATGAATTGATTCTGCATACATCTCAAAATGAATGGACCTCTGCCAGAGGAGCAGAAAAACTTGGTTCCCCGGGACAGTAGTTGGTGCATGCATATTCCCCGTGTTTATGCTAAAGATTAAATCCAGGTTATTTTCTGCAGAACCTGGGTTTTATTGTCAGTGAGATTGAACCCTGAACTGATGTTTCAAGATACTTCAAAAAGCCCCTGGCGGCCACCTAAAAAAATCATGATGCAATCCATATTAATTTATTTCACCCTTGGATTGTATGAATAATAAAATCCAAATCAATTTATATGATGCTTAAATGCAGTTCTTATTGCCAGTGTGACCACAACCTCATTGAGCAGCTGATAAGGTCTAAATTGATTTCTTAACTTTGGGCAATTTTCCTTCAAATTTATGTTACTTGCATAGGTACACAAGAAAATTTGGCTATTGTACTTTGCAATCCCATCCCCGCAATAAATAGATGACACAAAATATTGGTGTTAAACTGGGCACAACTTTATTAATTAATTTTAATTAATATATGAAGGGGGCCTGCCGTAGTGCAAAAGCGCCTAGGGCAAGAAATTCCTTAGCCAAAGCTGACAATACCCCAGGTGAGTTCCTTGCTGGTAGGCCTTTTGGTACCCAACCAATTCAAGGGTAAACAAAAACAAGGGCAGCCCTAGTAAGTTTAACCATACATCATAGCTTATTAATTTAACTAATCTTAACCATAACTTGTAACTTTTATTTATTAGGCTGCCATGTCCCCATACGGGGACATCTTCTGAAGCTCACCTGAGCACTTTACACTACCTGCTGTTGTGACCAAATCCTATATTATGACTCTATTTACCTAACAGTAATGAGAATGGGATGGGCGAAAACACACCACCACCAAAGAGGCCAATTGAGGTGATGGTCAAAAATTCCCATCCGGCCCCAAAGCGACCAGCTAATCTCATTCTCATTACATCTAGGGTGGGTGGGCGGAGGTGATGTACGGCGGTGGAGAGGCCGCCTAATGGTGGCTGGCAGCTTTTAAACGCTCCCACACCCGGACTCCCGGCAGCATCACGTGGGCGCTATTTCGCGCCGTCCCGGTAGCTGGATTGCAAAGCGTCCCGGCAGCAAACTGGTTGAATAATGGATGAATAAAATAAAACTAACTAACAAAAAGGGTGAAAGTACTGCATGTGAATTTGGCCTTTTAAAAAAGAGCTTATGAAAAAATTTCATTATGTATGCCTACACATAGCAAAATACTAATACACATGTACAGTACCTGTTGAGGGATCGCAGACTGTCCTTGTCAAATAAATCAGTGACTAACATTCTTGTTAAAGAATGTGGAACAATTATTTTAGCTCCCTACAAAATTTATTATAGATGGCTCAGTTGAATCCATGAATGAATTCCTATACCAAATTAGTTTTTACAACTGGTGTGTATGCTTTATTACTTTAGCACAGACCTAGTGTTTTTTCTGATTGATCCTTTTTATTAAATCCCTGAAATACATTTGCAATAAAACTTGAATTTCCCTGAAAATTATGCCTGGTTTTATGCTTCACAAGAACCAAAAGTTTCAACTCTAGTTCATAAAAAAAATTGAAAGGTCTGTCAAAAATTACTGGGAGAATATAGCACAGATGACAGATGAGGAAGCCAGACATATTTGTGAAAAATGTAGGTCTGGCTTGTTGAAATTAAATAGGCGGGGGCGGGGCGGGTGGGCAGAAGACCAATTTTTAGAACACAAAGGGCATGTGGGATCCAAAAAGCTAAATTTTCTCTCCCTCCATCCCAGAAAGATAGCAAAAGTTACTCTTTAGGAGAAAGAGCCATGCTGGGAAGAGTATTCTGAATGCTCTGGTTCAAAATATGTTTCTCATTTTTTCACACCCTTCTCATTGTGTATCTGAGTGCCTTGAGGTCAGAACCAAAGTTCTAGTACCTTGAATCAGGCCTTCAAAGTAAGTGAGATATTTAAGGGGTGGTTTTACCGGTTCTATACCTTCCCTCATCCGTTTCATCATCAACTTGTTGGGGGTTCAAAGCCATGCCTCCATTTCAGTAACACCCATCCATGCACACAATTACTCACTTCCCCTCTTCAGTATAATCTCCCCAAAAGTGTACACAATGCCCAGTAGTGGAAATCAGCCAATGTGGAAAAGAGGGCAAACGTCAGAGAGGTAAACTAGGGGTGGAGAGAGAATGGAGCACATTTACCAGCATGCTCTGGTTTTGCCCTGAAAAAATGGAAAGCTGGGAAGTGTATAATAAATATGTGTGAATACAATGGTATGTTGCTGCCATTCCTACCTAACAGTTGCAGAAGGCTGGGCTGAGCAGGATAGACATGTTTCAAACTGACTTTGCAATGGGGAAAATGTTCCCTAACTACTAGCCTCTTCCTTCTGACCAGTGGGGTAGTCATGGGGTAGTAAAGGTAAAGGTCCCCCCCCCCCCGCACATGTGTGCTAATCGTGTCCGACTCTAGGGGCGGTGCTCATCTCCATATTCAAGCCCAAGATCCAGCGTTGTGCAAGTGCATGGCCACGTGGCCGGCATGGCTACAAGGAAACACTCTTTTACCTTCCCACTTCTTTTTTAAGGTAATACCTGGTTGTCAGGAGCTGGGGTTATCAATGGGAGCTGGCCAGAACACAGATCGTGCAATGTCTAATGAGGTTAGCACAGCTTGGAAAATTAGATTTTTGAACTACAGCTCCCACAATACAGTTGTGGTCTGCTAGAACAATTTTTTCCATCTCTGGGATGGAAGGAATTTGCCCAACGAGTTTTACAGATAAAGCTGTTTTCCAGAGGCATTCAGATGACACCAACAGCCATGTCTGCAAACAATACTGGTTTGGAGTAGAAATTTCTCTCTCTCTCTCTCTCTCTCTCTCTCTCATCTATATCTCCTTTCCATCTTCTGCAGTGGATGCCATTCCGTCCTTTGAGCACTGCCTGGCGGCCGTCTCGGATTGGATGGGGGCTAATAGGCTGAGGTTGAACCCGGGCAAGACGGAGATCCTGCGTGTGGGCCCCCCTGGTGTCTGCGGGTTGGGGAACTCCCTCACTTTTGGGGGGGTGACTCTCTCCGCGAAGGATGGGGTCCGCAGTTTGGGTGTCCTACTGGACCCGGCACTCACCATGGAAACCCAGGTGGCGTCAGTGGTCCGTTCCGCTCATTGCCAACTGCGGAGGATTGCCCAGCTGCGGGCCCTCCTTGACATCAGGGCGTTAACTACGCTGGTTCATGCACTTGTAATCTCGAGAATAGACTACTGTAGTGCTCTCTACGTGGGGCTGCCCTTGAGGTTAATGCGGAGATTGCAGCTAGTGCAGAATACAGCTGCCAGACTTCTAACGGGTCAAAGAAGGCACCAACATATTACCCCCGTGCTGGCAGCCCTACACTGGCTGCCGGTACGCTACCGCATTGACTTCAAGGTTTTGACGTTAACATACAAAGCCCTAAACGGTTTGGGACCTCAGTATCTGACAGAGCGGCTCCTCCCAAGAAGAACTGCCAGGATCACCCGTGCCAGCCAGGCAGGACACCTGGGAGTCCCAACACCGAGGGAGGCCCGGAAAGCTGTCACAAGGAGTAGGGCCTTCTCGGTGGTTGCTCCCCAATTATGGAACCATCTACCCCCTGAAATTCGGCTGGCACCCTCGCTTCAAATTTTTAAAAAACTATTGAAGACCTGGTTCTATAGAATGGCATTCCCTGATTCTTTAAACATATAGTAAGTCACTATTTTTAAACGATTTTATCAAATCTCTTGCCAGTTTTAGTTTCATTTTAGCTTCATTTTAGTTTTTGTTGTTGATTTATGTATATTTTTTTATTTTGTACATTGTATTTTGGTTTTTAAAATGTATTCCTTTGTTTGTTGTTACATGTTGTAAACCGCCCAGAGTAGCCCTTGGTCTAGATGGGCGGTATAAAAGTCAAATAAATAAATAAATAAATAAATAAATAAATAAATAAATTTCACACACACACACACACACACACACACACACAAGCCTTTAAAGATGATTATACAAAAGATGGCCACATATAACGCCTAGCTTTCATTAGTAGTTACTCTGGCTTAACTTTACAAACTCCTTCTTGCCATTCCTTGTACCTGAGTAGAACTAGAACCTGGAAAATGCAGGTCTTATTGTTATTGTTCTTTTGCTTTGTTTTGCTTGTTTTTGTTTTACATTGCTTTTTGACATCTGTATCCATGCTGTCTGGGGAATTTGGGGAGTTGTAGTCCAATACATTAACCCCCCCCCCCCCAAGTTTCCTATAGAACAATGTTCTCAAATAGGCAAGTCCCTCTTACATAAGATTACTGAAGAGCTCTGTGGCTGATGAGAGTGAAAATTTTACCAAACCACAAATCACACTGATTTGTGGCTTGCACAAAACAGCCAAGTTCTGAACTAGACAAATTCCACCGGGCCTCTTTTCTTGGACCGTATGCATATCATATTGGAGCAGTTGTACTTGCAATTGGCATACGTGCATAAATGGACTGAACTCTGCAACAGTCTCCCTATTCAGTTTGGTTCCCAGGTCATGTAAGACATTTCGTTAGCTGAGGTGGTGCAGCAAATGCCTCGCCCAGCTCAAGCAGCATAATCCCCTGCATTTCTTATGTGCCTCAAGTTGGAATCTACTTGGGTGGTTACTTCACGTCCTACCTCGTTCCGCGATTACGTTCATTCCATGACAGTGTTGTTTGTGGTCACGTGGTTTTGCCCCTGTTCAGTCCCTGTTTTCATTTACCCACAGGCGTGATTACTTCTATCATGACAATTGTTACTTCATGTCCTTGTTTCGTGACAACTACTGGATTTCCCTGTCTTCGTTTAGCCTTTTTTAAATTGTCGGGCTTCTGTTTGTCTCAGGAAGCCTGGCAGGAGGACCTGGGCGAGCCCAGGCGGCTGCAACATCACCACTTGCCATGGGACAGCCGTGGTGGCAGCAGTGTGGGTGGTGGGCACGACACCCTTGCCCTGAACTCAGCAGTCTGCAGGCTGGCAGGGGAGCAGGCAAGGGGAGCTCAGCCCCGCCTCCGGGATCCTAGGAGGATGGACCTACGCCTGACAGTGGCTCTCCGCCTGTCCCTTCAAGAGCCGCCTTCTCCTGCAGGGACAGGCGGTCAGCTGAGCCTGGCCTGGCGCAGGAGTTCCATTCGGCTTTCTCAGTTGTCGGAGTCTTCCTAGAGCAAAAGGGGGAAACAGCCATTGCCGTTACTTCACGTCCCTTGTCTCGGAACAGGAACTGGGAACAAAGCATGACAAGAGAATTCCCCAGCCCAGGGGCAGGTACGGCTCATCACTCTCTGTTCCTGGTTCAGGAGGCGGGGTCGAGATAAGGTTTTGCTGTCACACTATGGACGTGAAGTAAGATTTTTTTGTACCGGTCCCAAGCGGGACAGCAAAGAGGGATGAAAGGGACATGAAGTAACAGCCTTACAGAGACCTTAAGAGGGCTTCCAAGGTAGAAAATCACCAAAAGCCCTCCCCTGAGTAACTGCAGTAAGACTCTCTTGAAGCAGTATATTTACCTGCTGGTCAATACACCTTTACTCCCTTGTAGTAAATTATTAACAATTTGCTGCCTTTTCTGCCATTCAAAATCTGCTGCCTGAGGTCTTGATTTCATATAGCTTCTTCAGTAGGCGCCTGGACCTGGTTTTGGCAAGGAAATTGACTTTGTGGGTGCGGGTTGGGGGAAGGGAGAAAGAGCGGAGTGTGACCCTGTTGATTGCTCAGCAATTCCTTCCAGCACCATTCACTGTTATATTTCTAGACAAGCTATCTGTGATGGGGTTGGGGATGGTTTTTTGCAATAGTTCCAATTATCCACGGATGACTGACACCAGAAGAAAACCCAGCAGAGCATAGGAAAACCACAGGCCAGCTGTTCCCCATTCTTGGTAGGGCATAGGGTGGTCTTTACACGGCTAGTATTATGTTTCAAGGCCCTGATGTGTGGCCAATATGAGACTGATTTCCTAATGAGTGACAATGCCCATGGAACATGAGATTAGGGATGCCCTAGAGAGAGGGAAGGAGGAGAAAGATGCACAGGCCTTTATCAATTACTAAACTGCAGGTACACATTAATTTAATGTAAATAAGAAATGGATGATCCATAAGGAAAGCCTGCCAAATGGCAGCCTTAATGAAAGAAGCTATCGAATTAACTTATCATACTTGTTCAAAAATTGAGAACAGCTTTTGCAAGGGAGCACATCAGCAATTGCTCTCCAGAACTCAGAATTAACTCTGCCATTAATATCCTAAAGCAGCAGTGAGTGGATGAAAAGAACCACAGTCTAGAATAGATTAAATCTTGTGCAAAGCTTGTGTGAATGCAAAGGAAAAGATGTCACAAGGAAAGCTTATTAAATCCAAATGTGATTAAAGAGGAGCCATGATATTCATTAATTAAAGATATAAATTTGCATGTTGCTGAGTCCTTTTAACACAAGCACGTTCATTTGTGTGTAAACCTCCTGGCCTTGCCGGGAAGCACCAAGCCTTGGAAGGAAAAGCAGAACAGTGCTGGCTGGAAGGTGGCATTTACATAGGGAAACCGTCACACAGGGCCTTTTCACACGACCCCTCAGATCCGCTGGTCCCTTAAATTCGGACCAGCGATCTTGAGGGTTCCTTGCTGTTCCTCCGTCCCCACCCCCTCCGCACTTCCTTGTTCTGTCTGCGGGAGGGGAGGGAGGGGGGGAAAGCCTTAGACACGGACAAAAGAAGAAACCCTTACCTCCCATGCGTGGAAGCTTGCTCCGAGCCCCGGTTTTACTTCCTGGTTGCTCTTAAAGGGGCGGAGGCGAAAGAAAAACAACAAAAAGAAGCAAGGAGAGCTCAGGCACTCTCCGCATCAAATATTTTTCACCTCCCAAAAGCAAGTACAAGAAAGTGCAGCTGGGTCGCGCTTAGGTGGGCGGGGTCGCACTTAATTGTCTGCAAACTCCGGACCTGGTGGGAAAACATTTTTAAGGTCCGGAGCTTGCAGCCCTTTGCCGCGGAGCTTAGGGGTCGTGTATAAACGCCCACAGTGATCTATGCCATTTCTGATCTAAGCTTATGGAACACATCGGTTTTGGCGGTATCCCTTTGGACATGGTGTTATAGAATTGGCATGATGCGTATAGCATGACAACACCTCCAAAACCCAGCAGATAAATCCTTGCTTACAACGGTTAACTGGAATGTAAGCGTCCAGCAAATGAAAACAATGCCCAACTCCTTTGTTCGTTAAGGCTTCTATTTTTCCAAACTTTACTGCACCATTTTCTTCCCACTTAAATAAGCACAGTGTTTGTTAGCATCCACAAAGGGACAGTGTCATTTCTCCATTTAGGGCATTAACAACTCAGGTATTCATTAATGGCCAGGACAAGGGGAGAGGGAAAGAGAGAATTATGGATGCAAGGATGGGCCAGGGTTACCTTCCAGGTATTCTTAGACTACAGCCAGAAAGGAACGGAAGAGTGCACAAAAGGGGCAAAATGGATTGTTGCCCCTTAAAATGCATGTTGAGGCCAGAAAATGGGGCAACCCTCATGAAAAGTAAACCTAGTAGCAAACGATAAGTTTTTCTGCTCACCCTCTGAGTCTGAAGCAAGCAGAAGGATCACTGCAATCTTTTCATCTCTTCTAAGAGCTGCACTTTTGAGAACAAGAGCTTCCTTTCTGCACTTAAGATCTCCTTGCTTTCCTGGTGCATTTTGGAGCCCTCTTTCCTCGGACAACATTGAGGCCCTGACGCAAGAGGGACTTGATTGTTCACGGAAGAGAGATGGAGCAGAGCAGAGGCCGCGGAAGCACCGGAGGACCCTGTCTCGGGTTTCTTTTTTCCTTTTTAATGGCTCACACACAGCCCTCTCAAAATCTGTCTCTGATTTTCAGGGCATGACCTTGATTTTACATCAAACATTCTCTTCATCCTGCTGTTGTCTGGCCAGATTACTGATACTTAAAGCTGATCTTTCATTAAAACTTTGGTTTTTTTATTGTTTTCCTAAACTAAAACCCATCTAAAACTTAAAACCCTGATGTTCATCCTTTCCAAAACTTCAACCTCCCAGACTTTGATTCTTTTGTCTCTGGCTTAGTTCTCAGACAGCTGCACTCTGGGAAGCAGCATCCGGTTTAAATTTATCAGAGGAACTACAGCAAATTAGTAACTGTTATGATCTGCCCTGCTTTGTTCATAAGCTAGCAACAACTCCAGCTTTGTGGAGAACCATCTGGCTCAGTGCAGCTGAAGCAACAGTTGTACCTCTGCTGCTTAATCAGGCTCCTTACATGGCCACTAGCTGAAATTGGACCAGTTCTTTGGACAGAAGTGTATTTAACCTGACCACTCAGCCCCTAGTCAGAACTGGCTGTGGGAAGGTGGGCATGAAGGCTTGTTGATATATTGGTAGATTATGTGCACCTCTCTTGAAAGAACAATACTGTAAACACACTCTAGGCCAGCCATGTCCAAACTTCAGCCCTCCTGATATTTTTGACCACAACTCCCAGAATTCTATGCTTAGATTGCCAGTGACAAAGTACTGTGGGAATTGTGGTCCAAAACATCTGGAGGGCTGAAGTTTGGACATGCCTGCTCTAGGCAGTTCACACAAATAATCCATTCTGTTTAATCCTGCTCTCAACACTTCTGCCTAACAAAGAGCCTGGTGTTGCTCAAAAGCATTTACATTTGCAAATGCCAGTGGTTGTCTCATAAAACACTGTGAAATGCTTGAAGTGTTTTGGACAGTGAAGGACAAAAATAGAAACTACTCTTGGGAAGGAAAGAAAACTGGAAAACTAGTTAACAAATTTGGCTAACCAGTAATCCAGTCACCTCATATCACTATTATAATAATGTGATATTATAATAACATAATAACTAGGAAAAGTTTCTCTATAGCAAGGCAGATCATGCTTGATGAAGATCTAGCTGCAGCAGCATCCTAGGGATATAGGCAGATGTTTTTTCAGTTCTACATGCAGGTGGTAAGGACTAAACTCAGGACCTTCTTGAGCTACAATATACCCTGTACCATTGTGCGACAGACCTTTTACCATTCCATAAAGCTCTTTACAGCAGTGGTTCTTCCGTTAGATCCCCAGACCCTCTTGAATTAGAGCTCCCCAAATCCCCCAGTTGGCGTGGCCAAAGATTTGAGATTCAATCTAGCAGAACTTGTCCACCAAGTTCCTCTAGGAACCCAAGACCTGGAAGCACTGCTTTAAGTAATCATTCTCAACCTTCTTTTGGCCAGCCGGCCATAAACACAACCATTTGAAATATAGGCCAACTCAGGATTGTATAAGTCACCTAAGGAACCTTATAAGGTGGTGTGTGATGAATTGTTTCCAGTCTGTGGCTCCTTTCAAATGGGCCATTTAGAATGGCAACTTTAGAGGAAGGTTGAATTACAAAGACAACTGTGCAAACTGAGCAGTTCATAACTGGATGTCTTTTTACATCTTGGTGAGAACAGTTTCTGCAGGAATCTTGGGTGTATTTTTACTCACTGCTCTGAGCTTTTACACAGGATCTACTATCATAGGTTTAGTTCCTGCCATGAGAGATTTTAAATACTCCTAGGAGATTTTTCACATCTAAGGTGGCAGATATTAGTGTGAACACATCTTTTTCACCAGGTAAATTCCCTCCTCCACAAAGAATAAGAATTAGACATGGGCACAGAGCGGTGAAATTGTCGTTTCCATTTTCGGTTATCGTTTCCGTTAGGTAACGGAAACGGTAACGATAATTACGCCGCTCCAGCTCGAACCCGACCCGAAAAAAGAAAAATTGGGTCAGGTTTTTCGTTGTCGTTAATGGCATCGCGCCGATTGCGACGATCGCGCGATGCCAAGCAGCACAGAAAAAAAGTTTTAAAAAGTAAAAAAAAAAAAAAAAAACAACTCCCGGCCAAAAAAGCAGGTGAAAATATGCCTGCCTGAGGACACCTACCAGAGGGGTGGTTTCTGGGGGGGGGGGGTCCCCGGCCTCCCCCCCTCTCCTGTCCTGGGCTGCTTGCACCAGGCTGGGGGGGGGTCATCCTCATCGACTCTCGCATGCCATGCGGTAGGGGGGGATCCAAAATGGCGACCGCTATTTTTCTTTAGAAATCGTGGTCAAAAAACACACCAAATCACCACAGAAACATGTGACATTTATTTATTTTAAATGCCTGATTTTTAATAGTAGCAGCAGTGGGTTTTTTATAGCAATAAAACATCGCATTGATTTTATTTTATTTTATTTTATTTTTTATTTTTTTAGACCTGCCCATTTGGGCTGGGCATGGGATGGGACCATGCAAATTTTTAGACCCATTCCACCAATGGCATGACCAGGTTTTGACTGACACTTCTGGAGGTGCCAGAGGGCATAAAAAGCCAAGGCACCTTCCAGAAGTCACAGTCGGTTCTTGGATGTGGAGGGTGGAGGGCTGTGTGGCTGGCTGCTGCTGGCTGATTGGAGGGAGGCTGGAGGCTTTAGATTTAAGTTAGGCAGGCAGGCAGGGAGGGAATTGAATTTAGAAAATAATTTCTTTGATTCTCTGCAGCTTTGTCTGCTGAAGGGAATAGCAGTTTATTCTTTTTTTTCCCCCTCTGGCAGTTTGTGAGGATTTTTTTCCTGATATTGGGTAAAGGGGGAGGTTCGACTGGGAGGAGGTGTGCGCCGGGACGCCCCCATGCTCTGGGAAGTCAAATCACGCTAAATCGCGGTAGAAACGACAAACGACAAACGAAATGACAAAATGACAATTTTTTGAAAAATTTCGCAAAAAACGGAAATGACCCAAAACGGACCCGTTCCGACAAACGAAAACTCGAAACGTCATTTTTTCTGGTCGTGCCCATGTCTAATAAGAATGGATGTTCCATAGCTTACACATGCAACTGGTTTGTGGTATTGCTTGGATTCATATCAAGTGCAAGTAGGAAGTCATAGTATTGCAGACTTTGATGTGTAAACGAATACCTCCAGATTATGACTGAGATGAACAAAACTGAAGAATGGTACATGACAGTTAAATTCTTGGAGATAAAAGAAATTAAAGCAACATTTACTTAAAATATATACTGAATTCCAAATAGTGGTCCCAAATCATCATTAGGTGTGAAATGCAACCTGAATCTACCAGTCAACACATCCTTTTATTTTAGCCTGATTTGCCATGAAAGTCTCTGTATCTTATGACTAAGGAAGTGGACTTATCCACAAAAGCTCCCCTTAGAATATAGCTGTTAGTATTTAGGGTGCCACAAAATCTTTGGCTTCTTAATTTTTCATTTATTTGTTTATATATTTATTTTGGCTTTTGTTTTCTTTTGTGTTCATCTGGAAGTTGAGTCATGGCAACTGGACTTCTTTTTTCTTGAGAGACAGAAGTGTTTCGCTGCTCATCCAAACAGCTTCATCAGTCGGATCTCTCAAGAAAAAAGAAGTCCAGTGGCCATGACTCAACTTCCAGATAAACTCGCCTGGATGACTGAGAATCCTCACAGACTTTTGTGTTCTTGTTTGTTTATTTTGGAGTGTACCCACCCCACTCAGCTTAATAAGGCTTGCTTCTAAGTAAACATGCACCAGGTTATGCTTTAGCTCCACCAGTTGTGAGCTCAATTGATTTCAATTTATTCATTACCAGAACAATGGAACTAGGTAAAGTTGAGGTGAAATGAAAGACACTTTCAGTATGTCCACCCTGCCCGCCCAACCCCCAGCGCACACATGTACAGCCTTGAACTATTGCCTCTCCTTTTTTCCTCCAGACCTTTGCCCGGTGCCACAACCCCCTGGCTAATTGGATACATCTGACATTGCCGGTTTCTTTGAAAGTTCTCCAGGATACCATGGTAAGGAGCCCATTTGTTTCACACTGAATTTACAGAGTGAAAGTTTTACCAGCTGGAAATCCCTGAACCAAAGCTGTTCTTTCCACCAAGAGCAAACAAATAGATTGGATCCAGACCTGGGCTGCTTTCAACTTTTGTGTTAATGCATCACACTCATTACACATGGGGGTGAGGGTCGGTGAAGATGGAAGAATAATGTGTTGAACTTCAGCAGCTTAGGAGGGAGATTTGAGAGAGGGTCAGAGAGAAAATGCAAGCTTCTAGCAATATTATTGTCTTAAATCTTCAGCTGTACCGGTTGCTTTGTCGAAAAGGTCTTTTCCTTTCCTCCTTTGTCACCGTTTTCAGACAGAGAAGGCGATGGATCCCAAGTTGAACCAACACTTTGGAACCAAAAAGTGACCAATCCTATACTTGCCATGTCCAGTGAGGACTGGAAATTATTCCCTTCTGAAGTGCCAGAAATTAACCCGGGCCAGTAGGGAAGCAATGTGATCAGACCGTGCTCTATGCGATGCTCTGGATTTTGTTTGGCATGGTCAGGCTTAGTCGATTTTTTTTGCCCTTGGTGCAATGCACCTGTAACTGTGAATCAACTATTTTTTCCCAATTGCTATCAGCACCTAAAAGTACAAAATGCAACATTGATGTGCTATTAAATTGAGCATCCCATTAAAGCAAGGCCCACATAATATGGTTTTAAAACAATAGCAACAAAAAGAAATAAAACACCCACACACTGAAAGTCTCTTTCTGATCAGTTGATCAGTGGCGAAAGGCCTGTGTAAATAGATTTTTAATATATATTTTTGCCTCTGGTGGAGGCTCTCTAGCCTGAGAGGCACCACTGAGAAGGCCCTGTCCCATGATTACTGGGCTAGGGCACCTCCCTTATGAGGAAAGGCTAAGACATTTGGGGCTCTTTAGTCTGGAAAAAAGGTGCCTGAGGGGGGATATGATTGAGACGTACAAAATAATGCAGGGTATGAGCAAAGTGGATAGAGAGACACTCTTCTCCCTCTCACAAAATACCAGAACTACGGGACATCCACTCAAACTGAGGGTTGGGAGAGAACAGACAAAATAAAATATTTTTTCACCCAGTGCGTTGTTAGTCTGTGGAACTCCCTGCCACAAGATGTGGTGATGGCATCTGGCCTGGATGCCTTCAAAATGAGATTGGACAGATTCCTGGAGGAAAAGTCCATCACAGGTTACAAGCCATGATGGAGATGTGTAATCCCCAGGCTTAAAACCGGGGTACTTCAAGGACCAGATGCAGGGCAGTGGTATCAGGAGACAGGTATCTAGTCTCATGTGCTTCCAAAAGCATCTGGTGGGGCCACTGTGAGATACAGGAAGCTGGACTAGATGGGCCTTTGGCCTGATCCAGCATGGCTCTTCTTATGTTCTTATGTTCTTATGTCTTGACTAAATGTAATCCAAGCAGGATGCAACTCAAGTATGCTGTGCCATGGCTAGATCAGATTTTTCCAGGAATGGACACATTTGGTACCCCAGCTTTCACTGTGCAAGCACACTTGTGGCTCCTTCTGAAAGCTGAGCTTATGACTGACTCCAGAACACCCATCATAGGCCAAAGAGGAGATGAATTAAATCAATGGAACATGATTCAGCATTCTTAATATAATTGCTTACTTAACCAAACCCCCATTGATCCTATAGGTCTGCTCTGTTTTGAACTAACTTTTGGATTTAGGCTTTCATTTCTTTACTCCTACTCAGTGCTTCTTTATGTTTTTGTCTTTGTCTTACTAACGTTCTCCAGAGACATTGTCACTCCTGTTTAACAGACACAACAAACTCAGCATGAGGTGACTCTACAAGTAAGTTCTGAATAACCCTAATGAGTTTAACAACTTGCTTTGCTTCTATATACAGCTAATAGGCAAAAGGATGAGCAAAGACAAATAACAATGTTCTTTAGTTAGCGCAATCACAGAGCAGTGGTTCTGGCCTTTTCAGTGTTCCTGTGACTGATGCCAAGGAGTAAAGGGGATAAATTTTGAAATAAAAAGAAAACTGAAATGATCTTTTATGCCATTCCTAATCAAATGCCTCTCTTAAAATATTGTATATTTCAGTACTTCATAGCGCTATTAAATAGCAGGATGTTGTTACAGAAGGGCCTGGAAAAGTTGGAAATAATTCATCATCTGCAGTCAGTGTTGCCATGTTATTGTTATTGTTACTGCTGCTGCTGTTAAATTGATGTTGCACTCACATAGCATGTTGAAAGGGACTCCTGTATTTTCAGGCATTTCATTTTTTTCAGTTTTCAGTTTTTATCTTTTTTTGTTCATTATTGCAGTCAGCTGATAATATGGCTGTCACCTTGGATAAAAGGTAATTTTTTTCAGAATAAGAAGGTAAACGGAGGTACTTCAAATGGATTTGCTTCAGGTTTACTTTCCTGACTAGCAAACTGACCACCTTTCAGTCCCAGTTTCACCAAATGCTATTGACATTTGGTGTCCTCTGTTTCATTTGCATCAGGTTATAAGAATTTATTTTGTCCTTCCTGTGAGAAAATCCCTGCTATGGTGTACATTTATTTTTTGCAGTGCTTAAAAGTGAAGATTTTGGTGTGCATTTTAATGCACACGTGTTTTGTATCTTTCATCTTCACCATATTGGTATGTACTTCTCAACTTTATATCATTGTAAACATTTGAATTTTTACAGTTTTAATAAATGGGTTTGCTATATTACATGTCATCCAAAGAGCAACCTGCTTATCTCCAAGTTTCTGGCCACAGTCAAATCAGAGTATAGATGGATTCTGAACTTTTGTCAGTAGGAAGAACCTCCAAATTCTCCGTGAAACACAGACTTTATCTTTCCCAGGCTTTATTTGTGTCAATAGCACATTTAGCCTTATCCATTATTTAAAGGCAATCATGTTTATTAATATCTCCATGTTACACAAAACCCTGGCTGCCTCATTACACAGACAAACAATCAGCAAAGATGTGTGTTTAATATATATAGCGTAATCCGCCAAGAAACCAGTTTATTGTGTTTAGGGATTAGTTACGGGCCTCTGTCTCTGGCAGAGTATCAACTGCTTGCGAAAAAAATGCCCCAGAGATGAGCGGGACTTGATGAGGAATCCAGTTCTGGGTAGATAAACTCATAAGAAGGGGAGGGAATCAATATGTAACAATAACTGAGCACACAAGAAAGGAGAAGAATATATATATATTCATTGCACATTTTAGTCATCTATGGATTTGCATAATTTGGACATTCCACCTGCTCCAGCCCCCCCCCCCGCCCGCACACACACACACACACATTTGCCTGGAGTGAGACACAACCCCCTGAGGCCACGAGCTATCGTACCTCTGGGGATGGCAGAGATTACAGGGAGCACCTGCTTGTGATCTGGATCTGGTCCAGGCAGGCACACGACCAAGTCCGTTGGCACGGAAAAGAAACATGACATAATAAGTAGCAAAGGGGGCATTAGAGCAAACTCTCTATTCTGCTTTACTTACACACAGAGAAGCTTCCAAAGGCTGACAGCAGTTTTCTCGATCACATTTATTGTACTGAAGGCATTGCTGAGGTATTGTATCAACTGTGCCTGTTGGGAGCCAGCCTTTGTGGCCTTAAGCAAGCTACACAATCCCCAAGTGCCCCCAGAAGAAGGGCATGTGAAACCAGTTCTGAACAGTTTATGACGAGAAAGCCTGGAGAAGAATCACTGTAACTTCAAAGAGACTTGATGGCACGAAATTACTCTTATAATGTACTATAAATCATTCATGTTAGTGTGTCTTAGATCGGTTTAGCTAAGTTTAGTTAGTTACAGTGCATGTTTCCTTTCTCCTAATGGTCTTGCTTGCTTTGTAGAAGGACAGTAGAGATGGGCCCAGCCTGGTCTTCTGTGGGAAGGAATTCTAGAGTCCAGGAGCATCAATAGAGAAGGCCCTCTCTCGTGTACCTACCAAGTGCATCTATGAAGGTGGTGGGGCCAAGAGAAAGGCCTCTCCTGAATGATCCTAAGTTCCTAACACATGAGGGGGTTTATAAAGGGAGGTGTAGTCCTTGAGATAGCTTGGGCCCAAGCCATTTCGGACTTTATAGACTAGAACCAGTGCTTTGAATTCAGCCTGGTAATGGGTTTGCAGCCAGGGGAGCTGCTGTAAGAGGTGAGTTCTATGTTCCCTGTTCCCAGCCACAGTTACCAATCTGACAGCAGCATTATGCACCCGATGGAGGTTTTGAACACTTTCCAAAGGCAGCCCTACATAGAGCAGTAATCCAACCTAGATGTAACTAAGTTGATTTCCTGGAATGTCAGTTGCAGAATTACCCCAATCAGCATGGCTCCTCGTCAAGATGACCAGGGGATTCTGAGAAATGTGCTCCAAAAAAAAAGTAACTCTGCTAAGGCCAAGCTCTTGTATTACGAGAGGAGCCATATAGCAGTATGCTCACTCAAGGGGATTTATTCATGGTTAATGGATCATCGAGTGGGACACGTTAAGCTTGTGCAGTTAATAAGGGCTCATACGAGACCAAGACCTGCCTAACTCATCAATGAGGCATGACTGGAAAATAATTTATTTCATCGTGGAAGAAAAGTTAAGAACAAGCAGACACGTAAGTGTGACTACAGCCAATTCAGATGAATAGAATTTAGACTGCCTATGGAGTGATCTTTATCCAGACAATCCCACAATAGAGTACTGAGGGCTTGCCTGTGAAAACCAAACCAAACATATGGAAAGCTAACATGTGAAGTTAACCCTTATTTAGATGGCTTTCAAAGTGTGATAAATTGTTTTACATTTTTGAATGGTTAAATTGTTTTCTAATAATTTTACCAGTCATGCTCAGCTCTGAGCTCGCTTAATGTAGGGTATGTTATATATATTTTGGGGATTTAGAATACATCCCTCAGTGAATCAGTTGATTTCTAGCCAAAGGATTATTTTTTAAAAATGCAGGCAACCATTCAGATAGACAGTCCTTCACTTGGAAGAGGGGCAAATGCATCCATAACTGTAGAAACAGTTGCCTACTGAGCATTTCACCCACTTCCCACTGTTTTTTTAAAAGGGACTATCCTCTCAGTATGACTTGAGTATCAGCACTGCAAGTTTGCTGCTGTCCTTGTTGTGGTGCTGATTAAGTTAGTAGATAAAGCATCTGCCAATCTCTTTTGCAAGCCAAAGCTGCCTTTAAGATGGGTTGCACTAATCCTAAGAGTGTCCGATCTGTAGACTTTCTGTCTGATTTCCAGAATTAATGGGCCATTCTGACAGCAGGTCAGGCCAAAGTTGATGACCTATGTCAGTGTTGGCGAACCTATGGCATGGGTGCCAAAGGTGGCACTCGGAGCCCTTTCTGTGGGCACCTGACATTGCCCCTTCTCAGTCACCCATATTCAGGTTACATACTGTATTGGACTGCAAAAAAAATAGTGGCTTTTGAATCACAGTTTGGGCACTTGGTCTGTAAAAGGTTCGCCATCACTGGCCTAGGTGGATGGTTAAAACAAAAAAATCACAACAACATGTTCATACAACCTCAGCATTCATCTTGTCCCTGGTACTGTCACATTTATAGCTCATTCCCAACTAATTACCTAGCTTTGTATTGGAAAGTAATTCTTAGCCATGACTTCCCTAGTGCCTTGCATTTGTTTAGAAAGTAATATGTTGGTTTGGAAAATGGATGTTTTTCCATAAAGGGAGGCATCCTTGTCTAAACAACACCAACACTGAACACACAGAGATCATTGCCAATTGAAACAAGGCAGAGTTGGGTCTGGCATGTGTCCCAGATGTTGCAGTCTGCAGCTGCAAACCTGTTCTGGAGAAATCTACAGGTCTGTTGTTTTTGTTTTGTTTTTCAGTGGTGCTCCTCCCTCACATCACTATTTTTTATTTTTTTTATTTTTTTTGCATTTTGGTTCACTTGAAAAGAAATTCATTCTGTCAAAGGAACCATGTTGGTTTCTTCAAATGTAGACTTGACACCTGAGAATGAGCCAGGATCCTGCAGAACTTCTACCCATGTGGCAATCCTACAAGTGAGAAGGAGCTCCTCCCCCTCAGATTCATCCTTCATCACTATACGAAGGAAGTGAAGATGGAGGAGATTGGGTAAGGTGCTCACATCTACATTTATTCAGCAAATGAGTGTGATACCACTTGAATAGGACCAGTACAGGCATACCTCAGTTTATGAAGTTAATCCATTCTCTGGGACGTTTTGTATTCCAAAAAATTTGTAAACTGGAAACGCACGAGGGCACAATGCATCCTGGTTGCTTTTTTCTCAATGCCTTATGCAAACCGAGGTGTTAAAAATCGTAAATGGAGGCATTATTTCCAATGGATTTCCTTTTGTTAACCAAAAACTATGTTAACGGAGCATTCGTCAACTGAGGTACGCCTGTACGTTCATGTCCTACTGAGTGACCACCAAAAATTGAGTGGACAAGAGATCCAGGGCAAATTCCTAAGAATGAAACTTGGCCAGTGGCTATGATTGTTTTCATGCCTTTACTAGAGGGGGAAATAAAACAAAATAAAATAAAATGCTCTTCTAAGCATTCTGCAAATGCTTTTTGGAATGATCCATGCCTAGGGCAGAAATAGTTTTTCATTTCTGCAGGATACATAACATCTTTGGAATTCAGGCAAAGGTTGGTACATCAAATCTCTGAGAAAACAAAACATTCCTATTTGGGTACATCTTGATGGGGACTGGGTACACCTCCATTTACACATCTTGATATATCTACCAGGCAGGCACAACCCATAGTCAAACAATAGTGGTCCAATGGTGCTACTACACAGTCTTTACATCAAACAGACTCAGGCATAGTCTATCTGCTACTTATCAGGGTGTGCTTTCAACAGTACCCAGACTAATCAAAAAGCCTTCACCACCAAGGCCATAGCTAACGGCCCATACTTTATAGGTTTCAGCACCCTAGGCCATTGTTCACCTTAAAGCGATGGATACTATTGTCTATCTAACAAACCTATTCAGGCCATTGTTCATCTTAAGACCCTATTTCAGACCAGTGTGACAGGAGGTCAAAGCTGACTATAAGATGGAGGACTCGCACTAGCTGTATTCAGACTGATGAAGCTGTTTGGATGATCAGCGAAATGTTTCTACCTCTCAAGAAAAAGAAGTCCAGTAGCCATGACTCAACTTCCAGATAAACTCACCTGGATGACTGAGAATCTTCACAGACATCAAACAACATGAGACAGAATTTTTCCAACAGGAGGCACAGCTACCACTGTGTTTTGTGTGAGGCTGCAGCATCCAGACAGCAACGCTTAATGAGCATCTTCCTCCAAGCATGATGGGAGCTGTGTTCTAATATCACTGGTTCATGCCTAGAACCATAGAATAATGGAGTTGGAAGAGGGCCTATAAGGCCATCATGTCCAACCTTCTGTTCAATGCAGGAATCTAAGTGACAGTATCTCTGGCAGATGGTTGTTTCAGTTTCCCTTTAATGTTTCTAGTGTTTGAATGCTCACCACCTCCAGAAGTAATTGGTTCCATGGCCATCCTGCTCTAACAATTATGATGCTTTTCCTCATATCCAATTGAAATCTGGCGTCCTGCAACCTAAGTACATTTTTGAGTGCCCTGCACTTGGAACAACTGAGGACAGATCTTTTCATCCTCTGTATGACAGAGTATACAGAGTATTTGAAGAGTGCTATCATGTCTCCCCTCTGCTTTTTTCGAGGCTTAACTAGCCCAGTTCTTTTTGGCTTTTCTCACAGGGCTGGGTTTCCAGTCCTTAATCATCTTTGTTTTCCTCCTCTGCACTTGCTCCAAGTTTGCTGGCATCCTTCCTAAAGTGTGGCGTCAAGAACTCGACACAGGTCTAGAGACCTAACCACTGCTGAATAGGGAACTAGTACTTCACAGAATTTGGAGGCTGCCCTTTGGTTGATGCAGTCTAAAATACCCTTTGCCTTTCCCCCCCCCTGCTATAACTCACTGTTGGCTGATATTCAACTTGTTAACTATGACAATTCCAAGGTCCTTCTCGTATGTAGTTTTGCTGAGCCAGTTTTCCCCCTCTTGCAACTGTGCATTTGGTTTCCCCACCACCACCTGATGTAGAACGTATCCCTGTTAAATTTCGCTGCATTGATTTCAGTCCAGTGCTTGAGCCAATCAATACCTTATTGATTTTGTTTCTGTTTTTCAGTGAATTAGCTCTTCCACCCCATTCTGTGTCATACACGGATTTCATAAGCATTCCCTATATCTCCTCTTTCAGGTCATTAATAATAAAAACAAAAGTTGAAGAACACTGGTCCCAGGACTGAGCCTTGTGGCACTTGTTACCTCCTCCCAGTTTGAGAACGAACCATTGATAAGCACTCTCTGAGTGTGACTCTGTATCCAACTGGGGATAGTTTTTCTACCCAGCCCTCACTTAGACTGTGATCACTTTTTGGACCACTTGTGGAACAGCCCAGTGAGGCCTGTTTCCTGGTAATCATGCTACATATGGGGAATCATGTCTGACCCTGACCTGTGATCAAGCTGGATCTTTTTGGTAATGCTCTAAGACTACTACTTTGGGGAGTGGACTGGACCAATTATCCAGCAGATTGAAGGGTTGCTTTAAGGAAGATCACTCCTTGCAAAGTATGACTGGACCATCTGGAAGTTGAGTCATGGCTACTGGACTTCTTTTTTTGAGAGATAGAAACGTTTCGCTGTTCATCCAAACAGCTTCATCCAGCGTCATTCACTGGATGAACAGCGAAACGTTTCTATCTCTCAAAAAAGACGTCAGTAGCCATGACTCAACTTCCAAATAAACTCACCTGGATGACTGAGAATCTTCACAGACATATGACTGGACCAGTACCTTTCTAGCTGTGTGATCTCTTTCTCAGCTTCCTAATCAGAATATTCCCCCAAATTCCACCTCCTTTCCCTCCAGAAAAGAAAACTTCAAGGGATAGATTCCCCAGCCAGTAGCCTATTCAGGAGCTATTTTCTAGGACACTATTATATTGGAGCACCTGTGCCTGAGGTAACAGTGCCACCACCCTTTGGGGAGTCCTTCAGAACAGCTTAGTGGTTTTTCTCAGCCGGCTCTGACTCCATACTGAGGCAGCTGCTTGGACACCTAAGGCATGGCAGCTCCTTTAAGAAGTAAAGGATATTTGATTTTCCTCCAGTGTTTCTCAGCTTCACAAGGTAAAGAACTTGTTTTTGTTTGATGACTAGTCTGCAAGGGGTAAACATTGGGGTTTGTTTGCATATTGATTGTGCAAACACAGAAGCTTTTGAAGTAATGTGTCTTTGAAACAGTGTATTCCAAGGCCTGAAAACAGCAGACCAGCACACTGCTCAGCCTTCACAGTTTTACACTGATGCATGCTGGGTGAATCAGTACCCAGAAAAAGGATAACTAAGAAGATTTTCATAAGCAACAAGCTGCCATTTTGTGCATGCCTCTAGGTGTAGGCTACATGACAGTCAGCTGGAATCACCTCTGAGCAGAACTGTATACCAGTGTTTGGCTGGAAAGCTTCTGTGCTGGGGGTTTATTTCTCAAGGATCTGTGAAGATTCTCAGTCATTTCGAGTTTATCTGGAAGTTGAGTCATGGCAACTAGACTTCTTTTTCTTAAGATATTGCAATGTTTCGCTGCTCATCCAGACAGCTTCATCAGTCTAAAAAAGCTAGTTGCGAGTCCTCCATTTTATAGCTCACTTTGACCTCTTGTCACCCAGGTCTGAAATAGATAAGATGAACAATGGAAATAGATAACATAAACAATGCCCTGAATAGGCTTGTTAGGTAGACAACAGTCTCCATAGCCTTAAGGTGAACAATGGTCTAAAGTGCTAACACCCATAACCCTTTAAGTGCTTTCATCACTTTAGGCCATTGTTCACTTCAAGGCTATTAAGACTATTGTCTACCTAATGAGCCTATTCAGGCCATTGTTCATCTTAGGAGCCTATTTCAGACCAGGGTGACAAGAGGTCAAAGTGAGCTATAAAATGGAGGGCTCGCAACTAGCTTTTTCAGACTGATGAAACTGTTTGGATGAGAAGCGAAACTTTTCAATCTCTCAAGAAAAAAAAAGTCCAGTTGCCATGAGTCAACTTCCAGATTTCTCAAGGATGTTGCTTGCGGAAAAGGAGAAGGAATGTAGATACTCAGCAATGCAATATCACCCCTTCCCTCCTGCTACCCTCACCCTTGATTTGGAATCAGAGGCAATTCAGAAATTTATCTGAGCATCCCATCTCAGAAAGACCCACTTTCAACATTCAAACCTGATTGAGGATGAGATGCTGAGAACGGAATTATTCCCCTGCCTCATATTAATACTTGCAAGCAGAAGACTTTGGAAACCTATAGCCTGATTAATCTAGTGATGTGTCTGGTTGGTATCCTCAACATTTAGTAAATTTTTACATTCCTATGTACAAAGGTGTCACCTAACAAAGGAAGAGACCACACACATGTCTGTGTAATCAGAGCCCGACAATAAATTTTGTTACTAGCTTCAGGCTCCCAAGAGACCACTGTGTCTCCTGGCAAGTCAGCACGCAGGCGGAGGTGAAAAAATACTGCTGCTTCTGCCAAAATACACACAGAATTGACAATGCTACGTCAGCAATTCATAACGGAGTGAATGTGCTGTTGACTGTTTATTGAAAGAGATGTAGTGCTACTCAAATGAATGCTTAAGGGATCATTGCAAAGGAGAAACTGGATTTGGTTAAACCTAGGCAGAAAAATTTTCAACCACCTAGAAATGATCACTTTCTGTCTTTCTATTAGAAGCATGCCCAAAGGTCGATCTGGACACTCAACAGAAAGAAATTTATATTGGAACTGTGAAGAAATAAGAAGGGAGAATACAATATGAGAGAATTATATGAAAGTTCTTATGCAGACAGTCATTGCCTTTGTATTTAAATCTAATTCAAACACACACACACACACACACACACACACACACAAACACACACACACACACACAATCTGCAATCATGATGTATTTGCACATGCATGTAACATTAAAGATGGATACAGTGGTACATTGGTTTACCAGTACCTTGGTTTGCAGGAGGTGCTCTTTTTGTCGTCACACCCTCCTCCTCTTCCTCCTCCTCCTCCTCCTCTTCCTCCTCCTCCTCCTCCTCCTCCTCCTCCTCCTCCTCCTCCTCCTCCTCTGTGGCTGTCGCTGTCAGCCCCTCGCTGCCATCACCCCAGCAAGAGGCTAACAGCAGTGTGGGCCAGGGGTGTCCCTCCCTCCCTCCCTCGTGGCCTGAATCACCTTTTTCCTCCTCCTTCTCCTCCTTCTCCTCCTTCTCAGTGTCACCACCACCATCTTGGGATGGCACTCGGATACTGCAGGGCAGGCTCCCAAGATGACAGTGGCAGCAAAGGAAGAAGAGGTGAGCCATGCCATGAGCGAGGGAAAAAGAAGAGAGACCCTCGGCACCCTTGCTGCAGCAGCTACTGCTGCTGCTGCCGCCGCCGCCGCCACCACCACCACCACCACCAAAGCCCTGGACAGACACCACTGGCCCACACAGCTAGCAGCCCCTCACTGCCACGGCCATGGCCATCTGCTCAGGATCCTGAAAGCTAATTTCCCCACAGGAAATAATGGAAACAGGGGGCCTAGAACAAATAATCGAAGTTTCCATTAATTCCTATGGGGAAATTTGCTTTGATATACAAGTATTTTGGTTAATGAGCATGCTTCCAGAATGGATTATGCTCATAAACCAAGGTATGACTGTAAGTCAGGTTTTGAGATTCTGATGTTGACAAGTCTAGGATAATGCATAGGATAAGCTTCTTCATAGCCATCACATTGTTGTCCAGAGAAAACTGGGTTGTTTTCAGATGTATACTGTACTTTTTAAAGGAAACAATGTAAAGTGTTGTTGCCTTGTGACTAGAAGTTACTTTCTGTGGTGTCTGGCAAAAAGTTTTCCTAGTCCTAACTGCAGACCCTTGGGATCATCTCCTGGTGTCTTTATCAAAACAGGAACCAAGCCCAGCCATGACCGGCTTCTAAATGCAAATACTGATTGAAATTACTTTCACTCAACTACTATCAGAATTATTGCTTTGTAATACACAGACATCAGCTCTGAACTCCAGCATCACTTCCACTGTTTCTTTTTATACCAAAATATTTTTGAATTAGAACCCCACCCTACCCCTGCTTCTTTGCCAGATGATCATTCATTCTAGGACAGCCCTAAAAGTAGCAGAATATTACCCTTGATATCATTTAATTCAGTCCTGATCAGAAATGTGATACCCCAAAAGCAGACCACCTGTGGGGGCACAATCCCCTCAACAAAAGAAAACGTCTGGAGGCCCTGTGTCCTATTTTTTCCTGCCACAGCTGTCTTTGCACTGCACTGTGTTTCAGATGCTTTCCGCATGATGTCATTGGTTGCAGAATTCATTATATACAAGATTGTAAATCTACTGTCATATGGAGAGCTGGGCAAACATAAATAACGAATGTTTCCAAATGAAATGACGCAAATGCATGCAAGTAATTGGAGGTGGGGGTATGTTCTCTGCAGGTGAATTCCTATGGTCCATGGGAGCCAGTATGCAGAAGGTTGAGCCAGAAATCTGTACTGTCAGATTAATAACACAAAATTAATGCCTGGTTGTCTTAGCACACAGCTGTTGTTCCTGGATGTTGCTTTTTATTTAGTCAAAGTCCTGACAATTAAACTCTTCTTCTTCTTCTTCTTCTTCTTCTTCTTCTTCTTCTTCTTCTTCTTCTTCTTCTTCTTCTTCTTCTTCTTCTTCTTCTTCATACCCTGTTCTTGGGTTGGTTATGATGAAACAGTTTGGACCTGATTGCCTGTTATTCTGAAGAAAAGGTGAGCAGGTGGTGATGCCTTCAAGTAGGGGTTCTCAGTTAGCTCCTCCCCCTACTCTTCTGCAATACCTTCCAGGAGCTCTAGCTACTGGTGTTGATTCTTCCAACTAGACATGGGCACGACCAGAAAAAATGACGTTTCGAGTTTTCGTTTGTCGGAACGGGTCAGTTTTGGGTCGTTTCCATTTGTCGTGAAATTTTTCAAAAATTTGTCATTTCCGTTTGTCGTTTGTCATTTGTCGTTTGTCGTTTCCACCGCGATTTAGCGCGATTTGACTTCCCAGAGCATAGGGGCATCCCGCAATCAGGGCCGACGCTAGGTGTTTTTGCGCCCTAGGCGGCGGGCGGGCAGCGGCCGCGGGCGGGCGAGTGGGCGGGTGGCGGCGCGGGCCGCAGGCAGGTGGCAGCATGGGCGGACGGGCAAGTGGGCAGTTAGGATATCACTTAGGATAGAGGTTCTGTTCTTGGCTTGCACCCCAAATGTGTGTATGTGCAAGCAAATTGAAGTTGGGAAAATAGAAAATAAATGGTAGTAAATAATATATATTTAAAATAAACTCACACCTCCCACTCCCAGTCGAACCTCCCCCTTTATCCAATATCAGAAAAAAATCCTCACAAACTGCCAGAGAAGAAATAAAGAATAAACTGCTATTCCCTTCAGCAGACAAAGCTGCAGGGAATCAAAGAAATTATTTTCTAAATTCAATTCTCTCCCTGCCTGCCTAACTTAAAACCTAAAACCTCCAGCCTCCCTCCTCAATCTCGATTGGATCACACCAGCACCAGCAGCCAGCCCTCCTCCCTCAACCACATCCATACACCCGACTGCAATTTCTGGAAGGTGCCTTGGCTTTTTATGCCCTCCGAGACATCCAGAAGTGTCAGTCATAAACCTGGCGATGCCATTGGTGGAATAGTTCAAACAATTTGCATGGTCCCATCCCATGCCCAGCCCAAATGGGCAGGTCTAAAAAAATAAAAAAATAAAATAAAATAAAATAAAATCAATACAACGTTTCATTGCTATAAAAAAACCCACTGCTGCTACTATAAAAATTCAGGCATTTAAAATAAATAAATTTCACATGTTTCTGTGGTGATTTGGTGTGTTTTTTGACCACGATTTCAAAAGAAATATTGCGGTCGCCATTTTGGATCCCCCCCCACCGCATGGCATGGCGAGACGACAAGGATGACCCCCCCCCAGCCTGGTGCAAGCAGCCCAGGACAGGAGAAGAGGGGGGGAAAGGCCGGGGACCCACCAGAAACCACCCCTCTGGTAGGTGGCAAAGCCTCAGGCAGGCATATTTTCGCCTGCTTTTTTGGCCGGGAGTTGGGGTTTTTTAAAAAAACTTTTAAAAACCTTTTCTGTGTTTCACATTGCGCGATCGCTGCGATGCCACAAACGGAAACGAAAATGTTTCTTTTTTTGGTTCGAGTTTGAGTTCTGACGGCTTAATTATCGTTACCGTTTCCGTTACGTAACGGAAACGATAACCAAAAACGGAAACGACAATTTCGCTGAGTCGTGCCCATGTCTACTTCCACCTTATACTGCCCCATAAGGATAAAGTACTTTCTGGGCAGTTTACAACCTAATTATGCAAACAACACTTTGTGCCCCCTTGAGCTAGCTACTCATTTTACTGATGGCAGCAGGATGGAAGGTTGAGCTGGGATCATTGAACTCAAGTTGTGGGTACTGGTAGACATAAGCCAAACTACAAACTGGAAACAAAAAACATGAATTAGGCTGGTTTGTGGTTGAGTTTGTAGTTTGGTCCAGGAACCCCATTTTACTGAAAATGAAGTGCTGAACTTTTTTCCTCTTAGAGCTTCCTTTTTGGCAAAACGTGCCCCACCCCCTTCCCTCTGCCCTTGTCGCTTCCTTACCTGGTCTGGAAGTTGAGTCATGCATGGCTACTGGAGTTCTTTTTGAGAGATAGAAACGTTTCGCTGTTCGTCCAAACAGCTTCATTGGTCTGTTTGGATGAACAGCGAAACGTTTCTATCTCTCAAATAGAAGTCCAGTAGCCATGACTCAACTTCCAGATTAACTCACCTGGATGACTGAGAATCTTCACAGACATTTCCTTACCTGGTCCTCCTACTACCTCCTTTTCTTTATCTTCTGTTACCATCAGCTTTAGAAGCAGTGGCCCAGCTTCCCTTCTGGGAGCCAGGCCTGCTGTCACGGCACATGCATGCCTCTATCACCTGATAGACAGCAGGCCATAGCTGCTCCTGTTCCCTTCTCCTCTTCATCCTCAGCCAGCTCAGTCTTTAGAAACAGTGGACCAGTGGTCTGCTCTCTCTAAAGATGGTTAATAGTGGAGCAGGAAGAGGTGGAGGAAGCAGCAGGACCAGGTAGGGAGGCCACAGGGGCATCGGGGAGGTGGGTAGTGGGGAGGGAGGACGCATTAGGTTCCCCTCCCCCAAGTATGAAAAGAACCACAAACTGGTTGTTGTTTTTCTGTGGTTCATAGGTACCCAGGAACCAGGAACCACCCCAATTCTTCACTTTTTCCAGTTTGTTGCCATCTCTAGTCAGAGAGCAGAGACTGCAGTGCAGAAGTTTAACCACTGCGCACCATTGTTTCTGTAGCAAGAACTTCTGGGAGCTGTAATCTGAGAATATCTGGAGCCTTAACATTGGAGATAATTGCATTCAAGAACGGAGAGAATATCAAATAAGAATTCAGAAAGAATTTGAAATCGCATGAAAATCAACATGTTGGTTTCAGCTGTTACGCAAAATATGCCATTCATAAGGATAAATTATGCCAGTGGAAATTTGCAGGAAATTATGCCTAGGCAGTGTACATTGTGTGCCTGGTTGCACAGCAAGTGCACCTGCAGAACTGCCTCAATGCAAATTCACACACCTTATGCAGGTATCGGTAAGGGAAAGAATTTTGACTTCAGTGTTATGATGACTTTTCTTCATGTCTAAACAGACTGGCTGTTTAACTTTAAAATTCTAAACACAGCTGTTAAGAGCAACAGAAGCAGGTTTAAAAATGGCCTTTACAGAAAAGAGGGAGTTTTGGGGTTCTGCACATGTGCATAAAAGACTTTTAAAAGATAGAAAATCAGAATTACCTAATGTTTCTAAGGACAATATTAATTCAAAATTAATTGTGAAGTTAATTTGATTCATATTTTCTAAACAAATATTAATTTATAAGGGTGTTTTCAAAGACTGAAGACTAGTTTGGATTTAGGAAGCAAAAGGATAGGAGTGGACTATTATGAGAATGTATCTTCAGCTTATCTAAGCTTTTCAGTGTTCAGTAGGAATTTGTATCTTACCTAGTGATGCCTTCCATTAACCGCCCCATGGCAGAGTGGTTAAATGCCTGTACTGCAGGTAAAACTGTGCTCACGACCTGGGGTTCAATCCCAGGTAGCAGGCTCATGGTTGACTCAGCCTTCCATCCTTACCAGGTCGGTAAAATGACTACCCAGCTTGCTGGATGGAGGGGGGGTGTAGCCTGCATGCTGTAATTAAACTGTAAATTGCCCAGAGACTACTTGAAGTTGTATAGGGCAGTATATAAGCAGAGCACTTTTTTTCTATTAAATGTAAGTTATTTAAAATTATAAGCAGGTAACTCTCAAACCTAGGAAGCTAAGGAAGAAAACGGAAACTTCTTTCAACTCATTATAAAAAAAATTGAAATACACTGCACTTCAGAGATAATTCATTACATTTGTATGTAGTGGAACTGTGTAAAACTTAAATAAAGCAGAACTAATAATAATTACACATTACAGCACACACTCCACCAGTACAGCTACTGCATTTATGATTAGGTTGTGAGGCTTTTTTAAAATCAGGGAAAAACCATCATGAGCCCACCGGTTAACTTTGTATTAGAGAAAATAACTTCCAAAAGGAAACTGAGTCTGCATTCTATAGAACAAGTAATTCACTTTTATTTTGGACTCGGGGCTTTTTAGATTCCTCCTTTTTCTCTAGCTTATCCCCCCCCCCATTTTTTTTCTTTTCATTGTATGTTTTGGTAAAATCATTGAAATACATCAAAACAACAGCAATTATCAGCTGTGATTTCTATACAGGGAGCCAAGTTGCAAGAGAACGGCTGCTTAAGGAGTGAGAGAAATAAGGACACAGCTGGGAGTCGGCTTGGTTTCCCAAAATGTACGTATGTTCACAAATCTTGCTCCCAACGGCATCTCATTTAACTTGGTTGTCTGCAAGGTTAAGCTCTTTATAGTTTGGTTTTCCTCTCCAGCTTTCACACTTTGAAACCACCAACTCTCTTTCCATCTTGGCACCCTCTAGAAGTGGGAACAGCATTTGGTTTTGATTAGGGTTTATTTCTTTAAAATCATCAACCATTAACTGGTTGTAAAGGTTTCCAAGTGATGAAGCAACAGGCAGGAGATGGGCAGAAGAAGGTGAGCTTATAGAATATGCCAGAAAAGTCATGCTAGCTAGGGATGTGAAGAATACTCCCAAAAATGATTTGTTCTCAAGGATATACACCATCGTGGCATGTCAAGCAGCAACATTCCTAGCCTCTGTAACTGTTCACTCATAGCACAAGAACAAGATAAGGAATTGGGATGGGTTCATCATGCTTCCTGTAATCGATGCAAAATGTCTCCATGGAAAACTGCTCTCTTTTCCATTTGTGAAGCACATCATGCACACACATGAGCACACACAGCACATACAGACAGGGCCAGCGCTAGGTTTTTTTGCGCCCTAGGCGAGGGTCGGGAGGCGGGGCAGGGGGCGGCGGGGGCGGGGGGGCGGGGCAGCAGGGGGGCGGCGGATGGCGGGGGATGGCGACGGGCGTGGGGGGGCGGACGCCGACAGGCACAGGGGATGGGTGGCGATGGGCGCGGGGGGGCGGCGGGCAGACGGCGACGGGCGGCAGGGGGACGGACGGCGGTGGCCAGGCGCCCTAGGCAACTGCCTAGTTCACATTAATGGACGCGCCGGCCCTGCATACAGATACCGATTAATGGCTGCTTCAATGAAAGGATGCAAAAAATCCATCCAGTGCTTCTGATTTTTTATAATCCATATAATACACTGTCATAGATTTGTTCAGTTTGTGCAGTAGGCACAAAAATGTTCTCTAGCTATGAGGACTTCCACCTAGTCTAACATCAGAAATAATCTCACCATCTCTAACAACAGCAACAACAAAAACAAACAATGATATTTCTTGTTCTCACATGTGTTGACAAAATAAGGGAGGACTTGCCTCTCTCCTGCTGCTTCTGGGAAAACCAACATTTTCCTTGCTAGACATTTTATAGCACCTAGCATTGTTTCTCAGGGATCACCATGGATAGCAGAATGAGGCCATGTTCTTGAGAACTGATGGCAGCGGGGAGGCACCAAGGGCCTTTCCATCTCTTGAAGATCAGAGATGCTGTGCTGACAAAACCTATCCATGCCCCTCAGGTATATCAGAGGACCTTTTGCCAGAGTTAAGATAAGATTCAACAACTGGTCAAATCAGCTTATTCATGTGGAATAGATGTGGTAGGACACTATCTTGTCATTTTCCTCAGGCAGCAAAATGTCAATGGGCGGCTCAGATTAACATATTATTTGGCCTCCCATGTCATGCCACATCTCCACTGTCCTTTCATTGTTCTTTTGAACTGGATTCACAGTCACAAGTGGGGCTCTTAAGTCCCCCAAATCCTCTTTTGTCTTTCATCAATGTGCCAATCACACTATTTCAGATCAGGGTGACAAGAGGTCAAAGCTGACTTTAAAATGGAGGACTCGCACTAGCTGTATTCAGACTGATGAAGCTGTGTGGATGAGCAGTGAAACGTTTAGATCTCTCAAGAAAAGAAAGGGGGGGCCCCAAGTCCAGTAGCCATGACTCAACTTCCAGACAAACTCACATGGATGACTGAGAATCTTCACAGACACACTGTTGCTTATTTCAGTACAGACTCTTTATGGGTAGCAATGGTTTCCTTTAGTAAATATATATAATTCATGTCTTCCTTTCCCATCAGACAAAGGGCCACTGACTATCTCTTCATGAATGAAGCAGCCATCTCTGCCCTTTATGATTTAATATACATGATCTAGACTGCACATAGACCCAATAGTCTGTTTTTCCTTAGGCGTAGGAGATGATTATCTGAAATCTATCTCTTTGCTTCAGGCTTCAACTCTAAATTGACTTCTAGTGGAAACAGACATATAGTAGGTGTTGTGGCAGAGGAGGTAATTGCTGTGGATATTGAAGAACGAAATAACAGTTGAAATTCACTTGGGAATCCTTAAAATTTCATCAGAGAGCCATCGTGTGCACTGCCATGCAAATAATGAAAAAGAAAGAAATCCAGATGGTCATTGCCAGCTCTGCATCAGTCTTCTACTAGCAGGTTCTCTTTTTAACAAAATTAACAACCTATTTCATATACATGTTGTCTCTTTCCCTCATTAGGACTATATCCCAAGTCAACCCACTTCATGGCCACTAACCTCCTAGACCCAATTTTTCCCCAATCTTGGATCTCCAGTCCATATATTTGTGAACTAAAACTCCCAGAAATCCTACCCAAGACAGCCAGTGGCAAAGGCTTCTGGAAGTTTTAGTCCACAAACATCTGGAGAATCAAGGTTGCCCTGGGCAATGGCTAGAATTGAGTGGGGGGGGGGGAGATTGCACACACCTTACATTCTAAATGCTAAACCAGAAGAGTGTACAGAGAACAAAAGCAACATACCATTACCAAATGGATGAATACTGAAGAGTGTTTTCCTCCAGGACAAGACTCTGGCTAGGCCATCTGGAACTCACTTGATAGACTTTGAAGCCAAGTGGGAAGATAAAAAAATAATCAAGTAAAATGGGGTACTTGGATTATCAATGTGTTTTCTATGAATGGAGAAATTCAATCAATGCAGCACTCCTGTGCATGCAATTTATGCCCCACCACATGTATAAAAGAAGCAAATGGCTGAGATAAGGATTTAGAAGTAGCCCAGTTTGGTCAAGAATAGTCTAATTATCTTAATATTTTAATTAGTTTTTAATATTACATATAAATAATATATTCCATACTTTTAAATTGTGCAGTGTTCAACAACATATTCGGATTTGAACATTAAAATATTCTGAAAAGTCAGAAAAGTTCTCAACAGGCATACAACTTGGAGCAATACTGTACATTTCAAAGTCAGGATGGCACCTTGGAGAACTGGCATCATCACCCAAAGAACCTCTGTAGTCAGGGTGGGTCTACCATGAGGCAGAGTGAGGTAAGAGTCTCAGACAACAGATACCGGGAGTATCAATCATGCCATCTAAACAGTTCCCCTTCAGTCCCTTGGGCAGGTGTGGTAAGATTGAACTATTATGCCAACTAGATTCCATATCTAGAAGAGAAAAAGCTACATTTGATCAGGTAACAAAATATCTTGGGACAAGTCTGTCTCCAGTGGTGTAACAAGGAGGTGAGCTTCTTTGCGGGCATTCTTTCAGATCAATGGAAAATATATAAAAATAAGAAAGGTTACTAAAAACTGCCAATATATCAGGGTATCACATAGAAGGGCCTCTGATCATGAACCCAAAGTAGTTTCTGTTATGACAGGAAGGTATACGTGCAATGCACATATCTATATCATTTTATGGTTCTTGGGAAGAACACATGAGCATTATGAAATCTGAGCATTTTTGCATACAAGATTATTTCAAGACCTGTTATTATTCCTCAGAAAACCACAGCTCTGATAAGAAGAGAACCAGGCCAGGCTCACAAATCCAGACATTCTGCCTCCTGAGAACATACTCAGGCAAAGTGAGTGTGGAAGAACTGCACGTAACAGCCGGGAAAGCAACAAATCATTCCAGACTGGATTTCAGATTCTTTTTTTGTAATTCGTTGAAGGTCTAGGAGGGGTCTGGCTGTCTAGTTAGAACTTCTGCCAATTGGATTAAAGAATGCTAGGAACAGAGCAAGCCAATGTATGTCAATAGTCTGTGTGGTTTTTTTTAAAGTACCACTGTAGCTCAGCAGAAGGAACCTTTAGAAATAATTTTGCCAGGAAACACAAGAGTGTGACACTTCACAGGCATAGCATCCCATATGACCGCTAGCATGCAGCTGCATGAGCCAAAGAGTGCCCTGTTGAAAGCAATGGGACTTCTGCATGACCAGGGGCATAGTGAATGCCTCCTTCTACAAATAGTGGGCAAAGAACAAACACATATACAAGGGGGTAAAAAACAGAGGGTTCTACCTATGGTCATAAATGATGGTGCAGTTTATGGAAGGCCATAAAGAGCCACTTGTTCAAATCTGAAACTGCCGTTTCATGCAATTGACCTTCCTACCATGAATAGTGTCCTAGGAAGATCTATTGAGAAGTAAGCCCAAGCATACTCACTTATTACTCTCATGTGTGGTCTGTAGGTTTCCTGTCTAGGATTCAGATGAACAACCATGCTCTTTTCTAGAATACAGTACTGGATTCCATTTTCCTTTTCTCTCAGCACTCATAGTGCCAATGTCACTGAGCATCATCAGCCCAACGGAGCTTATTTTAATAGGGAATACCCACCCTTTCATGTTCTTTAAAGACTTGCTTGTATATCTGGAACTTGTCACGCCTGTGTGTGCTGTTTTGGCTAAATCAGGAGTTCTGCCCATATGAAAATCCCAGGAAGAAAAACAACAATGTTCAAACAAAAGCAGCAACAACAAACCCAATAAAATAAAGTAGTTGAATATTATATTGTGTGATATGCAATGTTTCCCTGGATGATACAGGATGTTCCTTGGAGCTTAGAATTGTGGTGACATTTCCCTCAAAGCAATTTGCAAAGTTTCCATTGATTCCGATACTGATACTGTCTGGTTTTATTTGAATATATGCATTTCATTTCGTGTTATCTTTGTAGCTGTTGGTGGCAATGCTAACTAAAATTTTCATTTCCTGTTAACTCTTTTGCCCCATGCAAGCAAACAAAATGTGCCATCCACCTGTCTCAACACTGAAATTCAGCTGCAAAAATGCATGCATGCTTGAATGAATAGCCTTCTTGGATCAATTGCAGTGGTATGCAAATATAAATTCAAATAAATGACAATACAGGATATAAAATGGAAGGAATTAATATTTTTTGCAATACAATAATAAACCAGTCAGAGACACGTATAGCAAAGTGCAATGCTTAGAAAACCAGTACAGCTTTAAACATGATAAGGATCCTGAACAGAATTGGAAAATTATTATTATTATTATTATTATTATTATTATTATTATTATTATTATTATTATTATTATTATTATTATTATTATTATTATTATTTGGTGAAATATAACTCCTGGAGTCTGTAAGCAGCACAGCCCAGATCTGTTCCTAGGTAACAACTCAGAACATGCCCAGGTTTAGTTGTTTCAAGGGCTCGCTCCACCGTTTAACAATATATTTACTTTCAAGTTAATACTTGTTCAGCAGGTTGTCCGTGTTCATTCCAAAGTACTGAGCAACCCTCCCCCTCCCCATACAGCCCTCTCACAATGCTGGTTCACTGACATGCAAGGCATCCCCTTCATTCTGCACATTTTGACTTGGCACAAAGTCCTGAGGGAGTCCTCCAGCATCCTGACAGAAGGGATTTGTGAAAGCCCTGGTGCATAGGCTTCCTTGCACATGGCCTTTGACGTGTCCTTAGCTTTGGATTCACACTGGGCACACTCCTATCATTCATGGTCATTACAAAAGGACTCAATGGATTTTATCTTCAATGTTATTATCTTGGAATCACTCAGCCTTTCAGCAGCAACAGAATAATAACAATCACCTAGTACTTATATTTCATATTTTGAGTATCAGAGGTGCTTTCCTAGAGATCCAAGTTCCAGATAACAGGCATTTACAATGTTATTTGATAGGGTTCCATTCTTCTTGATCAGAATTCCTACTGCTTTTTTAAATAACCTCTTTGAAAGTTGTTTTTTGTTTTTGTTTTATAAAGAAAACTTTAAAGGGTATATCACCCGCAGGTTATTTCTTTCTGCCACTTTGATTTTGTTACTGGTCTTTCGTTCGCCTTTCTTGATTTCTGTATTTCCTGATTCAACTCATTTCAGAAACTATAACTAACTGCATTCTCCTGCAGGTACATGCATAGAACTGTGGTGTCCTTTGGGTTCACACCGATCAATGTTTTTTTCTCCTGTGAGAAGGACCCTAGAAAGGTCTTTGGATCACTCCAATTTGTTTCTCACACGGTGTGTGTGTGTGTGTGTGTTCAAAAATTTGTTCACTTGGCATGAAATCGGGTTTCTCATTTAATCATTCAGCACCGTTTTAAAACCGTATGTCGTACAACAGTGGCTGGAATCCTGTTCCACAACTCCACATGCATAAAGACTTGTGAGGTCATCAACCACACACTTTAATCTATGATTTAAACTCTCCTATTGCCCTCTCGGGTCGCAAGCCTACCTCAGATCCCATTTGACTTGGGGAAGCATTTGGGAGCCTTGGGATGTGAAGGGGGAGGCCCGGGGGCAGGATCGGTTTCAGTAATTTTGGGATGTTAATTCCCCATCCCTAAATGCTAATTCCTAAATGATTCCCTTCATCAAAAAGGATCCCTGGGGAATTTTGTAGTGTATGTGTGGTGGTGGTGGTGGTGGTGGTGGAGGAGGAGGAGGAGGAGGAGTCAAAAATTTAAATCCGCAGTTGATTACACAATCTGCCTTTATACATGTAGAGTGGCAGGACAGGAGTCCAGGCACTACTAAACAGTCCACACTTTTAATTGTTAATGTGTCACACCTCTTATGAGGAAGAGTGTGTGACATAAATCAATAATAATAATGACAGTAATAATGATTTAGCAATAATTGTGCAATAGTAGAATAAGAATCAAAATAAAATGACAAAACAGCATACATCACCTAAAAAGACTAGAACTCGGAAGAAAAACTAGCAAAAAGACTGAGCAAACAAGCATACTTTTAGAAGACCTTAAAATATATGGCAGAATCTCCCTCCATTATAGCAACATGGGGGGATTTCAAAAGACAGATCAGATCACACTTGGCCAACCATAGAAGCCGGAGCAAAATCTCCCCAGATGACTAGAGTGTACTTTATTAATTATGGGCTGAAACATTGACTCCAACTTAATGGTGACCATCCCATGGTTTTCTAAATATAAAGTATTCAGAAAGGCTCCACCAGAACTTGTTGCCAGTGATGCTCTGTGACTATGCAGTTTTCCCAAGTCTGTACAGGTGACAGGGTAAATAACCCTTTCAGCTCCACACATTCTTTGCAAGTCCTTCTCCCAGGAGGCACAGGGGAGTTCACAGAATCATAGAGGTGGAAGAGGCCTCAAGAGAGCCATCCAGTCCAACTCCCCTGCATTTGATCTCCTGATCCTTGGCTCTACAGCCAGGGGGTCCAGACAACCAAGCTATACTAGCTTTAGTGTAGTGCCTGTACAAATTCATAAAGAGGAAGATTGTACCTGTAACCCAGTCTAGAATTCTTGAATAAAAGATCTAAAGATAGGTTCACAGCTAGTTGCAAGTTGGCAAAAGAAAGGGAAAAATATATTGAAGTATTTCCAAGACTAACAATTGTATTGAGTGCAAGTTTTCACAGACCAAAGTTCTCTTCCTCACACACTAGAGTGCTAAAACATCACTTGTGTAGATAGATAGATAGATAGATAGATAGATAGATAGATAGATAGATAGATAGATAGATAGATAGATAGATAGATAGATAGATAGATAGATAGATAGATAGATAGATAGATAGAGGTGCCTGGTCCTTTGCAATAAACAAGACCTGCCTATGGGCTCTTGCCATCATCTTGATTTCAATGTGTCTTGTTAAATAATAGTGTCCACTGAACTGTCCAATAAAACAACTTCTTTAAATGTACAGAACAGCAAATTATATTTCAAAGGTGAGACGCTTTTCCTTAGAGAAAAACCAGTATGCAAGCTCCAGGGCAATGAATTTTGTGTTTCATGAAACTGATAAGAATGTGAAGTGATCAAATTTATTACTTGGACAATGAAAGATTTATGAAGGTGTTAAGTATTTTCCCATGCGTTTAATCTCTTCCTTTCAAAATGTTGCTGTGGTGTAATGGCATAACATATTTGTGTTTTTTAAGAAAATGTTTCACTGTTTATGGAAAACTACTGGAAACTGATATGGTAGTTTGTAGAGTATGGGTGAAGAAAAGGAGTAAAAAGAGAAATCTTGCCCTCCTCAATTATATGTGATTGCACAATGCTTATTTAGCAGATAATCTGCTGAAAGAAAGAATTCCAAGCAAAATCAAAGAAAAATACTGTAAAACAAAACAAAAGACACAAAACATGTGGCACGTTAAAGATTAACTTTCATATTTTAATGTAACATTTCATCCACAAAATGTTACATTAAAATATGAAAGTTAGTTTTTAAGGTGCCACATGTTTTGTGTCTATTCTTTTATTTTGCTGTTCCTTGATTTTGCCTGGAATTCTTGAAAAGACTAACATGCTTACCCTCTCCAAAACTTCTGAAAGAAAGAAAGTTCATCTTTTAAAAATAGAGGGCTGAATTCAAGCAATTCTTTAAAGTATTTCCCATTGTGTGAGTTAGGGTGCTTTTACACGACCCCTAAAGATCCGCTGGCCACTTAAATTCGGACCAGAGATCTTAGGGGCTTGTCGCTCTTCCTGTGTCCCCACCCTGGCTGCTGGCTGCGTGAGGGGAGGGAGAGAAAAAAGGAAGAAAAGATCGTGGCTCACCTCCGTTCTGACTCCGTTCTTGCCGCGGCAACATTCCTGTCTCTGTAAAGTAGCTCTTAAAGGGGCGGGAGGCAAAACAACAACAAACAGAAGCGAGGAGAGCCCCGCAGTCACTATCGTTACACCGCATCAAGCAATTTTCACCCCAGAAGAGCAGGTACTTGAAAGGTGCACTGGGACGCGCTAAAGTGGGCGTGGCCGCACTTAATTTCCTGTAAACTCCGGAGCTGGTGGGTAAACATTTTTAATCTCCGGAGCTGGGAGCCATTTGCCCCAGAGTTTAGGGGTCGTGTATAAACGCCCTATGTGTGTACTGTAGTCTTATATCTGATTAACTGGAAACACATTACAGTACATGAAATTTAATAGGATTTACTTTTTAGTAGTTTTGTGTAGAGTAGCACCTAAAATAGTGTTTTATGAACTGTGCTTCCACGTGATGTCCCTGATTCTTCGTTGTTGCCTGCCCCCTTTGATGCCTTTTTGCCATCAAAAATTAGTTTATAAACAACCTGAGACAAGGACATGCCTTTGTAGGTTATGTTTCACAGAGGCATACTGGGGACTGCAGGAGAAAAAGAGAAGGAGGCAGTGGTTGATAAATAGGTAGGTATTAAAGGTGTAAAACAGTGTTTCCTTGCAGCCATGCCAGCCACGTGGCCATGGACTCACAGAACACTGGCTCTTCGACTTGAACACGTAGATGAACATTGCCCCTAGAGTCGGACATGACTAGCATGCATGTGCAGGGGGAACCTTTACCTTTACCTTAGAGGTATATAGATTGGTGGGTTTTGGACAATAAAACCTCTGGATAGCTCAGAATCAGACACCCTTGCAGTGGGATCCCTGGTCTGTCTTGTTGAGGAGCGGCTGAGTAGGACAAAGATAGGTGCCCATTTTCCCTGGGGAGTCCCATTCCTGCCCCTCAGCAGCAACCTGACCTGCTCCTTCGAACCAGGAAACCCCATCATGTCCAGGTTGCCCTACAAACACTATCCCATCATGCCTTGTGCCTGCACTCCCTCACACCCACAGCACGGCCACTGCAGTGTGTCTATGTGTGTTGAAGGCACGGCTGTTTTATTGTTCACGAGTGGGTTGCAGAACGGCCACAGTGGTTTGGCCCACAGCCCATGCCCAGCCTGGGGGTGCCGACCCTACAGGGAGCCAAATGCCACTGTGCCGCTTTATCCAGGTGGTGGCGGCGGCGGCGGCAGCCCTTGTGGAGGTGGCAGTGATGAGCCATGGATTGGGAGTTCAGTTCTTCACTGTGTCTCCTTGACAAGAAATGGACTTGATGATCCATATGGATCTTTCCAGCTCAGTAGCTCGAAGAAGAAGAAGAAGAAGAAGAAGAAGAAGAAGAAGAAGATGATGATGATGATGATGATGATGATGATGATGATGATGATGATGATGATGATTTCGTAGAATTCCCTGGGCCGCACAGCTGTCTGAAGAATTCTGGAAACTCCAAAATAAAAATCTTCATACCTCAGATAGGCATAAGTTGCTTTAAAAATGCTTCCCTAACTTTGCCATATAAGGGACTTTAAAGTATTTGGTTTGTTGTTAGAGTTTAGCCTAGAACAGACCCGACCATTTCCTCTCAGTTTAGCTGCACTTTCTTCCTCTCCCTTCCTTTCTCCTGCTTCCCATTACACAGTCCAAAAACTAATTCCGGAGTCTTCCAAGGTCCCCCAGAGCAAATTTTCAAGGTCCAAAAATGAGGGAGCTGAATGGGGTGGTGAGGTATGCCTCTTCTCCACTTCTGTTGGTAGAAGGGGACATGGCAGCAGAACCACCCCTTGGAATTCTGGCCACTTTCTCTGGTTTAATGATCACAACTGTTAAATACGATGCTAAATCTGTAACAAACTCCTTGATATAATGGAGGCCTTGAGTTCATGCAAGTGTTGGTCCTTTCATGACATTGACTCTAATTGTGTTAATAGAAAGAGGTCCGTTGGACTTGTCATGAGTCACTAATTGCAGACTATGTTTCTAGTGTTTCCTCCAACTTTCATGGATGTCAAGGTTTCCTCAGGAACTGTCAGTTCGGTTTACTATCGGTTGGTTTTCCCTCTTAATACTGAGGGAACAGATGGGGGGCCTCATTAAAGCAGCACTTTATCTTTGCATGACTGGAAGCTGGGCTTTGCATGGAATTGGGATGGGCATTTTCAGAAAGAAAAGCTTGTGAGGAAAAATACTGAGTCATTGTCCCAACAGCAGGACAGTTGTCAGCATTCTGAGTCCTTGGACGATGGCTGGAGTCCCAGCACCCAAGCAGACTTCCCTGCTTCCACTTCTCCTGATGGGTTTTTGCTTTGGGGAAAATATGTCAGGCAGCTGGACTTGAGAACCACCATTTTAATTAATCACATTGCCCCATAGGACTGCTTTATCAAGGGCTCTGTGAAAGATTTAAATGTAAATTCCATCAATGCATTGCCTGCTACTACTGGTACTTCCGCCACAAGAAGTCGTGGCAAGGAGAGGGTGGCATAGAAGAGGTACTGCCAGGCAGAACTTTGCCCAGCACCCCCTAAAAGCTGGATCTCACCATGCCTGTTGGCTTCCTTCATACTTTCCTTGCCCATACTAATATTAGAGGTTCCTGCTTGGCAGGGGGTTGGACTAGATGGCCCTTGAGGTCTCTTCCAACTCTATGATTCTATGATTCTATGGCTAATTGTTGGCCCTACCCTGACCTGCTGGCTATAAACTGCACTGTATAATTGTATCGGCCGAACACCACTTCAACTGTAATTCAGTCCTCAAGAGTCTTAGGATTTGTGGTTTGGTTAAAATGCTCTGGTAGAGACTCTAGGATATTCCCCTTCTTATTGCGGCATTGTGCCACCAAGTCACTTCCAATATATGATGAACCTAATAGGCTTTTTGAGGAGTGGTTTATCATTGCCGCATCTTCCCCACCAATGAATGTCCATAGTCAAGCAGGGATCTGAACTCAGGCTTCCTACATCCCAGTCTGATACTCCAACCCTGACACCACACTGGCTGTCAGCTGCCCTACAGCACAAAACTCTAAGTTCCCCTCCAATGTACAAATTCCAAGATTCCTTAGAATGAAATCATAACAGTTAAAGCAGAATACAAAATAATGCAGCTGCACAGTACAGATATTTTCTGGCATTTTCTACACCACAAGTAGATGCACAATTAGATGTACTGTACATTAGAAAGCTTGATAACATCAGCTAACAACTATATGGGATCACTAAAACTGAGAACAGAAGTGTTATCCATAGAGAGAAATCAGTATAGAAAGTTACTTTAAAAGGTAGTCAGTTATAGTTGCCATATAAAGGTCTGAGAACGTAGTTAACTGCCATTTTGTTGTCATTTTTAAAAGGTAGCACTTTGAATGAATGAATGAATGAATGAATGAATGAATGAATGAATGAATGAATGAATGAATGAATGAATGTTTATTTACGGTTGTTAATCAAATCACACATAATACAAACTGCCGCCCACAATAGAAATAAGAGCTGCTTGCATTAAGTGGTCCACTGAAGGGGAGGTTTCCATGAGACAACTGTTATCCTTTTCTTATCTTGATATGCTAATTTTAAAAGCAGACTCAATTTATACAGCCCTCAAAGCCTATGATGAGTTGGTACAGGAGCTACAACCACATCTAAGACATAAAACTACAAAACGCCGGCCCCTCCAGAGTAGCCAAAGGGAATGCCTGGTTTGTTTGATCATGAGTGTGAAGTGGCTAAAAAGGAGTAAAGGGCCAAGTACAAGCAGAACCTGGTCAGAATTCCTTCTGAATTGTTTGCTATCAAGAGTAAATATAAGGCCCTGATCAAAAAGCCCAGTGAGAGTCTTGGCAAAGATTGAAGACTGCTGCCAGCCTTAAAGACCCGGCTACCTTTTGGAAGCTAGTGGTAGGGGGGATGAGGGAATACTCCCTTAGACATGTATTCCATATTTTAGCAAGTTCCTGGGAGGAACACTTTCAGAATATTTATGCCATACACCATGACTGTGTTCAAGGTTCATCGATAGTAAGGGGAAAGCTCCCTGACTGCCCCCCAGTTTCCCCTGCAGAAATTTCCACCTTGATTTGTAAATTGACAGCAGGTAAAGCTCCAGGAATGGATTATATTACTAAAGTCAAAGTCACCTTTATTGGCATAAAATAGTCGTTAAAATAGTTCCAATAGGCAAACCTCTCAGCTCCTGAATAGCAACCATATTAATCTGGGGTTACAATAAACCAAACTTAAAAGGAAGCAGGGCTATTCTTTTGAGAAACTAGTAATAAATATTTGGCTACTAGCTCTGTCACGCTTTTATCTTTGTCTGCCAAGAGAGTAGCAGTAATAGTCTCAGAGGTTGTTGAAAATTTGGAAATAATAGAGCCAATTAATTGTTGTCGATTAATATGATGGCCGGGACATCGAGTCAGAATATGTGCAACAGAATCAGGTTCCAACCTGCAAAATTTACAGAGTCTGCTCTTGTAAGGCATTTTAGAGTATCTTCCTAGAGTGACGGTGGAAGGAAAGATGTTCAGTCTTGCCAACATAAATGCCCGTCTCTCTTGAGGATTCAAGAGATTCTTGAAATAATTTGAACCATATTCTGGGTTAAGAGTTAGGCCATAATATAAAGGGGAGCAAATTGGATTAACTCTTCCAACAATATTCTGTCTCTCAATGTCCCAAAGTCTTTGACGAATAAAGTTGTATAAGAATTGTTCATTGCAGTTGGATAAATAGTCTAGATCAATTCCAATAGACGCTATCTTTATGTAGATGTTCTGATACCATTTGGATGTATAGGTGTCACTTAGTAGATCGTTTAGCAGGGAATTTGAGGTGCATTTGAAAATGGATGCGTAACCAATACTTGATAGTGGCCGTCCATGCTAGTGTTGAGGGCAAGTGAAGCCTAAGTTCACAGCATATTGTTGGTAGGTTGATCGAGTTTGGTACACCCAAGATACGGCGTAAAAAAATAGCTGCAATATGATCTACTTCCTGATTGGCAGCCTTAATCCAGATTGGAACTCCATACAGGAGTTGGTTAGTTACTTTGGCCATGAAGACTTGGAGTGCGGCTGGAACGTACTGATTCCCAGAGTGAAAATGGCACCTTGAAATTGCCAGGAGGTGATTTTTTTGAGGCAGCTATGGTGGCTTTTCGGTGGGATGACCAGCTAAGTCAATGATGGAACAGGAAACCCACATACCTAAAAGTTGTAACTTGTTCAAGGGGTTTGCCTCCGAGTGCCCACGTCTCCTTAGTCTAACTTTTGGAAAAGATTAATACTTTAGATTTTTCAGTATTGATGGTGAGCTTGTTAAGTGCACAATATTCTGAAAAGGCCGACAATAAGTGTTTAAGTCCTAGCCTAGAAATGGACAAGAGTACAGTGTCATCTGCATACAATAACAATAGGAGTGGGTGGGAATTCATTCTAGGAGCATGGTTTCCTGCTTTGGCTAGATGTTCTGATACATCTGCCATAAATATATTAAAGAGTGATACTGTTAGGAACTGTGATCTTAGAACAACTCTCCCGAGGGCAAGATGGCGGCGATCAGCACAGACGTTAGCTGAAGCAGCCCTGGCCAGCGTCAATGCATTCCAGGTCTCAAGAGGGTGATTTCCATCCTACGATCACCCACTGGGAGCAGAAGACATCCCAGATTCGCTCCGAGGCATCCCGGGTGTGGTTCCCCTCCTCTGTGAGGGTAGATACCCCTGGGAAATTAATCACTCGTGCGTCTGAGACCGTGGGAGAACTGGACGGTGAAGAAGCTGCCCCCCCTCCTCTGCAAGTGAGTGGCTTTCCCTCCATCTGATAGCCCTTTTAAAGATATAAAATCAAGCAAAACTCACCTAAAGAAAATCCGTTCTCTTCTAGATACTTCTTTGTCTGCCCCTTTGCTATTTGCTTTCGGAAAGGGCTGCTTTTATTTCTCCGTTAAAGGGCAGATAAAACTCCAAAAATTACTTTCACTTTTGCTATTCTGGCTCCTGTTGGCTCCTGTTGGCTCAAATGTGGATATAACACGCCATCTGCTGGACTTCTCTATGTATGCAGTTGCTTTTGCATTATATTGCTGTCTTGAAAAGGATCAAGTCAAATCTACTGTTAATACAGCATGATAACTGTTGGATTCTCCTGATTTCTGCATTATTTCTGGAAATAAGTAAACTGGCTCTATTGTAACCACAGCGCGCAATTGGTTGGACTTCCTCTGTGTGCAGTAGTTCTGTATTGCAATTTTTTGAAATGAGCAAAACTCCATCTGTAACAAAAAAGACTGTTTCCACCTCTCTGGTCTATCCCTCCCTTCCAGTCATGACTCAACAACCAAGCCAGACCAGCCAAGTTCTAGATATGCTCAATCAATTAAATATGACTCAGATGAAGCTTATCTCAGACCAAACCACAGCCTTCTCTGAGTTAAGATCTGAAATGAAAGAAGGTTTTGCCAATGTAGATGCCAAGATGGATTCCTTTTGTGGGCGACTACAGGCATTGGAGGACAACATGGGGGTTACTGACTTCCGTTTAGAAGAGATAGAAGCTACAATGGAATCCACTAATAGATCGGTTCTTATGCAAGAAATTGAATCTTCATCCAAAATTTTAAGGATTCAAGGTCTCACTTTTGACAAAGACGAAAATCTCTACACTTCAGTCGGGGAAGGTCTGGCTGCTCTGCTTGAGGCACCCGTAGAAGAATTTCTCCGTGAAGTAGATGTGATTTATCGTCAACCTACAGCCTATACTAGAAAAAACAAGCTCCCTCCAGAGGTAATAGTCAAACTTGTCAGAAGATACACCCGAGATTGCATCCTCAAAGTTATTTGAGATAAAGAGGTGAAAATCAATGAATCCAAAGTAACAATATTGAAAGACGTCCCATGGGAGGTCCGTCAACTGCGGAAAGAATATACATTTCTTACCAAACTTCTGCTCAAGCATGATATAAGATATAAGTGGATCTACCCCCAGGGTCTGACCTTTCAATGGGAAGGGAAAAAAGAGAAAATTGATTCCTACAAGAAAGCTAGAATCTTTGCTGAGAAAAATGCAGAAAAGTTGGGATTTCCCCCCCCCTCCTCTTCATCATCCCTCTTTGAGGGTGATGATTCAACCGACAACCAAACCGCTACCAAAGATGATAGCCAAGCCAACCAGACTCCCAAACAAGGGACCCCCAAGCAAGATCAAGATACTGGTGCAGTGGGAGGCGCCAGGCCGAAAAGACAACTTAGGCCTAAACCAGGGAGGAAACACCACTGGAAGTAAAACAAGATGGCTCAGAAAATTCTAACATGGAATATCAATGGATTGAACTCCCCGCAAAAGCGTCGTAAGACATTTAAACTCCTCCAAAAACAATGTGCAATTATCCGTTTACAGGAAACCCACGTACTGAGAAAGCATGAACAATACTTAATCCAAAATAGATTGGGGAACCTGTTTTCCACCTCAAATAAAGAAAAGAAGCAAAATTGGGTGGCACTATATATCAAACCAGAGCTCTCTCCAACTCTTCTGGAAAAAGATCAGTTAGGCAGATGGATCCTCGTCCAGGCAAATATCCAATCAAAAAAAATATTGTTGGTATATACACCCCAAACAACAATCATGGAAGACAAGTTTTCTTTGAAGAATTGGCTCAGAAGCTCTTGCAATATGAAAATCATCAGTTAATGATACTGGGGAACTTCAATGCTGTACACATCCCATCCGTGGATAGGAAAATACCAAAAGGGAAAAAACTCAGGACCTCGACCTCCATACTGCCAAAATCTTTTCTTGACATGTCCGACATTTTAGAACTCCAAGACATTTGGAGAAGGAAAAATCCATTAAAAGGTGGTTTCACTTTTTATTCAAGACAACATGCCTCCTTCTCCCGTATCGATATGTGCTGGGCCTCATCTGATCTTTTACTAAATACAAGGGACATAGAAGTTCTTCCAAGAACAATATCCGATCATAATGCTATCCTGTGCACATTGAAAACTTCGGGTAAGCCCAGACACTGGAAAATTAACTCAGCTTTGTGGACTGACAAAGAATTTATTCTAGAGGCAGCCAAAGACTTGAATTTATACTTTGAATTAAATCTGAATAAGGGCACCCCACTGAAAACGGTGTGGGATGCCTCAAAGCCCTATTTTAGAGGGTTTGTCATCCAATATATGGCAAGACGGAACAAAGAGAGAAAAAAGAAATCTGAATCTATCCTCAATACGATGAAAAAGCTAGAAAAGGACTTAATTCATGATCTGCACAATGAGCAGCTGAATAAAGACCTAGCCTCTTGTAGGCATGAACTTAATCTGATCTTAACAGCAGACATAGCCCATAAGATTAAATTGGCCAAACTGAATTTTGTCGAAAATGCAAACAAACCAGGTAGATGGTTAGCCTATAAGTTAAAAAAGGTACAATCTCAAAAACTTATTCTAACACTTAAAGATAAAACTGGGGAAAACCAGACAGACCAATCTCAAATTCAAAAAATCATAGAGGCATATTACCAGAATCTGTTCAAGCCGGAGACAATAAATAAAGATGCCATCTTTCAATACCTAGAACAAGCCAACTTTCCAAAACTTACTGAAGAACAGAGAGTTTTGACGAATGCCCCTATTACAATGATGGAAATAACAGAGGCCATTAATCACCAAAAAATGAACAAAGCCCCCGGACCCGATTCGATACCGGCACAATTTTACAAAAAAATTTCTGAGATAGTCTCTGGAAATATGAAAAATCTCTTTACATCTATTTTAGAGGGCGAAGATATGCCAGATTCATGGAAATCATCTCATACAACATTGATTCCTAAAGAAGAGAAACCCAGAGACCTGATACAGAACTACAGGCCAATTGCTCTCCTAAATGTGGATTATAAAATATTTGCAACCATCTTGGCAAACAGATGGCGGATGATTCTACCGTCTCTGATATCCCCCGATCAAAACGGTTTTCTTCCAAAAAGACGCCTCCAATCCAACATTAGAACTTTCCTTGACGCGTTGGAGTACTATGAATGTCACCCTGAGAAGCAAGCAGCCTTCGCATTTATCGACGCCGAGAAAGCATTCGACAATGTATCTTGGTCTTTACTCAAAACTCAGTTAGATTATTTACAGTGTGGCCACAGAATGCTACGAGCTATAGAACAAATTTACTCCGCCCAAAACACTAGGATTGTAGTTAATGGCTACCTTACAGATACAGTCAAGATTAGAGATGGGCACGACTTGAAAAAAAATTATTTCGAGTTGTCGTTAGTCGGGCCGGTTCCGTTTCGGCTCGTTTCCGTTTTTCGTGAAAATTCGCAAAAATTAGTCGGTTTGTTTTTTCGTTTTTTCGTTGTCGTTAGTACTGGTTTGGGGAGGGGGTAGCGGGCTCCTGGAGGGAGCTGCAGGAGTCAGCCAGAGCCACAAGTGACGGACTGGCAGACTCTTTGCACCCGCTGTGTCTCACGTACTTGCATGTAGTGCAATGCAAGTAGATCTGGCTTAGGGTTAAGACGGGTTAGCGCAAGGGCTAGGGTTAGGCGAGTTTAGGGTGAGTATTGGGGTGCACCTCTGGGTGCCTCTCTGACCCACTTAGAAGGACAGTGTACTGGCATATGGGTTAGGCTTAGGGTTCGGGTTTGGGCTACGATTAGTGGGCTGTTTATGCCCGATTGGCACATCCCAGAAGTCTCTGTGGTCAACCTGGCCAAGTGGCCATGCGATTGGTGGAAAATTTGCATGGTCTACTCCCATGGGCGAGCCCATCATTGCAAATGTGCAGGTGTAATAAAATAAAATAAAATAAAATAAAATAAAATAAAATAAAATCAACGGAGACTTTTTTTTTGCAAGAAAAACCCACTGCTGCTACTGTAAAAATTCAAGCATTTAAAATAGCTAATTTTCGCATGTTTCTGTGGTGCTTTGGTGGGGTTTTGGGCAACGATTTCAAAAAAAATATTGCGGTCGCCATTTTGGATCCCCCGCACTGCATGGCAAATGGATGCGCCCTCCCAGCCTGGTACCAGCAGCGCAGCAGTAGCAATAGCCAAGGAGAGGGGGGTGGGGAGAACCCCCCCCAAATAAAACACCCTTCTCGCCTGGTAGGTGTCCTCAGACAGTTTTCGCCTACTTTTAGGGCCGGGAATCGGGTTTTTTTTAACTTTTAAAAACTTTTTTTCTGTGCCGCTTGGCATTGCGCGATTGCCGCGATGCAAGTAACGAGCACGACAAATCAGACCAAATTGTTCGTTCGTCGGTTCGAGCTCGAATTCTGGTGGAGTAATTCCCGTTTCCGTTTCCGTAGAGTAACGGATACGAGTAACGGAAATGGAAACGGGAATACCGCTAAGTCGTGCCCATCTCTAGTCAAGATACATAAAGGTACCAGGCAAGGATGCCCTCTTTCTCCTATGCTGTTTATTTTAACTTTAGAATTACTACTCCATGTTATAAGAAATACCCCAGGTATTCAAGGTCTACAAAGCAAAGGAGAAGTCTATAAGGTGCAAGCCTTCGCGGACGATCTGTTGGTTATTATGGAGGACCCACAGACCTCCCTTCCAGAACTACTAAAGATCTTGGAGGCCTAGTCTAAAATTTCAGGACTAAAGGTTAATAGAGAAAAAACACTGTTGCTCACAAAAAATATGACCCCACTTGTGATTGGAAAATTGGTTAACCAGTCGGGTTTCCAACATGCTAGTAAGGCAAAATATCTGGGTATTATTGTGTCCAACCGTTGTAACACTTTACTTAAAGATAACTACATTAATGGTATAAAAGCAAGCAAAGCTGACCTGGAAACCTGGTCAAGACTTCAGTTATCTTTAATGGGCAGAATTGCTGCAGTTAAAATGACTGTCTTACCTAAATTGCTCTTTTTATTTCAATGTTTACCTATATTACCTAACTTTAAGATTATTTCAGACCTGGAAAAAAGTATACATGTGTTTATATGGCAAAAGAAAAAAGCAAGGATTAGAAATGTCTATCTACAGGACAGAACTAAAACTGGTGGTTTTGCCCTGCCCAACTTGGTGCTGTACTATAAGGCTGCTACTATGATTTGGATCAAAGATTGGATTTTGATGACAAATAATAGAATACTGCAGCTTGAGAGTCACGATTTGGACAGGGGTTGGCATCATTACGTATGGTATAAGGGTAATATACCTACCCTTTTCAAAAAGCATTGGATAAGGAATGCCTTAGTTAAAATATGGTTATCTATAAAAAAACAGTTTTATCCTAAAGCACCAATGTGGCTATCTCCGTTAGGAGCGGTTACCAGTCCCCATACAAGTGCAAGCCCTAAATCTCTAACCTACAGACAAATTCTGAATGCCGATTTCTCCTTGAAGTCACTAGAAAAATTAGTATCAGAAGGTTACAAGTTAGACTGGTGGAAGTACCAACAAATATACTCACACTTTAAAAATCTCACTAAAGAGGGGGGATTTATGATTAATGACACTCCACTTGACAAAATACTATCTTCTGGCGATTCAAAGCTTCTCAGTAAATTCTGTAGTATTTTGTTAAATGAAAAAATGATCGATACACTGGTCAAAGATACTATGATAAGATGGGTAGAAAATTTTGGTTATTCTATTCATCTAAACAAATGGGACTCTTTGTGGAATACAGTTAAACTCTTTAAATCTATAGCCTTTAAGGAAAATTGTTACAAGATGTTTTATAGATGGCATTCCCCACCACCACCGTTTATCTAAGATGTATAATTGCTCACCCAAATGTTGGAAATGTAAACATGACAGTGGTACCTTTTACCATATGTGGTGGACTTGTAAAGAGGGAAAGGCATATTGGATAATGGTAAAATTATTTTTAGAAAGATATTTGAAGATTAAGTTAGAGCTTAGACCAGAATTTTTTCTATTAAATATAGTAGATATTAATATCTCATATGACCAGAAATATGTACTTCATGTAATAGTTGCTGCAAGGATACTGTATGCGAAATTTTGGAAACAACCAGAAGTGCCAACAGAGAGAAACTTCCACGAAAAGATAAGACAATGTATTGAAATCGACAGACTCTCTGGTTTTCTAAAGGGAGACTATGATGAGATTTCCCGGAAAAGATGGCAAGAAGTAACAAACTTATTAGTATTGTGATATTATTTGGTGATTTGTTAATATGTTAAACCGTTATTTTTGGCTTGATATACTTAATGAAATTTTTATAGTGTAGTCCCTCCCCCTCCCCCACACCCTCCCTCCTTCGTCCCCCCCCAAAACCCAATAAAATTACTGAAATTAAAAAAAATAGAACAACTCTCCCAATGGAAACAGGAGATTTCAATAATCTTGGGCTCTCAACAGCCTCTCCCTGCACAAACATACAATCTCCATTATCGGGAAAAGACAGTTTGATAATGAGTCAACAGTCCATGAAGGCGGTACCCAATAAACCAGGTACTAATTGTTGCATACAGTCTAAGAGTTCACAAGACCTTCAGAGGATAGTATCGGATCCCTGACTAGCTATCTCCAATCACCCTTCAAGAGACTCGACCCTCAACCCTAAATTTATATCCTGGAATATCGCAGGGTGGGAACGGAAGGCATCCGATCTGGACTGGATTGAGTACCTGGGTACCTTTGACATCATATGCCTCCAAGAAACATGGACCCCTAGAGAAATCCTTTTGCCAGGTTTTCGAACCTTTTGTTTGCCAGCTTATAGGATCCATAGAAAAGGGCGTTATAAAGCAGGACTCTGTTATATTACTACAGATATTTTGAAGTCCGATTCCGATTGTCGGCTCAGTATTGGCATCCCTGTTCTCCTGAATTAAGCAAACAGCAGTTATTCCAGAGTAGACATGGGCATGACTAGAAAAAAATGACGTTTTGAGTTTTCGTTTGTTGGAACGGCTCCGTTTCGGGTCATTTCCGTTTGTCACGAAATTTTTCAAACATTTGTTGTTTTGTTTGTCATTTGTTGTTTGTCGTTTCCACCGCGATTTAGTGCGATTTGACTTCCCAGAGCATAGGGGCGTCCCACAATCAGGGCTGGTGCTAGGTGTTTTTGCGCCCTAGGCGGCGGGGGCGGGGGGGCAGGTGGCAGGGGGGAGGTGCGGGCAGGCGGCGGTGGCGGGGGGCCATGGGCGGGCAGCAGCCGCGGGCGGGCGAGTGGGCGGGTGGCGGCGCGGGCCGCAGGCGGGTGGCGGCGCGGGCAGATGGGCGAGTGGACAGTTAGGATATAAATGGTAGTATATAATATATTTTTAAAATAAATCCACACCTCCCACTCCCAGTCGAACCTCCCCCTTTATCCAATATCAGAAAAAAATTCTCACAAACTGCCAGAGAAGAAATAAAGAATAAACTGCTATTCCCTTCAGCAGACAAAGCTGCAGGGAATCAAAGAAATTATTTTCTAAATCCAATTCCCTCCCTGCCTGCCTAACTTAAATCCTAAGGCCTCCAGCCTCCCTCCTCAATCTCGATCGGATCACACCAGCACCAGCAGCCAGCCCTCCTCCCTCAGCCACATCCATACACCCGACCCGACTGCGATTTCTGGAAAGTGCCTCAGCTTTTTATGCCCTCCGAGACATCCAGAAGTGTCAGTCAAAAACCTGGCGATGCCATTGGTGGAATGGTTCAAAAAATTTGCATGGTCCCATCCTATGCCCAGCCCAAATGGGCAGGTCTAAAAAAATAATAAAATAAAATAAAATAGAATCAATACGACGTTTTATTGCTATAAAAAAACCCACTGCTGCTACTATTAAAATTCAGGCATTTAAAATAAATAAATTTCACATGTTTCTGTGGTGATTTGGTGTGTTTTTTGACCACAATTTCAAAAGAAAAATTGCGGTCGCCATTTTGGATCCCCCCCCCCGCGTGGCATGGTGAGATGACGAGGATGACCCCCCCCCCAGCCTGGTGCAAGCAGCCCAGGACAGGAGAAGAGGGGGGGAAGGCCAGGGACCCCCCAGAAACCACCCCTCTGGTAGGTGGCAAAGCCTCAGGTAGGCATATTTTCACCTGCTTTTTTGGCCGGGAGTCGGGGTTTTTAAAAAAAACTTTTTAAAACTTTTTCTGTGCTTCGCATTGCGCGATCGCCGTGATGCTACAAACGGAAACGAAAAACCTGACCAAATTTTTCTTTTTTCGGTTCGAGTTTGAGTTCTGACGGCTTAATTATTGTTACCGTTTCCGTTACGTAATGGAAACGATAACCAAAAACGGAAACGACAATTTTGCCGAGTCGTGCCCATGTCTATTCTAGAGGATTGGGGCCTTACCATCATTGACCCAATCTTTTAAAAGGGAAATAGGAGGAGATCCGGCCAACTATCGACCAATAGGTTTACTTAGTTGCGTCAGCAAGCTGTCTGCTAGTCACCTTTTGAGTAAACTAACCAACTGGTTACAAGCAGAGATCCTCTTGGCAGAGGAGCAGGCTGGCTTTAGGTCTGGGAGGTCTACCCTAGATCAGGGACTTATTTTTCATCATTGTGCTCAGAAATACTCGTCCCTTAAGGGAGGCAACTTGTATGCTGCTTTCATTGACTTTAAGTCAGCCTTTGATCTTATTCCAAGATGCAAACTCTGAACCAAGTTCAAAGAAGCCAATATAGACAGGAGGATCCTTCTTTTAATTTAACACCTTTACGAAAACACCAGCTTGCAAGTTCTTTGCAATTCAACAGGAGCTTTATCCAATTCAATCCCAGTGTTCAATTGGGTTAAACAGGGTTTTATTCTAGCCCCCACTTTGTTCAACTTCTATATTAATGGCATTGTGGATAAATTATCAAAATCTGACTTTCATCCTCTTAAACCAGTGTTGGTGAATCTATGGCATGGGTGCCAAAGGTGGCACTCGGAGCCCTTTCTGTGGGCACCCAACATTGCCCCTTCACAGCCACCTGTATTCAGATTAAATTTCTGTATTGGCACTTTCTGAAAAACTAATGGGTTTTGAATCGCAGTTTGGGCACCCAGTCTCTAAAAGGCTCGCCATCACTGTCCTAAACTGTTCTCACACCCTATCTCCATGTTACTATACACCAACGATGCAGTATTACTATCCTTAACTTGTATTGGCCTTAGAAGATTTTTGAAGGCCTTCTCCTCATACTTTAATTAGGAATAACAGGTTATTAATTATGCCAAGACCAAAATACTTGTTACTGGCAGAAGGAGGACTAAGCACAAATGGGTAATAAATAATCACCCCACATAACAGCTTGTGTGCTATAAATATCTGGGTATAGTATTTAGTTCCACAGGCACCTGGACCTCCCAAATAAAATACTCTCTATCAAATGCTCAGAAAAGTACCGCAGCTTTAAACAGATTCTTTTTTTCTAATGGTGGATGACATGTTCCCTCAGCAGTGCAAGTCTTTAAGGGCAAGGTGATCTCACAATTGCTATATGGCTCTCCAATATTTGCATGTGCAAATCTACATTCTTTTGAGTCTGTCCAGACCAAATTTTTGAGATCAATTCTGGGTGTGCCTCCTTGCACCCCTAATGCAGCCCTATGTCTGGAGACTGGATTAGTTTCCATTAGAGCACAGGTAAAAGCCCTCATGATTAATTACTGGGTCAAAGTTATGTTTCTTCCTGTTGGTCTGGCTCCCCTCACCCTCCTAGACACCTTCCAGTCAGATTGGAAATCTTTTGTAGTCAAAGAAATGCAACGGAGAGGTCTCTCTTTTAACACCCTTATAGTGATGGTCTACATCAATGCCAAAGTGACTGTCAAATGTAGGATCTGGGATATAGATTTCCAGGAACACGTGAGCCAAATTTTTACCTCTCTAGCTCAATGTTTAGAAAAATAATCCAGGCCTTTTCCTTAGACAGACTGAATGAGCTCCCTTCCAAACTCTTGGATGGGAATTTTCAAAATATCCCTTACTCAGAGAGGCTATGTCCTTGCAATAATAGCCAAATTGAGTCTGTGACCCATGTTCTTTTATGCTGCTCCTTTTATCAAGAACTACGTAAGGAGCTTATACATCCTGTTATTTGCAAACATCCTGGGAGACCTACCAACTACTACACTAAGCTACTCCTTTCAGATAGGTCCCCTCAGATCACAAATTGTGTTGCCAGGTTTTGCTACACTGCTCACAGACATATAACCGATAGAGGTTTGAGCTCTCCTAATTATATATAGTGTTTTACCCATGTGGCCTTATTTTACAATTTTATATTTTCCAGTAATATATTTTATACTGTTTTATCATATTACAATTTTTGTATTATGTGTGATTTGGTTAACAACCATAAATAAACATTCATTCATTCAAGGTAGCGCTTTATTTTTTGCAATAATTAATTTTGTAAAAATAAATTATAATTTTATTTGTAAAAACAACAAAGTAAATTATTATTTGAGTTACATAGAAAAACACCAGAATGCAACTGCTGGGCTGTGATGCAACACATACCTTAGTAGTGATGCTAAATATCCTCTGTAACTACAAATATAGCTAATACAGTTATAGTTATTCTCATTAAGGTGTAATCATAATGTAACTTAGGGCGCTTTTACACGACCCCTAAAATCCGAGGCAAAGGGCTCCGAGATGCGGAGCTTAAAATTGTTTCCCCTCCAGCTCCAGACTTTAAAGAAAATTAAGTGTGACCACGCCCACCTAAGCACGTCCCAGCACATTTTCCAAGTACCTGGTCTCCTAAGGTGAAAAATTGCTGATGCGGATGTAAAGCAATGAGTGCCGGGCTCTCCTCGCCTTGTATTTGGGTTTTTTTGCCCCCTGCCCCTTTAAGAGACTTAAGAGACTGGAATGCTTGCTTCCGGGGCTGCGACCCGGCAGACGGAGGTGAGCCTGCATTTTTTTCTCCCTTTTTTTCTCCCTCCCCTCACGCAGACGGGAGCAAGGAAGTGCGGAGGGGTGGGAACGCAGGAAGAGCAACAACCCCCCAAGATCTCTGGTCCGAATTTAAGTGGCCAGCGGATCTTAGGGGTTGTGTAAAAGCGCCCTTAGTTATGCCCTACTTGTTGCAGAAAGGAATCCTTAGCTCTGTAAAAAATGTTGGCAAGGAGCTGCCTTATTGATCTTCCTTCTCATAAGCACCCAAATCAAGAAAGTGAACAGGAGAGCAACAGAACATCATGAGTAGCATCCAGAAAGGAGCACTGGTTATCACCACAGCCTAAAGCACTGCCTTCATTCCTCATATGTTAGCCATTTGTGCAGCTGAAGAAACACCCGGGATATTCCAGATGCAAAGAAATTAGTCATAACACTGACATTAGTATATTTTAATACTACAGGCTCCAGATAAGCAGTTGCCTAACTGGGCACTCTCCCAAAACTAGACTGGAAAATATTTTGATTTTCCCTTCCCATTTTGAGGGAATCTGCATGGATGGGCTTCGTCTAAGGATCCAACTTACAAGTTTTATACTCATCCTGGGAATGTAAGCATGACATCTTTAATCATAATGGACTGGGGAACACCCCAAAGTCTTGGGGTGACTTTTGGGATTGAACTAACATGGTGGTCTGCTAAAGAGTGCATGAACCATAGAATATTTTCTCACAAATCAGTCTTAAATCAGTCTTGGGATCTCCTAGGTCTGTGATACAAAACTAAAACTTACATTAGATAAACTGAACTGTCAGTTTTGAAATGGCTCATTTCCATATTCTGTTCAACATTAACTCCATCCACATGTTTGCAGAAATGGCAGCAGATCGGCTCAGATGAGGTTTTAGGTTACCTTAACACATCTGTCTTACATAGAGCTGTTTTCCAGTTCCTGGATGTAGTGGCATTATACAGTATGTGTTCTCTTTCTATAAAATGTAAGAAGGACCTATTACCAAAGTTGTAACTAGAAATTTGGCACCTGGGGAGAAGGGCAATGCCCCCTCCCCACTATCTGTTGAGTTAGGGCATGAACTGCCATCAAAAGAAAGGAGGAACAGGATGTGGCGCTCCTCCCTCCAAAAGGAAACAAAAATTTTCACTTCCAAGGAAAAGGAATGCTGAGAAGCATTGCTGTTTATTTTCCTGACACTTGTTGACTCACATCTAGATTTCCGACTCCTTTGTCTGAAGAAGTGGACCTGTCCAGAGAAGTTCACTTTCAATTATACGTAGCACTTCGTCCTTCAGTTGCCCCAACATTTTTCTCTTCTTTATTTCTTATTTTTCTCTTGTTTTGGCCTGATATGCTAGAAAAGTTAACATAGCTACCTTTTTTAAAACTGCATTTAGTTTTTTGCACCATCGATATTTTGGCCCCGGGGGACACAGCCCGACTTGTCCTGCCTTTACCAGCTGGCCACTTAAATGTTGTCTAACACATGGCGCACATTAAAAATAAGAGGAAAGATGATGCCAATTTGCATTAAAGTATCTGTGTTAATTTATATCTACTAGACATGGGCACGGAGCGGCGAAATTGTCGTTTCCGTTTACGGTTATCATTTCCGTTATGTAACGGAAACGGTAACGATAATTACGCCGCTCCAGCTCAAACCCGACTCGAAAAAAGAAAAATTGGGTCGGGTTTTTCGTTGTTGTTAATGGCATTGCGGCGATTGCACGATGCCAAGCAGCACAGAAAAAAGTTTTAAAAAGTAAAAAAAAAAAACCCGACTCCCGGCCAAAAAAGCAGGCGAAAATATGCCTGCCTGAGGACACCTACCAGAGGGATGGTTTCTGGGGGGGGTGTGTCCCCGGCCTCCCCCCCTCTCCTGTCGTGGGCTGCTTGCACCAGGCGGCGGGGGGGGTCATCCTCGTCGTCTGTCTCGCTGCATGCCATGCCTTGGGGGGAATCCAAAATGGCGACCGTAATTTTTCTTTTGAAATTGTGGTCAAAAAACACACCAAATCACCACAGAAACATGTGAAATTTATTTATTTTAAATGCCTGATTTTTAATAGTAGCAGCAGTGGGTTTTTTATAGCAATAAAACGTCGCATTGATTTTATTTTATTTTATTTTATTTTATTTTATTTTATTTTAGACCTGCCCATTTGGGCTGGGCATGGGATGGGACCATGCAATTTTTTTGAACCATTCCACCAATGGCATTGCCAGGTTTTTGACTGACACTTCTGGATGTCTCGGAGGGCATAAAAAGCCGAGGCACCTTCCAGAAATTGCAGTCAGGTGTTTTGATGTGGTTGAGGGAGGAGGGCTGGCTGCTGGTGCTGGTGTGATCCGATCGAGATTGAGGAGGGAGGCTGGAGGCTTTAGGATTTAAGTTAGGCAGGCAGGGAGGGAACTGAATTTAGAAAACAATTTCTTTGATTCCCTGCAGCTTTGTCTGCTGAAGGGAATAGCAGTTTATTCTTTATTTCTTCTCTGGCAGTTTGTGAGGATTTTTTTCTGATATTGGATAAAGGGGGAGGTTCGACTGGGAGTGGGAGGTGTGGATTTATTTTAAAAATATATTATATACTACCATTTATTTTCTATTTTCCCAACTTCAATTTGCTTGCACACACACACACATTTGGGGTGCAAGCCAAGAACAGAACCTCTATCCTAAGTGATATCCTAACTGCCCACTCATCCGTCTGCCCATGCCGCCACCCGCCTGCGGCCCGCGCCGCCGCCCGCCCACTCGCCCGCCTGCGGCCGCCGCCCACCCACTCACCCGCCCATGCCTCCCCCCTGCCACTGTCGCCGCCCGCCCATGGCCCCCCGCCACCGCAGTCTGCCCGCACCTCCCCCCCACCGCCCGCCCCCCTTGCCCCGCCCGCCACCTAGGACACAAAAACACCTAGTGCCGGCTCTGATTGCGGGATGCCCCTATGCTCTGGGGGAAGTCAAATCGCGCTAAATCGCGGTGGAAACGACAAACGACAAACGAAATGACAAAACGACAAATTTTTGAAAAATTTCGCGACAAACGGAAACGACCCGAAACGGACCCGTTCCGACAAACGAAAACTCGAAATGTCATTTTTTCTGGTCGTGCCCATGTCTAATATGTATCTTTGAGAATTAGAAATATTTCTTATGTTCTTAGCAGGGGTTGTAGTGCATGAGATATGTGTGTCCAGATGGTCTATATCTCTGGTCCCTGCTCAGTCAACTGTCCAGGTGTAAACTGGAGACAGACAACTTTAAGGTCCCTAATGTTCCTCCTTACAGTTCCTTATGTGTAAATCAAAATTGGTCTGGATTGCCCTTTAAGAAAAGGGATGGGTAGCCCTTTGAACAGAGAACTGTCTTGTGGAAAAGAAGACGGATGGCAAACCTACCGATCATATAGATTTGAGATGAAGGCTCAAAAAAGGATCCAGAAATGATCCAGGAAATTACCGGCCAGTCAGTTTGACATGTGTCCCAGGTAAAGTGATGGAAACAATCCTAAAAGATAAAATTAATAGGCAAATAGAAGAGAAGGCGCTGCTGAAGGAGAGCCAACATGGCTTTTGCAAGGACAAATCATGCCTCACTAATCTGTTGGAATTCTTTGAGAGAGTCAAGAAGCATGTGGATAAGGGAAATCCAGTTGGCATTGTTTATCTGGGCTTTCAGGAGGCTTTTGACAAAGTATCACACCAAAGACTCTTGAATAAACTTGCCAGTCATGGAATCAAGGGACAGGTCTTTTCCTGGATCAGCAACTGGCTAAGGAACAGGAAACAGAAAGTAGCCCTAAATGGACATGGAGGGAGGTAAAGAGTGGAGTCCCCCAAGATTCTGTACTGGGACCCCTGCTTTTCAACCTCTTCATAAATGATCTAGAAGTAGGAGTAAATAGTAAGGTAGCCAAATTTGCCAACAACACTAAATTATACAGGGTAGTAAAAACTGAGAGAGATTGTGAGAAGCTCTAGAGCAGTGGTTCTCAACCTGTGGGTCCCCAGATGTTCCTGGACTGCAACTCCCAGAAGCCTCCAGCACTGTGCTGGAAGGGGTTTCTGGGAGTTGCAGTCCAGGAACATCTGGGGACCCACAGGTTGAGAACCACTGCTCTAGAGGGATCTCTTGACACTGGAGGAGTAGGCAAACCAGTGGCAAATGAGCTTCAACATTAGCAAGTGCAGAGTGATGCATGTTGGGGCAAAAAAAAAAACCCAATTACATTTATAAACTGATGGGGTCAGATATCTCTGAAACAAACCAGGAAAGGGAGCTTGGTGTCCTGGTGGACAGCTCAATGAAGGTGTCAACCCAGTGTGCCGCAGCAATGAAAAAACCAAACTCAGTGCTAGGGATTAGAGATGGGCACGAATCAAAAAAATGGCATTTCGTTTGTCGTTTGGAGGGTCCGTTTCGGTTTGTTTCCTTTTTTCGTGAATTTTTGCAAAAAATTCATTTTTGTTTTTGTTTGTTTCGTTATCATTTCGTTACCATTTATTTCATTTTTTTGTGATTTTTTAAGGATTTTAAGCAATTCACTCATATTGCAGTAACGGAAACGAAACGCACGACAAAATTTCCGGTGTTTCTGTTCATTTCGTTTCATTTTAGAGACAAAATTCATTTGTCGTTTCGTTACGTAATGAAACGACAAAACGAAAACGGAAACAAAAAAATTGTTCGTTTCGTGCCCATCTCTACTAGGGATCATTAGAAAGGGTATAGAAAATAAGTCAGCAAATGTCATTTTGCCTCTTTATAAAACTATGGTGAGGCCCCATCTGGAGTATTGTGTACAGTTCTGGTCACCATACTTCCAGAAGGATATTACAGAATGTAAAAATTGCAGAGGAGGGCAACCAGACTGGAACACCTTCCTTACCATCTGTGGCTGCAACGGCTGGGCCTCTTCACTCTTGAACAACGGTGCCTAAGAGGTGACCTGATTCAAGTTTATAAAATCATACACAGTGTGGACAAGGTAGATAAGGAAAAGCTGATTTCCCTATTGCACAACACTAGAACTAGAGGGCACTCCATGAAACTTTTGGGTGCTAGATCTCAAACAAATAAGAGGAAGTACTTTTTCACCCAGAGGATCACTGGTCTATGGAATACCCTGCCAGAAGAAGTGGTGACACCTACCAGCCTTGACAGCTTTAAGAAAGGAATGGACAAGTTCATGGAGAACAAGGGGATCAATGGCTATCATTATGGATGCCTAAGGATAACCTCCAGGTTGGAGAGATAGGCAGAATATGTCTCAATGCCATTTGCAGGGAATCGTAAAGCAGGGGAAGACATCTGCTTGGGAATACCCTGAAGCAAATGGTGAGCCACTGTGTGAGACAGAATGCTGGACTGGATGGGCTGTGGACTCTTCCAGCAAGCCTGTTCTTATGTTCTTATGAAGGCTTGGCATGATAAAGACATAAAGGAAACTTAAAGCACCATGATAGTGTAATCCCATGATTTTCATGTGGCCTCTATGCCCCTTCAGCATCTCTGATGCTCTGACATTCTCAATCTCCCAGCTCAAACAAATCTTTTAAAATGTTTTTAAAGTTGCTAAAAAAATCCCCTGGATGCAGTCCCAGCCCTATCTAAAGACACTAGGTCTAGGAATTGGATCTGAGTCCACCTATATACACAAAGTGCACTGTATCTCTGAGTTCCGATCTTCCCCATTCCTTCCCTTGGTTGGGTCCACTGGTTTCAATATGATTTAGTGACAACTAAAATCAAGTAAAGTGTATTGGGTCTATTGACTAGTATGAAGCATCAAATTCAGCATGTGCAATCTAAATAAAATGTTTTGGCTTAGATGTACCTGCATTGGGTTGCGGTTTTATGAGGAGGAGCAGGAGCAGGAGCAGGAGCAGAGGACACCATAGCAGCATCAACCACAGCAGCTGCAGCAGGAACACCACCACCACCACCACCACCACCACCACCACCACCAACAACAACAACAACAACAACAACAACAACAACAACAACAACAGATTGAGAGTATCATCAATCTTGCATAGTTGGGAAAGTGTGTTTCCCTTTTTCTTTGAAACCCCACCCCTGGTGATTCTTCTGCCAACACAGAGCTTAATTGTGCTTATTCACACTGTGACCTTCCCTGCACATATGTAAGTACCTTCCAGCCATGACCCCATTAGGAAGCGTGCAGTTTGTTGTGGTGTGACTGTTGGCCTTCATTTCACTTTGTTCTCCAAATAAGAACACCAAGACTTTTTTGTCACATTGGAGTGGGAAGGCTTGATTTATAACAATTTAATTGGTTCACTCAACACATGTGGGCTCTACATGGGTCACACAGGTTTATGAGAGCACACTGGTGGTTTATAGGTACTTTGTGCTAAACTAGGGCTGCTACATGAATTCCGCTAGCTAAATAATGCCTTGTTTCCTACCTAAGGACATCTGTTTGTTATTTCTAAGGTTTGCCTCAGCTTCTTTTGATTATTCTCAAATGGTATCCTCTATTCTACCCACTAATAAATGCTGCAGTCCTTTATTAGTCAGTTTTACCCCTTCCCCTCATGAACACTTTAATGCATGTCACGTTGACCATTTTAAAGCCCTCCTGTATAAGAGAGAATGTTTCTTATTCAAATTGCATTCACACACACACGTAGCCTCTTTGAGACTAGGAAGGGGTAATACATAACACGTTTCTCTTCAGTGTGGTTCCATTCCAGTCCAACATGTCTCCCTAAATAGGAAACTCGTGAAGAAGAAGTTAAGGAGCCTGGGAGATCTTGAGGCATCCATCTTTCCTGGGGCAATAGGTCATTTGGTGCCCCTTGGCAGTCCTAACACATTCCTGGAGGGCTGTGGAGGAGAAAGTGGGAGCAAGCAAACTCTGCTCAACCTTCTGTTCTAAGTGGAAGAACATAGACCACAGCTGGAAAACATGTTCCTCCAGATGTTGCTGGACTGTAATTCCTGTCAGTTGTACCAATACTTGTAGCTCACGGACTGAGCTCAGAGTGGAAGCGGGGTATAGCAGTGAAGTTTGTGTTTCTTGATCTATATTTAGATTGCTACTCTTAGGCACATTTCCTCTTTACTTCTTTGAGGACTGCTTCTTTTTCCTCCCAGCTACAAAAAGGCAGACTTGCATGGATTGTCCTAAGCAGATCTATACACAAATAAGACAATTTAACGGGCTTTTGTAAGAATGCTTAGGGCTCTTTCTCCACCACTATCCCTGCATTGATTACCTGAAATATTAAACAGACATTTTCTATTCTTACTTGGGCTGGCTGGATAACACAGGGCCTTTTTACACGACCCCTAAAATCCGCTGACCACTTAAATTTGGACCAGAGATCTTAGGGGTTCGTCGCTCTTCCTCTGTCCCCACCCCCCTCCGCACTTCCTGGTTGCTGGCTGCGTGAGGGAGGGAGAAAAAAGAAAGAAAAGAATGCCGGCTTACCTCCGTTCTGTTCCCGGCAGCATTCAGATCTCTTAAAGGGGCGGGGGGCAGAAAAACAACAAAGAGAAGCAAGGTGAGCCCCGCACTCACTATCCTTACACCGGATCAAATATTTTTCACATCCAAAAAGCAGGTACCTGAAAGCTGCGCTGGGACGTGCTAAAGTGGGCGAGGTCGCACTTAATTTCCTGTTAACTCCGGAGCTGGTGGGTAAACATTTTTAATCTCCAGAGCTGGGAGCCATTTGCCCCGGAGTTTAGGGGTCGTGTATAAACGCCCTCAGTGATTTGGGTCGTTGGCTGCAGCTCTTCTCTGATAACCTAAATATCAAACACATATTTTAAGAAATTGGTGCTTATGGTAATTACCACACATGTGAGATCCAACAATACATCTCACTGACTCTCAAAGCCAGCATGAATGTTTTATTTGTGAACTCCATATTTTATTGCATATCATTGTATATATCTGAAGAAGTGGATCTGTCCAAAAAGGGATACATTAAAATACAGCAGTCCAAGGTGTCATGACATGTTTTTTTGTCTGCTATTCTTGTTGTCATTGTTGTTGCTGCTCTTATTGTTGTTGTCGTCATCCGTTGAGTTTTACATTTGCCTGATATGAATGTGAAGTTTTTTCTCATGATAGCCTTGTTTCTGGTCTGATGGGCATGCTATCATTTTATTGTTCTAAAAACCATGCTCAAATGATAAAACTGGGAGGGGGGTATTTTGTTTTTCTGTTTCAGCCAATCTGATTTTGATCAGGTTTGGTAAGTGGCTGGTCTTGACAAAAGGTATGAATTGCAGATCAAAATTTTTATCACTAATTATTATAAATAAAGTTAGTTTTTAAGGTGATAATAGGTTTTGTCTTTTTGTCTTTTTTGTCTTTTGTCTTTTTCTTTGTTTTTTAAATATTATTTTCCCCCTTTGGATTATGCCTGAAAAGACTAACAGCTATAAAAGGCACTGAGATAAGCAGGTATAACATAGGCATTAGGCAAATATAGCCAATAATATTCACGATGATTAATATTAGTTGATCAAATACATGGGTCTTGACCATTAATCACAACGATGTTCACCTGCATTTCAAAGGTGCGTGCACAAATGCTTTGTTGATTCAATCTGAAAACAATCCCTTTCTAGGAAAGCTGGTTTAAACCAAAAGGATGTAGCTACCATTTACCTCCTAAACTTATCCAGGGATTCTATCCTGGCTCTGAGCCATGGAACCACCACTCCACACACACCCCAGCACCAAAAGTCACACCTCATTTATTCTGGCAAAGCAAGACCTGTCATCTCTGCAAGACATTCTATCCAACCAGAGCTTTTTCAGAGGTAGTAATGCAGCTGGAAGAGTCCACTTGAAAGCTTCCAGTGGATGGGACAATGACTATGGATGCCTCTTCCTGTGGAGATCTGAAAGTGTCACTTTAAGTGACATATGCAATTTCCCAGTCAGAAGCTTAATCTGGGGTTTTCTAGCCCGGAGGCAAACACACTGTCCCCTGAGCGATGGTAGGCACCCCCCCCCCCCGAAAAGCAATTTGATTCTTGCAGACATTACATTACCCTTCTCCTGCTTTCTTGCAAGCTATCCCCACAGGGGGTCTTCTTATGCAGTGAGCAGCAGGCACCCTATTAACATAGAGGCTGAGATTTAAATATGATTGCTTCCGTGCAACCTTTCAACTTAGGCATGCTTTGTTCTCACTATTAATTGGTCTTTCAAGAGCATCCTTTTCTTTTTCAGAGCAAAAGCAGTTTATGAACAATGGACGCAGTAATTGCCTCTGCTTTTTTGTTTCTTTTGGCAAGCAACTTGGTTAGGAAAGAACATTTTAAAAAAAGTTGCACCAGTGATACACAGCAGTGGCCTGGTGAAGTCTGCCCAAGGCATACCAACTACCATGCTCCAGTCAGCAGGGCCATATTTGGGCTAGCTGGGAGATTATGGTGGCGATATCTCTTCAAGGGATTGCTAGTTTGGCAACATTGGGAAAGGAAAACTCAGGGAGGTAAATATAAGAGGATACCCACGGGCTGGAAGCATCAAAGTACTGTGAGGGAGCTAGGAGCAGGGCCGGCGTGTCCATTAAGGCGAACTAGGCAGTTGCCTAGGGTGCCAAAATGGACAGGGGGCACTGGCCAGCCTGCTGCCCCCATGCCGCTGCCCCCTGCCGTCCGTCCCCCCACCGCCTGTCGCCGCCCATTGCCGCCCATTGCCGCCCACCGCGCCCATCACCGCCCACCCCCGTGTCCTCCCCCACACCTGCCGCCGTCCCCCTGCCGCTGCCACCACTACTTTATGTCTGATGAAATGGACTTCTCCATGAATGCTCACTTTAAGATAGATAGATAGATAGATAGATAGATAGATAGATAGATAGATAGATAGATAGATAGATAGATAGATAGATAGATAGATATCAGGCCTGCCCAACAGGTAGACCGTGGGCTACCAGTAGCCCGCAAAGCGTTCAGAGTAGCCCGTCGGCCACCAATAAAAAAAGTGAGAAGATAAGTTCTCCACCCCTCCCCCTCCCATCCCAAGGACCACTACTGCAAAGTTCTGGGTCTGCCAGCCCACTGTCTCAGCCAAGCAGGGCAGTTCAAGAGCCACGGTGTGGTCCCCTGCTCCCCCCCCCCTGGCAAGATGATCAAGCAGGGTGCAAGGGAAGCTTGTGCATGGTCAGCCTTCCCATAGGAATGCAATGAAAATCAATTAATCCATTCTGGAGGAAATGGGTTTCAATGCATTTCTATGGGAAACCACTGCTCTACTTACACATTTTTTTACTTACAAGCATGTGATTTGGAATGGATAAAATTCGTAAGTAGAGGTATCAGTGTAGTAGCTCTCAGGAACTTTGGGCCAGAAAAAGTAGACCTCGGCCTGTTCAAAGTTGGACAGCCCTGATATATATATATAAGTCATCTTTAAGGTGCAGTCATGCTTTTGTCTTTCATTTTCACTTTTTAAAAAAAAATGCTTTCACCTATAATGCTTGGATAGACTAACAGCTACCTCTTCTACAACCAATGTCCTGGTGTCCCATGCAGAAGCCTGGTAATTTCTATAACATGTAGAATAGAAATGTTGTGTTAAATTCACTTCCATATTCTTCCCTTTGTCCCTAATACATTTCCATATCTACAGGGAAATGGGTCAGGAGACAAAATCTCAGTGTGCAACCCATTAGTCCAGTGGCTCACATCATGGCTGTTTAAATGACTTAATAACCTGATTGCCATGCCCCTTGCTACTCCCCCACCCCCCAAGCAAGAATACAAATTAATTCCCCCTAAGGAGATCAAAACCAGAGGAAACATTTAAATAAGACTTCCTGCCCAGTGTGAAATACAAATCCTTTTCATCCACAGCAAAGGGAATGAGCCAGACAATGGTGTATTGAAACAGTTTATGCAATAAAGTTGCATTTGATCAAAGCTGATTTTCAGCTTTAATTAAGGTAACAAGGTACCTGGATTAATGCAACTGGCATCCCACTGACAAACTGCTTAAAGAAACACCAACAGTTCTCCATTAATTGAACATCCAGAGACCATATGTCAATATTGCTACCAGGCAGGGAAGCAGAAATGTATAGCCAACAGCTGAAGCTCATAAATGTTCTCTTCCTCTGCAGTGACTGGGGGCTTATAAAAATGACCACCAGTGGTACATCAGCTGTGACATTACTTTGTTTGAAGTGTGTCCATTGCCAGGTGCTTGCAATTGCAACCCCCATTCGGGGTGGATAGAGGCCAAGAGCCCAGCCGTGGCATTCAGTCCTATTTAGAAAGTTACACCGTGGTCATCCCAGCAGCATTGAGTTCTTTCTATCAGTGTCATGGAGGGCGTAAAAGCCAGGGCTCCTGTTGAAGCTGATAGTATCCCCTTCAAAAGTATGTAGAATTAAGAATTAGAGAGGAGATTATATTTTTTCCTCCCCAACTGGACCCAATATGTTATCTAAGTGCAGTTACTTAGATTACTCAGAAAAAGGATAGACCAAAGATGGATAAAGTTACCCACTGTGGTGTACTGGATAGAGAGACAAACTAGGTCTCAAAAGATCTGGATTCAAATCTCCAGTCAGCTATGAAAGCTCACTGGTGTGTGTGGAACTCACAAAAACACTCCTTAAATATCTCACTTACCTTGAAGGCCCTATTAGGGTCGCTATAGGTTGGTTCCTATTTGAAGATACACAAGGATGAATATCTGTGAAATATTGGAGGGTGCCTTAGACACATGAGGGCTGCACCAGCAATCCCGATACTGCCTTGAATCTCTAACAAAACAAGGTCTTGGTTTTGACATATAAAGCCCTGAATGACTTGGGACCCTGTTGTGCATTGGAGCATCTTTTTCAAATGATACCCTGTTTCCCCAAAAATAAGACCTACTTACAGTTTTGCCTCTCACTGAAAAATAAGGCATCCTCCCAAAAATAAGGCCTCCCCCTTAATAAGATATCAATAAATGTGTACCATATTATTCTTCATGGGAGAATAAGACATCCCCTGAAAATAAGACCTAGCACATCTTTGGGAGCAAAAATTAATATAAGACACTGTCTTATTTTCGGGAAAACATGGGTAGCTACCCAATTCACCCATTTCTCCCAGGGCACACTTCTTAAGGTGGCCATGCTGACAGAAGCCAAAAGAATATCTACTGGAAACCAGGCCTTCTTGGTGGTGGCTCCTTCAATGTGGAATGTCCTTCCACTGGAGATGCATTGGGCATTTTCAGAAAAACAGCTAAGGCAAAACTTTACAAAGAAGCCTTTAGAAATATTCTTCCACTAATGATAAATAATGGACCTATATTGGATTCTCATCAGATTACTTTTTTCTTTTGTTTTTATTTGTTATATTGTGTTATTACTGCCATCTTGGTTGATTGTTTATACTTAATGTGTTGTTGTTGTTGTTGTTGTTCACTGCCCAGAGGAGTGCTTTGCCACTAAGTGAAGCAGTATGAAAATTAAATAAAACAAATAACTTGGTAGGTTTTTCTTCTTCTTAATCATACTTTCTCTTTCTTATTGCATCAAGCACTAACTTGATGCTGGAAGAATACTGATTAGGAAATAAATGATGAAAGAAATGGGGAACATGGAAAGGGAGTGTTAAGAAGCAAGTAAGAAAAAGAGAACATATTAATACCAGAGGACAATGTGGCTTACGTGTTTTAATGAAGGTTTTGTGCAATAATTGGTAAATGCCTGGAATAAATAAGGCATTGATCAACGAAAGCTCCCGTATACTGTTCCTCATTTCCATTTTGGAAGCAAAAACAAAACAAAACAAAACAAAACACCACCAGAGGTGATATCAAACATCAGCTTCCTGTTCTGTAGGAGAAAGCCTGCAGATAGGATATATGCTGCCAACTGTGACTCATTCCTTGCTGGGTCCAGGTCAGGCAACAGAATGATGCTGTGTTTGCAAGCTTAGCTGAGAACAGTGCTATCTTTCAGCCCTGATTTCCTTGGGACAAACTTCATATATTGGGCTCAGTCTTCCATATGCCAGCACTATCCACCAGCGTGGGCATGAGAGACTCCTGAGTCTCACATTCAGCCCAATTTGCAGAAAAATGGAGTGAGAATGACAGCCAAGGGATTTAGATAAATATGGGCACAACACAAAAATTAGGGGGTCACCCCACACACACACACACACTCCTTAACGTCTAGAAATGGGGTTGGGATGTCTTTGCTTTTCCTTAGACGTTTCTGCTTGAAGTGATGGGCAAAGTATCGCCTAAGTGTGGCCTACACAAGTTCAGGTTTGGACCCCCAGTAGCCCATATTCCTTAAGGTCCAACCTCCCCGACTTAAAAACATGGTTTGATAGTACAGTAGGACCCTGGTATCCACTGGGGATTGGTTCCAGGCCTTCCAGTGGATAGTGAAAATCATAGATAAGAGAGAACACCTGCCCACCCACCCCCAAACTGCTGTTTCATGACAGTAGCTTGCTTTATGACTGCTGTTTTGAGACAGTAGCTTGCTTTATGGCTGCTGTTTGTAACAGTAGCTTGCTTTACAGATGCTGTTTGTGACAATAGCTTGCTTTACAGCTGCTGTTTGTAACAATAGCTTGCTTTGTGGCTGCTGAATTATTTAATTTTTTTTCCTCTGCCAACTGTGGATAAATGAATCAGTGGATTCAGAGGTCCTACTGTACTACAATTAGATATGAAGTTAACAATGTAAAATACAATATAGCAAACAAAATAAGAAAATAAAATAGTAAAAACAAAGAATAGACGAATAAACAAATTAAATTAACATTAAAACATGATGTCACAGTATTTCAAATAGAGCAGCAGGGAAAGAGGCCAGAAAATTTATATGAGGCTGCATGTGAAGGACTCCCAGAAGAACAATGTTTTCAACAGCCTCTTAAAAACTGAGAGGGAGCTGATTCCACAAAGTTGGTGCTACAGCCAAGAAGCCTCAATTTCTCATTGAAGATTTCCTGGCCTACTTCGGAGTGGCCACCTGGAGTAGTTTGGCCCGAGAAGATCTAGTGATGCAGGAAGATGTTACTGTAAAAATATGCTGTCACAAGTGACAAAGTCCCAAACCATGGATGGCCTTAAAGGTAAGCATCAAAATAGTTCTTGTGAGTTTTTTGGGCTGTTTGGCCGTGTTCCGGAAGTTTTTCTTCCTGACGGTTCACCAGACTCTGTGGCTGGCGTATTCAGAGGGAAAGGAGCTCAGGGGGGGACAAGGAGTTTCTCTCTGTGCTCTGGGGTATAGAGTGAGTGAGACTGGGGTTCTTAAAGTTGTAGGAAAGAGGAAGCTTGATCTATGCAGGACAATAGGTGTTAGTCATTGTATTGTGATGGAGGGATTAAGAAGTTTCAATGTAATCAGGGGTAGCAACGATCCTAATATGTAGTTGTCCTTAGTTGTTCTGTTGTGTGAACTGATCAACTTTGCTTGTGGCTGGGTGGGAATCATTGAGCTTTGACCTTGTTTTGCACTCTGCAGTTTTTAATACTGGAAGCCAGGCTTTGTTGATTTTTAGACTTTCGTCTTTTTGTTGAAACTGTGCTTATGTTTGTGGACTTCATGCAGGACACAACAGGTAAGCAATGCAGATGAGCTAAACTGGGGAGATGTGATCAAATGTACTCACACCTGCCACCAGCCTGGCAGCCGCCTTCTACACCTGCTGCAGTCTCGAGGTTAACCTCAAGGGAAGCCCCACATCAAAAGCATAATGGTGGTCAATCGCCAACACATGCAACAACAGCTTGAGGACTCCCTCATCCAGCTTGGAGCAGTGCAGAGCAATTAGCCTTAACTGATTAAAGACTGAACAGGACATTCAGCAACCTGAGAATCCAGAGAGAGAGAGAGAGAGAGAGAGAGAGAGAGAGAGAGAGAGAGAGAGAGAGAGAGAGAGAGAGAGAGAGAGAGTCCAGGAGAACAGCCTCTCAGCACAAGGTCTACACCAGTGGTGTCCAAACTTTGGCCCTCCAGATGTTTTGGACCACAATTCCCACAGTCATTTGTCATTGGCAGTACAGGCTTAGAATTCTGGGAGTTGTGGGCCGAAGTTTGGACACCACTGGTCTACACCATCTACTCTACCTTGCATTTTGCCCTCACAACAAGATGGCATGATTAGTCTAAGGTCACCAAATGAGCTCCATGGCCAAGTGGAGAACTCAAGACAGGTCTCCAGGTCTCCAAACTCTTACTGCAGATCCTCTCCATCCATCTTCCCTGAGGCTGATTATGGATCTGGACTGAGTATCACTATCGTAGCTAACACACTAACTGCTATAACGCTCTACTTCTTATAAGAGGATTGTGTTCACCTTAGAGCAAAAAATCTGGGAAATGAATTCAGGATAAACATCTGCTTTCCCAACTGTAGAGCAGCCCCTTTCAGACTCCCCCCCCCATGTCGATTATTGCTTTTGCCAAGTTGCTGTTCTTTGCTCGCTCTAACATGACTCACTTGTAAACAGCCGTCATTTAATCTTGGTGGTGAGTATGTCCCAGGGCCAAGCTCATCTGGCTGCCTTCTTGGTTGGAATAATAATATCCCTTTACGCAACACATAGAGCTAATTGCATAGGAACAGCCAGCTCTACAAGTGTTGCCTGTTCTAATATGATTATGCTCTCATTTAAAAATGCTACTCATTGTGAATTATTCTTCAGGGCAGAGCAAAGAGCAAAGATAGGGAGACAGTGGTCATCTTCTCCCATTGGATATAAGTGAATACCGTAAGTATTCTCTGCATAGTTTACAGGCAAAATACTAAACCACATGTATCAGAAATGAGCATAGGCAACTATATGGAAAAGTGTCCTGGAGTGCATTAGGTAATTTTAGATGCTGGGTTTAATGGCCCTATGGGGCCCTCCTGTTTAGAGGGAGAATGTGTATATTGCTTATTCTAAAATATATTAGCTAGTCCTGTTACCCTCCTCTTCTTGTAGATAAGTGGGGCCTTGGATCTCTGCCCTCCCAAGTCCCATCTTCTAGGGGTGAAAGTAACTCAATAGCTCAAACCACTTCCTCAGCAGCATACAACTGTATCAACAAAATCTTGACTGTCTCCTTCGAAAACAGCTTTGTCCTTCCTATAGCCAGCTTGCTAGTGTGATGACCAGTTGATTACTCATCAATGTCACACCTCAGGAACTATAATCTTGCAACGCAGTCCATCTGCTGTGCTTTTATCTGTTATGACCAAAGCAAAGCAAAGCAAAGTGTTCTGCTTATATACCACCCCATATCGCTTCAAGCACTCTTATGAAGGCGAGGCAACACATTGCTCCATGAGTGATTGTTCTGCGTTGCAAAACAATCTTACTAAATGTTGCAGGGTTTTTTTCTTTGATTTTTGCCTTTATATAGGAAGCTGTATTTTACTGGCTTGTCTGTCTAATCCAATATTGTAAGCTCTGACTGGCAGCAGTTTTCAGGCAGAATTTTTCCTATCTCTCCCTGAGGAAGCCAGGGATCAAACCTGGAACCTTCTGCAGGTTCTCTGCCATTGTGCTACACCCCCTCCAGTCCACACACCAATACATGCCATCACCTACTAATTAGGCCCATTGCTACTTGGTTCCCCAAAGCAGATAAGGCTGGGCATGCTTTGGTTGATATGGTAGATGCAGAATACTTTCAGACATGGACAGCTAGCAGTAATATTGAAAAGGCATCATGCCATACCACCTTTCTGTAACTGATTTTTTATATGTGCGAGTGGGGCAGTAAAAAAGAAAGAAGAAATGGTGACAAAACACAAGAAGTCTATCAAGAGAGCACAATGCCATCATTATGAGGCAGCATTACTGTACGATAAAGGCTTTATCAGAAAGCTTCTCCCACAGCATTAACTGTACTAACAAAAACATGTGTGTGTGTTGCGTCATTACAGTCGTGACCGACTCTTCGTGACCCCATGTCCATGGAGTTTTCTTGGCAGGAATACTGGAGTGGTTTGCCAGTTCCTACTCCAGGCACCTACAGCACCTTGTATTCCCTGGTGGTCTCCCATCCAAGTACTAACCAGGGCCGACCCTGCTTAGCTTCCAAAATCATGAGAGATCAGACGTGCTCATTTAGAACCAGTATTCTTCAGCAGTTTCCATGTGCAAACCAGTACAGTCAGTAGGGAGGACTCATCAACATTAAATATTGGAACATAAAACAAAACATAATGGATGGATATTTCTTATACTGTACACTAAGAACTGTTTTCACACATCATATCTAAATTTGCTTACACAGAAGTAAACTATGTGCAACATTAAGTGTGGTATGCCATATTGCTGAAGCTGAAAGACGTAATTAACAGAACCACAAGGGAAGCAATACTACAGCTTGAGATATAGTAAAACCAGCATACTGTACATGTCTAATCTAAAGAACAATAAACTGTTCTACAATCTGAACTGCTTTAGAATAGTTGCACACTGCCCCCCCCCCGTAGTCACAATTTTGAATAAAAAACCTACTGTACTATAACATTTTATCAGGAGATTTCTTCTGCATGTGATGAACAACACATGTTAAAGTATGATTTAACATTCAGGGAACCAGTTTAATGAGTCTTCAGTTTACAGCTTCCCATTCCCTGTTTCAGTGTGGTGATGAAGCATTCACAAGCATTCGTTTCTATTCTAGATAACTAGATCTTGTCATGATGTCTGAACCCGTGGAAACTGTGGTTAATTTTAACTGCTATTTGTTCGAACAAGACAGTGGTGCATTGATTCAGTTCACTCTGAGTGGAATCATATCATTATTATGGTTGTATGAATACACTAGGGTAAAGTAACTGCCTTCCTGTCTAGAAGAAACAGTTACTATTGGTTCATTTAAGTTGCAGCATTTGGATCCTTAGTTTTATTGGTTCCCACCAAAAGGCAGCTTTGTGATTGCTGGAAATTGTTCCCTCCAAAATGTATCCTTCTCTAGCCTGTTCTCTGTCCCTATAAATGTAGCTTCCTTCCCCTCAGTCTTCAGTCCTGCTGTGCCTTGAATAAAGTAAAGCAGTGAGTGCCGGGCTGTTCTCACCTTCTGTTTGGGGGTTTTTTTTTTTGCCCCCCACCCCTTTAAGAGACTGGAATGCTTCCGGGGCTGCTCCCGGCAGAAGGGAGGTAAGCCTGCATTCTTTTCTCCCTTTTTTTCTCCCTCCCCTCATGTAGACAGGAGCAATGGCATGTGGGAAGGGTGAGAACACAGCAAGAGGAGCAAAACCCCCAAGATCTCTGGTCCAAATTTAAGTTGCCAGCGGATTTTAGGGGTCGTGTAAAAGCGCCCTGTGGTGGCATTCCCGGCAGAGCTTAGGAAGCTTGCTCAGCACTGCAACTTCCAAAATCTGGAAGTGACTCTCCTGGATAGATTTGTCTTTGGCCTCAGCAATAAAAAGGCCCTTAGGCGTATTGTGGCCAAAGAACGGGTCACCCTCGCTTCCGCCCTGAAGGAAGCCACGGCTACTGAGAATTATGAAAAGGAAGGCCCGAGGCTCATCTCAGGGCCACGAAACCTCGGACTGAGGTTGCTCATGCCACGGATGAGCAGGAGTCAAGTCCAAACCAGAGTCCTGTCCGTGGGGTTGAGCTGGTGCATCAAACCAGCACAGCCCCTAAGGATCGCCGTGGTGCCTGCCCAGGCTGTGGTGGGAACCATGAGAGGAAAAGCTGCCATTTCCGCAATGCAACGTGTAGAGCTTGTGGAAAGACGGGACACATCTCCAGGGTCTGTAGATCGGCGGTGGCTGGATCGACAGGATCACCAAGACCGACATGTCATAGATCATCCGTCGCGACTCATATCCTTGAGTACTGCAACTATCGCATGGAGATAAGTGGGAGGACTGTGCAGTTTCTGGCTCAAGGCAAGGCACATGTGAACGTAAGGATTGAGGGGCAGCCATGCAACATGGAGGTGGACTCTGGATCTGGATTCACCATCATCTCGGACCAGACTGCGAGGGCATTCTTCCCCAGGGGTAAGTTCCCCTCTCTGGAGCCTTTCCCAGCAACCTTGCAATCATGCACGGCTGGCTGCATCCACATTTTGGGAATGTGTGTCGTGAAAGTACAGTTCCGAGACAAACAGGCCATGCTCAAACTGGTGATTGCAAAAGGGAGTCGCCCCAGTCTCCTGGGCACTGACTGGTTCCCTGCCATAGGACTGAGTATATCTGGGCTTAACTCAATCCAAACCTCCCCTGGGGTGGGTGAGACATTATGCAAAGAATTTGCTGAACTCTTAAATGGGAAACTGGGTTGTTATAAATGGCCCCCAATTGACTTTAAACTGGACCCTGGGGTAGCCCCAATTTGACTCAAACTGAGGCAAGTGCCATTTGCACTGCAACCCAAGATTGAGGCAGAACTGGATAAATTGATCAAGCAGGGAGTTCTCTCACCTATGGACTCTGCTAAGTGGGAGACTCCAGTCGTCACTCCCCTTAAAGCAAACGGGGAAGTCAGAATTTGTGCAGATTACAAATGTGCTATCAATAAGGCACTCAGGGGAAACTCATACCCCATTCCAGTTGTCTCACAGCTGTTTGCAAAACTGATGGGGGCAAGGTTTTTTTTGCCAAAATTGAACTGGCAAAAGTGTATCAACAACTGCCAGTGACCTCGCAATCAGCAGAAGTGCAGACTATTGTAATGCACAAGGGGGCATTCAGAGTCAACAGATTACAGTTTGGAATTTGTGTGGCTCCTGGGATTTTTCAGGGGCTAATGGAGAGCCTGTTAAGGGGTCTGCCAGGGGTCTTGCCATTTTTTGACAACGTTCTGATCATGGGGAAAGACCCCCAGGAACTGGTGGAGCACGTCCATGCAGTGTTACTCAAGTTCAAGGAGGTGGGACTACAGCTGAAAAAGGAAAAATGCAGTTTTGGGGTGTCTGCTGTGGACTTCTTAGGGTCTAAAATTGATGCAGCAGGCATCCACCCTACAAATACAGGTAACTAGTTATGAAGTTGGCTTTCTTCAACAAACCACAGTTGGGGATCATCAAAATTTACATTTCAGACAACAGAATTCAGCTGAAATGAAAGCAGCCTCTCTCTCCCCACCCCATTTTTTAACTTCAGCTGTAGAAGCGCTACCTTCTTAATCTAGTTTTATGCTCTGATGACCAGGATAGTGACCGGTTTGCTTTCAGGTCATTAGTAGGGAGGGGAATGACACTCTGATCCCTCTTGACAATTCAGGCAAAAGAGGGTTGTTGGCTGTATCTTCCTATCAGAGTGAAACATCTGACAGATTAGAGGAAAACCCCAGCCCTGGAGATGCCGAACTCCAGAGCATCTCTCTCCAAAGCTCCGACAGAAATTTATACTGCTGAGTTGTGCTGTGTTCTCATTGCTTACGTTGATTAGGAGCCCAAAAGGTCAGATAGAAGCCAACAGAATCCACTGGGTTATATCCCATTTCCAGAAAGAGCCTTGTGGAGGACGACCTCTTAATCCCTCAGCTGCAAGATAAAGAGGTGCAGAGAAGGTTGAAGGGAAGTGACTTATCATAAATCTGGGGAAGTAAGCTCGTGAAGAGCTTTGACATGCAGCACTTGACTCATTGTGCGTTTTGTGTGTATATGATGGAAGTCTACAATGACGCAAGTTGAAGCCAGATTTCCACATCAAAAACCCTCCTTCAAGCCAAGCCTCTGAGACCTTCCAAACCTTTGACTTTAGGAAGGAGCAGTGTAAATCTACCTACCTTCCTCCCCAAATCTCTGCCATTCAGAAAAATTACTTTTTAAATAACCCTATCGCCATAATCCTTCAGACAAGGTTGCCAGTAGCCATGTTGGCTGGGAGAACTGTAGCCCAAGAAAAGGTGACTTTTTGAAGCTTTGAAAGAAAGTTATTCTCAAAGAATAACTCCTTTATGGTGACACTGGCCCTGGGAGATCCAGAACTGAAAGTGTTTGTTTGTTTGATTGATTGATTGTTAATGCAGCCTGCTTGGGTTGGCCTGAAGATCTGAGGTAGGGTGAATTCTATAACCATAGAACCCATTGAAAGAAATGTTGCAGAAACATTTCTTTGCAGAAGGTTTTTTTTTTTTTGCCTTCCACTCATTCTTTCAAGGCACTTTCTCACCGATACTGTGGGATGAGGACTATGTATAATATTGGCCATTAGGTGGTGGCACACCGGTCCATAAAGGGTCTTACAGCAGAGCAGGATAAGGACTGGCAAAAGAATCAAAGGATGAAGCATTTATGGTAGGGAGGGACTTGAACTATAACTCAAAGCTCTACATTACCACAGGAATGAGGAACCTTTGGCCTTCTAAATGTTTTGAACTCCAGTTTCTACAAACCCCTTACCGCTTATGATGCTGGGTGTGGTAGACGCGAGGCGTAAGCCAAGACATCTGGAAGGCAAATGGTTCTCCACACCTGCACCACAGCTTTGCCAGAAAGCTGGCATTAGTTTTCTTGGGTCACAAGGCGAGGAAAGAACATTGTTTCCCGTAGTGTCGGAGAGTTCAAGCAGGGCTTGGAAGAACTTAGTTTATTTATTTATTTATTTATTCAATTTATATACCGTCCCTCTGGCAGAAACCCAGTTGTGTTTGTATAGCTAAATTCTAGTACTATTATAACTTAATGAGGAATACTGTCACTCCTTTTGTGGTATAACTCTTTAGTTACTTCTGTAGTTAGAAAGGTGTGAACTCACCATTCATTCATTCATCATTCATTCATTCATTCATTCATTCATTCATTCATTTGATTTTATGCCACCCATCTGGCAGCAATGGCCACTCTGGGAGGTTTACAACAAGTAAACAATTGTCTGCTTGCTATTCCACTAATTGTGGAGTAGGATGGATATCAAATGGTTCCATTGCTGTCCTCTACTCTGCTTCGTACCACTGCATTATTATTTTAGTACTTTTTAAGTATTAGTTATTATTTTTAGTTATTATTTTATAATTATTTTAGTTATTTTTTAGTTATTATTTTAGTACTTTTTTTGAGAAAGGGTTCAGTAAAGACCAACCTTGCAACTCGCAAGTACAATAGCAACAAACTCTTGGGGGCGGGGTTGCCCAGACCTATGACTGTAACTAATTCCTTTTTAGAAAGTGACTCTCTATCTGGGTTCAAAAGAGCATGGCTAATACACTGCAAAGCCAGAGGCTGCAGAATATTGACTTTCAGCCCGTTAGCACTCTATTTGAGTTTTAGGTAAGAGGAATGAACCAGCAGACTCTACCACCTTAGACAGCTGTTGAAGGATCCTATATTTGATGCTTCCCCTGCATCCCCTGAAGCAGAAAACTAGCATATCAGGTCAAAAAATTCTGTTACCATTACCACAGGACAAAACCAGCTGATTCTGCTACTAGATTAATACTAGATTACAATTCTACAAATTCGACAAGGACTCCTTTTCACACTTTCATTTGTAATCCCCCAAAGCTGCAGAGCACCTGATCTGATGAAACACTTTCATTACACTAAAGATCCTTTAAATTATATGATATTTTTCCATGATTCTGGTTGCCCTTTCTGCCTCTGCATTAGCATTACTACATTTCTTTTCATTCTTTTTCCAAACACCATCCTCCCAATACCTTCTAAAAGGGAATATAGCTCTGTATTCACTAAACATACAATTAGTTTGTCACATGCCAGCCTTTCTTTACAGAAAATAGTACTGGTAGGACTCCCTCTTCCTCCTATTAATGACTCTTCCGCTTTCTTTCCTTTTAAAGTAGAACCAGAGGGTATCATTTTGCTCCTGCCTGTTAAGAAAAGACATTTCTTACCACCTGTCTCAAATAATTGTCTGTTGCATGCAGTTCCCCTGCAATAAATTATAGGCCACAGAGATTTGTGTGGGTATTCTACACTTCTGCTTTTCCCAGCATGTCAGGAAAGGCAGGCCAAAGTCTGCCTGTTCCCAATGCAGCTGTGACAGGGAAGTCAAGGCAACCAAGTGGTGGGCATGGGAGCATCTTCTGGACTAGGATGGTGTGTATGTGTGTGTGTGTGCATCACCAAAAACTCTGGGGTGAGATTTGCCCCTGATTCAGTCACAATCTGCCCTCCAATAAACATCTTCTTGGACTGTACCTTCTTCTGCTGGAGGTATGAGCCGTATGTTTGTTTACTTCAGTACACTTGAGTATTTTCTGTAGACAGAAAAGCAGCATGTATGGAGGAGTTGGCATAACCTTTATATATTTTTAAATACGTGTGCGGGAATTTTATTAAAGGAAGACATATACTTTATATGCAACTTCTGATCCACTTCCAAAAGTTGTATAGGCCAGGGAAACTTTACATATGTTCATGATTAGAGATGGGCAAAAACTACCGATCTGGCAGTCTGTGCCAGTTTGGCGGACAGGCACAGAGCTGTTCTGCAGTTTGGCCCCCTGCCCCCTCCAGCAGGCACCCACCAGGAGGCAGTGCCTGGAGGAGGCACGGCAGGGAAGCTGGAGCCCTGCCCATGAACGGGCGCCCACCAGACGGTGTGGGACACTGAACCACAGAACAGCTGTTTGCATGTCAGCTGAACCATCTCTATTCATGATATATCAACCAACCCTCACAGAGATTGGATGTTTTCAAAACATTAAAATAGCCTTCTTATTATTCCTAATATCAGAATAGCTTTCATAGTTCTGGTATTCACGGGTTCTGTGGATTAGAAATGAGTAACCATATCACAGCCAAGTTACTAAATCTCTTGTGTGGTTCTAGACCAGTGATGGTGAACCTTTTAGATACCGAGTGCCCAAACTGTGATGCAGAACCCACTAATTTTCAGCAAAGTGCCAATATAGCAATTTAACCTGAATACAGGTGGCTGTGAAGGGGCGATGTCGGGTGCCCACAGAAAGGGCTCCAAGTGCCAGCTTTGGCACCCATGCCATATATTCACCAATACTGATATAGACTATTTCTCTTAAGCAAGTGTTTTCGATTTTGGCCAAAGTTCTACCTAAATCCCCATGAGCATCTTTAGGAGGGTCATCAATTTATTTATTTATTTTTACAACTTATATGCTGCCCACTACCCAAAGGTGTCTGGGCGGCTTACAATCAAAAGAATTAAAACAGTTAAAACATAAAATATCATTAAATAATTAAAACAATAATAAAAACATTACACTAAAATCATTACACTAAAATTGCCATCAGAGGACCCACAATCTATATTGTATCAATTAAAAAACTTGTGGAAAAGAAAGGTTTTTACCTGGCACCGAAATGTCATTAATGTTGGTGCCAGGTGGATCTAACTCAGGAATGCATTCCCTATCCTGGGGGCAGCTGCTGAAAAGGCCCTGTGTCTACAAGCCATCCCTCTCACTTCCTTGAGGGATGGCTCTTTCAAGAGGGGCCCCTGGTTCAATCTTAATTGCTGGGTAGGTTCATATGGAAGGAGGCGGTCTTTCAGGTATCTAGGCCCTAAGCCATTTAGGGCTCTATATGTCAAAACAAGCACTTTGAATTGGGCTTGAGCAACAACTGGTAGTCAATGCAGGTTCCGCAGAATCGGCGTGATGTGATCCCTGGAGGCCCCACCACTTACTAGCTGCACCGTACAATTCTGAACCAGTTGCAATCACCGAACCATCTTCAAAGGCTATCCCACATAGAGCGCAATGCAGTAATCAATACAGGATGTTACCAGTGCATGCGTAACTATCATGAGGCTCTGCTCATCTAGGTAGGTGTGAAGGTGATATAATTTCCACAGCTGGAGAAAGGCGCCCCTGGCCACCGAGTCCACCTGGGCCTCCAGAGTTAGACCGGGGTCCAGGAGCACCCCCAAGCTGTGGACCCTGTCCCTTAGGGGGAGTGCAACCGTGTCCAAGACAGGAATATGGCCATCTAACCATGTTTTTGCTTAGTTCCTAATATTTAAACCCCTAAATTCCAATCTAATCCCAATACATACTTTTCTAGATAATTCTTTAAAACCTATAAAATTGGTCAGTTATTTTGAAAATCTTCTTAAAAATTAATACCTCTGGTATCACCAATCACAATGGCAGTAGGAATCACTGTTGGAGGCACAATTTGCCACATCATACAAAAGACATATTTTTGGAAAGAAAGAAAGAAAGAAAGAAAGAAAGAAAGAAAGAAAGAAAGAAAGAAAGAAAGAAAGAAAGAAAGAAAGAAAGAAAGAAAGAAGGAAGGAAGTATTTAATTTATTCCTATAACCTCTCCTCCTCCACCACCGCGGTGTAATTCTAGAGGCAGCCTCTCTTACAGTTTTATACACCAAACAGCTGTTCACCTCATCAAGTATTTTACTGTGGCATGGAGAAAAATAAACTGTTGATTTTTCACTCTGCTCTTCAAAAGAAAATAGTTGACCATTGTTTAAATGAAACCCCAGTCAGAAAGGTCATAGAGGATGTGTATAGGTTTGTGAAATCTTGCAATTTTGATACAGTGGACCCTCGTATAACAAGTGGTTTGTTTAACAGAAAATCTGCTCCAAGGAAAAAAAATCCATACAACAGAAAAACATTTGCTATTAGGGATTAATCAGTTTTCAATGCATTCCTATGGGAAATTTGTACAAAGGAAAATTTGTTTAATAGAGTTTCATTTTAAACAAATTAATTCCTTCATACAAGGTATCACTGTATTTTGATTCCACAGTGAAGCAATATATCTCCATGCAGATGCCACTAAACCAATACCCATGTGCTAGTTCTGCCTGAAAGGACTAACCGAACATTACTCTTCTCCTTTTTTCTTATAATAATAATTGCAATTACTTTTAGATGTATCACATAAAGGTCATTGAGAGGGTATCCACAGGTCACAGGAAGTAAATAATCCCAATATGTCTTGCTATGCAAACCTTCAGCCACAGTTTCCTTCCCTTACAGTAACCAAAGTAGCGTGTTTGAATCTAATAAGAATGTGAGAGAAATCACACAAATACTGTCATTTACATACACAGAGATACAGACACCTGCATGTATAGTAGATTTTATAGAAATGGGGTATGCAAGCTTTCACTGTCTTAATGAATAAATTAGTCAGTGAATTTGTTCAACTAGTTTTACTGGATTAACTACTTACGTGTGTAGTTTTAAGTTAACCAGTGAGCACAGGTAGCCAAATAGATAACTTGTAACTGAGACAAGGGGTGCGTTTCCAAAATATTGTACTGCAATGCCCCCACATCCTGCTCCATGAGGTGCCCCTAAGTAGCCCAACATACGGTCTAGATGTGTTTCAGCTCAACTTGAAATTTCCAGGTGAGGTGTTCCTCACATCAGATTGCAAGTTGCCACAGTCAGCAAGTTTTAATCAGTTTAGTTGGGAAAAAGAACACAACAGTTTACTGTATTAGATGAGACATGTTTGTTTCTAATGGGGAATGGAAATGGGGAATGGAAAAGAAAAGTCAGAACCTGTCCAAAGTAGCATATAACATGTTATTTGCATCACTTTAGGCACTCTTTGGATCAAATTATGAGGTCTACATGTTTTGACTTAGACCGATCCATCCTGCTTCTTTTTTAGAGTTTTCCCACTATTCTCTGGCACAGTGTTAGGGCTACAGTTCTTTTGAGAAGATTTGGAGCACTCTTAATTATCCTGTCCTGTAGCCTGTGTGGAAGGCAAGTTCACGGCAAACTAGAGCTTATCTGAGGTCACAAGCCTGTGACCAGGGCCGGCGCTTCCATTAAGGTGAACTAGGCAGTTGCCTAGGGTGCCAAAATGGAGAGAGGTCACTGGACAGCCTGCCGACCCCCCACCGCTGGCCACCACTGTCCATCCCCCCCGCCCACCTGCTGCCCGTCACCGTCCGTCCATCGCTGTCTGCCGCCACCCACCTGCCCCCCTCACACCCATCGCCGTCCCCCGCCACCCCTGTCCCCTGCCCCCCCTGCCCGCCACCCCCCCCCGCACCACCCCCTGCCCCCCCACCACCACCCACCTGGATGATGGCTAACTTACCAGTTCCCAAACTTCTCTTTTTCCAGGCTAAACACGGGGATTCACTTTCAGACCTTCTGCCATCCTGGTCACCCTCTTCTGGATACATTCCATTTTGTCAATATCCTTCTTAAACTGTGATGCCCAGAATTGAACCCAGTGTTCCATGTGAGACTGGCCAAATTATTTTCCATTATCTGGGCCAGAAACGACATGTCTAGGAGCCTGTGAAAGAAATGTATATATCAGGAACTGCTTTGAACCTCTGGTTTTTCAAAGTTTTGTATGTAATATAATACAAAGTGTCTTGTGTTAAAGTTAATAACAGCTAGCATTGAAATTATAATTAGTCCCTTCCATGGAAACACTGCCATTTCTTAATGATTCCCTCAAGCTATTAGGGTTCCTTAATGACTATACTGTACATTGCAATTTGCACTTGCATTTTCTGTATTTATTTATTTATTTATTTATTTATTTATTTATTTATTTATTTATTATTTGGGGGGGGGACCGAGTCACACTAGTCCATTTTAATTTTTCCCTCTTTTACACAAACATAAAGATATGCATATATACATATGCACATGTTGGTACTCTTGGCACCTTTTCAGTGTGAAAAATTATAGCATACTTCATTCGGCTGTTAGAATAATTAATTAATTAATTAACTTCCCCTCTCCTTGCTACATTCTGAGCACTTTGTTATTCAATTTTAATAAATGCTAGGAGCCAAACAGACTCTTAAATACAATACAGTGCAGTCAAGTTACCTTTGAATAGAACAGTGAGAATAAAAATTCTAACATTACAGTTAGGACCCTTGTGGCACACTGGCTAAATGCCTGTAATGCAGCTAAAACTGTCCTCACGACCTGGGGTTCAATCCCAGGTAGCAGGCTCATGGTTGACACAGCCTTCCATCCTTCTGAGGTTAGTAAAATGAGTACCTAGCTTGCTGGGGGGGGGGGGTGTAGCTTGCATACTGTAATTAAACTGTAAACCGCCCAGAGACTACTTGAAGTGGTATGGGGCGGCATATAAGCAGAACACTTTTAACATAACTTAATATCTAGGAAATTCCTTGATTTTAGGGAGAACTGCTATATCTTCACTGATATATTCATAAAAAGAATTGAAATGGTGATTAATAAGGATGACTCCTGGTCCAAATGAGGAGGGACTTCACCACTAGGGGAGGTGTACCCCTGTTCACCCACAATTCACCTGTATAATTGCCGTAATTGTCCAGTTCTTTTTCTCCTCCTTTGAGTATTACTCAGGTTGACATTAGCACCATTGTAGTGTGTCATTTTGCACAACAAGCTGTAAGTGATTAACTAGAAATCTAGTCTTAACACATTTATTCTGTGCCATGCCATGTCTTAGGGACCATCATGACAGATAACATACAGACAAGTATTGTGGTATCCTTAAGATAACCTCACAATGAAACAATTTTTAAAATTTATGTATTGCAGTCAACTTCTCCAGAAACATTTTTCCATTCAGAACTGAAAATGGCCAGACTGGACAGCTCTTTCCATATATAAGGGGGACACCTGATGATGACCAATCCAATGTAACATAGCAGTTTTGCAACAAGAACGCCTGCTATTGCTTCCATTATGTCAAAGCAAGAATAGATCAGACAGGCCTACCACTTTGCTACCTGAAGCAGAAGACAAGATGGTCCATTTCTCCCCATTCCAAGTGTAGAAGACAAAATGGCTGGCAGCGGAATCTTATCCTTGTGGCCTATAACCAATCTGTCAAAACAATGAAAAGGTCATCTTAATTCTTTGTACCCTGATGCTACAGGACTGACATCAGAAACTGTTACTCAAATGAATTTTTCACTATTTGAACATGACTCTTTGAGTGAAGAAAGCATTTTGGCTAGACAGTGATTAGTTTCTTTGATCTCAAAATGAAAAAGAATAATTGAATAAAACACAAAGAAAAAAATAAACATGTCAAGAAACTATCAGAAAAAGCCTAGAGATTCTTATAGCATCTTAACAATGACCCAGCTAAAGGACCTATTCATGCAAGCATTTTAGGAAATCAAATAGACCATCAACTCCTGATTAATGACAAATCTGAGGATTATCATTGTAAAGTAGAATTTAACCCCCATCCCCCAAAACCCCAAAATAACTGAAGACCAAGGACCTTTCAAAAGTACTTGGCTTAAGCAAACTAGAAAAAGCTGGTTTTAGTTGTAAAAACTGGCAAAGCAGCAAGCCTGGATGCAATCTGTGTATAACAGATAATTTTTTTTTAAAGGCTCTTCAGTTTGTTTAATAATTGTCTTGATTCTTTCAAGAAACTAGGGGGGAAGCATGAGTACCTGCTCTTCTGAAACCTGATAAAGAACCCACATACCCAAATCACTTCAGCCCAATATCACTGCTTTGTCTTCTTTGTAAAGTACCGGAAAGAACTGCTGAAATCTTGTGAGTTACCATGGTAACTCACAGGTAGACCCACTGAATCTGTGAGGATTTGGTAAGTCAATTACCCTGGGAGTTCCACTGATTCAGTGTCATATTATGCGAAGCAACAAGATTTGAAACGTCTTAATGCCACAACCCTTTAATATAGTTCCTCATGTTGTGGTGGACTGGTGACCCCTTGCCCTGCTTGGAAGAGGCCACAAGCCCCCTTTGGCAGGCCACTGTTGCAGGTGCCATAGAGAACTTCCCTTTATACAGGCACCCTCACACAATTGCAGCCTCTGGTTTCATTGATTTACATCCCCTCCAACCTATCAAGCTGTAACAAACTCTTCCCCCACCCTTCCTCCCTCCCCCACCTCCAGACCCAAGCCATGTGAGCATTTTTCTTCACTGGCTCATGGCGACCCCTGTGAAATGGTCGTTCGACCCCCCCAAAGGGGTCCTGACCCCCAGGTTGGGAACTATACAGCATGGACCCATGTATAACAAACAGCTTGTATAACATAAAATTTGTACAACATAAAAAATTCCGGAGATAGGGGAAACTTGCTTAACATAATCGCCTTTGGGGAAAATCCGTACAACATAAAAAATGGGATTACTCCATTTTCAATGCATTCCTATGGGAATTTGTATAAAGGAAAATTTGCTTAACATAATTTCATTTGGAATGAATCAATTCCTTTATACAAGGTACCACTGTACTCTATAGTCATAGCAACATAGTCAGCCCCAGGGCAATGTATTGGCACCTATTTTTTTAAAGATCTATATCAACAACCAACCAGTTCCTCCAGGCACCAAAAACATTGTTTATGTCGACCCTGTCACACTAGCTGCTCAGTCAGACAACTTTTAGCTGGTAGAACAGCATGGCACATATTATGAAAGAAATCTCCTTCAGCGCTAGATCAGTGGTCCCTAACCTTTTTGGCACTATAGTCTGTGTGGCCTAGTTCCTAACTGGTACCAGTCTGCTGCTGTATAAGAAACAATGGCAAAATACAAAGCAGGAAGTCTGTACAATGAACAATATCCTTTAAAGTAAATGCTGTTGGGAACTAGTTGCGGCCTACAGCCACAAACACAAAGGACTACAGCCTTAGCCATATGCTACTGTGCAGGGAAATACAACAACCCAATGTCATATAGTTCAGCAGCCTGTGTAAAACAGGTAGATGTAGCACTCAACTAATGGAGTAAAATCATGGTTGGATGTCTGGTGCCAACCCTTATTAGTAAAATCGGGCTAGAAGGCATTGCACCCAGTGGCACCTGGAGAGAGTTGGCAACTAACAGTGAAAGACAAAGCATTTACATCAACTGTGCATTTGGATGTTGTCTTCCACCTTGGCCCTCAAATCTAGGGGACACTTTTTCAGAACATCTATGAATCTTGAAGGAATAGCTGAGAATGGCAGGACTATACTTTGTAAAGAAAAAAACTATCCATCTTTTAAAAATGATGTAACTTCAGGGACATCTAGATCCCAGTCACACAGAGAACTTGTTTACCTGGAAGTCACTTAAAAGGCTAGGGAGTAGAACTGGCAGAACCAAAGTGAGGCTACGAAAATAGGGGCAGGGGAGGAAGGTTGAACCAGCATTCTGTGAGTGAAAAGAACAGGGAGCTTCACACCTGTGTCACCATATGTGATGCCCGTCAACACAAATATTTCCACACATTTAAAGAAATCAAGTTTATTAGTGGCTGGTTCATAAACTCCTGACGCTATGTACCTAATTAGTACTTATATTCTCCTCATAAGATATACTGGTCCCAACCCAGAAAAGTAATAGCCGCTTTCTTTTTCCAGTGCAAATGATCTGGGAAACCTGAAGCTATTCTACCATTAGTCCCTGTACGTCTGCTGCACAGTTAATCAGAAAGTCAGAAACCCACAACAGCACGGCCATCACACATATAATCTATTAAGGAGTGTCTCATACTCCGCCTAGCCCACCTAATCATTTAGTAGACTAGGGCCCCGGTCTCACAAAGATTTTGCTGCTCTTTTTGCTGCAAATGACTGTGCAGCAAAAGATCATGTCTTCACTCCGAAGAACAGTATTTTGGTACCCTGGCCAACCACGCTCCCAGAAGCGCACTTTAACCGCAGCATTTTGTACCACCCCTAGGGGTTGTGTTAAAATACTTCTGTTGTTGATGCACAGTTTTTAACTCATCAAACAAGGTGTGACCCCAGAAAATTTGCACCAATTAAATTGGTACCCCTTTTTCTGCCACTTCCTGTAGTTCTGCCTTGGTAATTGTTTATGCTACTGAATTGGTGGCATACCGACATGCTGGTACAATTTTTACTGGCTGTCTGCCATTAATTACAATTGATTTTAAAAAGGAAAACTGCTACCTGGTTGCAATGCAGGTATTCACCACAATGGGGAAAGATGCGCAGTAAGCAAGTCAGGACGGACGCAGAGAAGTAAAATACTCCCCTGTCGTCGGGGCGCTAACTGCCCATCAAACATCATGTGACCGCACGAAAAAATAGTACACACCAAATTAAGATGTGCAGATAATGGTAGTGAGACTGGGGCCAAAGTTTTTTTATATATATAGTTGCCCTCCTGTTAGCAAAATATTATGGCTGACCTGGGTAGGAATAGTTAATTGCAGGGCTGGCCCCAATCACTCTGCTGCCTGAGATCATGGCACCCCTGCCTCACCCAAACAAAATACATAATACCCAATACGAGGCAAGTTATTTTGAAACAGGAGGCAGAGAAATATCATAAAAGTTTTCTCAAACTTGTAAGTTAAAATGCAACAATGGTGATTTAAGCAATCAGCAGGTTGATGTTGTTTCATACATGCAGATCTACATGAATGAGCAGCCTCCTTACTCTTTTACTTATAAATACAACTGCCCCCAGTGTTTTGGTTTTGTGACCTTATTGTTCCTGACTATATGTCCTTATCATTTCATTTTGTCTCCTTAATCCAATAGACATTTTCATTTCGCAGATTATTATGGGAGATCTCTTTAAAGGTTTTTGTACTGGTTTCATCCCAAACCACCTTTTAAAAGTACCACGTGATATCCTATCCAGAGGATAAAATACATTCTCACTACTTTTATCTTGGCAGGCCTGATTCTTACTGTTCCAGATGTTCTGTCTTGGCAGTTTGCAGTTTTACCCAGGAGTTCAGGAGTGGCTTCATAGGGCCCTCTTTAAACTCTTTTGTTCCCAAGCAACGGAGTATGTTCCCCCTCACCTTTTCAACAGATCACAGCCCTGTTGAACACACTCAACATTTCAAAATCATTTTAAGACACTTATGGGTTTAATTTTTGTTTTGTTTTGTTTCACTTCTGTTCCCCCCCCCCAACTCCAATTTCTGGTGGCCTGTGAAGCCCCCAGAGAGAGTGCAGGGTAGAAAATTGGCATACCCACTCAACTTGTCCATTCAAGATACACCAATTATGCTTCTAAAAATGTCACTTTTCAGCTTTCTCATCACTAAATTGGAGGGAGGAAGATATGATATCTGAGACAGTTTTTTAAGGAATTACAATTTTGGGAGTTCCTCACCGCAGTATGTATGAATTGATTATTATGGCTATGCTAACAGGAAAAAATGTTCTGCTTATATATACCACACCATACCACCTCAAGTAGTCTCTGGGTGGTTTTACAGTTTAAAAAAGAAAATGCAATCAATCTTTACATGAGAAACTCTCCCTGATCTTAGTAACAATTTCTCTCTCTCTCTCTCTCTCTCTCTCTCTTGCACTATTGAAATCAATGTGAATTCCGGTATCTGCTATTGACTTGGAGCAGGTTCTGTCTTAACCATCAGAATCCTTTGGTGTAACATCAGGGACTGGAGGGGCTTTAGGAAATACCATGCTGAGATGCAAGGCCTCCTGGACTCCCATCAACCCCCCACCAGAGCGAAAATGCCTGTGGCTAAGGCTAATTCCTAATTATAACGGCTAGAGATGGGCACGACTTAGCGGTATTCCCGTTTCCGTTTCCGTTACTCGTATCCGTTACTCTACGGAAACGGTAACGGGAATTACTCCGCCAGAATTCGAGCTCGAACCGACGAACGAACAATTTTGGTCTGATTTGTCGTGCTCGTTACTTGCATCACGGCGATCGCGCAATGCCAAGAGGCACAGAAAAAAGTTTTTAAAAGTTAAAAAAACCCCCGATTCCCGGCCCTAAAAGTAGGCGAAAACTGTCTGAGGGCACCTACCAGGCCAGAAGGGTGTTTTATTTGGGGGGGGGGGTTTCCCCGCCCCCCTCTCCTTGGCTATTGCTTGCTACTGCTGCGCTGCTGGTACCAGGCTGGGAGGGCGCATCCATTTGCCATGCAGTGCGGGGGATCCAAAATGGTGACCACAATATTTTTTTTTTAAATCGTTGCCCAAAACCCCACCAAAGCACCACAGAAACATGCGAAAATTAGCTATTTTAAATGCTTGAATTTTTACAGTAGCAGCAGTGGGTTTTTCTTGCAAAAAAAAGTCTCAGTTTATTTTATTTTATTTTATTTTATTTTTTTACACCTGCGCATTCGCAATGATGGGCTCGCCCATGGGAGTGGACCATGCAAAGTTTTGGAGCCATTCCACCAATCGCATGGCCAGGTTTTGCTGACTGTACCAGGCTGGGAGGGCGCATCCATTTGCCATGCAGTGCGGGGGATCCAAAATGGCGACCGCAATATTTTTTTTGAAATCGTTGCCCAAAACCCCACCAAAGCACCACAGAAACATGCGAAAATTAGCTATTTTAAATGCTTGAATTTTTACAGTAGCAGCAGTGGGTTTTTCTTGCAAAAAAAAGTCTCCGTTGATTTTATTTTATTTTATTTTATTTTATTTTTTTACACCTGCACATTCGCAATGATGGGCTCGCCCATGGGAGTAGACCATGCAAATTTTCCACCAATCGCATGGCCACTTGGCCAGGTTGACCACAGAGACTTCTGGGATGTGCCAATCGGGCATAAACAGCCCACTAATCGTAGCCCAAACCCGAACCCTAAGCCTAACCCATACGCCAGTACACTGTCCTTCTAAGTGGGTCAGAGAGGCACCCAGATGCACCCCAATACTCACCCTAACCTCACCCGTAACTAGCCTAACCCTAGCCCTTGCGCTAAGCTGTCTTAACCCTAAGCGAGATCTACTTGCATTGCACTACATGCAAGTACGTGAGACACAGCGGGTGCAAAGAGTCTGCCAGTCCGTCACTTGTGGCTCTGGCTGACTCCTGCACCTCCCTCCAGGAGACCGCTACCCCCCCCAAACCAGTACTAACGACAATGAAAAAACGAAAAAACGAACCGACTAATTTTTGCGAAATTTCGCGGAAAACGGAAACGAGCCGAAACGGACTGCCTCCGACACACGACAACTCGAAAACGTCATTTTCCCGAGTCGTGCCCATCTCTAATAACGGCAGATTTGGAGTCATTTTCAATCACATCACGTTCCTTAGCTAAGACTAAAAGTCATGAACAGGATTATACCATCTTGCCCTTCAGGATGGCTTTGCTACCGAGCAATGCTACAGTTTATAACATGTCAAATGTAACGCTGATGTTAAACATCTGGCTTTCAAACATTACAAACAAACCATGGTGCCATCACAAAAGGCCTCATTTAATTTCGGTGTGGGGTTCTCCGTGGCTTTTGGGCAGATGTCACTGTGTCTAGAGAGAGATCTTGTGTCAGAGCGATCTGGGTACTGTGCAATACTGATATTTATTTTTGAAGCAAAATTCTGAAAAATACCAGTGTCAACTGCAGAAAACAACACATGTCTTCAAAAATGCATTAATTCTACAACACACTTAATCTTATCATCAAGTGTTAGATGTAGATTAAAAAGACTGAAGTATATAGCATACATGCCTACACCATGCGGGTGGGGAATTCTCCAATTTATATGGGGTATATTGTAGCTTCTTTTTCTTTTTTATATTTAATTTTATATGCAAATTTTATAGTGTAATATTTGTTTATTGGATTTCTTATTTTATTAATCTCTATTATCTATTTTTTTCTCTCATCGTACATTTTTGTGCACCTACCCTTCTTTACTTGTTCTTTGTATTGGGAGCTATGTAACAGGTAAATTTCCCCCAATGTGGGATCAATAAAGATTTATCTTATCATCTTATCTTATAAAATGTGACACAGCCAGATAATCACATATACAAGCAATGTATTCCTAAATATATTGTGCATTGTACTAAACAATAGCTGCGAACTAAGAAACTAAGAACTAAGAACTAACAGGGGTGTGGTGGCTCAGTGGACTAAGGCTTCCGAAAACTGTCAGCTGCAAAGTCGGCAGCTCGGCGGTTCGAATCCCGGGTGCCACACAGCAGAGTGAGCTCCTGCTGATAACCCCAGCTCCTGCCAACCCAGCAGTTCGAAAGCATGTAAATGCAAGTAGATAAATAGGTACCGCCGTAAAAAGCGGGAAGGTAAAACAGTGTTTCCTTGCAGCCACGCCGGCCACGTGGCCATGGGCTTGCACAGCACTGGCTCGTTGGCTTGAATACGCAGATGAGCACCGCCCCTAGAGTTGGACATGACTAGCACGCATGTGCGGGGAGAAACCTTGAGAAATACACACCCATATTTAAATAAAAAGATACAGTGCTGGATTTATAAAGGAATTTTTATTCTTATTCTGAACTGTACATTTCTACAGCTCACAGCAGACTCATAAAGCTGTTTGATCATCATTCGCTCATCTGAGGCCCTGTTCTGTAAAGGAGGTGGATGTATTTTTTATTGCAAGCCACCTGGAGAACTGTGCATTTTGTGGATGGATGTAGATGTCACTACCAGATATATTTTTTTAAATGGTTGGGAGTCTTTATCACATTCCTGTTCCCAGGATTCTTCCCAAGGAAGACCGCAGCAGCTAAACTGATATAAAGTTCATATTTAACTTGCCGTTTGAGAGGTACACACTCAGGATTTCTAAGTCCCAGTTTTGTTACAGAGAATACTGGGTCAGATTTCTCAGACTGTCAATTGTTTCATGGGAATCTTGAGACCTGGTGGGCTATTTCTATAGTCGTGCTTGTCTCAGGTTATTTCCTTACAACATTCATATATGTGTGTGTTTGCTTGTTCTCTTGCATGGAACTATCCTACATAAATAGCAGAAAAGCATCGCTGAGCATGCGTGGAACACTGAAGCATATGTCACAGAATGACCATTTGATAGCATTAATTGCCGTTCTTGAGCCTGTGAACAACTGTTAGCAGAGTAGGAGAACAGGAGTTACAGTATTTGGATGCACCTGTGAGAAGACCACATTCAGCTCAGGATGATGAAACATTCAGTATGGAAAGCATTTTTTTACAGTGCTTCTAGTAGAAGTTTCATTAATGAGAGTCCTATCAGTCTTTCGGAAAGAAATGCTATATTCCCTTCCGAAATGGCTGAGTTGATGCAGAAATCGGTGGGTCAAATTCTGTGACCTGTGACATGTAGCAGCTCAGGCTAGATAATTATAAATGGCCCCTTCCGGCATTAACTCTTTTGGAATCTGTGAACAAAGACAAGGTCTCAGTCTTAACCATATGACCTTTTTGTGCTCTCTTACACAGTCCCCGTATGGGTACCTGGTTTTTCTTTTCAGCTCCTTAGGATGAGCTGGTGATAAACTATATGTACGTATCAGATCAGAGGGATTTTTAAAAAAATAAATGAACATAAAACATAGCACCTCCTTTTAACATGGTGCCTTACATTTACAGGAAACCCTGCCCAAAAAATTACAATCCTTTATAGTCATTAATAAAAGTAAAGGTAAAGGTTCCACCAGTACGTGTGCTAGTTGTATCCAACTCTATGGTTGGATACGACTAGCACACGTGCTGGTGGAACCTTTACCTTTATCTCCATTTCTAAACCAAAGAGCCAGTGTTGTGCAAGTCCATGGCCATGTGGCCGGCATGGCTGAATGCATTTCTGTGCACGGAACGCTGTTTATTAATTGGTTATTAATAAATTATAATAAATTTATTTATTAATAGTCATGAATAGCCATATAAAATTCTGGGTTTTGCTCACGTCGCACAGATATGAACTCCATGAGTAATTCCAAAAAGGGGGAGGAGCTTCAGTGAAAAGGAAAAAAAATTAACTGAAGCTATACTCCCAGAGGAAGGAAATCCAGGCTAGTAATCATGACCCACCCACCCCAAATATGATCTCACTGATGCACAGTTTTGGATCTTAACTACCATGCCAAGTAAACACAAGAAGCAAGCTCCATTCTTTGACTCCTGAAACAAATGAAAATGCTGTGTGCCCAGGATTTAGTTCATTAAACATAATTGTACTTTCCCTCCTCAAATACTGGACTAGAAAAGATTATGGATAATACTCTGCTACAATCTGTTGTTTGCAGATGTTGCTGCTGTCAACACCTCTGTCTCATTTCAGCTCTCCATACCTTTGGTGATGATGAGTTATATAAGAGCAGTGAAGTGGCTTGAGGGATTATGTCATAGTGCAGTGGTGGCGAACCTTTGGCACTCCAGATGTTTTGGACCACAACTCCCACAGTACTTTGCCACCTGCAATCTAGGCTCGGAATTCTGGAAGCTGAGGTCCAAAACATCTGGAGTGCCGAAGGTTCACCATCTCTGTCATAGTGTTTGCTTGGCACTGAAAGGTAAAGTACAAGAAAGGTGAATTAATAAATCCATGTTTTGTGTAAGGGGGTTACTGATTTGTCATTTAAGTATCACAGTTGTAGCCAAATGTTTAAGGGGAAACCATATCCACTTACAAAGGTGAAAGAGTTGCCAGATAGAGCTTTCCCTCATGAATTGCTAGTGTAAGTTGCTAGTGTTCAGTGTTTTTCCCTAGAATATAAATTCCATGATTGGATCTGTTATCTAAAATCTAATCCTGTCCACATGTGGGGAGTTGGAAAACCCAATGTTCAGCCCATAATTGCCACTCCAAATTGCCTACTGGAATAAAAGACACATGCATGACTTCAGGTTTTCAGAAGGTTTGAGAGAAAAAACAGCAGCATCACTGATTAATAGATATAATGAATAAAGGTTGACAAAAACCTCTACGATCCAAACCATCCGCTCTATATTCATTTCTACATGAGCGGCAATATAGAAACCCTTTATCAGTCTTCATTATGTTGTGGTTTTGTTATGTGTTATCCGGTTGGAACTGACTTATAGTGTCAACAAAAGCAAGAGGCTTTACCAGTTCCAGCCCCCAGTGTGTTCTCATGGCTGAGCAGAGATTCAGATCCAGGTCTCCTGAGACCTAGCCCATTACAATGGCTATTGTACCACACTGTACTGTTCAGATGCACTATATAATGAACTGCTGTAGATAAGATGCTCCAGCTTTATACTTACTCTGGGATTTCCTGTTTAGGGCAGCGTTTGTGTAGTCACTGATTATTGTTCAATAGGTATCTGTGCAACATCTGGTGCAATGGAAATAATAGAATTGTGACAGTAAGTTTTGCATAAATAAATCAGCAGAAGGAAAAGTGTTTGTCAACATGGTTCTGCTACTTTGGACATTTTCCTCTTTTTTGTTTGTTTTATTTTATTTCTTAAATTCTCCTAAAGGCAAAGACCCAAACTGTTGGCAGGCAGTTTGGACATTTAATAACTGAATAAAACAAACACAAAGATTATTGGAAAGGAAGTCTGCATGTGACCCATACAGAGCTGGGAATAACAGTTATGTGATGACTTCAAAGGCATGAAGAGAAATTGAATTTTGAATTACTTTTAAGCTCTTTTGCCATTTTAAGTCCAATAATGATTGCTAGCTGAAAGGATTAACTGTGCCTGTTCAAATATTTTCTCCCCCCTACCCCCCTTGCTCCTCTGACCATATTTCACAAACAGTACCAAGCACATCTTAGGACATATCTCAGAAGGCATCTTACCTTGTATGAACCCCTGTAATCACTTTCATCCATAGATAAATCAACTCAGCTTTTTCAGATGGACAGTGAGAGTGGACTGAAGTTAAGGGCATACCTGGAGGGAATACTTTGAGTTTGGGATTTTAAATGGGAGAAAACAAAAATATTAGAGTCTGTCTACTAACAACTTGCAGCTTTTGTTTACTCAAGGTAACCCATCCATCTGTATCTCAGGTGGTCCACAATGAAGACCAATGATCCAACTAGCCTTGGAATGTTACAGAGCAGGCATTGTCCCTGCCATTTATGCCATTGTTCTCACTGTAAAATTTAATTCTGAAAACAGGATTCCTTTCAGCTACAGCACATGGAAGCAATCACTATGGAAACAGTAAAAAAGAACCTATATCTGTTGTCGGATGATAGTCCCTAAGAATTCCACAAAGGTCAAAGAATCATCTTTTTCAATGCAAAAAAGGAAGAACATCATTGAGTTCCACAGAACTGGAATGAAAGTGATCACTTACCATGTATAAGCACCAGTCGGGAGCTTCGGGCACACAAGCACGAAGGAGCCACGGCATGAGACTTCAGCAGGGGTAGGACATGAAATACTTAGAGAGTGATAGCTGTCCCCATCCTCAGGAGCATCAGTGAAGTGAAAGACTAAGGCTAGGACTACAAGACCAAAAATTAGCAGGATTTGCTGCAGTTATGTGTGTTGTGTCATTACAGTCATGACTGACTCTTTGTGACCCCATGTGCATGGAGTTTTATTGGCAGGAATACTGGAGTGGTTTGCCAGTTCCTACTCCAGACGCCTACAGCACCTGGTATTCCCTGGTGGTCTCCCATCCAAGTACTAACCAGGGCTGACACTGCTTAGCTTCCAAAATCAGGCGAGATCAGATGTGCTTAGGGCATCTAGGCTAGCCTGCTGCAGTTATAGTATGGGTCAATTCAAAGGGATTTTTTTTCTGATCACATGATGCCAAGGTCAATCCTAATCTGGCTGCACCTGTTTGCTCCCAATGTGATTGTATATGTTGTGAGTGTTGTGTAGAAGTACATGAACAGTATGTGTCTCTTTCCTCTCTCTATTTATATTTCTCTGGGACGCTAGCTTCAACTGTAAACAACTGATTTTTGACAGTAAAGTAACTTACTAGGGATTGACATATAGTAAGGTGGGGGGAAGCTACAGGTATAATAGAAATTTCTCCTGCTTTTGCTGGAATAAGTAAATTATGACTTCCATAAAGTATGGGAGAGGCAAATAACAGACAAAGAAGGTAGGAGCTCTTGTTTTGCTGAATAGTGAACTCATCTGCCAAGGAAGTGGCTTGGGTTCTACTTGACCAGGTAGGCAAACTGCTATGAGCCTAAAGTGCTGATATACAGTATGTACTGACTTGCTCAGGGACCAATTTACTTGATGCACTCTTCAGGGCTCTCAAAGTTTTTCAGCATCCTTCATTTATGTTTACACTCAGTTGTCAGTCATGAAAGAGATTCATTTGTAAGACAATGTTACATGACCTTGCTTCCCAATTTAGCTAACGAGCTGGCTGATATTTTTTTTTGCTATAATTGTTGGCTGATTCTTGTGCAGGCACACAGCTTTTCAACCCTCATTTTTAAAGCACAACGTACATTTTCATAGCTGCCTTTTCTTTGTGTTGTTGCATGTCATCAAGTCCCACCCACCCCAACCCATGTTATGAATAATCTCCAAAATGACCTGACCACAATGCATGCAAACTCAAGCCTCTGGCTTCCTTTAGATAGTCAATACATCTTATATTTGATCTTCCTCATTTCTTGCTGCCTTTAACCTCTCCCAACATTTTTGTCTTTTCCAGACAATCCTTTCTTCCCATGATGAACCCAAAGTAGGACAGCCAACTTATTCTACACCTCCCCTTTAGTTATTTTAACATACTGTGATATAAAATTTTACATCTTGTCAGTCAGACCAGAGGAAGATGAGAAAAACCGGTGTGGGGGGGGGGGCTGTCAGCTGAAATGCAAATTGTATTGCATCAAGTATGAACACTGAACTCCCAAATCAGGCCTCACCCCTTGTATGATTGCTGGCTACAGGCTGTGAATTGGACTGGTTCATCTTGCCAGTGTAGTTGCAACCTACGACTCAAAGCTCTTCATTAGCAGCACTGCTTGCATTAGAAATGCAGCGTTTTTAAAATACTGTATATATAGTTTTCAAGTCTAGCTGCTCTCAGCTCCAAATCTTGCAAATCAGCTTGCCTTTATTTTGTCATTGGGAGTTAAGCATGGAGTTCATTTGTAAGTCAATTGTTCAGGCATGGAGCTTTGAAGGAATTACATCCCTGGAGGATAACCATGCCAATGATTTCTAGTGATGTTCCCACTGTATTGGACAGTTTTACCCTATGTCTGAGACTAGAAAGGGCTTCATTGAGGATGCCGGCAGATCAACAGGAAATGAGGAAACCTAAGAGAGGATAAAGTCAGCTAACATGGAGCAAGCCTTGCAGCTGAAATCTGTGATGCCAGCCTGACTGTAAATGTCTTGCAAGTGCCTTGGAATGGCTCTAAGTACCCACAATATTTCATTCAACAAACAAGTCTTTGTAAGGTTGTATATAAAAAGTCAATATGTGTGAATTTGAGTCTTTGGAGGACAGCTCCAGAATCCAAAGTAGGATTGCCAAAGTTCAAAAAATACACTTCTGATCTAAAGATTCCATGGAAAACAGGGATCTAATCCAGGGTGACTGAGGCTCCCTTAGAATTCTGTGTCTTTGAGAAAATATAAGCAGCATAGCAATTTGGTGGAAAACTGCAGATAATGAACAGATGGTTAGGAGAAAATCAGGACCAAGAGTTTGTAAGTGATGTTAACATGGTACTTCTCAGTATTTAGACATGTGTTGAAACAAAATGCTATTTGTATTTGTTGCCATTTTCTATTTATGAACATATAATGGTGCCACAAATACAATATTCTTTTAATCTATATAATCAAGAATTCAGTTGACAATGGAGAGTTATAAGATGAGGTTATGGAAAATTTACTGTTTCCCTGGGAAATTCTGGGAATTGTAATCTTCAAAACTGCCTTTTCCACACTCGGGGTATGATCAAGAGGAATCAGGAGGGTAGCTAAGTAATAGATCTCTGGTGGGACATGGACCAGACCAAGCCATTTTGCTGCCAAAGGAACTCAGTAAATGACAACCCAACTCATCCATGCCAAGGGCTATCACACACCAATTAGGCTGAACTTTAGCACCTGATGTAAACGATGTATCTAGGGCCTCCTCCCAACACCCCTCTACTTCCCTGATGGTAGAAATAGAATAAACAATACAGTATGTAACCAACAATCTGTGCAGTTTCATGGCACAGGGGGGCCCCTCCCCTCACTCTGCCTAATGATAAGGCTACTTGCCAGAGAGAGAGAGAGAGAGAGAGAGAGAGAGAGAGAGAGAGAGAGAGAGAGAGAGAGAGAGAGAGAGAGAGAGAGAGAGAGAGAGACTGTTACTAAGGTTCTTTGAATAGCATGTAAAAATTCACATAATATCTCCATTCTAGTAAAAAGGATTTTGGAGCCGTGCACCCATTAAAACAAACAAAGTCAAAACTAGACTATGGGTGATACCTTCATAGGTTGCTAGTAGAGAAATAAGAAAAAGTTGCTGAGCTTTCGAGAACACGTCCTCTTTTTCAAAGCAGTTATAAAAGTCCAAACATGGCAAGGGATATAATTTGCCAGGAGAAAGTTCTTAAAAGTTCATCTGGCAAGATGGATGCCAGGTTTTTCTTCATGGCAGTCTTCATTCTAGTAGTCGTATCATTCTCGTAGCCGTATCTCTCTCAAATGGCCATTCTGCTGCAATTAAAAGCAGATGACCCTAGTGTCAGATAAGACCTGGGAAGATTTCAATCCATATGCTTTCCTAAGTGCCTGAAATATGGGTTTGGGCTTTTAAAAAAAATCAGCTCCATACATCTTGCTATTGTCATATTGTAATATGACAAAAGCATAGCAGATGATAGATCGGTTTGATTAGAAAGCAGTGCCGAATCTAGGAACCACTGGAAAGCAAATCATAAAAGCTACTGGGATATCTGGGTCTACAATGCCATGGTGTCAGACTCTGGCCGTTTTGTTCTATGCCATAATGAACACATTGTTGAAAGGCTTGTAAAGTGTAAGTCATAGGAAATGACCCTTCCTCCATACTTGTCTCTTTGAATGCTAAGAAACCACAGTAATAGGAGGGGGAGAAAGAGCAAGAATGGGAGAAATAGGACACGCTTTCAGTCCTCTGCCAACTTTACATCAATTAAGCTATTATTATTTTTAGCCCAGCATTTAAGCAAGTCTAAAAACATTCTTCCAAATTCAGAGACAGCTGTTCTGGATCCATGCTGCACATGAGTTAAGAATGCCAATTTACAAAAGTAGAGCCATAAGGGATGCTTTGATTTGGATGGCCCTGCCTAATGGGGAACACGCAGACCTGGAAAGAGTAGCAAACTGCCAATAGGTTTCAGCATGTGTTTGGGGCTTGTCACAGCCGCACAAGCAGAAATTCACCTGGTGCCGTTTTTCTCAACAAGGAGATGGCACCTGTTTGAGGTTCTGCTGTACCTGTTGATGGCCCCTTTGATGAAACATTTTTCGAGTCTTGTTCCCATTCTTTTTTGAAATGTGTGGCATTCTATATACAGCACGTAAAGTTCAAACTAAACATAAGAGGAAATACATCATTAGAAAACATGCAAAGGTCTTTGCTTTGCAATTTTTTAGCAACTATGCAGGGGCTGAGAATGCATTGTGTAGAAAGAGGCAATACTGTACAACCAAACTCCCTCCATCTCTGATCTAGGTGAAAATCTACCATTCTCACACTGTCATTAACCACAAGAAAAAAAAAAGCATATGTCAGTATACAGTATTCAGTTTTAGAAGCACAGTACAGCCAACCATCCCTTCACTTGCTGAGATGTATGCAATTAAACATATGCCATTTAAACCTAGAATAGATGTAATTTAAATTCCGTATATACCGATACATGCTTATTTGAGTGAAAGGAAAGGGAAACTGTTTGATTTTATCAGACCTTGGGCTACCAACCTTAAAGAACAACATACTGTATTATTCCATGTAAAAGACTATACATTTTTACTAAAACTGTTGCACTAAAAATTTAGGGTCGTCTTATACCCAGAAGTAAGCCAATGAGAGAACAACACAATAGAGAAACTGTTGTTTCCGGGTGGAAAACTGGGGGGGTTGTCTTATACACGGGGGGGTCTTATAGACAGAAAAATACAGCGTATACATTACCTTTAAGAAAACAAATGTATCAGAGCATGAACTGTATAATACTACAGGCTCGGATTTGGGTGCACAGTCTACTTATTCTAAAAGGTTGTAGAGGTGGATTTCAACTCCCAGAGCCCTCATTCTGCTGCAAGCCAAGCTGGCTGGAAATCTCTTAAGGAGCAAATAATTAACATTTCCAAGCTCTGGAATTAATTGGGAAGATAAGGAGAGGGGGGAAAGCAAAAGCAAAGTGTTCTGCTTGCATACCACTCAATAGTGCTTGAAGCACTCTCTGGGCAGTTTACAATTCAGTTATGCAGGCTACACTTTGTGCCCCCCCTACAAAGCTGGACATTCATTTTAGCAACCTTGGAAGGAGAGAAAGCTGAGTCAACCACGAGATCGCCACCCGGGACTGAATCCTGGGTCATGAGCACAGTCTTGGCTTCAGTATGGTCGTTTGACCACTGTGCCATGAGACTCCTACACTTTCTGTTCTTTTACCAAGGTGGTTACTTCACGTCCCGTTCGTCCCTCCTTGTTGTCCCACTTGGGACCAGTACTAAAAAAAATTACTTCATGTCCATAGCATGACAGCAAAACGTTCTCTCGACTACGCCCCCGGAACCGGGAACAGAGCGTGACAAGCCGTACTTCTGCCCCTGGGCTGGGGAATTCTTTTTTCTCTGTTCCTGTTCCAGGACAAGGTCCCATGAGGTAACAACTGTCACGCAACGAAGGCAATCTTCTGCTCGTGAACTTGCATCCCTCCATTTCTCTCGTGTTTTTGAGTGCTGTGGATCGACATTTCAAATAGACAAAGCACAGGGGGGTTGGTGCGCCCTTTATTTTTATGTTTTTTTTTTAAAAACCAACAGATCTTGTCACGAAACAAGGCTGTGAAGTAACACTTGTCACGAGACAAGTTATCACAACCGGGAGTAAACGGAAACAGGAACTGAACCACGTGACCACAAACAATGCTGTCATGGTACAAACGTAATCGCAGAAGAAGGTAGGATATGAAGTAACCGCCCAAGAGTAAAAGAACAGAACACAGCTACAACTGGTCACTTTGTGGATATAGCAAGAGCAGGGAAACATTGCAAAAGAGTTAATTTTTAATGTAAGATTGATGGCATTGCATTCCTTACAGGGCCTTCCATTTTTCTTCTTAGTAAACTCCAGCTCAAGGTCTGCTCCACCTGACACTGCAGAGGAAAAAATAGTTATGTTATGCTATGCTGTGTTTATTTATTATTCAGTGGTGACAGACCCCACTGAAGGCCCAGGACATGATTTAGAAAATTTTACCTTTTACATGTCAACTCATAGAATCTCCCAACCTGCAACCGAAGGAAGAGGAGAAATAACATTCTATTTCCTAGTCTTAACACACACTAGATTCAAAGAGAGCCCTGCCCTGCTCAGTGCTCCCCCCTCTCTTTCATTTGGAAGCAGTGAGTCTGTGGATGCCCGTCAGCTGAAAGTCAGTCCTGCTGCTTGTCACTTTGCTGGCCTTGTTGTCCCCCAGCATCCACTGCTGACGCCAACTGCCTTGTCTAATGCTAGACCATCTGTCTTGTGGTGCTATGGCCATCCTCAGCCAGGGTCCCTTATGTTGATTTATTATCAGGCCCATTCATCTATGGCCCATTCTATGGTGTAGCCCTAATTTCTTCCTCTGGACCTCATTAACATAGGACTGTCGCAGGGACTCAGGAACAGATGCGCCAGGCTGGCAAACGACAGAAACAGAAGTTTAATCCAGCTTCTGCTGAGCTGCCACTGGAGCTGATGGATTGTGTTTGCCTTGATGGATGATATCTTGGCCAGCCACATCCTTAGTACTGTACTGCCGAAGCCCTAACTTAGCTGGCATTTCTTACATCCTTTGATTCCACTTTGTGTAGGTTTGTGGCAGATCAAGGTTAAACCAAAGGGCGCTGGCAATGCCATCATGCACTGTTTGAGTGTCATACTCCACTCAAAAACATCTAAAGAAATCAATGTCCTGCTTTCATAGGATAACAACAGTACACAGTGGAGAAGCGTCCATGGAAGAGGTCATACAGACTACACCATGCTGTAGAAAAAGGCAGCTGCATACATTATATAGCCAGTCATTATTTGGCTAGAAAAACAGCCCAGGGATCCATCAGACAGGGATTTGTCCTGCTGTTTGGAGCTCTGAGGATGGACAGAAGGATTCACCTTTTTTCTGGATAACAGATGATCAGATCATTAGAATGAACCAATCCACCCCCAGAGTACGCTTACCTGCATCTTTCTCCATTTTGGGGGCAGTTTCGACCATTTCCAGTGTACATAATCACTGAACAGAGTAAGGCGTGATCGCACTTGTAACGGCGAACGATTTACTTTTGAAACGCCTTGAGCAGTTATTCGTTCACGTGGTTGGAAGAAGCGACCCGTCAATCCGCACTTTTGCAAATTACTAGAGATTGATTTCACAGTCCAGGGGGCTTTTTTTAGCTGGAGAAACTGTAGATCTATCCAGTGCTAGCAATTGTTCCCTCTTGCCTCTGGATTCAAAGACAGCCCTGGCCCTCTGCTACGTGTTTTCCCCCCTTTCTCTTTTGTCTCTTTGAAGCAGCGAGGCTGTTGAAATCTGTTTGCTGAAAGTCAGTCATGTTTGTCAAGTTAGCTGTTTGATTTGTTCAACCGTAACTAAGGCCGTGGTCACACCTGGGTTTCGATCCTGATCTTCTGAGGGTACGGCTTTTCCTCTTCATCCCATCATGTGTTTTAATATGTGGGACAGGAGTTCCCACGTCCAAAGCTGTCTTTTTTTAAGTGCACTTCAGCCCCCTTGGCCAGCAGGTGGCACTAGTATTTTAAAAAAATGGACCACTTAGCTGGGGGAAATTAATGCTTAGAGGACCTGATTGAACTTCCTGTTGCTCCGATGTGCAGGGAAATTAAAAAAACATAGCCCATCGGCCCCAGGAACAGCCGGTCGGTGCTATGAAAAAAGAAAGAAAAAGAAACCCAGATCATCTGCGTGGTCCCACGGCGTCTGCCTCCTTAAAAGCTGGATTTTCAAAGTGAGGCAAAAAATTCCCTACCTCTTGGGTAAGTCTTAGAAACCTCATTTAAGATAACATTACCGGGTTTTCTTTTTTCTTTTTTTTCAAAAAAAAACCGGTGGCCATGGGGACGGCATTTTTAGACACAGTTTATCTGGTAATTTAAACTGCTTTTAAAGGGACGTGGGACCGGGGCCTAAATAATACATTTTTATTCTTTCTACTACTAATGTTTCAGAGGGAGATATTGAAGCTTTAAGTGCCAGTTAATGAGAAAAAGGGGTGGACTATTCTGGGCAACTTGAAGCTGTGCTGCTCTGTAAATCTCTGCACTTTTGTTGTATAGCTAGAAGGATTTAACCAAAATTCAGTACTCTGCAACAAGAGCTGCCAAGGCTCCTTCTGGTGTCAGGTTTTAGTATTGTGGTATAAATTAATAAACAAGCTAGTTTAGGGTTTCCACAAATTGAACATTTCCCTGCTTCTCTGGAGGCAGCAGGGGAGTGAATTTCTTTCTTTCTTTCTTTCTTTCTTTCTTTCTTTCTTTCTTTCTTTCTTTCTTTCTTTCTTTCTTTCTTCCCCTCCCTCCCTCCTTCCCTTCTTCTTTGCCTCTGTTAGACAATAGCTGATGGTCCAAACCACTTAGATTAAAACTTTAAAAAATATTCTTTGTTTTTCTTTCTGAAATGGTGATCGAAACTGCTGTTGTGGGCAGTTTCTCAGCCAGGCAGTAGCTTTATTACTACACTAGAAACACCAGTTTAAAATTTTACTTCTTAAAAAGCCCAGGGTTTATTAATATGGGATATTCAGCTTCTGTATCCACAACTAAAAATGCAAAGAGATAGCGTGATATTGCTAAATAATATCATGCTAACATAGCCAGCAGGAAACGGGATGCCATGTTTTACATAGTAAAGACTGACCTGAATACTGACAGTTCCAATGACTGTACCAATGACAGTAGTCGAGATGGTCTGCACTAGAGATGGGCATGAATAAAAAAAATGACATTTCGGTTTTTCGTTTTTCGTTGTGGGTCCATTTCGGTTCATTTTTGTTTTTTGTGAATTTTTTGATAAAAATTGTTTCGTTGGTTCATTTTTCGTTTTTTGTTTTTACTCAGTTTTGCGCGATTTAAATTCCCTCTGAGCACCTGCATTCCCCAACGCCCCAGAGCAGATGAAAAACACTAAAAATTGATGCTGGCAGAGACACAGTATAGACTAGGTACGCAGGGAGGCTGCAAAGGCAGCGGTGGGCATTGCCCAGGGTACAAGGCAGCCGCGGAGTGACTGCACTGTGGGGCAAGGAAGGGTACTCACCGAGAGGTACGCACGCATGCAGGGAGGCTGCAAGACTGAAGCTAGAGAGAAATCTCTTCTTTCTCTCCCCTAAAAGCCAGGCTGAAGCCAGCAGGAACACAGAGAGACACACCTGCCTGGCTGGCCTAAAGTGAAAATAAGGAGTCACAGAGACAGCAGTTCCACCCTAACTCCCACCGCAGACTGCATGGAGGACGGGGGCTGCCAGAGCTTTTTATGCCCTCTGTGGCTGCCAGACCTGCCCAGTCTGCAACCTGGGCATGCTATTGGTTGAAGTTGTCCAAGAATTTACATGATCCCATCACATGGTTTGCATCCATTTTGTGGCTGGCATCCATTTTTGTGTCATCCTTAAAGGGAAAAGATAAATACATCGTGATGGGAGAAAGACAAAAAGAAACATTTTAAGGACCTCAATCCCCCCCGGTAGGTATTGTCAGGCAGAATAAATAATTATTGCTGCATTTTTATGGATGTCCAGGGCATTTTAATACCCAAGAAATCAATATTAGGCATCTGGCAGCCATTTTGGGTCGATGTCCCCTAACTCCCCTTAAAGGAAAAAATACAGTGATTAGAGAAAAGACATAAATGCATGTTTTAAGGACCCCAAACCCCCCTGGTAGGTATTATCAGGCAAAATAAATAATTATTGCTGGGTTTTTACAGATATTCAGGATGTTTTTTAACATTTAAAACAGCTCATTTCATCACACATCGCCATTAATGAAAATGAAATGTAACAAACCTAATTTTTTTGGTTTGGTTTGGTTTGTTCCAATTTCATCGCCAGGTTCGTTATTCGTTTTGTTACGCAACGCAACGAATAATGAATAACAAAATGAAAAAAATTGTTTCGTGCCCATCTCTAGTCTTCACTAGAGAATACACTCTTATGCTTACTACAGCTGATACTTCACGTCCATCTCATCGCTGTTTGCGGTCCTGCTGTGGACAGGTATGAAGAAATCTAACTGCATGTCCATTGCGGGACGAAGGGAGTTTGTCCTGACCATGCCCCTGAACTTCAATCTAAGCGGGATGAGAGATTCCCCTCCCTGGCCTTGGGAATCTCCTCATCTCACTTCTCATTCTGATACGAGAGCCCGTGAGGTCAGTCTCCTCCCGCAACGTGCTATTCTCCATCTAGTCTCAGGAGTGCGAAGTGTCATTGGCCAGTACATTTCCTATGGAGTCAGCAACGCAGTGCAGAGAGATTAAAAGACAAATGCCTCAAACTTAGCTCCATAATGCATTGAAGGCAAGGCTTCAGAGAATCAAAACATTGAAAAACAGAAGGTTGCCCCCCCCCGCAAAAAAATGGAGAACAAAGGCATGGAATTTCACATCTCATCACAGAACGAGGACGTGCGGTAATAGTCATGCCGGTATCATCCATCACGCCCATGTGTACACGGGAACAGGGACAGAACCAGAAGAAGACCACGTGACTGCAACCGACATCAAGACGCAACAAACTTCCTCCTGGGACGAGAGTGGATGTGAAGTGACACCAAGCAAGGGAAAATCCCAGAAGCTAGCTCTTTTTTTCATTAGTTAACCACTTCCCACCCAAACATGTACCAGTTGTAATGCGTGTTTTTCAACAAGTGCGAATGATAGTAAGAAACTAATATGACACAGATTGGCTTAGTAAAGGAAGCCACAGCTGTTTGTTAACAGAACTTACTAGAAAAGACAATATTGCTAGGAACAGGGAGACAGTAGAAAGAGAGAAGAACCTAAAATAAGATGCTGTTGGTTTGCAAAATTTGAGCAGAGCTGTTAATGACATTACCACATATCACTCATATAATCACCACATACCAGAAGTGACTTGATGGCACTTAGCATTCTTGGAGTTTGTCTTAATTACTAGACAATTGTATAGCAAAAGGATGGGTGGAATGGTTGAGACTAAGACAGAATATAGGCATAAAAGCTCTAATAACATCAAGCAAGACAAAATGGTAACTTCGCAGCTTAAAGCAGGGTACTTCTGAATATTTGTTCTCTATTCTTTTAAAATATTTTTTCAACCAGACACAGAATACCTTTGCCAGCACCAATGTCTGCTTAACCAGGAAGGGGTTAGAAAATTCTCCTCATGAGAGTCACATAACGTAACTGCCCTCTCATGCAGTGAAAATTTAGATTGAGAAACTCTTTCCAGAACCTGAATTAACTAGGACACTATCTTGGAGTTAAAGAGGGTCTGGTTGGGACAACATAAAAGGAACACAAAAAACTTGGAGGTCAATGTGGTGGATTGTTCTTGCAGTTTAATGCCTTTCCTAATAGCACTAAGGAGTGCTGCTTATTATATTAGATATTAAAATATGTGAAAATGTGCCTTAGTGATACATGCAAAGGTCTGAAGAGTTTGTGCCCCAGATAGTGTAAAAATTATTGAAAAGGTCAGTGCCTCTCTGGGCCAGAATATTCATTCATTCATTCATTCATTCATTCATTCATTCATACAAACAAACAAACAAACAAATAAAAGATGGTCATGTTTTGCCCTGGATTGGAGCTCTTTTGGACAGAGATTAAAAATAGAGTGGGATAATTTTATAAGTTACTTTTTTCACTACAACTCCCAGAAGCCACTAGCCATGACTGATGATTAACCATGTGGACTGACTGAGGAATATTCCACTTGGTAGTCCAAATTATCATCCTCTCAGAAATACAACACTGGAAGAGATCCTTTGGATCCCTGAATCCAGCACCTGTTAAATAAGCCCAGTGGAGAAATGATATCCCATGTTCTGGTTCTGCAGCCAGATACCTAAAGCACTGAGCTAAAAACAACTTTTCTAGCTCTGCAAATACTGTGTATCCAATCACTTTAAATTTGTTGTTCTGTCTAGTGGATTTATCCAGGCCACAGCTAGAAGAAGTTCAGCTCAGGTTCTAGTCACTTTCATAAAAGGATTTATAAAGCTGCTGTTCCCATCTGGCACATTAAGTTATGCAATGCCACTGACTGCAGTGAATTGCCAGATAAGGAGGACACGAGGGTTTCCCCAGTGGCTACTTCATTTTTCACAGGTAATTTGTGGTTAAGTATTTCAGGTAAGATGTCAACTTTAATTCGCAACACCTTTCAAAATTGTGCTCACAGTGAGAGTTTACCCTGAGGTCATAGCAGAGGCCTCTGGCAGAGCAGTGGAAAAATCATACTGACAACACAGCTGCTAGACCCAAATGGATAAACAAAAGAGGACCCAGAGCCTCATCCTTGCACGCTAGGTACAAGATCAGGCTAAGAACTGGTACAGCATCACACAACATACCACTAGTGAGCTAAAAGTAGAGCTTGGAAAAGTTACTTTTGAGAAATAAATAAATAAATAAATAAATAAATAAATAAATAAATTCTCCCAGAAACCCTGGCTAAAAGATTCTTAAGAGTTTTAGTTTGCTTGGTCTTTGTTTTGTTTTAATTCCCCTAAGTTCTGGCTAAAAATTCTTGATTGAATTTCAGTTCAAATAGTTTACTAGATAGGGTTGAATATCTAAATTAAGGGTGTTCAGCCTGTGGATGACATACACATAACAGCTCCCTACTGTTTAAAACCACTAACCTGCAGGTAACTGCAGGTATGACAGTGTCCATCCAATATAGAGAGTGAGTCCTATACAGGAAGTAGTATATGGAAGTTTCCTGTTCCAGATCAATTTTCCTTCTCAAGCAGATTTCCCTCCTCAGCTTTGGTATATTAACTTCTGGTTAATATACTAAATCAATGTCTGAAGTGGCCCCAAATCCTTGTTCTTTTTTATGGTTTGGTCCCAGCTACTGACCTTCAGTGAAGTGAGTGTGAAATGGGCAGAAGTTTCCTGTGCCAGGAGGACATCAAACTTTCTGTCAGCAGAACCCTCTATGTGCTGCCCGGTCTCAGAAATATGCCAACAGAAGCCTCTAGTGGTGCAAATGCTAGCTCTCAGGTGCCATGTGCAACCTGGCAGTTCCCCTTTTAAAACTCACTTGGAGAGCCATGAGATCAAACTAGAACAGCTCACATAGCCTAAGGCTTGGTGTTGATAAGGTGTACAGAAGTTTCATTTTGCCAAGTCTGAAACATCTGTGTTTCGTACACCCCATTCAGAGCTCAGGGACATGAATTTCAATATTAAATCTTGGGAAGAGAACCCTTCAAAATGATCTATTAAGGAGCCTTTATTCCTGAGAAGTGATTTCAGTTGTATGCTTCTCTTACCAGATTCACACCTAATCCTTACTTTCAAGACCAGAAGGTTGGCAGCCTCTTTTGTCAAACTCAGAGGTCTGCAGTTCACTCATTGTTTAAGCTCTTAGGAGGAGTTGTGAGGCAGGATCATAATAATATATCTCTGGCAACTCAACAGCTATGTGGGCAACACAGCAGCTGGGGAGAGCATTGAACTAGGCCATCTCTGGTTTAAAGTACATTCAACAATAGCAAACAAGAGGATTTATTGTGGTCATTTGTAATTCATGTTAACTGACAGCTCCATACTAGCTTCCCCATCATTTTAGGTCAACCACAGTAAAAAATACAATGAATAGTGCCGACAATCATTGAGGCTGATTAAGCAGCAAATGCCAAAATAAGTTGATGCTTGGAAACCAAAAACATGTCATCTGAAAGTACGTTAAATAAGAAATAATTATCCTAAGGCTTGTTTGCTTTGTTCATTCTCTGGTTTAGGAAATGAACACTAATTTTCTTTTTAAAAATGTCTCTAATGAGAAGGAAAGGATTAAAGGAACACAGAAATGCCTCTATTTGTGTTATGGACACAAACATGTATAAGCTCAAAAGTACTAGAAACAAAGAAAAGTAGAATTTACTCGAAAGATAGGGAATGCGAAGACTGGGTTTCTGGGGAAACTGGAAGTGGGCTTTCAGAAAAGCATTCTATTTAAAAATAAATGAGAAAACCAGGTAATTAGGGCATCATACCAAATATTTTAAAAGCTACCCAAGCAGATCTTGAGCAGGAAATCAAGTGTTTAAAAATAACCCTTATGCCAGCTCGCGGAACTAATGTCTAGTCATGGTCTTGACAATAGATTTAAGGCAAATACCACTTAGTGACCAATGCAGGCAAAGCTTGAATTACAGTAGTTTTTATTCTATTCATCTAGATGATTTGCTTTCCTGAATGGTTTGGCTTGCAAAAAGACTGTTTTGGCTGAGCTGCTCCTGATTGCTCTTTATGTGGAGTCTGATTTTGTGGTCATTCTCTCAGAAGACTGTTCCCATAAAGCCACAAGGACTTCCTCTCAATAATATGGTAGTAAGCGGCTTTCGGAGGAAACCTGGTCAAAATGGGTGAGGTAAATGCAGCAATCAGTGGGCTACACTGAGCTGTCACTTTCAACTATGGGAGAAAAAAACCTGAAGAAATGAGATTTACAGAACTGTAATTTAGCTGTTGATTCACCGGGTCTAATGTGATAGAACTGTGAGCAATTGTATTTAGGCTGGTATATAGAGGAGTTTATTGTTAAGGCCATGGGTCTGTTTAAGGAGAAAGGGGGGGGCGCAAAATAGATAGATAGATAGATAGATAGATAGATAGATAGATAGATAGATAGATAGATAGATAATCCTGATTTCTGTTAAGGGACAAGAACACATTCTCTTGCTCATTCAACTATATATATTTCTCAGGGAGAGGAGGATATCTTTAACACAGCTTTAGTCGTTTGAGATCTCAAGTGAAATATTAAAAGACCATATTTTACGCACATGCCAACTCTGGGAGACAGCTGCCTCTTTTCACCAGCCCCCATCTGTCCAAGTGGTATTTTCAGTCCCAATAGGGCTTCCAGGACCTCCTCCTTAACTTGAGTTCAGCTGTTCGTCTCCACACATTTCCATGAGTGAGGGCCTCGCAAATCCCAGCACAAGGCCGGTGTTGCTTACACACATGCAGGTGTGGATGCATGCATGCATCCCTCAAGATCTGCAATCTCTAATTTCCAGGAAAGTTTCATAAAGTTTCTGTGGAGATTCTCAGTCATGCAGGTGAGGAGCTCGTAAAGTTTGTTGATCCTGCTAACACTGCCTATACAGTGGTGCCCCGACTTAAGAGCAGCTCGACTTAAGAGCAATTCGAATTAAGAGCAGAAAACTGTTGGCATTTTAACTGCTGCCTTACAAATTTTATATATGGTCTGTTCGACTTACAAATATATATTTTTATTTTTAACTTATTTTTTCAAATTTTTGATAGGTACCCTGACTTAAGAGTAGTTTGACTTAAGAGCATGCATTTGGAACAGATTAAATTTGTAAGTTGAGGTACCACTGTATACCCTTGTGAGGTGAAACATGTCAGGGTTGGTGTTGTTGACTCAGGGTTGACTCCCTTCAAAGGATGGATCACTCGAGGTTTATGCTAATCTAAAATAGATTTTTTTCATTTAAACTTTTGGGAGCCAATATACTTAGTTCCCTTTTCAAAAAGAACCTTATCTCTGCATGCCCGGACAGCATCTACACTCCAAAACTGTAAATATGAATGAATCAGAGTGACCCTGAAAAATAACTGGGTTAACATCCATCAATAGGACACCTTTCTCCCCACTGTGACATAAGTAATTATCTAAACTAGGTACAGAATAAAAGAAAAAGATAATCTTACAATATGTATAAAATACTAAATTTGTCAATTAATTGAAATCAATTATAAGCTGAATAAATATCCTTTTTTGCTAATGATGTATATTAACACCTTAGATGTTATGTGCATTGCCATATAAACATGTAAATGTGTTGTCCCTCTCATGTTTCCCTCTTTTTTTTTACTATGTACACCTCCCAAAGAAGGCCACAAATTTGGGGCAAAACATGTTGGGCTATTCGAAATTTAAATAAAAGTGTGATCAATTTCTTTATGAATGATGTGGCTTTTAACTAACTAGCACTTCTCTTTGTTCCACTCATCCCAAAGGGATTGGCAAACCACGTCTCAGCACTCTACATCGAGAAAACATTGTAAAGGGTCACCATGATTTAGAATCAACTTGATGCCACATAATTACTATAATAATAAACCCTTTCTTTCTTTCTTTCTTTCTTTCTTTCTTTCTTTCTTTCTTTCTTTCTTTCTTTCTTTCTTTCTTTCTTTCTTTCTTTCTTTCTTTCTTCTGAGCTTTGATGGATACTATATTCCCAAGACAGGGGAGGGCAGGTCCCATCTGTCAAGGTATAGTACAGTAGCCAGAACCCTGTCGATGGGTGCATAAGGTTTCACAACTGATTGCGGCTAATGGGTGAGGTGCTGAGGCATCTCTTAGTTGTGTGCCTTTTGTGCAACCAGTTATGGAACTGACATATGCCCTGGAAAGTTGCCAATTTGGCCATGGACTTGCACAACACTGGCTCTTTGGCTTGAATACACAGATGAGCATCACCCCTAGAGTCGGACATGACTAGCATGCATGTGCGGGGGGGGGACCTAAACCTTTACCTTTAAACTACATAAACCATACACAAACACTAGTAGAATTCTGGCCATACATTTTTTAAAACCATCCAGAGTAGCCTCATAGCTAGATGGGTGGTATATAAATCCAATTAATTTATGTTAAAATAAAACCATTGGCCACCCAGGGACACTTAGGGCATACAGGGATAGCCAAGCTCACAACAATATCCCTTGTGGGATATTGGACAGGAGGAGGAGAAGGTTCAGACGTTGAGATGTTGTAGTGCAGCGTCAATATTGCCACGTGAGATCTGCCAAGTATTTAGCTGATATTATTGGGGCTTGTTGATACTCTAATTCCATATCTAGAAGCAGCGCTCCCCTAGGAGGAAAAGATTGCTTGCATAACAGAAATGTGCCTCAGTCTGGATTTGGCAAATGAACTTGCCTTTGTTTTTTTAATTGATCACTGGAAGACAGCAGGGCTTTGCTTGCATGTCAGATGTCTAAGGCACCTATCACTGAAAGATATGCATGTCTGGAAGGATAACATTGTTGGAGGGGGAAAATTCACTCATGCCTCTAAATGTGTTAGAAAATGAGGTTGGAAAAAGCTGACTTGACTAAGCGAAGAACAATTCTCGGCAAAAGTTTTTCTGAGCCTCATCCTCGCCTGTTGTGGCATCAAATATTCAGAACTTGCATCTGTGTGGCTGCAGTTTTTACCGAACACTGAATGAATGCCTGCCCTGGCTCCCTCCCATCCTCACCCCTTCTCTCTCCCACACACAACCTTGTGCGCTGAAGTCATTGCAAAGCAGCGCTTCCCACTGCCTGCTACCACAAATACATTGCCCTCTTTTAGAGAACGAGCTGATTGAAAAAGAATGCCCCAATTCAGCAGCTGGAGAGGGGAAAGATCAGACTGGCTATAGATGGAATATCATCACCCCACCCCAACCTAGTTCTCTTTCTGCAGAAATAAGCTGGGAATGATTTGGAGTTATTGTACAAAGCACAAAGTTGTTGCTGAGTATGCAGTGAAGCTGTTGTTGTCGCTGCTGTTTGTTTTACTATTTAATGTGCCTTTAATTTGTTTTTAATTGTTTTTAATTCTGTGGTCATTTTAAAGTGTATCTGTAAAGCAATCATAGTTTGGAGATATAATGAGAGAACAAGACACACTGGAAAAGGCAGTAAAGCTAGAAAAAGTGGGAGTCAGTAAGAAAAGGGGAAAACCTAATATGGGTGCTTTTGGATGCCCAGTTCACAGCTGTGGCCAGGAGCGCGTTTGCACAATTAAGGCTAGTACGCAAGTTATGCCTCTTTCTTGAGAAACCAGCTCTTGCCACGGTGACTCATGCCCTAGTGACGTCCTGGCTAGACTACTGTAATGCGCTCCATGTGGGGCTACCAATGAAAAGTCTCAGGAAACTTCAATGGGTCCAAAATAGAGCAGCCAGACTGCTGACTGGGGTGGGGTACAGAGATCACACTGCATCCCTATTAAAGCAGCTCCACTGGCTGCCAATCAGCTATTGAGCACAAATCAAGGTGCTGCCCTTAGCCTATAAAGCACTGCATGACCTGGGTCCCAGCTACCTCAAAGACTGAATCTCACAGTATGAACCGACTTGGGTGTTAAGGTCATCAGGAGAGGCCCTTCTCTCCATCCTGCCATCCTCACAGGTACATCTTGTGGGAACCCACGAAAGGACCTTCTCAACTGCTGCACCCAGTCTCTGGAACTCCCTCCCACTAGAGGCCAAGACTGCCTCATCTCTGTTGTCCTTCTGAAAATGGGCAAATACCTTTCTCTTCAGGCAAGCTTTCCCTGAATGAGGGACTACCTATTATGTGTCTTTTATATGTATCTACAGGATCACATAGACTGTGTGTTTATAACTACTTATAACCTTATGGGTTTACATTGACACTCTGTTTTCAATGTCATTTTCCATCACTCATAACTTTACAAGGAACTTTACTCTCCTTTTAACTGCTCACGTTCTCTTGTAGCTTTAATGAAACGCATACAAAGTATAAAGGCAATTCCTGGAGAAAATATCACATGGCTGAATATTATACAAATGGGGAAATGGACCAAAGAGTGGATAACATAAATAGGATTAACTAAAAGCTTGAAAATGTTATAGATAGAAGAAATAAGATATTGAATAAAGAACAGAGAAAAGGTATAGTAATCATTTATCTGATTACTCGTTATAGGTGGCAGGAGAATCCCATATCAGTCTTGGCATCCCTGGCATCCCCTTCACTACATTAATTGTAGGCTAGGAGCAGCCAAAACCCACATGACATTTGCTTGTTTCCTAGGCTTCTATGATACTTTTGTTACCATCAGCAACAACCCAAACTCCCATTTTTGGGTAGGGGAGGGTTCCACCGGATATGCGCAGCACAACTGTCTTTACTGATTTGAATATCTGTTTGCAATAATACTCCTCAGTTGCATTGTTACTAAATGGGATAGGAATCCAACTGCAGAACTAGAGGTAGGGAGTTAGAACATAAGAACATAAGAACATAAGAAGAGCCATGCTGGATCAGGCCAAAGGCCCATCTAGTCCAGCTTCCTGTATCTCACAGCGGCCCCACCAGATGCGTTTGGGAGCGCATGAGACTAGATATCTGTCTCCTGATACCACTCCCCTGCATCTGGCCCTTGAAGTACCCTGGTTTAAAGCCTAGAGATTACACATCTCCATCATGGTTTGTAACCCGTGATGGACTTTTCCTCTAGGAATCTGTCCAATCCCCTTTTGAAGGCATCCAGGCCAGATGCCATCACCACATCCTGTGGCAGGGAGTTCCATAGACTTACAACGCGCTGGGTGAAAAAATATTTTCTTTTGTCAGTTCTTACTCTCCCAGCACTCAATTTGAGTGTATGTCCCCTAGTTCTGGTATTTTGAGAGAGGGAGAAGAGCTTCCCTCTATCCACTTTACTCATACCCTGCATTATTTTGTATGTCTCAATCATATCCCCCCTCAAGCGCCTTTTTTCCAGACTAAAGAGGCCCAATTGTTTTAGCCTTTCTTCATAAGGGAGGTGCCCCAGCCCAGTAATCATTTTAGTCGCTCTCTTCTGCACCTTTTCCAGTTCCACTATGTCTTTCTTGAGATGCGGTGACCAGAATTGTACACAAAACTCCAGGTGGGGCCTTACTATTGTTTTGTATAACGGCATTATAATGTTGGCTGTTTTATTTTCAATCCCCTTTTTGATAATCCCTAGCATGGAATTGGCCTTCTTTACTGCTGCCACACATTGGGGAGACACCTTCATGGAGCTGTCCACCAACACACCAAGATCTCTTTCCTGATCCGTCACGGATAACTCAGAGCCCATGAGTTGATAGATGAAGTTTGGATTTTTTGCCCCAATATGCATTACTTTACATTTGGTTACATTAAAACGCATTTGCCATTTCTCAGCCCACTCCCCCAGTTTGGAGAGATCCTTCTGGAGCTCTTCACAATCTTCTCTGGTTTTTACCACATGGAAAAGTTTTGTGTCATCTGCAAACTTGGCCACCTCACTGTTTATCCCTGTCTCCAGGTCATTTATGAACAGATTGAAAAGCACCGGTCCCAGGACCGAGCCCTGGGGCACACCGCTTTTCACTTCTCTCCATTGTGAAAATTTCCCATTGACACCTACTCTTTGTTTCCGGGATCTCAACCAGTTCTCAATCCATAAGAGGACCTGCCCTCTTATCCCCTGACTATGCAATTTTCTCAGCAGCCTTTGGTGAGGGACTGTGTCAAAAGCCTTTTGAAAATCCAGATAGACTATATCCACCGGTTCACCCAAATCCACGTGCCTGTTGACCTTTTCAAAAAATTCTAAAAGGTTTGTAAGACAAGATTTACCCTTACAGAAGCCATGCTGATTTTCTCTCAGCAAGGTTTGTTCTTTTATGTGTTTTAAGATTTTCTCTTGGATGAGGCCTTCCACCATCTTCCCTGGGACAGATGTAAGGCTAACCGGCCTGTAGTTTCCTGGGTCCCCCCTCCTTCCTTTTTTAAAAATTGGTGTGACATCTGCTATCCTCCAGTCCTCCGGCACTGTGGCCGTTTTAAGAGACAAGTTGCATATAACCGTTAAGAGATCTGCAATTTCATTTCTCAGTTCCCTAATAACCCTTGGGTGGATGCCATCTGGGCCCGGTGACTTGTTAATCCTCAATTTATCAATTAGTCCTAAAACCTCCTCTCTTTTAACGTGTATTTGATTTAATTCTTTAGTCAAGAGGGGCGGCTCAGGCAGCGGAATCCGCTCAAGGTCCTCTGTCGTGAAGACAGACGCAAAGAACTCGTTCAATTTCTCTGCAATGTCCAAGTCCTCCTTAACCTCCCCTTTTCCTCCCTCACCATCCAGAGGCCCAATTGGTTCTCTGGCAGGTTTTCTACTTCTAACATATTTAAAGAAGCTTTTATTATTACCCTTTATATTGCTAGCCATGCGTTCCTCAAAGTCTTTCTTTGCCTCCCTTATCATCTTTTTACATTTCTTTTGCCAGAGTTTGTGTTCCTTTTTATTTTCCTCATTTGGGGAGGATTTCCATTTACAGAAGGACCTCTCCTTGTGCTTTAGAGCCTATCTAACTCCGCTCGTTAACCATGCCAGTGTCCTCTTGGACTTAAATGAGCTCTTCTTTCTTTGTGGTATGCACTTGTGCTGGGCCTCTATTATTGTTGTTTTAAACAGGCTCCATGCACTCTGAAGAGATTGGATTCTTCTAACCCTCCCCTTCAGTTTCTCTCTAACTAGTTTCCTCATCTGAGGGAAGTTTGCCCTTCGAAAATCAAGGGTTTTTATGTCTGATTTGGTTGACACTCTTCCTCCGACATGCATGGCAAAGGTAATTGCAGCATGGTCACTGTTCCCCAGAGGCTCAGTGACATTCACATCCCTGACGAGGTCCTGAGTATCACACAATATTAGATCTAGAGTTGCCTGTTCTCGGGTGGGCTCCATGACAAGTTGCTCTAAGGCACAGTCATTCAGCAAGTCGAGAAACCCAGTTTCTCTTTCTTGCCCAGAGCTCGCATTGGCCCAGTTCATGTCCTCACAGCACCTCCTGGGGGAACAGACAGCCTTTGTCACCCTGGGCAAGCTGCACAGTTCCAGAGCACCCACACACACAGAGAGAAGGGAATGGTAAACCAAAAATCCTCAAAATGGGTGCCATAAGTCAGAAATTGCTGCTGTGCCTAGTAGGTACAATGATACCTGTTTGTGCTCAAATGATTTAACAAATTACTCCATTATTTGGACTGGAAATGTTAGAATTAATTCATATTACCCAAATTGTGAGCCTTTTTTGTGGAAGATGAATATGATACGGGTTGCTCGGTTTTTGTTTTGTTTTGCCTTTTTTTTAAAAAAAAAACTTTTAACATTTTCTGGTGTCTTTAGAGAGTTGAGCTCAGTTCTGCATGAAGGATGAGGACATTCTATGTTATTGATACTATACAGGTCCCCAGTAAATTATATCTTTTCAAAACCAATATAAGATTATGTTATTTATTGGACAAGCTAAAAGTACATTCTTAAAAACAGCACAGAATTGTTAATAACTATGGAAACCAAACAGAAACTGTTCTTCATCATGCCTTCACTTAGGATTTCCTGCATCTTCCATCTTGCCCAGAATTGTCACTAATCCATTTTTCTTTCACATAATTGCATTGCTCAAGACTTCATCAAATAGTTATGTGTGGTGTATTCCTTATCAGGTTTCTTATCAAAGGTTTCACCTTGAGGCCATGCATTCATTTGGCTGTAGTGAGAAAGCTGACCTTGACCTGCATACGTGGCTGCCCAGGAACTCAGCTTACCTTCTGTTTTAAGTATGCTCTTAATTTATCAACTCCGGAAACTTCTGTTCAGAGTCTTGAAGAGGGAAAACATTACAGGACAGTACTGCATCTTTTTCTCAATACATTAAACACAGCTTAGAAGTAGTATGGATTGCGGCAGGATGATTTTGGACTCCAACTCAAAAATCCTCCGGCCTGCATGCTCAATATTCATACTAGCTGGGGGATTCTGGAAAATGCTGTGCCCTGGTTGGCACACGACACAGAATACAGTAACCCCCCGCCGATCGTGGGGGTTAGGGACCCACCCGACCTGCAATGGCTGAAAATCCGTGATATGTGGATGCGGGTCGGGTGAGGCCTGGGGGGCGAGGGACCACCCCCAGCAGCACGTGGTGGCAGCGTTGGGGGTTTGGAACCCCCTCTGCCGCCACTGGGTGCTGCGCAGAGCCGCCTTGGAGCAGCGCACGGCAGCGGCATGGGGGATCCCATCCCCTGCCACTGCCGCCGGGTTCTGCCCAGAGCCAACATCATTCCCCGCGTGCCCGCTACCCCAGTGGAGGGCGGGCGGGTGGGTGGGCAAGCGGAGAGCGATCCTTGGAGAGGGCTCCGGCTGTGGAGCCCTTTCCAAAGACTGCTCCCCGCGCACCTGCAACCCCCAGGGAAGGGCGGGCGGGCGGGCGGAGAGCAATCGGAGGGCGTCAGGGAGATGGTGGGGAGCCATGCGATGGCTCCCTGCCACCCTCCCGGGTGGCTCCGACAAGCCTCGGAGGGGTCAGGGGGATGGCGGGGAGCGATGCGATGGCTCCCTGTCACCCTCCCGGGCGGCTCCGAGGCTTCTTGGAGTGGGCGGGGGTGGTGCGGAGCGACCTGATCTCCCCCACCCCCCAGCGGTGCAGGTACTGTGATTCCGCGATATAGTGGGACCGCGGTACCTGAACTGCGAAATGGTAGGGGGTGACTGTAGCTCTTGAAATCTGCAGTGTTGCAGGAAACCGTGGGGTGGGGGGTTAAACTACAACATCTTCACTTAACACCTTCCCTACTACCTTTGTTCTTTTAGAAAAGGTAAACGGTAAAGGTAAAGGTTCCCCCCGCACATGAGTGCTAGTCACATCCAACTCTAGGGGCGGTGCTCATCTCTGTTTTTAAGCCAAAGAGCCAGTGTTGTGCAAGTCCGTGGCCATGTGGTCGGCATGGCTGAATGCATTTCTGCGTTGGGAACACTGTTTACCTTCCTGCTTTTTATTACGGTACCTATTTATCTACTTGTATTTACATGCTTTCGAACTGTTTGGTTGGCAGGAGCTGGAGTTAACAGTGGGAGCTCACTCCACTGCATGACTCCTGGGATTCAAACTGGCGAGCTGCTGACTTTGCAGGCAACAGTTAACAGTGCTCTAGCCCCCTGAGTCACCATGCCTTTCTTCCTAAAATCAGGGCCACAACTAAGGCCTATGGCCGCAGGGGCAAAACATATATTCTATGCCCCCCACGGGGGGAGGCAGTGGAATAGTACAAAGAGCAAATACTATTTTGTCATTTTGGCACACATACCCCGCCTGCTCCCCAACCCAGTGGCAGCCCTGACTAAAATACAAGGTTTTGAAAAGGAACTTTCTTATTCCATTCAGTTCCGTCTTGCTCGGCCACCTTCTTGCAGCCATTTTCCCTCAGTCTCCTTTCCCCATTCCATTTTATGACTTTCTACTCATGTGGGAACACTACAGGGCGATGACAGACTTTAAACCCCCCCCCCCAGTGTCATTATCTCTCCACCCCTTGAACAATCCTCTTTAGCAAATCCAGAAATTAGGAGGGGCATGAGATACAAGTCCAATGGCCTCATCCTGGCCGAGCCCTCAGATCACAATGAAGTTGGACAGAGAGCCCCCTTCAACTTTCTCTGGTTTCCAGGAATGCAGCTACAGCAGAAATAGCAACATTTTGTGGTATTTTAAAGACTAAAAAGTTCTCTTGGACTGTAAGCCAACTAACGCATTGGATAAAGTGGGCTGCTGTCCATGGAGGTTCGTGCCAAACAGAATTTGCTAGTTTTTAAGGTACCACAAGAGCTGCCTAGATGGCCTAAGCACATCCGATCTTGCCTGATTTCGGAAGCTAAGCAGGGTCGGCCCTGGTTAGTACTTGGATGGGAGACCACCAGGGAATACCAGGTGCTGTAGGCGCCTGGAGTAGGAACTGGCAAGCCACTCCAGTATTCCTGCCAAGAAAACTCCATGGACATGGGGTCACAAAGAGTCAGTCATGGCTGTAATGACACAACACACACACAAGGTACCACAATGGGGAGGAAACACATTTTCTTGAATTTTTGCTATAATAAATGGGTATGGTTTGTCCAATTTTCATAACTTTTCTCTTGCTGCTAATTTTCCGGATTTAAGGGATGCAGATGCCTAACTATCATTTTTCACCCTGCATAGATGCACTAGTTGATGTTTTTGCAAATGGAGATGCTAGACCAGGTGTGGACACCGGACAGTATTTGGCCCTCAGGCTGCAAATGGCTGTCAGCATCCTTAAACTCCCCAAATTAAAGACCTTTTGGGCAGGCATCTCTGCTAACAATCCTTGATATGTGCCACATGAATATATGGGCATTATTAGGCACATGCACATGAGGATATATGTTTATAGCATGGAGGACATCATAACTGAGCATTAAGATAGACCAGCCAGTTTATGGACATGTAAAGGGTTTTAACAGAACGTATCTCAAGTAGTAGATTATAAATCAGTAAGATTCCTTGCCGGGGTTGGTTTTGATACCTCTTAGGATTCCTTCAGACTCTGAAATTCTATGATTCAATGATTCTGCTTCAATAATGGCACAGGGCCAATTAGTTTTTATTTATTATTTATTTATTTATTAGATTTATATACCACGGCCATCTAGCCCAAAGGCTACTTTGGGCGGTTTACAACATGAAAAATACAAATTATAAAACACATACAGTAAATATATACAAATCAATTACAAAATATAAAATAACAAAAATAACCATAATCAATGTAATTATAATAAAAATAAAGAAAATTAACATTTAAACTATACCAGTCAAAAGTTTTTAGAAGTAAATTTACACACACTCCTCTCCCCACTGTCAAAATTAACATTTGGTATTTATTCCCATCTTTGATTCACTTTATGATACATGGTTGCAGCTCATTATTACATATGGAACACACACTCTTTCCTTCATTCGTGGTATACAATTTATGCCAGATTTATTTTGACTAATTAGCATTCCATTTGGGGGGGGCTTAGATGGCAGAATATTCCACTGGACTTTTAAGGTTCTTCTCCCTCCCCCTAGCCTTTGGATATTCACTTTGTGTCAGCATTTCCATTTCTAATGCTTTCTAAAAAGAAAAGAAAAAATAGAAGCATTAAAGAGCTTGAAGGAGACCTCTTCTATGCAGTGTGTTGCAGCACACATTCCTGCAGGTTGTGTTCATTCTTATAGATATTGCCTGTTGTAGATTTTCAAGAACAATTGAAAAAAAGCGCAATTGTACAAATAACAACTTCTGCTAAGTACCATGGGGCTTATGCCAGGTACATGTCTATACAATTGTCCCCTGGAGAGCCATCTTCCAACAACCAGTTCTTCCACCCTGTCTTCGTTTTGAGAAATGTCCATTAAATGTCATAACAATACACCTGTCTACAGAAATAAAACTCTTTCCAGCCATTGCCAGAATTTATACAGCCTGTTCCTAAAAATATTTACACCTGAGGAGAGCTTGGAAGAATTTACTGGACTTTTCTGGACTAGAATGTCCATCATTCTGGAACCAGAATGACCAATGGACACTGGGAGCTCCCCCCCCCCAAAAAAAAAGCAGCTTTTCCAAATCCTGTATTCAGGAGGATCATTAAAGTCTATGAATTCTATTCCTACAAAGAAGCACGAGGACAGCAGATATAAAGGGTGCAATCGTGTTTACAAATAGGGGACATGACAATTCCACTGCCAGAATCGTACAAATTAGCTCTGGAGATTTCCAGTTTGTAGACATGAACAGTATATTGAAATTCCCTTGACTGAAGATGATCAGACTTTCTGATCGTTAAAGGATTTCGTAATTAAAGTAGGAAATAAGGAAGTGTGCTCAGAATGGCTTTTCTGCATGCAGTTCTTAGCATATAGGATATTTGGCAATTATATTTAATATCATGACTTGGAAAGTTACTTCAAAAATGTAATTGACTCTCATCACTTGTAATATTTTAAAAGAAAATTCATTGTTCATTACTTGTTGCAATATAAAATGTCTTTTTACTTCCTGCACTGCACATTCCTTTTACTTTTTATCTGAAAAAAATATGAACAATCTAAAATGGATAAAAAAATGGCATAAAATGGGGGGTATCCCTCTCAAATTACACCAGATAAAATATTTTAAGTGAGCTGTAAACATCACTTATCACAACAATGAAGTAGTTTAATTACCACCCACTAGTTATGTTATTTTTGAAATGTACTTTCATTGTCTTTTATTACTGCGAAAGAAATTCATTATACAGTTATGTGTAATCTCTAGGCTTTAAACCAGGGTACTTCAAGGGCCAGATGCAGGGGAGTGGTATCAGGAGACAGATATCTAGTCTCATGCGCTCCCAAACGCATCTGGTGGGGCCGCTGTGAGATACAGGAAGCTGGACTAGATGGGCCTTTAGCCTGATCCAGCATGGCTCTTCTTATGTTCTTATGTTCTTATGTTCTTAATATGTAGATAATTAAGCCACTTGTAAGTCATTATTTCCAAGCTCAGTTTAATACTAAATATGATGACAAAGCACTTTTTAAAATATATTATATCTATGTGTGCAATTTGTGTCAAGAATAAGGCTGAAAATACTTATTTCTGATCTTTTATCTATCAGCAAATTTATGATTCCTTGTACAATACAGGCAAGCTGAACTCATCTATGTGCTCAGTATGATTATTAGTTAAGATGAAGTAGTAGTAGAAAAAAAATCTATTTTTCTGTAAGGGTAGGTGAATAGGCAAATTTGTTACATTTTACCACTGAATGTTGAGTTTTCACATATTCTAATTGGAAATGAAATGAACCGGAATTGTCTCCACACTTTATTCTGGCTGATCAGGCAGTGCCTGTCTACAGAGAAAGTACACTGAGCCTGAGAAACCAATGGTGTGATCTTTGTAAAACTTACAAACTGCTAAAGCAACATCAGGGGGGAAAGTGGTACATATTAGCAAGTGATTTGCCAACTTGTAGACCTTGCCTTGGAAAATTGGCTCACTTGAAATGCAGTTTCTTAAAATCCTACAATGCCTGCACAATAGACATTGCTTCTTTTAAAATGTATATCGACCAGAGAGTGAAAGTTGCAAACTGGAGGGAATTGGCATGTGTGGGCAGAACGAAGTGGCATGGCTTTGGAATGGCAAAGAAGTGGCATGACATTGGTGTGGCAATGTCCTCCAGTAATAATCAAGCATTTACTGCATTTGTAGCAGCACAGGCCATGACACCTTGTGCCATGCCCCAAGTAAAACTTCTTATCGCTTCTCCCTTTGTTCATTTCAAGCATGCCATTACACCATGCTTGCTGAACTGGAAGTTACTGGCCCTGTGAAAAGTCCACACAGACAGTCAGAGAATTATATATGGCTGACTTAGCCTGTCTTTACTTGAAGATGGAGGCTTGCAAAAGAATTGGAATAGACACTGGAACAGACTACAGTATTCTACTGATTTTTATTCTGATGGCTCAGCTTAGGTTTTCAAGCATTGCCACCTAGTGAAAACATTGAGTGAGATCATGTATTCTCAGGCTGCATCCTCATCTCCAAGAAGTCCAACAGTATTGGGGCCATTCTGCAACAGTCCTGCAAAAAAAGGCTTGGCATTTGTAGCACAATATCTTGCTTGCATATACAGGAGCACCTGATGAGTTAAAGATGGGCATGAAACAGGAAAACAGTGGGGGTTTTTTTTGTTTCTTTAATAGTTTCGTTTCATTTGTAACAAAAATTTAAAGTAGTTTCATTATGAAACGAAACGAAACGCTATGCTCCCCTGGGACCCAAAGGACCAAAATTGCAGGGGAGCTTCTTCAACCTCTTCCCTGTAAGCCCCCGAAATTTGGAAAGGTTTTGGGGTCAGGGGGCTGAGTTATAAAGCACCAAAGGGGTACCCCTAGGAAAAAAATCTTTCAAATTGGAATCGGAAGCCAAGCCACAGTGGCACTAAGTGTTTGCCCATGGCTTGGCTTTTGAAGTTCCGAATCCAATTACAAAGATTTTTTCCTAGGGGCACCCCCTTTGGAGCTTAATGACTCAGCCCCTTGACCCTAAATCCTTTCCAAATTTTGGGGGCTTACAGGAAATTGCTTGAGGAAGCTCCCCTGCCATTTCGTCTAGGACAAATAGTTTCGTTCTAAAGGGGGAAATGGTGTTTCATTACAAAATGAAACAAAACACGTCCTACCATTTTGTTACCTAATGAAGTAATTCATTAATTAATGAAATGACAAAACAGTGTTTCGTTTTTCATTTCATGCCCATCTCTAGTTGCAGCCTGTCACTTCTCTTTATTAGGTCAAGTCTCTCAAAACAAAAGTAAAAATTCCCGCCTACTCCAGTGAATTGTGTAAGGAAGCAAACAAACTTCTAATAGCAATCATTACCATTAAAAGAAAAGGGGGGAAGGAAGCACAAGGGCAGCACAGATTTTCCATTTGACCCCAGGTATGCAAGGCTGTTACCCTTTCTTCCTTGCTGCAATCCTGGGAAAAACACTGATCACCAGTGAATTTTGGAGAGAGTTCGCAGTTGACATCTATGATAAGATCTGTGCATGAAAACACGTGCACAGAGGAGTTTCAACACATGACTGGGAACTCTGTAAAAACAGAGCTGTGGGTGTGATCAGCCACAGAAATGCCTTGTGCCATCTTGTGAGACAGTCCAGTGCAAACGTCTTTCCCAGCAGTCACACAATGCATAGCAGATGGAAAACCAGCCTGAACCTGATCCGTGCCCAAACTGGATTTTTTCAGTCCAGCAACTGGGCTACTGTTGTTTTGGAGCCCATCTGAACAAACTTCCATAGGAGATACAAGGCTTGCTTTAAAGGAGATCACTCTCAGTCATAGAATCATAGAATCATAGAGTTGGAAGAGACCTCAGGGGCTATCTAGTCCAACCCCCTGCCATGCAGGAACCCCATCACAATATTTCCGACAGATGGCCATCCAGCCTCTGCTTAAAAACCTCCAAAGAAGGAGACTCAACCACCCTCCGTGGCAGCATATTCCGCTGCCGAACAGCTCTAACTGTCATGAAGTTCTTGCTAATGTTCAAATGGAATCTCTTTTCCTGTAGTTTGAAACCATTGCCCCAAGTCCTAGTCTCTGAAGCCATGGAAAACAAACCTGTTCCCTCTTCAATATGACATCCTTTCAAATATTTAAACATAGCTATCATATCCCCTCTCAGTCTTTTTTTTTTGAAAGGCTAAACATTCCCAGTTCCCTAAGCCGTTCCTCATAAGACATTTCCTCCAGACCCTCAACCACCCTGGTCACCCTCCTCTGCAACCGCTCGAGGTTGTCAACATCCTTTTAAAATTGAGGTGTACTGAACTGGACACTGTACTCCAGGTGGGGTCTGACCAGAGCAGAATAGAGTGGTACTATCACTTCCCTTGATCTAGACACTATGGTTCTGTTGATGCAACCAAGAATTGAATTGGCTTTCTTGGCCGCCGCATCACACTGCTGACTCATGTTCAATTTGTGGTCCACCAAGACTCCCAAATCCCTTTCACAGGTACTATTCTCCAGCCAAGTATCCCCCATCCTATATCTGTGCAATTCATACTTTTTACCTAGATGTAGCACCCTCCGTTACATCCTGAATCTTGGCTCCAGGGAGACAGCAGACCTCCCTGTTCATTTTGTCAGGCCTGCAGATGACCACTTCTGTTCCTCTAACCAAGGAATCCCCAACCACCACCATCCACCTCCTCCGAAGCTTGGTAGATCCCCCCTGGTGCGCTCTAGGATTCGGATTCCTTTGTGCAAGGTGTTGAGGCTGCTCTTGGTGCAGTTCCTTCTCCTGGTTGATAAGGGAGAGATGTTGGAATCTATTTTGCAACTGCAAACTTCCTGTCTGTTTCCTAATTCTTCCCTTTCTGACTGTGACATTCTTCCAAGTGTCTGTCTCCTGTATTTGTGAAATGCCCTCATCCTGATTGAGATTACCCCTGTCCCCTGTGTTGGCAAAGTTTTTTCTCTGCTTCCTGCAAAAAACCCTCCTGTTCCCTAACCTTGCAAATATTAGAAACACAGGCCTCCACCTGCCTGACTGTGTCCTCCAAGAGGGCTACTAGCTTGCACTTTGAGCATATGTAAGCTGGCAGTTGTTTTGGCAAAAAAAAAACATGCTGCAGATGATACAAGTAACTACAAGGAACTTTAACAGGCACAACCTTTCTCCCTGTCTCATCACAATCTCCCCACCACCACCATCACCACCATTAGATAATAGTATCTGCTCATTCTCCAAACTTTCCCATGTACAAAACTTTTGTCAAAAGTTTCTACTTTTCCCATCTTGTGGTTTTTCTTTTGCCAAAGAAAACCAGACAAAGACTGAGCCCCATGGCACAGTAGTTAAATGCCTGTGCTGCAGGTAAAACTGTGCTCATGACCTGGGGTTCAATCCCAGGTAGCCGGCTCATGGCTGACTCAGCCTTCCATCCTTCCAAGGTCGGTAAAATGACTACCCAGCTTGCTGGGTGGGGGCAATGTGTAGCCTGCATACTGTAATTAAAAACTGTAAACCGCCCAGAGACTACTTGAAGTGGTATGGGGCAGTATATAAGCAGAACAATTTGCTTTTTTTCTTTCAGTTAACTCTGAACCCAGCTGTTTTGTAGAAGACTTGTTTATATGTCTGAAGGGTAGTAAGAACCTGGATTGACTCTCAGGTACTATAGCAGTGGCGGGACATGGGGTGGGAGGAAGAGCAGACATCTCTAAACACCTTAGGGTCAGGTAAATAAGCTGTGTATGGTTATACTCACTTGCCAGGTCGCTTGTTTTTAACTTAGTTTCATCACAGTCATTTATCACCACTGCAGTCTGTCAATATATTGCCCTGTCACATCAGCAAGGAGAATGTCATCTTCTCCGTTATGGAAAGTGAAAGGAGGGTGATAGTTCATTCTCTAGGTCTACACAGAATTTTCAGGAGCACAGACAGATGAGCACAAACCCAGGAGCCTGCTCCAAATGGCATTTGATATCTCAAGGGACACAATGATTATGAAACAGACTGTGAAGATCCAGTCACGTGGCCCAATGTGTGCTACTGAAAATCTGCAAGCCATCTGCTCGGTCCACTGTGTGCCCAGAAGGAACCCTGGATAAAATGTGGCAAATGTGCATGTCTTCTCACCTTCCTTTCCCCCCCTCAAGCAGATGCACAATCGCAAAGTGACAGAAACAACCCAGGTGTGCTGTGGGACTAGACAGAAGAACTGGGAATTCCAAATAAGATCAAGAGGTACTGATGACATTAGAGGGCTCAGGGGAAACCGCTGATCTCAACCCTCTGCCTTCCCCTTGCAAACGGCATACTTTTAAAACATTTGTTTCATTTAGATGTCATTCCCAGAAGTCATCAGCTGGTTTCATGGTCCGTTGGTTCATTCGCCTTTTTTTCAGTGAACAGCACAGGTTTTTATCATCATGTTTTGTCCTCGTAGTTTGTTTCTCGGGGTCAAAGCAGCCATGACATAACAGGCATGCGGGATGCAAGATTTAAAAAATGAATGAACAGTGATGAATAAACATAATGGAGGCAGGCCTTATGCAGCTTTCTTCCATTTGTTTCCAGAAAGATGAATGGATATCTAAGGAGGCAAATAAGAAATGTACCGGTACCTTCCAATAATCTCAAAACTGTAGCAAGCTCATGAAAGGGCTTCTGTGTGCCTTGCATAAGTTTCCACAGGTTTGCAAAAAATCCTTCCAACTGTAAGATTTTAACTTAGGAAAGAAATGTGTCCTTGAAAAAAATAAAATATATCATTATAGACCAGTGGTGTAGTGGAGCCAGAGCAAGCTGGTCTGAAAACCTGGAAGCTTCTGTAGAGCAGGAACTCTGACAGGATCTGTCATCTCCCTCAGACTTCCTTGTTCCACCTGAGTTTATCTGCAATCCTTACCATGGCTGGGGGAGGGGAATAGTGCCAGAAACAATATACTGTATTGTTGTGATATAAAACATTTGTGGCTGTTATGCTCTTGAATGGGCAATTAGGAGTAATGTCTTCAGCAAAGATCATTTGTTTATATGAACCTCTCCAGCTGTCTGAATGTAAGGAGTCCTCTTGGGAAGACTGGTTACGGAGACTGTCACAACGAGCACTTGAACTTTTAAATTTCCACACTTCCAAACTTGGAACAGGAAAATAATACAGCAGGGGTTGAAATATTTATACGGCAGACCTAAACAGTAAAGTTTTCCAACGTAAGGTTTATTACTCAAGTGGGGACAGTTGAAAAGAAACAGAACTCCTTTTTGTGACTGCTAGAGAGCCAGCTAATTTCGTGTAGAAAGAAAAAGGTGTAAAATAAGGAATTATGTTGGGGTATGAGGCTATAAATAATACATCCAGGCAGACTACGGACTATATTTGTAATTTCAGTTATGGGGATACAGAAGATTTAGAAAAAATCTGGATCAGCATATTTGCAACATTGTCCAACTTGCCACCAACCAATGAGGCTTCGTCAAAGGATTTAGAACAACCAAGGCCATATTTGCAGTTTGTCAACTGAGAGAAGACCCAACTGTTGCATGCGCCATTCCTAAACCCGGAGAAGGAATTTGACTGAGTTCCACTTCAATAGATCTGGTATGCCCTCCATGACCATGAAGTGCCAGAACCACTCATTGACTGGGTCAAAATTCTGTACAAGAACACCAGCAGTCATGTGCGATGCTCAGCCGGCCTCTCCAACAGTTTTCCAGGATGGCTGAAGTGCACCAAGACTCTGGACTGTATTGCAGGGATAGTGAATCTGTTCTGGATTTTAATCTGAACTTTATCAAAATGATGACCATGTAGGGGAGTAGGGTTCCCCTAGGGTAGCTCCTCAAAGTTCAGACTAAAACCTGGAGTAGAATAGCTGTTTTCAGCGGGGCTGTGAGAAGCTAATCCTCTCCAGGTTAGTCTTAACAAGACTGATTGTTTTACCGAAAATAGGCAACATTGCCAGCTTCTCATCAGATTAACCATAAGGTATGAGAAGAAGGCACACACAAGCCCTATCTCTCCTTAATGGCTGGTTCCATATCATTCCATGCTTATAGAGTAACTTTCAGAATAGGAGTTTTCCTGTCCATGAAAGTTTTTGATATGATTTGGAATACTGGAAAATCAGTCTTTCCCTCCAGAAAGCTGTGGAGAGCAAAGGAAGTGACAACCAAAGGGCACACCCAGTGTTCTTCCCTTCCTTGTGTTTAGGCTACTTTGCTTTAGGAGCAGTGTTGCTTTAGAATGTCTGAAAAGGGCCTCCACAGGAACCACAGCCTCTTGGCTCATTGAGCAGAGGTCACATGAACACAACAGCCTCCTCCTCTTCAGACGCTGATGTTACTCGGATAAAAGAAATGATCCAAGACAGTAGCACATTGCCCTCAACACATGGGGGTTCCATGGGCGTTAATGCATCCCTTAGGGCTATTCTTCTTGGAACAGAGATGATAATTCAAGCCCTACTATAGGATTGGAGCATACATTATAGAGGGGGAAAGTATGAATCCCCTTGACCACTTTAGAAAAACAAGAACAAACCCCTAAGCCTTTTACCCCAATTTCTTGGAAGCAGCCATTCAAAATTGGCTAGAAAACTAGAAGTTTTCTTTCAGAGAACTCGTCTACAAATGATGGCAGCTAACTGATCCAGCTGCAAAACTGGATGTAGTGACTCATTAGTTCTCCAACATTTGCAGATGTGGAGATTAATTTTAAAAAAATCTCTTCTATTAAAAGCCTGACAGCACTTCATTTATTCTATGCCTATTGTCATGTTTTGGACAGGCTCCCTAGCCTTATAAATAGGCCCTTCCATTCAAATTTTTTTTTTGGGGGGGGGGGAATATTTCTTTTTCCCAGTGCTTTGAAGAAGTTACGTTTTTGAACTACAAAGTCCTGCAGTCAGCACAGCCTGTGATTCCCCACATATGTCAAAAAAAGATGGCCAAACTTTTTGACTATTTTGCCTGAAATTTGGTGGGGCTACCCCAAAAGCTATGCAACATTGGTTAGGAGAGGGATCAGACCACAGGGGCGTGGTGTGGGGAGGGCAAGGGGGTGGGTACCAAATCACCTACCATCACCCCACCACCCTGCACCTGCCATCTCCAACTACAGCTGCGACAGCAAAAGTGGGGAGGGGGAGGCAGCTCCTGCCTTCTCACCCCGGAGGGCAGGATGGGGTGAAGCAGGAGCCACCAAGTAGAGAGGACAGCGAGAAGCAGGGTGGTGTCCCTCCTCCTTTCCCTCCTCTTCCTCCACTGTTTGCGTCCAAAGTGGAGGGGAGAAGGGATCTTCCAGGCAGGAGTGACGAATGCCTGAAGTAAAATGGGGAAGGGGGTTAGTGGCAGTGATTGCGCCTCCAAGCACTCCCCGCTGCTTCAGCCTCGCTCTTATGACTCTTATGCTTGTTGTTTGCATGCGTACGTGCACACACACACACACACACACACACACACACACACACACACACACAGAGAGAGAGAGAGAGGGGGGGAGAGGGAGGTGGACAGAGCTAGTGGGCGTGTGGCAGTGGTGGAGGGTGGGCCGTAGCCTGGAGGAGTAGGGACTGGACCATGGGGGGGGGCATTGCAGGGGAGGGTGCAAAAACTGATTTTGTCCCTGGGCGCTCCAAACTCTAGCTACGCCTCTATCAGACCATGGGCCACATAGCACCCATCTCTGCTGCTGGCTATATGTCTGTCTCCTACAAATAAGAAGGAGCCTGATAATCCATTTTCATTATAAACAGGTATGGGCTTTCATTTGCTTCTCTCACAATCCCCCACCCCTTTTACCTTTTTCAGATTTGGCTGAAAAGAAGAAAGGTACGTATGCATGAGAAACAGAAAATAAACTTTCTGGCAGGACATACCCCAAGCCACAAAGAAAGAAAGAAAGAAAGAAAGAAAGAAAGAAAGAAAGAAAGAAAGAAAGAAAGAAAGAAAGAAAGAAAGAAAGAAAGAAAGAAAGAAAGAAAGAAAGAAAGAAAGAAAGAAAGAAAGAAAGAAAGAAAGAAAGAAAGAAAGAAAGAAAGAAAATATCCCTTCTTGTTCATAAAATAAAGCAGGGCTTGACATTTTTACAATGCTAGTAACAGCCCACAGTCTGTCAGGGTTGAAGTTTAGCCAACTGTTACACTCTGTTTCCTTGATGTGGATAAATAAACCAGCGCCAGTGTATAAAGGTCAAAAGATTTCCCCTCACTACTCTGTGTTACTCAAGGGTGTCTCATGGTACAGAGCATAATGACCATCTCATTTAGGATGGCCTGCATTACTGAGAACAGTCCTTTATTTGCCAGGCTGTCAGAGAATTCTAGAACTGACTAGCCTCAAAGGACACCAAGGATGAGTGTAAACCCCTTCAAAATAAAGAAGTCCCAGGCTAAAACATCCCTAAAAATGGCCATCCAATCTCTGTTTTAAAATATCTGAGAAACATCTCCTCTTCAAATTCCTTACTACCGTCTAAACAGCTCATCGAGATGTACTTCCTAACATTTAGGGACAATCTCCTTTCTGGTAATTGGTATCCATTACTTAAAGTCCTATCCATCTTCCACATGGCAACCTTTGAGATATTTGACGATGGCTGTTCTATTGCTTCTTATTCTTCTTTACTCCAGATTAAACATTTCTAGCCCCCTCGACCATTCTTCATAGGGCTTGGTTACCAGAATTTTTAGCATCTTGGCCACTCTCCTATGCACATGTTTTACTTGTTAATATCTTCCTTAAATTGTGATAGCACCATCTAGCCCAAATTTTCCTAATCTGGTCACAAGAATATCACGAGGCACCTTTAGAATAGCATGAAAAGAGTTTGTTTATTTTCTATGTGAACGTTTATTTTCTATGTGAAGAGTTTGTTTATCTTCTATGTTAAAGGCTTTGAAGTCCAGTAAAGACTTGAAAAACAAAATATAATGATAACAGAGACCACAGGCCTTAAAATCAGCATGAACGTTAATACTAGGCTAACTGGCTGAGCTGGGCAATTGAGGGTGTTGTTATTATATAACTAAATTATGCCAACATGGACTTGGCTACACCATGCTTAGCAGGGTCTCTTTAAGGCAGTGGTTCCCAACCTGGGGGTTGGGACCCCTTTGGGGGTCGAATGACCATTTCACAGGGGTCGCCATGAGCCAGTGAAGAAAAAGGCACAAATGGCTTGGGTCTAGAGGAGTGGGGGGAAGGGGGTAAAGAGTAAGTTACAGCTTGATAGGTTGGAGGGGATGTCATCAATGGCACTGGAGGCTGTGATTGGCTGAGGGTGCCTGTATAGAGGAAAGTTCTCTATGGCACCTGCAGCAGTGGCCTGCCAAAGGGGGCTTGTGGCCTCTTCCAAGCAGGGCAAGGGGGTCACCACAACATGAGGAACTGTATTAAAGGGTTGTGGCATTAGGAAGGTTGGGAACCACTGCTTTAAGAAGTTCTGTGTCATTTAGAACAGCACTTGTTTCCAAATGCAAAGTTAAACCAACTGTCCCTCAAGCAATCCTCTGTCCCTTCTTTCCCTTCAAAGAAAAGAAAGTGAGAAAGAGAAAGAAAAACAATATCTCCCTCTTCATTTTCTCCTGTCTCCTCCTCCATGCTTTGCTTAAGCTGCTTCATGTGGAGGGGAAGTGAAACCCTTCCATTCCCGCCGCCCCCCAAGTGCCACAGCACATCAGCACTGCCTTGGAAGGACTTTTTTTAAAAAAGGGGGAGTTACAAAACCACCCTCGAGCCATCTGCATTGGTTCAATCCCAGCAATCACATATCCCGGAACTGAACCAAATCAAAGCCATCCTATTGTCCTCAAGAACCTGGTAAGCCCTGACAGAAACCCAAAAACAAGCAAGTAGGCACAGATCAGAGACAGGCTGGTTCACGTGATCCAATCCATACATCATGTGGTTTCAGGAAAAAGAAGTAGCCTCAAACCATGAGACAAATTCCTGTTTGATCATACCCTGATTTAACACTTAGCCAGCCAGCCTGGGTAAACAGATGTCCTGGCCACAGGCCACAGTGAGGTGGACAATATTTTTACTTCAATTACAGTCATTATTTCTAATTTCAGATTTATGTGTATAGTATATATTAGCATACAAATGTATGGGCAAATCTGCGCTTCTCTGCTCTTCTTTTTTGGGTGACTTATTTCTTCTTTTCTGGTGATGTGAAACTGGCCATCTTCACTGCTGTTTTGTGTCCTAGAACTGCTTTGTCCTATCAGCTCAGTCTTTGGCTGGACAAAGAAGAGGACAAAGGACATGTTACAGGAGGCCCCATGGTAGCCACAAATATTCTTTATAGGAAATGGCTACCATCCAAAAGTCACATCTTGTCAGACATTTAATTTACAGAGGGGGAGCTGGGAATGAACCTATGGGGAGTGAAAAATCAAAGATTGAAAATACAGAACGTTGGACAATAAATGATTGTTTTAAAACAAAAAGAGACATAGTAGAAAAGAGAAATGTAACAACTGCATTTGATACAAATTGATAGTGTATTCATTCTGAATCTTTGCTTTTCTGCTTGTTTGGCCCTGCATTTCCAAGGGTCCATATTGTTATACAGAGGACCTTTGTATAACAAACAGCTTGTATAACATAAAATCTGTAGAACATAAAAAATTCCAGAGATAGGGGAAATTTGCTTAACATAATCGCTAATGGGGCAAATCCGTACAACATAAAAATGGGATTACTCCATTTTCAATGCATTCCTATGGGAATTTGTATAAAGGAAATTTTGCTTAATATAATTTCATTTGGAACGAATTAATTCCTTTATACAAAGTACCACTGTATTACATTGTTGTAGATTGGGTACTGTTGAAAAACTTTCCCCCTCTTTCTGTATGAGCCACAGAAACACCAAGAGCTTCTGTTTTATTAGATCTGTGTTCAGTTTCTAACAGGTCTAATAAAAAGTGATCAAGCAAAAGTCAATACAAAACTTCTGCATCTAAGACCCTGAGAAAAATTGCTCCCAAGTTTAAAAATTCACACACAAATTTGAGATGCCAATTCCTTCAGGATACCACTTCTAGAGGGTAGGCTGATATACTTCTCCTGAATATCCCATAATTAATCCATGAAGAAATCGGGGGGGGGGGGGTTAAAACACTGTATGTGCAGAGGAAAGTCAACAGGTAGTGGGAAATCTTCCATCTCTCCTTCTGACTTGCATATGATGCCCAGACCATATCTCCTTAATATTACAGCAAGAAAGATTAAGTGGGGTAAATCCTCCTTTTCCCTTATAATGTTTGGCTTGGAACCTGGAAATAGTGCTTCATTAGATGAGTCCCCCAGCCAGCATAAATGAGAGAATAGCTGGGAGTTATAGTCCAAAAAATTAGCATTCCCATGCTTTGGTCATGGATTTTCTAGCCAGAGCATTGTTCAGAAGCAGCCCTATGGTGCCATCTTCAGGATGCATGGCATACACGTTCTCTGGATGAGACAGCCATTTAAGTCTGTGCAAGAATCCAGCCAAAATTCAAAAACACACAATACAACAAAAGACAAAAACAGGTGCCATATGATTTTGTCTTTTGTTGTGTTGTTTTTCTTTGAGTTTTGCCTGAAATACTTTCTCTTGGGACATCTTACACTGTTAGTCTTTAAAAGGCCGTAGTATATGGTGTATCACATCATTACTTACTCAGTGGCCAAAAATCTACTGGATAGTTAAGCACACACATAATTAACAATTAACAAGGCACTGCCCATGTGCCAGGTGCACACCAAGTGTATGAGCAGGCATTCAGCCATGTGACTAGCACCTTCTTGATTCGCCATGGCAACTTCTGTGATTCCTCTTGAGCATGCACAGATATTCAAAAGTGTGTTACTATTGTTTGTACAGCCAGAGGTAAGGAGGGAAGCCTGAGGGGATGCCTTGTTCCTTGACCAGCACACTTTGAACTCGGTGGCTAAGATGTGCTGTTTGCTGCTCCGCTTCAGGCAGCAAAATATATCTGACCAATCCTTCTTAATCACGATGCAAATTTATTTATTATTTTATTTATTTGTTAGACTTGTATCCCGCCCATCTTCCCAGAGGGAACTCTGGGCGGCTAACAACCTTAAAACAGGTTAAAAAAAACAGGAAATAAGGCTCCGAACAACAAAAGGCAAGATGGCGGCGGGCCCGAGCAAAGGGAGGGAGAGAGAGAAAAAACTAACTAACAACTAACAACTAACAAGGTCACCAAAGGCCTCTCTAAAAAAGAACTAGTCTGAAACTGTTCGCCTTCTGAAATAGTTTGATGCATCAAGATTGGCCTCACACTGCACTAGCAATATTACTGTATTAGTACATTAATTAATGCAAGCCAAGCATTACTGGGGCCATAGTGGGAGATGCTTACTCAATAATTCAGATTAGAATGTGATGGTTACTTTAAATAACTTGTGGCAAACAGTTGTCTATGGGCCTTTTTACACGACCCCTAAGATCCGCTGGCCACTTAAATTCGGACCAGAGATCTTAGGGGTTCGTCGCTCTTCCTCTGTCCCCACCCCCCTCCACACTTCCTGGTTGCTGGCTGCGTGAGGGAGGGAGAAAAAAGAAAGAAAAGAATGCCGGTTTACCTCTGTTTTGTTCCCGGCAGCATTCAGATCTCTTAAAGGGGCGGGGCGCAAAAAAAAGAACAAACAGAAGCCAGGAGAGCCCCGCACTCACTATCCTTACACCGGATCAAATATTTGTCACATCCAAAAAGCAGGTACCTGAAAGCTGCTCTGGGACGCGCTAAAGTGGGCGGGGTCGCACTTAATTTCCTGTTAAATCCGGAGCTGGTGGGTAAACATTTTTAATCTCTGGAGCTGGGAGCCATTTGCCCCGGAGTTTAGGGGTCGTGTATAAACGCCCTATGTGTGTGTGTGTTGCATCGTTACAGTCATGACCGACACTTCGTGACCCCATGCCCATGGAGTTTTCTTGGCAGGAATACTGGAGTGGCTTGCCAGTTCCTACTCCAGGCGCCTACAGCACCTGGTATTCCCTGGTGGTCTCCCAGCCAAGTACTAACTAGGGCCGACCCTGCTTAGCTTCCAAAATCAGGCGAGATCGGATGTGCTTAGGGCATCTAGGCAGTACAACAGTTGTCTATATGGGCTGCACAAAACCAGAATGCCGTATTTAGTCACCCACACCTTCATGCAGCCCACCTCACTAGGCATCTGCTTGGCCTGGGAGGAAAACCTGTTATTCTGGACAGTGCTGCCCTTAGTAACCGCAAAAACAATAGTGGGAGGATGGAAGGCAACTGGGAGGCTGGAAGAGAGTGTCATTTCTTCCCTGCCCCCTGCCCCCATGCCATTGACAAGGCTGAGATCATTGTTTTCTGGTTACTTATCTGTACTGGTGAAAACAGCTATCTGAGTAGGAATAACTGGGCAGCAGGGGACAATTGCCCACCCTTCTTCCGTCTTCAGGCAACAAAAGTTGCTGTTTTGCTGCTGCTAACAGTGGAACAAGCATTTTTGGCTAGATATTGAGGAGTGAATAGGGAACTGAGTGTGCATGTGTGTACATATTGTGGTAAATTACTTTAAAAATACTTTGTTTTTTAATGTAATTTTTATTTGTATATGTATAAAGGTAGGGTAGCTGAAAGAGGGAAATGAGCAGAGGGAAGGAGTTGACACAAAAGTACATTCATGCTGTAACCATCACTTTACCATTATTGTATCTTCTACCCTAAAATATAGTACAGTAATTGTTGCTTTCCACACTCACTTTATAGCTTTTACATTTCAGGGTGGATTTCCAGGCTTATCTTGGATCCATATATCTTCTGGTTCCCACGTTTATTATGCTTTTTGCATTGTTTGCTCTTTTAAGATCTCCATTTTTGCCATGTCCAGGATCTTTTCCAACAACTCTTCTTTCTTCGGAGTGCCTGTCTTCTTCCAATCTCCTACATATGGTAGCGGTAACTACATATAACATTACTTGTCTCTCCTTTACATCTGTCACCTCAGGTATAATATTCAACAAAAACACTTCTGGTTGAAAGGGTATGACAGCAGATAATGTTTTTTGTAACAGCTCATGTACTTTTTTCTAATACATTTTAACATCATTACAAATCCACCACATATGATAAAAACCACAAGTGAGAACTCAGAAAAGAGTCAGATTTGGAAAGGCAGCCATGAAGGAACTAGAGAAACTATGTAAGAGTAAAAATGAGTTGCTAAAGACCAAAATCACAGTCACTCAGATTATGGTATTCCCAATTACTATGTATGGTTGTGAAAGATGAATGACAAACAAGAAAGGCGGATAGGAAAAATCATTTAAAAAGTGGTGTTGGAGAAGAACTTTATGGATATTGTGGACCACCAGAAAGAAAAACTAGATGGTTTTAGAACAAATCAAGCCTGAATTTTGACTAGCAGGTAAATCAATTAAAGGTTATTGAATTTAAAGGATATCATGAAGATGCAAAACATACTGGAAAAAAACTATGTTAGGAAAAATTGATACAGTGGTCCCCCGCCCTATCATGGTTCATATACTGCGGTCCCACTATATTGTGGGACCATATTATATGAAAAAGCCCCCCCCCCTTGGGTTAGGGGCAAAGGCTGTTTCTGGCCTCCTATATTTACCCCAGGACTGGCGCTGCCCTGAATGGGCCTGCGGGGGCCTTCCCAGGGGCCCCCAGAAGGCCTGGGAAGGCCCTCGCAGTCCCATTCGGGGCAGCGCCAGGCTGGGGGTAAGTACAAGAGCCCCCAGTTAGAGCCCCCACACCCGACCTGACCTGCATCCGCATATCGCGGATTTTCAGTTATGGCGGGTCGGGTCAGGTCCCTAACTCCAGCGATAGGCAGGGGATCACTGTAGTAGTAAAAAAAGATAAAAACATAATATAAAATGGACTGATTCAGTCAAGAACACAATGATCCTCTTCTGGCCTGTGAAACCTGAGCAGGGCTGTTGATTTATAGGGTTTCCATAATTGTAGGAAGTGAGTTGACGACACATAACACCCACAAGTCACCTTCAGGGATCTTGTGGCTGAAATGCAGGATAAAAATAAAATGATAACTACTTTAAAAATAGGAAGGAGATGGGAACACACAGAAAACAAAAATAATCCTTACTGGAATATACTATAAATGTGGATACGCATATGGATGTGTTGGAAATCAAGTTAAAAGCTCTTTTCTCCACCATCAGGTGCGGAAGATATTTTCCAAGCTTTACAGAGAAAATCCAAACTCCTGCGAGATCTTCAGTGGATCTTAACAGAAATTTAAGGAGTGACATTGTTTTTGTTTTTGTTATGTGTGATGAAATAGATTAACATGGCTACCTCACTGAAATCTTCCATTGATTTATTTTAGCATGATCTACATTGACTTCAGGCAACCTCCGTAGACAGTCTCATATGCTGCTTTGCAGAGCTACATCCTCCAGAAACCTGGAAGATGGCTTGGATTTGTTGGAGGAATTCAAGGAAGGTGGTGACCTAAGTGAAATTTGTTTTGAGTATGACACTCCTGAGTGTGAACAGCAAGCTCTTTTCAGTGTTCTAGAGAAATATGGGCACATTTTTACAACCAAGCCTGGTTGCACTACACTTGTTCAGCACAAAATTGATACAGGAGATGCAACCCCTATCAGATCACCTCCTTACAGAGTCATTGGGGAACATGCTAAGCAAATTGAGGATGAACTTCAAGAGATGTTAGACATGGGTATCATTCAACCTAGTAATTCTTTATGGGCAAGCCCTGTGGTCATTGTACCTAAGAAAACACCTGATGGTCAGATCCAACCTAAGGTTCGGTTTTGTGTGCATTACAGGAAGTTGAATCAGTTAACAGCTTTGGATCCATATCCCATGCCTAGGGCTGAGGATCTGGTTGAGAAGATCGCCAGCCATAAATTCTTATCAATGCTAGATCTGTCCTCTGGTTATTGGCAGATCGAACTTGACCCCTTGACACGTGAAAAAAGCGCGTTCATAACACATAAAGGCGTGTTTGAGTGGTGCCGACTTCCTTTTGGATTATCGACCGCCCCGAGTGCGTTTCAGAGGCTCATGGACATTGTATTACAAGGTTTACCTTTTGCCCATGCATACTTAGATGACATCATAATTTTTTCAGATTCGCTGGAAGAACACCTATCTCATTTAGATGCTGTGTTTCAAAGGCTCAGTGATGCTGGACTAACAGTCAAAGCTTCCAAGTGCCAATGGATGAAGGGAAAAGTGGTATACTTAGGCCATCTAGTGGGCAGTGGTTTTATTGAGCCATTACAAGCCAAAGTGGAGAGTGTCAGAAATTGGCCGATTCCCCAAAATAAGAAGCAAATTCAATCATTTTTAGGCCTTGTTGGTTATTACAGAAAGTTTATTCCACACTTCAGTCAAATTGCTACACCTCTGACTGAGTTGACAAGGAAACGTATGCCAATCAAACTTAAATGGACACAGGAATGTCAACTTGCCTTTGATGAACTTAAGGCCCGATTGATTGATGCACCTATTCTGATTTCTCCTAACTTTCATAAGCCTTTTGTTTTGCAGACAGATGCTTCTGAATTCGGCATTGGAGCAGTTTTGTTACAAGAACATGACGATGGTATGCTTCATCCTGTTTCTTTTTTCAGCAAAAAGCTCCTGCAACGTGAGAGAGCCTACTCTGTTCCAGAGAAGGAATGCCTTGCCATTGTTTGGGCTTTTAACAAGTTAAGACCTTACTTGTGGGGTCGCAGTTTTCTTTTGCAAACAGATCATCAAGCACTGAAATGGCTATCCCGAATGAAGTCAACTAATCAACGCCTGTTGCGATGGAGCCTGGCCTTACAAGATTTCCAGTATGAGGCCACCCACATTCCTGGGAAGATGAATCAGGTGGCTGACAGCCTTTCCAGAGCTCATTATGGCATTGACCTTTCTCCTGAGGAGGTCATGGAAGAAGAACTACTAGACTGAATTGTCTAGGCTTTGCCATATGTTATGTTGTTTCTGATTTTACTAACAATGTTTTCTTTCTTTATTTCCTACAGTAGACATGCCTTAACCTGCTTCAACAAGAGTCATATAATTCATGATATTGCTGCTATGTAGTCATATACCTCTTATCTTTAAATAAGATAATACTGTACACTGTCTACCTCATTCCAGTATTTGTTGCTATTTGATTAGTTAGCTTAGTAGTTATGTTTTGCTAAAAATGCTAAATTGCTTATTTAGGATTTTTAGGCTCATAAGGGGGGGCGTGTGAGGAAAGAAGAAAGGATCAAAGATGGAGTCTATATGGTTCAGTTATTTGTCTCTCATTCAGGCTAGAATACAGGCAGTCAGCAAGAAGCAGTTTCTGTTCCTGTGTGAGAATGTTTTGCTATGATTTGTACAGGCAACTATTTGCAGGTGTCTTATCTACTGGGAATGGAGAAGATGGAGTTTTGTTGTACCATCCACGAAGATTGAAGTCATAACATCAGTGCCAACTTTTAATTAAGGAATCGCTGTGAGATGATCGCATGGGAACATGAACTATCATTAAAAGTAGCCCGATGATTGGACAATGAGTTTGATTGATGGACAAAGGAGGGGGGTTGATTGCTAAGGAAGAAAATGCTTTTAAGTAGACAATAAGTTAGTTATATGTGTGTCTTTTGTCTTGAATATGCTTGCATAGGTTTGCATAGAATATGCTAGGCATAGTTAGGCCACAATGGAAAGTGTAACTTAGAATTAGTGAGATAGTTTCTTTATTTTACTGATTGCCATAGACTGACTATTACCTGTATTTTCAATTGACTTATTTTTCAATAATTCTTTACCTAAACTATTTTTAATAAAAAATAATAATTTTAGAACTGGTTTGGTTTTTGCCCAGGGCTGGAAGAGCTAAATCCAGAGTATTGGTTTAATGGTGGCAGTTGGGCTGGTGTATTTTAAAAGTACACAGTCTGTTTAAGTATTTTTACTAAACCCAAAGGTGATCTTAGGAAGCCTTTGAGGAAAAGGACCCAGACGGTTCCTTGACATGGTGGCAGCGGTGGGATGTCCTTCCACCTGGGTACATTTTGATTTTCTCAGGAGTCTCAAGCGGCACGGTAGCCGGAAAGGAGACTGAGAAAGCGGCAGTAAAGGGATCCTGCCTTCAGTTTAAAGAGGGGGACAATTAACTGCTTTACAATTGATTTATGGCCTGGCTAATTGTTTAATAGCCCAGAAGAGGCATAAATCTGTTTTACTGGTGAAGGCCGGTTCGCCAGGGAGCGACCGAGCTGTAACGCTGTGCTTTTTATGGAGAGTAAAACACAGCTGCTGTTATTTTTGTAAGCCACGCTTTGAGATTTTTAAGTAAAGCTGGCAGGAATAGTTCATGACATGGCAATCCGTTTATTATTTTTTAAATAGCGAGGGATTAGTGTATGGCTGAAGAGTTGCCTGAAGAATTCTTTAGCCCCACACTACGGGAAATTGTTTATGTAGTAACCTCAACTGGATCTGTTAGACCAGAAGGCAGCACCTTGCCATCCTCGTCTCTGGAGGCAGAAATGGCAGATGACACTACTACCGGGGCCCAGCCACTACACCCAGATGCTGATGATGATGAAGACCAACCAGGCTCGGACGTGAGTGATGAGGGCAGCGGAGCAGAAGATGGAAGCGGCGCAGAGGACGGGGAGGATGATGAACGCCCTGGCCCTTCTGATAAGCCTGCACCTTCTCAGCCCAGACCACCACGAGCGGCAGAAACAGCAGTGGCCGAAGCCCTTCAACAGCTGGTAAAGCTCCAATCCACCCTGATTGCATATCAGGAAGAAGAGAGGAAGGATAAGCTACGCCAGCAACAAGAAGAGAAACTGCGGCGGCAGAGAGAGGAGGAACGGCGGCGGGAGGAAAAGCTTGCCCAGGAGCGTGAGAAAGAGCGGCAGCGTCAAGCGGAAGAGGCCAAGCGGAGGGAAGATCTGTTAGACGTGAGGAAATATGATCGCAAGGCTCTTCCGGTGTATCAAGCCTCTGGGGATATTCTTACTTTTTTACAAAATTTCCAGTATGCTTGTCAGGATTTACAAGCTCCGAAGGCCATCTGGACGAAGTTACTCCGAACCCAAGTCACAGGACCCCTCTCGGACCTCTTATCAGAGATGTCAGGTACAGACTGGGAGAGTTTTATGGCCCGTGTTAGGCAGAGATTTGGGTACACTACAGAGGGACTGAGGGTCAAAGTCAGAAGCCTTAAGTGGTCTCACAAAAGCAGTGTGGCAGAGTTTGAGGCGAAAGTGAGACGGGAAATGCTCAAGTGGGTTGAGTCTGCGGGGGTGAAAAATCTGGAGGACATGCTAGAGGTTTTGATTAGTGAGCAAGTCAGAGAATCTCTGCCCTCTGAGATTAATGTCTCCCTGCTGGAGAAGAAAATTGAGAATGCCCAGGACTTAGCCACTGAAGCTGATAATTTGCTATCCTATAGACTGGCCAATAAATCTCAAACAGCTTCTCAAAAGACATTTGCTAAGCCCTTCCTTGACAGCAGTTTTAAGAAAGAATGTCCTGCACATCTCAGAAAGAGATCTTGCTTTCTCACATTGGCTCCTCAACTGCACCCTCCCCTTGCTTACTTAGGGCCTTTTCACACGACCCCTAAGATCCGCTGGTCCCTTAAATTCGGACCAGAGATCTTGGGGGTTCGTTTCTGTTCCTGCGTCCCCACCCCTCAACACTTCCTGCTCCTGTCGGCGTGAGGGGAGGGAGGGAAAAAAAGTACAAAAGAAGCCTTTACTAACCTGCCAGTGCCGGTCAAAGTTGCCACGAGCCCCGTTACTTCCTGGTTCCTTCTCAAGGGGCTCTTAAAGGGGCGGGAGGCAAAAAAACAACAGACAAGCGAGGAGAGCCCAGCACTCTTATCCGCATCAAATATTTTTCACCTCCAGAGAGAAGGTACAAGAACAGTGCGCTGGGTCATGCTAAAGTGGGCGGGGTCGCACTTAATTGTCTCCAAACTCCGGAGCTGGTGGGGAAACATTTCTAAGCTCCGGAGCTGGGAGCTATTTGCAGTGCAGCTTAGGGGTCGTGTATAAACGCCCTTAGTCTTCTTGTCTTACGCCACTCCCTGGCTTCCTTCTCATTCCAGTATGACACATTCTCAGGTGGTCTTTCCTTCCTCCTCCAGGCCTCCTCTCTAGTTACCATCAGCTTTCCCCAGTATTGGTCCAAGAAGTCTCAAGCCAAACCCATTCACATCCTGGGAGGAGGGGGGAGAACTTTCCTCTCCTCACCTCAGCCTCCCTTCTTCTGACACTCCCCAACCAATAGGTGATTTATATATTGCCTTCTTCCCTCTCTCCTCTTCTGGCAGCTCCCTTTTCTCCCCTTCCAGTTTTCCCACCCTCTATAATGGATTTCTCTCTTTCTGCCCCCCTAAGGTAAGAGTGGGAAACCTTTGGTCCTCCAGATGTTTTGTATCAAGGAGCTGCAGTCCAAAACATCTGGAGTGCTGATGGGATTACTGTGCCCTGATGGGATTACTGATTCTGTTCCTGTTGTTTTTGCCACCTCTGTAGGGTTTTCCCATGCGGATGCTGTGATTTGTCTGAGGGGTGGGATGGAACTCAAGGGAAAGAGACCTCTGCTTCTCCTCTATTTCCAGCTGTTTTTATGCACAGTCCAGCTGCCTCCAACCCATGGCAACCCCATGAATGCCTGATGTCTAAAAGGTCCCATAGTCACAGCTTTGCCCCAGACCACAGCTTCCTTTTTAGGGAGCCAATCCACCTCATCCTTCCTCTCCCTCCTCCCCTACTGCCTTTAACTTTTATAAACCATCATTCTGTTCCCCAGGAGTGGAACAGAATAATGGTTTTCTAGTCATGTGCCCCAAGTACCACATCTCCAGCTAGCAGTTCCCAGCGACGAGAACCTGAAACCCCGATTTCTGCACGCGCCTCGAAGGCGACGCCAGTCACGTGCTCTCTAGCCCATTCTCCTTTCCCGCGCTATGAAGCCCGACGGCAACGCCGCCGAGCACGTGCGGTTTGTTTTGGTGCGAGAGCCGTTGGCGCCCCGGCGCGCTTGCGCAGACCCGCGGGCCGCTTCCCCGAAGGGCTCAGAGGCGAGTGGGAGGAGTTGTGCGCGCAGGCGCAGAGAGGCGCTTTTCCTGTAGCGTTCGTTGAGGCGCAGGACCCCCCCTCCTCTCGTCCGCTCCTCCTCCTCCTCCTCCTCCTCCTCCTCTGCCTTTCAGCGCCGGGTTAGAGCGGGAAGCCTGTGGAGGTGAAGAGAAGAGAGGAGAGGAGAGGAGGGGGTGCGAGTTTGCCATTTTGAGGCCCCGTGGCCTGACAAGAGGGGCCTCGAAGCCCTGCTGGCCCGAGCAGCAGCGACGGCGGCAGCGGAGGAGGAGGAAGAGGCCGAGGAGGCGGCGGAGGGGGGAAAGGAACGGCCGCCGCCTCGCCTTGTTCCAAAATGTCGCAAACAGCCATGTCCGAGACCTACGGTAGGGAGCGGAGGGGGGGGGAAGGCTCGGCTGCGCGCGCGCGCCTGCGTGTGGGGGGGGGCGCTGCGGGGGGGGGAGAAAGGGGGTGGGGGTGGGTGGGTCGGGCTGTGGATCTGGGAGGGGCTTCGCCCCTTTCTGGACGTGGGGGGGCGCCTTGCGAGGGATGCCGGCGAGCCACAAATCCACTCCCACCCCCAAAAAAAAACACACACACACACACAGAGGTGCAGTCGGAAAGCTGCCCGCGACCTGTGGCCATGAGGGTCTCTTGCAGTGCCTCTCTTCCGTGCACAAACACACACCCCTCCCCCGCCACTATGATGGCCGCCTGGTGCTGGACCCAGAAGGCTGTGGCTGATTTTTTCAGGGAAGGTGGGAATCAAGGGAGAGCATGAACTCCTGTATCCTGGGTAGTCACAATCCGCAACATGCCAATCCCTTCGCGTGCTTTATTCCTAGACCAAAGGAAAAAAAAGAGGGGGGCAGTGTAGTCCCGAAGATCACACAAATACAATATACAGTGGACCCTCATATAACAAACGGTTTGTATAACATAAAATTTGTACAACATAAAAATTCCACAGATAGGGGAAATGTGTTTAACACAATCGCCTATGGGGAAAATCTGTACAACATAAAATTGGGATCACTGTTTTCAATGCATTCCTATGGGAAATTTGTATAAAAGAAAATTTGCTTAACATAATTTCATTTGGAACGAATTAATTCCTTTGTACAAGGTACCACTGTACAGTATAAAGGTATCCTTATAGCCCGGTTTTGCAAATGCAATAGGTGATACCTGTTATTGGGACTCTAAAACGAGTGGTAAGCTTTGCTTTATTTTTAGTGCCCCAATAAAAGGTTTTGCCTGCTCTTGCATATGTGTGGTTATTTGTAGCATCTCTGAATGATAAATCAATGTTGTCTGCGTAGGTTAGATGTAGAAGGAGTAGCCCTGATATTTGGTTCTTTCTGAGCTCTTCTCTGATCTGGCTGCTTTTCCACTGAAGACGTTCATTTGTAGGTTCCTCTGTTTAATTGCATATTAGTAGTGCTGCTCTTGTAATCCACCCTAAAGTAGACAGTGGCCAGTTTATAGATCCTGATGTGCCAGTGAAAGATCACTGCTTTGCATAAAGAACTAGAGCTGTAGTGATAGTTTTTGCTTTTAAGGAAGTAATACTTGTTGAAGGAAATTCCCTTTTCTGTAATATGTAATGTGAAGAATTATGCATCTTGAGATGTATAAAGAAGTGTTCTCAAACTTGAAAAAAATTAGAAAGAAGTTTGATCTCATATGATAATACTGGGTGAATGCATTGGATTATTTGTTTGTTTGTTTGTTTACCCATATTTTATGTTTATACCGCCATCTGGCAGCAAGGCCACTCTGGGCAGTTAACAGCAATTAGAGTAATACTGATTATTGCATGCCATCAAGTCAATTCTGACTCGAGATGTAAAATTTCCATAAATCTTGAAGCCATGGGAAAAAACCTGTGGGGAAAAATGGGACTGCAAGCCCCCCTTTTTTTGAAGTTTCCAGAGATTTTACATCTCTAATTCTGACTTATGTCAACACTTACCAGGGTTTTCTAAGTATTGTAGTGCCTACTCAGACGTGGTTAACTGTTTTATCTACTGGTACCCTGGGAGTATGCAAGTCCACACAGGGTAACTCTTCTGAGATACACAGTGGGAAATTGATCTCCCAACTTCTGGCTCTGCAGCCAGAAATGGAACTAGTGCAGTAGCAGGGCTAACTCGCTGATCTGTCCTGCCAGCTGAATAGATTGAAGCAGTCTGTATTTTCAGTGGCTGAGTGAGGTATTGTTGGACATTCTGTGATGTTTGGGATTGTTAAATTACAGTTCTTTCTCTCTTAGTCTGATCGATTTCGTTACTGCATTTTAGTGGTTCTTTTTTGCTGTTGCATAATTTAGAAGGTTGGCTGCCTAGATGGCCTAAGTGCATCTGATCTTGCCTGATTTCGGAAGTTAAGCAGGGTCAGCCCTGGTTAGTACTTGGATGGGAGACCACCAGGGAATACCAGGTGCTGTAGGCGCCTGGAGTAGGAACTGGCAAGCCACTCCAGTATTCCTGCCAAGAAAACTCCATGGACATGGGGTCACGAAGAGTCCGTCACAACTGTAATGACACAACACATACACAATTGAGGAGGTTACTTCATTTACAATCTTTGAAAAGTGACTTGAATAATTCAGGAGTAAGAAAGCTTTGATTCTCCAGATGTCTTGTCTTACAGACCTCATCAGGTTCACCCAGTATTCAAATCATAAAGGATTTTGGAAATTGTAGCATAAAGCTTATGCAGGGCCAAAGGTTCCTCATTCTGCCATAATCTATTCTGAGTGAACAGAGATCTGTCTAGGGTCACCTGGGGCAAAATGAAGAGTTTATAAATGAATAATTATTAGTGTTAGATCTAGAAAACTAATTAAATCATGGTTGTGTTATTGGGACCCAAGTGCTACAGATTCTGAGGCTGCCTCTGAAATTTCTCACCCTGCAAGAAACAGTGCTCTGAATAAGCCCCATTATATTTACAGATATGCAAGAATAAGTGAAAATACAAAGTTAGACATAAATAAGACTGAAGCGTATAATGAAATGACACACAAGTGTATTTCTAACTTAGCTGCCATACATTTGAGAGCAATTATTTACCTTGTTGATCAGGCAATAGATCTGTCTCTACGTATATGTCAGGTTTTAGTACCCCTCAGAAGTGGAGGTGGGTCACTAGAAGCATCAAGTAATAATTATGGGTTTAGTGAGAATGGCTATTATACTCTTCTTTCCCTGCACCATGGTTAGAACAGTTAAGTTGGAAGGGGGCCTATAAAGCCATCATGTCTAACCCCCTGCTCCTTGCAGGACTACCAATCAATAGATACCTGCTTGGTGGTTGCCCAGATTTCTCTTGAATGACTCCAGTATTGGAGCACTCACCACCTCTTGAGGTAATTGGTTCTATCACCATATTATTCTAACAGGACGTTTTTCCCAATATTCAACCAAAAGCTGGGTTCTTGTAACGTGGAGCCCATTGTTTTGCATCCTACACTCTGGGATGATGGAGAACATATCCTGCCCCTTCTCTGAATGACAGCCCTTTAAATATTTGAAAAGTGCTATCATATTGCCCCTCATTCTTCTTTTCTCTGGGGTAAACATGCTCAGTTCTTTCAGTTAAAACTCCTGATCAGTATCTTGGCTGATTTCAATGCAAAACTTTATTTTCCTGATAATGACTTTTCTTATAGAGATAGCCTCCCACTTTTTATCCTTTATTTTGTTTGTCTTAATATGTTTGGATCAAACCAGTTTTGTTCATGTAAGAAATATGATATGAAATCCTAATGGTTGCATACTGATCCATTATGTTTTGGCAGTATCCCATAAATTTCATTATGCGTTTGTCTGATGCTTTGAAGGTAGAAGGCAAAATTCAATAAGACTTCCAGTTATACAACTGGAGGTTCTTTCCTTACTTGATGGTGCACCTCCTAGTATGGAAACATTTTTGATGGCACAAAAGGGGATTACTTCTTCCACTGAAAGAAGCTTTTCTAACAGCATGGAAGAATCAAGCATCCTCATTTTTATGATATCCAGTGTGGTTAAATAAACTAAAATCAGGAGACGGGGATTTGAATTCTAACATTATGATACATGTTAGAATGTTGATACAACAGATTATTTCTGTGAACTGCTAAATAGAGATGAAGATAGTTTTGTGTCATTCTGAACACTCCAAATACAATGTATTATGTTTAATTTGTTTGTGTATCTTTTGAACATCTCTACTATTTAAAAGCTATTTGTGAATGAAACAGAATTAATGCTCTTTTTTTGCAATTTTAGGTGCATATTGTATTAGTTTTACTTATTATGTATCTCATGATGTTCATATCTGTGTTCTAAGGGTCTTGTCCGAATACCAAGTTTCTTACTGTTCTTGTCTGCATTTTTATTATTTGGTCATTCCTAGTTAACAACAGACATCTCTAGGGTGAGGAGCCAGACAGCTCACCAGAATTTTGGAGCTCAAAGCTTCTTTTGTTTGTGAGGAAGAAAGAAAATAAGCCTTGTAATGAAGTGCCTTTCAGGCTTTGTTTTCATTTGTCTTTTCTCATCTGGAAAGAAGAGGTTGAAAGCAAAGTTGAGCCATTTAAACAGTGAAGAAATAACAGGCATAAGAATTGCTTTCACTTCACTGTGCCAGATAAAACATACAAACCACTTTTCCCACAGTGATTTTGGACAATAAGAGCTACTTCTAGACTACTGTAAGCTTCATGTGAAGCTGTGGCACCTTGTAATGCTGTGGTGCTTTTTCCGCAGTTGTGTCAGAGACAATTTTAGTAATGTTTGGGTTATATTGGCAAAGTTTGGGAAAAGTTAAAATGTACTTTGAGCCAGTAGAAAGTCACATTTTAAAAATCTATTAAGATTATCTGTACTTGTTTCTTACACACACCTCTAGTTTTAGTAATTTCTCAGTGACAACAAAAGCAAATTTTAGGATTGCTGAAATGATGACAACTGATCTGATTGCTCACTGACACTTGGTCAGTAAAGAGCCAATGCCCTATTTATCACTCCAGGTGCTGACTGATAAGCTTCCATTTTGTATGTCAATCTTACAACTATATTCAGCAAAGGATATTAAGGAGTAGCTTAAAGGTGGTGATGATTGTATCAGTTTGATATACTGTAAGACATATTAAAATCATGCTCCAGAATCAGATCATCCGAGATTAGCAATATTTGAAAATTTTGAGCAATCCTTTTAAGTAGGCAGTATGACGCTGAGGCTATTATTGCATGGTCACATTGTGAATAAGCCTGCACATGTAATACTGTATGCCAGAAGTTATAAGTGAAAAAGTTAGGAACAAAACCAATTACAGTACTTTCATAATGCACTCTTAGCTTCCTCAAGATTCAGCATTTGTGATCATGTTGGGGAACACCCACCAAGCACTGGGACAACTTCTTTTCCTAATAGGCAGCCAGGCTGGTGATCAGCCTATCATAGGCTGTGGATCCTTCCAGCCCAGCTGTTCTTCAGGCGAGCACAATGATGATGTGGGTCTGGCAGATGGAACTTCCTAAAGAGAGAATTCTGGGAATTAGAGTCAAAAATAAAAGAAATGACACATTGCTGGTGCTTACTACTTTTTTTTCTGTTTTGCCATTTTCTTCAGCAACCAATAGTGTCCTTACTATTTGCTTTTTTTAATCTTATTTTTTCAAAGATGATAATAGCATGATATTTAAAGATGCTTAATTGAGCACTCTTATTTTCAGATTTCCTATTTAAGTTTTTGGTCATTGGAAATGCTGGAACAGGAAAATCGTGTTTGCTTCATCAATTTATTGAAAAGAAATGTAAGTATGATAAAGAACAAATTATTTCTTCAGCAACTATTGCAGTCCACACAGTTGGCATCATTCTGAGATCCATGTTACTGATTATTTTTTAAACTATAGTACTGATAATTGAGGAATTATTAGATATCTTCTGCATACGGTACTTACTTCAGTTTAAGTCCAATTGAGTAAAGTCTTGTTTGCGCAGTTAGGCAAGGATAAACTGGACACTGGTGATCCCAATCTCCCCTCCAGCAATATGACATTGATTTTTTTACTATTGAAGCCTCTTTGTCCTGAGGCTTCTAAAGGCTTCCCTAGGGCAAAAATAAAGCTTAGTAAAGGATTGGGGACAGGGGAGTAGAGGAAGCTTTCAGTTTACTTAAATAGCTTATTTTTGGTGCCTAGATCTGGTGTATACTAACATAACCAGAATTTTGCCTGTTGTATTATGTTTGATCTACCCCCAAATAATTCTCTATGTAAAGTCACATACAAATATGCCAACATTGTCGAAGCTTGGACTAGGGTTGTCATGACTGCTTGAAAGATGAACCAAACTTGGTTATCATGACACAAATAGATTATATGAACCAATAAATCAGAATCATATTTGGCCATGGTATTTACAGATCCGTCCACTTACTGTGTTTGTGTGTCATTGTTATTTAAAATTCTTGTTAAGAAAACATCATAGCTAGGGACAGACCTTTCAGGAAAGAACAACTCCTAGTGCCACAATTTGACAGGAACCCCCCAGGCTGGCTTTTGAGACTGGGAGCTGTCAAAACAGCTGCCGGTACAGCAGCCCTCTCACCTCCATGCCATTCAGATGCTGCTGCTCCATGAATGCCCCAGGCACTTTTTAGGTCAGAAAGATTCCCTACTATTTGCAAAATGCCCCCTTCGTTTGCTTTCAGAGGGCAAAAAGAAGTGGTTTCAGAAGTGAGTGGGCTCCTCTATCTCCCACTGTTTTGAGGACTTCCATTCCCGTACATGATGGGTAAGGGGGGCATGTCCTGCTAAATTGTGGGACTGGAAGTTCTTTTTACCCCAGAGGTCCTTACTCGGTTACTCTGGTGTGAAACTTCTCTTTTGAATAAATGAGTGAATCACTGTTTTGATTGTGGTTTTAAAAAGTTATGGATAGGTATTTAAAATGTCAGTATTTCCAAGTCGTTGTGTTCCTGAATTGTATTCAAATACTAACTGGCTTTCTCTGTTCCAGTCAAAGATGACTCAAATCATACCATAGGAGTGGAGTTTGGTTCAAAGATAATAAATGTAGGAGGTAAATACGTAAAATTGCAGATATGGGATACAGCTGGACAAGAACGATTCAGGTATTTTTTCATGCAATTTGGTAGATATTTTATAGCATAATATGTTGGCTGAGATGAAGTTGTCTGAAGGCAGACCCATGAGGTGACAGGAAGTGTTTTATTTTTGTAAGTTGCCTTGATGCCTTCTTAAATGCCTTCTTAATAACATTCTTAAATGTTATTAACTAAAATGCCTTGAGGAACAAATCTGTCAGATTCCGTTTTCAATAATTCTGTGATAGCCAGACACATTGTGACTGTAGGACATATCCTAGACATGGTCCAGCCACCAGGAAGCTTTTTAAATTATATTGCTTTTTCCTGGAGAGTTAAGAATATATCTTGTGGAAACTGATGGGGCTTGAATTTGCTTGACTTGGCTTAATCATACTTTAATTTCGTGTTAAGTAGATACAGTAGTTTCTTGCTAATTTTAGTACTTTGGAAAATACAACCCCTCCACTATGTCTCACCAGAGGGAGCAATACATTATACGGCAATAATGGCAGACAGCCTTCTTTGCTGTGACCCCTGGCTATGGAATGCCCTCCTCTTGGAAGCCAGGTTGATACGCCAAGTTGTAATTTGACTTTGGGGGCTTACTTGGTGAACCCTGATTTAGTTTAGAAGTTGTGGTGTTTTATTTTACTGTGTTCTTGAGATTTCTAAGCACGGAGAGAGTTGTAATAATTTAAATAAATAACAAATACAACTTTCTGTTTCTTAAAGCATATAACTTTTATTTACAGATCTGTAACACGAAGCTACTATAGAGGTGCTGCAGGTGCCCTGCTTGTTTATGACATTACCAGGTAAAAGAAAGATATCACTGCTGTCTTTATGGATATACTATATTTAATTCTTACTGAGGTTTTGTTCCTTGAGATAATGCAGATAGATTCAACCTTCATAGCCTCTTCTTTGCTCTAAGTTAATCACACAAAACTCTGTAACGTAAAGCTCACATGTATTTTGAGGTTTATAGCTACCAGAGAGGTCTATTAAGTTTAAGGAAATGAACATTGAAACTTCTTAAATGTAGTCATGTTAACTTTCACACATGTAGAACTGAGTAGATTGGAGTGATTGATTCAACAATGATTTCCAGGAGCAGAAGAGAGATGAGGGTCAGTCTCATTTCACCTTCCACAACATGATCAAGTTATGTTTTCTTAAAAATTTATGTTCAAGCTTCTGTATTCTTATTACAACAGTTGACATATATGCAATACAAAATGGGTGATGGTTCTTGACCTGAGCCCTTTGGAGTGATGTGAGGAGCCTTGAGATCTTGAGTGCGAGGTTCAGGAATCAAGATTTTCCTTCCTTCATTAAATTTATATACTGTCCATGGTTGACAGAATGAGGAATCTGGAGAATCATATATCATTTTTCACTGATATTTTTTCTTCTTGCTTTCCTCATTGGACAATGGTGATTCTCATTAGAATCAACCCCCCACCCATTCTTGGATCCCAGCTTTGCTATCACACCACTCCTAGAGCCACTATCACATCACTCCTAGAGCCATATAAATCATATTTATTTATTTATTTATTTATTTATTTATTTATTTATTTATAGACCACCTGACTTTCCAGAGGGACTCTGGATGGTTCACAACATGGAATGTAAACAAAACCATAAATCCATAATGCAAAATGTAGAAACATAACAATATAAGGATTAAAGCCTGATGATGAACAATAAAATATAAAAATATAAGAGGGTGGTTAAAAAAATAAATTAAAAGGCAGAAAAAGGACAAGAAGAATATAATCAACCTCCATTAATTGCTGAAAGCAGCCTGGAAGAGCCAAGTTTTTAGCCGTTTTCCCAAAGGTTGAGAGGGGCTCCACAGTCCTAATGTCACTAGGAAGCTGATTCTACCATATAGCACCGGCGACAGAAAAAGCCCAGTTCCAGGTGGAGGTCTTATGAGCTTCCCTAGGGGTAGGAATTTGCAACAGTGAGAACTGAGATGATCTGGTGGGCCGGGTTGGAGTTGATCTTGGGATGATACACTCCGTCAGATATTCTGGACCCAAATGATGGAGGGTTTTGTAAATCAACACCAGTACGTTGAACCTTGAACCGACAGATTGAGAAGGAGCAACAGGGTAGAGCAGCCCCTGTCGCATCCCCTCAATAGGTCATCTTGCAATGCAGCCAGGGCTGTTTCAGTCCTATGACGCGGCCTGAACCCGGATTGGAATGGTTCAAGGACGCCGTCCTCCTTCAGGAACAACTGGAGCTGCATGGCAGCAACCCACTCCACAAACTTATTAAATATTATAATTTAATATTAATAAAATATTATTAGATAGTAAATAATCTTATTAAATATTGGAGTCAACACCTCAGAACATGGTGCCTCTTGTATTTAGGATCATGACTTGGAATGCATATATTGCATAAGTATTTTAATCCTCACTAGACTTCAGACCAGCACTGGAATAACTTTCTGAAAAACTTGCCCTTTGGCCTAGACTCTGATGATTACTATTAGCCTTGCCTTCAGTTCTGGTGGCGTATTGGTACAGACTAGGTATGAGACTATTGCATAGTAGTCCATTATATTGTTTGCCTTTCACATGCCAGGCTTTGCAGGCTATTGTCTTTAAGTCACAAGTAATCTAAAGCTGTACCCCTCCTGTTGTACAGTAGTTCCTCTGAAGGCTTTAGTCACATGCAGGAGAAAGTGCAGCAACTTTTTTCTGCTGCTGTATCATCTCTCAAATTGAACATAAGGTATACTATGAAAGATGATCTAGCTGTTGACTAAGAGTGATTTGAAGCACTATTCAGGGCAAATTTGTAATTAGAATCTCGTAACTTGTGTTTTGTGATTCAGTCGGGAAACCTACAATGCACTTACTAACTGGCTGACGGATGCAAGGATGCTAGCAAGTCAGAATATTGTAATAATACTGTGTGGAAACAAAAAGGACCTTGATGGAGATAGGGAAGTCACTTTCTTGGAAGCATCCAGGTTTGCTCAAGAAAATGGTGAGTATTATTATAATTGTTTGGTTTTGTCTACCGTAGCTAGTTTCGCCACATGTATTGTCCTACTGGTTCCATCCCTAGCCAAGCTATCTGTACGTAAGTGGTGTTTCAAAAACACTGAACAACAGATTGTAGCATCTATTGGGACGTGCAGCATTAAACCAGTAGGAAGCCTACCTGATTTGAATGTAAAATGTAGATTATTTCACCAATAGATGTTTTGGGTTCTCTTTATCAAATATAATGAAATTTAAGCTGATAAAGTGTACTGAGTTTTCACTTGTAATTTTTTAGAGAGAACAGTGGCTTTAAAGAAGAATCTTCATCCATTACGTACTTGCCTCATGCTGTCTATTCTAAGAGGTTGCCGGGATCTACAGGTTTCTGTTTTAGCACCATTTTTGGTGACTTGTTCCTGAAAAATCCCGTAGGCAATCGTTTTGGTTTATATGATGCCATTTCAAAACCAAAACAGAGCAGGATAAATCTATAACTTCTAATACAACCTTAATATAAGTTCTAAGTGAACTTTTACACTTTCCTTGCAGTCTTGGCATCAAGTTATAGCTATGTTGTTTCACAAAGCGTTTAGCTCTTTTTGGAGTTCAAAAAAGTTCTTGGACTTGAGGGACAATGACACCAATGAGAGAAGAGTACAAAACTTGATTAAAACAAATGGAAAAACGAGAGTGTAGCAATTAAATGAATGCAGAATAATGCTATAATGAACATTAATCACCAACGTTCCCTCTAAGATGGAGGTCCTGTTGTTGGAGGCGGGACCCCTGATCAGTTAGGTGGCCATTTACCCAGTCTTGAAGTCAGTTTCACCTTGAAGGATCAAAAATTTGGATGTGCTTCTGGACCTAGTTCTCAGTGGAAAATCAGATGTCAGGTGTGACCAGGGCTGTCTTTTACTATCTGAGGCAGATCACACACCTCCACTCCAAGTTCAACAGGAAGACCCTGACAACACAGATCTGTGCACTTACAATCTCAAGAATAGGCTCTTGTAACATACTCAATGTTGGGCTGCCTTTGAAGGCAGTTCAGACATTGCTGCAAGTGCACAACACAGTGGACAGGCTGGTTAGTGGAATGTTGCAATTTAAACATAATTCACCTGTCCTGGCACAGGTTCAAAGTAGTTTATGTTAACATTTAATGCCCTTAATGTTTTAGAACCTTGCTACCTGCCTGAGGGTCTCTCCCTCAAAACATCTACCCATCCCACTCCTACCTCCTACACTGCGATGTTGTGGGTAGCAATCTTGAGTGAGGCCCAAATATCTGCCACTTGAAAACCAGGCCTTCTCAGTGGTCACTCCATTACTTTGGAGCGCCTTGGGTCCTTTCAGGGAGACAGGTGGGATAAAAATATTTTAAATATTTTAAACCACCTTGGTTGCAGGAGACATGTTAAGACCTGGCTTTTGTCACAAGCCTTCTTTGGTCTTCCCCCAGAATAATCTTTTTTTATTATTTTTATTATTAAAAATTATAAAACTACAATACAAAAAACACATAAAACAACAAAATACCATAAAGGAAAGGAGAATATTAATCAAAACACACATCAATATGACAAAAATATAACAAATATAACAAAAATAAACCCCTGAGTAATCTTATCAATCTACTGAGCATTTTTCCCCCTGATTATATACTTGCCCTGTTTTACTGCCTTATTGTTTTTAATATATATATATTTTAAATTATAGTCTTTATAGCAAGGTGGTATGTTAATTTGTTTCATAGAGTTTTAATTAGGTTTATCAGAGGCACCTCCCGAAGAAGGGAATTATACACCACTTCTGAATATTCTGTACCTAGAAGAACCCCGTAATGGGTTGTCATAAGTCAGAATCGACTAGGTGGTACATGATTATTGTAGAGATTATTAAATCAAGTTAGAAAATTACAACAGAACTATGTTAAGCACATCTGCTTGCATCTATATTCTTCATGACCAGAAGACTCCCTAGGCTGTATATGCTTCTTGTTCGCCCATTGTTATTTCTTGAAAATGCATTCCTATGGTTTATGGGCAGTCTTCCTGCATGGGATAAATTGTGAGGAACAGCAGCAGCAGGAATAGTGTGCTAAGAAACAGTGTTACTGTGTCATATACTTCCAGACTGTTCTTTAGGATTTGCTATATGTTTTTGTATATCTTGCAGAGCTGATGTTTTTGGAAACAAGTGCATTGACGGGAGAGAATGTTGAAGAGGCTTTTGTACAGTGTGCAAGAAAAATACTTAATAAAATTGAGTCAGGTACTTAATATATTTGATTAATAATAATAAGACACAGGGGCCAAATCCTGTTGCTTAACATAGTAAACTATATTAGAGTCGATCCATTAAATCAATGGGAACTTAGTTAATTCTCAAGTTTCATTGATTCAAATGGGACTACTTTAACTATCTAATTATGTTACTGTAAGTCATGATTAGAATAGTCTCATTTGAATTAATTGAACGTACAGAGGAGTTGACTCACCATCCCTAGTTGATTCCGTGGACCTGCTGTAGTGAGACCTACTATGCAAAGCAGCAGAAGTTGTATACAGTGGTGCTTCGATTTACGAATTTAATCCATTCTGAATGCATGCTCTTAAGTCGGGGTACTGATCTAAAAAATTGAAAAATAATTTAAAAAATCAGAAAAATGGGGAAAAAATTCTAAGTCGAGCAGAGCATATCTAAAATTTGTAAGGCAGCAGTTAAAATGCCAACAGTTTTCTGCTCTTAAGTCGAATTGCTCTTAAGTTGAGCTGCTCTTAAGTTGGGGTACCACTGTAATTATAAAGTGCTTTGAAACTATTCTGCTTGCTCCATCATCACAGAGGGGTGCCTAGCGTTTTTATCAAGTATGTTGGTAAAATAAGTTTATCCAAGTATGAATAAATTCACTAAAACATTTAAATCCCAAGTATAATGAGCTGTCCTTAGAATGTTGTTTTCCTTGTTCAACCTATTTTGCATTGCAGATGGAACCTGCAATTAAGAAGCTCTAGCCCTGTGTTGGTGAACCTATGGCACGGGTGCCAAAGGTGACACTCGGAACCCTTTCTGTGGGCACCCAACATCGCCCCTTCACAGCCACCTGTATTTAGGTTAAACTGCTGTATTGGCACTTTGCGAAAAATTAGTGGGTTTTTAATCATAGTTTGGGCACTCGGTCTCTAAAAGGTCCACCATCACTGCCCCAGAGGAGTATGAACAAGTTCCACAGAGGAATGCGAAACTGAGATTTTAATAAAATAATTGTTTTAAATCATCTTCAATTCATCTATCTGATAATTAGTTCTCTAGCCCAAAAGAAGTTTTTTGATCTACTTATAATGCTAGCAGAAAACATAGAAATATTTTGATAAGGGTCAAATATGTGGCATCTCTGCAAATGTCTTGTCAATAACTGATTATCATATTTGATCTGGCTAATAATGTTAATGCTGCTTTTGACCTCTGCCTTTTACTATCCTTGTAGTCATACCTCTTCTTCAACATTAAGCTACAGTGACACAATCACTATAGTCTTGCATGACAGATTGAGCTGGTTTTCTTAATGATCCTTAAAAATAGAGCCAAGATACTCAAGATTACAAATAACTGTGTTTCTCTTAGTAAAGGAAATTAGAATATAAAATTGTATATTTTAAAAATATTGTTCAGAAGCATCAGGTTTAACTGCAGTGCTCTTCTAAGTTTAAACTAAGTTGTATGGGTAGTTAATGATTTATTTAGGAAGATGAAAAAGAAATTGCTATTTGTTTAATCAGGCGAACTGGATCCAGAAAGGATGGGCTCAGGTATTCAGTATGGAGATGCTGCTTTGAGACAGCTGCGTTCTCCTCGAAGAGCACAAGCGCAGAGTGTTCAAGAATGTGGCTGCTAGACACAAAGAACAAAATAAATGCTCATTTTAAGATAAAGGGTGAGTATTATAAGTTTTGGTGCCTTATTTTCACTTACAAAAAGACTCACATGGTGCATAGAAACATTGCCTAAATCCAGCCTGGCACATTGTCTCTCCTGCTGCAGCCTTTAGAATTGCCCCAGAACTGTTTCAAAGAATCTGTGGTCCAAATGGTTTTGGGGTGCTGGCTGCTTTCTCTGGTATGGGAAATCTCCCCTACCGTTGTTATGGGTTGTCAAGTTGTCTGTTACTTATGGCGACCCTTTGACTGAATCATCTCGAAAATGGCCTGTCCTCAAAAACCTTGTTCAGCTCTTGCAAACTCAAGCCTGTGATTCCTTTTGGGAGTCAATCCATTTCATAGTTGGTCTTCCTCTTTTCCTGTTGCCTTCACCCTTTCCCAGCATTATTAGGAGCCTTGTGGTGTAGTGATTAAACTACAGTAGTGCAGTCATAGACTGCTCATGACCTGAGTTCAATTCCAGTGGGCTCAGGTAGCCAGCTCAGGGTTGACTCAGCCCTCCATCCTTCCAAGGTTGGTAAATTGAATACCCAGCTTGCTGTTGGGTAAATGTGTAGCCTGCACAATTAAAATGCAAGCCACCCAGAAAGTGCTTTAAGTACTATTGGTTAGCATTTATCCATCACACTTCATTTTATTGTCTTTTCCAGATAATCCTGTCTTCTCATGTGCCCAAAGTAGGATAGCCTCAGTTTCAACATTTTTGCCTCCAAAGATACTTCAGGCTTGATTTGAATTAGGACCTACTTGTTTGTCTTTCTGATAGTCCAGGGTATCCACAAATATCTCCTCAAGCACCATATTTCAAATGAATCAATTTTGGTCCTGTCAGCTTTCTTTATTGCCCAGCTTTCACACCCATGCATGGTGATCAGAAATATAATTTTGGATTTTGGCGGATTCAATCTCTGGCTTGAAACAGATCTGTCTGTTTCATCTGCCCCTGGTGATTTATTTTTTCCTAATGCTTACAGAGCAGCTTTCACTCCATTTTTTTTAAACTACAGGTTCATCATAAGAAACGTCATCAAAGGAGTCTGTCATAATTTTAGCTCTTCTGTATAAGTCCTCAGCATACTGCTTTCACCTTTCATTTGTTTTTCTGATCAGATAGTGTATTTCTCTGTTGATAATTCTAGGCTAAAATTTCCCTTTGATTTATTGGATCGTCTGGAAGAGATATCTTGTTTTTCCTCTTTTGTTCTCTTATTTCTTTGCACTGATGATTTTAGGACCTCCTTATCCTGAGTATCTGTTTCACTTACCTGAAGTTTGCCACAGCCCAATATATAACTTACATGGGTGCCCCTTGTGGCCTTTTCCCATTCTTTTGTATGTTATATATATAGGGTTCCCTTGTATCCATGGTTTCAGGAATCCGCAGTATATTGTGGAACTGAATAAGGTGCATAAATTAAGGTTGTTTTATGGGAAATCCAGAATTGATTTTTCTTGCATAATATTAGGAACTTAGTTTGTGTATTTAAAGTAGGTTCCTGCACTATTCTGTAATTCTAACGGTGTGTTCACCACAATCCTGTCTTTTAACCTGCCTCTGATTTGTGGACCTCAGGGTTTGTATTTTAAAAAAAGCACATTCCACAAGGCATCTTCTGCCCACCACTGCTGTAAGTATACTAGGTGTGTTACTTATTTCTTGCTGTTGGTTTTTACAAGTTATGCAAGGGGTTGGCTATGCATACCACCATGGAAGTGTGGGTTAGGGTTAGGGTTTTAAGGCTTCTACTGAAGCAGGCAAAGGAGAGGAGTTAAAGGAGTCATCCCTTTCTCAGAACCCGAACAGACAGAAATAATAGGAGTGGAAGTATATGTGCCTCTTTTATCACCCTACTGGTCGTCTGCATGCAACTATTGGTTGCCTTTAACTAACAGGCAGGTTTGCAAACACAAGGAACACATTTAGTACTAGTGTTTGAGTTAAATCAAGATCAGTTGATACATACTAGGCTGTCACTGTTCCAAATATATAGTATGATGCCTTTTTTTTTTAACTGAACGTGGAAAAGTCTACATTTCTTGTCTTGTATTGGAGCAACAGTGGTGTAGTTTCTTCCATTGTAAATCTCTATCAGTTAACTGTGATTCCCCAGAGGCTGTTGAACTGTGACTTCCAAACTCTATGACCATTGGCCATGCTAGCTGATGCTTTTGGGAGGTTCAGCAACTTCAGTTTTTGACGGTCACCTCATTCTTTGGAATCAGCTACCAACTGATTCCAACAGCTACCAAGAGGCTCCTTCCTGATCTTCAGGAAATTATTTAAACAGAATTGTACAAAGCTACCATCAATGACGTATCTCTCTCAGATGTGATTAATATTAATTTTTAAAAAAAAAATCTTAATTTTTTTCTTTTTAAATGGCATTAATTTTAGACCGCTCTCTGTGAATGTTCACATATATGTGAACAAAGTATACACATATGCAACAAGATGGGCTATTGTGTCACAAATTTCAGGGTACTTTTTGCTTATTTCTACAAATGGATTTCCTTACTCTGTCAGTGGGACAATGATGGTGAACAGTGTGGGATTCCCGTCAGTGCTGAGCAAGTAGGTTGTTGCTACCCATGAAGTGTGACTCTTCCCACCCGCCCCAATCCATGCCCCAGTGCTCAGAACAGATGTTGGTGACATTAGAGGCTGCCAGCGGAGGGTGAATCCTGATGGATGTAGCCTGCTAGTAACTTGAAAAGAAGACAAACTGCTTTTAAAGGCATGGGGGGGGGAGCTTGAATTGATACTACTGCTTGTGTGGTCTGAAGGGACACTAATAGTTGATACATTTCCTGAAGTGTCACAGGGGTTCTGCAAGGACAGCCATTAATTAGCTAACTTTGAGCCTCGCCTTATCCCCAGGCTAAAAGGCAGACCCTGTCTTGATAGTAATATGCCATGACTCTGTGGCTTTATGCAGAGGGAATTCCTAACAAGTTGGAAGGGTTTCTTTTCCTGAATGATTTAATCAACAGTTATGTGCTGTCAAGTCCGAACTGTCTTATAGCAACTCTAATAGGGCTTTCAAGGTAAGTGAGATATTTAAGGAATGGTTTTACCAGTTCCACTCACCCACTGAGTTTCCATGGGCAAGTGGAAATGTTGAATTTTTGGTCTACACAGAATCCTAGTCCATCACTCTGTCCACTGCACCACACTCGGTTAATAATCAGTACTCTTTCTTATTTCAGCTATCGTTCAGACAACAGTTTCATGAAACGAACTGCCATGGCTTCAAGGCTTTACAGTTCTCGAACTTCTTTTTGATTCAACAAAGAAGACTACACATGGTATCTTTTTTAATGAAAATGTTTACTGTAGAATGGCTTCCAGAAATGTGCACGTGGCACATCAAGACTGCAAAAAGAAAAACTAGTAATTCAGTGGACATTACTAAAATTAGAATGCCTGTATATAAATATTTTCTGTTGCATAGCTTAGTTCGTAGTCTGTATACTGTATATAAAAAAACCCATTAAATTTCCAAAACATGCTATACTGACATAATATTGCACTAACAGCTGTTTGTTTACTTTTAAATCTAAAAAAATTAACTTGGTAGGCATTATCATATTTTAGGATTTTTAAAACATTTTTGTACAGTACCTTTTATTTATTGAGTTGACATTGAATGCTACTAGCATTGACTGATACTGTTTTATTTGCCACATTCTTTGAAGTGCTTTTTTGATTCATTTTTTGGAAAAGTGTCATTCACGAGTTTATAAACTTGCTATATTGAAAAGATAGAATTTTTTTAAAATGAAGCATAGCTGTCTGGTTTCTTGATATTTCTTATACATATTTCAATCACTTTGTCAAGAATTGCATATACATAATGGTGAACTCCTAAGAGCATACTCCTGTCTGATCTTGCTTTGGGAAATTTTTAGTTTTACATCCTAAATAACTGTATTTTTGAGTAAAAGATAATGCCTACTTTTGCTATCCTATAGCAGTATTTGAACTTGTAAATCACTATTATCTGTTTTTTAAATAGTAATTTCCTTATATAGACCTCTGTTCAGGTTATATAACCCTCTATAGAAAGAAGCAGTCTGAAAGTAGTCTATAGTATGTGTGCGTGTGTGCGTGTTTGAAGACTGCTTCGACAACTACAATGTTTACAAATTGTCATCAGCTTCCACAATTCTGTAATCTTAGAAATGCAACAAATGGCAACAATTAATCCATGTTTGAGATGTTATAAATGGACTTGAAAACTTGCACAGATAACTCTCTTTTCATGCAAATTACCCCATGCTACGATGAAATTGACGTCCATTCTGCCTGATACAAGGAACTGGAAGTTTCCCTGGAAACCTTGAATTTGCAGTGGGGTGTTTGTGACTTAGCCCCTGTGAAATTTCTTTCCCTCTAGTCTTTCACAACCAGCGATTCCAGAATATAAAGATGTATGGCTATACACTAATTCTAGAATAATAAGGAAACTCAGAAGCTGCCCATAGGCTTTTTGTGTTGCATGGGGGATTTCTGCTGGTGGTGCGGAACAGAAGCAGAATGTTGGGCTCTTGGCCTTGACATTGTGTCAGTGGGCGTCGGTGCAGTAAGAGCTTGGCTCCCACCTTAGGCAGAAAAGCATTCAACAGCCCGGGCTATGCAGCAGCCCTAACAGGATCCAGGTTGCTGATTCCAAGGTTGCCCCATGACTGTTTCAGCTAGGGAAAATATTTTGTATCTTTAGCTAAAGATTGTCACTGATACTCCTTGCCAGGGTCATACTGAAACAAGCACAAAGATTTATACTCTGTCTTGTCAACTGAGAAGTCATTGCTCTGAATGTAATACTTTGAAGGCGCTGTTTTGGAATGTTTATTTACCTGAATAGCAGCCACAGGCTGCGATTTGGTTACATTTTAATTCTTATAATCATAATCACTGCTGCCTCACCAACAGCAAGTAGTTTTCCGCCCTTCAGGGAAGAATATGCAGAGTAACTAAGGCAAAGAGAATGCCTGCAAGGAAAGAGTCACACTTTCCCTAAGAGCTGCAATGATTTAAATGTACTTAATATATTTGTATTATGCTTTTCTACTATCAACAGCATTCAAGATGTCAATATAAACAGTTTCACTTATCCGTGGTCTGAAAGTATTTTGGGAAAATAATGAAAGAAAAATTTGTTTTCTCATCTTGTCACCAGAGCTGCCAAAAGTTGAAAATCCATAGCATGGTCTGTGAATGCTACTGGCCTCTAGTGGCCAGTTCTGGTAATGCATGTGAAAATATATCGCCCCTCCCCATGCTATATGTAGCATTGATTCTTATTTGGGGGGGGGGGTGGAGGTAATCCCTCATGGATATGGAGGTCCTACTGTGATACACTGCCATCTAACTTTTCCTGGCAGAGTTAACCATAGGGTTGCTCTACTTAAGAGTTGTTCGACTTAAGAGCATGCATTCGTAACGGATTAAACTTGTAAGTAGAGGTACCACTGTAGTTCAGTAAGAAAGGCTTGGGAAACACTTTGTGGTTTTTGAAATTCTTACCTAATTTGAGTTTTGCCTTTTTTTTTCTGACCTGGATGAGCAGCTGTTTTTGGATTATAACACAGAAGGGACACTGGAGAGCTTAGAGATGAATGACAACCTATAGTAGGTGGGACCAATGAATTTCAAAGTCAGCACTGAAGAATAAACTATAAAATAATCCACATACTACAATGTATTGTAGTGGCTGGAACATTATGGAGGACATAAATATAAAGCAATGGGAAAGTTGCTAGCATGCAATATCTCTGTTGGTGTCTGTTTATCGCATGGGTATATAAAATATAGAGCATGGATGTCTTAGTGGATCAGAAGTGATTTCAGGGAATACTCTTCCATCTGTATGTGGTGTTTTTGTTGTGAGATTTTAAATCCATTCATGCCAAAAAACAATTCCAAAGAAGCTTCGTAAGAATTTCCCTACAGCCCTAATTCCTGGAGCCTTGGTTCATCTCCTCCATATGACTTAAAGCTTCTGATTTCCTTCTTTTCTGCAGCTATTGTAGCACTGGTTTAGTTTCTTTGCATTTTTCTGTTTCATACTGGCAAGTTCTTTTTCTCTACAAATACAGACTAGGACATAGTAATGCACACTATGAAAAGCGGTGACCTAGAACAAATATAGTCATGTTCTCTGTATTGAAACACTGTGTGCTGAGAAATGTAACTGCCAAACAATATTGACATTGTGAACAAAGGAAACAAAACATACGTCAACATTTTTGCCGAACCTGGTCTCCTTCCCTTTTGTTAGTGATATTTTGCAGTGGGCTAGAGAGCTCAAGATATCTTGCCTTACTGGTTATGTAGGTATAGTATGTTTGTGTATATTCTTTCTGAGGGTGTCCTGTTCCCTTTATCTTTTTTTCTTCCAGCTTGCCATTACAAAAGCAGACAAGCAGTCTCATTACACATTAATCCCAAATTAATATAAGAAATAGTTGTTCATAACCACGGGAAGTAGAATGTCTGTGAAGATTCTCATTCATCCAGGTGAAGTTATCCAGAAGTTGATCCATGGCAACTGAACTTCTTGTGAGAGCTCACAAAAAGTCCAGTTGTCATGACTCAACCTCCAGATATGTAGAAAAAATTAAACTGAGATTTAAGGAATAGCAGTTCTAATAACAGTTTCTACATCATCTAATGTTAATGCAATGAGGCTGTAATGTTGTACATGTGTAGCTGGATAGAAATTCTTGTTGAGTGTGACTTTGCTGTCTTCTGAGAAAATATGTATAGAAGTGAGCCATAAAAGCAGACAACTCATTGTGCCTCCAAACACATTTCTTAAACACTGCAAGTTAGTGTAAATGCCAGAGAGTCGTCATATCATTTCACCTCTGATTGTTCTCACTTTTTTCATATTGTCTTTATGACCTTACCTTGGAAACTGAGGGGAAAAAACAAATTGTGAAAAAATTTCCTCTGGAAAAGTCTTATTTCCCCTTTGTGTGCCGGACAACATGGGATTTGAAACTCACCATTTTCCTTTAAAAAGATAGTTTCACCCATAAAATTCTAAAAACTTGAGCACACATGTGCTCCTTCACTGGAGTAGCATGGGTTCTAAAGCACTTCAGGTGTGCTGGGTTGCTACCTGCATTGATTTAGTTCCTCAATAACTCCAGGAGCTTAAGCCGTGATATGGTTGAGCCTGAAGACAATACATACCTGCCCTTTGCATTAAACTGCTTCTAAAAATAAAAGTGCATTTAGATAGTATTAGTATACATTAGCAAATGTAATTGCATGATTTCTATACTGTAAAGATTTTACCATGCTGCTTTATGTCACCAGAAGAATGTCACTGAAATAAATAAAAGCTTTTATTTAAATGTATTAAATCTGGGTTTCTTTTCAAGAATCTAGTGAGTTTGCCAGTGGCGTGGATGGGAGCGTGATTAGCTGAACATTTGATTTAATATACCTAAATCAGCTGGTATCATCTTATAAAACACATGAAGGCTGCCACCATCTTCCTGTAATTGTGAACCACTGCTTTTAGCTAGGTTCTGACCTATGATGCTTACCAAGAAATGATCAAACAACTAACTTTCCAAATCCATTTTATTCACTTATACAAAGTCATAGCAAGTACAGTTAAATATAAATAACACAAAACATTAGAAAAAGCAAATGCTATTTAAGACACATTCTAAGTCACATATTGCTTCAAGCTTTATTTTCCCCACACTTCTCTAAAGTGATTCTAGTGCTTGCAAAAGTGAAGTGTACCACTGACATATCCTACCTCTTTGTTTTATAGAGATTACATGTAGGAGTAGGAACTGAATTTATGGCTTTGCTGCTGTGTATTCCAGACTTGCTTAATTAAAACACCTAATTCTAAACACCCATGCTCCCAAGATTTTGTCTGCTTTCAACTGTCCATTGCCACAGTATGAATTCTTTGGGGTTGTCCAAGTAGCATACTAGTATAGCTTGGTTTAGCCAACCCCAAACCACAACCTGACATTCTGGGGGCAGAGCATGTAAACATGTACTCTCCTAAGACATTTGTAGTTATTTGCACAATCTCTTCACCATATTACGTCCATGCCACAAGAGTAACTTTTCTCTATACATAGAGAAGCATGGAAAGACTAGTTTTCAGGTACATAACAAACCCATTTCAGTGCCAGTCTTATACAGAAATAGTTCTCAGTAACACATATTGCTTAAAGTCTTAAAAGAATGTGGCAAAGTCCCTTGCAGGAGTATAAGACCGAAGAAAGAAAAAAAATTCCAGGAAATAGTTTGAACCAGAGTCATTTTCAAACAACCAGCAGAAGTTTGGCTGTGTTAGCACCAAGACTCTTGTGTCAACCACAGTAAGTTAGATTACTTTTTTCCCATAACATCTGAGTTGCTCTATTTTAATTCCTTAATACTGATGTCAGGTTGATCCTCCAGTCCAAGGTACAACTTGAGCAGCAAGCTACAATTATGCAGCTGCCTAGTCTGCTACTGAAATAATGGGTTGGTTCCTACGAATAGAGAGTTTAGTGTTTGTTATCTTTAAAAGCATCACTCTCCCTAGCCAAGATGTTTGGAGGAGAAGAGAACTTAAATACAAATCTCTGCCTAGCATTAGCTGCCTTTTAAGAGAGAAATCAAAATCTTCACCAATGATAAGCTGCCATTATAATCATTTAATCATGCTATGAGGTACATGTGAAACTACGGACACAGAAATGTGCCTCAGTATTGCAGAATTATTTTGCAGTTTCACATCACATTAATTTGACAAAGTATTTGGCAGATAAACGCCCAACAGTGCTGAAACGGCAGACTGCTATTGATGGATTTGGGTGCGTGTTACGCGATTGGCAACTGAAGGAGGTACTGATTTTGATCCAGGTTTATTGAAGACAGAAGAGTCACAATAAGATGATACAACTTTCCTGAAATGTTTCTAATGAAAGAATTGTATCGAAGCATTCGATTCATTTTGTGACTAGTGTCCACATTTTAGAGATCTGTTAAGTCAAGTAGTTCCTGTATCTGGAAGGAAAATCAAACAATCTAAGACCTACTCCTAGAATCATAGAATAATTGAGTTAGATGGGGCCTAAAGGCCATCAAGTCCCAACTCCCTGCTCAAGGCAGGAATCCCAAGTCAAAACAGATTTAACTAGTGGTGGTTCTTCATCTTCTCTAAAAGGAAGGTTATGCGCTGACTAATTAGGATTGGTACTTTTTACACTAAAGATGTGAGAAGCAGAATGTCCCAAATACAGGTGAGGCAGAAATACGCACATGCTCCTTTACATATTACCAGAAGCACACATCATTTCAGCACTTGTTAACTGTTTCTCTGAAAAAATCAAGTCACAGAGCATAGTAAGCAATAATTGTTACGTTACAAATCTACTTTTAAAAACAAAATATTGTCCAACAAAACAGTTAGCAAAGTTTAGAAAAGGAGAAAGGCATCCTTTTTCCAGTTGATGCACATCATGTTTGTCATGGCTGTTACGTTTGTGGAAGGTGTGGATTTTTTTTAAAACTGGGTAAATGATCAAGTGAACAATACCTTTTAAGAGATTCAGACCACTGCAGGTTAAGAAGAATGGCTTAAGACATTAGAACATCCTTCATGCCCTCCTAGAAAGAGAGAATTAGGGCCCACAAATGTAGGGTGGGTTGTTTCTGTTCCATCATCCCTAAATTGGTGTGTCTTCCATTCCTTCTCCCAAACTATTTCTAAATCCTTTCCATGCCACTTCTGATAAATGTCATAAATGTCATGGCCATTGACCCCAGACAGCATTAGATTGTTCTGAGCTTCCCCCAATAGCACAGAGGCATCCCCCCTTAAACATTTTTGTGTGATACTCAACAAACTCAAGTTTGCAAATTACCACCTTCTTTGGGTTGTGTGATAATATTCTGGCTACCGAACTCACACCTGAACATTAAGGGAACAGTTTATTCTTAAAGTAAACTCTCATTTTGTAAGCGGAAGTTAACACTAGGAAGGCTGAACTACCCCCAGACTTCGGTTTCAACAGAGAGCCCATGGAAATCCTTGGAAGGAAACCAACAACCTGAGATACTCTAAGCAGGGAAAAAACATACTGCACTGATTTTTTAAAAAGTTACTGAAGACATGCTAAGAAATTAATTCCATAGTTGTGCAGGAGTTGTCTCCCAAAGTGTTTTGTTAATGAAGCCAACACATCTTTTAAGATCTGCAGATAGCTCTTGCACTCCACCAAAGCTATTCAAAACTGCTTAAAAACCACCTGTTTAGAGCTTGGCAAACATGGCAGGTGGTCTTTCAAAGCAAACCCTGAACTATATAAATTAACATTTTAATGATTACCAAAGGCTTCTTCCTTTCTTTTGCACAGACTCAGTTTGGGGAGGGGGACATGGACAATTTTGCACTGGAAAAGGATATAATGTACACTGTCAACCTGAGTGCTCAACATACATTATGGAAGGTGTGCTGGTTCAGTCAGACCAGTAGAAGAATCCATTTCAGAATTACATATATTAGCAAACTTTCACAATTGGAGAAGCTCACCTAAACAAAGCTTTACAAAATGGAACATTATCAAAAGATAAAAGAAATCTTAGTTCAGTGGCACCATGTCTATGTTACTGCAAATTACTGAACAGAATTTCACAACTAATTTTTGATTGTCTAACTCATTTGGTACAGTAAGATCATTATAGCAAATTAATACAGTTCCAAAATACAGTCAGCACATTACTTCCCTATTGCACCAAAATCTTCAATTCCAGAGGGCCACAAAGATCCACAGCTGGAATGTAAACCTGACTATGCCACATATATTTAACAAAATGGAGAGAATTTTTTTAAAAAACCCACTAATAATTTCAGATCAATCACCTTTTACAGACCTCTTGTATAAGAGCTTGCAGACTAAACCATGTCTGGCTTCCACAGCTTGACACTCACCAAACCACTACCAGCAGCCTGTTTTTGCAGACCCTGGACAGAGCAGCAAAGGCAGGCTTACAGAAGCTAAAGAGTGGACTCCACAGAGATGTGTACGACCCTCTAGATATTGCAAACTATGCCTCCCAACATTATTCATCATCAGCTATGCTAGAAGTGCTAATGGGCCCTGGAGTGCAATATCTAGGCAGCCACGTACTTCCCAGTGATGGCTTGGGGGCAGCTTTTGGCTTGCGAGGTCACACGTACTGGTCCAGGTCAAACCACTGCAAATTAATTAAAATCATTAAAAAAACACAATGGTGTTTACATTCCTGATTTGTAAAAATGCCCCTGGCCTTCAAAACCAGGAACATTTTAAATTGCAACTTACTCAGTGTATCATTAGGACAACCAATTCCCTGTGGATTAGAACTGACAAGTTTTAATGATCAGTGAAAATTTAAACAACTGTCAAGGAATCGCTTCTGAATTCTTTCAATAAAAGCATCCACAGTACCACCTTTCCTAGCTTGTCACCCAAAAACATTTCTGAAAAAGTTTATAGGTCTATACTGGCAAACAAAGTTCCCATTCTCATCCATCAGTACGAGTCCAGTTCTTGGCACCGCAGCTGGGAAAATAGCCAAAATATAAACAGATGTAACAAACTACCTAATAAAAATCCTTTTGTAGAAACCTTGCATAGGTAGTTTGGAATTTTGCTGCAGTGTCATATTGTTTTCCAGTACTGTTTCTGGAGTTTTTAAAAAGTATAGGTCCATTCAAGTGTTGAATCACCGGGCTCGTGCTGAGTAACACCTCATGTATTCAGTCATCCAGGGATTGTCTGGTCCAGATGGTTTCGTTCTCCAGGTTCTCTCAACTTCTATCGGATGGACCTGTCTCTGGGACAGCTTCCTTTTCTCCATTTGCCTTCTGTTCTTGGCTCTTAATGCAGACTCATGAATCTGACAGAGACATGGAAGTGTCGATGGGTTATATCAAACACAAAGCTCCAGGGTATTTGATCATGAGACTGATGCACAGATTTATTAGAGTTATAATGTTTAGTTGCATTATATTGTTCCGCTTTATAGCAAGAGAGCGTTAAAAGCAGAGCACTGGTGTCCCAGCGTTACACAGTGGCCACTATGAAAGCAACAGTAGGCAAAACGACAAGTCTATCTCTACTCTTCTGGGTGTTCAAGGATATTGTATTTATATGATCATTCATAGATATTCCAGTTTTAGCATGAACATTCATCACTGTCACCAAATTACCTCCTATTTGCAGCTTGATAAACTGAGACGACCAAATGTGTAGTATTTGGAAAAGTAACTTTCATTATTATTTAATATTTTAAATATTGGTACAGTATGCTCCCCTGCTTTAAAAAAGCCTTCAGAATGAAGGCAAAAACAATTTGATTTTTTTTTCTCCAGTAAAAAAAACAAATAGCATTGACATGCTAAAATCTGAGACTGTTACGTTCCTTGAGCAATGAAAAATAAAAAAAATAGATATCAAAGATTGAATGCCTATATTATCAGTATTTAAAATCTGTTACTGTGGCCACTAATTGATGGCAGACAGGCTATTCAAGATGCTAAAGGGCTCCAAACTCCAAAATAAAATTTTGGAACTGGGAAGAGTGTCACCCAAGCTACCGTCATGCCTGAGTCAGTTCTGTTGGATGGTTGGCACGAGTCCAACATCTGAAAGGTTATCTGGAAGATCAGGGCAATTGGATTTCTTTTTCTTGTGAGATTGAAACATTTTGCTACTCATCCAAACAGCCTTGAGAGATTCTATTCAAAGGTGACACAGACTTTTAACCCCATTTTGCACAGATAAACCGTCATCATGGTGGGCCATCAAGCCTATCCTGAATTATGGTGACCCCTTTCAGGATTTTCCTGATACTGTACATTTCTCAACACTAGAACAACATAACCTGAAAGATAAACATCTAATTTAGGAATGTTTCATTCCAGAGAGTACTCATTAAAAATAGGATAAAGGAACAGGAAAACTATTTCTTTTGTTCTCATATCTATAAGCCACACCATCAATTGTGCTAGCTGTCAAATGCCAAATTTTTCTTTTGTTGGGCCAAGTTGGACAGGACAAGAGAATGTGACTCTCCATGGAAGAAATGAGGTCTTTACAGGAAACATGACTTACTCATCATCCCCCAGGCTCCTACATTCCTGCCGATATGCTGCAGAAAACAATTCCCATGTTTTCCTTCACCACACTACAATAGTGCCATCTATCTCCTAAAACAGCCATTGTCAACAGACGCCCCAGGGGGACCACAGACTGGAATCCATTCTTCACTGTCAGACAATACCAAATGTCTATTTAAAAACATGTTTCATTTTGTTCATTCTAGTAGGCCAAGCACTGCCCCAAAGCCTGACTGCTATGCATTGCATGATTTAAATAATAAGACACTTGGGTTTTGTAGTTCCTTCTATAACGCTGTCAGAAATACAGGTATAGACTTTTCTGTGGAATCAAACATGTGGATTATCAGCACTATGCATGAACTTACAAGCTCATTCCAGGACCCTGTCATGATGGAGCCATCAGCGCACCAACTCTTGGTGCCATTCCTAAACTCGACACTCTCTGTCTTGGGACACTGGATGCTAACTGCCTGCTGCTTTATAAAGATAATGCTTTCTCCTGCCCTCTGATTAAGGGACAGGCCACATTTTCTAGCCTCGAGCGTTCCTTCCACAGCAGCACTAAAATGGCAGTCAGAAAGAAAAAAGAAACACAACATTACAATCCATTCATAACTACAACTCCATGCAATCTGTACAACTAAGCAGGAAGCAACTGGGGCTCTCCAGCCATTGCTGGATGGGTCTTCCCATCACTCCTAACAAGCACAGCCCATGGTGAGATGCAATGGCTAGAGCAAATTTGTTTTGCAACTACTTTGCAAGCCAGAGGTGGGAGCAAATGGTCCTCATATGATGATGAACTCAAGCTACCGTCATGCCTGAGTTGTCAGTTATGTTGGAGGGTTGGCACGAGTCCAACATCTGAAGGTTACCCGGAAGTTGAGTCAGAGCAACTGGACTTCTTTTTCTTGTGAGATTGAAACATTTTGCTACTCATTCAAACAGCCTTGTCAGTCTAAGGAAAGTTCGTTGCAAGGCCTCCAATTTATAGTTCACCTCGGAGGCCTTGCCACTAACTTCCCTCAGACTGACTAAACTGCTTGGATGAGCAGCGAAATGTTTCAATCTCTCAAGAAAAGAAGTCCAGTTGCCACTACTCAACTTCCAGATAACCGCGCTTGGATGCCCAAGAACCTTCACAGACATCTGAAAGGTTAGACATCCTGTGCCCCACATCCTGTGTCATCCTGGCTTGCTGCAATTAATACAGAAAGAAATATACAGATCATTATTAACTCCTGATGCATCCACTCTGAATACCCACGACACAGAAGTGAGTTTGGTGAAGTAACAATCCCCCCCCATATTCCAGAATAATTGCTTCACAGTAAGTCCACTTTCTTCCCCTCTGCATAATGAATGTCACCATTGGTCAGATGCTAAATGGCAAATGCTAAAATAATTCAGAAGGGTATGCCGAGATTGAGGATTACAAGCCTAAAGAAGGATGAGGTACAGCTGCCTACAAATAGGACCTTCTCTTCTGCAAGTGTACAGGTAGCTGAGCAAACATGATGGCTGGAATCCCGTCGTGCCGCTACACAAAGAGTGCAACTTAAACAATGAGCTGCCACAAGTTAAACAAATTCTCATGGACCTTACCTGCAGTGTGCTGAGTTGCATGGCTCAGTATGTTAACAGGTGATGTCCACAGAGATTTCTCAAGGCAATTAACTTCCCAAAGTTACTCTGTTTGCATAATAGTACAACAGCATTTCAGCCAGTAGACATGGGTCAGAAAATTAGTTAAGTCCAGCCCACAGCTTTATTTTATTTATTTTATTTTATTTTATTTTATTTTATTTTATTTGGCTTGCAGCCCCACAGAATCCACCATCTAACTTTGGAAGAACTAGGTACAGTTAAACAGAACTTGTCTAAACTCTGGCCAGGCCAGCCACAAAAGCACACCATCTAAATCAGTGGTTCTCAACCTGTGAGTCCCCAGATGTTCCAGGACTGCAACTCCCAGAAGCCTCCACCACTTGCTGTGCTGGAAGGTGTTTCTGGGAGTTGCAGTCCAGGAACATCTGGGGAACTACAGGTTGAGAACCACTGATCTAAATCAACTCAAAAGCTTCTTTGCCCACTGGCTGCCTCTTTCACTTGACAGAGGGCAATGTGCCTGCTCTTTTGGAAGAGGGGCACAGAGTCAGCAGCTAACTGGTTCAGCTGTATTCAAGGGAGTTTCATCCAAAGCTTCCAAACTCTCTGTTATCTTTCTAGGATGCCAAGGCAGTAGTCAAGGGCAGAATGGATGAAACATTAAAAACTAGAAGATATGCTGAGCCAATCAATGCCTGTTGGGTGGTGCAGAGGTTTTGTTCTGCATATGACAAAAAGGCAGAGTTTGGGAACCTCGGGCTATGGAGCCTAACCCAGTCCTTACCAAAGGGCCATACCATCTTTCTTCCCCATCCTTTCCCTGCGTCCGTACAGGCTTTCCCCTGATGTAAAAGATTACAACGTATCTCCTAATGCTTCGTTACTCGCAGAAAGACCTTTAGGCTAAAAGAGACTGGTACTGGTATCTTTTTGCTGTGGCCTTGTCAATACAAGAACGCCCCTGCCCCCACCCCCCAAATCTGGCCTTTGGACCGAAAAAATGTTCCCTACTTTGGCATAAAGTGTATCAACAAAAGAAAATGTACTTTGGGGAGCAAACCAATCTTGGGCACCCAGAGAGGTTTAAATAAGGGAGCACGAATTCGAAAAGTACCTAGCCAAGAAGGATATGGCAGATGAAAATAAACAATTCAGGCATATGCTTTCAATGGGCTTACTTCATTCTCTGAAGCAGATGCACAGACATTGTGTGTCTTCTGACTGCCCGTGTCAGTCTGCTTTTCCCCCCAGCCATACAACGCAAACGGGTGTCGTATCTCCTTTGTCGCATCAGTCCTTTGAGGACTTTTCAGCCGCCTTCTGTCGCTACGGCCACCCAAAACACCCCGATTTGAGGCGAGCCGCTGTGCCTGACTCGTTGATTTATCCGGCACTTTCACTGCCAACTTCGTCTCTCCTTGGTCAGCTTCAGCCTTCTCTTGATCTTCTTCATCTGGATGAAGGTTAGAAGGAGGTTTAAGGTGGTTATTATGCTACCAAAATATATACACAACTGTTGTGGCTGTTCATTGTCACTTCATTACTTTTGTTTGATTTAAACCAGAAGCACACAGAAAGTAATTTGGGTAACTTGCAGGAGATCAACACAGATATTAAATATTTCACCACAACCATAACTGAAGGGATGGCAATCTTCAATTACAATATTAAAACCATGAGCACTAGCAGCATCAGTCCAAAACCCAAAGGCTTTGGATCTTTAACTGTGAGGACTAAGCAACAGGTGCCCCCAACTCATAGGTCATACTCCTTCCAGAGCACTGACAATTTAAAGTTATGGATGTATACAAAATCTAGATAAAATTAAAAACAAATTAAAATGTAAAGACAATTTTATTACTTTTGTCCAGTTAATGTCCTGCTTCTTCAGGTAGGCTTTTTTTTTTTTAAAAAAATGACAGTTGAGTCCCTGGATTTGTTCTCTTAAGTGTGTTTTTGACATTTTGGAATGCTTTTTTATTATTGTATTACTAACTGAATCAATTTGAACTAATAGATTCTTTTTTAAACTTTATAATTTATTGTGCTTTTAGTGTTACTTGTTCTCATATAGTGAGCTGTGTGGGATCTCCTCAACAACAGAAAGGTGGCATGCAAATAAAACAAACAAATAAAATCATAAGCATTCTTCTTGAGATGAATGGAGCCATCAATCATGGTACTCTCAGCCAAGGAGACTCATGGTGCAGTGGTTAAATGCCTGTACTGCAGCGAAAATTGTGCTCACGACCTGGGGTTCAATCCAAGGTAGCAGGTTCAAGGTTGACTCCGCCTTCCATCCTTCTGAGGTCGGTAAAATGAGCACCCAGCTTGTGGGGTGGGGTGGGGTGGGCAATGCCTAGCCTGCATACTGTAATTAAAACTGTAAACCACCTACAGACTACTTGAAGTGGTATGGAACGGTATACAAGCAGAACACTTTGCTTTTTTTTTAATCATCTGAAGAATATGTTTAGATATGAATGCTTGTGAAAAACAAAAACAGGTTACGCTTATAGACTCTATATAACTACAATAGGGCCCCAGTATCCACTGGGATTGGTTCCAGGCCTTCCCGTGGATAATGAAAACTGTAGATAAGAGAAAATGCCTGCCACCCATCCCCAAACTGCTGTTTCCTGACAGTAGCTTGCTTTATGACTGCTGTTTTGAGACAGTAGCTTGCTTTATGGTCGCTGTTTATGACAGTAGCTTGATTTACAGCTGCTGTTTGTGACAACAGCTTGCTTTATGGCTGCTAACTTATTTAACTTTTTCCTCTGCCAACCGTGGATAACTGAATCAGTGGATAATGAATCAGTGGATATGGGGGTCCTACTGTATTCCCAGTAAAATCTGTTATAATACAGTAACACACCTAGCTAATATAATACCAAGCTCTTGTTACTTCTGTTTAAGTGTGTGTAGGGTCTTTGTTTCATTCAAATACAAGGTGGGACAGAGAGATACTGTTCTCTCTCTCTCTCTCTCTCTCTCTCTCTCTCTCTCTCTCTCTCACACACACACACACACACACACACACACACACACACACACACACACACACACACACACACAAGGACTTAGCAATGCCACATCCTTTCTGTGCCATTTGGCATTTTTAAGGTTAAAGACATGGTGAGTGATTAGAACTGAGGTGAACTGAACTCAAAAGGAATACATTGACCATAACCAGAGCTGCTGTTGGAACCAAAGAAGAAGGCAAATGACAGATGAACCCAACAATAAAGACCCAAATCTCCCCTGGCCACTCCAACCACAGAAGGCTCAGACTGAGATAATCCCATGGTATAAATATCCCCTTGCAATTACTCTGCCAGGTATTTTTGTGGAGCTGGAAGGCGAAGAGAAAGACTACCAACACAGCTTAAGTAAACATGTCATCATTTGGAATAGCCTTCTTCTTCTCTCACCCTGCTTAACTGATTAGATTTTATGATAATATTATGACTGTGAAAGGATGATTGTATTATGAACTTTTCAGTAAGCAGATCCAAGTTAAGACGGTACCATTTTATCCATTTCAATTTTCCTTCATTCACTGGACTTTTTATATGGAGATCCAGAAACGCACGTACATCGCAGAGCCAGAAATGGAGTGAGTAGGAATGTCTCCCAAAGCATACAGGATGGGTCACCCCTAATCTGCATGATCCTTTGTACACAGCAAGGGGGAGGCATTCCAACAGGTTTTCTAAATACAGTACAGAAGTATTTAGCCCTGCTTCACCATTGTGACTTTGGCCATGGTTTCAGCATTCAGTTTAAGAAGGAGTAGGCTGGGGAACGAGCTGACTAGATGCCCTGAGCACATCTGCTCTCACCTGATCTCAGAAGCTAAGCAGGGTCAGCCCTGGCTAGTACTGAGATGGGCCAGGGAGTAGTACCAGGTGTTGTAGGTGCCTGGAGTAGGGACTGGCAAGCCACTCCAGTATTCCCTCCAAAAAAACTCCATGGACATGGGGTCACAAAGAGTTGGTCACGACTGTAATGACACAACAAGAATAAGGCTGGGGAAGAATTATTGTAGATAGGTCACAAGTTAGGATGCTGCATACTTCATCTGTCACAACAATTTATTTACATATTAATACAGAGAGAGAGAGAGAGAGAGAGAGAGAGAGAGAGAGAGAGAGATGACGATGGGAAACAGCAGGTCTTAGAATGTCTCCTCATGTGTAAGGCAGGTCTGTCCCAATTTGTATATCATATTTGTATATCATATTCATCTACAGCATGGGTCAAGATGCGTGCGTGCGCGTGTGCGCGCACACACACACACACACACTTAGTTCCACTAAAAAAAGGCAGAAGTCTGTGCCCATCTTGTTCTTCTCTGTAGCTGACACCAACTTTTCCTTGATGTATATACTGCGGATCAGTGCACACACACCTTCAATAAAGCATCAGATTTTATGTCTGCATTGTGTCAGTCTTCCTGCTGTCAAGGACCAAATGCTAGAAAGCAGCACTGCCTTCAGAAGATATCAACCCAGACAGAGAGGCTGGCCTGTGGATGCACCCACAAAGGAAGTGCATCAGGGAACAGAGCTATAAAATGTACCATCAGGGCATGGTGTTTTCTCCCTGGGAAAAGAACAGATCAAGAGTGTCTACGATGTATATATTATAGAAGCACATAATTTGCATCAGCTACTGGTCCAATACAGCAGTCAGCATGCAACAGACCTTCCCACTGTCACTGTCTTATTTTTGGCTGGAAAATAAAAAAGCTTATGCAATTTTAAAGATGCCTGAACACCATAGCAACCGCTTACATAATCAGCTGAAGATCACTGTTCGAATCACCAACACCATTGGGACGCTTTGCTGAACCCACAGCATACATGGAATGTCACTTACCAACTGTTCTTGTAAAGTCATCCCCACCCACACCACCCACAAGCTACCTGTGATGCTGGGACAGCATGTAAAATGGGGCCATCCCTAAATTGGGTTGCAAATCATCTACACAGAAAAAGGCCGACTTAACTGTGTCAAACTGACATGCAGTGGCTGGCCTGGGTCTGCTGCTTACGTGCACTGTGTGAAATAACTAATTCATTGCATTCTCTAATTCTAAAGGGGAGAATTGCTATTAATACTATCCATATACGTGGGTGTCAAGAGAAGTACATTAGTGATGTTAAAATCCTCCATTACATGGGTCAATCAATCCAGCAAAAAATAATAATAATAACAAAACACAAAATACACTTTCAGGAATAACTGAAAAAAAGGTTTCAAAGTATCTACTTTCCATGTTTTGAAACAGATGCTCATCTGTGGAGGGATTTTTCCCGCTGCTTTACTGCTGGGCCGCTTTGTGAGCGGCTTTTAGATTATCTTACTGATTATGCTGCTGGCTTATTGCTTTTTATATTGCTACTGTGCTGACTTTATGAACTATAGGTAATATAAATGGAGATTTATATTGTTGGTGCAGTTTTAAAATTGGGTTACAGTATAATGCTGAAATGGAGTAGGAACTGGTAAGCCACTCCAGTATTCCTGCCAAGAAAACTCCATGGACACGGGGTCACGAAAGGACTGTAACGACACAACAAACACACACATATTGTTGAAATTGGGATTTTTATGACGACTTGCTTTCTAAGCTGCTTTGAGAGGATTCTGTCCCAATATCTAAATTGTGCCCTTAATATCTATCTATCTATCTATCTATCTATCTATCTATCTATCTATCTATCTATCTATCTATTTTAAAGTACATATTTTGAGATTCTTTAGAGCAAGGACAAGCAGCTTTTGTGGGTACAGATCCCAATTTTCTGCTTTTGGGATCCACTGTGAGCTACCTCAGTCCCTCAAGTGAGTATAAATCACACACACACACACACACACACCTGAATGAGAACAGGCTAGAAGCAAATTGGTCTTTGCTGTTGTGCAAAAGGGTTTGTGGGGAGGCCCAGTGGGAGATGGGCAAGGGGTGGAATAGGAAAAGACAGGATGAGGGATTTCCAAAGGGGCATGAAGAGAGAGGTCCATGGGCTGCAAAAAAACCAGTCTTGGGACACACGCTCCATGGGCTGCATTTTGTCCACTCACCCCCAGTCAGAGACTTCAAAATGCAAATGATTTGATTTAATTACAATTGCTATTTCTTAATTTTTGGATTTTGTTTGGTTTATATGATTTATGCTTGCTTTTTATTGTCAATTAGAGATGGGCACGAAACGAACAATTTTTCGTTTCCGTTTTTGTTTTTTTGTTTCGTTACGCAACAAAACGACAAACGAATTTTGTCTCCAAAATGAAACGAAACAAACAGAAACACGGAAATTTTGTCATGCGTTTCGTTTCCGTTACTGCAATACAGTGAACTGCTTTAAATGCTTTAAAAAGTCACAAAAATGAGATAAATGGTAACAAAACGGTAACGAAACGAACGAAAATGAATTTTTTTTTGCAAAAATTCACGAAAAACTGAAACGAACCAAAACGGACCCTCCAAACGACAAACGAAACGTCATATTTTTGATTCGTGCCCATCTCTATTGTCAATTGTTTATGATGTTATTCATCGGCCTGCACACCACACAGAGTAGCAGTTCTGCTAGATGGGTAGTATAAAAGCTAGCTAGCAAGGTAGCTAAATAAATAAATAAATAAATAAATAAGGTAAACGGCAACTGCTACCTAAAGTTTACAACATACCACAATGTATAGCGAATATAAAAATTACAACTCCTAAAATATTTTTAAAAGGTGATCTTTATTTAAGTGGTAGTATTATGGCTCCTGTCTTCCACTAAGATTCTGATCAAAAGATTCTGATTTCACTTCCACTAAGATTCTAATTAAAACCTTTCTTTGGGGCAGAAAGGTTGTTGTAAGGTTATTGGAAGTGGGTCCTTTGCAAGGAGAAAGGCGGGGATAAAAATATTTTAAATAAATAAATAAGTGAACCGTGACTGAGGCACTCCTGGCTTGTGTTTATCCAAATCGTGCCACAACTACGCCTACAGGTTTCCAATGACTTCCAGCGTAATAACTGGGCACAGGGCGAGACTGCCGGTTAGCACAGCTGTTTCGGAGCAAGTAGGGGGTCCGCACACACACACCGCAGGGCTCTCAACAGAGAGAGGCAGAAATCAACTGCGAGTCGCCAGGGGCCCGAAACGGAGGAGGCCTCCCATTGCTGGAAGCACGAACAGCCCGAGCCCGCCCTGGACCGGCCCGGGCCTGCAAACATCTGGCCAGCGGAATGGCAAGCAGGAGAGAGCGCAGGGCGCGGCGCGGTGTGGCGAAGGCTTCCCGCCCTGGCGCCCCCGCCTCTACGCGGCAAGACGAAAAGGATCGTGAGAAGCGATCGGTTCGTGCCCAAGCAAGCCTGGCGAAGAGTCCAGGGGACGATCAATCCGGCTGGCCTCGTCCCTCCTTCGCTCTCCGCCCGTCCCCGCCCTCCCAATCCCGTGGCCGAGGAAGGCGCGCGTCCCTTGGAGCTTCTTCTTCCAGGGGGAGTTACGCGAACGAGGGACACGTGCCTCGCCTTGGGCGGCAGCCGAGGCGACAGAAGCACAGGCGCCGCGACACAAACCCGGGGGGCCAGATCCGCCTTCGCCTGTTCCCGGAGGGATGGATGAGGCGCCCAAGCGGTGCAAAAGCGCCTGCTGGGTCCTTGCACCCTCCTCTTTCCTTTTTTTCCACCACCAGCGGCGCGCAGAAAAGCTCTAGCAGCGAACCTGGCCGTCGTCCGTCGTTCAGGTTCCCGAAAAGGCGAGTTGCTGCCCCTTTCGCACCTCGGCTCCAGAAATACTAAGATCCAGCGGAGGCAAGAGACAGGCAGCGAAGCTCTCTCGCTCGCTCGTTCGCTCTCTCCTCCTCCTCCTCCTCCCCCCTCCAGGGACTCGCGGTGCCAAGCGGCTACTAGCACAAACCGATCCCCTCCGCCCGCGTTAGCGGAGCGGGAAAGCGAGCGCACCCTTCAAGGTCATTCCAAAAATCGGCCCCCTTTCCACCTCCCAGCCCCCTTGCACGCGTACGCACGGCCCCTTTCCCCTCCGGGCAAACATACCAGAGCCGCGCAAAGGTCCGCCCGGGCTGTCAGTTCCAGCTTCCGCAGGTGCCCCGATCCGGTCCAGTCCAGGCTCGCCGGGCGCCTCCGCCTTGCCGGGGGCGACGATCGCGGCGGCTTCTTCCTCGCGTGGCCGGGCCGCCTCGGGGCTGGACGTGCCCGGCGGCGGCGAAGAGCCCGCGCTGCCGCTGCTGAGGCTGCTGTCCTGTTCCCAGCCGTCCCAAAACCAAGGCCGGTGCGCCTGCTCCAAGAGGCGCCGGCTCAGCCGGTAGCGCAGCAGCTCCTGATAGCAGGGGCCGCACGCCTCCCATTTCGGCTCCTTGAAGCGCTTCATGTACTCGCTCTTCACGGACCGCGAGGGCACCATCGTGGGAGCGGCGACCCCCCCCCCCCGCACACCACCCGCGTCGTTGCCCCGCAGCCAGGAGCCGCCCTCCGCGCGACGCCAAGAGCGCCCCTCGCCCCACCTCCCGCTGGAACGTTTGAACACAAACAGCGACGTTCTCTGTCCGCCTCCGCCCGCTCTAGCCAATAAGGCGTGCGGTTCACACGCCCCCCCATCTGACGTCATAAACGAGGTTCTGGAGCTCTTGAAAGACATCAAAGGCGGCGCTTCCCGGTGCCAGGAGCCTATCGGAGGAGCGCCCGGGAGCCGAGCTGTGTTAAAAGGCGACCACTGTCGGTTCCAGCCTGTTCCGCTGGGGGGCGTTGGACACCGAGGTGCTTCGAGAGCTTGCGCGGGCGCTTCTCCGTGATACAGACACTTGCCGCCCACAGCTGACCGCCGCCTGTAATGTCCTCGGCTCCCATAAAAGGCACAGCCGATGGCGTTCACACGTGGTTTCTGATGTAGGCACGCTTGCGTGGGTTTGTTGCTTTTGGCCCGGCTAAGCGGTTAGCTCTGATCCGTTGCATCGCAGTGTTCTCTTTCTATCTGATCAATCCCGTTGTGAAGTACCGGTAAGGGAAGCGGCATATTCAAAGCAGCGTTATTTGAAGCAATCGGAGAGGTAGAAAAAAAGCAGATACCGAGCTATGATAACTCCCACGCCGTGAAATAAGGTCTCCTGTTGTTATTTGCTCTCCGGTTTCTCACCCACGGAGACTCTAGGAACGAAAGGTCGCCAAAATTGTAATTAGAAGTCCCTCTCCCCTCTTGGAAACGTAACACGTCGCTGTGATTCCTCTATTGAGTAAACGCTTATCACCTTTTGGCCTGCTTTCCCGATGCCTTCAGCTTTTCCCAGCCTCATTATCTTTCCCATCTCGTTTTGCATTCTGACGATGTGCATAAAGTAGGACAGGCTGTTTCATCATTTTTACCTCGAGAGAGATCAAGCTTAATTTGATCTGGAGCCCATTTATTTTTCTTTCTGGCAGCTCAGGGTATCCACAGTGCTCTCCAGAACCATCTTTTGAATACAGTGGACCCTTGTATAACAAGTGATTTGTATAACATAAAATTTGTGCAACATAAAGAATTCTGGAGATAGGGGAAATTTGCCTTACAGAATCCCCCACGCCTGTGGGGCAAATCTGTACAACATAAAAACGGGATCACTCTGTTTTCAATGCATTCCTATGGGAAATTTGTATAAAGGAAAATTTGCTTAACATAATTTCATTTGGAACGAATTAATTCCTTTATACAGGGTACCACTGTAAACTGATCCACCTCCCCACACATCCACATTATTGCATTCCCTGGAGAGGCAAATTACAGCATTTCCACCCCCACCCCCCATGAGACTGGTATATTAGAGTTACTAATCTGTCTTTCTAAATTTGTTTCTTTTTTTAAAAAAAAGTAATGATCCTGCCTAAATTCAGAAAAGTTCATCAAAGGAGGTTAGAACACACTCAGATTTCTTGTTTTAAAATCAGTGCAATTTGGGGGTGTAGGTTTTAAAAAGCTGGGGAGGATTTTTGGATTAGATCTTTGTGAGCAAACTTGCTCTAGCGTCTCTCTTATGTTGCTCTTGATGCTGTATCTCATGCTGTAGGAAGTTTCAGTCCTCCTTGTGATTGTTTGTACTTTTAAAAAAGTAGGCAGGGTCAGCAATTGGGCCAGAAAGGAAAAATATACCACCTATAAAAAGAAAAAACGACAAAAGCAACCCGTAGCGTTGTGGCTGCTTGCTGCCTCTCACGGTTGCATTGGCTGCATTGTTGGTGGGAATTGCCCCCATTTCAAACACTGGGGACATGCACCCTCTCTTCCCTGTCCAAATTATCAGGAGGAGAGGGGTCAGGACCCCACCTGTGTCCCCCTGCTCCTGAATTCCAACCTCATCCTGATCCGGAGGTGAATAGCATGGGGACAAGGCACAGTGTGAGCGAGGGCCTACATACCTCTGTTGAGGTGTGACTGCTTGCTGGCCTCCTCCTGGGTGTGTCATATATGAATCCCCACTTTTGCCCCTGGCTCTGGCTGGCACCCGGAGATCCATCCTTCCAATCATCACAGGCACCAGTTGCCACAGATCTGCATGAGTATTCCAGTAAAGGACTTGACTGCTATTTTTCTAAAATAAGCAATGGGTAGGGGGAGGGGTTGTGTCACTCCTTCTACGGCAGAAGGTGCTGCTGTTGCTCATAGAAACACACCCACTGTCATCCCAGCTGGGACAAACCAGGGAGAAAACTGCTACAAAATAGTCCCTCACATGTGCTGTTAATTAACTTATGGCTACTGTACCATTTTCAGGGCTTTCTAGGTAGAGAATATTTCATTTGTTTATTTAGAATATTTTATTTAGAATATTTTTACCCCACCTTTCTCCTTGGGAAGGACCCAAGGCAACTTACAACATTAAAGGGCACTACACAAAGTTTGAGAAAGTAAGTGCAGAAAGTACTGTAAAGGCATCTGTCCTCCAGCACCACATTGAACCATGTTTTTCAGTCTCAAAATGGGGTGGGCAGATTTCCTCTACCTCACCCATCATGAACCACCAAACAGTATCATGGAGGGGTATCTGTGATACTTAAGCTACTAGCAACTTTGTTGTTGCATTGATATGTGCCTTCATAGTGGCTTTATAAATGAGTGACATCCAAAGCATCCTGTCATAAACAGCTTTCCTGTTGCCTTCAACTTTTCCTTACATGTTTGTCTTTTACAGCAATTCCTTTCTTCTCATGATGTGCCAAAAGCACAGCAACTATACAACATAATTTTTTTAATTTACCTTATGAACCCAACCACTTTACAAAGGTATTCTGGTGACATGGCTCAACAAATGGATCACTTCCACCTTGCAGCTTAATGGGAGGTCTGTGCCCCAGAGAGCTTACGATTCATAATTTGAAAACAACAAAGAAACAGGGGAGGCAAAATTTTAAAAAGATTAATGGAAACAAATGCAGGTACACCACTTTAGATTAATATGCTCACACATTAGATGAAAAGGGTAAAGGTTCCCAATGCACTTGTGTGCTAGTTGTGTCCATTTTCAAGCCAAAGTGCCTGTGTTGTGCAAGTCCGTGGCCATGTGGCTGGCATGGCTGAACACATTTCTGTGCGTGGAACACTGTTTACCATCCCTCTTTTTATGGCGGTACCTATTTATCTACTTGTATTTACATACTTTCAGACCGTTAGGTTGGCAGGAGCAGTGGTTAACAGCGGGAGCTCACTCTGCTGCGTGGCACCTGGGATTCAAACCACCAAGGTGCCGACATTTCAGTGCTCTAGCCTGCTGAGCCACCATGCTCCACACATTAGCTATACAGTATAATGTCAAGTTGCTGTCTTTTATTAGTTTACTTCTAAAGCAACATCAACCGGCAGTCATTATCATTGTGGAGTTCTTTTTGACTACAGAAGTTATTTTGACCACAGAAAGGCCATCTTTGCTCTGAAAGCTGAAGAATGGTCCTCCAGTATAGATGCATTTAGCTTACTGTTCCGTATTTTTAAAGGGCAGTGGGCAGATGCTAATCAAAGCTCATCATACATTCACTACAATCTATGCAAGGAATGCAATTTCATGGCCTGAGATTTTTTTTATAACCCAATCCAAAAATTAATATGTTAGAACCCAATCCCCAAATTAATATTAGTATGCAAGGTGTTCCATGGGCAACACAAAAATATAAATTTAACTTACCATGTTTAGTTACTTATATTAAACATATTATGTTTATTTTGTCTTTAAAATAACAGATAATGAGAATTGTAATGCAAAAATAAATAATGAATAATGAGCAACAAATTGCCGCAAATGATATGGTTCACCATTTGAGCTGTCTTAGACATAACATTCCCCCACCCCTGTTCTGGCATATTTTGTATCCTTTTGAATAGAGAGCTCCTAGCCAATGATAGCTCACAATCAGGACAGGTGTATCCTCTAAAACAGCCATGTCCAAAGTCCAGCCCGCAGTCAATTAAGACATTTTTACCCTAAAAACATCATCTGCACAATATACTGATATTATATCCTATGAAATACAAATACCGGAGGTTAGCTTTCTGTTAGTGAATAGATTCTGGGTATTGTTATGCAGTGTACACCTGTTACAAGCATTGGACTGGATCCAGATCGCCTGTACTAAAATATGTCCCATTGAAATCAAGTTGTGCTGGAATTTACGTCCAGTGCAGAATGTTTTCTTTTAATTTAAATCTCGGAGGACAAATCCGTCCAATACTGTATCTTGAATTTGTGGTCAGTTCCAAGCATGCCCACTTGAGGTCGTCTTGAGACTTTAGTTTCCCCTCCATAAAGCACACAATCTGTGTTCAGTGTTGTCCCTGATCCTGAAGGAAAAAATAATGTGAGCTCCTTCAAGTATGTTTTTTTTCTCTACCAAGTTTATGACTTGATCCGACTTAGCCAAAGTCAAGAGTTCATTGTTTATTTTTTAAGTTTATAGTGCCAAAGCACTTCTCAGTGACTTGCATAAGATAACACTTACAAGATAATAAAAAGGGTTAGCAGAAGATGGAGAAATAAG